>OX384533.1:1383750-2765000 GCA_947538915.1 Tenthredo distinguenda
AGAGAAGTAACTGCAGTCCGACATAGTCTGACATAACTCGAACCGCTTCTACTTCGGGTGAGCTTGGCGGGTTGAATGGAGCCGCGACGCTATTGGCTGGCGCCGGAATGACGTCACTGCATTGATTGTTCCGCGCGCGCCACACCACGTGGCCTCGTCGAAGTGGTCACAGAATATACGTATATGACATATGTTATGTATACATATGTATAAATATATATATATATGTATATGTACATGTATATACGCGTATACGCGTATGTATTCGCGGAGTAGGTACAGATGGATCTGGGATGATCCGACGAGGCTGCAGGGGAAATGGAACCGGGACAAAATCATTCCCAATAAAATTGGTAATCCCGGTTTTCCTTAAATTTTTTCGAAACCCGATTAGGAGAAGAAGAAAGAGAGGGACGATCGTGTGAATCACTTCGAACGATACCGTCGATTCTTGAAACGAATTAACTGATTTATCCAAAAAAACAATTACGGACTTGTTACCGTATTTCCGATTTTCGAAATTCCATTTTTTACCCCAATTGCGAAAAAGGGGATTCAGACGTTCGGAATTCGTCGAAACTTTGACCAGAGAAAAGTGTCAAAAAAATATGACATTTTTATATTCTATTCAATTTTTGAGTCGAATTGCGAATTAATTTCGTATATAATCGTAGAATATTTGTGTATATCTATATTCGGCTACGTCCTCGGCACATATCTCTTCGTGCCGCGTCGCGACGCGTCGTGATGCTGTAGAGCGGGTCGCCCAGGGAGGCGAACTAGGATTGCTGCAGGTCGATGCACCTGCCGACGTTACCGAGTTCGTTGTCCACCCTGTGATGACGTCATTCGATATAGAGGCATACACGCGATATACCCCCACACACACACACACAACGTGCATGTATGGGGTATTCTCGCGTATCCGGGACACTTTTCCGCGCACGGGTTCCCCGATTTTGGTGCCACTAGAGATTTCGGTTCTTGGCGAACCCCCAACAGCAAATCTATCATAGGCATAATTTTTTTTTTGTCAAAAATTGAACTGCGGGTGCCGAAGAGACCCTCAAATAATTTTACTTTTCAAATTTTTTTCATATTTTGCGAATCGAATGACTTTCGAACCGCGGTTGATATCAGGGCGTAGGA
This sequence comes from Tenthredo distinguenda, assembly GCA_947538915.1. NCBI lineage: Eukaryota > Metazoa > Arthropoda > Insecta > Hymenoptera > Tenthredinidae > Tenthredo > Tenthredo distinguenda. The sequence goes on from OX384533.1 coordinate 1,384,900, forward strand.
CTCTGGATTCGTCGTTGGGGGTTGGCCAGAAACCGAAATCTCTAGTGACGGCAAAATCGGGGACCCACGTGCAGAAAAGTGTCCCGGATGAGCGAGAACACCCCGTTTACGAATATATACACATAGATTAATACACACGGTGCAGATCTATACACACATGTACCATTTATAGATGCGCGGTACCACATTGGATAGGTCGGGGGTTAAATTATATAAAACTGGGTCATTCCGCATTCTCCGTTTCTCATATTCCAAATAATAATAGTAATAATAATAACACCGAATAGAATATGGAAAATTTCGCATTTATATGGGTAATTCGACTCCGATTCTAACTCGCGATTAAATTCCCGTCTGATTATAATTTCCAAATCTTATTTCGAACGCCTCGTGTACCTACTACCACCGAATTCCGATTTTCTAACCGTATTCGAAAGCTCGATGATCGATTTCTTCTAATTTCTAACGAAAGCCATGAAACACAGTTCGCAACGTCCCTGACTTAATTTTTTTCTTCTTCTTTCTGGACCTTCTTCTCGAGTCGGTGTTTAGGGTGGTTATAAAGGGGGGATGAAAAGGGGATGAAAGGGGTGGAGGGACGGGGGCTGGCCGCGTCGGAGGGCTGCTGAGAGGAAGGAATGGTGATAGGGGGATGCTCGGGGCAAAAGTAGGTCAGTGGAGCTCCATTCACATTACGCCACCATTCATGAGATCTGCCAACGAACCATTCCACTGTCAAGCTTTTCGCCATTTCACCACCCTCCCCTACTATAATTTTTTCTTTTTCTTCTGTTTATCGCTTTTGACAATGATCATTCGTTGGATTTTCCATTTTTCCTTTTCTTCCTGTTTTCTTTTTTTTACAATTTTCTTTATTCACGACAAAATACAGACTGGAAACTAGTCGTACGCTAATTAACGAAGTACTCGGTCTAATCGCATAGAAAAATTTGTCGAAATAATTCAAACGCGGTGAAATAAAAGAAAAAAAGAAACACGAGTCTCGTCATTTTTATTTATTTTTTGTTTTTTGCCGTTTTTGTTACTTCCTGTTTTTTTTTAATTTTTTTATTTCTATTTTTTTTTCCTCTCAGTCGGGGGTGGCGGGGGAGCGGATATTTAACCCCCTCACACACCAAGCGCCCAGACGTGCTGCCTGACCCAATTTCGCCCGGGCAATGACGTCTCTAGTGACGTCACGGGCAGAGAAGTGGGCCGCCAGGTCGAAACAGTTTAACTGTTACCGAGGCCGTTCGATTTTCAACCCTTTTCTTGATTGTTCGGAGGGGGGTCTGACCGGGTTGGGGGTTCGGAATGGATAGAGCTGTGTATATCTATATCTCTCTCTCTCTCTATATATATATGTATATTTATATTTAAATACTTTTTTTTGACTAATTAGAATAAATCTGAATTTTTTTTATTCATTGATCGTACAAGAAACAAAAAGAGAAAAAAATTCAAACGATTATGAAATTCTAATATTTTTTTCCGATTTTCATTCAACGGATATTACAGGGTGGTTTCTTTGATTATCGTTAAAAAATACGCTGTTTCAAAAATACGACGTTTTGAAAATTGTAGAAAAAAATAGAAAAATGAATAAAATATGACCGATTACAGGTACGCGTAGAAAAATGACGAGACGATCGGAATCGACGTGTGGTAATGATCTATGAAACCTCGTACGGATACATGTATACACGTATCGAGTATATGATTAATTCTCGATAAGACCTGTGCTATGCCTGTACACATACGCGTAGATATATATACATATATGTATATACGATCAATCGATACAAATTTTCCTCTGTGACTTGCATTTCCTCGCTAAAGTCGTCGGTGGCTATATATAATATATATAATATATACACATGTATATAGGGTGCTATTTTTAGAATGTGGGTCACCCATAAACCCGAGGTTGTCCCGTGACGTCACGGGACTGTTTCCCTGGCAACGAGGACGCCGGGTCATCCACCGGAACGCCCTAAACGTGCCACAGGCACACTTTGCCTCACGTCGAATAAAAATTATTATTATTTGTTTTTTTTTTCATTTTATTTTTTCATTTTTTCAATAACGAAGGAAAGTTTCTCGATCGTTTTTCTCCCTCATTTCATACGCGTAGCTAGAATCGAACGTACCGCTGAAGCTGACAATCGGTTCCAGTTGATTCGCCGATATTCTATATTATATAGGCTCATTTCGAATTGGTATCCTCGTTTTCAAAATTCATTTTCCAATGGCCCGACAACTTTTCCATTCGTCTTAAAAAATTCCAAATCAATTTTCAAAATCGAGGAATATAATCCTTTGTTTCATATGCCGGCGATACTTGTTGTTTTTTTAAACCTTCGAATCTCGCAGACAGAGTCGATAATTCTTATTTCAAAATTAGTCGATTGATCGTGCATGGGTATAGGTTACCGTATATCGGATGATGATTTACAAAGTATATTCATTCATTCGATTTGACCTAGATCTCGTGTCTAAGTGACAGGGATACGGCAGTGACATCACTGCGGTTGTCATGGAAACAGGACATTGCACTCTGATATCTCGTCGTACATCCCATATACATTATGTATGTATACAGGGTGATCCACACCTTGCGGGAAAAAATTCACATGCATATTCCTCATTGAAATCTAAGAAAAAAGTTCCTTAGCAAAAACTTCGAGGGACCAGTCGTTCCTGGAATAGAGATGGTTCCGTCCGCCCAATGAGACGGCCGTATCGTGTCCTGCTCAGTCCCGTATCAAGCCTGTAGAATTAACGATGCCCGCGGCGTATGACCTTTGCCCGAAATTTTGGTTTCTCAATAATTTTCAGTCTTCGAGTCGTCCAGTCGGTCACTCTCGTGCCCCACGTCTTTCACCCCGTAGCTGACGTTGTCCACGTGGGCAGAATGGCGACTGTCGTTCCCCAGTGCAGTGCAGTGCATGGTGGAGGGTGTGGTGCACGGGTGGCGCATGTGTGGTGCATGTGTAATGCATGTGTGGTGCATGTGTGGCGCATGTGTGGTGCATGTGTAATGCATGTGTGGTGCATGTGTGGTGCATGTGTGGTGCATGTGTGATGCATGTGTGGTGCATGTGTAATGCATGTGTGGTGCATGCGTGATGCATGTGTGGTGCATGTGTGATGCATGTGTAATGCATGTGTGGTGCATGTGTGGTGCATGTGTGGTGCATGTGTGATGCATGTGTGGTGCACGGGACCCGTGCACCACACGTGCACCACCCGTGCACCCCGCGTCTCTCCACCATGCACTGGGGAACGAAAGTCGCCATTCTGACCACCTGGACAACGTCAGCTACGGGGTGAAAGACGTGGGGCACGAGAGTGACCGACTGGACGACTCGAAGACTGAAAATTATTGAGAAACCAAAATTTCGGGCAAAGGTCATACGCCGCGGGCATCGTTAATTCTACAGGCTTGATACGGGACTGAGCAGGACACGATACGGCCGTCTCATTGGGCGGACGGAACCATCTCTATTCCAGGAACGACTGGTCCCTCGAAGTTTTTGCTAAGGAACTTTTTTCTTAGATTTCAATGAGGAATATGCATGTGAATTTTTTTTCCGCAAGGTGTGAATCACCCTGTATATGTAACATCGCGTTTGCAGATTAAATGAATGAAGATAATCAATGAATAAAGTAAATGAATGAATGAATAAATAAATAAATAAATAAATAAATAAATAAATAAATAAATAAATAAATGAATGATAAAAAAAAATATCCGATTTTTGGAATAGATATTATTTTTAAGTATCTAATGTAAAACAGATTTCGACAACGCAGTTAAACAAGTTCGAAAAAGTATCCTGAATTCTACAGAATCCGTTCTGTTGGTTTTTGGTTTTTCTGTTTTTTTCGTTTCTTCTTTTTCTTTCGACTTCAATCGGCGCAAGTAGAAACCTGTAATCGTTGCAGCGATAGAAAGAGAAGGAATCTTCAAACCGTGATAAAATCGATTCACGTTTTTTTCTTCAATTATTGTAAAAACGGAATTAAATTTTTCTTTCCTTTTTTTTCAGCCCATATAATAGTTCATCTTTGGGGAAATTCTTAATCGCTGAGGTTACAAAAATCGATTAATCGTTACGATTATATTTATATTTATCATTTATTATTTATCAATTTTGAAAATAATATTTTTTTTCATCGAATATAACAAACGTAGCGCGTACGAAGCTCGACGTGGCTCGTATGTCGCGTTGTCCTTCTCTACGGAGGGTAACTGTAACTCTCCGGTTATTCGGTTATTCGCTTACTCGCGGTGCTTTACTCGTCCGAAAAGCTCTGATCTAATGGTACCAGTAGGTATACTCGAGGTATCGATGATTCCGTCCAGTGCTGGGTCGGTAACTATTACAGAGAGTAGCTTTAAAGCTCTTATCAAACACGATTCGGTAGAGCTTTCCTCCCTCGATGTTGGACGACGCTGACGTATCCGAAACTTTCCTATTCGCAAAGCGAACTTTTACAGTTCCTAAAGTAAAAAAAAAAAAACAGCAAAAAAAAAGAAAAGCTCCGACGACCATGACACATAATTTTTTATCTATTTTTTTTTGTTTTTTTTTTTGGAAAGAATAGAAAAAAGCTCGCAATTCAATCGCTTCGATATAGTATAGTCTATCCTCCATTTCGATATATACATAAATCTTTTTTTTTTTTTATTCAAAACCAAAAGAGAAAAAAAAGAAAGAAAAAAACGAAGAAATTTTCTTTTCACGGAATATTTTCGAGGTTTTTTTTTTTTGTTTTCTTTTGGATTTCTTTTTTTGGATTCCTTTTTTCGATTGATTTATTACACCTGTATAACGGTGTGTCTTATGTACTATACACCGTGTAATTCTATCGCAGGACACGGGTCTCTGGCCCTACCCTAACTATTTTTAGCATTATATGTATAAGCTCGAAGGCGTTAGAAGCGGTGCGGGCGGTGGAAAATGTCACTCCTGATACAAATATGTAAGTAGAAAATGTCATGCATCGAATATGGGTCAGACTGCATCGTCAGCACGTGTCTCTCGGATTATTATAACGGGGGAATAAGAAGCCCATATCTTTTCTCGTTTTTACCCTTATCTGTTCAATTTTTATATCTTATCTTATATCCAAATCCAAAATTAGACAAAAACTTTCACCGTGAAATAATTTCTTCTTCCGATCCCTCAAAATTATTTCCGCAAAATTAGTTTTAAAAAACCGTCCGAACTAAAGAACTCAAAAATTTGTAAAAAAAAAACTCAAAACGCATCGCGGGTATCGAATTTTTCGATAAAAAAAAATTCCTGCCTCATTCGGGGACGTGATGATCGCAGAGATTGGCGTAGCCTTTTTGTATCAGGAAAGCTGGGATTTCGAGAGTGCGAATTATTTCGCGATTTTGGTCAAAATAATCCGCGCGTCGGTTCTCTCTCTGGAAGAGATACGGATCTTCGACTTTTCGTCCAGCAGCTCGATCTGACTGTAATTTTTTATCCCAGATTTCGGGTTTTCGTGCCAAACAGCTGTTCCTCGGATCCGGAGCACCGACACCTTGTTAATAATAAAGCTGCCGTTTCCTCAAAACTAGAATATACAATTATATCCGCGCTGCTGTAACGGAGGCGAAAGTATAGCTATTTATTTCGAAAAAAAAAACGATTTTATCTGCTCGTTTATATTTGCAACTAAGTTTTTCTTTTTCGTTTTCTTGTTTTTTTTTTTTTTTTTTTTGCAATCGTTCATTTTCGTTGGGAATCTTTCAGCGATATGCAGCTGGTATAGATTTCAAAATTGCTACGACGACGCGAATCTTTTCCAAAAATACAAAAAACTGTTCAAAAATTTATCAAAAATTCAAGAAAGCGAATGAAATTCTTTTATTTTGACCAGAATTCGTCCTTTGAACTTTGAAGAGAGGTTGAATTTTTTTGGGAAAAAAAGAACGGAAGAATCTTCAGAAGCGCTAAAAAAAAAAAGCTTTTTTTTAGAAAAAAAAAGAAACAACAACAAAAATCAAAACTTGAGTCGTGCCTCTGAAATCTATTGTAAGCGGTTTCGGGATGTAGGTAATATTCCACATCGAATCGCGCTTTGAGAAGCTTTGAGAAAAGCTTTGGGTGCAGGCGTAAGGGGTATACGATAGGTATCCCGCGGGTTAGCCGGCTCCGTTTTCAGTTTGGTGTATTTTTGGACTTTGGAGGCTCTAGATCGTCTAAAAATTTCCGCCAATGAGCTTTCGGTTTTACATAACCACGTGACCGTAGAAGAAGAGCGCGGCGGTGAAGCTGCTCGAATACTTCTCGACTTCACAGTCAGCTGCCGAAACTCCGGTTGACTAGTCACCGCCCAGGTTGTACACTTCTCAGGTAAGCGATACGAATCATCACCATCATCATCAGAAAAAATAAAAAAATTAATACGACAAGGAGAGGAAACGAAAGGAGAGGAAAGGAAAGGAAAGGAAAAGCTCTTTCGCATCCCCCACATCTGATAATAAATAATAAATGATGATAACTATTAGTGAGAGTGCGCGTCGAATTTTTTGATCATTCGTCATCAACGCAGTGAACATAATTCATCCGGCGATCGTTCGTAGCTTTATGGGGAGGCTCGTAATAGCGATAATGGTCAATTGGCGTCGTAGCTGAGTCGGAAAAGTGCTAAAAGCGATACGGAAAAATTTTATAACATATGTGAAGGAAATGTGAAGGAATAATGGACGAACCATTGACGAAAGAAAAAAAGGGAAAAAATAACACAGATCTTCGTCAATTTATCTGCAGTTCGAACAGGCGTGCCGATTTATTTCCACATCTGTTTTCCACCCCGTAAATTCTCTTCCCTTCGTTTTTTTTTTGATTTTTTTCTACGTTCGCGAAGGGTATATCGTTTCCAAGGGCTTTGTTGTGTCCCTCTGCGTTATTCTTCCGCACCCACAATTTGGAATAACGACGCCTTCCGCAGCCTGCGATATAGAAATTTATCGAATTCATATTCAATCAGCGATTTCCTCTTGCCACGTTGTATCCCTTTTCCCCTGTCTCTCGATAAAAAAAAAAAAAAAATTTCCCGTAGTTTTGATCGCGTTGTTAAATTCTTATTTATTTAGGGCCAAATTATCATCGATCGAAGTAATCGACGGCGATATTCGTAGGAGAGAGATACGAGCGAGAGGGTAGTATGCGAGTATCGCCTTTCCGCGATTTAGAAACGTAGGTGGAGACCAGAAACCCCGCGATAGCTCGGGACCCGAGCTTTCGACTCATGTCTTGGAATGGACCGACCCTCGGCGTCGCGACGCACCGAATCTATAATTAACTACCCGCTCGCTTACCGTTGATACAAATATAAACGGGATTAGAAGATCGTACAGACGTGTAGGTAGAGTGTTTCATCGTTGAGAAAAAATTCTTTCGTTCTTATTTAAACAAATCGACGACTTATTCCCGCAATTCGTAACAGGATTTAGAGATCGGTCGCTACCAGGGTGTCGATCTATCGGGTTCAGCGAAAATCTTCCAAAATCGATCCACAAATTTGAAAGAAAAAAAAAAATCGTAAAAATTGCAGTTCGTCCTTTTTCCTTTTTTCTTCTATTTTTCTATTTTTTTTTTTTTTTTTCGGGGAGGTTTTGGATTACGTCGTTTCTGCACGGGGCGTTGTCGCCCAGCGCACGGTGCAGACGACGATGTAGCCAAATTTGGTTTGCGGAGCCTGCGTCGCGACGCCCCTAGAGTGGGGACGACTACCAGTCGATTTCTATTTACGAACTTTGGATATACTACACCGGCTCTAACGTAGAGATGACGATACGGTTTTAAAACGTCTTGCATCAGATTTATTTATTTATTCAACCTATTCCCGAAATTTGATTAAATTATACCATATAATAGTTTTGAATTTTTTGAGAAACACCTTGGGGTAGGTTCTCGGTTCCGTCCCTTCGATCATCTTTCGTTTCTTTTGAAAAAGAAAAAAAAAAGAAGAAAATTCGTCTCGATAAGGGATAGAATTTTTTTTATTTATTTATTTATTTTTTTTACACCCTCGTACTTTTCCCCCGCATTAAATCGAAGGAATTGATTGATCATTTTCAGGTAGATTCTACTAACAGCAAGAAAAAAAAATCATCATGGCTGACGATGAGGTTAGGTATGTATCGTTGATCATGATCGAAAAACAAAAAAAAAAAATTTTTTTTTTTTTTTTTTTCATACAAATTTCTAACTGTGATATTATCTGTTTCATATGGGGTGTGTCATCCCCGATCTTTGATCAACGACTTGGATAACTCGCAACCTTTCTCCGATTTCATTTGATCGCGGAAACGAGCAGTATTCGCGAATTTAAAAGGTACATGTTTCGCACGACCTGAGCTTTGTTTTTCCATCCCTTCCGATGATTGTTCGAAACCCACTAGAAATAAAAAAAAAAATTAGAATTTTTTTTTCAAATCTGTGTATGAGAAAACGTGACCGTCGTATTTTCTCCCGTTTAGCGAGGAGAGAGAGAGAGAGAGAGAGAAAAAATGGCACAATTTTTAGGTGTAATTACATATGCGAAAATTTCTGAAAATAAATTCATCGAATTTCGGATCGCGAATTTCTCTCTCTCTTCTCGTCGCTGTAAAGTGGAGAATTTCTACAGTCACGCAAGGTTCAAACTGACTGAACCATATATACATATATGTATATATTTTTTTTTCTTTTATTTATTATAAATGATTTGTCGATTATTAAACAATACCCGTTTGTATTTTTAGTACGAATACCAACACGGCCCCCTCGATTGTTCTATAACATTCGTTGTTGTCTTTCTCTCATCTCCCATTTTTCTGATTATAATTTTCGTTTTTCTATTTCGTTTTTTTTTCATTTTATATTTCACATTCGACAAAAATCGTATACGATTCGATAAACGTTCGAAACGACGATCGATCGCGAAAAGGAAGAAGAAAAAGATAAAGATAAAAAATTCCTCAATCTCAAAAATTCTCTTGTTCGTCGACATTGTATATTTTCCAAATTTTTCGAAGATCGTTTTTTTCTTTCTCTTTATATGATAAAGAATTTGATCGTTTTATCATCCGAATTTTATTATTATTTTATCTCCATAGTTATCATTAATCTACTCCATTTCTCTCTAATCTTTAAGTATAATTTATCTTTTATTTATCTGTTATACCTGTATTATTTATAGTGTTATAATTTTATTTCTTCTTTTTCCCTCTCCCCTTACCCCCGAGCCACGAGACGAAATTTATTTACCGGTTTCGATGAATCTTCGAATTGTCCGAACGTCGAAGAGAAAAAAAATCCAAAAAAACAAAAAAAAGTGAAGAAAACTGAGTGAATCTTTTCTTTCTTTCCTTATTTTTCGATAAATGAATTTCGATCTCGTGTAAAAAAAAAAAACATCCCCTTCCATTCATTCAGAGAGCTATAATCAAGGAATGTAGCTCCTTAGCTCGAAGTCAAGGTGTGTCAAGTGATCGTAGTCCACCGTAGATATCCTGGATTTCCATAAACGTGTAAATAAAACAGAATTTATACACGCAAGAGAAAAAAGAAAAAAAAACGAATTTTTTTTTTTCTTTTTCTTCTGAAATGCAACCAACACAGTGGCGACGAAGAGTGTCTACCACGGTAAAACCTACACACACATATGCAAATAAACACATACACATACACGCACACTGCATGTCAATGTCGTCTGAAATCCTGCTAACAAAATTTTGCTCACCTGTTGTTATATATTTACCTTGTTAAATTTACGTAACATTAATCGTTTGTTGCCAAAAATCTACTAACTCCATGCCTATAGCGTATAGCGTTTTCAAAAAAATTTTAGAAGATTCTCTGTTCTCTTAAATTTCAGTATATATTTATATATATTTTCATTGTTTTATTATATCAAGGAAAATATTTATTTTCGTCAAATTTTTTTATCGTCAAACGATGAATCTCAAAATTATATTCACACGGATGGCTTGTTGTTGCAGAAAATTTGTCTCGATCGAGCATAATATATACATATAACGAAAATTTGTTTGATTCTTAATCATTTTCACACCCTAGCCAAATCGCGATTCAATTTTATGCTTATTTCGTTCTTTTCTTTATTCTTAAAAAAGGAAAAAAAATTTGAAACACGAATTCGCGAATAAGATTTTATGATCAGCTTCTACGATCAGCAGACACGAAGAAAGTGTCTGATACATGCATATATGTCGCAGAAAGAACGTGTTTCGAATTTTTTTTTTTTTTTTTTCTGTTTCTTTTAACCAAAATTATAAACTGTCAACTATCTATTCTAACAGAGATTTTTTCTCTTTCTTTTCTTTTACAGCGGAAGCGCATCGAGGATGTACGTAATAGGCGACGGTCATCTTTAAAAAATCCTCCGGATAAGATTAGAAAAAAAAAAAGAAAAGAATATCAAAAATCGTTTTCCAAAATCTTTTTCTTTCTATTTTTTTTTTTTTTTGCATTCCTTGATACCAGAAAATATTTATTTTTTCTTCTTCTTCTTCATCTTCTTCTTCTTACTGTCGACTTGACTAGATTTCACATTTTTTGTCTCTGCTCTTTCGCGAGAGAAAAAAAATAAAAATAAAAAATGAAAACTAGAACGAATTTCCGTGGTTTTTGGAAAACGCGTAGAAGAACCGCGTCTATAGCATAGCGGAGGGAAACGAATGAAATTCGATCGATTTTGCAAAACGTAGGGATTAAACAGCAACGTGTTTTTTTTTTTTTCTTCCACAAACGAAATTTAGGAAAAGAAGAGGAAACAGGCGGAAACCGACAGGAAGAGAGCCGAAGTCCGTGCCCGCCTCGAGGAGGCCTCAAAGGCCAAGAAGGCCAAGAAGGGTTTCATGACCCCAGACAGGAAGAAGAAACTCAGGGTTAGTCCAGCCCCCTTACAACTAAGAAACAAAAAGATTCTGAACGATATATTCGGTACGAAGTGTTGACTAAAAAAAAAATTTCTTCTTTCTTCCCCCAAAAATCAAAAAAAATACAGCTGCTGCTGCGTAAGAAGGCCGCCGAAGAGCTGAAGAAGGAACAGGAGAGGAAGGCCGCCGAGAGAAGACGTATAATTGAAGAACGTTGCGGAAAACCGAAGAACGTCGACGACGCCAACGAAGGTATTTGCAATTTACATTTTCGCTACATATACATATATATATTTTTTCAAAAATTATTTTCTATTTTTTTTTCGCAACAATCAGGTGCCCCGAATAGAAACTATTACCCCCCTCGCCCCTATTTTTCTTCTTCACGTCGCATATTTTATTCATTAATATTTTCATAATTGAATTTAATTACCACGAGTTTTATTTCCAAATCAAATCGAATTTAGTTTTAATCAACCCTCGTTATTATTATTATTATTATTATTGTTATTATTATTATTATTGTTATTACTATTACAGTTTAAAGTTTGACACTGTTTTCAACCCCCAACCAACCAACCCCCCCGCCCCGATTTATTTTCTTGTATCATTAGAGAGAATGTGGTGCAAAAAAGAATATAAAAATATGATTGAGTATTATAACAATATAATAATTAATATAGATAGATATCTATACCCTTTTCGGATACAATAATAATTTCTCGTGTCTCTCTGTAACCTATATATGGAAGCGGTTAGGCGAACGTTTTTCATTAACGAATTTCTTTCAGGTTTATTTAGCGTTTCGAAAAATTGATTTTTTTTTTTTTTGTTCATCTCCGATCGGGTAAATTTTCGTAAATAACCATTATGTTTATCTCGATTCCTATATACATACATATTACGATAATCAATTACAATCCCTTACTGTCACGGTATATATCGACACGATACTCCACGAACATCAATTCATCACACGACGATTATCTATTTATTTTTTTTTATTTTTTTCTTCTTTCTTCTCTCAACGATCGTACAGACTTTCAAAAATGGAAAGAAAGAAAAGAAAAAAACATTTTCACCCGATCCGATTCGAAGGGTTGGTTTTTCGTAAGGTTTCCTTACACATTCTCTTACTTTGGTCGACGTTTCGCGTCGACGATACTCGTTTCAATTTAACAAAATCTAATGGAAAAAAATGAATTACGAATTTAAAAGAAAAAAAAAATTTTGTTTTTTAAACGATACTCACAGAGACAGTCAAACGCGTGCTGCGCGAATACCACGATAGGATCAACAAGTTGGAGGATGCGAAATTCGACTTTGAGTATATCGTTAAGCGGAAGGACTACGAGGTATTTTTTTTTCGTTAGTTTAACAATTGCTGAAGAAGCTGTGTCATTTCGTGTCTTACTGCAAATTGTTTTTTTTTTATTACTCTACTTTGTCTTCTTCACTTTCTTCTTTTTTTCTTCTTCTTCTAATTATTTATCTTATTTTTTTTGGCACTGCTGAAAACGGTTGCTAATTTTGTCCAATAATAATAACAACGATCAATGTCGCATAATTTTATATGACAGGCTCTTTTTACTGCTTAGCTCTCAAGTCGAGCTAGAAAATTAATATAAAGTACAAAACGATTTCGAAGACAAAAAAAAACTACACTACAATCGCATCAGATACAGAAACAGAAAAATTAGCTTCGCATCCGTACAAACTATCGTCCCTAACACACGTTTGATTTTTTTTTTATTCTATCGTCTTTTTTCACTACAATTCACAAAAAATAATCTTTGAATAATTTTTCTTACCCCTCACCCCGATTCACATAATACATATTTTCTCTCTGGAGTTTTGTTTTCAATTATTCTCCTCTATTACACGTGTATCTTTATCAAATTATCGTATTTCCTAGTATATAGTACACTTTACGTCGAAACACGTCCCGATCCAATTTGCACACACACACACACACACACGTATATAGATATATACGCGCAAAAAGTTTGAGTCATTCAATCACGCATTCATATCCATTTATTTTGTCATTTCTTTCACTTTCTCGTCTTCTTCGTTCGTAGGTACGAGGATAGAATATAGAATAGGTATAGGTAGATATTGTAGGTAGGTTTTTGCCGTGTATCCTTGGCAAAACGCAAAAACAGAAATTAAAAATTTTTTTTTTTCGTACACCTATATTCAATGAACAAATTTCGACAGCAAACCTGAAGTCTATTCTGAACCAGTATCATAAGAGGATCAACGGTCTTGAAGAGCAGAAGTATGATCTTGAATACGAAGTTATCAAGAAGGATTTTGAGGTCTAGAAAAAAAACTAAAAAACACAAAAAAAAACTAAATAAATAAAACTCAAAACAGATATGAATATAACAAATAATCAATATACAATTTAATAACGTAATTCATCTTTCTTCTTTTTTTTTTCTTTTAATTTTGAATTTGAATTTGATATAGTCGAAGTGAAATTTCATTAGAATTTTTTTTTTTTTTGTATACGTATTACTGTTTGCTAAAATTTAAATCACGTTCTTGCAATTTAATTTAATTTTTTATCATCAATATTAGTGCATTTTTAGTAGAACAACGGAAAGACCCGTGCGCCTGAGGCAGGCAACCGGAGTTACACCTCATGTTCGCGTTGAGCACCGTGTGCCTCCACGGCCATTCCCAACCTCAAAGATCGTTTTTCAAAATAACTTGAATGCTAGGATATGTCGAAGATGATGAAAAATTGAATTTGGCCAATCATCTAAGGCAATAACGAGGCAATGGAGAGTGGGACTGTCATGAAATAATGTTTTAGGTTGGGAGTGGGCATGGCGGGATACGGTGCTCAACGTAAACGTGAGGCGTAACTCTGGTTGCCTGCCTCAGGCGCACGAATCGTTCCGCCGCCGTTAGAAAAACTCACATAATAAATAATACAATAATTCACCGCAGACTGATAATACATACCAGCTTAGAATAGATTAGTATAATCGTTGTTACTTTTATCATAGTTGAGCTGAAGCGTATATAATAAAATAATAATAGAAAATCTAAACAAAAATTAGAATAGTAGAGGCGTTCGTTTTCGGTTTTGCGTTTCTTTTTTTTTTAAACATTTTTAGAAACTGCAGTCGCTATAGAATACCGAAGTGAATTTTCTTCTCTCTCATTTTTTTTGTCTCCCATTTTCCGCTGAAATTAATCGCACATTAGATAAAAATTAGCGGCTGTACAGTTTATTAATTTAATTTTTGATGTTTCTTTCTTTCTAATTTTTTTTCTCGTAGAAAACGAAGCAAATAGTTGGTTATTATTATTTTTCCTTTATTTTTTTTGGATTATGGATGGAATTGAAAGCATTTTGATATTTCTTTTCTTTTTTTTTCCCATTTTCAGAGTTCTTTGATTTTGTAGATCATAGCGTATCCTCGATAGCACGAGGATATACCTATATGTTTTCTCTCACATAATAATATAATATAATATTATTATTATTGTAGAGTATATTTTTTTCTTGTTTTTTTTTCCTTGTTTTTCTACCCTCTCGGTAGACAATTAAATCACGTGACACGTAGTATTGTTATTACTATTATTATTATTATTTGAGCGCGTGTGCCAGGCATTATTATCATTTTAATCATCATTTTCTTTTCTCACCGTCATTTCGTATCACTATATATACGTATATACTTTCTCGTCCCAAAAAAAAAAAAAAAAATCATCATTATCATCATCGTCATTATTCTTTTTTCATTTTCTCATCTCCAACCCCTCAGAGATGTCCTCCTGATCGTTCAGTGTATTATTTTCTTCATCTTTTAACACACACGAATCATATATTCTTCGTATAATATCATTGTCATACCTATATACTATATCTGTAAGCTTTATGCTTTGCTTTACACATATACCTATATATCACCATCATCATATATATCTATATATACCCAATACCCTTATACATCCGTCGTCCATATATATACACAACGAAAGAATGAAACCAAGAAAGAAAAAATACAAGTGGGGATTTTTTATTTTCTATTTTTTCCTACAGAGAGAGAAAACGAAACTTTTATTGAACGAGCGTATAATATATGTATGTATATACATATATTACAGGTATATTGCATACCATATAGTATATGTATACATATAGCGTGTGAAATATTATTCAACGAATTTTCTCTGATACCAGAGCAAATAATAAAAATTACAAAAAATCTACTTCCACCACCACCACCATACCACCACCGCGAATATATGAAACATGAAACGAGTAGAAAAACGGAAAACGAAGAAAAAAAAACATAAAGAAACAAGAACAACGACCAACAACGATCGACGAATGTATGTTCATTGTTTAGCAGCCCCCTGTATAGGTAACTAACAACTACCACATACGTGTGATCGGAAAAATCGGTAAACTTTTCTTATTTCGAATTGTTCCAGTTGTTATTCAATTATTCTATACCTTCGCGTGGTATAGTTTAACAAAATATAAAAATATACAATACAGATAAGTTTTAGGTGAAATTTTTTTTTTCTTCATGTCCTAATGAATTGATAACATAGTAAATATAATTATTCATTTATTTTTTCCTCCAATTTACGGAAATCGTTAATTTCCTTTGATTCATTATCATTATTATTTTTTTTTCCCCCGTTTCTTTTCATTTTTTTTTTTTTTTCTTTTCTTTTTACAAATTCCTTATCATTTTTTTTTCGTCGCTCCCCCGTTTTGTGACTTATTGTTTTTTTAGCCGAGCTCCAGACTATTTGCGCGGCTTACTGGAACAAACTATACGGTCTTGAGGGAGATAAGTTTGACCTCGAGTGGAAAATTAAAATGAAAGCATTCGAGGTAAATGACAGCCAGCTTGCAGCTGACATTGAAATTTGCCTTGAGCATATTGCACCCTATGCATATATATATATACATATATACATATATATATATATACATATTATTATAAATACGGGATATATATGACGAATATCGACCGTGTTTTCGGTGTGACGTAATTTCCGTGCTTTCGATTTTTTTTTGTCACTTTTTTTTTCTTTTCTTTTCTTTTCTTTTTTTTTTATCTCTATCCTTTTTCTTAATATTTCATACAATTCTGAGTCGACAAACAGAAAATGTTACACCCGATCTGCGACTCGGTTAATAATTCATAATCAAACTCCTTGCTTAACGTTTTTGCAAAAGAAAAAAAAATTAAAAATAAATTTTTTTTAAAATCTAAAAAAAAAAAAAAAGAATCAAAACCCTCTACCCTAAAATCGGAAGAGAAAAAGACCGTGAAAAAAAAAAAAATATACGCATGTTTATTTCCAATCAATCGATATAACACCCATCGCGTTTTGGATACAGACATCTATAGGAAATTGCAACAAAAAGAAGAAAAAAAAAAATTGATACCCATATTGTTTATTAATTTTTTTTTTTTTTTGATAGGATTCGCACCGAAGGTGAAAATTGAACTTACCTAATTAACAATAATATTGTAAATAACGTAGTTACTCCCAAAGTTAATTTATATATACATATACTATATTATAGGTATAAACGCGGAGTGGGGAAGGGGGCCTAGCTAATAATTAGCTGCTAACTATATATATACAGCAGTATAATAAATTGGCAAACTTTGTTATTACCTTCATGTAGGCATATCATTATATCGCAGTGTATACGTAGGTAGGGTATAATACATTTATACCTACCTGTACTTTGACCGAGTTGGAAACTTGCAATAATAATTAATTAGGGGAGACGGGGGATCGTTATTATTAGTTATCAAAGC
This sequence comes from Tenthredo distinguenda, assembly GCA_947538915.1. Taxonomy (NCBI): domain Eukaryota; kingdom Metazoa; phylum Arthropoda; class Insecta; order Hymenoptera; family Tenthredinidae; genus Tenthredo; species Tenthredo distinguenda. Next base: position 1,401,619 of record OX384533.1, read on the forward strand.
GAGGAAAAAGATAAAGACAAAGAGAAAGAGAGAGAGTGCGAAAATGCAAAAATAGCGAAATAGGGAAATAGGGAAATAGGGAAAGAGCGATGGATAGATACACTGAAATTACGTCACCGGTAAAACGGTGGTTGATAAGCACGTTTCTTTCTTACGTATGTATAGATATATACGAAAAGATTTCGGAATCATGTTTTATATATTTTTTTTTTTCTGGAATCTATTCGCGCATGTATACTATATATATATACACATGTATACCTGTACATTGATTAATTTGCAAATCACGTTACGCGCAGCTACAGCATATTATATATATATAAAAATAATATATTTTCTTATTATTATTATATTTATATATATAGATATATAGAAAATATACAGGGTTGACAATTTTGTGACGATTTTTGAGCTCGCATTAGATGGCGGAAATGATGCGTAGATCATTTCCCCCCTCGCCCTCTCGCCCCCGGACTACCCCCTTGGAAAAAAAGCAAGAAAAAAAAACGAAAACACAATTTGAAAAAAAAAGACCAATGTACAAAATCATCCCTGCACGTTTACCTATATATAGTAATTCTATTTTTTTTTCTCTAGTTCCAATTAATTATTATATATATACCTAATATTCATATTTCGAGACCCTTGAGGATAAATTAACAAAGAGATTTCAGAGCAGGTTCCTTTTATATAATTAATTAATCAATTAATTAATTGTATATTTTAGAAAAACGAAAGAAAAAAAAAAAGAGGAGGAACCAGTTTCTTCTTTTCGCGCAGATGAGAATAGATAAACGATACGTCTATAAATTTTTTTTCTATTTTTATTTTTATTTCTTTTATGTTTGTTCCGTCCGTTCGTTCGTTTTGTTTAATAATTATTAATGAACGATTAGTAGAGAATGAATGAAGATTAAATCCCATTTTGAAATAGGTGTATATACTATACATTATAAATATTTAAAGATCTTATTTCGTAAAAGTGTTTCAATTCCAAATTGGTTGGATTATTGTCATTGTAGCCGACTTGAAGAAGATTTGCCAAAAGTATCACGACCGCGTCTACATTTGTGAGGGTCAGAAGTGGGATTTGGAGCGCGAAGTCAGAAAAAGGGACTACGAGGTACCTAAAACCTAAAACACGGTTAAAAATTAAGAAGGCCTTTGTCCACAACAAAAAAAAACAAATACAAAAACAAAAAAAAGCAACGCAATTCGTTATTTCATTATTGTTTCAATTTTTTTGTTTTTTCATTTTTTTTTTTTTCTTTGCTAATTTCATCTTTATCTATTGGTCAACGGAACTCAATCGATCGGGATGAAGAAAATGAAATAAAGAAATAATTCTCTACGAGTTGCGCTGCTTTATATCACTTTCAATGTCATACACTTATATATATATACATTATATATACATATGTACATATATATATATGCATATATATATATATATATATTCATCAACGAGTACATTATACTTACCCCTGCACACATTGTAATAATATCAATATTGCCAATATTAGACATATATAGCCCCGATAAAGCGCATAAAGTGAACGCGGATGAATAATAATTATTCAACCGCGTTATTATACTGTACGGCTGAACTTGTCGAAATGACGAGTTTTTTTTTTTTTCACTGTATCATACCAATTTTTTTTTTTTTTTGAATCACCCGCATCGCGATTCCATGTAAATCGGACACAATTTTTTCCGAATTATTTTTTTGGTCGTTGGATTATTTTTTATTTTATTTTTTTTAAATTTTTTCATTCTTCATCTCGAAATTATGTATATATTGTCATAAATTCGAAAACTTTCATACAACTCGAATACAACTTGTAACCTTGGTCAGTCCTGTATAATAATAATATTTATATAAAACTCGAAAGAAACTATGGTCATCCGAATTTGGCGGATTTTAATTTTTTTTTTTTCTCCTTTTGGAATTATTCATTTTTCTTTTCGTCAAAAAATACCGAATACTGAAAAAACTTCGAACGACGATACAAATCAGGGATTTGGGGGATGGGGGGTGGGATTGAAAAAAGACAAAAAAAAACGTGCGAATTTTTGCGAAAATATGAAGTGCTGTGATGAACGATTTTATATTTCTTTTTCTTATTTTCTCTCTTTCTAATACATACAATATATATATAGGGCGTTTTCTCAAAGCTTTTTACTAACTCCAAATCGCCAACCTTATATATTGAATAATTTATTTATCTATTTATTTATTTTATTTTATTTTATTTTCATTTTTTTTCTATTCTTCTTCTACATTTATTTACGATTATATGTATACCGAAAAAATCGTCGAACTTTTTCGCATATCTTTTTGTTCCTTATATTTTTTTGCTATTTCTTGTACTTTATTTACGCAGGGCTGGGCAAGCTTATAGGTTGAAATGAAATGAAGTGAAATTCATATCCCACACTTTTTTTTATCCACCACACTTCACCGATTCATATCCGATTGATCAATTTTTTGTTTTCTTTTTCTTTTCATTTTTCATTCTTCTCTCTCGACATTTTTTCCGTTGTAACGATTTTTTTCATATCATTCAATTATTCCTCGATCTCGACGGATTTCGAGATCAATTATTACTACGGCGATTATAATATTATATAAATTATCGAATCGTGGACTGGGGGTGGGGGAAAAAAAATACCGAATTCAAAAATTCTAAAACAAAAATTTTTCCTCCGTTACATATTACTGTACAGTATAAATCCATGATCTGAAATCCGTTTAGATCGTTTCGGGTATAATCATGTGTGTTGGTAAACTAAACGCAAGGGCACAATATTTGAACACGAAAACAAAAAAAAAAAAAAAAAAAACAGAAACACAACAAAAAAAAAGACTTAAAAAAAAAGAAAACAGACACGTGGCCGAAATTGGCGCGCCGTTTTGTAATAGTGAAGTGTGTGCGTGCGCAGGTGCAAAATCGTAAAATCCCCAAACAAAAACAAAAAAAGGATCCCCCTCGAATTCCTCGTAGAACTTTTTTTTTTTTTTTCATCCCAGATTTTGATTTGTTCGAAATCAAATTATTTCGCAATCTGCAATTATTTCCGCACTGTATATTTGTCGAGTTGTGTAAGGAGAGGGAAAAAGAAAAAAACGAGGACGACAAAACGCTATTATAACAAAACTGCATGGCTACTAACAAAAAAATAAATGAAAAAAATAAAAATAAAATTTTCATTATCAAATGACGAATCAAAATTGATATACACTTTAGACTGGCTTCTATATTAATAGCTATACGATTTATTACCTATACGATTACGTCAATGAATATACATATAAAAACGATCATTCTTCAATATACAGAATTTATTATTCATCACTAAATTTAATATCATGCATGCACGCTCTGATTCATTATCGATCTAATTGATTTTTATTTATTTCTTTTCTTTTCATTTTATTTTCTCGCATCTAATCAAATTGTTCACAAATAAAAAAAAAAGTATGGCACTTCATATTTCTCTCGAATACTACGCAGCGTTTTTTTTTTTTTTGTTTTCAATATTTTGGAGTAATGGAATTATCATTGGCTTTTAAATGACTGCAGTAAGATCGCACAACGTCGTACAGTATGCGATGAGTTGATTTATGGAAAATGAATAACGAAGAAGGAAAAGAGCTTTTTACAAAAATTCAATAAAAATTGGCAAATTTTAGGAAATCACGTGCGGCGGAGAGACTGTCGTACGATACACATGCATATATACATTATACATACGATCCTGTGTGTATAACGCATCCGAATCAACACTTAAGACTCTCACAAAATCGGAAATTTGAATAGCAAAATTTTACAACCGACTTTTTTTTGGTGATTACCGCATCGATATGTTAATTAATTAATTAATTAATTAATTAATCAATTAATCAATCAATAGACGGAGATGATTAGTAAATGTAAAGTGCCATGCTGCGAAATTCTCTTGGTTGTTTTTTTTTATCAAGACCCCTTGTGCAGGTGCGAAAATAACCGTGACAAACGAGAACGAGTGATAATACACGTTACGAGAAAAAAACAAAAAAAATTCATATCGAATTAATAGAGATAGTATAGAAATTGGAATAAGAAAAATCAGTCAATCAATCGAGTTTTCTTTCACCTGTTTAAACAATACGATTCGAAGATATGTCGATTTTGCACCGCGCCCCCATGCACCGTTGTAAATGTGTGTTTATGGTGTTTAACTGTCTTGTTATTTATACATATGTATATATATACATATAAATAAGATTCCCAAACTATACTAGGATCTGTCAGGGTTTGGAATGAAATTTAGAACATCAATTCGATTTTCATCATGCGTACGAAACATACATATAAGTATATTATATCAAACAATGAGATAAAAAACAGAATTATTTGTCAAATTGGCAATCAGAGATCACTAGATCGACAAAACAGAGAGAGGAAGAGAGAAAGAGACAGAGAGAGAAAAAGAGAATTATAGGAATACCTAAAAAAACGAAACGAAAAATTAATGATAATTATCGCCGTTTATAAACTGACAGATCAGTGAGTTTGCGATTCGAAATACATACATTATGTATATATGATTTTAGTAGATATAGCATCGGACGAGATATAGACACTGATCATGACCAGTAAGTCAGCTCTCCTGTCTGATGTGCCAGTATAATTACCTGGCATTACATTATCACACCTCCCCCGGATGTTTTTTGTCGATATTTTTATTTTTTTTTCTTGTAGATGAAATAGAATGAAAGCAAGAAAAAAAAATTTAAAAATTGACAAAAAGCTCGTATACATCGATTCTCAGAGAATCGTATATCTAATTATGAGTGTACCATATGCATAATATACATAAATGTTATATACGTGATACATAAGAACATCATTTATTTTCGCAATCGGTTTCTTTTGCTTTTTTATCAACGTTCGTGGCGAACCATGGTGGAAGACAATATTGAGCGTGTGTGAGGGAAAAATTGAGTTTTTTGAACCTTTTTTTTGTTTCGAAGTCGAAAATCGAAGAATCACCCTTTTGCCCCGAGAACAGACGCCGCGGTGTCAACATATTCTCTTCGATCTTTTAGAATATGTGATTTTTTTTCTTGAAATTTTATCTTTTTTCTATCCGTCGTTTTGTCCTTTTTTTTCTTTTTTTCTTTTTGCCCCCCACTCTTCGTCGTTCCAGCGAAAAATTTTGGGACTTTGAATTGAATGATTTAATTCAACTACGCCTACGATGTAGTAAGGAAAATATGTTTTGTGAGAATATCTCACAGATACCTTCTTTCATTTTATTTTTTATTTTTGGGGGAATAATTTTGATTCTCTTATTTTTTTTTCCTTTTATCAACGATTTTTATCCTTCTTCTCTTTCACTATGTATAGATATATATATACTATACGACGACGACGACGACGTTCTTTGTCTATAGATGTTTTTGTCCAGCTGATTTTTAATTTTTTATTTTTTGAAAACAAGCGAAATAAATAAAAAATCTCATCTTTCTCATTTTAAACCCATATTGTCTACGTAAATTTGATCCTTTCATCTTTTCTCTATTTTCTATATAAACAAAAAAAAGAAGAATATATATATACACACACATATATATATACCGAATTGCATATATATATATATATATATATATATGGGTGTATGTATATATTTCATTCCATCCTTATCCCCAGCGATTAACAAGCAAGCCATGATTAATAATCAATTGATTTTCTCTAAACTGTTTAAAATCTAATCTATCATTATATATATGTATATTATTTCGATTTTATATGATTAACAAATTCATGTAAAATAAGAAATGAAACAAAAACACAAAAAAATTTGTTTGTTTGCAACCGTTGTTTCCGTGTCTTATATTTTTTTTTTTGTTTGTTCGTGTGTCGTTTTTCGTGTGTCGTACTCTTGATATTAATTAATCTAGTTATTAATTCAAGCTTTCGCTTATCAGACACTGCTTATAGATTATATATTATCATACACAGTATATAAACAATTAAATTAAGCGTTTGCCAAATTTTGTCTGTATAATATATACAAATTCACGTTTCAATAAAAATAGATTCGATAAATTTTTTGTTCATTCAGCTGATTCAGGACGGAATGTAATTCAAAGAAAATATATTATTGTTATTTTTTTCGTAACTTTCCTTTACTCTATATCGAAAAAAAAACCGTAATTAATTAATTAATTAATTAACTCCGTTTGCATTCCGTCAGAGATTCATTTATCCAGCTTATATCAGTCGCATAAAATCATAATAATAATAGTAAAGCTGTGATTTAACTTTTAGTGTAAAAACCGATGTTTGGATAATTTGGATTTGCAATATTAATTCGATTTTTCTAAATGATAAACAGATCTCGGACTTGAACAGCCAGGTCAACGATCTTCGAGGTAAATTGTAAGTATTTAGTTCCGGAATGAGTTTGCCATTTCCGAAATCGATTTAACTAATGAATTTTTTTTTTTTTAATAAATAAACAGCATGAAGCCGACCCTGAAAAAGGTCTCCAAATACGAGAACAAATTCGCCAAGCTACAGAAGAAGGCCGCCGAATTCAACTTCCGTAACCAACTCAAACAGGTCAAGAAGAAGGAGTTCACCCTCGAGGAGGAGGACAAAGAGGTAACATTAAACTGTTTTCAATTATCAATATAATCAAAACTAGTTTTCATTCGAAATTTCGCAACAAAATTTAAAAAAAAAAAACATATATCCTTCACTTTAAATTCGAAATCAAATTTTATCGTCAGAATATAATAATGAAATCAAATTAATTTACATATTTTATTAATTTTCTTGAAATTTTGCTCAAAAAAAAGAAAAGAACTTGTTTCTTCTTTCGTTTTCTTTTCGGAAGAAATTTTCTTCTCTTTCAATGCGTCGATCGGTTTTTTTATTTATTTATTTTATTTTTATTTTTATTTTTATTTTTTAACAAACCTCCACGTTGTTTTTTGGTGTTCGTACGAAAGTTATTTTTTTTTGTTTCTCTTTCCCCCGAAATATTTGTACTTTTTTGTAATATTTTGTGTACTCGTCTATGTCTCGTCCTTGATCGTTTCGTGTCTTTTTTCGTCTTTTTTCTTCCATCATCTTTTCCTGTACATGTTCGTTATCATTTATTCACAGGTTCGCGTGTTTTACATAGAGTTTTATATAATACATATATTATATATAATAATATAATGAATTGTGTACAGTATATCGTCCCGATTGTTCTTCTCGTTATTGTCGTATGTTTGAAAAAGGTCCACGAATTTTTTCAGAATTTTTATTTTTTATTTTCTTCTTGCAAATCAGTTTCAATTTTCAATCAATTAATTTTTTTATTTTTTTACATTTTTTCTCAATCAATCTTATTAAAAATATGTTAACCGATTCGTGATCCTTTTTTCAATTTTCACACGATATCTGACATATTTATATACTATACGTGTACATATTATAATAATGTACGGATTAACCGTTAGGCAAAAAAAAAAAAAAAATTTCTCCCTTCCAGAAATATATAGTTTACTAGGAAATATGTTATTATTCACAGCCCAAGAAGTCCGAGAAAGCAGAGTGGCAGACGAAGAAATAGATTACGAACGCGAAGGGTTGAAATAGGAAACCAAAAAAAAAAAAAACAAACAAACACAAAAATCGCACAAACACCCATATATATACATATATAATTCACGAATTATTATTATTATTATACAAAATCATCCGAAGTATAGTAAATTCATAATTATCTGCACAAACTGCGTATACGCACATACGTATACATAAATATATGAAAAGAATAACTACTTAATAATACAATAATTATTTATACCAATATAATATATTATGTAAAAATGTTAAGAAAATCTTTCGAAAAAAGTATTTAAACAAGAAAAAAGTATAAGAAAATACTCTCGTTCTTTCCTTATAATCAAAAGATAAATTTCACGTTTATTATTTATTCATATCGGAACACAAACGTTCAGCCATTTTTTTTTCTTCTTTGCTTTGAAATAATTTTTGACCTCTCATATAGAAGGTTTATATGCAATGTCCAATTCACCCCCCGCCCCCACCAACACACCATAGGTATACAACAATTTATACACATACTTTTTATTTTTGTTTGCAAATTTTCTACAGGGATTCCTTTTTTCCCGGTTGGAGCTGACGAATTCGATCATTTTTCAAAATACAATAATAATTGATTTAACTCTTGTGCCGTTTATAAATTGTGTCGTTCGTGTTTTTACTTTATTTTTCAATTTCTTTTTGTTTATGTCATTTATTTTCGTGTCTATACTATAATTCCGTTCTTTCTATAGATTATTTTTTATTGTCTGTACATACTACATACATACGTATAGGTATATAATTTTTCTCGTTCTTCGGCTATAAGATAGAAAAAAAAAAAAAATTGAGTTAAATACCAAAAATTAAAAAAAAACAAACTATATATATACATATTTTTGCACGTTTGCAAGCACACCTGGTCTTGTGTACATACCTGGTCAGTTTTTGTGCCTTTTTCTATTTTTCATATTTCCTCTTTCTGTACTTCTATTCACTTTCCTCTTCGTGGCTGCATATGTTATCACTCAATAATATAGAATATAATGATAATATATTACGTGTAGAAGAATAACGAAATATTTTACACCGGGAATATACGTGTAATAACGCAATATACACAAATAAAGGTGAGAATAGCTTCCATTGATTCTTGAGAATGAATTATATTTACTCTTTTCTTATATACGTACGTCGTACATAATATTCGCTATCAGCGCTTTTACTCACAAATTATTATCAATTATCATAATATGTATTCACAACGAAATTTTTCATTTTCTCAAACATATATATTTAATACTATATAATCGTATACATATGATATCGATCATTACATTCAATTATTTGTTTTTTTTTCTTCAAATTCCTTTTTTTTTCATGACACATATATGTATACATAATTCTCACATGTATGTATAATCTTTATCTTAAATAATATAATTTATAAAAATTTCAGTTTTTGAACAATTCAGCAGCTATACCGCTTCGTCAAGGCTAATTATATGTTTATTAATATATGAATGTTTGTCTTTCGTTTCAGCTTATTTATTCAGTTAATAAAAAATAATTTTTTCTTTTTTTTTTTCAAAAACACGTATCTAACTGTCGCTATACTATACTTTAAAATATGGGGCGGAAAATTGATCAATTTATGGGTGTCCAAGCAAAAATTCTCGTTTCTTTTTTTCTCTCTGTCTCATTTTCGTTAATTTCAACTTACTCGAAAAATCATGGATACGAAAAGATTCGTCTGAACTTCCACTGTCATTTTTTGGTTGAAAAAAAAAAAAATTTTTTCAATTTTTCTTTTCTTCTCTCTATCGCGATCTTTCGGTGTATTTCAATAAATTATGGGGGTGACGATAGATCGTTCTGTATAAATAATCCCAGGAGAGAGAAAAAAAAAATGTCTACCCTTAATTAGGATAATATAATTTCACACATGCTTGATCGTTCATTGTTTATTTCAAATAAAATTCTAATAATATTTTTTTGCTTTTGCATTATGATTGCAGAACGCGTCAAAAGACAAGGTAAAAAAAAACAAAAAAAAAAAAAAACAAACAAACACGTGACTGCCTAAATTCTAATCTCGATAATAATTAGACATATATTGCAAATTGGCTCGAATTACCTAACGCTACCGCAGTAACATTTATTTATTACTTAGCTGTTCGTTATTTTCTTTTCTTTTCTTTTCTTTTCTTTTTCTTTCTTGTTTAATTTTTTAATTTTACAATTCTCTCTTTATTTTTCTTCTTTTCTTCTAATCTACTTTGCATCCTTGTTCGTTTACTTAAAAAAAAAAAAACATTTAAAAAAAACAGATACCACATTTTTTACCAAATAATTTTCAGCAATGTAATTATTTATTTTATAATTATTAGACGTAGTTATAACTTGCGATATATATATATATATATTATGTATATTGTCCTTTTTATTTTCAGCCGCACATCGCTGCAGCGTTATTAGTTATTATTTTTGTTTTTTTGGTATTTATATATATTTTTAATTATACGTTTATTATTATTATTGTTATTATTATTATTATTATATTTTAGTACTATTTTTTTCTTTTCGTTCAACACTAACATGCAACGCAAGATAATTATTACGTACACGGAAATTTTCATTATGGTCTTACGTTTATTTAAATAATGAGACTTTATTTCTCGAATCAAAAATTTCGATTTTTTTTTTTCTTTTCCGTCGAATCTGGATCAATTTTTTTTTTTCTTGTTCAGAAACGAATAAGAGAGTAGAAAAAAAAACAAAGAGTTGAAATCTTGGTTCGAGATTTTTTAATTTTTCTCTTTTCGGAACGTGCGTAATTTGAAGAGAAAAAAAAAAGTTATAAAAACGTCGACTTTTTTTTTGTTCAATTTTACATAGATTTAGTCGTATCGTGTACCTCGTTTACCCTCACTTTCCCATCCAAGTTGTGTTGTTCTGTGTTTGTGATCGTATATTAACAAAGTTCGTAAAACTATTGAATAATATATAATACTCTCGTTATTATTATCGTCTAACGTCGTGTTTCTAAAAAAATTTTTCAGAAAAAACCTGACTGGTCGAAGAAGGGACCGGAAGAGAAGAAGGTAAAGGAGGAAGAGGTTGAGGCATGAGGAGGATCTTTAAACGCGGACACAAAAAAAATTAAAAATCAAAAAAAAAAATACTCACCACCGATTCAATTTTCCATCCACGAATATTTAAAATACTTATACCTACTACTACTACTACACTATAAAATTTATTTTTTAAAAACAATTATATATACATAAATATATATATATACATATATACATACAATACAAACTGCATATTAAGCCATGTGACACACACAGCCTGTATCCTAGGGCTTAGAAAGAGGGAGAAAAAAACAAGAAAAAAAACACCATTGTATGTTGTTTTTGTTGTTTAATCATTTGTTTCTTTTTTCATTTTTCACCACCTTAATACATACTCCGTTCCTTGTATCATAAAAAAACGCAAAAATAAAATATACGTACACGTGTAATAATGTATCTTGAACCCCATTTGCAGTAATTAGGAAATCCTATCGTTTTTCTTCCTTTTTTTTATTTTTCTGCACGAAAAGAAGAGAATTTGAATTTTTCACCTCCCTCGTACGTTAACAATCACTATCTTCCTTCGATTCGTCGTTATATTTTCAATCTAATGTTTATAATCGTTTAGTGGTTTTTTTTTTTTTTTTTTTTTCATTTTACTACAGAGAATCCTGCTGTCCTTCGTTACACAATGAAAGATTAACCATTGTATACACTGTACCTATGTAAGTTTTACTGTAAAACGAAACGTGAAAAAAAGAAAAAAAAAATTACGAATACCTTTGTGTAAATAATGCCATTTTCTATGTTCTCCACCACTTCACACTTTTATCATCCCTTATTTTATCCTCTGCTCGCATTATTTTGACCCTATTTTTTCTTACCCAAGTTCGCAAAGCAGATTTTGAAAATCCCATACGTGTTATTGAAACTTTTCGTTTTTTATATATACCCGATAATATAGTCTGCGTATTTATTTACTACAGAAAATTTATACTCAAAACTGCCTTTCTTCTTCGTATTCTTTAATGAGGAATATTGTTATTACCGTCGAGTTTTTATTCTATTTTTTTGTTGAATATAAAAAAAACTTTATCATAATACGACAGCTGAGTCTTGAGAAAAGTCTCGACCTCTTGAGTACATCGTTAAAGTTCCTGTACATATCTTAATCTTGAAGTGGTCGGGTCTAATTAGCGATCTTGAACCTCTAGAAAAGGTCAGAAGTCAGGATGTGAATATTTATTGGCGAATTTTCAGTCACGGATCAACTTGAATTATTAAAACGTAATTTACACATTGATTTCCCATAAATTATAAATTCTTATCCAATTTGGTTCCTGTTTCGAATCGTCACTAGCGATTCCACGGTCCGAAGATTTTATTTTTCGTATTACAAATTTAGTTATCTCGAAATTCCAAAATTCCGAATTTTTTGGAGCCCTTTCGTAAGTATCTGCACATATGTGACTAATCGGCGTGAGCTTAATAACACTTTGCTAAATACGGATTCAGTTTCCTCTACACAAAACGCTTAATTACACGTTCGCTATCACACTGCATGCATTTCATGCTGTGCCATTTACGTGTGTGTCGCTTAGCCAAATTCGCTATTTAAGCGTCGAATATACACAGATATTACTTTATACCAAACTCGTCAGACTCTCAAAAGACACCCTCAATTTCATCCTTATTTTCAAAAAATGACAATTTCGTTAGAAGCATTTTTTTGCTATTTTATTCTCCACCTCAAAGACACGAAATCCAAAAAAGCTTGAAGCCCTGTTAGAGCCCCGACTTCCATATGTTCGTTTTATGCACCAGGAAGGGGAGGCTCCTCCTGCGGATGGGGCTCCTCCAGCTGAAGGAGCGCCCGCGCCGCCTGCCGATGGAGCAGCTCCAGCTGCGGGCGCACCGCCAGCTGCTGACGCACCTCCGGCTCCAGCTGCGGCACCTGCGCCACCCCCTGCGGATGGAACTGCCGCTCCACCACCGGCTGATGGAGCCGCTCCACCACCACCAGCTGATGGAACAGCGCCTCAACCACCAGCGGACGGAACCGTACCTCCAGCGCCTCCTGCAGATGGAACTGCGCCTCCTCCAGCTGACGGAGCTGCTCCCGCCGCAGGTTGATAAATAAATATGCGTAAAATGTGTGAATAAATAAGTCCAATCCTCGTTCTTGGATATTTTAAATCTACGAAAAAGTCAGGTGGATGGATAATCTCGGTTTTTATCCGTTTTATGGAGACGGGGCCGCTCCTCCTGCCGATGGAACGGCTCCTGCGCAACCACCAGCTGATGGAACTGCGCCTGCGCCCCCTGCGGATGGCGCAGCACCTCCTGCTGACGGAACTGCACCTCCACCAGCTGCCGATGGTACAGCGGCCCCACCACCTGCGGACGGTGCTGCGCCAGCGGTAGCAGCACCGGCGGAAGGAGCACCCCCTGCGGAAGGTATGAAGAGATGGTTTTTTTTTGGTATAGCTGACGGTTTCAGTTCGAATTTGAGAGAAATTTTGAAACCTTTTGTATTAAGGTGCACCTGCAGCTGCGCCTCCGGCTGAAGGTGCCCCTGCCGCACCTCCAGCTGATGGAACAGCTCCACCAGCTCCGGCTGCGCCTGCGGAAGGAGCGCCAGCACCGCCACCGGCCGATGGTACAGCGCCGGCACCAGCTCCTACACCTGCACCTGAAGCTGGCGCAGCTCCTGCAGCACCACCGGCTGAAGGAGCTGCTCCTGCGCCCGCTGCACCACCAGCTGAAGCCGCGTTACCACCTCCTGCAGAAGCGGCGCAAGGTGAGCGAATAATTAGTATTTGATAATTTATTTCAATGTTAGTTAGTTTGGTTAATTAATTAAACAAACGATTAGACGAGTAAAGGCTGATGTATACTTTTTTTCCTTAATGAATTTGCGTGGGAGTTAATAATGAACTGTTCTAGTTCTATGTATACATAGCTACTTCTTCCGGGTAAACGGTAGTGAAAGTATGGTGAAAAAAAAAAACTGGAAAGATGTTATCTGATTAGCATTAATTGTGCCGTACTCTGTATTCGGGCTAATTAATGTTACAAATGAATTATAGCATGCGTATGTAACAGTTTTAATTAGACAGTTTGCTTAGAAGATAACGTTATAGTACGTGTACACGATAACGGAGTGGCCTAATTTTGCAATACATGCAATGGTAATTGTTCGTGACCCTGAGAAAATATATGATAAGAGTATATATGAGGATGGATCGCAGTATTATAACTTTGTTCATCTATGTGTATATAAGTTCAGAGTGTATTTTGTCTGAAAAAAAAAAATAGTTTTTAAATAACTGAAGCGCCAACTAGCGGAGGCGTCCTGCGGCAGTGCGACCGTTACTCTAAGCTCAGTCGTGATTGGTAAACTTCGAAACTCCTTCTAATTTGAAAACTATTAGAAACTCGATTTTTTTGTTTGAACAAACTCTGTTCGTTTTTATCACCTGAAATTGAAAAACTCTTTCTATATTGTGTCTTTATTGTTTCTTAATTACAGCACCCGCGTCGTAATTCCATGGCGTGGATTCGCGGAGAGAATAAAGTAATGAATATAAAAGAAAAACGGACTGGTTCATTCTGCACACTTGATGACGTCACAAGCACACACAAGTAAATATACGTATATAAATATCTATTTATATATGAATAAATACACATGTAAATTAATTTGTTATATTATTATTATTATATTTGGTGAAATTGCGATACCCATATATAATATACATACTATAAATATATATACATAATACATATACATGATAGAAACGTTTCTTCTATATGTACGAACCAATTTATGCTCTGTACAATGATATATTGTATAATTATATGATATTTATATATATTATACTTTATGTGAAATATTTTAATTTTCAATAAACTCTATTAAATATACTTATACAATATTTATTTATATTGAAAAATTTTGTGTACAATTCTTCCTATTAACTTTTTATTCTTTTTTTGTTTCATATCCTGAAAGCGAGTATCTCTTTATATACTCTCGCAGGTATTACCTGCATATAAACGCGGAACCAAACGGTTAGTATCCCTCGCGCGTATCATTAAACCTATATATGAAAGAAAAAAGAATCGATCAACTACATATATACTTAACCAATAGGATTTCGCCACCTATCGCAATACGATATCGATTTTGTATTATCACTCCTAGTTCAGGCGCGAGGTCATCTCTAATCCCTATAAATATCTGCGCTCTGCCTCAACACATGCGTGTCTAAATTCAAAATCGTCCGTACAATATTCCCGCGCGCGCCTATATACTGTAACGATCTTATCACGCGATCTACGCGGGCATTAAATCTTCCGTCAACGAGATTAGCTCAAATCAAATAACAACGAATGGTCCTTGTGTAATTAATTCATCCCTTAAACCGCCCAGCTATCAATAGAAATAAAAGGTTCGCAGTTCATCTCATTGCTAAGCCTGCGGCTCTATTCGCGCCTGGAACTCAAGTGAGAGATTAGTTGAATAAACGTCCGACAGAGGCGCGTCGGTAAGTATCCGCGGCACGAACGACGTCGCCTTCATTCAGCTTGAATCTTGAATCTTGATCGCATTCCCTACTCAGTCTCGCCCGGACCTTCGAGCGCGTTACCTGGTCTAGTTTTGGTCATAGTCATCCTCCTTCCTCAACGTTTTATTGTTGATCTTAACTCTCCTCGTAAGTAAACAGTGTTTACGTTCGAAGTCGGTCCTCTCCACTACCGCGTGTGTGAAAGTTCTATGTGTAGTAATACCGTCGAGCGTAGGAGAAAAATTTTGTTCTATTTCTACCGATCGGTCACATAATCGTGTTGTGCGTTGCATTTTGCAGTTACATTCAAATTCCATCCTCGCTAAAAGCGGCTAGCTTCGGTTTCAATTTTTCTTTCATAAATCGCCGTTTACGCACACTGTACCGACAACTAGAACTAAAACTTGACAGACGCTTGAGTGAGTTAGTGGAGTGAGTGAGTTAACTACGAATCTTATCATTATCAGTAAGTATAGACATAAGCGAGCGAGACCCACCGCCTATACATATTAGCTTATGTAAAAAACCAATATTACGTAACTATAAGTACCTACGGGTATAATAATAACTAATAAGATCCCGAAATATCATTCAAATCCCTTCTCATTTTCGACTAACTTCATTCTCAGTGAAGGATCGTTGTTGTTTCATTAACAGTGCGCATGTAACCTATATAACAAACGCTAAAAAAACTACACTACTACCTGTTATATCATTGGATTCGATGTATTATTCAAACCAGCGAATCGGTGAGTAGATATTCACATGATATACGAGTATGTATGGGTATTGTAAAACATTATCGCATCGTTAAGTCAGATCTTGAATTTACGGATAGTTTTTCTTCATGTTTATCGAACAGATAAATTATGTACTATAATATTTTAGAAAGTTGAAAAATGGGTGACCCACTCTATATATATTCTTATCTCAATTAACGATCTGCTTATAACGATGTGTACTGTGACGGTTAGAATATTTTCCCGCCTAAATTGTACAATAATCGTTTCGCTATAATATGTATATTTAGAATTCCGAAATGTCATACGCGTGAATTCTGATCTAATACGGGGTCCACCGAACCGGAGAATTATTCAAAAATCTTCATTCTTTCCTCCTTCTTTTATTTCTTTCTTTCTTTCTTTTTTTTACTTTCCGCACAATCAGCACTCTGTTATATACAGCGGGACGATAATTTATACGCTTTCTTCGCATTCTTGTTCACCGTGAAATATCGCTGATTAAATTAACCGTCGATCCCCTCAACTACGCGAATTCAAATAATAATAATAATAATAATAATAATAATAATAATAATAATAATAACAATAAAGGGAATAAATCGTCGAGCGTTATTTACTTTACATATTCATTTATTGTTTCTATATTAAACAAAATACAAAAATTATTATCATTTATTAATTTCTCTTACTACCGTAATTTCGCAATATAATTTTCGAATACCTATATATCGGTGTATATAGGTATAGATGCGGTATATTATCACGAGTACTAGAGGTAGCCGCAAATGATCGTTGACGTTGGGGGTCAGAGGACGACATCCATTCCCATTTATGTTCTATGCTATATATATTATATATATGTATGTATATGTATATGTGTACGCGAGTATACGTATTACCTACCTAGGTATATATGTATATTTATACCTATACCTATACCTCACAGCAAATGATCCCAGCTGCAGGGTTTGGTTATGACGAATTGGGGTTTATTACCGTTCGTTCGTTCGTTCCCTACGGCCTGCGTGGGACCACCGCGATATATAATTTCAATCGTCAAAATGACTCGCTGCCGGAATTGACCCATAAGATTTTTCATTGTTCTCCTTTCTTTTTTTTTCTCTATCTATAATACGATTCGTTATGTTTTTGTCTCGATAATTCATTGAATCTTTTTCTTTTTCTTCTACTCAATTTTCGTTGATGCAAATTTTTATGTGATTTTTCTGTTTTTTTTTCGTTTATCAAGCAAATGAATAAAACACACGGAATAAAAACAATGTCGGGATAGTTAATTTTATGCTCTAACGCCGCTCTGCGCGCTTACAAAATTACGCGAACGTTGGTATACATATATATTAGGTTTATGTACCCCAGCCTCGCGAGGGCGGCGTTAATATCTCGTGCGGACTAAAATTAAGCTTAAAATCAGGTCAAATTTATTATTTCGATTCCGATGTCCTTAGTTTCTTCTTTTTTTTTTTCCTACCTATTTCCTCATAGCTGAAAGCTTTGTACATGGGTGTGTGCACCTATATGTGCATACAAAGAGAGAGAGAGGGAGTAACGAAATTTGCACTGCACTGTTTGCTATTTTCATAACTCTACGACCGTAATCATAATTAACTGTATTTCCTCTCGAATTTACACGTATATATCATATTATCGCAGAACTGTATACATAAGCATAACAATCGCTGCAGGTCGGGAAGTAGAGTAGATTGTATGTAGTACATATACCTATAGAGTACCGGTGAATTAATTAATATAAACAAAATTCATTCAATTTTATTTATAAATTAATCGTTTTTTTCTTCTGAATTCGTAGATTTTTATCCATTTTTTTTTTTTTTTTTATGTTTCCTCGTTCGTTTATTTTTTCATTTTCTTCTCTTCCATAGTACACATTCTTTCTTCATTTCTCTATCCCTCCAGCGACAGCAGCAGGCTGTATATAGAAAGAAAGAGTTATTTTCGAACGAGAAATGTGTATATCTATCCATGCCCTACCTATAACTATACCTTATACACCTACTATGACGGTACAGCTTTCGGAGTAAAAATATTTATACGAATTTAGACCTGCGGGTGAAACGATTCTCGTTATAGAACCGACCGATAGTGGAAAATACGCGTACGTTCGAATAATATATTTATAAACGTGACATTTTTTATCTTCTACTTGTCCTTTATTTTTCGATTTACTCGGCAACGGTAAATTTCTCGAAAAAATGAATCTAACGAAAGTTATAGCCCCGGATCGCGCCCGTATTTTATGTGGGATACATATTTTCTCTGACACTCACCGTTTCAGAGAAAATCGAGGAACAAGTTTTTTTCTTCTTCTTTCGCATTATTCCGCATTACAGCACCTTGCAAATTTACAACCAGACAGTCTTACTTACGATTCCATTGTCCAGAGTGAAGAAACGATTCTCGGTTTCGAATGCATATACCTACCTTAGCCTCCACCTGCTAACAGCGGGGTATTAAAGTCCGAGGAAAATTTTCCCCACACACCAAAACCTCTGCAACATGTATATACATATATATATATATACGTCTGTATAATACAAAATGAAATAAAACTAGAAAACCTGTGACCGCCCCTCGAGACTTAAGTTTAAACCTACCACCTGAAAAGTGAAAATTTAAAATTCCCTCAAGTCTCCCCCGCGGTGTAGGCATTTAAAACCCCAAGGGAACAGGGGGCGTAGAAATTGCAATAGTGAATCAGCAACAGGTATATATACCTAACTCTTTCCTATACATATATACTGGATTTTTCGAAATCAAAGTTCTTCTTTTTTTCTTTCTTTCTCTCTTTGTTTTTTCTTTTTAATAAATCATTTCTGCACCCTTTGATTCGCCAACGAGGTTTATAGTATATAAATTCCTGTACATCCACTTACACGAATAAAGCGTCTTAAAGAGCTGTTTCAACGTCAGTGAAGCCTGTCTCACTCCTGACGTATCTATCAGATTTACGATCATCTTCTCTTATTGTATACATAGTATATTTGTACGTATCTATTATACGTATCCGGTTTTTATCCTCACACCCACGACACCGGATGGATATACTCGATATAAACAGTTTATGAATAGTTGAAATAATTCTGTATCACCTCATGTACACCTATCCATACACAGATAGTTCGTGTGTATAGGTATAGCTGCGCCTAATTGACTCCTCGATATGAAGATAACGTAATAAGAAGGGGCTCCAATTATTCGCTACACTAACTCGCAACAAAAAATAAAGAAAAGAGAAAAAAAATGAAGTAATATCTCTCGCAGCCCCTATAATTGCTTAATCAATATTAATCAACGAATTATTGAATTATCAGGATCAATTGATAGATTGATTAATTGCTTCATTCCTTTCATCAATTATATACCTTTACTATATCAATATAATACGAAATGGCTAATAATTAAAAAAAAAAAGAAGAATCTTCAATGTTTACTGGAGTTAGAGTACGTAGAAGTATGCCTGATTAGTTATAAATTGTTATAAATCACTTCGTGAAGTGTATATATTATATATGAAACTATAATTCGCTAAACATTACGGAGGCATGTACGGTACCCTACGTATATGGCAATGGCTTTCGAACTTGTAATAAGTATAAGTATAAGCCCCGAGGATCTGGTAATTGGAGAAAGTTTAGCGATAGTTAGGTAGGTAGGTAGGTAGGTACTTAACGATCTCGATTTCCATAACAAGACGCTTCAAAAACGTTTAACATATATCGATCAACGAAACGAGGACTTGTCACGATTCAAAAAAATTCGTTAATCAATTAATTCGGCAATTTATTCATTTGATACAAAAATAATTCCCCTCAAAATCTCATAACGAAAATAATAATTGATATCGAAACTCTATTAATATTTATTAAGTTTTCATTTTTCGTCGGGTAAATTACGAACCCCGAAAAAAATAGAAAAAATAAAAAAAGGGTGAGAGATACGGATAGAGAGTGAGATATAGATACCTGTCTAGGTCGATATGGACAAGTATAACCAACTGTCAGCATATTGCTTAGCATGATAATAGACGGAGGCGAGGCTACGGTAGGGCTGTGCTATACCTTAGCCCATAGTGGAACTCCTATTCTTATATGGTCTAGGTACTGGTTACAAGTTTCCCACGATCACCCACGTAGTTTTTTAAAAAACGGGGTTAAAGGTATTGAGAGAGGTATAGATGTATAGGTAAGCGAGCAAGCAGGTAGGCAGGTACGAGATACAAGATATAACAAATATACGCACATCGACAGGAGGCATCTCGGCTAGAAATTGATAAAAAATAAACCGAAATTTGATTTGTAATTTTTCTTTTTTTTTATCGCAACTTTTAAAAACTAATGAAAATAGCTGACGAAGTTTCGATCGCAATTTGTGGCGAATATTTACCCTCGTATTGCCCGAAGCACCCTGTATTGTATAGAGATGGTTGGAATATCGATAAATTGAGTTTTTTCAAGCTTGTGTATACACACAATGCGTATACATGCATTGATTCTGATACCGAGAGCCGGTGCACTGCTGGTGTTCGCGAGAATCGATAAAATCAAGGCTTTGGTTAATTGAACGCAGCTTATATCCCTATAAGCTGAAGGCTGTGTTTCTATATCTCTGAGGGAAATTTCACGGTTCACGAATAATTAATTAACAGTTCAAACTATACCCGTATAATTTATTCGTTTATATTTTACAGCTATTTATGTATTTATGTATATATTATTATTATTATATCGCGTAATAACATCATTAAAAGAACCAAAAATAAATAAATAAATTCCTGAAATTTGATATAAAGGATCGTGTACGATATTATAGATACATCAGGTATATATAGCATTATTTTTATTTTTTTTTATTTGTTTTTTTTTTTTGTTCATACGCTGTCGTGACTATCTGTGTATCTTTCTATTGTGTATATACTACGGTGATATAACGACTGATACGATCTAAAACTAGAACTAGAACTGGAACTAGGACTAGTACTGGAACCCCCCCGGTACTAGTTTCGACATTTCGTCACGCTGTACGATACGGAACCCCCACGTAACGAGCATAAACCGTGAAGATTCAAATCATTCGCGAGACTAACTATCGGCTAACTACGATTTGCATTGAGTACCGCATATATATAATATTAAAACTAGGTATAAAATACCATATATTTCGATCTAAAAATCGATTTTCCCTATATGAGAGAAAGAAAAAAAATAAGAGAATAAATTAAGAAGAAGATAATTACGATAAAATTAATACATATATATTTATTTATTTATTTATTTATTCATTTTTCATTGTTTTCAATGTTATACGTATTACACCTACGTATAATGACATATTAACTAATACCCCGATACGTCATTCGCTGACCGGTGCCGCACCATAAGCCCTTCCAATAAATAATTAGACCCCCGTGTAATTCTGCAGGCATATACCCATTATACATATATATATATATATATATATATACTTTATACGTTGTATGGTATTATCCGGATGGAATCTGATCATGGGGGCGGGGAGGGGGTTAAATATTTGCCCAAGTAAAACCGATTCCAATTTAGAGACCAATACGTACGTATATACGTATAATACATGTACATGTATACATATATTATGTATATATGTATTACTGATCGATCTCTCTGTGTCATTGGTTGAACTGATTTTTCCGCTATTTCAAAGTAAAGAATAAATATTCACAGCGAAAAAAAAATAACAATGAAAAGAAATTGGATAAAAAACAAACAAAAAAATGAATTTAGAACACGTTTAGATTATTTAAGAAAAATAAAGAAAACAATTCGTCAAACCCTTTTTTTGCCAGAGCAATTTTTTTATGGAAAAACCTTAAAACGGACGAAAAATGAAGAAACGTTTTTTGTTTTTTTTATTATATTGACGTTACGTTATTTATATCCGTAGATTAATTTTTATATCTATAATCGTAATTGATTATATGCGCTTATAAAAGCGTAGCCAGCTGTGGTTTAAAGCCATATGGCATTAACTTGCGCAGACGCCCATTACATACATATTTGTATATATATATATGCATAGATGTATGCATATTATAGAGACCGGCAGTCACCGTCAGAGAGCTTCTCATCTCTGGTGACACTCATTCCATATACTGCAGCGCATCCCACCCTTCTAATCTGGGACTAACTTTAAGTGCTTTGTGACTTAAATCTCGTTCAATAAACAAGTCGAGTGTGATAACTTCAGTCAAATCAGACCCCAGTCAGTCTAATTAAAGTAATTGACGCCTCTTGCTCTCTCTCTGTCTCTCTATCTTTTTTTTCTTCCCATTTTACTTTCATGTTTCTCTAAATGCTTTTCATACTACACAGGCTTATATCGTAATTCGATAAAACTGTAAACGGTTGAATGAATTTTGATCCGATATTTTAATTAATGATAATAAGAAGAAAAATTGAGATTTATACATGAGATTTATAGTATATGAAAGTTTGAAGAAAAGAAAAGAAAAAGTATTAGAACGAGAGGGGGCTCGAAACTTTTACCCCTAAATAAAATAATAATAACGAACGAGTTCTATATATATTATACCTATATCCGTTTTTCAATATCGCCGTAGTGGTTCCGTATAATTTTTTCTTTTTTTTTTTCTGTTCTTTCCTTTTCCATGCACGATCTTCTTTTACGTTTTCATCGCAGTGATATCATCCTTCCTCCCATACGTGTACACAGGCACGTACGTAGTACCTATCCACCTATACCCGTACCAACCTTCGTTCATTGTCATTTTTTCTCACGCTCGTTCGAACGCTCTGCAAAGATATTGGGCAATCCTTTATTTTCCACTTCTCATCTTTGTTCTCTCGTCTCTCGCGTCTGCATACGTACATCATTCGTCGCTATTTCTCCGATCTTCTTCTTCCTTTTTTTTTTTTGGTTTTCTCTTTTCTTCCAAATACCGAAACACGTCGAGATAGGAAAGAAAAAAAGAAAAATAAGAAAATCGTATTCGTGATTATAATTTCTTGTTCCTTTTGCCCCTTTTTGTCCTCCCGGAAGTTTTTCTGGCCTGTTTCTTTTTTTTTTCAATTATTTCTCATTTTTTTTGGTCTTTTTTTTTCTTTATTTCGCGGAATCCCGACGTCGCACTCGAGTCACACGATGACTTCAGTTCTCACAATCAGTTCAGATATACAAACACACCTTTTCGACGGTATACAGGTCTGATGCTGCTGCCGCTGCCGCCGTTGCTGCACGAGAAGAAAAGGGCTTGGTTCCTCTTTTTTTTCCCCTTTCTTTCATTCTTTCATTTTTTTTTCTTTTCTTTCATTTTTTTTTCTTCTTTCTCTTTTTACAATATTATCTCGCCCGACTGGATTCTGTCGCGTGGGAGACGCGTGGTTATGGGTTCGAACGGGGGGATGGGTGGTGTTGCCGATGATAAAATCCCTCCCGTGGTGTACGAACATCTTATTCTTATTATTTTTCTTTTATTTTTTTTCTTGTCTCGAATCTTAGTATTATAATACCTGTACATCGGTTTTACGTCCTAGTTATCGGTTCTCGTTCCAATTTTATTATTACCATACCGATGGTGTACTACCGTATAAACTACCATCGTCTATTACCTTCGTTTCATCAATATTAATAAAAGCTTTTATCGAATTTGACGAAAACTCTGACGAAACCGATCGGAATACCAAAAAAAAAAATCGATTCATCGCGTGTGCATACCTATACATATAACGGAGAGGTAAATTCGTATTTACACGGTATCAATTAACACCAATTAGTTGATTTTACTCCGACTGATTGGAATCCCCCGTGCGCGGGCAAGGGAGACCTCCGAAAATAAAATGAAAACAAGAAGAAAAAAAAACGAAATTTGCGCAAAAACCTCTGAAAGTCATAGAAAAAAAAAAGAAAAGAGAATAATAATACGTTTTTTACTATATATCTGACTATGCGATACATAATAAGATTGTTCGAGATGATTGTATAAATAACGGGACTCTGTACTTTGCACAACTGCACATGCAGCGCATCGGCAACAAGCAGCAACGACAGTTCCGTTACATAATATATAAACTATATACCTATACTCATATACTATGCTATATATATTATATATACATATATATATGTGTATGTGTGTGTGTATGTATATATTGCAAAACTGCAGTAGGTCAGGGATCAGTTAGCTCTACTACCTTCGATAGAGCTATAGATATACCTACTTACACGCCGTTATCGTAATGATAATAATGATCTTCTGCATTACATCGTATACATTATATATATAGAGAAAATCGAAGAGGAACCTTGACAAAAAATAAATAAAAATTCCTACGATTCAATTGCATCTCGATCACTGTTTTTTTTTTGTCTTAATTAAGAATTAAAAAAAAAAAAATGTCCAATTTTTCAATTCGTATATTTGTCTAGATTTTTCGACCCTTCGGGGCTTGACGATGGTAATGATCGTACGCACAGAAGGTAACCCTGTTATAGTATGTAGGGTTGCTTCCGTGAGACGCGAAGCGATGATGTAGGTATTACTAACTGACACGCTCTACTCCAGCTACCTAAGGCTGCACGCTGGGATAAAAGTCTATAGCAACTTGTCCTCGTCCTTCGGTATTAATTTACGGATGCTGCTTTATTATTTTCTTCTTTTTTTTTTTTTTTTTCATACGGAAAACCTTGAACCGAGTGAAATCAAGAAAACGAAACGTTGCGGTAGAATTACGGCTGGGATGACTCGGGAAATGTTTCTGCTCCTCGTTCAGATCTCTGAAATCTTGGAACCAGTCCCACATTTCCGATTTCTCGATTTTGGGAAATCCTCCGGTACAAATTCGGAAGCTGAATTTTTACCTCGTATCGTGGAATCGTTTTTCATCGCGAACGACAACGAGGTCCGAGAATGAGCGATTTTAGGCGAGAAAAGAGAAAAAAAAAAAGGAAAAGGAAAAGGAAAAATGATACTGCGAGATGAAAACTGCGGAAGCTACTGCAGTGGGTAGGGAATAAATCTTAGATCATAAGAACGCGACGGATGAATGACGCAAATGGTCCATGGAGAAATATGATTTCATATATTAGACGCGTCAGTCGACGTCTGACGTCACAGTATACGCATAATGCCCGTCGACGCATGTATCATACCTTCGGTGGAAAATTTCCTCCGATAACTTGTAATTATTATATCATATATGTAAATTATATCGGAAAAAAAAGTAATTTTTTTGGAAAATTCTTCGATATTAAATATCGTTTCATTTTAACGGAATTTTTATTTCTCATCCGATAGCTATATATATATATATATATATATATATATTATGGGGGGAAATCCAGTCTTGAAGACCGTCAAGGGAATTTCTTGTACTGAAAATTTAGAAAACAAATTTACGTTAATTATATACCTATATATACGAGGGCGGAGTTAAATTAGGTGACGGGATTCTTAATTAGTCGCAGAGGATTTTATGGCGAGGAGAAAGGTAAAAGGAGAAGAAGTGAACAAAAAAAAAAAGAGTAAAAAGGGTTGAAGGTACGCGACAGGGGTCGGCGACACTGTTTCACTTCCGGAAGTTAATATTCGCACGTAATTCATCCCCGTTGCTCAGTAATTTGGTTTTACTGTTCTCTTTTCTTTTACACATAGGTATATAGCGCGCAAGTCGACATTATGCAAATTTTGATTATCCCCCGAGCAAGCTCTACTTCCTCACATATAAAAGACTCGTTTTTGCCTTTTTTTTCCTTTTCTTCTTCTTCCCCTTTCTTACTCTCGCGCTATTTCGCACTCTATAGAATCCCGCGTGTCCTGTATTTAAATTCGTTTTTTTTCCAGGATATTGAATTGAATGAAACGAAATGAGAATAAAGAAAAAAAAAATCGATCGATGCGAGATCCGAAGAATTTCCAAATCCGATTTCACTCTTGTATCAGCGAGATTTGAAATCTTTTTTTTTCTCTCTCTCTTTCTCTTCGTCTTTCTCAGCGTAGACCTACCCTGCTATTTGCGAATATTGATAATTCAATTATAAATCTGTATAGAATCGAGGTGAAATATTTTTTTCCAAATTTTCGCAAAATCGGAGAAAAAAAAATTTCGCACGCGCAAAAAAAAAGAAAAAAAAAAGAATAGCGATTCATATATATGAAATAATAAGACTAACGAAATAAATTGTGTTCACACGTGAATAAATAAATAAATAAATAAATAAATAAATAAGTAAATAAATCCGTGTTGTCCAGACGTCGAAACTTGTTGCTGCAGTAGGGCTTCCCTGAAGAATCGAACGATTTCTTCTTCCTTCACTTTCCTTTCTGTAATTCTTTCTTTCTATTTTTTTTTTTTTCGGGGTGAGAAAAGAAACGCGATATTTTCATTGAGTATCAGAGTTCTCTGTGTGTATACGTGTATATATACCATACAGTCGTGCATTGCGAATGTATGTAGTGACCGTAGTAAGAAGGAATATCGGTAAACGAAACCCTAGACCGTGAAGAGAAAAGGACTGCAGCGGTAAAAAAAGGAAAAAGAAATGATCCATCGAACGGCGTTTTTTCTTTTTCCCCCTTTTTGTTTCTTCTTCAAACAGTCGGAGACTAGATTCGAGCGAAAAAGGGGAATCGCATTCCCTTGTTTCTCTTGAAAATGAAAACGGAAGAAAAAAAGAAAAAAAAGAAAGAGACATCCGCGTTAATTACACCGTGAAATTCGTTTAATTAAAACGAAACCGGAAAGCCATTCATTCACGGCGTATATACAATATATGTCTCGGAGAACGAAGCAAGCTTAAAAAACAAGAAAAAAAAAGAAATATAAAAAAAAATAAAAATAAAAAATCACTAGTGGAAATAAAAATAAAATAATATTTTAGATATACGGTATACGTCCAGTATAAGGCGAACGGTAGACCCTGCAGTCCGCGAGTCCCCACGGCCACGTCGTTAGGTCAGCTTCGCGACTAGACGTGATTCAATATTTGTGAAACGTGATGCTCTCTGCCTTTGGGTATACGTTTTCCCTTAGCTTGCAGCACCAACACCAGCGGCGACCAGCCAGCTAGCTTATTCCTTGTTCCCTTCATAATTAAATAATTACTGTATAGTCAGTCGCTGCGACAACGCTCGGAGCTGTAGAGGCTCGTAATGAATTTCGGGTACTACAGATCCAACGAATTATACATCCGTTGTTCTTAGCTCGACGAATTATCGCGGCGAAATTTGTATTCCGATAATGTACGGGTATAGGTATCGCGAAGGTATACGATTCGGTTCGTTCGCCTGTCTACCTGCCTCCCTGGTGCATTTCAAAGTCCCATCTCTCGAGTGCTGAACAAACTGTGCGCCTCGCATTATATTCCAATGCCTACATTTTATCGTTGCAAACGCGGAATGGATATAGAGACGCTTGTAAACCGGGAAGAAATTAAATTACCTGAGCCTGGCTAGGGAAAAAGGAAAAAAATTTATTACTCTTCTTTGAGAACAAACTAAGCAAACGAGAAAATATTTCCGGAGTGTACTTAGTTTTATCTTCAAATTCGTTTTATTTCTCCTCGTCGATATTTTTGTAAGATACACGCTATGGAGAGATTAGATTCTTCCTATTTTCATCAACGTCGTTCCTATCAAATCAGCGGATTATAATGATCAAACGGAATTTAATTATTCATAGGAAAAAAATAAACAAAATAAAAAAACTGATATATTCGATTATTTCGTATATATATCGCAATAATGTAATTTTTGTGTTTAAATTTGGTATATTTTTAACAATTTTATTATCATCGCCGTCGTCGTTATACAATATTCTGTACCTGACTCGCGTCCGCGTCAAGGAAGCGTATAAGCGGAGTATAAGCGAGCGGATGGCGTGGGACGTTGCTCGGAGGCAATACTCGCTGTTAAGGCCCCCGCGCAACTCGAAAGAGTTAGTTCGTTGATTCGTGAATCGTGACTCCGAGACTGCGAGACTCCGGGGACTCGCTTTGCTCGTGCTTGCAGCGAACGTCGCGGTACTAGCCACCTACCTACCTACCTACCTACCTACCTACCTACCTTCCTACTGCGGGATACCGTACGTATTTGCCGCGTATGCATATGAGGCTAAAGGCATAAATTCGTCGCGTAGGTGTATTATGGGAGGTGAACGCCGGACACCTGCACTCCACGCGTCAAATTGATCTCCCCACGCAACCAGCCGGACCCCTAGGCCTTATAAACCCACGCGCGCACGTGACTTGGGAAAACTCGACGGTGTAACGTGCGTACGTGTGCCACGATCTAACGAGAATTCAAATTGGGATAAAATTTTTTGCTATTTTCGTAAAATGATAATTTTTCTTTCCTTCACTTCCCTTCCGCCCGATCAAGCCCCTTCTTTTCATTAACACTTTTTACAATACCGCGGAGATTTGATCATCGTGCGAAATAAAGATTCGAGTCATAGCTGTACAGAAAGAACGCCGGAAGACCAGGATAGTGTAGAAGGGTTAAATTGCGCTGAGTAAGTAACATGTTATGTAGATATACCGTTTTTACGATGAGTGAGGCATTTTTTTTCCCTTTTTCTTTTTCTGCGCATTCGTGTTACGAGATTAGTTTGACAATAAAGAACTAAAAGGTGTTCGTGTGAATAATAAATATGAGAATTTGAAGTAAAAGAAAAATAAAAAAAAACTGTAGTACAGTTTTACGATTATTTATAATAATGGCACATCTATTATAATATATGTAACGGGTGAATACAAATTCGCCTGAGAACTGCATCGGCATTGGGATAGGATGAGGAGGAGAGGAGTCGGCGGCCGGTGGTTTAACTTTGCTAATCCGGTCTCACCTCGTGTCGATATATCCTCATTTATTCAATGCCCCCCCGGGAATGAGAGAGGATGATGATGATGGCCAATTTATCAATTGCGATAATCACCCAATAGCGTTAACCTTGCCACCCATTCAGACCGCTTCTGCGGCCTGTGATTCTGACTCTTCGTCATCCCCCTTACCCCCCGCTACTGCAGTTTTAAGTGTTATTGGCTTGTTCCTGTACCTACACACGCAAATATGTACGAATACGGATCGGCAACACACCCACGTATCATGGCTGAGAGTCTCATCACGCGTGTAACTACCCTATATGCATATTGAATAAAGAATAATCATTTAATGATGCAACTGCAACGCGATTACGCCGACGGA
This sequence comes from Tenthredo distinguenda, assembly GCA_947538915.1. NCBI lineage: Eukaryota > Metazoa > Arthropoda > Insecta > Hymenoptera > Tenthredinidae > Tenthredo > Tenthredo distinguenda. The sequence goes on from OX384533.1 coordinate 1,430,830, forward strand.
CGTATTATTCAAGAACGGACTATATGCACACGATATAATATTTATGACGTGAGAGATTTTTGACCGGTTCTTTTTTTTTCTGAAAACTGATTTCGAAAGTAAAACATTTTGTACTCTGGTTTCGGATTTTTTTGAAGATCGAAAAGACTGGGAGAGATTTTTTTAAAACTTGATGGCGTATTAGAATATAAGACAAGCTAGTCTGATTCGTTCGTTTACTTTGTGTACCTATTTTCGAATGGTTTTCCTTATTGAAACATTCATCTCGAGTCTAGTGAAGCTCAGCTACTACTATAGACTCCCCTAACAGATTTCGGTGCTGATCAATTATGACGGGAAATTCGGGCTTTCGAAACTGGGATCAAAGACTGTTTCTATACCTAACTAGACTAGAATAGGGTAAGCGGTAATGCGGCTCGTGCATAATTGGCTTTAGAAAGTTGTGTCAAATATGTCTTAAATTTAATCTACGTGTCTCGGATTTACTCTGATCACTTTATGAAGCCTGATGCCGCAGTTCTTTGAATAATTCATTAATCACTGGGACGGATGAGTCAATTTCTCGTCTTTTAAGACGCGTTTATAAATTAATTATACACCGTATTATTCATTACCGGTTAACGTACCTATACCTAAATAAATTTGATAAAAAATTTGAAAAAAAGAGAGAAAAAAATGAAAATGAAGGAAAAGTTTCACACTAGAAAGCGTATGTGCGGCGTAGCTAAATATCTCCTCTTATGCTAGTATGGTAAGATCAGCCGAAACCAAGATCTCAAAACTGCTCCGCCCACGCTGGCAAGTCAGTCGCCCTTCTTCGTAAACAGATTCTTATGCTTATACTCGCGAGTCTTCTCTCCTTTTTCCCGGTTTTTTTTCATTTTTTTTTTTTTTTTTCGTTTCATTTCACTCTATTCTATACCCCTTTTTTCCCGCTACCATAAATCTCCGCGGCGTCCACCTTCGATCATTAAAGCAAAAGATATATGCGTGTGTGTGTGCTCGAATCTTACATACCACATATCTGTACCGAAATTGAATATAAAAAATTTTGACTTTCTTCTTCTTCTTCTTTTTTTGTATTTATTTTATTTTCGAGAATTTTTCTTCTACTCGTTTTTCACGGGGATTCGGAATTCAGGGATCTGTCGTTAAATCAATGCGTATACAAACTGCAGCAGCACCACTCACCGGTGCAGTGTATACTCAGACGCTATTTCAGAATCAGTTTCTTGTTATTTCTGGACCACGTCTGCACTCTCACCGATAATGTTGATAAATAAATTCCCCTTAGAATTTTTCGAGTGCAAGTTCTAAGTCTAAGTACAGCAGAGCGTGCAGCTAACGTATCGGTATTCTAAGTCTGCGCTGGTCCAGGCTGAATGAATTTTTTTGCGGAACGATATACGAGACATAATTTTTATTTTTTGACCATTTAATCGAATAACTCAAATAACTAACCGGAAAAAAAAAATTAAAAAAAATTAAAATTAACTAAAAAAACTAATTCGGAATTCTGACAACGTATTTATTCGTTTGAAACGGTTTTTTTTGCAGAAGCGATGACAAGGTGACGAAAAATCCGTAAACCTCGTCCTCTAGGCAGGTAGGACGACGACAAAATTCAACATTTTTTTAATTAAAAAAAAATATGGCCAAAGGTGCTGAACGACTGCCGGGTACTTCGTCGAGGATGAGGACGCGGGATGATGGATGCTGTTCTGTCAACTTCCTCAAATACGTCCTTCACATATACAACGTCGTATTATTCGTGAGTAAATTATCCTCGTTATTATTATTACCAATTTTTTTCTAAAAAATGCAGAAAATTAAAAAAAGGGAGTAAAAGAATTGATTTAGAATAAGAAACTTCCCCGATATTATAGAGCACATAACAGGCGCTTCCCTGTTATGCTAGAAATCGACTATCGGATACTGAAGAAAAAATATTGATTTAAATTTTGAAAGACGAATTTTTCGTTCTGGGAAAAAAACGGTTGATATTTTCGGGTGAAGAAGATATTTGATAAATAAGTACCGAAATAGTGCCACTTTACTGAAATTCGCTTCTCTCTCGATGGATGGGCGCATATCTTTCGACGCTCTTGAAAATCCCCAGACATAAGAAAAAAGTTTACGAAAAGTTGTATATTAGCAAATGAAATATGGAAAAGAAAAGAGAAAAAAAAAATAATGGCGAGTTTAAAAAGCCGTTTTAGGTATAAGGTATATTGGAACTAGGCTTCTCCCATATGAACCGTATAATTATAATAATAAAGTTATCCTTCGGGCGTGTCTCGAAACCCGAGTATTAAGTTAGGCACACGTCTTGCCTTCGGGGACGCGTCTTATGATTAGATGGGTTTAGAAGCGCCCTTAGAACTTTCGGTATAATTACCACGAAGAGTCAAGACTTCGGTGAAGACAATAAATCCTGAACATATCACATCGTCGATTCTAATTATTCATTCCTCTCCTAGGAGCAGGGTTCAAGTTCCGAATTTTCAAAGTCCCGAACTGTCTGAATTCCCAATTTGAATATGACCGACTCACAGTTTTCGGAAAGTGTGAAAAAATTGAAGATCCGAAAGGCCTAACCTCAAAAAGTTGAATTTCCCACATGTATTCGTTCAGCGTTCGATAACTCGGGATGTTCCGATCGTATCGGAACCAATAAGGGGTCAAATTAATCGTCTCGAGACGCTCTTTTCGGAAAGTTGAGTTTCGAAATCCATCGATTATTCATGACGTCATAAAGTCGTCGATCGAAGTAGATATAAAATGGATGTCCGTAAATAGAGTCACAAAATATTCAATCTGATTCTTGTGACGTATATTCTTCGCGATTTTTACTCGCCGATCTATCGAACGATCCGACGATCGATTCATCCGTATAATGGATTGATAATTATTATTATTAAAATATCTCGGGTATATATCTTTGGAATAAAGGAACCGCTGTATACGGCGGATATAAGGTACTCTTCGGTTCCAATTAAGACAGAGCGGGCGTAAACTGGTTTTGTGGAATCCTGACTTAGGGCAAACGTCGATGTCCCCGTCTAAGACGTCTAGCTACGTTAGTAGTCGTCGTCTCAGCGGCGTTACGCCCCCGCCGCTTGATACCTATAGACGTATAAAACCTACACGCTCTTAGAAACCACGGGAATACTTCTCCCGATGGAAAACTACTTTTTATAAAACGTAGTTGATCCGTCTTTTTATCGTCATTTCAAACCATTCCGCACGATCTCGACGTATCTTTGTACGATATCGTAGCATATACCTACATCCTAGTACCCATAGTGGTATAGAGGCTTTCAACTTTTAAAGAGAACACGAATACCATCGGAAACCTAGATATCTTCATACCAGTATAGTTATTATATCTATAGATACACCATATAGTGAGTGTTAGGCTTATGGGGATTTATACCCCGCTTTTTATCGATGAGACTCGACTAGTTTACTCGTTTCGCAATTTATTCCACGCCGTACGAACCGCGGCGAAGTATCGTTCTTCCTTCTTATCGCAAAACGTTCGGCGACAGGTATAAAACAAATTTTGAAATTTTTTTATTTTTCTTTTTGAACTCGAATATAAAAATCTGAAATAGATGGTGAAGCACATACGTCGGATACACGTATACGGTTTTTTGTAAAACGTTTGTTGGTACGACGCGACCGACAGCGGAGATTGGGATCAAATGAACGAGAGGGCTGCAGCCACCCATACTAGATCGCGGCTTTGGTTGGTTCAGAGCGCCCCTAAATGTTCGGGGATTACGTATATCTATTTTGTCGAAAGATAAGCCGGACAGTGCTACGACTACTATCTGGTGAAACCCTGCGTTTGGCACCCTTTCATTTACCTCGAACTTTAGAATACACGTGACGGTGAATTTTGGAAATTTTTCGTGTTTTAGAAAAATCCATGAGATTTGAAAGAACATTAAAAAAATTTGCGAAACATTTGAAAAAAATGAGTTTCTGTAATCTTTTTTTTTATATATAAAATAGAATAAAAAATGAATAAATTTAGTTTACGTATACATATTCGAATGATTTTTCTCCAGCTTTCCGGGCTCGTAGTCGGCGGCATAGGAATATGGACTGTAGTCGCCAAACACAGCTATATATCGCTCCTGACAACTTCTACCTATCCGATATTGGCTTACGCTCTGATCGCAGCTGGAGGATTGGCGATTATCGCTAGCTGGCTTGGATGCGGTGGAGTAACGTCGGAGAATCGATGTATACTCATAGTGGTGAGTACCATATACTTATAAAAAAATAATTGTAAAAAATAATTAAAGAAGAATCAATTTTTTTTCGATTTTTCCTTCTTTTTTGTTCAAACTTCTCGTTTTTCATCGTCGTTTATAAATTAATCAAATATACCCGTCCGGAGAGAGACAGAGAGAGACAGAGAGGGAGAGGTAATAAAATATAATATAATAAAATCGAATATAATATACCATAGCGTATATACATATAGAACTGGATGAAAGCGATCAGGCCAAGGCTACCCCGCGATCTCGGGTATATAAAGACTCCATTATGTTGACAGGCTCATTTTGTACGGTTGAGTACCGAAAAATAACAGAAATAGTGGTACACACTGTGCAGGGATTAACCAACTAACGAACTAACGAACGATTGTTTATTCTTATATGTGTATATAGTAGATTTATATGTATGGATGTATTTATATGCGTACATGTTCTCTTTCGGATTAAACGGATATCTGATATTCTTTAGCACAGCAAAGTGTAGATATTGGGTTTCGCCCTCTGTTGTATACTAGCGCGTAAAACGATCGTACTATTATTCATTCCCGAGTTATAACAGGCCCGCGTATATGTTTATGCACGCGAATAAAGTAGACGAGATGAGTCTTCCTACAGTTTAGCGAGATTTATTGAAATTTTAAATTCAGAAGAAAAAAAAATTCGATGTTCTTGGTTTTTTCACGGTTTTGAAATTTCGATCGAAGTCGCGAAATGATTTTTCGAATCGATAATTAATTGAAAGAAAAATTGGTCAATAGTTTTCTGAAAAGAGGATTTCGAAACCGAGAAACTTGATGGGCTGGTTTTAGATCGCGGAGATATAGGTGAAACTTGGTGAAACCCTATTCGTGATTGAGTAGTAAAATTATAAGGGAATTATTCAAGCGAATAGAAAAAATAAAATAAAAAATAAATTGCCAAGATAAACAAATAAATAAAAGAGAAGAGAAAAAAATCGCAGATATTTTAATGGAAAACTAAATTTAGGTCGAGGGCCTCCGAGGCTAGACAGATTTCCGATATTTCCATACCAGCGATTACCTCGTCTATATACATACATACGTACATGTTGACCCGTCAAAGTATCTTTGTAATCTTTCGGACACAATATACGTAACTATAGATCGCGGGGTTCAATATTTGAAAGAAAATTCGTCTCTCATTCAGTCGATTTTCTGGTATCGATTGCTCATCGATCACCACTCGGTAAAATTATATACAAATATTGAAACGGGATCAAAAAAAAAAAAAACGAAAACGAAAGAAAAAAAAATGATGATAAGAAAAGTAGTTTTTTTTTTCTGTTTGTTTTTTTGACCAGCGATACAAAGCGAGTACTCGCCTCGTCCTCTGTATCATCGATTGAACTCCCTGCAGCTTTGCATATAGAGCGAAAAATGAGAAGAAAAAAAAAAAAAAGTAAACGAATCGGGAAAGGAAAGGAAAAAAATAAGAAACGCTTCTCTTTTCCCAAATGACCAGGCTTCTAGAACCTGGAAATCATTCGCTGTTTGCGTATATTATACTGCTGCGCAGTGTAACTCGTCTCGGGTTCGAGGTCGTGTCGGGGTCTATAATATGCGCGAATCTCCTTTTTTACGGTGGATTGCACCGTTTTGATTGCCTCGCTGGACTATTTTATACGCGATTTATAAAAGTGACGAAATTGTATTACGTATGCTTGAATATTTGAACTTCGTTATTAATTTCAACGTAAGAATTATAGTCACCGTCTAATTATACGCCAATTATTCTTGTACGCTTATCTAGATTCGGGTATATAAAAAGGAATGAGATATAACGCGTTTTAATGAGAATTAAAAATCTTCCTGAATCTCGTTGGGCTAATTTTGACCATAAAAGGAGAAGAGGAGTTGCAGCGATCGTTTACCAAATAAACTCTGAGCATTATAAGGGCGCAATTTAAACAGTATAAAGAAAGCAAGAACCGAGCCACGCGGTCGGTCGGTCCCCCCGGTTCTTCTCTTTATATTCCATAGGGAAATCCCGTAAGAAATATCTGCATCTGTAACATACGTGTACCTACTACCCATACCTACACCGCATGGTGATGATCTCGGTCTTAGGATACCTTCCTACCTTCCTACTCCACGCATAACGTATAAGGGCATCGATAATGGGCACCAAGGAATAACCCGCGAGAACCCAACAACCTATACAACGACCGAGAACTAAATCTGGGAACCCTTGGAGAGGAGGAGGTACCGCATGCTAATTATTACCTAGTACACCTATACCTCGGAGGTTCTTCGAGGCTTACCCTGTGGTCCCTAGGGATATATATTACTAAAGGATAAACTGATTTTATTCCACCGGGACTTACGCGATCGACAATTTAGGATCTGAGTCTTAGTACCTCGCTTTTTCATCCCTAATTGAAATTAGGTTTTAGATTTTAGGCTTCTGTCGTAAAGCATGGGTGGATTTTGATTTTTACGTATATTTCTCGTACGTTGCAGTATATATTCGTCGTTATGGCGGTGCTTGTGTTGGAAGCTGGTGTCGGAGCGATATCACGACTCTACGAGGAACAAGTTGATCCTGAACTGAGGCTGAATCTGAATCGTACCTTTCTTGATAATTATTCGTTGAGGTCGAGGGAAACTGCTGCCATTGACGCGATGCAGAAGGAGGTGAGGTTCCTGTTTTATTAGGATGTACCGGAGTCCGCGATTTTGGTTTAGAAACGGTGATGATCGAATTCTCATATCTTTCTCATCCTCATCTCGGAGGCAGGATCTGAATTTTCAAAGACGCAGAACGACGTGCTTTGAGACTCAAAGCCCGCTCTGTTCTATAAGAAAAGCCCAAGTATTCCGCAGTTTAGATTCGAAGGAAGTTATTCAATTCACAAACGAGGGGAATAACCGCGGTAGCTATTGCATTCATGGACCATTTATAAATTAAAGTACCCTCGAGGCACAGCTGGCAGTTTTCTGATTTGTTCGACGCGAGATTTTCCGCCTGCAGTATATACATTTTTAAAATCACTTATCTTCCGAACATTCAGGACGGAAAAGGAAGGAAAAAAAATTACAAGCTATAATAATTTACTCCGAAAATTGAATCCCTGCGATTTTTCACGTCATTCGATTCACATTCCCAATTCCTCTGATCGATACTCTTCACCCTATTTAAAAAAATTAAAAAATTCTTTTTCTAAAACAGTTCAAATGCTGCGGAGCCTTGAGATTCGAAGACTGGCTATACAGCGAGTGGAGTAAGGACGAAGACGTTGTAAAAAATCGTAGTCTTGTACCGGACAGTTGTTGCAAAACGCCAACGCTTTTGTGTGGTCGCAGGGACCACCCTTCCAACATTCAATACACGGTAAATTTTCAATTTTTTATTTCAAATTATTTTCTTTTTACCTACTAATCCAAAAAAACGTTTCGATTACAGGGTTGCATATACAAATTCCTGGAGACCACTAAAGATCATTTGATAATCCTCGGTGCTGTTGGCCTCGGGCTTTCGGTCCTTGAATTATTTGGCATCGTGCTTGGCTCCTGCCTTTACATCAAGCTTAGGCACGACTTTGACGACTGAGATGATGTCAACCCGTACGAAAATCGAAATAACAACAATAACGGGAATACATGGTGCAAATACAAATAAAATCGAATCTTATTATTATTATTATTATTATTATTATTATTTGTTATATTTAATACGGTATAAGAGAACTTTAAGGCGGTTTAAAAAATTTCTCTCGAATTAACTGGTATATGCATATGATAATACTATAGGTTTTTACACGAACCGTATAGAAATATATATTATATATATATTATTATAATTATACTATCTCGATATATAGTATACGTATAGTGTCTTATGGAAAAAAAAGAGAAAAAGAGAAAATAGAGAGAAAAAAAAACGCACAGATTTTATAGACTGTGTGATAATTTATATTTAAGCCAATATTATACCCACCTATCTTGTTACCGAATATAATCGATCTGAAGAGTTTTATATCGAGGGTTTTGACAAGATTACACATTTTTTTTTCAAATGTTTACGGTTATAGATTGTATTTATTGATTTTTTACCATTAAAATACCTTTTCAATTTCTGTTTCGGTATTAATGAACGAACAAGTTGTTTAAAAACGTAAAGTTTTTTCTTTTTGTTTGCTTGAAAAGTAATATAAAACTCTTCGGGTCGAATAATGAGTCGGCGGTTATTTAAAGAAAAGAAATTCTGTAAATTTTTTATATACATAACTATACGCTGGAGGATTATCCAGAGTTTTTCTAATACATATAGTATATATATATAGTATAGCGAAATTTCTTCGACCAGAGCTTAATCATTTAAATAATATCGCGCCGGTGATAAGCTCCCAAAACTTTTCTTACTGCCTGCTGTGTTATACATATAAATTTATGTAGTTTTTATAAATTATAGCATGTAAAACGACAAAAAAAAAGAATGAAGAAGATATATACATATATATACGCCTAATGAAATTGTATTTAGTAATCGCTTTAGAAAAAAAACCGGAGTTGTACGCATTACGGATCAGATTATTTAGGCGTCTTAATGCGTATATGTAGCTACAGCTGCTTTCCAGTATAGCGATAAAATATTGTCGACGCGTTATACTATATAGAATCCCGTTTTTATTCGATAGACGAATCGTTTGTTTTGTTTAATTGCTTGATTTTTTCGAATTCTAAATTGTTACCTCGTCTTCTGACACACGTTGATGGGATTATTCTTATTGACACTATAAATATTTAGAGAAATGTACGCTATACACTATCGCATATGTGTTCAAGAGATTATATGCTAAATATAGTTACGTGCCATATACCTACTATAATTAATTAATTCGAAATTCAATCTTCTAAAATGATATATACGATTGTTTTATTTTTATTTTTTTTATTTTCTTTCGTAGAATACATGTTTGTAACGATAAAACAGTCCACAGTGCCTTGATAGTGGATATATACATACCTATATAGTATACATACACTATGAAATGTAATTGAAAGAAATTATGAGGATTAGTATGGGAGATAAATAGACAGCGAATACTAAGAATATATGGGTGACGTAATTATTATTAATTATACATATTATTGTTTGACAGTATTTATTTGTCTGTTGCATATATATTTTGGAGAGTACAATTTTATTCGAGATCTAAGCCCCAGCCCTATACCTATACATGTATTTATGTTATATTATATTATTATATTATGTTGTATCATATATAATATATGTACGTGTGTGCGTGTTCGTATATATTATCATATATGTATATATATACTAGGCACGCACGCGCTTTTATATATTATTATCATAAGTCTATATATTGTTAGAGCCTAAGTTGAATTATACGATTATACATAATGTACATACATATCAAAAGCTATTCTGTTACAAATAAATCAATTAAACTATCGTTTTCATTCACAGCCATTATTCAAATTTGACTTTATCCATCTTTCCTACCTTTCCAGTCCTATTTACGTTTCCTAAATTAGTTGAAAATGTAATTATTTCAATTTTCTGCCTCTACTTTCTCTCGCACAATGTTCTTTGCGTATAGTTTATGAGTTTCTCGTATAAAAATACATCGTATTATCTACAGAATCATTCCGAAAATTATTTGACATCCCTAGGAATCAGTATGAATTATTTTTCATGAATGAATTGTAAATCAAACGACACGGAGAATTCATAATGATTCCCGTCCGCTGTTTGCGGCTAAAGCATTTCGTCAATTCACCGTAGCCGTGGCACACGGGGTGCAAAATGGTATCGCCATCTCGCGGTCAAAGTCTCGAACTACTCTTGCCGCAAACATACGTACGCCTTACTATCCGTAACCCGCATGCCATTATTGTATTGCCTGACTTGTGGTTGCATATGGTAAGGCGCATTGATATTTGCGGCAAAAGTAGTTCGTCCACTCGACCGCGAGATGGCGATACCATTTGGCACCCCGCTGGATCAACTTGCCGGAGAAGCGCGGGCATTGACTCAGGATACGGGAACCCGTCGGCCGTCGTTGAGTCAGTAGCCTTTGTGGCGTCAAAGGGTTCGCAAAGGAACTACGTTACTGAAGTACAACTGTGACAGGTATTTCAATGGAAATACTACGAATGCATAGCAGTAGTGGCAAACTGGACAATTTACTCATTAACGAAAAAGGATTCTTTTGTCTAGTTTTTTGTTTTTTTTCAGTAATATTGTATCGATGTGGCAGTAATAAATTACCTACAATAATCAAGTGCTTCGTTATTTTACACTTTCCCTCCCCTGCGACCTTTCATTTCAGGTATCATATAGCACACCTCCTCGGGTCAGATGTTCTCCTGATACCAGGAGCTGAAATTTTTCGACTTAAAATTGTTCTAACTCCGAAAAACGCTAGTATGAATAAATATACATGTAGAGACGTGCATGAAGACACGTATGAATGCCTATATCTATACACATATCCAAAATTTCGGAACACCTCCTCGGGTCAGATGTTCTCCTGATACCAGGAGCTGAAATTTTTCGACTTAAAATTGTTCTAACTCCGAAAAACGCTAGTATGAATGAATATACATATAGAGACGTGCATGAAGACACGTATGAATGCCTATATCTATACACATATCCAAAATTTCGGAACACCTCTTTGGGTCAGATGTTCTCCTGATACCAGGAGCCAAAATTTTTCGACTTAAAATTTTTCTAACTCCGAAAAACGCTAGTATGAATGAATATACATATAGAGACGTGCATGAAGACACGTATGAATGCCTATATCTATACACATATCCAAAATTTGGGAACACCTCCTCGGGTCAGATGTTCTCCTGATACCAGGAGCTGAAATTTTTCGACTTAAAATTGTTCTAACTCCGAAAAACGCTGGTATGAATAAATATACATGTAGAGACGTGCATGAAGACACGTATGAATGCCTATATCTATACACATATCCAAAATTTCGGAACACTTCTTTGGGTCAGATGTTCTCCTGATACCAGGAGCCAAAATTTTTCGACTTAAAATTTTTCTAACTCCGAAAAACGCTAGTATGAATGAATATACATATAGAGACGTGCATGAAGACACGTATGAATGCCTATATCTATACACATATCCAAAATTTCGGAACACCTCCTCGGGTCAGATGTTCTCCTGATACCAGGAGCTGAAATTTTTCGACTTAAAATTGTTCTAACTCCGAAAAACGCTAGTATGAATGAATATACATATAGAGACGTGCATGAAGACACGTATGAATGCCTATATCTATACACATATCCAAAATTTCGGAACACCTCTTTGGGTCAGATGTTCTCCTGATACCAGGAGCCAAAATTTTTCGACTTAAAATTTTTCTAACTCCGAAAAACGCTAGTATGAATGAATATACATATAGAGACGTGCATGAAGACACGTATGAATGCCTATATCTATACACATATCCAAAATTTCGGAACACCTCCTCGGGTCAGATGTTCTCCTGATACCAGGAGCTGAAATTTTTCGACTTAAAATTGTTCTAACTCCGAAAAACGCTAGTATGAATGAATATACATATAGAGACGTGCATGAAGACACGTATGAATGCCTATATCTATACACATATCCAAAATTTCGGAACACCTCTTTGGGTCAGATGTTCTCCTGATACCAGGAGCCAAAATTTTTCGACTTAAAATTTTTCTAACTCCGAAAAACGCTAGTATGAATGAATATACATATAGAGACGTGCATGAAGACACGTATGAATGCCTATATCTATACACATATCCAAAATTTCGGAACACCTCCTCGGGTCAGATGTTCTCCTGATACCAGGAGCTGAAATTTTTCGACTTAAAATTGTTCTAACTCCGAACAACGCTAGTATGAATAAATATACATGTAGAGACGTGCATGAAGACACGTATGAATGCCTATATCTATACACATATCCAAAATTTCGGAACACCTCCTTGGGTCAGATGTTCTCCTGATACCAGGAGCCAAAATTTTTCGACTTAAAATTGTTCTAACTCCGAAAAACGCTAGTATGAATCGATATATAGAGACGTGCATGAAGTCACGTATACATGCCTATATCTATACATTATAATATATTTTTTTTATTTCCTTACGCCGTTTCGCATCGCGTTCATTGGATCCTGAAATAAAATAGAGTTGCAGGATAGGGAAACTGAGAAATAACAAAATAATTGATTATGGTTGTATCTAGTGATTTATTGCTGCTTCATCGATACATAATATTACTGAATATCAAAGTTATGCATGAAGGTTTGTAATACAATTTGTAATTCTTTATTGAGGATAAACGCTTAAAGAAAAAATAAATGGACTGAGTCTATTCAATTGCTTCTCAGCATACAGATTAACATCATAGAAACACCATTCCTATTACCACAATATAATACCGAATATAACTAATTTTACAAAGACTGAATCTTTGCTGAGAGATATATCTTGATTCAGATCGAAGTTTGCAGATTTCTGACAGAAGGATAACTGTTTTAATAAGTATCATACGGCAGATTACGCCAATAGATAGTCAAGAAAAGTCTAATTTTGTCAGGCGAGTCTTCTGTGCTCAGCGGATACGCATTACGACGCTCGTGTCACACGTGCCTCTCTCACTAACACAGCTACCATCTGACCCCGTTGACGCCACGAGTATCACTGAACTCGTAACATCAGCTTCAGCTGCATGAATGTATCATCCACTCGCCGAGAGGAGGGGGCGGCGGGCTGACCGTAGGTCAGTGCACCTAGCAGCATGGCAGGTGGAACTGTCGGTACATACGAAACTAAAGGACGAGGAAGAGCGCGCATCGACTCGCGGGTTGCATATAGTAAGGCGCCCCAAGCTGGCACTCGTTCGTCCCTGTAGTCAATCTTGCGCTCATGAAGATAAGCACTAGGAGATCGCGACTCAAGGCGAGAATGCGTTTAATTTCGAAAAGACCAGACCTCAAGACCTTCTTAGGATAATATAATAGTGTATTTAATATAAGGCGCATCATTGCATCGATTATTCTTCAGTATATTAGATCAGATACGCGTGATTCAAAAATCGAATTTGACAGACACAAAATAATAATTAGAATACATTTGAAAAATGAGGATATTTTGGGTTCAGCAGGGTCATCGAACAGTCTGACCGGACGCTGTCAGGACCTTTTATATGCGGTACAGGCGGCTCTAGAGGAAGTGGTAGTCCGTAGATATGTTCCCCGATTATCTTTTCCCCAAGAGTGCTGATAGTCGCTCCATAATTCGATTCTCCAGTACTGTTCAGTAATTACCAATCAATCATTACGTTACCTACTGTATTCTCAATTTCGTGTTCTATCATACTTTTAATAAACTAACTGTTATTTAATTTTGACGAGTATTTGAATTCTGAAAAGTACGAATTGAAACTCACGTCACTCCCAGTATGAGTCTCTCTTTTTCCTTAGGGTTTAAATTGTCGGTAGGTCTTTCTTTCTTAGGTAATACCATCGCTAACTCAGGTGCAAGTTCGCGAGGATTTCTGTACGATATTTTCTGTACAGTCTCCGGTATCACCCAGCCTTCCGGTAAGGAGATACGAGGTCTATCACCTCCGGTGCGTCTTGCAGTCAACGATAAATAGTTATCTAGATAATCGCGATACCGTCAAAGTCTGATTATGCGTTAAAACTATCAGCGAATATTTTTCCAATTCAGATTTGTCATTTTTATGATTCGCATGCACCGCTGTACCTAAGTCTGTCGAGTAATCTACTTGATAAACAGATTTCAAAGCCTTTTTCTCTCTCAACTCTATCAAATCTTCATTTGGCGTGTGATCAGGCAGAACTTTCTTCAAGTCTGGATGCATAAGTTTCACCTGCGTATACAACATTGTAATAATAACTACGTATTTCTAGATTAAGTACTAACTATAATTAATAGCTATCAGTTGAAATCGATGATGTACATCAAAACCGACGATGAGAATGATATTTGAAGCGGTGAAGCTATAATTCATACCCTTTCTAAATTTGCTGAGATATCTTCCGATCGCTCTGAGGGTTCTAGCCTAGCATTTTTTCTCAAAGAATAAAGGTGTTCCTTGAAAGGGCCGTTGAGAGGATTAAGAGGAAACGAATACTCCGATCGTTGAACGTGGGGTTGAGATCTTCGACCCTTCTTCGGGTGGAAGTCTTTCTTATATACAGAAATAAAATCGCGATTTTCTTCGTCAACTTCTAAAATCATTGTCAATCTTATCACGGAATTTCGAACCGGTCATCAATATCCGTATATTAGCTATAAAATCAGATCCAGACAAACGTCGAAGCGCATACATAAATCACGATATAAAATAATGAAACTAATTTTATTTACCAAGCAAAATACGTCAGTTTCAAATTCGCTTTCTTTTTTTTTCTAACGCATCGGTCACTTGCTACTGCTATGTTAAATGAGAGAAGAGAAACTTCCAGCTATATCGGAATGTAACTTAAATTGCTTACCATCAGGCATTAGGTAAAAACGTTAATTAGGTGGAAAGGTAACAAAATAAAATATTCTTAGACAAGATATTCGCACTGGGAGGAACGAATTGACAATTAACAAACATCACTTACCGCTTTTAGGATTATCGTAGGTAGCAAATATAGCTTCAAGTTTATTATCTGAGTATACATATAGAATATAGATATATCGCTAAACAAATAAATATTATAGTTTGATATAATTTTTATACAAACTTGTTTATCCGCAGAATTTTAGGCAAAATAGTTTAGTTTCTACAATGAGATTCTTCGTCGCGTCTATCGTCTTTCTTTACTCCTCAGATTCAATAACTCTTCCGCTACTGCCGGCATCTTGGATTCGAAGGATACTGCTTCTGAAGACGTCTAACAACGCTTTGATAAACCCTAGCGTTCCTCCTCTCGTGAGGACGTCTCCAGGCCTCTCTACGATGGTCGATACTAGTAGCACGACGTTTAACACCAGGTACATGAACTAGAAAGGCACCGTCGAGAACCACCAGGCGGTAACTCAGCAAACACATTTCCAGCATCTGTAGTATAGATGAAATGCGTTTGCGGATTATTTTCTAAGAATTTTCGCTACCATTTTATGCCCAGTATCGCAAGATACTATCATAGAATTACCTGTGCCATTTTGTCCTGCTTTCCCTCCCACGACATGTCCTCCGTGTAGAGTGGATCCTCACGAGTCCCAATGTAGACTGGCTCCCATCTATGCTGAGGAAACTCTCTTCTAGTAACGATGAAGGGTCTGACCCTGCCGGGATCAGGCCTGAGCATCCACCTCGTAAGTCCGGGAAATTTCTGGCAATGTGCGCATATAAATCTGTGAAAATATCCAGCGAGTCCAGCTCTAGCAGCCATTAAAAGCTCGTGTTTGGTGTTGGGGGGTCTTTCGTTGGCTTCGATTTCGAATACAGGAACAACGAAGACGACCCCAACCCTGGGCGGTCGTCCTCGTACCATTTCGATGAAACCGGAAGCTAGATTTTCGCTGGGAAGAAGTTCGATGTCCGAGACGAGGACTCTGGAAGTACGCGCTTGCGTCCTGGCGACGTTTCTAGCAACGTTAACGGGGTACATCATGTTCCGCGACTTCCTTTCCGTGTCCGATTCTCTCGGCTGAAGATCCGACGCTGCGCAGTCACCGGAGAACGAATTCTTCGGACGTAGAGAGGGCGGTCTTCCAGCGGGAAATATCAAGTGCACAGAGACCTTGGACATCGATGTTTCGCACCAACAAGCTCTGTCCAGAAGGGCGACTGCCAATCCGGCGTCTAAACCGGAAGCAAAAACCGCGAGACTTATCGGACCTTCCCATCTCCGCGCGATATCAACGATAGCATAAACTTGATCTGCCGTTGCGTGTGTGCAGAGCGTCAATAGCGGCACACCTTCGGACAAGGACCCCTTTATTATACTTGGCAAAACTCGGTAAGGTCCTTTCTCACCGGCTTCCGGTGTCCAGGATACTTTATTCGAGGAGTATACCAAGGAGTGTGGAAGACCGTACGACCATCCGCAACTACTGATGTTTCCCGGTCTTCTTCCTGCCATGTATACACCCGCCGCGTACGCGAGAGAGGCATCCTGAATTTGGTCTGATAAGCTACTGGGCTGTTTGTCCGAGTGTTTATGGCTCCATTCTAGGACTGACATCTTCCGCGATGCCAGGAGATGGGCGAATACAATTAGCAGTACGAAACCGGATATCCATAATGTAAATCTACGGGCTTGGCGCATGGCTGCAGCATTAAACCACAGCCTCGTTTATGCACCAGCCCTAAACTCCAGGATGGTAGAGATTCGGTCACTTCGAACACGCTCGACTCCAGCACTGCGACGTTGACGGCACCCCGAGCTCCGCCCCAGGCCTAGATATTCCCGGGGAAAACGATCAATGCGCGAAACCCAGGGCCGTATCAGTTCCTCTTGAAATATTTCAGAGAACAGCATTTTTTTTTCTCCTTTCCTCTTTTTCTTTTCGTAGATACGAGGACGGGAATCAAAATTACATAATGGAATATCATGAAATATATCTCGAAGAACTAGCGAACACATCTCAAACATGGATACAGGTATACATGTTTGAAATGTGTATCAAGGTTCGATTTTCCAATCAGTAATTTCCCTTAAAAATTCATCGGTTCAACTCGTGGCTTGATAGCTGTCAGAGGTTCCTCGTATCCACTTGATTGAATAAAGCTCAGTCCGAATTTATTACGAGGTAAAAAAGTTGGAGCAATCGGAATAACGCGTATGAAGAAAAAAAATAAACTAGCTGTGTAAACTATCATTTGAATTCGTCGATCTGAGATTGTCTATAGAATAAGTTGAAGTGTATGCATCCGTATTTAGCTCGCCAGAAAATTGCGTATATCTAATTTCTCCAGCTCTGATAAATCAGCGCGTCATTGATCAGTATGGAACGGCTGAAAATCGTATGGGTGTAATTACTGTTTATTGTCTGCAGTAGGGAGCCGGCTCCGCATCCGTCTTCATTGATTGCAAGCCGCAGTTAATTTTAGCGCAACCAAGAGGGGCGAAATAGGGTTGGGTAAAAGAGAATGAGGAATTGCCTATCCGTGTGCCTTTGGCCTAACTATACAGTTGAAATGCATAATTGCGAACTGGGCTGATCAAAGTGCGGTGTAGTGATACGGTCTAGTCTGGTTTACCGTGCTGTGAATTGGTATATCTAGCCTTCAAGTGCATATATCTCGACGATACTCTGTCGTGATTATATGCAGAGAATAAAACGATCGGAAAAATGCAAAATTTCAAATTCTGGACCTGCGCCCTGCATTAGAGGACCTCGAATATCACCGACGAAAACTTTCGCCATTTACTCCGGTACGTATTAGTCTATTCGATTAATTTTAGCGAAGTCGTGAACAGGGCTGCAGAGGGAAATGTATCATCTGTACAAAGGATAAGAAAGTCCTAATTAATTAGCTGAGTAAACCGAATGGTATCGAAATATTTTGTATGCTAGTAAAAATTTTCCGAATGAAGAGAGGAGAAAGGAAGTAAAATGAATGGCATAATTTTCGCAACGAATTCGGCAGAATAGAGAAAATGTAGGACGAGCTCGGATTAGGTTTACTTATTGTTAGGCGAGGCCAATCTCGACTTTGGATTAGCCTTCTATCATATGGATTAGAGATAAGTTGAGAATCGATGATGTTTTACCGAAATCAAAATTCCGCTAACGCGCAAACTGACCGAAGCCTTGTCTATTTTGAACCGAAACCAACTTAATTAACACTTGTATTCTAATTTATAGATATCTCTATTCCTCTTTCTCATTTCCCTATACACGTAGAGTCTATTAGCGTAATTTAGCTTCTAGAAACGGTTCAGATATTGAATCTAACTGTAAATCAAAGAAAATAGGAAAGGAAATCCATCGAAAAATTTCGCAACGGTTTAGAAACACTCCTACTCTACGAGGACGGCTCGTTTTATAAGTGGTACTCTAACTTTAAGCCTCGGGCGAACTCTGAGGTCTATGTACAGAGTTTACATCACGCGCACTACTGACAGTGGCAATGAACGTAAGTCACGCGTGAGTAAGTATTTAGCAACGACGAGGTAGGCACCGCAGACCGGAAGTCGGAGTGAATCGAGAAGTATTAAAAGATTTGAAACCTTATACAGCCTTAGCAATCGCGCATAAGGAGCTTAATGCGCGTAATTCTTACGTTTCTGTCATTGGTTATAAAAACATGACCATTGGTCAAAATGCTTTCAGCCGCATTATTTTCTCTCTGATTATCGCGGACCAGAGTTAATATGGAATAGCGCGTTGTAGCCAAGCGAACTTCACAGTTTTACAAGAACATTATAACGTTAATATGCACACGCGTAGGGTAAAGATAATAATTGGCTCACAAGTGCCGGGCCGGAATCACAGCTGTGTAAACAAGCATCTAAAGTATTTTAAACAAAATTTATACCATGCCATTAAAAAGGAGAGAAGAAAAAGCAAATTCTTTAACGCCCTGTAACGTTTTCGCGATATCGCAAACCGGGAGATTTAATTAAAAAGCAAACTGTACAACGAACTCGAAATAAAGAAACTTTCTCCTCAAACGTATTAACTTCTTTCTTAAAAAGCTATGAGAGAAAGAAACCGATTCTAAGGGTGGGAAGTTAAGAAAAGTTCTTCGTAGTTTAGAAAAATACAATTTCAACGGCTGGGGGTGAGAGAGATCGTTTCAATCGCACTAATTGAAGGATAGAGTGGATTAAAAAGAGCTATTAGTGGTTTTCGGGGTTTGCAAATTGATACTAGAGAATGAAAAAGATTTTTTCTAAAGGGATTCGATGTCCCGTAGTGCGCAGGCATAATACGATTGGAATCGACATATGGATGTGCCAAGGTTCCCACCGCCTCCAAAACTCGGAATTAAAGTGACCGACGACGAGCTCGACGTAACATCGCGTCGGCGACCAGTGTCTCCCGAGACTCCGGCGTCGCGACGCCGAAATGCTATCCTCCGGGGCGGAGTGGTACCAACACGTGGTGCTGGTCGAGGAGGAAGTTCTCGCAGCTGTACCAGCGTCAGCAGCAGGTGTTTCGTTAAAAATTTGGTTCACCCGCGTACAAAGCGTACAAGTACGTCTCGACGACGCGTTACCGAGCTTAGGCTAAAGATGACCGAACGTCGCGACGACGACGACGTCGTTTGTGCCACCGGTAAACCACGCTATTAAATTTCATTAAAAATTAACAAGTTTTTAATTTACGCAAAAAAAAGAAAGAAAAAAAGAAAATCGACTCGTGTGATAAAATTCAACTTGTTGTTATAAATTTGAAAGTGATGTTTGTGCTTGATTCTCATTCTTATCTTTTTTCTTTTTTATAACAATTAATTGATTGGTAGTTCTTTTTTTTTTATATACAGGGAGATAATCAAATTGTTTTCTTTATGTGAGATGTATTACGTACGAAGATAAATTTACGAAGCCGGATAATATTCTATGACCTCTTTTCAACCGGGAGGTATCTTACGTTAGCCTCGTTATGACAAGTCAGTGTAAAAATATACTCATTCCTGAAAAAGAAAACCCAGCTATATACCTACGTATTTTAAGCGAGTGTTGAAAATCCTGCAGGCTCTAAATTCCTTCGAAAATATTATCAAAATCGACACAAAAACATATATACATGTCGTAAATTCTCTTTCTTTTTATACTTAGTATACAATGGCTAGTTGAGAAATTTTACAAAACTTACCTTTCCCAAAGAAAGAAGAAAGAAAAAAAACAATAAAATTATGTGGGAGCGAATCAACAGGCAATAATATCGATTATATCACACAGTCTTGTACCGAGGAATTTAAATGTCAAACATTATTATACGAGAGAAAATATTCTATCTTAAGTATCTTCTATACTTCATATGATATATTCCTATGTGTATGACCTGGATAACGAATATGTTTCTATACCTCAGGTAATATATTCGGATCGATTTTAACGCAGTTAAAACCTTAGTATCACGCGAAAATATATACGTATCGCGTGCACCCGTTCCATTTATTAGAAGTTTTTTTTTTCTCTCTCTATCATTATTTGTTTGTCTTTTCCTTTCCCCACCATCGCGACCTCCGCGACCATAACGTGACCTATGACCTCGTAGATATACCCGACTTAGATATTCGTCACTTTTAGTTTAAAATATTTTATTTTAAACGGGATATTAATATAGAGCAGTTTTCATCATTTTTCTCACTTTATTTATAATTATTGTTATTATTAGTATTGGTATCCGTATTATATATATAGCTATATACCTATACTGTGCATCTATAGCCGAGTCTGACCTCGGTTACGGTTGACGCACGTGTTAAGTTTTCGGTGGGAATTTATACACCCCTTTTTATACTTCCGGAGTTATATGGATTTTATAAACCAACAATTTCCGTTGCAATTTATATGTTCATATTATATACATAGGTATGAGTACATATTCACATACCAGACGTTCGCGATCTGGTCGATAAGTTTTTCTCATTTTTTAAAAACTCGTTGAAGTACTTCGAAAAAAAAATCATTTCAGAACTGCGTCTATTCTCTATTCACAAATTAATTACAATGTTCAAAGTTATAGTTATCGTCGTCGTACTACACACAATGGACAATTCATTTCCTCTGTTATTTTTTTTTTCTTCTCTTTTTTACACTATAAGAGACACTCGCGATATCGAGAGACACTGACACCGAGTAACGCACTGCTCGAGTTAGCGGAAATCAATAACTATATCATCGCAAATATTTGAGAATTCGTGACCCGTATTTCTTTCGAGAATTATACAGAAATAGAACACTCATGATTCCGATATTTGCCGCTGTATTATCTTCTAGGGAGAGACTAGCAAGACTGAAAAAATTGATTCGGTGTACTCGATTTTCTATGAACACGATATCTCCCTCTCTATATTTTTAAATTAAAAGAAAACTGAATATTGCAATATAAATAGAATTCGTTCTACGAACCGCCGGACTACATAGGAAACTCTTCCAAGATTTGAAACATGACGAATAACAGTCGTTTTCCCTAAACAACCGCCAGTGAATAGAATAAACCGCAGCAATCGCGAACGAGACTTTTTCGCGACAACATCCGCAGTCTTGTCTTAATCATAACGTTCTTTGTTTCTGTTTCCTTAATTCTTTATCTACGTAATGAATCGTTCAATTTAATCTAATTCCTTGCTTCCTGTGTAAAACTTAAACAAGACCAGCTCGAGAGTGTCATAACAATAAAGTCGCGAATGTGTTTCTTTTATAGTCCGGAGAGAAAATTGCGTAACAAGAAACAATTTTG
The DNA here is from genome assembly GCA_947538915.1 of Tenthredo distinguenda. NCBI lineage: Eukaryota > Metazoa > Arthropoda > Insecta > Hymenoptera > Tenthredinidae > Tenthredo > Tenthredo distinguenda. The sequence continues at coordinate 1,452,498 of OX384533.1, forward strand.
AGTCATTTTGAAATCTTCTTGCATATTTCTTTTTCCTTTTTTTACACTAGTTCTCGATCCGACAATGCGTTCGCCAAAATTAGACCGCGTAATGAAGAACGGTGACGTCGAAGACCGCGGACAAGAATTAACGACGTCAAAATCAACGGGTGTTCAAACATCCCCTACTGTACCGTATCGCCTGAGAATGCTACCCTCGCTCGAGGATGTAATTCGCCCCGAAGAACCTACAGCAAATCCGAAAAAGACATCGAGGATATGCAGACAGCTTAGATTCATCGGAAGACTGTCTCTCTGCCAGTTCGGTAAATAATATTATCTCAAGCTTATTATTAAATAATGAATTACCGATAATCCCACCCTCGAGATTCTCTCTTTAAATTAATATTTTCACTGTTAAAGGTCTGGCCTGGCTTTTGAGTCTTTGGGCTGTCGCAGGAGCCGCAGCATTTTACAGTACCGAAGGACCCCGAGAACGTGAACAAGTATCAGAGTTAGCAATGGGCCAAAAAGAATTGGCAATAAGTTTAGCGACCGAATTACGCCAGGTAAAAGCCGAGGAACCGATATGGGGCAGTACTGTAGAACGATACGTTATCAAGCACGAGAAATTACTCCTTGCCGCGGTAAGCTCAGGATATGGAGAAAGCGGCGGTGGAGGTGGCGAGGTGTGGACATTTCCGGGGTGTTTTTTATTCGCCGTATCTTTACTCACTACTTTGGGTAAGTCTTATTCTTATTTTTGGTTCTCGTTGTTGATTATAGGAGAAAAGAATATCGTGACGAATGATTCAATTACCAAATTGTCCTATCCGTTACGTGTTATGCTATCCCGCATGCCATTTATTCGCGAGGATATATCTCCTCGGAATTAGAGTTGATTAAATTTTCTGCGCACGACAAACGTATAAAAGGAATTAGGTAAAATAATTGCGTTTTGACCTAGAAAGGAGAAAAAGAAGAAAAAAAAAGAAATCATTTCGTGACGATACGTATACCTATAAACGGAACACATTCTACGTATATATATGTATATATTTCGCAAACAAATCTCGCGTGCCAAGTTTATATACCGGGGAAACTGCACCTTGATTTTAATCCGTTTTGCGAATCGCTTCGCGAAATTATAGTAGCTATACTATATAGTATAGTTAAAGAAAGAGAAACGTGTCGAAAAGATTCGTGCCCGCTGCCCTATATACTATGTTTGAACAAAAATTTAATCTATTATCCGATTTTCTATTTATTTTTTTTCTCTCCTAAAGGATTTGGTGCCCCAGTACCACGTACAACAGCCGGTCGTACGGTGGCCGTATTATTCGCTGCAATTGGTATACCGGCCCATTTTTTACTCATATTAAACATGGGTATATTCTTAGCGGTTCGTCTACAGAATTTTTCAACGCGAATGAAAATTGATAAAGGAGATACCACTGCTGATATTATGAGAGAAGAGGACCCTACTGCGATACCGCGATGGGTTAAAATCGTACCGTTTGCTTTCATAGGTGAGTTGTGTTCTATAGAATTCGAAAAAAAAAAATTACATACAAATGTATTAATTTAAAAACGTGTTTAATTACAGGAGGATACTATCTCTTAGGCATAATATGCTTCGGAGTAGTTAGACTCCGACCTACCGCAGCTTGTCTATTATTTCCATTGGATTTTACAGCGGCTGGTGGCCTCGCTACAACTTCCGGTACCGTAAGGATAGCTTATGCAATTTATCTCGAAGGTGCGGTTACCATAGCCGCTCTTGCTGTAGCTATACTTCAAGTATCAGCTACTCAAAGTCTTACCAATATTGGTTTGAAATACGGTCTACTCACAAACACTTAGTTAATTCATTAATTACCACGATAAATATTTTATCATTATTTGTAAAACCTAATTAAATCGTTTGGTTTTTTTTTTTTTTGGTTTTCTTTTCTGTTCATCTATACTGTATATTTGGCGAAATGTTATTATTATTATTATTATTATTATTATTATTATTATTATTACGTTTACGTATAATAGAGATTTTATTCCAAAATGAAAAATCGCGAATTGATCAATTAATTAATTAATGAATGAATGAGTTTCTGGTTTTGTTATTTTTTTTTTTTTTCTATATGGGAAAGAAGAAATTGTGAATTAAAATAATTTTCAAACATTGTTTCTTTGTAATGAAAGAAAAAAGAAGAAAAAGAAGATACGAAATTTAGTATAAAATTTGATAATGGTAATTTTTTTTTTTGAGAAGATATCTACCTAGGTATGTGTAATAATTGCTATAGCTATGCAGATATGTGAATCATTCCGTTACATAGATAGAGAAAAAGCGAGAGAACAGGTGAGAGCATCGAAGAATAACGAACCAAATAATGAAACATATCAATAATTGTGAGGTGAAAATGAATCGCGAAATTGAATAAAAATAATTTACTAAGAAAAAGAAAAAAAAACGAAAAAAAAATAAAAAAGAAATAAAAAATAATCATCTAGACCTGTGTATTTATTTTTAAACCGTGGATAGATCGGAAAAGAAGAAAACAGAAAACAAAAAGCAAAAAAATTTTTTGGATATCTTTCGCATACGACGGTGGGAAATTTTTTAATTTTTTTTTTTCTCTGTCTTTGCACGCGCTATTTTTTTATCCTGTTCAAATTTTTTATACATTATTGAAAAATGATAAATTTTAGATAGATAGGTATTAGATATACTTAATGTGTAGGTATTAATGATCATTGATTGCCGCTCCCACACAAGTGTGATATAATATACATATACCTATATATAAACTTACCTGAATGCTTTTATATCTATCTACCTATACAATAATATGTATTCTATTCGCTGTTCAGAGTATATATTACTATAAATATAGTATATTATAAGAGAAAAAATAAATTTATCATCATTATTGATATTATTAATATCGTGGATATTCTATGCAAATAAATAATAGAATTGTTTATTACTGACTGCAGCGAGTAGCCTATTCACTATTTTTTTCTGACCACTCCTTTATTTTGTCGTTTCTATTTCTATTTCTTTTTTTTTCTCTATTATTCGTTTATTGAATTTTTTCGTTCTTTTTTTTTTTGTTCATTTGGCGAAAAATGAATAACGACAATCAATTAGTAATTCGAGGTAACTTGGAGAATTTATTATACCATTGACACTTTACATTACTTCATCTCGGTACTTTACAATTTAATTTATTTTCAGATATATGTAGCGTTATACATATACGTATAGTATATACATAGCTAATTATAAGTGAAAATTTTCAAAACGTTATTTAAATGATTTAAAAAACCAAATAAAAAAGGCATTTTTCATACTCAATTTTCGTCAAAAGCAACGGAAAAAAAAAAGAAAACAACTATAATATTAGCTATAACGATAACACCAGATAGCCAAATTTCGTTAATTAATTTAAAAGTGTATTTTTGCATCTCTTCATTATCCGGTCCGTCTAGTCGCGTTTACATCTATACCTTCATCTTCATCTTTAACTTCATTTTTATTTTTATCTTTGAATAAATCTCGGTAGAAGATTATCCGTGACTTTGGTTAAAGTATTTACAAATAGTAACAAATTGTCTATTTACTACGTTACTAACTTTCCCATTTCATCCTCATGTCTTAAATCGTACCCTAATATTACCTCACGGCAATTTCTGTCTCCTAGCTTTAACGTCGTCTTCTTTTTCCTTCTCGTTTTGAACCTCCGGACTTTCAGACTCCAATTCCTTCTTCATTACTCGACGCTTTTCACCTCGTGACGATGATACACCTTGAGGCTTGTCTCCCGGACCATTCAAAACGGGCGAGGGAACTTTACCAGCAACCGGTTGATCGCCTAATGCTATACGGATACTTTCCATCAGATCTAACGGACCCGTGGTACACTGCTTTGATCCTGAAACAATATTAAGACAAGTCCTTATTACTGGAAGCTGAATAAGATAAAAAAACGGGCAAAAACTCTTATGTTTTTGTCAAAAATTTAGGTCTGTTTGATCAGAAAGGATCCAAACTCACCTACAATCTCTTAGCCAAATATAGCCTTCTTAATTTTTCCTAGAAGACCGTCGTTCTGCTCATTTTTATACTGTTCTTTAGCTTGAGTTTGCGCCTCGGAACCTGCCATGTTGTCGCGAGTTTGCCCTAGAAGAATTAGTCGATTTATAACTTGGGATTGATTTTTGTGAATAAAGTTAGTCATCTACTTTAGTTTTGATAGTTTGTCTGCATCTCGCATTTTACAGACGGAAATTTGCTAACTCGTTTACAATCAGAATAAAAATCGACATTTTCGAAGACAAGCAGAAACCCTTCGACAAAAAACAGCAAATGAAACAATCAGGATTTCAAAACCCATTTATTTAGTAATTAATCAACAGACAGGTACACGAGGAGAAACTCAAGCGACGTTCAGTTTATATATCAGAAAATAAATAAAAGTTATCATATATGGCAGCCAATTGGTTTAAAACGATCTCTACAAAGTTTACAGCCTTTGTTTAATCTCTGTAATAATCGAAGAATCTGTTTTTAAAAGCTTATATCCAACTCGGGGATGAACAATCAACAATTAAGTAACTAGGAAACCAATTCTTGACCATAAAACAAAATAAATCAAGTTTTTTCTCGTTTTTTCTTACCATCCTTTTTGAAAGTGATTCCATAAACGCTGCCAGGTGTGTCTGTCTCCAGTTCAGCATAAGCTTGTAATAGCGCCTTTTGTTTATCGCTGAGGAAAGTTGGGACAGTAATTTTAATGTCTATGTAATGATCTCCGTGTCCCATGGTGTTCACCTTCTTCAAGCCTTTGCCAGAGAGTCGTATTTTCGTGTGAGAAGAAGTTCCGGGACGTATTTGTATCGTTTGATCCTCGTAGACTCCCTCGACTCTTATCGAACCACCAAGAACAGCTTGAGATAACGAAATCTCCGCACTTGTGTGAACGTCAGCACCCTCGCGACGAAAATACTTAGACTTTTCAACACGGAATGTTATGAAAACTTCTTTATTTCCAACCGCCATTCGGACTGTCTGACCATCTTCTACACCCGCTGGTACTGGCACAGTCACTTTCTTTCTTTGGACCTGAATTGAGGAGGAAATAATATTAGAAAAAAAGATAGAGAACCACAGAAAGGAAATTCCTTTGATTTGGATCAAGTTTGATTGATTTTTAATTGATTCTATTGATTTAGATCAAGTTTCCCTGATTTTAGATGCTCGGAATTTGTTACTGGATTAAAAATAGTGAATTACCGTTTGTCCTTTTCCCTCACATTCGTCACAAGGGAATTTAATGAACATTCTAGACCCGTGGCAGTAGCGGCAAGTAGATCTCATCACAAATGGCCCAGTGCTAATAGTTTCCATACCAGTTCCGTGGCAGTGTTGACAACGGACCGCCTTCGTACCTGGTTCGCAGCGGGTTCCAGAACATTTAGGGCACGTGTCTACCACGTTTATGTTCACATCTTTATTCACGCCACGTGCAGCTTGAGAAAAATTCAGATTCATAATCACCTGAAAGAATAATACGATAAAATATCAAAACTAACAACATTTTCAACAAAATTCGAGCAATTGGGCCAACCAGTTCATCGAATAAATATTTTCGTCTCTCATTTCCAATCGTTTGTTGATTTGGACCGATAAATTCTCAAAATTAAAGTCTTTTCATCAATTTAATGAAGTTTACATCAATTTTTCATTGTGTTTGTAGCCTTTTTTCTTACCTCTTGGGCAGCGCCAAAGCCAAACTTGCTTTCCGCGAAGTCGTCATAATCGGAGAATCCTCCGCTCTGAAATCCGGCATCTCCGAATATTTTTCTGAATAATTCTTCCGGGTTTATGGAAGAGCTGAATTGCCAATTCTGTTGAAAATCCTGAGAGTTTCCTGGCCTAGGGCCCTGCCCCATTCCCATTTGTTCCGATGTGGCTCCCCAAGTGTCGTATTCTTTTCTCTTACCATCGTCGCTGAGAACTTCATAAGCCTCCGATACTTCTTGAAATTTTTTTCCCGCGTCTTTGTCGCTTTTGTTAGTGTCGGGATGGTATTTTTTGGCTAGCTCATAGTAGGCTTTCTTTATGTCTTTCTGAGAGGCGTTTTTTGACACTCCTAATATCTCATAGTAATTACGTTTGGCCGATAGTTTCGAGGACAAATGTATTCCACGACGTAAAGACGCAGATTTGAAGGTCAGGTCTGAAAATAAGAGAAATCATTCAAAAATTGTTCAATTAAAATTTTCAGAAAGGAATTTAATAACTTTTTCCTAAAGGATAGAAATTCTTGTGCCTTTTTCTTTTTTGAGGTTGTGTCAATCGCGATGTGTTGAAATATTCCCAAAAGTATTGAGAGTATTGATTAGATTTTGAGAATAGATAATTGTTGGTTATTATTTGAGAAGAAATAGTTGTTACAAAGTTTGAGAGAGTTGCGAAACAAGAATGAATGATGTAATCTGTAAGTGTATAAAATAATGCGGTAGTTACATTTTTCCGATTTCTGATGATTCCATCCATCGACACGCAAGGACACGCTCGAAAAATAACGCTCACAATTATTGCATCTTTCTATATGGTTCGACGTAAATTTATTGAGCTTAGTACAACCAATTAGGCTTATACTTTTCGGCCGAAATATCACACCGAGACCTTTCGTCGTCGCCATGTTCGATAAGGGACGCATGCATCCCATTCACCCGACTGGACTGGATTGTCACGTGATCAATGTAGCAGACGATCGAAAGTTCCACTAATTTCTATGACCATCTCATCTTCTCTTTTCGTATTATTATTATTATTACAGAAAAGCCTGCTATCGTGGATTTATTATACACAAGTAAATAAATTCATATAATTTTTAACACGATCTTATTTGCTTATATCGTCGTAAGTTTTAATGCAATGAATTATTGAAGATCATCAAATCTTTCGAAATATGCTGACTGACTGTCGATAGTCGAACTCGAACCTCGGCCAACTTCAAAGTTCATGAATTTTCGAGTTCTAATTTCCTAACCAAACGACGAAGTACTTCACTTTCACGGTTAGATTTTGAGGTTAATTCGTCTACGGAGTCAAAGCTTCTTCGATTATTATCTAAAACATATCGACAATCATGGCGTGAGTATTTTTACCGATATTTCAAACCGAGATTTGTGTTATTTTTATACCTTATTTCTTTCATCTAACTTAACGATTTATTATCACAAAAAGTTGAGTCGATGAAAACGGCTGTCAAACATATGTTCGACGAACTGTCATCCGCTAATTGTACCTCTATATTCTATTAAATTTCTCTCAATATTATTTTTCAGATCCAAAGTGACGTTCAAAATCACTCTAACTTCCGATCCAAAACTGCCTTTCAAAGTGTAAGTATTGAAAAAAGAAGAAAAAAAAAAGCATAATTTTGAAAAAAGCTAGTGATAGCCCAGAGAATTTCTCCGCTTTTTTTTTCTTCCTTATTTTTGTCCAACAGATGATGCGGACGGTTTTGGCCGAAGTGACCAGAAATTGACGGACATCATCTACGAATTCAAACAGAATTACATTAGGTTAATTAAAATGGATAAGAAAATAAGCGGCGGGTCAGAATCAGATTTCATACAAATATTCAAATGTTTTGATAGATATTTGAGTGTGATAGAAAACGAGAGTATGGCGAGAAAAGTAAGCTGCGATAACGTATCCCAAGCTTTTAACTACGCGCTTTTTGTCGAGGCCGCTATAACCAGAGCTGAAGAAGAGGACAAGCTAAAAATATTTGAGAATCATTTGCACGACTGGTGGAAGAAAGGGAATAGAAAAAATCTGTACACTTGTTCTTGCCTTAAAAAAGCTTGCGATAAATTTCTAGAAGTTTACATAAAAAGCAGCGTAGTTCCAACCAGCCTCGTAGACCATTTAATCAATTTGTATATACAGTCGTGCGGAAGAGAGAGACTGACAAAATTGATAGAAAACATGTTAACTTCGTCTATATCTAACAACACAATCATAGAATCCCTTCAAAAATTGGGAATAGAATCTTCGGAAATAGATGATATGGCATTAATTGAATCTTGGGAAAATTGCGCGGGGATCGGCAAAGATAGAGAGGTTTCAAAGCGCGTTAATAAGATGATAGAAGATGGATTTGTCCCCAAACTAGTTCAAATTTTCTTAGAATTAGATAAGACTAGCGACGTAAGGTCGATAATTAGGGACTGTTTTGTCTCAAAATCAAACTCCTATGATGTACAATTCGTTTTAAGTTTCTTAGACTTGAGGAGAAAATTATTCTTGCAAATTCTCACCGCAGAATCGACTTTTTGTCAAAGCTTTATAGACGCTGTATTTTATTTTGGTAGAAATATGAAGCGTAGAGACGACGGCACTTGGTTATCTAGTAATCAATTCAAACATGACCATCTCATGGAATTTATGAACATTTTTTTAAATGGACCAAAGAGCATTTATCAAGCTGTCAAGGAGACATTACAATTTACTAAAACTGAATCGGAGCCTAATGTTTGGCAGGATATCGAGACATAAAAGTATTATTTGTTAGGTATTCAAGTAGCTTAACTTTAAATCGACTATAAGCCAATATTCTACTTCTAGATGTATTTCCTATTTGTACAAGTTTATTAAATTCCCATTTTTTCCAATGAAGAAATCGTTTATTTCTGCTACAACCATAAGTTAGTATTAGACGCTTAATAGAATCGAAAGAACGAAGCAATGTTATTCAAGCTTTTTGATCATTTTGGAAAAATTACTAATGTTCCAGGCTCAGCGTGCCAGACAACACGCCGTTTACAGCTGTTCTTAAATTTGCTGCAGAAGAATTCAAGGTTGCACCCGCTACGTCGGCAATTATTACCGACGATGGGGTGGGAATTAATCCGCAGCAAACTGCTGGTGAGATTTGTTGAGACTAAAGTTTATCTCGAATAATATTGTCCAATGTTTATGTATTATTCATTATTGTTATATTAATCAACTGATCTCTACTTTTATTTAACATCTCTAGGTAACGTCTTTCTGAAACACGGTTCTGAGCTGAGACTGATACCGAGGGACAGAGTAGGCCAATGCAGTTGACTTAGTTAAATTCTGTTTATGATTACATATTGATTATAAAATACTGTAAATGATATAATATGTTGAATGGATTAATTATACCTATATTTTGTTGTATATCTTTTACTTAAAACTGCTTTTCAATAATAATAATAATAATAATACGATCATTGATTTCCTAAACGCCTTTCTATAGTCTCTTATTACTTCACTTCCTTTACCCGATATAATACCTGTTTAAATATCTTGGGAAAAGGATGCAGAGCAACGGACGTGGTTTAAGAAACTCTCAAGACTGCGTTTAAAAACATCACCCGAATCTGTTGGAAAATTTTTACCTACATCTCCTCTTTTTTCTTCAAACATTAGATACTTGGGTGTGGTTTTATAACGCAGCCCAGGTATTTGGTAGAAATGTTTTATAGATGAAATACATTTAAGATACAAGGTCGATACAAAGAGACATCACTACACGACAAACTACGTACTCCACAATCGTTCGCAGCACAGAATAGCGAAGAAAATTAATTAGAGACAGTTCATTTGACCATTATTATTTCTTGATAACATTGAATTAAACTAGATAATAAGTAATCTTTCAAGTTTGGGTAATGATTTTGGATAATGTTTGGAATTCTGTGTTGAAAACCGACGTGTTGTACCACTGGAAATCTGACCACTGCGATCGAAATTGTTCATAAATATATGTATAGTAAAAGCAAGGAAGAAAAAATAGGTAGGTATGTAAAAAAAAAAAAAAAAAATGGAAAAAAAGAAAATAAAGATAATGATATAATAATAGAATAAAATTCAACTATATGAAAAATATTGTGATAGAAAAATAAGACTAAAATATCTTAATATCATCATTCCTTCACAACCTAAACTTAGGCTTGATGCTATTGCGAGTAAATAAGATTTCGCCTACATGGACGCAAAGCGCACAGGGCAGCAGAAGTCCGCAAGGAATAAACTAGACAACGTTACATATTTAGAAAAGATATTCTTTATCGTAATACTAGAAGAGTAGGTATTCAAAAAATACGTTTATACTTCTTGAAGGAAACCTTAGTTACTGTGGAATTGGTTATCATAGATGAAAAACTTTTTATCTGTATCCTTGACGATTTCTGCTGCCTAAATGTACAATAATTTTCATATAATCCTGGCTAATATTTGTTGTAGGTTGTTCGTTTCTTTTTCCTTTTTTTCTTACAATTCAATAAACTAGATTTTTGACAAATATCTTTCCTCGCGATAACAACTCAATATCATCGTTTGAAAACTAGAATTACATAATATCCACAATTGGAATGATTCTTATTGTTTTTTGTTTTTTTTTTTTTTTTTTTTATAGTTGAGCTGTTTCCAATAAACTTTTAGTGTCGAATAAACTGGTGATGTGTTTTTTAAATGTTATTACATTTTTGGCACCTTTCTTGGTCTTTGAGATAATGTGATGTTGTATACTATGTGCCCGTTGGCTAATTTATCAGTAAATCACGAGTGATAATAACGCGTTAATTATTATTTAGATGAAAGTGATTAGTATTGTGTTTTTGATGAGTTGATTATGTATAGCTCAGAGTAATAATTGTATAGTAATGTAATGTAATATAATGTAATGTGATTATCGATCAGTGATTTACTGTTAATTTGATCAAAATCTACCAGGGATGGGACATAGCACCATGTAATAATAAATTACATATTGTTTATGTATAGCTACAACATGAATTAAACGTAACTGCAGGCTACGTTGAAAAAGGTCTAAATACTAAAATACACGGTATTAAAAATGTGAGTTTCTCCATTTCTCTCTCTTAATTAATACTTGGAAAATAATTATGTTTCAAATGCAAAAACGTATAAAATGGAAATTCTTATTAAACTGTGTTATTATTATTAAACTACTACTTTTAATATTTAAGTTTAAAGCCTTGAGGAGGCTTGGTTTATTTTATCATTATTACATATTCGAGTCTTATTACCCAGATTACATCGTATGAAATGTTGTATGTATTAGTTATTAATACTTGGTGCATAATATACGTTTTATGTTTATCGTACTATAATAATGTTTGAAACGAATTACACGTGTATTCGATACTTATTGATGGTTCAGGATCATTCAACCATATAAGCTTGAATATCACGCGTAATAACGTTTCATTTTTAATCTCATCATCTTGATTGTTTGAATATCATCCATTTGTTTATCAATATCAATTGGCTGCTTCATTCAAGATCCTTTATTGGGAGAAATCTGTGTCATGGAATGTGTAGTTTCAGTCAAATTTCAGAAATAATTATTATATCTTCAATTTCTAACAAAGTTAAGATGTATTATCAATTCGAAACTCCTTTAAATTTTTACTCTATAATATAAATATGAAAGAATATGGTAATTGTCGGAATCGTTAATTTTGAAAGTGTTTAATTCAGGCTTAATTTGTAAGCTCTGCAAGTAGAGTTGTTTAAATTGGTCAGTTTCTGCGTTCGGTGAGCAATATTAATCTTAAGTCTAAATTTTTTTTCATTGTTTTCATTTTTTAACTTTAATATTCAGACCTTGAATGAAATTCATATTTCCTTTAGCTTCAAAACCTTCTAGATATCTTACTTATACGTTAGATTAACTAAATTCTCTTAGTTTTAGCATAGCCTTAGATTATTCTATACCGTTCATCAACTATAGTTATTATTAGTTATACTAAGAAACTTAAAAAAACCACCCCGGACTAGAGCTACAATCACGCATCTTTCAATGCTAAGAAGAAACCTAATTATTGTTTATTATTTTTTTTTTGCAATTATTAGAGAATGCGATAAAATTAAAATTGATTTATCAAAAAATTTACAATATTAATTAACTAAACCTTGGACACTATAATCTTCTTTTAAAAAAACTCGATGTTTATTTCATTCTAATTACTGTACTTAACTAAATAGAAAATAAAAACGATAACTCATCTCTAGCCTTTTCCAAATTTAAAATCGGATACTTGTAGCACCTTTTTGCACCCTTTTAATCATAACGGTGATGATAAAAAACAACGATTTTATTCTTTATCTCAAAGTCTAGTGAATACAAGTAGATTTTGCAAATCTTTCGACTGATATGAAAGTATTTGTTTAATAATAATCAGTGTCCAAGGCAAAAATAATTGCCTTCCCCTAAACGAGGCAGCAAATAATGATACATAATAATACATAATGATAATAATAAGACTTTTACTCTCGTCAAATAGACGTAGATGAAAGTTTTTGAGAAATTGAGTATCAGATATTGAATATAAATCCACGTAAACATAGGGAAATATATTTATGGCTCGGCCAGCTGGGAGAACGAAAGCTGTAATGTATTGAGTTACTATAAGCAACGAAGTAAACTACGATTTATTCGTTTATTTTCAGTAGTTTTAGTGTTAATTTTCTTATCTTTTATTTTCTTTTTGAAAATTGTAATACGCAGCGTCGATGTGATTGTAGTAGTATGTATTATAAATGTTGCGCGCGATCAGCTACATACACGGTTGTGCGAATTAAGTTAATTTACTGATTAATTATTATTCTTTCTTCTCTACTGCAACCTTTATCTTATGACTTAATTCTTTTTTCTTATTTTAAGTTATCTACCGTCAAACCGCAAACCGTATTTCACTCGTCCTGGAAAACAATACAAAAAGAGTTAATTTATTGTTCAAACATCTAACTAAATAAAGAAGTTGATTTTTTTATCATGCAAAGAGAACGAATACGTAAGAAACAAAATAATACACCAAGTCCTTTGTAGGAGAAGAGGTAAATTGATTTTAGAAGGATAAAAACCAAGGTAAATACAGTTTCAATTAGATAAAAGAAATAATCTGTGCATATCAGGCAAAGCAACGGATATCTAAGTTTCATATAACTGGGTAGGAAATCTAAAGATAGTAAAGTTAGAGGAAAATTAATCTACCGATAGATATTTTTACAATATTTAATAGACATTCTTAAAGACCTACCCATTCGCCTTCGTCCACTCCCTCCATGTGGTCTTGTTCCAACGAACCGTGTAAAGTATCCCCCATAATGTTGCTCATTGACTTTTGAATCTACCACACATTTCACACTCAATACAACTCTTGCGAACTTTGGGAACTGATTTGAAATTAATTTACGCTTAGTATACGAGGGGGTGCAATATTTTCTCTAAGATTCAATGACTCATAGGACTTTTATCATCATCTCTCATTCAAAGATGTAGAAGAGGGTGTTTATTATTGCTCTTTACTTTTCAATTGTGTGTAGAGAAAAGTTTCTTTCTCCCTGATTACTACGTGCGATTTAATCATTAATACAGAAAAAGCTAATTGTAAAAAATAGCTGAAATACATATTATAACAGAGGAGATAAATTCATCGAACTACAACATGCTCCGATGATAAATAAATAGATATATAAATAAATGAATCAAATAACTAATTAAATCGATGCTTACCTCTTCCTGTTTTGCCTTTGTCTGGCCAGCCAGATCTGGATTCCATCCTAGTCTATTGAATGGTTGTGTAGCTCCAGCAAACGGCGTTGTAGTTGTGGTAGACTGCTTGGCAGAAACTGGTGCAGTGACAACGCCTTGTCCCTGACTTTCGGTCACTAAATTAGATCAATGAAAGCATATAAATATTTCATATTTAATCCTTAATCTCCATACTGCGGAATTAAAACTGAATTTCAATGAAAAATATTCAAATATAAATTCCAGGACTCACAGCTGTCCATTCCGGGAGGTTTCAGACTGATTCTTGGGGCGTGTTTATTAACTCCGCTAAACCACTCATCAGCGCTAACTGTCGGACTCCATGTGACCCTTGTAGGAGGGAATAAGTCGTCTTGAAAAAGCTCGCTCTGTTGAATTGAGAGAATAGATATCATAAGCTTTAGAAATGTAGAGACATGATCAAATTATTGAGAAAACAAATGGTGGAAATGAAGTTTGTACCTTTATACGTGGTACAGTGAAACTCAGTGGTTCTATTGTGTTGTTGGTCAGTCTTAGTGCCGCTGCAAACTCAACTATGGTAACATCGCACCGATTTTTAGGAAGGAAAGAAAACCCTTGATGTAAACTGGCGCAGCGATGGTGACTGAGAGGGCAGCAGTAAGGAGCCTCTTCCGTTACTTCAAAAGCATATATCGTAGAATCTCCCTGAAAGATGAATTGAGTTTTTATTCATAAAGGCTGGGAATTTAGTAGAAAAATCAGGAAAATCTGTATCTCACTGTAATTCATTGAATAATAAGTGAAGTGAAATAGTTTGAACCAAACTTATATGTAAAAATTGAAAATTTGATACTTTTCATGAACAAACTGGTGAAAATAGGCCATTTTTCAATGAAATAATTGTACTCTAGTGTATACTTAGGGGATGCGCTAGATTTTAGTGTAAATAGAGGATAGGAAAACGATCGTGAGATTCTGAGACACGAATTTATATCAAGAATTTCAAAATTCTACCCACTCGACCAGTTAGAAATAGTGTAGAACTGTCCTCGTCATAATATGGCATCAAAATAGCAGGCGATACATCAAGACCAACGGTATTCAATGGTGAATTAAGATTGTCTGCTTTGAAGACGATGATCTGCCTCTCTGAAACCCTGAGAATGAAGAAATTCATGAGCTTTATCCAGAGGCTTCTGTAAGCCTGGGTATTCGGGATCTATTAACATACTTGTCAAATCCCATAACAACCAGGAACCTTCCATCCAGTGCCCAAACGACTCTAGCACCGCGTGTTCCAACTGGTCCTTTCCCTTCTCTTATCGGAGTATCGCCATGTCTGGGTTTATAAATGCGAAGTTTACCATCCTTGCAAGCGCTGGCTAAATATTGTCCGCAAGGAGACCAAGCGAGGCTAAATATCTGGTCTGTGTGACTAGTAAGAGTTATTTTAGCAGCGGCAGTTTCTCCAGCCTCCAGAGGAGTCAGATCCCAGATTTTAACAGTCATATCGTAAGAGGCAGATGCAAGAACGTTTGAAGCCAAAGGGTGGAACTTTATCAAGTAGATTTTGTCTGCGTGAGCTTCGATAGTCGACCGAGGCTCGTTTGTAGGCTCTTCCAAACCAGTTGGCGGAATTTCCCATAGTCTTATCATCCCGTCGTCGCAGGCTAAACGAAAGTAAGAAAAGATGATTACAGTGGCTAAACAGTTTATGTGGCTTTTGACACTAAAACCAGAGTTTCATCTCACCGACGGCAAGCTGTTGATTGTTGAAAGGATCCCATTGAAAATCCATGATTGTTGCACCGTGGACAAGTGCTGGCATAACTCCATCAGGCAATCTCCCGGTCTTTTTCAGTTCTAGAACCGCTATTTTTCCCCCTGGTCCGCTCAAGGGAACAGCAACTCTGTCCGGGTTTGCTAAATGTTAAAAAAAATGTAAGATTTTAGAGCTTTGAACTGATGCTTGGATATCGAGGATGAAATTTGTTATTTACCATGAAAGCCGTCGCATTCTCCAGATATTTGCCGGCTTATGTTTCTGATGTTTTCAATATGCGTTGATTTGTGACCAGGAGTTCCTTTCAGGTGTCTGAACTTTGATACGCGTCCTGAAAAACGAAAAGATGTCACAAAGGCGTTCGGAGTTTTTAAATGTCCAAAAATAATTACCAAACACAGTCGAAGTTCTCTTAGGAGTTGGCGTGGTCACAGGCTCAGGTTTTTCCAGCCTTGGATCCATGCTCTGTTGTCTCAAAACAGGTATAATTTTCTTAACTTCGTCTTCCTTGATCACATCGCTCTTTGCTTTGAAAGAATCCCGCCTTCTAAGCGGCGTAGGAGAACCCAATGCTTTCTCAGCCAAGTTTCCATCGGTGACAGAGACGGAGCGACTTTCGTAAAGTCTTCTTCTTTCGGCAATTGAATTTCTGTTAACATTACCGCGCTCAAAATTTCCTGACTCTTCGTTGTCAGGCGACTCGTCCTTTACTTTAGTTTCAAATAACTTTCGCCTCTCAGCTGTGCTCGGCGTCTTCGGTTTATAGCCTGAGTCGCTAGAGTTCGCATCCTCTTCCATTGAACTGCAGTCGCTCTTCCCATTCTCTGACTCTTTTACTTGATCATTTTCTGACGTTGGGGATTTGTCGGCTTCTATGTTGCTGTCAGCAGAGCCAACGATGTCAGTTTGATGACCGTTGCTTTCTGAATTCGGGGCAACAGGAACAGAGAATACTTTGTCGAATGAAAATTCTTGGCTTCCTGATTTAGCTTGGAACGGCTTAGGCCCGAGACGTGGCTGTGGTAGAAATAAAATGTGAATGAATTAGAATGGGACTTCAGAATTTCCAATTATTTACTAGAAAACAAGAAGTGGTAAAAATAAATGGATTAAAATATGATATGGAAGGGGACGGCTGGAGGAAGGATTGAAAATGATAACATAACTCACACACACACACGGAAACAAATTCTTATAACTATGCGCTAATGTTATGACAATTACCTAGTCTACAAACACTTCAACTAATTAGCCCTGCTGATTTGATTGGAAGTATATTATCAAGGATTTTCTGGAGGGGATGAAAAGAACGATAACTAACACTTGTCTTTCTTTCAAGCTAAGTAAGGATCGGCACAATATTAGGCTAGATAGTTTACCTAAAACTAAAGAAAATTTGAACAAAGAAATTATCAAACCACTTTGTTGAGGCAATCATTTGTCTAAATCTGACCTTATATCCTCCAACAGCGTTAGGATTAACTGGGGTAACTACGCATCCTGGATTAGGCGTTGTACGAGGCCGAGCAACCGGCTTTGGATCTTCCTCAGAGATGCTGTTAGCTCGTGAGGCTCTCGGCAATGGTTTAGGAGGGACGTTTTGACTTCCGTTTTGTATCTTAGCCTCATCATCTTCGACTTCAGTTTGTCTAATGTCTTCGCATTGCTTTATATCTAAGTCTATTTTTTTCTCATTATCTTCAACTACGGACTGAACTTTAGCATAGCCCTTTGGCGCAGTGATGGTTATCGTCTTGCTTGATTTAGGCTGTTCTATTTTCAATTCTTCATGATTTTCTTTCAGTGTTCCTAGGTTTCCTTTGTGTACCTAAAGGTCCGGCAATTTCCACAATCAAATATCTTACCTCCAATTCAATTTCTAATATATCTCAATTTATAGGAAAATAACAGTGCTGTGTTCAAAACTACCAAACTACCGTTTCAACTTATTGATTATCTGAAGCCAGAAGCCACGGTGAATATAAGCTTTCTTAGTTGAAAATAAACGTATGGGAAAACATATACACTATATACAATAAAGAATATACATATTCACATTCTATTACTCCAAAATTGTTCTAATCGATTGTACATTTGGAGATAATCAGTTACACGGTCTGTCTCTGTCTGTTATTATTAATCGTTAAGCAATTAATTCATATTCTTACTTACTTACTTACACAAGAAAACGATCTACAGACATCAACAGTCAGTTACGATAGATGAATTGATAAACACACACGTATAACGACGATGGCTAATAAATAAACTAAAATAAATACATTTGGCAATCTGAAAAATGGTAATAAAAATATATACATAGACACAAAACTAGAAAAGTATAATTAAAAGCTTAAAAATATACATATAGATAACGTAAATAATAAAATACAACCGATAAAGTCAACATTTATCATTCTCATCAATTATAAATTGAGTTAATTGAATAATTCTACGGCTACTTCATTGTATAATTTATTTGATCAATTCTGTTAACTTAACCAAACAGAAAGCAAGACCATAGCCACATATTTATTTAATCTGAAATCCATTCTCTCGCAAATTTAATCACCTAGTCGGTATATTTCAAGTGTCATCCAATCACACATACAAAGGAGAAAATGTAGGATCAGGAAAGGCAGAGGTGCTTTGTGATAGATTATGTGCAGTCCATTCTTAGTATATCTGTGATAAAAATCTAACGTCTATGTCCCATTGCGGAATAATTTACAAGTTTGGAGTAGGATTGATAACGGAAATTATATATAAATGAGAGAGTATTTAATTACGTTGCAAAAAAAAATAGATGCAGATTGAATTTACATCTATATAATAATAATGAACAGACTGTTGACGATGCAATAAAAGATTAACACGTAAACAGAAAGAAATTGAACAAACTACTTCGTTTCATAATGTAAAGAGTGGTCTTCTATCCAGAAGAAATATCTCACAAATTATTAGATATACTATTTTACATACCGTCACAGGATCCTCGCCTTTTGTTCTCTTCGAAGGATCCAGAGACATTTTAGGCACTGGAGCATCGTGACCTTTGATCCAAGCTGCGGCTGTATTTTGTGCTATACAACCAGCTGTTTCTGGGTATATATCAGCGTGAAAGTCTCTATAAGTCTGAAAATAATCAATTCATCAAATAAACAAACATTGAATGATAATAAGAGTCGCTGAAATTTTTATAAAAATCTGGTGCACACCTTCCTTGGTACTTGGTACATTATCGGTATGACCATGTTTGAAGTCAGCTGTAAAAGCCTGTTAACTTCGGCCTGCATTACATTCAGTGCTCTTTTTGGGACCAAACAGCCGCCCTTTGTCTGTTCACCGCTGTGTCTGATCCCCTCGACTAGATGCGGCTCACGCTCAGTCACCTCCATGTATAAAATAGTAGTGTCTCCTTTGCCAGCGAGGAAAAGCATGTTGGTGTCAGGGTCGAAGAGTGGCATAAGAATCCTGAAATTATTAAGCGAGCGATTCAGATTTAGAGAAGAGGTTTCTTCTTTGTTGTTTGGTTTTTCAATTAAGCTAATTTAGCAGGAATCTCACCCCGTGCTACAGTCAAGTTCCAAGGTCTTCACAGGGTCGCTTAAATTCCTTAAGTCTCTTATATAGACTTGTCTCAGCCTTGAGGAATCGAATCCCGTTGTTAATATCCTGTCCCTATCTCCGAGCCAGACAATTCTCGAGTCTTTGATGCTCTGGTGACTTGGTGAGGTGTTTACGATGCAGCGAGAGGCCCGAGGATCGATTATTCTGACTTGTTTATCTTTGGAAGAAGTGGCCAAGAGTGTGCCGTCCTGTTTCCAACTCAGGGACTGAATTACTTCCGCGTGTTCGTTGTTAGCTAAAACAAAAAACGGTAGAGATTAATTTCAGCACTTCGTATTCGCTGAATTTATATGAAATCCCAAGTAAACACCTACAGAATAAATCCTGCTGCGAAATAACATCCCACAGTGAAAGATTCGTGTAAGACACAGTAGTCAGAAGATGTTCGGCGGTCGGATGCCACCGAACAGCTTCGACTCTCCTCTGTCTATGAGAAAATGTGCATTCAGGATTACACAGCGATTCTTCAAGTCCAGATTCTGGAATGTGCCAGAGCTTCACCTGAAATATGGAAAAAATGTTGTCAATTTGTGATGAGTTTAATTTCGCTGCTTCCTAGCAGATAAAAACTTTGGAATAAGAAGGATCAGATTATCCCGGGGGATTAAACAGTAAGATTTTCATCTTACAAGACAATCCTGCGATCCAGTTGCTAGAAGTCCGTCATGGAACGGAGAAAAGTCCATATCCGTAACGGTATCAGTATGGGCATGTAGGAGAGGCATGGTTTTACTCTTTCTTCCACAGTCGTCGAGCGGTAGAACAGCGAGACTAGATCCTGAAATGCGAATCAAAATCCCAAAGGTTTGTTATATAAAGAATTAGGATTTAAAGCCTTAGAATCTCTTCTCAAGGTACAAAGTCTCCGATAATTTCATTATAAAGAGGAAACAGACAGCTTTTCTAATTCAATTTACGTAATTTGAAGGAAAAAATGTGGAATATCTTTTGTTGTATGCATAATACAACAGGCAATACATTCAAGTAACGTAATATAAGTATAAAAGTGATATAAAACAGGACATAAAAGATGATGTATTACATAATATGATGAATAGTTATCAGTGGGTAGTTGAAACTGTAAATACACATTATTATAGATATTGAATGGATGTAGAGTAGATATTTCTCTTACCATTATGGTCGACATTGAAGGCCATGAAGGCGGCAGATGCGGCGATGTTATTTCCGTAAGTTTGATAAGATCCGACGCAAATGTCTCTGATACATGCCTCAGGCTTAGGCACAACTGGCGCAGCATTTTTGTACTTTGATGCTTTAAATCGCCAAGCCATTTTTCAACTTTTCAACTCTCTCCAGTACTTCACTTAACTCATGTAATCTATTAGAGAGTCAAGAAAAAGAAAAAGGAAATGAATTAATTACCAAGTTAATAAAGTTCTTCTTTTCTTTGGTTTTCTCTTTATTTTGATATCAGTGAATCGATTCGGAATAAAAGATTAGTCAGGATTAATTATTAGGCAAGAAATAACCCGCTTGCATTATTCATCACAATCTTGATGTTAATTACGGTAACATTGACCTGTTTTGATAATAATCTGAAGATATTACCTCAGGAGATTGTAAATTAGTAATTATAATCAGAATAATGACAAAGCAGGTATTATCTTATAAGCGGAAGAGATTAAATTAACGAATTTCCAAACCGTTGCGGGTTGTGAAGTAACGTTGATAATTTATTAAGAAAAAAGCCGGATAAATATAATAATTAATTAAATTAACGGTGAAAAATTTTCTAATCGAATTATTCAACGAAATTAAAACTACGATAATGATGCTATGATTTTATGAAAATGAGATAATAAACTTGTAGTTTTTTGTTAATAGCCGAAAAAAAAGGAGGATTTTCATTGTACGTAAATAAATATTTAAACTTTACGTTATACTTTACTTCACTTTACGTTACTTTACTTCACTTTACTTATGCAAATTAGGTAAAGCTGTATGACTAATAATTTGGGGGTGCGAGAGATACACACCCCACCCTTACGGAGTAGCGATACACGGTAGGTGAATAAATACATAGTATGTATAGTGTAAAGATTATATTCTGTAGGTAGGCGCAGACGAGGAGTACGAAGGGGGGGCTATAATGAGCGATATTTAAATACTCACAAAAGATTGGCGACTATTTATTTCTCGATCGTAGAATAAACTCGATACCTACTGTCCTTTATTCGCCGTAATGTGTAGGTTCTTTTTTTATAGAAAACACGTATAAACACCTAGAAGTTAAGAGCGTCTCGTCGGTGACAGCCGGAAACGGGAAACCTCCCCTTTTCGACTCCTAGTCACGTCTCTCTCGCACTCGCTTGTATATCAATGGAAAAAAACTTTACTCCGTCTTTCTCGTGCTGGCTAGTTATTCGCCCCACCCTTTATAGCCTGTCTCGCGCACCATCTCACGGCGGAAAATTCATTCATTTAATACCGCAGTAGGGATACGGTCGGTAAGAAACAAAATCGAATACCACATTGTTCATTATTGTTGCATTCACGCGGTTAATTTTCTTTTGAATTTCAATCAAAAATGACGGCAATCATGCAGCGAACCTCGAGATATTTCGAGTAGAAACATATATTTACGATCAATAAACGAAATAGTGGATAGAGTATAACGATTTTCAGTTTATTTTAGCGGAATAGATTCTAAAAAATGCTATTAATAATTATTATAGATGTGGATTCTTGTACTTGAAGCTGGGAAGACTTCTCATTCCTTTAAGAGAACCAGTTGAAGTAAGGGCATCACTTTCAAAGAGGATAGATCCGCTAAAACGGCCTGAAATGTAAAAAGTTTATATGTATTTGGTTTAGCAAATAAATATAAATTGATTCAGAATCTTTAGTTTCTTTAGATAATTACCCACCTCGATATTATGCAGTGTATTAACTTGCATCAAATTTTCCTTTCTAAAACTCAGTATAGTAACGGCAAGTAGCGCAACAATTTCCAAAGAGTCGTAACCCAGAATTAAATCCCATAAATAGAGGAGTTGTTCTGGTGGTAGATGTCCGCTAAATCCTCTCATCAGCCATTTGAAAACTACTTTAACTCTGAAAAATGAAAAATGTGTCAATTCCGTAATACATTTCTAATAATGGAGCCAAATTTTCTATCCATAAACAAATATTAGCTTACGGCTGTATGTGAATATTTCTGAAATGTGCCCAGAGTTGAGGTTCGTGGCATTGAAGCAGTCTCTCAAACAGCAAACAAAGAGCAACTATCCCCTGCTCGTGGCTCGATACAGTATGAAGCCTGAACCAATAGCGAAGATAAAATGCTCTGAATGTATAATACATTGCACATGGATTATCGTAGAGATAGCAGAAAGGAGTAGCTGAAAGAATATTTAAAGTTTTGTAAAAAGTGGTCGAGATATATGACTGAAAATGTGAAACATCACATTTCTTCTTCTAATCTTACCATACATGGTAAACCCATGAAATGGAATAACTCCGCTTGGTGGAAAAACCAGAGTATTTTCAAGAGTTGCTGGTTTTCCTTGAAGTACTGCATGGATTACTTGACCACCTGCACTTCTGTCTGTGGTAACTGGCGCCAGGACTTCTGAATCTCTTGAAAAGCATAGCATAGTTTTGTACAAAACATCTTCGAAGACAAAATACTGGTCGTCATTGCTAGCGGTCAATTGAACATCCTGAAATACATACTTCAGGGTTTGAAAAGAGCCTATATTAGTCTGGCTGAATTCTACAGCTCTGTTTTTTACCTTAATAATTAGCTTATCAACCATTATGTCATACTGTAGTACCAACGACTTCAGTTCTTCGTAGTACTCTTCGTCCTGTGTGAGATAAAACGTTTCATCAATTTCGAATGAAATATTTTCTACATTTCTAATTGACAAATCAATACTTGATGTAATCAAAGCTTCCGCACATTGTCCTTTACTATGGATCCCAGCACAAGGGACCACAATCTCCCTCGTATAGCTCTAGGTGATCCTCGTTTCAGGAATTCTTGAGCAATCGGTGCGTGATTTGAGGCCAGGACTCTTTCCCCTAGAGCTGTTCTTTCCGCTTCTAGATTATGATAATTTCCAACTGCTGCCATGTTCGGATTGACACCTAGCAGAGGGACTCCTTGGGATAACTCTGGGTACATAGCTCTCTGAACAACAAATAAAATATGAGTTAAACAAGATCTTTTCTCCGTTTATAAAGTAGCGCAGATACTCTGGCTACTAACCAATTGTGCTAAAGTTTTAACCCGAATCTGTATATGACCGAATTCCCAGTTGGGTTCACCACTGAAGTTGCAATCCAAACATCAATTAGACAAATGAGAACACGTTTAGTTATAATGATAAGAAAAGCGCAGTTCTATCTTCAATCTCTCCATACTTACGGCTGTTTTTTAAAACTCGGATCACGAACCATGAACAATACTTCCAAGAAGTCTTTAGGCGCATATAGAGGCCTGTACTGGGACAAATCTGTGACAAAACCAAGCACAGGAGATTAAAAGACTGGCAAAAAACTGGAAAAATGATTCGCATCATTTACCAACGTCATAGGTGCTCAGCTCGTCCCATTTCTCAGCTAACTCATCCCTGTCTGCATTAAATCTTATTCTAGCTAGTGGAACGTTCAGCTCATTGCACATGGAATTTAAAGACTTTTGAATTCTTCTTTCCCATTGGATTTGAGCTCGTTTTAAATAGCTCAGATCAGCCTCGAACAGAGGAAGTAAAGGTTTAGGGTCCGGCTGTAACGGGCCCTGAAAAAAGGGAAAACTAATTTGAGAAACAAATGAATTGAGAAACTTAACGAGAAATTCGCTGAGGCTTACGTGAGTTCTTGCCCAGTGAAAAACCGTGTTTCGAAGTTCGGTTTCTAGGCCATTACTCTTTAACGCATCTACAAGCGTGTTTTTGAAATCTTCTTTTCTGACTGAGGTCGAAGCTACGAGTCTCTGAAACAAAATTTAAAAAAAAAGGACGAAATTTTATTGACTTAGAGAAAATGAGAAGGAGTTTAGTGCCTCTCAATAGTTGGAAAAACTAATCAAAGACGAGAATTCGAAATATACGAACCTGAATTTCGTTGTACAAATTTTTGTAGTTTGTCATATTTTGTATATCGTCTGTTAACTTGTTAGCAGTTTTATGGAGACTACTTTCCACGGTGTTTTCCATCTTATTCAATAAAACTAAATGTTAATTTACTTTGAAAGAGAGGATAGGATAAGTCCTGAGAAATTGTTGTTTAGGTAAAGTAACGAACTGTAAAAAAACTATCAAAGTAACCACCATTTGTAAACAAATATTTCCCGCTGAATTCTGATTGGCTAATAGCTTCTCCGCCATGCAAATGCTCACTTTTCGCGCCGTTTCGAATTGCACTATTAAACACGAACTATTTCACCTATTTTATTATTTAAAAAGAAATATTTATAGTCGAGGGAGAATATTTAACGCTACTTTTGGCAGAATTTTACAAATCTAATTGACGAATTTGATAAAACGAATTAACATAATCCTATAACGCCTATATGTAGTGATAATGACGTGATCAATTTTCAAGTAGATTTCTTCACCCGGTATAATCGCAGTGGTGTTAAATTATTCGAAGTTGAAGTTTTAGGAAAATAATAAATGGAATCTATGTTAATAATATTCAAGCAATTAATATATCACGGCTCCACAGTTAGATAAAATAACCGTTCGATTATAAGCGATACAAGCAAAGGAATAATCATCTATGGGACGACGAAAAGAAGGCTTTAAAGAAGGCCAGCCAACCTGCACAAAAATGGTGGCGCCGTATATAGAATTTTGAACTAAGGGTCCCACATTTTCTTCACAATATTATAGAATTTCATAGAAATCAAATGGCTCTTAGGGAATCTATAACCGCCGCAATGGAAGAGGTTATTAAAAGATCAAAGGGTTAGTATCGGGTTAACAATAGTAATTAAATAACATCGGAGCTCTCAAATCTAAACTAACCTTAATTCCAGTGACACTTGACGATGGAAATCAGCAAATAATTGATCATCCTTCAATATTTTCGAAAGAAGAAAGAAACTTTTACAAATTAATGTTCGGCGATGGTGAGATTCACTTATCTAATCTTATCTCATCTATCATTGATAACTATCATCACAGAAAATACGCTACACCTACCTCACATTCTTCCACCATCTAAACCATCACAACATTTTTGTGTCTTCTAATTTTCGCTTCATTCTTAATTCTGTTTCCTTATACTTTTACGAAACTCTAGCATCACGACAAGAACATAAAAATAATCTCCTAATCCTACTAGACAATCATAACACAACATCAATCGTCGACAAAAAACAACAACAACAATAAAAATTATATTTTCATTGATATACATTCAGATATCGCAGCTGTACGATATCGCAGACTTCACTGCACCGCTTGCGACGCACACATTGGATCTGCGCCTTCAAGATCATGCAATATGTTTGTCCATCCGGTTCTTCTGACCCTGCTCTGCGCAAATTGTAGACATTTTTATGGAGACGGAAATTTCGAACAAGGTAGAAGACTGCTGCGTCAATTTTATCGGATTAGATATACTTTTAGTCTTTTCGTTTCTTCAGTAACGAATTAATTCTCTTGTTTTCCTTGCAGGGGAAGACGCGACGGACATGTTTTGCAGATGGTGTGCAAACGGTGGAAACCTCTACTGTTGTTCCTACTGCAGTAACACCTTCTGCAATAAATGTATTAAGCGGAATTTTGATCCTTTGGTAAGGAAGAAGATAGAGGATGAGGAAAAGTGGAAATGCTTCGTATGTGATCCGGTAGATCTTTACACTGCCAGGGCAGTTTGTTGGGCTTTATTACAACATGTACAAACAGTCACTAGGTAATTGTTACAAGGTTGATAAATCCGGCCCAAATCATTCTGAACTTAACTTCTCATTGATATCTATTTCAGAATACTGGAAAGCGACCGCACAATATCTAAAGAAGATTTCAAGGAGAAAATGAATCTTGACGAGTCAAAATGCTGCTTTCGGAAACGCAACAGCAAGGGAAAACGCCGTAAACTTAGCACAACCGGATCGGAAGAGGACGAGACATACCATCCTAGTGTGGAGGATATTTCTCTATCATTAAAACAAAAGATATCTAAAAAGTCGCCCAGACTTTCCGCCATCACTAACGGGGAGCAAGAAAAGTCTACTTCTAATAGCAAAACTCCGATACTGCCAAAACCCGAAGTGGAAGGCTTGAACGACGAAGAAGACGACGATTTGCCGCCGCCTATGATTCCCTGCGTTCAATATATGGTCGAAGGAGAAAGCAGTGAGACTCTTAATGAGACTATAAATAAACCGATAACGGTTGATCCAGCGGCTTGTCAGCCGACGCTGCATATCAATCCAATACCGACGGCAAATTTACTGAAAGTAGTACCACCACCGCTGCTCCCACCGACAAGAAATAATTCAGCTAAACGCAAGAGAACTTTACAGCATATTCTACCTGCCCCAGCACCTAGATTGGTTATGGTCAAGAATACTCCTCCACAAACTGCGCCGGCTCCGAATGTTCGCAATATTGGATACAGCTCGTTACCTCTTAGGCCACAGACCAGACAGCCAAACGCTCCTACTGTATCGAACCCTAATACTGCTGCTACTACGAGCCCACCTTCTCGTCTTCATACTATTGAATATAGCTCGCTGCCACTCAGAGCTCCGAGCATACAGCCGAGCAGATATAAACAGACGCCACGTATTATGGTGCAGAAACCAAAGCCAGCTTCGACTTCGTTCAAAGAAGTTGGAGTTATTGAAATTGGTAGCGATTCTGACGAACCTGAGATAGAAGAATCCAGTAGTAACAATAAAAGAGATAATTCCGTCTGCAGGGGTCGGGACATCCTGAAGAATATGCTGAACAAAAGCTTGCAGGATAATTCAAGGTTCCCAGAATCTTGCATGAGGAAACGGGGAGATAAATCTTACAACAAAGTAGAAGATGAGATTGATTTGAGGACCGAGGAAGTCAGGATGTTGTTTAAGATGATCGGTACAAAACTGAAGAGGGTGCCGCTGCTGCATTTGCCAAATCACAATAATTTGAGATCTACAAGGGTGAAAACCAGGCGCTTTCATCGCGCCATTACTAAAGCAATCTCTACGCTCTCTGATATAAACGATAAAGTTGTACACAAGTATAGCAACTGGAGAAAATCAATGCTTGAAGAGTCTAGGCAGACTCGTAGTAACGATTTTACTAGTAGCCCAACTACCAGCGATATAACTATCCCGCTGGACATGATTTGCACAAACTCTGAATCTGAGTCTGATAATTACGACGATGATGAATCCGACAATATGTTCATTGGGAATAAAGTAAAAAGCGTTAAATCATTCCAAGAAAGAGATACCATCGACGTCGGAGTAGGCGAGCCAATTTCTACCGCCGATAAATCAATTCAAGCTTTTGACGTAGTTGAAAGAGACTACGAAAAGTGCATAGGACATTCGGTTCTAACTAAAATAGAGTACGACCCTGCGGATGGATCGGAGATATCAAAGCCTGTTATAGTTCCCGCTGAGTTCAATGGCAAATTTGAAGAACAGTTTATATTCTATTTGCAGCATCGGGAAGAGAACGAAGTTGAGACAGACGACGACAAGGGTTTGCCAGACCCGAACGAAACTCCATTGAAAGATTTGATAGAAGCAAATTCACCTTTCGTATTGGAAATGTTAGAGAGCATAGATTCACCTTTGGCAAATGGAATGATAACAAACGAATTAGAAGCTGAGGCAAGCGACGAATCAGGGAAAGAAAACGAGGGTCAAAGCGAGCCGACAAACGTTGTTAAGGAGTTGGCTAAGATGGTGACTGATATGTCCGAGGATCTAAAAACTAGTAGAAATAGCGAAACTTTAGCTAAAAAACATTCTGAACATGGGAAAAAAGATAGGCGAAAACAAATACTTGAAGGTATGGAATCAGGGGAAGTTGATATCGCTGTACAAGCTTTAATCGATGATGATGAGCGGAGCAGAAGTAGCGGTAATGACGATGAGAATATATCGTGTAATGCTAAACACTTCAAACCGAATGAGGTGAAAAAGGCGGCTCTTGGATACAGCGAAGACGATTGTACTATTATTGAATAATAATAATAATTATCTCATAGTTTATCACAGATTAAAGCAGAAATCTGTTCTGAATGAGCCTTTGTAAGCCTTTTAAATCGAATGAGGCAGTTTATACGAGCAATAGATAAGGCACAGACAATATTGTGGCGTGTTAATTATCTTTTGTAAAACAATGAACACTGTTTTTAATTGTAAGCAATATTTAAAGATTTTCGTTACTAGTTTCTCGTATAAATCATTGCTATTTAAAGAGTTGGAATTCTTCATTCTGATTGTTCGGCGTGGTGTACTCTCAAGTTAAGATTTGATAGTAGAAAATTGTATAAATCGATTGATCAATCTACACCCAAAGAGGAATGTTTTGGCTTTTACTAAACGACAAAACCTTGCTTATTGATTTCTGATCTATCTACTTCAATAATTGTTTCTCGTATATTATAGCGAATAATGAAAACTTATTCAAATGATTAATATTAATAAAATATTGTCGATCATTTGTTACTCGATATCGTTGTACTTGAAATTTATTTATTTTATCTTATTATAGAAAAGCAAAATTTCCCAAATAATTTGCTGATCAAAGGATTATCATTTTTTTTTCCTTTTCACTTCTGAGTTTTTAATAAAAAGTACGTGCGTCTGAGTGACTTGAAATTTATACTTTGAAAAGCTCAGCTTATAATTCTGAGTCATTAATCCCTAACTCTTGTCAGAATTTACATGCATTTCTAATTAAATATTAAGACTCAAACTATTCTGTTTCTGATGCATTATTATTACATGTAAAATATCATTGTTTATAGCACAAAACAAGTGCAGACTGACGAACAGTTAATTCTAACTTCTATTCTTATATTATCTATAATATACATATGACAAAATTAATTTCTATAAAACGCAAATCTGATCTCTGTTACTTATTCGTATTTGATATTCGTAATAAAATACTCATATGAGAGTAGTTCTTTCGTTTTAATGATTTGCCAACGACTTATACGTATTTATACCTGTAATAATTACATCAATCATCATGCAGCTATAATCGAATTTTTTTTTTTTTAGCATCAATTACAGTAATTAAAACTTTCACAAAGTTTTTTTTTTTCCCTTTTTCTTTCAGCATAAATAAAGATTAGCTGAATGTACAAAACACATCATTTTTATCACAGTGTTAATACTACTGGTTATAATAAAAACCTTTATACTATTATTATATCTGCCTTAATCTGTGATTTGATCATTTATTCTGAAAAATCGTATGTATGTATGTATGTATGTATGTAGGGATTTATGTATATGATACATATTTGTGTACAAATAACTGAGAAGATGATTGATTTCATAATCAGTTGTTACATTATCCTTTACGTTGTATTAAACATAAGTCAAACAGTTCATAAACGGTTGGTGTTAGTCGAATTAACAATAAAATCTTCTTTCTAAAGCTTGACAAAACTTTCATGTACCAAAACGAATTAGATAATATAAGTATGTATGTATGAACAGGTATAGCTTGTGCCTCGCAGTAAAATGAATTAGATATTTAGATTGGTGAGAAACAAAATTGATGAATAGCTAAACTTCAGAAAGAATTCTCGAGGTTTTACAGTTCAGTAATAAACTATATTGGTAATTGTTTAATATTATATTTATTTCTTTAGAGCGCTACGTTCCGAATGATCTGGTCAATGATATAAACAGCTTGGACTTCTGAATAAATAATACTTGCAGATACAGTTCAGTATTGGCAGTTATAAACTTAATTTAATGTAATTACAAACTTACTATCAAACAAACTACCAAAAGATCTGAATAAATATTAGAAAAAAAAATGAAACTAAAAGAATGAAAAACGTTTCGCAATGTATATAATCTATTTTGTATTTGGTTGCTTTAACATAATAGTAAGGTAAACATTAATAGTAGTTTATGGATTAAAAAATAGTTTTTAGAGTATAAAAAATAATATCGACAAATACTTATACACCGATTAAATTTAATAGCTGCATAAGCGAGGTTTTTCCGTCTCTAAATGAAAGAAGGAAAATAAATGCAGTCGCTGTAAAATACAAATTGCGACGTATCTGATAGTACAGTTGAAGATGATCATTTGTCATCAATTTTTTCATTACAATAGAATAAAATAATGCTATCAGTTTAGTTTAATAATATATAATATTCTGAAGAACTTGTTAAGATTGATTAATTCATTGCTTTCTATTAAAATAACGATAATAATAATAGGCACGAGTATTATTGATCTCTTATGGAACGTTATTTATATCAAATGCAAATTCTCAAAGAGTTATAATACTAGTTATATATATTTTTCAAGCAATATGCATAACTAATACAATTTACATTAAATTTCAGTTTTCTACCGATATCACACGTAATAATTTTACTCAATGGATATAATGGGTAATTATTATCAATGATAAAATAATATCTATTCCAAGAATCACCACAAATTGTTGCACAAATAATTGAGCTTTTTTTGGAAAAAAAAATACGTATTTATACATATATTCGCCATTAACAAAAGTATTCAACTCAGACGCTTGAATTTTGAAGATTGCACAAAGGATATCGATAATAAAGAGAGCATTCTAGATATAACAGTAATTGGCAAGCAGATTACGTTCGATGATAAAATTCTCTCTATTATAGCATTGTATGAAGAGGTAAAGTTCGTTATACGGTTTAAAACCTGTAAACAACTTGTCATGAAAAGATTATAATTAAGCACCGTGATGATTGACGAGAGTTTCTTACTTCTATTCTTATAGTTAGTAGCGAAATTGTCCTTTTCTGCCTCTGCCGTTGTGGTAGACTCTCAAAGGTGTGTAATTCCCGTTTCCATTCATGGCTAGGAAAAATGAAACAGATTTTCTTAACTATCAGAGATCTCATCCTCAAAACAATTTCGAAATTACAAAATCAAAACAACTTATTTAGTACCCTGCATTATCGTCGGCGGCTGACGAGGCCCATGTGTACTTTGAGCGTGGCATTTTGGCTTCAGCCAAGCGTGATACAAGCTAAAGTATATCACGGCAATAAGGGCAGATGCTACTGCCATACATTGATAAACAAATCTAAGAGAGTCGACGTTTCTCTCAGCTACGTCTATGTAAGCGCTGATTATTGCTCCGATGCAGCGGCCTGTGGGATGGAAGATCAGATGATTAAATCAGCTGAAATACAATCAAATAACTGGAATAGAAATTGATTTTTGCAGAAAACTGACCAATGCAGAAATGTGCAATCACAGGCAAAGCCTGAGCCGTAACAGTCAGATGGCGAGGAACCAAATGCCTCAAATATAGAATCGCCGTTACCCACATAATTCCCAAAGTAAACAGTTCCAGAGCCTCGCAAGCCAGCGACCACCACGGATCACCAGATACGAGACTTAGGCCAGTAAATCTGGAAAGAAAAGTATGAAAACATTTATAGATTTATGCGGAAAGCAGTTTGTTACATTTATAGCTCTCAACTCTACCTAAGAATGTAAATAGTAAATGCAGTAATGAGCAGGTTGCTATGTCCACAATAATCGACAAGGTGTTCAGATTTCCACAAAAAAATAATCGCCGGTAAAGCCCCGACAGTCAAACACACGCCGATTAATACAACATTGGCATTGAGCTGGTCCAAGTGCCTGTTAGAAAAGAAATCAGAGATGAATCATTGCAGGAAACTTTTTCTTTAAATATTTTGAAGATTTTTGCAATAAATGGCCAATTACCAAGGAAGATAAGTATCCATGGCGCTCCAAAATATCCCCATTATTACAAGAACAAATATTAAAGCAGCAGTCTCGGTGCCGTATCTTTTAACAGCGCTCATGGGCAGCGCCAGCATTCCACTTCTTGTGTGCCACCACCATTCTGGAGGACTTAGAGGCATCCCGTTAGCACATATTGCTATTAAACCAGAGATTATCATCATAACTGCGAACATATCAACAGGTAGAGAATAAGACGCTGGTGTTGACTCCACCAAACTCGTTATGAATCCGGTTAGAGGACCGAATATGGCAAAGCCCAGAGATCCTATTGCCAGTTGACGTCCGACATCACCACGGCCACATGATGTTTCTCTAGTCGCAATTACCACGGCTGCATCTAGCAGGGCTACTGCGGTAGTGGGAAAAATGTCTGCAATTGAACGCACCACCAGATAACTCCAGAACGTTATTTCTGGATTTCCTATCAGAAGTGGGCACTGGGTGTGAGCCAACATGCTTCCTGAATATGGGAAAAAGGGGGATAAATATCACTGAATAAAATTCGTTTAGAGATAAAATGGACAAATAATAAAATAAATTGCTGCTTCAATACCATCGATATCATATGGCTGGTACAGATCGCACTCTATGCTGCATGTGCTGTTTGTCTCAAACATATGAGATTCTAATTGCGTTGGTATTCTGCAAGAGAAATTATTGCCTACAGGATAAGCGCACCACTTCGTTGCTGACCTAGGATCTTCAGCTTGCTCAAGAATTACATCGATGGTCATTTCGTTGGACGAGTTTGTGTAAACGTAACAAGTATCGATCCCATTTTCGTTTACGCACAAGTGTGGAGGATGGTTTTCGCTGTTTATGTCGTGTTCTTGTATCTCTGATTCACTAGGCTGGAAAATATTAGTAGAAAATAATTGAATAGTAACTAAAAATCGTCGATTAGTAACAGAAAATCAATGATAGATATAAAAGTAAGATAAGAATCACCGGCTCAGTGCCAATCCCGCTCTCAATGGATTGCACAGTAGGCACATCATCGATGCTTTCACTTTGAGTAACGTATTCAGTGGTTTCTGATATTTCCGTTGTTATTTCCAGCGGCAATAAAGGTTCTGGAC
Source organism: Tenthredo distinguenda (assembly GCA_947538915.1). Taxonomy (NCBI): domain Eukaryota; kingdom Metazoa; phylum Arthropoda; class Insecta; order Hymenoptera; family Tenthredinidae; genus Tenthredo; species Tenthredo distinguenda. The sequence goes on from OX384533.1 coordinate 1,485,508, forward strand.
TAAGCGGCCTGCAACTGTAGCTGCAGTTTGTTAGCTGAATAGTTCCCGGCTTCATTTCTGCCCATTCGAAGCAGGTTGAAGGTGTCTTGCATCTTTCTTTGAATATAACTGCTCTGTATTGATCGCAAGCAAATTTTACCGCCGGTCTTGTATCTTGGGGTATTTTTATCCTTTCAACTTTTGGAATGGCTAATAATATTGAGTAAAATACAGCGCCCAGTAAACAGACTGTTGCGATCATTACTCTAAGGTATTTTCCGGTGGATGCTCGGTTGTTAGAACCTTGACGACCCGCTAGCTTGTCTGCTAATGGTCCAGCCACTAACGGACCCAACATTGCTACTATTGGCGATACTATTGAGATTATTTTTGCCTCTTCGTACGTCAGGCCCACTGCCAACATGTGGAGAGGTAGAAAAGGGAAGAGACAGCCCATTCCTGAAAAAAAAAAAAATCAATGAATGAATAAATTGACTAAAATACGCAGAATCACATTAGGATTTTTTTTTTCTTTTTTTTTAAATCAATGAATACAATGTTTCAACAAATCAAATGATTAGATTCCCAATTTTTTTCAAGTTTTGACATTTCAATGCATAAGTATACAGATTCTATGTTTTAATATATTATATGAATAATCTAATTACAATTATTTATTTTACGATTATTATTATTTATTTATTTTTTTCAAATAGTTAATGTGTTTGTATAATAATTCACCTCCAAAGAAGAAGAACAGGAGAAATTTCAGAGATATTAAATTGGTGTTGAGCCATTTCTTGCGGGTGATATTCCTTCCTTCCATAGTGGTCATTTTTGATTATCGATTCGCTTCCCTTTTTGAATTGTTTCTTTGTTTATATTTCTAGTAAGTTTATATATCTATACGTAAACTACAGCTGGATACTATAGTTTATACTATTCAAGAAATATCGTAATTATTAAATTCAAAGAATTTTTTCTATTCTGCATTGTTTATTTCGTAATCAACTATGGTTTGAATTTCGTCTATCCCTTGAAGATCATTCATCATCATTTTCACCTTCCAGTTTCTGCAACAAATTTAAATATACATAAGTATGTAATTGATTAACAACTAAAACAAGTAATATGTAAGGAAGGTGGACCATAAGAATTCTCCATTATCATTCTACTAATTATCTGAATAGAAACGGATGTACGATAATGAGTTCCATGCACCGCGTTTAAGAAGTTAAGTTAAGTTGAGTTACGTTATTAGTTAAAGACTTAACGAACAATTGGAAGATTTCCTACTTCCTTCTATACAACAATATTATATTATTTTAATTTTCAAGCGTGAAGAAGACGAAGAAGAATCGTGAAAGATTGTTAAAAAATCGAATGACATTGTTTATACAGTAAATAATCGAGGACACTAAAGTCGTATATTAGTATACTTTACGTATAAATACAAATATAGATATAAACTATATGCGATATGTGAACACGCTGCAGCTATAACGGGTCTGATGTGAGAAATGTTTACGTTTGAAATCAAGCTTTCCTAGACCACGCGCGCCGCGCTTCCATGGGCTGTGATTGAAGATAATTGATCGAAAAACGACGTATATAGCATATACATATAAATTAACATATACACATGCTGAAGAAAAAGGTGTGTATATAAAACGCTATGAACTATATCTATATGCCATTCAGTATTTACTTGTACAGACACGGGGCGTGTACATGTGTGTAATACGTATGTATAGAAGACCTCCGACGAGTCAATGATTTATTCAAATGTAAGCAGTCAAAGATTGAAATCGCGCGGCTCGGCTTCCCGCGCCGCGCTACACCGCGCAGCTCAGCGCGCGTATAGTCAATTCAGTGAGGGCGGGAGGCTGAGACGTTTAAAAGTGTGACATGACGTCATCGGCTACACTATACTTCGATGTTTAAACGCGCGAGAAATGCCAGACTTGATACCGTAGCAATTACTTCCATATATTGAGATGAAGAATTCTTTTGAAAGTTCACAAATATTTAGAATATTTGTTAAAAACAATAGTTGCGAATTTTTTATAGAACAGAATTCGAAAATAGAACATTTATATAATTTTAAACGTGATTAAAATCGATCGCTTTGTAACTATTATTCATTCTTAACTTAAACAGGTCATTTAAATAATTGCCGACTAATTATACACCTAACTGCGATCTATTATCTATACCAGCTACGTGTGTAGGCACAACATTCTCTAGTTTAATTACCGTCTGACACGTACGTGGTACTCTTCTTCATACTAAAATTCTGAGTAGCCTTTGCGGTTAGCGAAAGCCTAACTATGCAATACTGAGAATATTTAGTCATACGCCCTAAATGGAAGTAAAATTTTTCGCTTATTAATAAGAAAAGATTATTATAGTTTCTTACTTCCTTCCTTGTCTTCCTACAAATATTCCTACACTCTTCGTGCGGATTTCAGAAACGCGATTGCGAATATATACTTTGCACATATAAAGACCACTACGATATTCCGATAAGGACTCGATCTAACTGGGCTAATGACAACCGGTCATCGGCGATGTACGATGGATGATAATTATTTCTCTGTTTTATACAGCAGTCCGAGTTTCTCAGCGTGAACAAAAACCTTATGTACAATATAATTGAAACGTATACGGTGTGAAAAGTGCAATGAAAATCTAGCTCGACTTTGATGGAAATTTGAATAGTAACGAATTTACGAAAAGGCAGTGAATTGTGTTTCAAATTTCGCAGACGGACTGAATGCCTTCTCCAGCTTTTAGTCGATACGCAAATGTGACTTCGTTCCATGCAATCGCGCGTTGCAATAGAAGAAAGGAGTATTTATATATATATCATTCTAGATTTGCACGCACAGTGCATAAACCGAAGAATATTATTAGGTATGCAGTACAAATCCGTATTTCTATATAGGTACCATATAAGCAGAAACTAGCCAACCTTGGTTTACATATACTGGTATCCACAGTCGGACTTGTATAGTATATCGGGGAATCATTTTTAAAATTACGTCATACCCGACAGGTTAGCAGCCATGCAATTACGTCACCTTCAATTTATTTCTTTCTTTCCTTTCCCCATATATTCTTTTCTCTTTTTATCAATTTTTTTTTTTTTTTTCTCTTTTCAGACCCAAAATGAACGGTCGCCCGTATAATTTTCGAGCTGTAGCAATACAACTAAAAATAGACAATTGCTTCATATTTGAATTTGAGTTGGTATTATACATATACCTATATTATACCTACATAAGCGACAATACAGCAGAAAATGTTAATGATTACCGGTTTTCACGCAGGAATAGCAATAATAATAATAATTATGAATATATGAGATATAGTTATTTTTAGCTTAGCGTCGCTTTAATTCGCAATATCAGTGAAACTTGTATTAATTAAGATTATTTTTCGCGCTGCGAAAGATGACGCGGACAATACAGGCTCGTTAAAATTAATTACAGTAGTACATATAAATATATAATACGTGTGTGAATGTATATGTTCTGGATATTATATATCGTAATATACGCGGCGATGACTCGCACGCACTTTCATCGCAAGTCAAAAGTATAATGTATTATCTTCACACACATGTATGTGGCAAAAAAGAAAGAAAAGGGCTAAAATTCATCCTATACCTAATGTATGATAGAGCCAAGCCTGTACATCAGGAAAATTAGGTTGATTAATTCATAATATGCACATGCAGTATCACTAAGTGAAGACGACGAAGAAGACGTTGTCTTTTGTATTTTATTCATATTATTCATATTATGTTATACTTGGCTAATTATTTCATATATCTAGGTAATTTATCAAGAATAATCCACACTACTATCCTGCCTCGAATTGATTATATCAATTATCTTCAATATACAAATAATTGAATTCTTATTTTTCTTTGCGATTAACTGCAGCAGACTTCCTTAATTTTATTCTCAACTTTATCTACACAGTTTAACCGGCGGATATGCTGAATATTATATATTATATCCACCCGCATATAGTGAGGTTTAATTTAATCTTGTTATATATTATAATACGTACCTAGTTTGAAATAGGAAGTCGTCACCACTTCAGATGAGTACGTTTTATACCCTTTCCTTTCAATTTTCATTGTATGATAATTATTAAAAACTACTGAGAAATTGAATAATGCCTCAGGAACCCAAAGTTTAAAAATATTTTCTGAAAATCTCTACTTTGCAAAATTTCAAATCCTATTTTTTTATTTTTTCTTACAGTATTTTTCACCCTAAACCATTTCTTTCTTTGAATAATGCCACATTTCCAACCCTACAACTATATTCTATACAAGATAGGTATATAGTAGCGCATTTTACCCGCGGGGCTATCCGGAAGTCGATCCGGACACGCAAGCACCTGGTCAGCGGGGCATAACGGCCTGTAGTGGTACAATCTTCTTTTGCCGCCTAGCTATAAGTTCGTATCTGATCTCTGCGGTATATATCTGTATGTAGAGTACATTCTATTCTTTACCGGTTTTCTAATTTTTTTATTATTATTTCCATCATTTTTCGACCCTTGCATTAGAGTACAACTACGATAGAATAAGAAGCACTGACCCCTATCTCGTATAGTATCATACTATCATAACCGGTTGCGTCTTCTGCAGGCTCGCGCATGTATCGTCAACCGGAACGTAGCGCTTATGAATAAATTCTAGTGAAATAATAATAATTATCAATGAGAATAGAATTTTTAAATACGGAGGACGAAACTATTGTGCCGAATTTTTTATTTTTTTATAGGTAGACGAATAAGTTGTAAATAAATAAATAAATCAATCAATGGGGGAATAGACGAGTGTTTTATTAGAGACCTCGATGCCTATCGGAAGATTACGCGTCACGCATATACCCTATACCTTATACCTTTTACCTACAGCTATAACGCGTACAGAGAGCGAAGCACAAAACCGCTTTGTGGCCGGGCAGCATTTACGAGTAACGGAACCCCTCGACGGTTCAACTCTTGGCGAGAGAAAGACGCCGTAAACAGGTACGTACATACGTACCTTCGTATGTATATATGTACAGGTTTAAGGTTCATACCTATTTATATACTCCAATTTAACTGCGACCTGCAGAAAACCAGGCAAAAACAAAAAAAGATGAAGGAGTCAAGGATATATTGTATAACAGGTATTAAAAACAAGTTCCATCGAAATTTTTCGATCTGTGAAGCTTTGCTTTTTTTTTGATGGCTTCGAATTTCGTTTTCTAAAAAAATAAAAACCAACATAAAAATATCGATATTCATGGGAAATACGGATACAGAGGATGATTATTCTTTTTATGTCGTATACGGAGAAGGAAACCTTAACCGATCGATACCTAATCCAATATTGGCTTCTGTTATGCTGTGCTACCTAAAGACTTACTTTGACAGCCTAGACTCTAGAGTGAAGCCGCCCGTTTTGTAATCGACGCTTTTACAGACGTTTCGTGTTAGTTTGCAGAGTATAGGCCATCGCAAATATGTGTATCTACGGTATACACCTCATAGATACTGACAATGAGTGCAAAGAGAGAAGATTTTTACGGGAGAGAAATGTTTGTCTAGGGTTTAATCACCGCAAATAAAACTCTATACCTATAAATAAGTCATCGATCTAATTCTTTGGGTTTATTGTCAGTTTAGTTCAGTTTTTTCCTATGATTGAGGATATTGCAGAGTTGCGTATATCTTTTCATTACAGAAAGAAACAAAGTTAATCAACAATAACGCGTCGTTCAATGATTGAAGTTACAAAGCTTGCCTCGACCACGCTCTATCGGTTTTTGAATTCCATAAGAAGCATGCCGCGCCGCGCGTTTCCTTGACCCGGCTTTATACTCGAGTATACTTTACGAGGCGCGTAGAAATGCCCGAGTTCTTTTTAATCGCTTACCATGGCTCTCTATACGCTCTAGACTCTAGCATAATTTAGCATCTACATACCCTATACTTTTCTTGTACACATACCTCCACGTACGTAAACATACATAGACTTATTTCGTGTGTAAATATCGATTTTCAAATACATTTAGTTACTTATTCATTTATTTATTTTCAGAATACATACACACCTGATACTATCACGCTTTCTTTAGAAATCGCAATATAATACGCACGCTGCATTTTTTTCAAGCTCGCGGTAACTATTAACGGTGATGACGGATGTTCAATAAATACATATACGAGAATAACATCAGAGTTCAACTAATCTGGCTCGTGATGTAATTTATGGGAATTGTCTACGTCACTTTTAACTTTCGTATACCGAAGAAGGACGCTTATTGCGGACCAAAGTTAACGAAAATTTGAACAAAAACCAACGATCGTATCTAAACAACATAAATTAGATTTTCTGACTAATAAAGAGGAAGAGATACGAGCCATAGCATAATGTCAAAGTTCCCTCAAGGAGAAGCAACCCAGGATGGTCAGACGCTTGATGTAGCGCAATTTAAACGCTCCGTACTTCAGCGACTTCAATTCGTCTGAGCACCTAGATTTAGTAGTAGTAACCAATACTGTAGACTGTAGCTGTACGTGTGCTGTACGTATACCTACGATGTGCAGTGTCGCGGAGTAAACGACACGAAAATGACACTTTAGCTGTTCCCGCATAATCGTTACTAGCTTCACCATACATTAACGGCACATTTAATCTAATATGATGTAATATGTAATCGGTTTATTAGCTAATTTGACATTATGCGCAGGCTGTTATTATTATTGCAATTAGATGTATACCTATATTAATTGACGGGATCAAAGGCTCTTAGCGCTCGCTCGTTGAATACCAAAATGTTATTATAATGATATTTATAAGTTCTGTACTGCATAATAATTAAATCTATTAATACACCTATACTAATTAATAAGAACGGTACTCACGATTGGTGATCCTCGACGCTTTGTACTTCACTGAAATTAATTTTCAATTACTTATACAGAAGAAAGTTATAACTGATCCTGCAGCGCACTAATGATATTATTGTATTTTTATCAGCTACAGCTTTTATACTGTTATTATAGTAGATCGGTTCATTCAAGTGCCGCAAGACAATGCTTACGTCGCCGGTATAATTCGTTCATAAAATCTGAACACATTCACGTATTAGGATTAGGCCATGGATAGGTAAATACCGTAAGTTTATAGCTGGTACTACGACACCCCGGAACAATCCACTCGCAACGACGCTCGCCGAGCGACTGAGGCGAGCGACTGTTGAATGTCCGTCAATCAGAGACTGCGATTCGGTTAAGTTCGTGCGCCTAGTGAACGATCGTTGTGTGCGCGTAAACGCCGTACGGGTTGCATAATGTTAGGCACCAATATAAGCGCGGGCTTTTATTCAAAATTATACTTTCGAAAGGTTTCGGTGACCATTTTTGAGAAGGAGAAGAAGATATTTACTTATCTTGGGAAATGTCAGACGACCTATGGCATTTATACAATATTCAGAACTTTATCTTCTTCCTGGAGAATTTATTGCACTCCCATGACTATAATAAATATAATAATAAAACTAATAAGCGGTTTTAAATGTCACGACATTTCTTATCCTAAATGTTTTATTCCTAGCAGAAAATATACACCCTAAATTTACCGAAACTCCCAGAACGAAAGGCAGATTCTCTTTTTAAAATGAATTTTATTCATAGTTTCCATTATTACTGAATTGCATATAAAAATAAGAAAAGATCAAAATAAGAAAGAAAAATCTTCACTCAAATCATATTACATTATGTTATGTTATAGTATCTACATCAAAATCAGTAAAAGTTTTCACAATAGGTCGAAATTATTCTTCTTGAAGACTTTTATCTTTGAGGATGGCTTTATCTTTCTCCATTTCTTGTTCAATTCAACAGCTATCTCGACACTGTCGCCTGAAAAATGATACTTATTTATGTATATCAATCGCCAATGTCAGCTGCATAATATTACCTACTCGTGTACTTTGATATGTCATTCAATATTCTTACCTCATACATGTTACAGTGAGAATAATTACGCTAATAAACATCTGTATCATATATTCATGACCTAAATAAATAGACCTGCAGTAACTAAAGTTAAAAATTCAAATACTAGGCCGACATAAGATCAAATACGTATAAAGTATCTCAATTACCATTTTCAGTTACGGGATATGTCTTATTAGAGACTGTAAATGGCTGTTCAACGCGGTTGAATATCTTCAGATCGACATCGGTTGAATTAAATGGCAGTTTATGGGCCAAACAATTATATAACGCATCTAGTAAGAGGTCCCATCGAGGCTTGTAGTAGTCAGCAACAAGTCCGGACCACTGTTTATTCGCGTAGTCTCGTATCTCTCCTCTCGGTCCCCAAAGAGTGATTTGATTCCTAGCATTGTACTCGTACAATTCTCTCTCCTGTTTGTTCGTGGCTAAAGATTTGGCATCTTCGAGCCATGTACCTAACAAGAAGTCCTTATTCGACGCCAATATTCTTTCCAGATCGTCAAACAAGTCTATTAATAAATTCGCTGTCTCTCTGTAACAGAATTATACAAAGGAATCAGTTTATTGTCTAGCTTTAGCAATAGAAAGTTAAACTCTATTCGGAAGAAGCATTCAGGCTTTATAATTTTTTGAAGTTCACCTAAACTGAGATATATTCTTCCTGTTAAAAGCAACTCTCATGTTTAAGTATAGCGTGTCTGCTGTAAGTTGCAATCCTTGTCTGGTGACATCGACTACGTCATGTTTATAGAAAGAATCGTTTCTCCGACCGTGTCGAGCTTCCAGTAAGCTATCCCAAGCAGACAACATTATTTCTGGATCATACCATGTCTGTAATTGATCAAAATCATTTATAAACGTAAGCTTTTATAGCTGAAGTTTCCATCGTGTCTATTTCAGTCGCTTTACTAACCCAGGGGTTGATTTTAATACTTGGATGTCTAGTAATCAAGTATTTCCCTCGCATTCTCTGCAACCCATCAAAATTGTACACCGTCGTTCTCAATTTCTGCCAAGCTTGCACTGCGTATTCGTTCCAAGCGCCATATCGCCTCGTTGCGTAGCTATCGAACCTTGATTAAGTTATGGGATTATACAATGGTTGTTTGATTTGAACAATTTTTTCAATCTTTAATAGCATTTAGCATCATCCTACCAAATATTGAGATCAGTAGGCTCACGTCGATAGGCCATTTCGCTCATCAAGTCATACACAACATAGTTTTGGTTTATGCCCTCTGGTGTTAAACCCGTGCCAATCATTGTACTGTTCATCATGTTTCTTCCTTCGAATACCCGCTGATAGACAAATTACTGCAATTAATTGAGTACGATTATGATATTAAGAGGTGAATTGCCTCACTTTATTTATAATGTTTGCCGATCCAAGCAATCCAAGCGTTCCGCCAAAGTTGTGGAGCATACACCATATGAAGGGCTGTCCGAAGTACGATTGCAGCCTTCCATATTGTGGAAATTGTTCTGATTGAAGATCTAGGACTATCATCTTTCCCTGAAAAATGTCAAGAGTAAGATCATGCGACGCTGGTGCTATTTTTCTTGTACAAGCTCACCAGCGGAATACTTGTTAGGAAAGCATGAATTTGAGCGTTTTTCCAGAAATGATTATTCACAAACATCCATCCCTGAAGCACCCTGTGAGAAAATTGTTAGTGCAAAAATTAATACAGCTAGTTTCCTTTCCCCAAGCACTAGATTTTTTTACTAATACGTATTAGTAGGAAAAGTATATTTAAATTGATTAGTAACTGAAAAAAGGACTCACGATCGGTACAGCCGTTACGAACGCTTCTACTCTTGGCTTGGTCCAAAATGATAATTCATGCAAGAACAACCAGCCCTGTAATATCCTTGAAATTTATGAATAAGAAATATGGCTTTTCCAGCTAATACAAAATATAAATCAAACTCTTAAACTACAATCTAACTAACCAGATGCCTTGGGAATCTACGTCGGTTATCGCTGAATAAATAGAGCGGCTAATCTGGCGTAGAAATTCTAGATCAGTTCTTTGAGGCTCATTTTCATTGAAGGTATCGCAGTTGTAGACATGGTCCGTCCCAAACTCTTCGATATACTGTGGAAATGTATTTTCTTCATATCGCACATACTGCAGAATATTAATTAATTAAATAGACGGTTGTGACTGACCTCAGTTAGAAACATCGTTCCAACTGTTTTGAACAGCGGATCTGTTGGCTCGAGCAAAAAGGGGCTGAAAAATATTACACGGTAGATTTATCACGTTATTGATGCAGTTATATTCTTCGCTGCCAATTTATAGTCAACAATTTTCCCCTCACCAACAATATTGATCATTAAATCGATTCCAAGAATCAAATTTAATCAAATTTGCATTCGGAAATAGTCTGCTAAAGGCTCTGGGTACGTGTCCTGAGAAGGCAGGTAGTACAGGGATTATTCCAAGCTCTCTCATCCGCTCTAAAATCCTGTGTTGAAGATCAGTGGTGTGCGTGTGCCAATTTGAAGACAGTGGTCCACCCCAGCCGCGAATGTTCCCCATTCGGGCCCTGGAATAAACGATAATATTCATTGAGAGCTATGAGATTCTAATTGAGGAAGAACTGCACATAAATAAAAGATTTACCAAGGTAAGAATGCTGGCCCTCCAAATTGTTCGTCGATATCGTCCCTCGTAAGGTTTAATTTCAGATATACTCGTTCCCAAATAGCTTCTTGACCGTGAAATGCAAGGGCTAAGTTTATACCGTTTAATGCCATCCAGTCTATGTGCTTCTCCCACTTAGGCCAATCCCACCATGCTGTACTGTAGCCTGCGGTACAGACATTCTGGTAATATCGGAACCTAGAGAGACATGTTTTTTATTCAGCTTATATTCGGTTTTATATTGTATTGAAGATTGTTATTTACCTGTCATTGGACGTTATTTTTATATCAATATCAGGATAAAATTTTGGCAATGTGATGCGTGATCCTTCCCAAGTAATGTGGGAATTGCAGTGATTTTTTAGGTAGTAATGAAAGCCCCATACCGCCGCTACTCCGCTTGTTCCAATAATTTCAATTCGTCCAAAAACGTTTTTAAACACCTGTAATACCAAAGCATTTGAATACATATACTGAAGCTGAATAGATCCGAGTCAAATTTACCTTGAAAGTATCCTTTCCGATAGGACCTATGCTCGGATCCACAGAAACAGGAAAAAGTTTGTATTCATCTCCCCGCAAAAGCCTCTTTATAACGTTCGTCGCAGCTTTGGCTTGCACATCAGGCGTGGCGCGTGGCTTAAGATGTCCCAGAGTGTTTTGGAATTCTGTTTAAACAGATTTTATTTGTAAAGTGAGCTTTGATGCTGATTCAGAGAAGCAGCTATTTAATTTTGAAACGATTAAGGTTGTTGAATACTTCTGACAAATAATACCGTCATGTTTTATTCTTTCATCACTGTTGGTGGCATATACATCGGTTGATAAATAACAGAGACAAGCCAGCCACAGTATCCGCATGTTGTAGCTCCAAGATGACGTAGAGTACTGCAGTATGTACTGTGGAACGTTTATCTTCTATTCGGTTGTTTCCGGTCTCTCCCTCCCATATACTTCAGATCTATATTATGTTATGTCTAGGGCTATCTCCCGTGTTGACCCTTTGCCTCAATTATCTACGAGCTTAATATTACAGTAGATAATCTCACTGCGATTTATAAATAGAAAGTAAGGGTCCTTGCTGATAATACATAATAACAACGAGCAGTGGGGCAGAGAATTTCTTATCTCTCACAAGTTCATTTGTCTCTGTCTCTTTTATTCCAACTTCTTCTTGTCATTCTTCATTTTGTAAATACAGCGACTATAATATTATGTAACACGAACAATGCTTTTACTGTTATTTTTTAAATCACATATTAGACTGAAACGTATCTAATAGGATTTTAGTTCCATTTATAATTTATAATAGTTATAATAATGTCTTAATTTGTAAATTAGATCCATCTATTTAGCCAATTAATATATGCAGAACAATTCAAGTCTTGATAAACTATCTAAGAAGAAATTAATACAGGAATTCACGATAGCCTATCGCCTATGGAATTAAGACCATTCATTTCAGCTTCTTGGCGCAGGAAATGCTCAGATTCATATCTTGGATCGCCACTCTTTGACTCATTTGTTACACCAGCAACGTAGACTTCATCTCCAATTTTAACTTCTCCACCTTGGTAAAGACTGCAGTAGATTCCCATCGTTGGTGCTTTTCCATCTACCTGTACTCTGTGCGGATTCCGCTGTTCTCTGAAACTGAAAGAATTAATGTTTAAATAAAGATTTACTTTGGTACGTAATCTATAAACAAGAGACAGCACTTTCCTCAACACACCTTGAGTATGGCTTGACATTCCTGATCACAACTTTTTCCCCAATCTTAATCCACTCCCAATTGTCCTCCGCGAACGGTTCCGGGCCAGAAACAACGATGTTTGGTCTAAACTGCAACGCAGGACCTGGGCGGTCAAGCTTTTGGTTCAGCTCGTACACAGAGGACTCTGACATTACCATGTAGCTAGCCAAGTCTGAGAACAGGCCCTGAAAAGGAATGAAAAATATTGACAATGAAATTCATGAAGCGAATCTCTGTCTTACAGTCCCTTCCTTTCTCAGAGTAGTACGAAAGCTGTTGATCTCTTCCCAGGGCTGTTCCTCGAAAGTTTTACTCGTTTTCCCGAGGGCGCAGCCTAGGCGAAGCCCGTTGTTTGTTCCAGTCAAAAACCTGTCCCAAAAACGTTTCTTTAAGTTTCCTAATTTTTTGTGCAAAGAAAAGGAATGCTCTTAGATTGAAAGAGACCTAGATATCCATCTTGCTACTTCGGACCCGCAGTCGATACATTCGAACGCTTTGCCCCACCACAGCGTGCAAGGAACCGGAGTCAAATTACTCTTCGTGTATTCGGGGACTTGAAAAGTTAGAAAAGGCATTCCAACTGCCTCTAGTTTCAAGTGTGTTTGGTCGACTGCGCTGAGCGTCACCAAGACTAAAGTAGGGTAATTTTTTCCCGTTTTAAACTCTCCAGTTTCTTCTTTGTAGACAAGGAACATTCTGGGTAGAGATTTTAAACAGTTATCGTTTTGAAAGTTGTGACAACATAGGTAAGCGTCAAAAATAGTCATCAACTCTCATACCTATCCCGCAGCGGATAGTGTCCATTGCTTATTACACTAATGCCATAATCGGTGAATACAGAATGTTTCAAATGCCTTCCACGGCCAGATTTTAACGGATAAATGAACAGTTCCCTTATTTGGCCTATTTTGTTCCATTTTTTGGGTATAATTCTGTCGAGAGCATCTTTTTTAGCGTTTATTAAAGCCCGCGTATCTTCCGTAATGTAGTTAATCACCTCTGTAGTTTTCTCGTGGTGTTTTTTATCCACTAAACTTTCTTTATTCGGCTTTGTCTTCTTAGATCTTCGATACTTTATCCAAAAACCAATAGTAAACGCTGCTGTTGCGCCACATATTATTATAAAAGAAGTTTTGTTCACTTGGATATTCATCCCGCGACACACTATGTCAATTTGTTTTTCAAAATCTTGCTACTATTATTATTGCAGTGACTGCCTTCCAATCAGCTCATTCCTTCTAAGAGAAATGCATTACATAATCCAGCCATATGTATGTATGTATACATATGCGCTAAAGAATAAACATCACTTTGCACATTACTTAGCGTTCTATTGCTTGCGTAAGATACTATGAATGAAACTATACAACACTCTCAATTCAGTATGAAATTCATTCGACTGTGTCTAATCACCATTACGCTGAATCTAAGTATATTATATCTGCATTATTAACGTTACGGAGATCTAATTCATATTGACAGGCAATTAGTACAGATTTCAGTAGTCTTTGAATCTAGGCCATTATCTGCGACACGGTAGGTGTGATATCTGTTATCTTATCTTCCTAAATTAAAGCAAGCGCTAGCAGACACAGACCATTTGCCAGTTAAATAAAGGTGTGCTCAGAATGAGAGACAATGCACGTTACATCATCGGATTTATGATAATTTAATAAGAGAATATTGGTGACATAACTGTGTATCAACTTCCAAATATCATTATATACTCGATTTGAGGATCACATAGCATTACAGATTATAATTATAAACAATGTACTGCATACTATCCAACATAAACCTTATCTCCAAGTTTAATCTGCCCTGGCTTACGAATTCCAGCATAGATACCCATGGCCGGAGAGTTACCTTCGATTTTGCTCCTCTTTTCGTCCGTGATGAGCCTGTACCTAAAGCGATACATAAATGGGGATAATTTCAATTCGGGATTTTCTCTAATAAAATTTTTCCATCAATTTAAAAGATTTCGCATACTTCCGTAGTTGTTTCAGAACTGCTTGCTCAGGTATTGGTATTCCGGTCTCAGGATCAATGTTGACCATTGTACATCTGTAGAAAAACAAACAATTACTGTGATTTGAAAATCAGTTGATCTTATCGGCCAGCGGAAACACATGAGCTCATTTACCTAGTGCATGGCTTCACGTTTCTGAGAATGACTTCATTCCCAATTTTAATCCAGTCCCAATCATCTTCTGCAAAGGCTTCAGGTCCCTCAACAGTAATATTTGGTCTAAAGTACAACGGCGATATATCAGTAGGTAATTGGTCGTTCAAATCTTCCACAGATGCTCGATTGCATATCAAGTAACTAGCCATATCGGCGTATATACCCTGCAGGAGATGTAAGTTATCCATGTAACTGAATAAATAATTCCAGGCAAAGAACGATCAGTATATAAACACATTATTTTTTGAACATTGGAATTAAAATATATTGTTTTGATAAAGTACCAGATCTTCGTTTTTAAGTTTCTTGTAAACTCCTGTTAACAATGACAAGGGTTCTGAAGTTACGTTTCGTTTCCAATCAGTACAAAGTCCTAATCCAAGGGCAGAATCGTTCTTGGAACAATACTGCGATATCCATTTTGAAGCTTCGTCCCCACAGTCGATACACTGATGAGGTTCGCCATAGAAGAGAGTGCAGGGAACGAGTACTGGATTTTCAATCAATGTATTTACTATTAACGGACTCATGTCGGGTGCATCCAGTCTAATTTCATGCTCGCTTATAGCAGTGACGGTAATTAAAACCATCTTTGGATAGTTCCTTCCAGTTCGATGTTCTCCGTCTTTTTTATTATATACTAAAAGCCCTCTGTAACGAATATACATATGTGTAATAATATTATTGGAACATCATAAATAAGTAATACAGTTATATGTTTAAATTGATAATAGATAACTATTTACCTATCCTTCAGAGAAAATTTATTATCTTGGATAAAAACTGGCCCAGTTTCTGTGCATTCAGTTTCTTTCACCTCTATGGCTTGCCCAGATTTCAGTGGATAAATCCAGAGACCACCGACGGATCCAACTTCAGTCCATTTATCTGGGATTGTATTCTTTCGTTTGTTGTATCTGTGGATTTTTAACGTTAGACTCTTCTCGCATCAGAAATACACATATATGGATAGAAAATATTTATAGTAATGTATTGCCTGTGTACGTCTTATTGTAGGTTTTTATTTTTCTGAGGATGATTATGAAGCAACAGTGATTACATAGCACTCATAACAATTGTGTTTATTAAACACTGATGGCTACACAAGTGTTCTAATTGTATGTTAATAGTTTGATAATTGACTTACTGATACCAAGTTGTTGCTGTGATTAAAGCTGCGGCTCCAGCTGCACCGAGGACTAACGCAATATCTTTAGAATGTGTACCCATTATTGATTAATGATTTGAAATGAAGCAAAAGATGAACAAAATGAGAGTTAACTTGTTCTCGTTGAGATTTTGCTGATGCACTTGCTAACAGCTACAGTAGCCGAGGAAAGATATATACACTGTATTGACCTTAGATAAGAATATCTTACGTATTTATTAACGAATGGGAGGTACTGTCGAATTTGAAAATATCTCAACGTCACTTATAAGTAGATGTTGTATACATCATTGATCGAACTAAATATGTAAGATGAGTTCTGAGCTGCAATTGAGTGCTGCAAATGGTAGAATTATCACGAATCACAACACCACGTGATCACAGTGTTTAAATTCAAGGTCACACTCTACTACAGATAAATAAACGCTCATGAAATAAATTTGCAAGATGGAAAGATGGAGAGTTGTATAGATTTAGTTCAACATATTGATTATCACTTTTAATAAAAAACTAATCTATTAATTTCATACTATAGAATCAATCGAAGTTATTATATCTATTTATTATGTAGACTAGAGAAAGCTTTATAGAAGAAATTCAACTCTGCATACAATCGCATAAGTAATCTATTGAATTTAATTCTAAATTGTCATTTACAATCCTATAGATTTGTCTCGTTAAAGACTTTGGTCAGACAAGCTATTTCCCAAGTTCAATTTTTTAAATAGAGGCAGCAGGCCGCCAAGAGAAGGTATATACAGATCCGGCCGCGCTACTTCTTCCTTCAAAGCGTCTTCCAAAGTCGTCACACCGGTACTGACGAAAAGCTTTTTGAAGCCACAGAGATTAGCAAATTCCATATCCTGTTGGAGTCTGTGAAAAAAACGTCGGCCCTTTATATTTACCAGATTTTCATTCCTTTTTTTACTCACGTATCTCCGATGAATAAGCAGCGTTCGGGATCGGTGATAGGACAGTTCTCAAAAACGTATTTCTTCAGTAGCTCGCTTGGTTTGCCGGTCAGAACAGGCTCCCTTCCACTTATTTCGTTCACTAAATCGGTGAACACTTTTGTCCCTGCAATAAAATAACAAGCTAGAACTCTTTCTCTATTATTACAGAAATAGAGTCTTGACAACTGTTCAAAATATACACCTAGTAACGGGTACTCAGCCCCAATCGCCACTTTTGTGTCCAGCGCTGCTGCTATGTAAAGGCAGTCAGCGCGTCTCAGTGATACTATTGATCTCATGATCTTCATCCAGTTATAGTTTGGGTCAAAGTCATGTATTATCGCTTTGATTGTCGGTACGTCTTCCAAGGCTTTAATAACATCTGCTAAATCTTCCTCTACAGATTCAGGCTGAAATAGAATTCAGTTATAATCTGGTTTAATTAAAACGTTCATTGAATTTGTTAAGAATATCAAAAAGAATCTATTCAATTGACTTACATCAGCCCGTGCGACCTTTATTCCATTATCCCTTAAGACGTTTTTGAAAGCTGTAGTGCCTATAACGTATGCTTCATCCTTGAATCCGATGGAATTGAGATACCAAGAAACGACTAGAGAAGGAAAGATTATCTGTTCCTGAGAATGATGGAAGAAAATCTTAGTTCATCGGAAAATAGCATCTGATATACTATTCGTATGAGGTTCTACCTGCTTTGCTGGAAATCCAAGAGTGTGTAATTTGTTTAAAAAAAAGTCCATTGGCTGGGTGCTGTTGTTTGATACGAAGAAGACATTTTTTCCGATATCCTGCAGCTCCTTTAGAGCTGGTAAAGCTCCTTTGATTGGTGTGTGACAACTCCAGACTACCCCTGAAAGAATATAATAACACTGATTATCCTTATTTGTCTTTCAGGGTTTTCGAAAGAAACTATCTAACAGTAATAATACAAGCTCACCATCGCAGTCTGATAGAATTGTGTCGAACGAATTGAGGAAATCGTGTAATTCCTGTTTGCTGAATTCTCTCAGGTCTTGCAGTTCTTTCAAACTTCTGTGAACAGAATATCTGAATACTTTTATAACTGCGATCTTTATCCAAATTCAAAATTCACAAATTAAATAGAAATAATTTATGTGCATACAATTGATGTGATAATAAACGACAATTGGAGCTCATACATACTTGCTGCTTTGGCAAGCGAGCTCCTTCTTTCCAGACATCTTGACAAACGGAGTGAAGAAGTCTAACTGATCCAAGAGCCCGAGTCTATCAGATTTATATACTTTGTAGAGATTGCAGCAGAAGGTGGTGGGACTAGCTTTTCGACAAATGTATACATGCCTCTCATGGAGGTATGTCTTGTGTCTGAAAAGTACTACGAACGGTTTTGGCACGGGTCTAATAAATGTCTATCATATATTTTAACGCCCTTCATCATTATGGCATGATTTCATTACCGGAAGCGATTTTCAATCACCGAATGGGAAAATATATAGCCAAATGGGATTGTATTGAAGAAAACTGCATTGAGAATCGCTGGCCATTATAATGAGAGTCATCGATGGTGTCAATCTAGTTTCATGAGTCTCTCTAATGTGTACACTGAGGTCCGTTAATTAATGTGTATAGTATAACGTCAGTATGTAGGAAATCATGCTTAGCTTTTTCAAAGAATTGCGTTTATATTGAAGTAGTAGCTCTGAATTCTTATTTCCCAAATACTTATCCATAAAGTTAATATCACATGTATGAATAAATGGTATATATTTTATGGTCGGTCTTGATCGTTAATCGATAAGCACTTCAGAGGCAGACAAAAAGCAATATACATAGCTAAAGATCTCGCAATGATATAATGACAACTGAGATGTTATTTGTATTTGCAGCTTGTCTTTATTCCTCTTCTTTTCTATTATGTAGCATTCAAGCTTTTGCACTATTCTGATGTATATTTTACCAGAGAATAATCTATTATACTCTAGAATTCTCATTGTTAGTGTTATCTGTACTCGTTTCTCTGCTCACAATCTTCTATCTTTTTTTACGTAATACTATAGTTTGTCTACTCTTATGTTAAATACGTATTTTATATCACAGAAAGTTATTTGAATAAACGAAATTTTGAGAATCATCCTTCATCTAGTTTTTCTAGGCAATCATGTCGTAAACCATGAATCCTCGCTCTTAACGAACTTATAAATCAAAATCATAGTTACTTTACTCTTTATTCTATCTTTTATATTGTTGAAAAAAAGTCTATTTGCATCGTTCGCTGATCCACAGGCCTAATCAGGGCTCTACGAGTTTCAATGGGCTTCTATCTCTCGTTTTTTCCAAGGTTTTCTTCGTCTGTGTTCAGGATCTTTCCCTCAGCAGTTAGGCAAAGGCTGGAAACTGACAATGAGATTCTTCTCATTCCTAGGAAGCTGACCCTGGTGCCGTTCCTGAAATGAATAACAAAAGCTGACAGAAAATTCCTCTCACATAGAAGAATGTAACATTATTTAGGACTAATTCAGTGATCTGATGATTTACAATCCAAAAGCGGATGGGTATGGATCTTGAGATTTTGTTTAGAGATATAGGTATACATACAATATAATGAAAGCTATAAGACGTTTGTGTTAATAGAATTTCAATTTATTAAGTTCCCTAGCCATCAATGTCTTGATTCTCATTTACAAAGGTATCATCATATTATAATAATTATAATATATTAATTAATAATATTGTATCATATAATCATCATCATATATCCCAAGTATTATTGTAATAATGACAAATTAATAATATACTTTTTTTATTTATTTATTTATTCATTTATTTATTTATTTATTTTTTCTTCTCATTTATTTAAATTAAATATTTAATGCATTTGTATTTTTTTTTTCCTGACTAGAAATGAACATACTTACAATTAACTCAGATTAACTGTAAATAATAGGTAGTATATACGTGATAGAACGCTCGACACATAGGTAGGTATAATTATGTATAAATTAAAAAGAAAAAAAGAAAAAGAAAAAACTTGGAAAAATACTGCTGCTGTACGATATTTTTCAATTTCTTTACAAACTAACAATAATTTATTATAGATATTAGGATTAGTTCCCTCAAAGACTATTTCTGATAAATATTGGAAAAAGGACAAAAAAAAAGATTGCATAAAAAAAAAAAAAATTGAAATATTCCGTACAACTTTATAAGTATATAATATATATTATATATAACGCAATCATTAAACGACCAGAAATTATCAGACGAATATACAAATTATTTCTCGTCTATCTGCGCGCGCAGCCTTAATTAAATCAGATTTACCGAATAAGTTTTCAGACATAATACAGCTAAACACTTAACGATAAACAAATTTTCAATACGTTCAATCTTGTGTCGTCACTGACGCTATACGTCTAGTAGGTAAACATCAAATCAAATTATTAGGCCTTCATTGCATACAGTTTCTCAAAAAAATATGAGAAAATGGATCATGGGATGATCAAAATTTCAATCTATCATTTCGAGTGAGCAAAGAGGAATTAAAACAGAATTTTCTACATTGGGAAGAGTTGCAGAGTCGTTTTTTTCTCGATGTTAGAGTATTATTGGATTTTCCGACAATAACTGTATATTACCTATATTCAAACATAGGGGTCTTGCGCTTTCTTGTTTTGTAAACGCGCTAGACACTTGAGGAAGAAAAATTGTATTGTGTTTGATGTAAATATATGTGTCAGATATAGCGTCAGCGCCGAACGCCTGCATCATTCATTCGTCTCCATTCACTTGGTAATAATAACATCTTAACGTCACACTGAGAGAAAAATAAAAGGAACGAAAAGAAAAAGGATCCATTATGATTATAGGTATGTATATAAGGTAGCGCAACGCAATTCTTGATTGAAAAATGAAAATCGAAAATTAAAATTAAAAAACGCAGAATCTGTACGGAGGAAATATGTTATATATTACAGCTGCACAAGGAACCACGGCCCACGAATTAACATAGATAATTAATAATCATCATTTATATCAGTTTTTAAATCATTACCATATTTATAACTCAACGACGAGTCTGTTATTATTGTTCAACAATTAAATAACTTTAGATATCTATAGTTCTTTACCATTTTTATTTTTTTGTGTTTTTTTTTCTTTTACTTTTTTTGTATTTTTTGTATTTTTCTTCTTCTTTTCAATTGATTCAGATTTAGCGCTGCTGTGTAATGAAAATTCAAAATTATTACATCAAAATACGATATACACTCTATAATATGATCATAATTCTTTTTAAAAGTATCAAAAAGCACGTCGAATCTCTTTTTTCTCTCTTATCTAACGATAATTTTTGACTCAAACATTTAATTTATAACGAGACAGCTATTAATTCTCGATAATACAATTATTATAGTTTATTACTATACATGATCAATGATATTGATAATGGCCAAATGATCAGCGATAGCAACGCGGGGAATGTAGAGTAAACTATAATTTCTTTGTAAAATAATTTTCAGTTAATGAAATTAAAGACTTCAGTCTGTATGTAAGTGGCGGAAGAAAGTATTTGTAAACTGCGTTACGAATGTCTGTTAAATATAGTATAGTATATTATCTGAATCAATTTCAACGTACTAATATGTATATCGACATTAACATTTACTGTGTAATTTATATTCGTAATACAGAATTTTCTTTTAAACATCGTATGTATGTACGTATTCGTACCAATCCTAAATGTGATTACTTGTGACCGATAGACTTAAAGCATCTAGTAGATAGAACAGTAGTAGAGAGTTATGTAATGCGTGTTTATTAGGTAATATTAGTTTCCGCGAGAAATATTAGAAGAGACAAGAAACGCAACGTCCCATATCTACGGCTACTGTAACTCGGGAACCCCTGTTTCATTGTATTTATTTAACTAGCTGGGTAGAGCTGGAGAATTTATTACATCTAGGAGATGAGAAGATAACGAGAACTATACAGCTGATGAAAAAAAATGATAAATAGAGAAACTTTATATTGTCTGATCGGAACTACTTGCATTTCTTCTCGCTATAATAACTGCTGAGTGTTTAATAGTTTTTTAATATTTACGGTAGGAAGGCATGGTTATTTTAAACGCTATAGTAGGTACATTTAAAACAGTTTAGTTAATTCTCAACGATACAGCTGTTATATTGGTGATTCGCGACCGTGGCCCTGCCCTCTGTTACCTATATATATTAAACCAGGCAACATTTTCCATATATAATCTAATGTATAGATAATATCGTTACTCAATGATTCTTTGTGCCAAGTATGTATATTATTTCGATATTTCGTTATATTATTTAATTATTTTTTTTTCTTCTTCTTCTTCTCCTTCTTCTTTATCTTTTATAATATATTATTATCTATATTTATATTATTACTCTCCGTAATTATTTATGATCAAAAATTATTATTTCCCCCCCTGTTAAGACTGTGGACTCGCAACGTTGAAACGATTCCGGATTGATCATTCTTTTTTCTAATAAGAAAAACTAAAATTCTTAGGCTTTGAATGTTTCAACGAGGCAATTCCGTTCATCATTATCTTATCATCATTGATATCATCGATGCATTGATAACTAGCAATTTTCATTATTTCTTTCTGAATTCTTTCGTTCTTTCCTTCTTTCTTTTTATTCATAATATTATTACGCTTACGATATTTGTAATATAGCAATATATTATTCGTTATTATTTGTATGATTTATTATAATTGTTTTTTTTTTTTGTTTCTTTTTCCTAGCTTTCCACATTATCAAGAGTACTGCTGACACAGTGTCTTATATGAAAGCAAATTTGTAACATAGTAGCGTTTGGTACTACACCGTCATTTAAATATTGAACAGTTATAATTTTAGGCAGAGATTTCGGAAAAACTGTGTCTTGAAATAAAAGAGGTGAATAATTCTAAGTCGAGACTCGTTAGTAATGAATACGAATCTTCCATATTACAAATTTGTAATCACTGTCAGTGTAGTTTTTGAATTTCGTTCGCAGTATCGCATCAGAAAATTAAGATATCTGTATTAATTAGATTATATATAAGGTCGTAAAATTATAATCTCGAGCTGTTAATTATACTGCCTAAACGAATAGTTATAACGTCCTACTAAATTATTTAATTCATAGTCATCTATTATCTGTTATTAATTTGTTAATTTATTATTATAATAATCGTTATTATATATAACTATATACATTATAGCAACAGCAGTTTAGCACACACTCAACACTCACTCGAGTGCTTTGGGTAGCACTCTGTTTATTTATTATTTACTTTTACTTTTACTTTTATTTTATTTTTATTTTTATTTTATTCTTTTAATTTCTGAGCTACGCTTGCCAAGCGTCTCGTAAGGAACTACAATTTTCGCATATACACAATACGTATGTTTATAATACAGGATATAACAGATAAGGTACTGTGCCAATTCGAAATATCGCTTTGCAGAAGAATATCAATCAGTTTTGGATCAACACTACAGGGTTTCGCCAATTGCTGCAACCTCGTTATAATATCAATATCATGTTACTTACAAGTTATTTACCAGACAATTTAAAAAGTTATCGAAATATCAATTTTGTTACGTTTAGTGTGGAAACTTCTTCCCATATTATGGAATTGATTGACGATCAAGGACCAAGTATATGATATTAATTAGTTTTTTAAGCACCTTATTTGGTAAATCCTATAATTTCATCTCATCATTGTTATTATTATTTAATATTATTAAATATCCTATTATATTTGCTCTATAATCATCTTCAATTATATAATTTTGGTAGTCTGGTGAATTTTCTTTTAATTTCATTTAATTTCATATTTTATTCATTCATTGTCAATTCAAAGACGTGAAATATCTTTCTTTCTTATCAATTTTCGAATGTGGTAACGTTTTAACATCAGAGAAATTATGACACGATTGCCATATATCTTGAGCTTTTAAAACTGAAGATAAGATTGCCTAACTGTCACGGGTTCTTCTACTAAATTTTTTAAGAAATTCATTTTGTTTCTTTCTCTGGCATTTTTTTTGGTAGCTATCATTAAGCAAATATTTGCTTTTCCGCCTACATATCATCTGAAGATTATAGTAGAGCCGTTTCTTTCCTCCCCAAGGTTTTCTATCCTTTACAATTCAGCTAACTTTTAGCTCCGGAGTTTTTTCAGAAGCTGATAGAATGTAACAAGCTTGTAATTAGCAACTAACTCTATTTTTATTTCACCAATTTTGACTAGAAGTATATAATAGAGAATTGAATAATCCAACATCTTTCATATACATATTATGTTATTAAGAAAATAAAAAAATTGCTACCGCTAATAGTCGTGTCAGCTGCGCAATCTCGTCTCCGTTAGTAAGTTGAGTTTTTAAAAATATTCTTCACGAAAAAGTCGTGCTTATTACTCAGATAAAAAAAGAAAAACTGATGAGAACCCAATTGAAGAAAAGAAAAACGAAACTAGATATAATTATTCATAAATTATAATCAATTATTACAATAAATTATTATTGCACATTGAAGAAAAAACGATTACTGGTAATTATTATATTCTCTGGTGCGTATAACGATGCAGATAGCCATTAGCCTGGAGATTTCATTAAATTCTATTTACTTTTATAGTAGTGCCTACTTAGTAAAGGAGGAATGTACTCGGTCGTTGCGTAGTTGAGCAAGGATAAGAATTGAGCAAGCTTAACGTCTCCATTTCAAGTAATGGTAAAAGTGACTAATAGCCTTAGTTAAGATATCGTTGCAAACTTTCTAAGTCCCTTTAGCAATGGTAAAGTTATACCGTGTACCTGTAATTAAAATGGTAAATAATCAGATATTGATAGATAAATGAAATCATGTAATAAATTTGTACAGAAAATATAATGAAAATGTAAAACCAGCTGTAATCGGTTTCATTTAATTACTCAATTCTTATATTCCGCGCCCAACGTCACAGCGTAATGCAGTATCGCATAGTACTAGAATTTGAGTAGGATATAGTTAGTGGTAGAGAGTTCTGCCGCATAATACAAAATATTGTACTAAATGACGAGATCCTCTCAGCCGTGGAATGCTGCCTGACGATTAAACCTACAAAGGTTCAAGTAGCTCCGCCTCTATTAGCTGGCCGCTGCGTTGACTTTGAATAAAATGCCGCAGGTGCGGAGACACTGCGTACCAAAGTCTTGATAGCGCTCTGTCGACCTTTCTTATTATACGCACTAACACCACCACTATTACCCCGATGATCAACAGACCTTTTGCCATTGATATCACTTTTAGTAATAACCAAAGAGTCCTGAGCTCTAGTCGCCGCCAAACTGCCACCACGATTTGATGGTAAAGTTGTGGGGACCGTTGGTAGCGCTGTTTGCGATGTACCAAGTGTCCCAGACCTCGACAGGCCCAATAACCCAGTGCTAAGAAGCTGTCCCGACCGTTGGCCAAGATCATCACCAGCACAATGGTAATCATAGCTGCAGCATAACTGCCCATCCTGTGAAACAAAGCGGTGAATTTTAATCCTCTGTGGAACCTTTACCTTTCCTTAATTAATAATAATCGGTGGAAAACTTTGTCTTCATCTAATCAGATCGAATTTAAACTGTAATTTTTCTTTATGGAAAAGAATGAGAACGAATTTCATGAGCTCTGTCTTCTTGGAAAGTTTTTGTCTAGTTTTTAGATCTTTTCATTAGCAATAAAGTAACGATTGAAGCAACAGGGGTGATAAATAGGCAAATTTGACGCTTGAAAATAGTAAAGAGTTGATATTCTTTATTGAAGACAAAATTTCCCTGTCCAATAATCTCTTGAAGAAGCATAGTGTGTAATTCATTGTTTCGTTTGTTCATAGAGTATTTTTTTAAATCGAATTCAGTTATTTAAATAGTATTGGCTGCATGTACAGGTCGTGAAATATGTATTCAATCAGTGGCTTCAAGTTGGGTCTCTCAAATTCTCTTACAATTTGAAAATTTAGCGTTGAATTAGGTATGTACTTTAGATTAAGAAGTATGAAGGTAGACATTACCTCTCAGTAGTAGTTCTTCAGATTTCAGATACAATAGCTCCGAAACTAATATGAGGGGGGGCAGGGGGTTCATAAATTACGAGTACATAGTACCATCAAGATCCACACACATTCATAATAACCATGCGGATATATATTAAACAAAACAATGAATTATCATAATATGTCTTCAGTCTATAGGTAGATTCTACGCTATTCTACTCTATAGCGACTTTCAAGGGGACAATTTGTCAATTTTTATCTACTGTGTATACGATTCATTGATTATGAGAGAATGCTGGATTCAAATTCCATAAGAAGGGCCTTTTTCTTTGAAAATTATCTATATGAATTGATTCTTGATTATTCAGAATAATATAATATTCCCAGATTAGTCGCTATAGTTGATAATGATAAGGAATAAAAATCCTAGTGCTTCTATAGATTTAATATGCAAATAGAAGAAATGGTGCAAAAGAGGCTGAAATATCAAATAACTGTGTCAAGATGCTGTAGATATGTGTTTTTCTTTATGAATATTATATCGATTTCAAGAAGATAGATAAGATTCTTACTGATGTAGTATAGATATAACAGAATAATAGCATGCGTCGTGATCGTGCAGTGACCGCATATAAAGAGCACTTGAATAATTATAGTATCATAAACGAGTCGAATAGGTAATAATTTGAAGACTAAAATTTGTAACAATAAATGGCCTGTATCTTTCTTCGACAATAAATATCAAAAAACTGATTAGGTTTTACATAAAAAATGGGAAAATATTTTCCACAGAAGAAATGTACAAGCCAGAAGTTATTATTTGTAGAATAAAGAACGATAACGAATATAATAAGAGGTGTAAATTTTTTGAAAAGATGTATGCAATGTGGTGAATGAATAAGATTGATCAAATGATTAGAGATAAGATAGGTAAATAAAGATTAATTAAATAAGTAGTTAAGAGTAGTAGATTAAGAGGTAGGTAGGTGAGGTAGAGTGACGTGATTACCGATGCACACAACACGCG
The DNA here is from genome assembly GCA_947538915.1 of Tenthredo distinguenda. Taxonomy (NCBI): domain Eukaryota; kingdom Metazoa; phylum Arthropoda; class Insecta; order Hymenoptera; family Tenthredinidae; genus Tenthredo; species Tenthredo distinguenda. The sequence goes on from OX384533.1 coordinate 1,512,316, forward strand.
CTATTGCTCACCAATTGGGCGCAGTACGGCACCTGCAAGGATACCCAGTGTTAGGCTGTTAGTCTCAAGCTAGGCATGTTAGCATGTTAGGTATTGCTGTCGATATCATTTTTTTTTTTTCACTGGCCATCATTCTATTGCGCCCAAAACGAATTGTTCATCATTATTTTAATTAGTATTTATAACTATTCTGAGCAAAAAATTTCTTTACAAACTACATATCGCCAGAGCTGTTTTCAAATATGATTGAGAAAACGCCTTATTCATTCAGAACAACTCATTATTATCCTAAAAACAGAATTATCTGTTCTCGCTGGATGCAATATTTCATTCGGTTGAGAAACTACGATCAAAATTTAGAGTGAAAATGTCCTGCAATTCGCATATATTAGATTCTAGCAGTTAGTACATTAATTGATAACAACATTTTCATGGTATTAATGCTCGATGTTATCTGCGCATGGATGCATTGCGTAAGAAAAGAGTTTAGAGTACATAGACTAAAGTTAGGCGCATTAGAATGGTGATATATATTTCTATTTTTTTGTCTTATTCTTGATGTTTCATATAGTCAATGTACGAATGATCCATGCAGGGCCGACCCGAAGCAAATGTCACCAAAAAATGACTTTCTTAAGCCTCAAAATAAGCAAGCTAGCAATAATAATTACTCGATAATCAGTTTCTTAGGCAGCGTTTACTTACGGCATGCTAACAATAATAATATCAAAAGAATATAAAGAATTGATTCGTTATTGAAGACATTAAGATTACAAAATCTTTGATAATCAAATTCCGTTTCTTGTTAGAACTATTTCATAATAAAATAGGATCTAAAAATTTCTGTAAAAGCTCAAACGCAGATATTATAGAGCCTTTTCAATCCATATATACAAATTGATTAGTTAATAATTACTTTTGGGAGCAAAAGGTCTATGTTTTGTATAAAATTAGCAAAACCGTATTTAAACACCGCTATTAGAGCGTAAAAAATAAAAATCAGGCTAGCTTAGGGACGCCCCTGTATGATGGCTAAAAGACAACGCTAATATGCTAACAATATTATATTGACTAATGAGAATTAAAATCTAGCGGTAGCATTAATCTTGCACACACCGAATATGCAACATAAAAGTAAAATAAATTATATCATATATATGTATATAAATTTATTGTTAATAATATGTATATAGTATGTATATATAGATATATGTATATATATTATATAATTATTAATATGCATCCAACTAAGCAAAAGGCATAATGCGCTTGGTTCGTCACATTTAGTTATAATTACTAACCTTGGGTTACTTATATTGCTAAGTCTTATCGGGGTAGTACATTCATAACAGATTTAATTTAATGAACAATTTAATCATCTATCTAGACGTGTTACGTATTCTGTTTACAGGAAATATATAAGAATTGATAAAAATAAAATCAAATAAAGAATAAATTTCTCTTTACTCGCTCTCACTTTCTCTCTCTCGTTCTTTCTCACCTCTCTTAGTTAGTACACATATTTGTCTTTCGGCAATAGTCAACACTTCATTATCAATTTAGTATTCCTGACACATAAAAACAATAAAAAGACAAAAATGCGTACGATTTAGAGCCTAAAGTTATTCTAATTATACCGAAAAGTATATATCTCTGTCTCTCTATCGAATGTATAATACTAACTCGTTAACAAAAAAAATTTCGATAACGAAATAACAATCTCCATTCACAATTGAAACAGTATGCTTACCTTGCACTCGCACGTTGTGCATTTGTCGTGGGGGTCCTGCCACGAGCTGCTACTCTCGTGTATTATACCTGCGTAACTACAGGGCTGAGGATTACTAGATATAAGAGATGTGCCATTGGCCAACACTTCTCGACCGCAAGGGTCGTCCTCACATCTAGGACAACAGTCGCTGTCCTTTGTTACGGGATTCGAACATGTCACAGGGGGACATTCCATTTGCCAGCAGTCTATTTCTCCATTCTGTATAAAATGAATAGTTCAATTATATCAAACGTAGCATAAGATCTTGTAATTTTATCAAGAAAACAGATACAAGTGAAGATATTCAACTAATTCGACAAATCTTCTTACCAAACATTCGCAAGTTTGACACTGATATATCCACCTTTCTCCGCTTCTAAAAATTAGGTGATGGAGGTCTTGGTGTCTACAAGAAGCGGACGGATCGCATTGCGGACAGCACTTATCTCTCTGATCAGAGGCAAGGGTACAGTTGCAGGTGGGATCTTTGCAAGTGACGACGCCATCTTCGCAGGTACATATTCTGCAGGGATATCCGTTAGGCACAACAGTTTCGCCATTTGGGATCTCCTTTTCTTCGAACATGCAGCCTAGGGGTAATAATTAATCAATAAATTGTTAATAAATTGGTTTTACATCAAAGATGATCTACTCACTGAGTTTACACTCCAGTCCGCGTTCGGGAGGACAAGAACACCTGTAACCACCGACAGTGTTAATGCACTGAGCGGTAGGATGGCAAGTGTGTTTTTTCCCGGTAGTTTGATCGCTGCACTCGTCTATATCCTGGCATTGAGTCCCTTGAGTAGTGTCGTGTAAAGCACTATGATATCCTGGTTTACAACGGCAATAATACCATCCTTGCATATTGAAACATGTCGAGGAATGATGACAGCGGTGAAGATCGCTGGCACATTCGTCAAGATCTAGTTCGCAGCTTGTGCCGGTGTATCCTCTTCTACAAGAGCATTTTTCTGGCGCAACGCACTCCCCGCCATTTTCGCAGGGTCTATTGCATACGGCTGTGATAAAAAAGGCCGATTATCGTCAAGATTATTCATTGAAAAGGCAGATTTTAGCCGGATTCAAACCCCTCCTCAATGAACTTACGCTTGCAAGTATAGCCGTCTCCTTCATACCCATCCCGACATTTGCAGTTATAACTTCCTGCGGTGTTAATGCAAGTGGCATGTTCGTCGCAGGTGTGTTGGCCGGTAGAACACTCGTCTAATTCAGCGCAATTGAATTTATCTTGCCTATGGTATCCTGACAAACATTCACAGACGTAAGAACCGACTGTGTTTAAGCATTTGGTGTTTGCATTGCAGTGATGACCCTCTGAGCCACCTTGCTGTTTACACTCGTCGACATCTAAATTAATATTCTGTTAGTGAATGTGTTAAACTGTTAAGAAGACTTTATTATAGAGGCAAAACGAGAACTAGATATCGTTGGGAAAGCAAAAATTCATATTATATAGAAATACGCTATATACCATGACAATTTAGCCCGTCTCCTTGATACCCTGTGTTACAATGACAGGCGTAAGTCGTCTCAAGATTCAGGCAAGATGCATTGATGTGGCATTGAGAATTCTCAGCGCAGTAATCGACCCCTGTGTTAGTCGGTTAAACGAATGATGTTAGTGATGTTAGTGGAATTAAACATTCATTGATAGATTAGCTTTATTCATAAAAAGAAAACAGTTAATTGATTAACAAGCATCGTTAGTGTATTATTCATATCAACGAACAAAAAGGAGGTGCAAAACAATCAAATCCAATTCATACCGCGACACGATTTGCAGCACTGATCAGCAACGCTAATCTGTTCACTAGGTGGACATGGCAGAGGCGGACAAACGTCTGCGGCGTTATTGGTCGTGCAGTTCATGTTCCCGTCGTCACAGATACAGACATGGCACGGCCTTGGTGACATAGTCTGGTCGTGCTCCCAAAACACTCCAAATTTATAGCACTGCTCTGCAACAACACATAATATATACTATAACATACTTTCTTCTTCATTTGGACTCAGATTTTGTTTTACAATTACAAGGAATTAACTAAATATGAATGAAATGGTTCTAAATTCAAGTGTAGAAAGTTACTTACTGCGGCATTCCGGGCAGCATTTCCCTTCCGGTATATAAGGACTCTTGCAGCTCACAGGGGCGCATGGCATCGGCTTGCATTCTATTTTTCCATGGGTGCAGGCGCAGCGTTCGCATCCCTTTTGCCAAACGGCCCCATCCTCGTGCACAGTTCCGTTAAGTCTACATGATTTTTGGCACTCGCATTCCTCCACTTTGCTTATCCTACCTTCAGCGGCTGTTAACTGAAACAATTTACGCAGATCTATCGATTAATTTCTCTAGTCTCTTTGGATTCTAAACTTTGTGAAAATTAGAGAGTTTGTTAGAATAGTTTGGCGGACGAATCACACCTACCCTTTGAGTCAACTCGTTCAAATTCTGCATGAGTTGTTCTACTGTATTTTGGAGCATGGAAAATTGTCCGCAAGTTGGACAGGATGAATCCAGTTGCGGACACTGCGAAAGATACCCGTGCGGACCTGGGATGAGCTTAACGTCCTGCAAAGCTCCCTGTGGATTGCAGAACAGATTATTAGTCAGAACCGGCTCTTTTAACTTGTAATCAGAAAGTTCGAAGTCTTAGCGAGTGGTTCACATCGGAAAGAGGGAAATCTCATTCTTGAGTGCTAGTTCAGTTCATCGGGGAGCAGAAAAGTGAAAAGAGGAATAAAAAGCCACCAAAAATTCATCCTTTATGTAATCATCCCAAATACAAGAAAGAAAACCTAAACCAGTTTGCCTTGAGCTTTATTGTATTCTGAACTGGGTTTGTATCCAGAATTGAAGCAGCTTTATCTGGTTCATCAAGAGGAATAGCGACCTGTTATTTTGGGCGAGACAATAGCCAATTCTCGGTTTTATGAGGTAATTAAAAAAGCGTTTTCGCGTTAAGGAAATGAAGATTTCAAGAACAGACAGATGGTATTAGGGAGAAGGACAAAATGCAAGGCGAGAATTTCCGCTTAGGAATATACGGGGCTAACAGGATCAGAGGCTCAATTCGTTGATCCGATTTTAATTCAGATTTGAGAGGATCTTTTCCTTCCTGAAAATTCACCGCAGCTGTTATACTCCCAAGAAAACTAGCCGAGGTGTAAAACTGTATAAATTGATCCTGGGAACGAACAACTGGTACATCTTATACTAACTTTATAAGCAGGAGCTTAAATATCAGGAATTTAAATCCCTGAAATTATACTGTGCTAAGAATTATGATAAAAAATTGATTTTTGGGTCATTTCGGTAGAGTTAAGCCAGTTAGAGAACGAAAGAGATTAACTAGAGGGAAAATCGAAGAGGATTAAATTTTCCATTCAAATACAAAACTATAACGTAGTTCTTCATATTTCATATGAGTGATTAGTTTTAATTGGATTCGAGGTAAATTCTGGAGCAAAAAGTGATTCCAGGAGGTGAAAAATTGAATGAATTTATTCCTTTCAACGGATGAAAATCCGGTTTTCAAATTCAGCCGTGAATCGAATGTCCATTATACGAGGTAGAATTAATTAGAAACCGTATCTACCCAAGGGTGGATGATGACACTGCATCGAAGGATCGTGATCGTAAAAAAAGGGCCAATGTAAAGGTATATAAAGGTGCAAATAAGGTAGATAAACACGGGTCCCCCTGAAAAGGCCTAATTATACGAAGTCGTGAAACAAGAGGAAACTCATTAATTATTATTATTATCATCGGGAAGAAGAGGAAGAAGAGGGGAAAAAAGCAGCTACTACTTAATCAATAGTTTTTGTTTCAATTAAAAAATTGGGATTTATTATCCGGATTCAAGAAATTTGTGAGAAAACTAAATGAATGAAAAAAATAATAAAAATAACATGAATAGGGAGAGATAGAGATGATTTGGTTTGACGAAACGTAATCCAATTACCTTGAACAAGAAATGCTTGGCATTCCTTTGCCCGACCCAGAGCTGAAGTTGTGGAAGCGTAAAATTTGTGTCGGGTGGTCCAGGCCTCAGTAAACGCCTGTACAGAGGATGGCAATCGACTAAAAGCTCGACCTGGGAACCACTGATGCTCAATGCGACACGATGCCACGCGCCGTCAGCGAGTCGGAAAGGAAAAGCTTCCACATGGACAGAACCGTCCCTTCTAGAAAGATAATGAAGACGAAGTTCGTCCTTGCGACCGCTGCTCTGTAGCTCCAGGTACCTGGATTAGAAGATGAAGAGAAAAGAATGAAGATGAGGGAGAGAATTCGAGAGTATTTCCTCATTTGATATTTTTATTTCATTTTTTATTTCATTTCCCTGGAATCGCAGGGAAAAAAGTGGTTTTCTTTTTTTCTGTATTATTTACAAACCTATTGTTCCCGTGCGAAAAGGCAATTATTGTACCGGAATTTGCCTCTTCTTGACGAAGAGCAGCTGCTACCGTGAACTCCGGAACCTGCCGAAGAATCGCAGCAGCCCTTTGAAAAGCCGCTTCGCTAACCCGAAGCTCCCTTTCGTCTCCTGTAGGATAACGAAAGATCAATAATAACGATTTCTTAAAATTTGAAAAGGAAAGACAATTTTTTAACTAGCACAATTTTCCATTCACACCCCAGCATATCGCGTACCCCGAAATCCTCTTCGGGTAGGTATCCGTAAATATTTTATTTCTATAGGTATAATCAGATTATACTATGATTTACCCCCGAATCCAGAGAGTACATTATTATTTCCTCTGAAAGCCGCTTATAAGCCCTAAGGGAAGTGGGAAGGACCCTGCACCCTCTTCGATAAAGAATTCTGCATCCATCCAAGCATGCATTTCATTGTCAGTTATAACCGGCTCGAGAGGCATGTGCAAGATAGATAAGAGGTCAATTTCGAGGCAATAGAAAAGCTCGTTTTCAGTTTTTAGGCTCTCGCGTAGGCAGCTCTCAAAATCCAGAGGACGGAAAACAAAGATAGGAAACGAAACATTTCCAGCGTCAAATCCGAATGAAATTTATTTCGAATCTGCAATATTGGAGTGAGAAATTGAAAATTTGTAGGAGATTTTCCAAAATTCTTTGAGAATCCCATGAGGGTTTCCTACGGAACGAAATTCCCCGAGAATCCCAGGTCTTCCCTGTCGCTGGACACCATGTAATAATGTCGCGAAGGGACCTTTTCATTTGCGGCCTGTTATACCGTAATAATAAGATAATGATCCCGAGGGACCTAGTTAGGTATCGTCGCCTTATGTTCACTTCAATTCCCATATTAAACATCAACTGCTAGTCTATTTGCCGAATGACGAATCCCAAGATGGTCACGCCATTTGATTTACTGCCCTAAGGGTGGGCGTACGTAGGTATAACATACCCTCGACCCTAGCTATGGACAGTCCAGTATACCGAACCCTGGATTTTTCCTGTTATTACGAAAAAAAGGTATTCTTCCTTAAATTAGGATATCGGAGAGTTTTTTCTCTCTTTTTTTTGTTCAGTTTGCTGTGACAATTGTGATTAGAGCTTTATTAATAACTCTGCGTTTGAGCACGATGTGTATAAGGCAGCCTTCCGTGTTTCGTTCCTTCGTGCGCCTCTGGAGAAATAGGGAGTGATCGCATGCTTTTATCACCCGCAAAGAAAGAACGAAAAAAAAATAAATAAATTGGGGGAAAAAGGAATTAGTGGGAGACTTCCAGCTTCTAGATCCTAGACGTGGCGTTTCCTATGTACATACTATATTCTCGTGCAGTAGAGCAGAGGAGGTTCGTAATTGAATATAGAGACGTGAGTCTCTGACAGTAACCCGCCCTTGGAGGGATACGAGATGGAAAAAGGGAATTTCCCACCCTTATCTATCTTCCTCTTACTCTTTCTCCATCTCTCTCTCTATTCCAGGACTGGCACGCACGCACGCGAGAGATAGGCATGTATCCATCTAGGTATGTGCGTATGTATAGTGTATACCTTCCCCAGAGAACCCTCGAGGGAAGTTACTCGCGGATTAAAGGCCGAAAGCCAAAAGCATCGCATCGCGCGTTGTCGGTTGGTTTAGCGATAATTGGATTATTTCGCTCTGCGACTATATACCCAGTATATAATATAAGCAGTAATTGATTATTTCCAGAATCCAGATAAAATAAACTAATCTTGCTATTTTCATTTCGTTAATTGGAAAAAGAACAAAATTCGATATCGTTCCTTCAAACTTTTCTTGTTTTAATCAAAGTTTCAAGATCTTATGTCAGTACAGATTATAGAACTCGCTAAGAAAGATTTAAACAGCTACAATTAATTGATATGAATCAAGTGATTGGTATCAATCAGCGCGTTGCGTTGATTGTCTGACTATAACGGGGCGCAACTACTAGATAGTGACGATAGTCCGGTTGCCAGGGTTCAGGCGCAACGAGGAAACTCACAGCATCTAATAATCGCGCAGTATGAGACCGGAAGGAAATTAGTCACGATAAGTGTTACGAAGATTGTATCAGGTGGTAGAGATCCGGGCCAGATTACGGGATACAAATAACGAAATTAAGTTAAGTACGAAATTTCCGCGAATATAAACCGAAAACGATACAGATCAGAAAAATTATACCACCAGAGAAGACTTTTACGCTCATTATCTATCGACGGCGTTAAATCATTGATTGGTTTTCACGTAGGAGTACTTAGCGCACTCAACCGCCGAGTTAGAACTAAAAAAAGCTCTTTTATGCCCCTTCGTGACCATAAATGAAGATTAAATCAATTCTACTTTGCCCTTTTTAGTTTTATACGTAGCGCCGTTCCAGACAAACTGGCATTCGTCAATTGCGGTGATTAATAGCTGCAATTATAAATCGAGACGAATTTATTTCAGGATTGAAAATTCCCTTTCCTCGAATGCTTTTTTAGCCCCATTTTTATCCAGGAGAATAAAAAAGGGAACGAAGTAACGAACTATGTTACGTTTCAGTGAAGTTTCCGACTATCGTCTCGCCGATTTCTAATTGTCTTTCCATTTTCTCTTCGTTATTCTGTCGTAAAAATTTTAACATGTTTGTTTCTAACTACAAACGTCAAAGAGGCTAGAAGGACATTGACCTTCCCTCGTAACTCTCCATCCCTCACCGCAAATAACGTGTCTCACGAACGTGTACGCTATTAATTATTACACGGGCGTTTCGCTTTTACCTTTTCACTTATTTTTCCTCATTTATTTTTCGCATTCCTAGAATTCGAGCAGACCTCTCGCTCTCACTCCACACGCCAGTATCGTACCTTCGTGATAAATTCGACGGAAGGAGTACGCAAAGATTTTTGCAGCTAATATTCGGCTCGACTCACCTTGCAAATAGTAGGCCGGTTTAATCTTGATCAATCCTTGAACCCGACTGACTCCTTGCCGCGTAGTATTGTGCAGTTGCAAAGCTGTGAGTAAATCTATGCTGCCGCCGTTTATCGCTCCCGCAATATCCGGGGTTGAAACAATTCCCCTGTTCGGGTATAATCCAGACCTCGTTGAAAGGAGGCCAAGACTCGACGACGATGTGACCGTCGCCTCGCTGGACGACGCTGCCGAAACTGTAACACAAGATTGTTATATTTGAGAAAATTAGTTCGCAAATAAAAAAGGGTATAATTATACCAAAGAACTCGGTATGATAAGCGACAATTTTTTATCGTAAGCGATTGATCCTAGACTGACTTGAACGAGAGCTAGCTGGATCCGCCTTAGCTTGCCCGGGGAAAAATGAGGAATGCAAAATATTGGTTTTCCACGGGTACTAAGTAAGCGTGTAAATTGTATGGTATATGGGCTATAGACGATTGATGGGTGGTCAGTTTCCATAGGAACTAAAACCACCGCACATTAGCGCTAGGTTTGTGACGCAGGAGGAAAAGTCCTTGGCCTTTTAAGTATAATTAGAGGTAAACAGCTACTACATTATGTATCTCATAGGCCGGTGTAATAATTCGACGAACCGATGTATCGATTATTGGCTGATATAATAATAATCAGATCGATTTCGCTTATGGGAGTTCATATGAAAAAGAAAAACGTTCTTTCCATTTTCTTCTAGGATTATTTAACTTTGTGAAACCTGTGATTCGCTGTGTGGATATTTTTTTATTTTTTATTTTGCACGAGGATCTTATTTTTCCTAAATTTTTTTTTTTTTCTCTACCTTTCCGGCGGCACGTGTGTGAATTCGCGGGTTATAAATCGAACCGTTTAAAAGAAGTATCTAGGTATTGGCGATGAAAAGATCGGACCACTCTGCGTCTAAATGCGTCAGTCACTAAATTGGTCTCACTCTATATATAGGGCGTCGGAGAAGAGGGCCAGACGTCGGGATAGGTGGCAGACAGCCGGGCGTCGCGACGTCGCTATCGAACGATGGTTTTAACGTAACGTAACGTAACGTAACGTAACGTAAAGTAACGTGAAGTAACGTGAAGTAACGTTACACGGTCTAGATCTCCTCGATGACTATAATCTACTTCACATTTCGAAAGTATACGTATCGATGTGTGCAGTACGAGAGAAAGAAGCTAAAGAAATATGAAAAATTTGACAGAGTCGAAAAGAAAAGGGAATTTCACTTTTTCTTTTTTTTTTCTTATTATTCGAGTAAAAATTTTACCTAAATAATTATTTTTCTGTTTCTTCGTCTCTAATTCTCTATATTTGTTACAGTAACGTATAGTTTTTCTTTTTTTCTTTTTCCTTTTTTTTTTTATTACGTATGTTAAAGTCACCGTTCCAAATATTTGTAACTATAGCCGGTATAGGTGCCTACCGCCTCGAATAAAACTTTTATTACGTAACTCAGAATCAATATGAAAACATGCCGCAGTCGGACCACCAGCCCCTCTCGAGCTGCTGCCTAGGCTTTGCGCAATCCACAAAACACGTTCCCTTTTCTTTTCTTTTTTTGTTTTTCTTCTACTTTTCCTTTGTTTTCCATTTTTTTATATATTTTTTTTTCTTCTTCTCTACACACTCGGGAAACGGATTAAATATTAACGTTTACCGGGAAACGAACGATATAATTAAACCCACTTGTTCCTCTTTCTCGAAAAATAAAAAAAAAATAAAGAGACATCGAATCACTAAAACGACACGATTTTCAATCACTCTTACAGCGACAATCACTCGATTTTAATGAAACGTAAATTTCAAATGGAAAAAATATATAATTACGAAAACGAAGATAACAAAGACTCACTGGAACTTTTCGTCGAATTATACGATTCCGAACGAAAATCTCGTCGCGCCACGCCTTTATCTATCGGATTGTATCCCCGTAGTTTCAGCATGGCAATGGAGGCCAATTGCAGAATGAAAATGATAAGTTTGTAGTAAATTGTCAGCTTCATCACCCGCGGTAAAAGGATAAGTAATAACGGTCTAAGTTCAACTAATGAACGGAATCAGCGGTAGAAGGAGTTCATGAATGAATACGATATGATATTATATTATAATTAATATTAAAACGACTATTGCATAGCGGTGAGAAATTTGATTCTAAATAAGTTGAACAGGTAAGTATAAATTACGGTGTTCATACGGTGACCGCGTTATTTTATTCCAAGTAAGCAAACGCCACGTGCTGCATATTATGTAGGTACGCAGGTACTTAGATTTCGGTTCTTAATGCTCACTTCGTTTATACTTGATTTTTTTTTTATCCGAGTCACGTTCCCACAGAATTGAGGAACGCGAATTTGTGCCCAGTCATTGAAATACGCTTTTTGATACCTGATCACCGTGAGAGACAATCCACAGCTATATACTTACCGCAGCGATAGGCCGGAACTATGCGCCTGATAGAATTTCGCAAAGGTTTGCGGAATAGTTTATAACCGATTGCGATTTAATTCCGTGGTTCTTTGAACCCGCTATATACATGTGTATATGAGTTTGTAGTTTAATTTTGTTTATATTTGGATGGGAGAAAAATATTTTTCCTTTCGTTCCTTTTTTTTTTTATTCTTATCTCATTTTTGAGACTCGCGAAATTTTTTAGCGGAACGAAACGAAGGAGAGAGAGACGAACGATCTGAGAAGAAGACTTGAAAAATCCCGGTATAACTACCCCGCGAATACCGCGCCCCTTGCGATCCTCACTTAATACTTCCTTGCAGAAAAAATCCTTCCGCTTTGCCAATCAACTGCGGTTATTCATATTTCACTTGAGACTAACGATAATTAGGACTGATTGTACCGAGGTAGAAAATTTCACGGAGACTTTGGGAACGGCTGGACTTCTTCCTTCGGTTTTTCCAATTTTTGAGATATTTTCCCTGCATATGGAAATATTCCAGAACAGCAATTTCCTGCCTTACATTAATATCTCATAAATAAATGTAAGAAAAGGTCGCTTTCTCGCTCTCCAAGGGTGGGATTACAACCTCACGCAATTAGCGAAGACAGTTAAGAGTATGTAGGCTAGGAGCATAAATAAGGTGACAGGGTAGGGTACGTAGGTGCCATAAATATGAATGAGTTCATGTAAGAAGAATAGGTGGCATTTTAACCGGCCCACATAACATGACATTTACAGGAAGTGGAATACCCTCTAGATCCTGTTAAATTTTGTCTAAAATTCTAGTCTTTGGTCTTAACAGGAGAGAAATATGTGATTCGGAAACGAAACGATCGTTATTTTTATCTCAGAGCAAAAGAACTAAAGTTCTCTCTTATTTTTAGTAAAAACGGAAAAATAAGGAGTGGGAAAAATGAATCCGTGTCCTCGAAATATAAATCCCTGCATTCCTATGGGCCGAGTTGACACGGAGGACAAATACATCCGTATATCTGGGTAGAGTACGATATCATTGAGTACAGCAACAGGGGTGTTAATATTTTGACCAAATATTGGTTCTCGTCGGTTATTTTAGACTCCTAAAAATTTTGTTTGGTTTAGATTAGATTGTATTGTCGTCTCGTGTGCGCGGTGTGCCCATGGCCCACATGCTTTCACATACAGGTGGAGATTCTTGGACTTTTTTCGTTTCCTTCTTTGGTCCCGAGTGAAGAAAAAAATTTGTTTGAACTAAAAATTCTCGTGCGATTGAATTCCCAACGATTTTCAGGAAACAGGGGAGGAAGAAAATTTCCCTTGAAAGAATGGAGAGCGTCGCAGGAACGAAAGTTTAAGTTCGTATTGCTGCAATTATCGCGAGCGACCCTGACTTTCGATTCCAGTTTCCATATCACAGGCCGCGAAATTCAAACTTTTACAAAAGTTCATAATTGTTTGGAAGCTTTTGCGTGTCGGCTCTTATACCACAGCTCGTAAAGTCTCTCTCTGGGTCTCCAGGTCCCCAACCCCGACCCCATACTTTCTCGGGCTGAAGAAACTCGGGGTAAAGTCACGTGACGAGAAATGGAAGGCGAAAAGTAGAATTTTGAATTACTAAAAAAAAAAATAAAACACATAAATATGAAATTTGGAATCCAGATTTTCGATTTTGAAGATCTTTGTAACCGAGTCCCAAGGCTGCAGTTTTTATCTCAAGGCGATCTTGCGAGGCCGACTATATCGGGCTAAGAAAACAGGAAGAATAGGGAATTTCCTCCTTTTCTTTTTTTATTTGGCATCGATAAACGCGGCTTCTTTATCTTGTTTGTACAGAAAAAGAGACTTCTTCGAAGGTGGAATGTTCGGGCTGATCAAATCCTCGAATCTCGAGTCATTTGACGGTCGATTGATTTCCTCGATCACCTGGACGGCTCCGGCGCAATTATGTATCAATTCTTGCCCGTGTATATCACGGTCGTGATTTTTGAGAGGAGTAAACACGGGATCTGGCTACAGCAGAAAAAGAATTGCAGAATCATAGAGAAATAGAGAAAAAAGGGATAAAGACGCATTCATGATTCGGCAGCTATCATTAACTTCGCATCTAACACCGAACGGAAGAAGTACTACCGACCCCGATCCCCTCCGTCGATTCTGACAATGCATAATGGTAAATGGCTTCGGGAATATTCCCCTAGCGAAAAAATAAACGCCTGTCACTACGCAGCCGTAAATTCCTGTCCCGGTGAAAATATCGGAGAAAAGGTAGAGAAAAATGAGGAAAACTGGAGCGTAGTCGATGGGAGAAGGCTGGAACCATCTGTGTCGTTATTTACCTGAATCATTTATTTATTTACTCATTTTACCTAAATCAGGATAATTCGGTTCGGCAGGTAAAGTGCTCTGACCTCAAAACCAGGGTCGATTCCACCGCATAAGTAAGACAGGCTCTTACGTAAGGAGATGTATCGCTTTCGAATGATGCCAATAAAATTCGCCGCTGGAATTAATTCGCTCGAGAAAAGGGGAGAGAAAAAAGCCTTATTATTTGGATTCTGTATACCGAGATACGACGATTTTTCTCTTCGAACTCTGTAACGACGTCTGCTACACGAAATGACGAATAACGATGCGAAATAAGGACGTCAATCAGTGGGTCAGGGCCCGAAATCCTTCTGTATCAAGTCCTGTACAATTCCGATCGTCAATTTTGGTCGAATTTGATTTAAAGAATTCTGGAAGCGATACCCGAAAGAGAGAAGCGTCCGCCGAGGGGTAATCCCGTTAGCGATTCTGTCAGGATGGAGCAGATATTCACATTTGGCAAAATTGCGTTGAAAACGAATTCGCCCGTTACTTACGTCTCCAGGCTCACTTCCATCCGGCTATTCAGCCTGGCGTCGCGACGCCGATTGCATCATCAAGGGTGCCATTATTCTGCACGGTCCCCGTATAACTTGATATTCTTTACTACCTCAAGTGGAAACATACACACGTATGTACACGTATCCACCGTCGTCTACGTGGCACATACCGCAGGATATATACTTACGTGTATTCCCTTATTCTTACGCTTTTTATCATTCCTTCCCGCGAAAGAAGAAGAAGAAGAAGAAAAAGAAGAAGAAGAAGGGAGGAAGGAAGGAAGGAAAAAGATCCCCTTTCTTCCTTCCTTCCTTATTTTCCTCCCTTCTCTTCCCGTTAGACTGTACGGGAGATGACGGCGCCGCCTTAGGGCTATGGCTAGGCGCCGAGACGCCAGCATCCGATAATAATGGAGCGAACCGTATACGCCGGCTATTTTACTCCAGAATATTATACAGCTGTTTCCTATGTATCTTCGAGGTGGGGTTTTATCAGTCCAGAGAATTTCCACCGTTTGGTATATTTTTCCCAGTATTTCTCAGCGCTGAGTTTGACAAAGAATTTTTTAAATCGGTCTTTCACTCCGAAGAGAAAAAAAATCTCGTACGGTTTGGTGAACCCAACGACCACGGCACTTCGTCACGAGGCTATAACCCTTCTGTCATACGCAAGACCTCCTCATCTACGATCCATAACAACCTGCCAGAAGCAGTAGTACGCGATATCGCTGTGAGGCTTTGTGTTACGGATCGTAGGATATATGGAGCCGATGATCCCGTTTACCTTTTCCCTTTTAACAGACCTATAAATCTCGGTGGAAATCAGGCTTCCCAGAAACACGGAATAGGAGTAAGTAAATCGGAGAGAAAAACGGTCATTCCGTTTCATTGTACTCCCTGCATCGGTGGTGCAGAGCAGCCTCTACCTCCTATAGAATAACACAATATAACGGTCCTGCAGGAATCGGTGATAAATTTAGGGATGAATCACTGCTACGGTATGAGTAAATAATGCGGCTATACAGGAGGGGATTTATACCCGTAGGGAATATAAGAGTTAGTTTAGGATCGTCCTGCGGATCGTCCCTTGGATCAAACACAACCGCCAATAACTATCACAGGTATTAAAATAAATTGGTGCAAGAGAGATTCGATCGCGCTGCACAGTGCACCGAACTGCACACCCTTGTATGTATAGGCGTGATCGCAGAGGGATGGATGCACTAATTGCAGAACTTTGTCACGTATTCGGTTCGGTATGAGAAAAATGCGGGCAATTCTCCCTCGCGATATCAATTCCCGTTCATTCTTCATTTTGCCAGATCATTAGATCGGGTGAAATGGATTAGGAGACAACGAACTCGTTCTGGCATTGCGATTTGGACCATGACTCGGTACGTAGAGGAAGAATAAATGGGGTAAAGGCTGCTGATTTTCTCTTAGAGTCAACAAAAGCCCCTTGCGATTCCCTTCCATCACACTCCACCCCCTCATCCTCCTCATTCTTCTTCGTCTTATTCTCTTCCTCAACTTCGAAGATCTCGAAGCAATATCCTGTCGGGGAATTCCTTCCATCTCACCAAACGAGGAATCAATGAACAATTTCCCAGGCTTTTGTCCGACTGCAGTTCTATCCGCCTTCGTATATTCGGGGAAAATGGTCTCGGGATCTTCTCCGGCAATTATGCGGAAAGGAGGATTTCAGCGTTGCGGTCTAAACCCGCTCGCCAGTGGCCCTGTGCGGTGTCTCAATTTTGCCTTTTCTTGCCGATCCGTTTCGCTGTCAGCTGATTAGTTACACTCCCGAAACCGTCAGTACGGTTTGTCAAGAGCCGTCCGTTTCTTGGTCAACGTTTACTCCGCTCTTTCACCTGTGCCGCGTAACGACGGGGGAAACCATTAGCTAACTACAAAGGATTTATGTAAATCGTGTGCTGCGGCTAAGATTATGAATCGGATTACGTCATAAGTAGGTATCTGTGCAAAGTTCGGTAGATCCTAACGCGAACGGTGACAGAGGTCCGAATAATTTCCAAGCCTTGAGATGAAATACGTGGGGCAACCCGCCGGACTCTATTCTAACCGGTCACGCTTCGGCGATCAGTTTTGCAGCAGTTTCACGTGGATCAAAACTTTTTCTAATTAAAAATCTACCGCCTGGTGGTGGTGACATGTTTCGCACTCCGAATACCCCCAGCTAGAAAAATATACGTAACTCTTAATTCCCAATAGTTTGCCCAACGATCTGGACTATATAAGCGCCTATCCCGCGGCCAGATCATTCAAATCGAACCAAAGGCTCCCAGCGCAGACACACTGTCCTTAAAAATGACGTCGGCGAAGGTGAGTGTTCGTTCTTTGCGAAATGTCCCGATTTCACGAGTCCTAAAATCGCCTTCTCGATTCTTTCAGATCGTTTTAATCGCAGCGGTTGCTTTCCTCGGAGTGATGCGGCTCGGTGTCGAAGGGCACAAGGCTCATTCTTATCAGCATTTCCACGGCCCAGTCGAAGGCCCTGCCCAGGAAGTCGCCTGGAAAGACAAACACGGTCATCACCACGTCGACTACGTGGCTCATCCCAAGTACGAGTTTGCCTACGGCGTCGAGGATCATCACACGAAGGATTTCCACGGACAGAAGGAACACCGCGACGGAAAGAACGTGGCTGGTGAATACTCCCTTCACGAACCAGGCGGCAATGTTAGAACCGTGAAATACCACGCTGATAAGAGCGGATTCCACGCGGTCGTTCATAACAGCAATGGAAACGATCATGGACACGGGCATGGACACCATTAGGACAAAGAACTGATCGCTTTTATCGTTACTTCCGTGTGTTTTTGTCTTAGTCTTTAAAAACCTGGATGATTGAATAAATGGTTATTTATTTCCTTTGAAATTGTCGAAATCGTGAGAGCGTCTATTTTCGGGAATGGTCATGATGTAACATGAGGTTGTTGGGTGCCAGGCACAGCCTACCAACCGACCGGAAGTTGAGAGTTGAGGGAACACACCCTTCGACCGTTCAATACTTTCTTAACGGTTGTCTACGTCCTTTTCACTGGCCAGTATACCGGCCTGCGGTGTTTCCACTGGGATTATTCTCTCCCGAGGTTATCCCGTCCTTCGGGACTAAAGATCCGTACTATCAGCACAGCGGTGGGTACACCGGGACAATGATCGTCAAAACAATCGCATTATCCGTCATCTGAGAAAATTGTTGATCCCATGTCGTCGTTACACATCATCAAGTGACGGTGAGCGGTTTTTTCTTTTCTCTCCACTCTCTCGTTGGAATACACGGTGTAATTTTTTGCGATAAAGAAAACAGAGAATAATTCATCCCTTCCCATGATCCACGGTGCCCCATGGTCTCTTGATCGCTCTATGGGGCTCAAATCAGCGAGCAAATTCCGAGGATATAACGAGAGTGCACGGCGAGGTGACGAGAGAAGTAAGGCCAACACTTTGCGAGGTGCTTGACTAACGATAAGTGGCACGTGCTCGAAATGTTTTAAGCTCTACTTGGACCTGAATATTTAACGCGTATAGTGCCGCCTCTGTCTTCTAAGGGAACTTTAACTTTCAGGCCAAGGCCTGGTAATTGATGTGAACCGGAGTAGGTACGGATCATTATTATTCAATGACTCGTTGCCCCTGCTAGACCGGAAGTCTTCCACTATCCCGGGCAGTTTTAAAGACCCATGATTTCGCGACAGTGGAAAGAGGAGATCCGAACCTTGCCTTCAAACATTGGCAAAGGTCGATCGTGCGGACGTATTGCGGTAGGTATAGACGCGTTGGCCAATCTGGCACAGCTCGAACCACTGCGGGTTTATTAAAGTCAGGATTTACCCCGTTCGTGGAAAGAACGACGCCTCTTCTACCATCCAAATCCATAAAACTAAGGACGAGGGATTCTCCCGCGGTATAAATGAAGAGTGGGACAAACTGCTAAAGTCTGTAATACAGTTCGTCGCTTAGCTTCTTTCTTCATGATTGCGTTATCCAATGTCCCAGGATCTGCCAGGGTGTCTGTTTCTTCGCTCTGCAGAACGATACGGTTACTTTTTCTGGCTACCAGCGGCTAAGCTTGTTTTCGCAAGCTCGGGAATACCGGCTCCTCGTTTCTCCAAACGATTCATCAGTTCTCTTCATCGCTGGTTACTTTCGCTCCGATTTTTCATTGAGGCAGGTCAATCGGACCTGGGCCAAAAATCGTGCGCTTCGGAAAACGGGCTTGGAGGCTTCGAGGTGTGCACGATTCATCATCACACATCTTGCGTGGAAGTATGAAATGGAAATCAATACTTTTCACTGATGGAAGGTACATGAATCAATACCCGTTCTCTGTGTCTTCTCCGAGGGAAGAATTTTTCTCAGAGAGATCAAGTCTTCGGCTTTCTCAGATTCAACCGAAATTACAGCTGCGGCAAGCTTTCGGATAATATTTTAGGTTTTTCTTTTTACAAGAAGAAGAAGAAGAAGAAGAAATTATACTCCGGGATGTGGAAATCTGTCTGTAGACCGTGACAGAGAAGTCGGGGCCGCCATATTGTCTGGCCACCCCGCATTGCGCCAGTGAACTCGGAGAACCAACCCCGGCTCCAACTCGAACTCCAACCCCAACTCCATCCATCCCCAACCCTCGACGAGTTTGTATATTACCAGCTAACTACCATCCTACAATTCCAAGGTAAATGTACCATTTCCACTTCTTCTTCCTTTCCTCCTTCTTCATCGGCTCATTCTTGCTGCTTCGTGCTTTCGAGATCTCCTCTCCCAAGCTCCAGGATTTTAACAAGACCTTCATTTTCGAGTCCCTCTTCCATTCCTAGTAATTATCATCCGATTGCCGATCAGCGGTTGTACATATCTACGATCCCAGACAATTTTTTGCCCCGCTATTAACCCGCGGATGATAATTAACCGCAGTTTTGTCACAGCCCTCTAGAATCTCGAGGGTAAATAACCGAACTGCAGCAATTAGAATTGATCCTCTTAATTAGCCAAACCCTTAGTCTGCAGGCTCCCAACGGGGGAGATCCAGAATCACTCTCCGCAGTACAATTGTGAAAGAGAATTGTGCATTTCGCTGCCTCTAGAACTACTATTGTACGGGGTATACCCTTTTGTGCCCCTGTTATTCTCTCCTTCTCTCTTCGTCTCATTCTACTCTAATTGCCGTCAAGAATGAAAACACAAACGACAAAACATTTCATCGCTGCAGCTTTTATTCGAGTACTGCGTACAAACGCGTGTATCGTTTTTGAGGAAAACTTATTTTACAAACGAGCCTCAATTTGCTCTTACAACTTGTTAGTTTCAGTTGTAGTTTGTGGAGCTGGCTAGGCAACGTCTGAGCATTTAGTTGTTGTAGGTCTTCAGTCCCAGTCCAGTCTTCAGTCTTTCCTCCGACTCGTTGGTCAGCGAAGAGACTAGTTCGTATCCTAATCTCTTTTTCCTATTATTTGGCTTTCCGCTTCACCCTCCTTCTCGATTTCCTCTTCATTCTTCCTCATCTCCATTTTTCGTCTTACTTTTCTTCCCTTACCAGGCGAGTCTCGAACCAGAACCAACGGGGCTCGAGACCCGACCCCTGCACCACGTCGTCCATTCTACCGGCAGCAAATTGATTTTCTTCTTGGCTTAAAGAGGAGCGTTCCTTTCCGCGAGACATTTAATCGCAACTAACATCCATATCTCAGGATATGATAAAACCATCCAGAGATCGGTTGGTGACCTTTAAAAAAAATCCCATGATCGCAAAACCCTTTCTTTTAGATCAAACTCAAATCCCTTCGTTCATTTTTGGACTCAATCCGATCTATAAAGTGATACGAAGAAGACCAGCTCTTGTACTTCACCCCATCCATCACGTTTTTAGTTCACTCATACGTATGTACATATATGCACAAGAGAACTCCGGAATTAACTCTCAGTTTAACGATCCATAAACCAACGTCTTGTTTAGCGTTTATTACACGTTAAACTAACAACATATCTCTTAACGTGTGTGTGCAGTGGTTCAACTCCGGACTTGGCTATTATTAGTGGAAATATAAAGATCAGGGATAAAGGAGTAAACGGGAAAAAAAGGATTTACGAAGATCGGAACTTTCCTAGATTCCTCCCGATCTCTTCCATTCAAATTTTGCCATCAAAAATGCTTTATGGTTCTACACATCTAATAGTCGGTTATGGTCGGTGGTCGGTGCGTGTACGCAGGTGCTGTGAATAGTGCGTACGTCCCCTGCACCTGCGCAACCCCAACTACCCACCAAAACCCCTCCATCCCTTCGAAACGGCCTCACCACCGAAACCGAAACGATACTCTAGACTCTTGTACAGATAGGTGCATGGGTAGGCGTATTATGCCCACATACGCACATCGTATAGGTAAGCACTGCGACTACCCTGGTGCGTATACGCAGTCTGGCGAGTGCTCGAGGCCTTTCCAAACCCGGTGTTTTCCACTTCGACGATTCTTGACTCGCGTCATATGGCCACTGGCAGAGTACTTCTTTTCTGCAGGCCAGATCCTCGGTTTTAGTTCAATAACTACAGGGGCAGGTGTCCGTATGGTGTAATCACGGTGGTTTTTGAAATGGCTATTGATACCCGTTCGGTATTGGGAGATAGAATCGATTTCGATACGGTTTTATCGATCTTTTTTTCTGAAACTGTATATAGGGGTAGAATGGTAGATGAGATGAGGAGGTTTCACGATTTTTAGACGCATTCGGTGGAGCTTTTGCTCCAGGGAAGCGTAATGCTAATGAAATGATGAAACGGGTTGAAGTAGGCGGTTTTACGTGGTATACCTAGTAACGAATTCTAGCAGCGTGTTCAATTAAATTCCTGGTGCACTAGGTGCAGCCAGCTAGTCGTTGAACGATGGAAGAAGTGGAATGAGGGAGGATTCCCTCGGCTATAAAATCGCACCCTGACACGTATGGGCTTATCTGTTGTGGAAGAGAGTCGGAAGTGAAGAGAAGAGAGAAAATAGAAAAAATATAAAAGAGTGAAAAATTTCAGCTATACGTAATACGACCTAGTTAAACGCCTACGCGAGTTACCACTGCAACACGAACGAACTAGGCTGGCCTCCTCGTCCTCGTATATTCAGTGCTCTGATTTTAGCACAGAACGATGTGCCTTCCAAGTCCACGATGTTAAAAACGTGAAAAAGGATACGCCATCGATATGTTATAGAGCCGTTTCTAGAAGGGCTATTTCCCCGAAAGAAAAAATCCGGAAGGCCATAACCTCCAAAACTTGAATTTCACGCATCTATTCATTCAGCGTTTAATAACTCGGGCTGTATCGATCGTATCGGAACCAATTAGGGGTCAAATCAATCGTCTCGAGATGAACTTTTTGGAAAGTCGAGTTCCAAAATCCTATCAATTATGCATGACGTCATATAGTCATCGATCGAAGTAGATATAAAATGAATTCCCGTAAAGAGGGTCTCGATCAGGATGAACGATTTTTTGTCTTCGCATCCCGAGAAATATACATAAATTTTCGGATTTTTTGTTGAATTTTCGGAGTTTCAAACTGTCAGCATATTTCTGACCACGTATATCCGTCCTTGTTTCATTTTCAGAGATTATACGAGGAATCGGGATAACTGCGGCAGTATCATTGTCCGAAATCCCCGTCCCTCGATGCGGTCGTTAAATTCCCTATCTATCTATCGCTCGGTGCATATGGTGATCGCCGTTTATCCGTAGTACCATTGGAAACGGTAAAAACGAGAGGAATAATGGATTTGGGTCAATTTGATTGTCGTTTTATATCGATTCCCGGCGGACTGCACCCTCGCTCGAACCAATCCTCGGACGTTTACACAATTTTTAACGACCCAGATGTAGAAGGGTTGTCCACTACTCCGAGCCATCCAGAGTCGTCAGAAAAGCCCGCTTTCTAAAAAAGGGGAAAACGCTTCGTTGACTGCGGTAGCTCTAAAGCTTCTCGATAGGTAATATAATTTTCTGAAAACGTTCAAGGGATCTTACACCGAACTGAGGCGATGAGCACGTGCCGTTTCCTCATCATCGTCAATGTCCGTAACGTTGACCAAAAGAGAAATACAATATGATGAAATTAGCCCTGTAACGAGCATGGATGTAACTTTATACTCTAATTATACGGCACTTTTTTCTTCTTTCTTTCTCTTTCCCTCTTTTCTCTTTCCTTTCTCGTCGCGTGCGTATATACTCTTTTGATCTCGTGTTAGTGGTCGTTAGCTAGTTATTTACACTCGAGTTGTTAGACGGGGTGAAGGAAGTCTATATACGGTGGATATATAGCTATACGAACGGCCATGGTCAGATCAAAGTTTTGGACAACGATGAAAGCCGTCATCAATAATAAACTAAAGCCATACCCGAGGCAGACACGTAATTTAAAACCCATCGACCATCCTTTTAACCTTGCACTTCCGGCAGAACCTGGAGACTTACACGGATCACTAAGCTTCGAAGTGTCTCTTTCCTTCTTTCTTGTATTATTTCCAGAAAACTATTAGCCAGTCTTCGGGCCCGTAAGGTGTGAAAAATGGGTGGAAAGAAGCCGGGAGGATCCAGCGAAGAAAATACCGTTTTTGGTTCCAATAAACTCGTTATAATTTTCTTTGTTGTTTCCGAGGAGTGAAAATCCAGAGAATTCAAATTCTCGGTCTGGCGTTTAAACGAGTCGTGAAAAACTTGCCAGGGAGAGATTTACAAGCGATCAAGGAACCGAGACGAGGCTTGGTTGTCTCTGTACAAACTTCGGGGTGTAGGTGTGTATGAAGTCTGGACTTCTGAAGTATGACTGAAGGAAAAAAGGTCGTTAAAGAGTCTGAAAAGAGAAGGGAAAAAAAATCTTTGTCTTTGAGGTGGTAAAACGTTTCATGAATTTCTCTAACTCGAGCGCGAGCCGCGGTACGCGAAATCGTTTCATCTGCTGCAGGGAACGGACACCAGCTACTTCTTGAACTCCGATTTTTCGACAATTTTCATATTATGACCCACCAGACGCCACTGTAACGTCGCGACGTCTGCGTCGTGGCGGTTTTTATCGCTCGATTTACGATATAAAATAAAAATGAAAATTATTGCCCCTGGTGTATGGTACGTGACGAGACACAGCTGATTCCGCAAAAAAGAAAAAACGAAATAAAAAAAGAAGAAGAAGATGTTACCGCATTTTCGCTTCTTATTTCGATCGTTTTTATTCGCGGAATTCAATCATTGTCAAATATAATAAACGGAGACATCTATAATCACCAATTAGTCAGATTTACCAAAAATTCTATGAATCGGACCGTGTGCTTCGCACACATGTTGAAAATTGAAAAATCCCAACCTTGTTTTATGACCGGTAATAAAATACCATGATTATGACACAGTGGGTAGACACTGTTTGATAGCTGGGTTTTCTGGAAAGTAGCCAAACCCGCGGCACTCGGGCAAACGCCTCGAGAGAATAAGAGATACCCGAGTTAGTCGTAAGTCTCGGTCACCGTTTCTGGGTGGTCATTTAATCAAAGAACAACCACGTGTCTTTACGATCGTGGATACAGGCGGTTCTTTAATGATAATTTTTTCCCCCCGCGTTATTAATTAATTTGTTTCCTCTCTCTCTTTCTCTCTCCTTCATTTAAATCATATTTTTGTAATAATTATTGATGGAGGAGCTGCTCACTCTCCCAGATCACTCACTCACTCACTCACTGGCTTACTTACTGACGTAGGATAATGTTTGGATTGAAAACATTCCGACGTATTTTCTCGGCCAAGTTATTTACGGACAGTATACACTATACAAGGATCAACGAGAAAATATAAACCCTCTTCGTTCTGGACATGTTTGCTCGCCGTGAAATAATGACTCCGGAATATATTTTTGGGCCCAGGTTCAAGTTTTGAATTTTAGGAAGCTCGGAACGGTCTAATAAAGTCCGAAATCGTTTGAGACGATTTCCAATTTTCAGAATATCATTCTGATCATTCATATGTCATTCTGGTCGAGACCCTCTTTACGGAAACCCATTTTATCTACTCCGATCGATAACTTCGCGACGTCCTGAATAATTGATAGGATTTTGGAACTTCACTTTCCAAAAGGAAAGGGGAAATACCCTTTCCAGAAAACTGTGAATCGGTAATATGAGAACTCGGAACTTTGACAATTCGTGGGGTACTACCCCCGGATACGCCGATTTCTATATAAACTTATAAGTATATCGAAAGTCAGAAGAAAAAGGAAAAGCGAAGTTCGGTGCAACAATAAAAATATCGAAAGACAGCAATATATAAAAAAAAAAAAAAAATCAGAAGTTAGTCAAAAAGCGAAGTAGTGCGTGGGGGCACAGTTCCTGGTGGCAGCCAATGTTATGGCTACGTGAATCTAGTACCTAGTCGTGGGATGATGCAGATGCAAAGAGACAGACAGACGGACGGGGACAGACTCAAGACAGACAATGTCTGCAGCCGCGACTTTAAATTCTGGCATAGATCCAGGGGTCGTAGTCGTCGTCGTCGTCGTCGTCGTCGTTGTCGTCGTCGTCAAGTAGTAAGATATATAGATGCAGGGATTTCATCTCGCGCAAATATCTTAACAAACCTGTGAAAGAAAAATAAAAACTAAAAAATAAAATAAAAGAAAAGAAAAAAGGAAGTTAGGTTCTTTGACAGCGATGCTGCTGCATCTCCATGCAAACGTATTATTGTTATTATTAAACCCGTGCCGCATGCTGGAGTGATGAAAATTTGAGAAAATATTATCCAACCCCTCCCATCGAAATTCTACTCCCTTTATTCCCATATTATTTCCTCGACTTATCATCTGTATGGGGCGTAATAAACGACTCGTTCAAAAACGTATCCACGTTGATTTACGTAAGTACCTATCCACTCGGTTTCAGTTATCGCCTGCAATCGGGGAAAAAAATCATATTTCAAATTTATAATCTCGTATACTGGTACAGAGAAAACAGCACGTTCGAAATCCGTGCGAACTGAGTTACGTTTATTACGGCGTACTTAGATCGTCTGAAAAGTTTCCAACTTCTTATTCTTATACCTATTATTATTTTTCTTCTTTACGTAGGTATTATAAATTATGGATATATAGGATACGGGGTATTGCTAGACGCGTTATACGTACGTACGTAACGAGTGTAGATCTATGTAGACGTATAAGCGAGCGAGCGAAATCTACGAGAGACAATTTCGCACAATTTCGTACGTGCGTTTCTCTTGCCAGACGCGATTTATTAAAGAAATATATAGAATTCTGCGAAACGCTGTGACCAGAGAGAGAAAGAGAGACGGTATATTTATATGAAATTGAGGAGACGATAATATAACATAATATAAATAAAGACGGCGAGACTGCAGGCCAGACGTATGCATATACATAGGTATATGGATATCCACGGTTTACCTCGTACCGCTGAAATCCGAAATCGGTCTTTGAAGAGGGTGATGTGCGCATTCGCTTGGGTCAATCCAATCAGGATTTTCTATTACAGAATTGCGCAGCGATGTAATACGATAAGATAGAAAAAAGGGGGAAGACAGGAGGAGAAAAACGATTCCAGAGAAATGCGTCTTATCGTCGAAGTTTTCGAACGTGTACCCGAACAATATTTGCGAAAAATATAAGAATAAAATGAAATTTGAAGAATTTACCAAAATTTCTCCTACAGACGCGCACATTTATTTTTCTTATTTTTCCCACCCCGCGTTTCGACGACAGTTTAATATCCCGTCTGTCTATCCGTCTGACTTCATCTGTGCTAGGATAGAAGGACTAAATTTAACCATCTCGTGCCGAACTTGGAAATATATGAAAGGACTGTAAAAATAGCCTCGCGAGGTTCTCTGCGACGTAATTGTTGGATAATTAATCGCATTATTTTCTAATTGGATTAATTAATCAAGTTCCAGTTTGATCACTAATTGGATTGAATTAATATACACCGGTACCTATATGCGATACGTACAGGTATATAAATTATAACCAATCGGCGAGGGAAAGGATGAAGAGCTTGCAAGCCATTGAAAGACGAGTGACAGAATGCGGCCTGGCTATGTTCGGGATATTCTTAGCATTTCATGGGCCAAGAGATCCAGAGATCTAAGAGATCTGAGAGATGAGAGGAGTCAGCGGCAGCGGTACCACTACCAGCCGGTCCCAGGTGTGCCTTATAATCTAGGTGACGGTTTCTGTCACGAATCGCTCCTCGCCGCAGCTTCTTTTTCTTGTTATTCGTTCATCCATCGCATCTGCGCGATGAAACGATGACAAATTACCGATCGGGAAGAAGGAGAGAGCGGAGATCGGATCTCTTTCGATCTATTTTCAGGATCCTAGAGATCTAGAGATCTAGAGATCCTGAAAATAGATCGAAGAAATCAGGAAAGGGCATTTTACTGCGAGAATCAATAGTTTTCTCGCTGAATAAAGCCGATGGAAAGCAATAGAGGCGGACTGGCGGTACGAAATGAGAGAAAAGTAAGAAATCTCTGGAGACTAAGAAAAGAATTACGGTCTATAGAGAACTGAGATAGAGATAAACGAAGCGTGTACAACGAAAGCGTCCTGACTCTGCTGGAATTGAAACTATACTCGTAGAGCTATAATAAACGAGTCGCGCGGTTCTTTCGCCTTTTTTTCGATTCTTTTTCTATTTTTTTGTCACTTTTTCTCCGTTAATGTCTCACTTCTTTTCTCGTTAGTAGCGGGCAAAGGCAGATGTCTCGAATCTTTCGCATCCCGCACGTGATTTCGATTTCGTTTATTTACTAATTCTTCAGCCTCTCCGGATCGCCTTGGCGATTCTCTCTGACGCGATGCGATCGGCCGAGGAGATTTTAAACGGCTAAACGTAGCGGAGGATAAATGAAAGGGAAAATTAGAAAATTGGATTTCATATTTTATTAGATACGTATACCTATACGTAAAACTGCATGTATATGTGTAAAGTGTCAGTCTAGGTGGATATTATATCTGTTTCCGTAAGGTGGGCCCCTCCTAGCCCCGTAAGTAATTCGAGACGGTTTCGAACAACGACAGAAAAAAGAAAGGAAAGATGAGTAAACCGTGAAACACATTTTATTTACCATTTGACGGGCGTGAGGTATAATATATCAAGTGTCAATGAATGGATTAATTAATTAAGTAATTAATTGACTAATTAACTAATTGATTGAATTTTCTTATATCCCTTCGGCGAATATAGCGAATTCCTGCAAACCGCGACTTTTTTCGTTTCGGAAATAAAATTTCCGTAAAACAAGAACAAATTTCGGACTTCGGTTCCCATTTTTTCTGTTCTTTTTTTTTTTGTTTTTTTTTTGTATTTTTCTTTCAGGTTCCTAAATTTTTCTCGAAAATTATATAATATGTATATACATGCGCCTATTACAATATTAATCAACTCGAAACTCACTCGGACAAGAATCGATTCGTTCTATTGAGGCTTCATCGCGTTTGTATACGACGTGTATATATATGTATATAAGGTACAAGGCAACCACCCTGCCAGCCAGCCGGCTACCTACGGTACAGGACGGTAGTCCAAGTATTGGGTTTCGATAATTATTCGAACTCTGTCAGTTGATCGCACCCCACATCATACGCATACCTGGATAGATAGTATATCTATCATCCTTATACCATATATGGTAAATAACGCGGGGTATATGTATAAAGTATATGAATCTATGTACAGTCTCTTATACCTAAAGAATAATTTACACAATTTTCGCTATTCATTATTACATATTTTTTGTAGAAAAAAAAAACCAAAAAAAAAGCGAAAATCGACTTGAAAAAAAAAGAAAAAAAATAAGTAAAGTTGCTAATTTTTTTGTCGGACTAGGTGTTACAGCCGACCGGCGAGACGACCGCGACAAGTTGGCGACGCGACGAGCCGGCGACACGAGGAGGATAGGAGTAGAGAGGTAGAGGCGAGCGTGGTGACGAAATGAAGAGATATACCAGTGGGTAGTTGTTAGTATCCGCCACCTCGACTCACGCACGCAGCTAGCAGTATCCCTCGCTGATGTTAGTCGCGACTCGCGCGTCACTCCCCGTCCGTCGACCGTGAGCTGCTGCTGGACCGCGGCGAGTGCCGGACGCGAAACAGAAATACTCGACAACGGTTGCGGCCTATTTCGGTGTCTTGCGCCCTCCTATCTCGCTCTCTCTCTCTCTCTTTCTCTCTCTCGCTCTTCGAATGCGAGAGAACTTTTTCTTTTTTTTTTTTCTTATTATTTTTCACATCGGTCTCAATTCCTATTTCATCTATATACCGATGTAACCTATATATCCAGATAGTATATAAGAGCTATCTACGAATTTATTAGAAATATTGAGATATATGTATTTTATATCATAAGTATATAATTTAGTATATTGCTTGCGAGAGAATAATAATTTTTCATCGATGTGATTATCTTCATGATATGCCTGAATTGTATTATGTATATATTCGTGGATAATTGATCGAATAAAAATTATATAAAGTCGTTTATACACATGGATAAAGTATGAAAAATTGAAAAGAATTACATCGGTTGCGGGGGTATTGGTATATAATAGCCGAGGATTTATGTGTCTGCAGACTCTGAACCTCATGTTATTGATAATAATAGAATCAGTTGGACTCTGACCAATCCTGACCTAACTTAAAAGAAACAAAAAAGAAGAAGATGAAAAAAATGGAACACTTTCTCATCAAAAATTCGAAGTATTTCGATGATTATGAATCTTGGGGATCTGGGTATAACACACGTTACATTATCTATGCTGAATGGCTCTCGAATTTTTTTTTTCATTTCATTTCTCGTTTTCAAATTCAAATTTAGAACGATCCCATACGCCCTTGATAAAAAAAATCCGCGATGAATTTGGCGGGCGTTTCAAATTTTTGGAAATTGTTAAAATGGAAAAACAAAATAACAAAAAAAAATGTAAAATCAAAGGAAAAAATCTGCACGAAATATGGAGGGTGGGAGGGTATATCTGTATATCAGTCCAAACCGCGAACGTACAGGTATACACCTAGTCTCTATTTAAACAGATACGCGAGTATAAGAACGGAGGATAAGAGGCCGGCGTGTACGGCCTTCGGGGGTTCGTCGAGATCCTGTTGGTGGGAGTTCGAGGGTGATTGGGGCCGATCGATGAACCCCCGACCCCCACCGACCCCTCAACCCCCATTTCCTCCTCTTTTCCCTCTTTCGTACCGTCCCTGGGCCTCCAGGGGCCACCCAGACCTACTTACGAAATTGATAAATTTCTCATACTTCAGGTATCATACCTAGAATATCTATAATACATTTATATCTACTGGATACGAAGAGTAAATAAAATATACGCGTATACGCACGAGTTGAAGGAATTGAAAGTGTATAAAAAAAAAAAATGTAGGGGTAGAATTTTTATTTTTATTTTCTTCTATTGGGTCTGGGGTAAAACGGTTTTCGATCAGCTCGCGATATTGAATGATTAAGACAATCGATCAGAAATGAATTATAATGGTATCGTGCGCGATGTGCATATATATTCCTATAGGTAGGTATATAATAATTACATGTTGTTCTCGAGCAAGTAAGTAGATTAGCGTGCATTACGAAGTGGAATATGGTATATATCGATGCATACATATTATATACATGTGTGTATAAAGGTTTGTAAGTCAAACGGTAGCTATTTGCACTCAGTTAGTTATACATTCTCATATACCGTATACATATGTACGTGTAGAATATATAAACTCATTTACCAGAGGGGTATATATTATCGAAAGGCAAATATTTAATCGTTGTTATAATAGTCTCGTAAATTAATATACAGATGATGATGAGAACGACGACGACGATCGTAGACTATAAGGGTGAACGAATAATAAAAGAATAAAAAAATACCACCCCACAGTAATAAGGGGTTGAAAAATAAAAGAGTTCAAACAGAGTTTAACAGTTTATGTATGTAGGCACGTTAAAGTCAACGCCCTCGTTCGTTCGTGCGCTCACTAACCTGCGACACCCATCGTCGTCGTCGTCGTCGTCGTTGAAGAATTACTCGCGCAGGAGCTGATTACGTATATATATATATGTGAAATATATATGTATACGTAAATGTGTACATTTTACACATATCTATATGTAAAATTTATACCCTTGTCCATGTATGCGAATTGTCCGAGCAGGAGGAGCGAGTAGTCGCACCAACGAACGGACAAACGAACTCCAACCCCGCAACACCCACGTGCTGCTGCAGCAGCGTTATGCAACCACGCACATCAACCCGGTCGCCGCGCCCTCGCGACGATATACATACTACATACTTATTTGTCCCATTAGCTGAACCGTGTTTAAGCAGAGTATGTAGATTGCAGATACACGGATAGATATGCGATTTATGTGCAGCGTAGACGTTATTCGTGATAATTCGGGATGAGTGGACCAAATTTTGAGGGTAGATTCCTCGCGAAATTCTGAGACTAAATTTCCTTTGCCGAAAATTCGAGGGACCGATAGTTTCCGAGATACGGAAGATCTTAGTCGACCAGGGCCGGCCATGAGTGGAAGTCGAGCGGTGCCCCGGCTATGCGAGATCTATACGCTCCGCGTCTGGTCAACTAAGATCTTGCGTAGCTCGGAAAGTATAGGTCCCACGAATTTTTGGTAAAGGAAATTTAGTCTTAGATTTCCGCGGGGAATCTACCCTGAAAATATGACGCGTTTAACCTGATTCACCCTGTATATTATATTTTAATACGATGTTTGATAGCTCGTAAAATACTCTCCTATTTTTATTCCTCGTATTCTTAAATTGAGCGATGAAAAAAAACCATTCCAGGATATAACGTATATAACGTGAAATATAATGAACCCTGGAGGTTGTAAAACGAGCGATGAATCCGCCGCCTTCTCAGTGAATTAATTCCGTGAAAATATGAATTTGAATTCTTGGGAGAATTATGGAAATCAAAAAACAAATATATACACAGCCTTCTGTTATATTCAAGCTATTTTATATTTCGTACTTTTTTTTAGCCTCTTATCGCAGAGTCGGTTGTTTAATTCGCTGATGCGGATTGTGTTGTATCTACATACACATATATACCTAATATAGTCTCGTGACAGACCCTGGCGCCACGGATAGTACGACACGTGGGAAGCCTGCATACACATAGTACATAGGTATGTATATACGAGTATATAATACAGGTAAGTAGGTAAGTATAGCTCCAGGTATATACTAGTTCGAAAGAACCGAACCAAAAGAAACGAAAGTCTAAAAAATTCCTTTTTGAAATGAAATTATTGTAATAAATCGAATATTTATAATTTTTGATTAAAAACGAATAAACAAAAAAAAATTAAAAACGGTTATAAGCGCATAGAAAAGGCGGATCTCATCCACTCGAATAAAAAGAAGTGATTGGTATTGGGGGATCGTAAATCTCTGGTTAAACTGCAGATAACCGAGTCAATACCTTACAGGCTATAGGTAATATCATCCCCATTACCAGATTGACTATGGAGAGAAAGTAACGTAGTATGGTCGTTTACAGGTATATATAATCCGTAAATGGTAATCGATTCGCGCCTAATCTATCAATCTATATTCTTCTCCGTATCGGAGCAAGAATCGTAATATATTATACCTACGTACAGTTTCGATCCAACTCTATTTAAAGATACCTCAAACTGCTATAATATTCGATTCCTTAATTTATTTAATTTTTATCGTAACGAATGAATTCAACGTATACATATATTCAACGATATTATACAAAAAAAAAGAAGAACACATCTATAAATTCCTCTAACGTGTGATCTTCGTAATAATAATAATAGTCGCCGTTGAATATCTCCGCGCACACATACGTATATATGTATAATTTTTTCTTTTTTTTTTTAATCTTCAGATCCCAAGGGTAGGTGTAAACGTAGGTGATGATTATCGGCTGTCAATTAAACGGGTATAGTATGCTAGGGTTTAAAATGCGGTCTTAAACGTGGTGCGAGATATGAAAGCGAGTGGAATGAAGCGTCGAGAGTCGAGCACATGGCCAACCCGGCACACTGCAGGGATATATACCTAGTATATATCCCTGAGCACAGCCCTGCAGCCACAGTACGTAGCGCAACGAAGTACGGTACATCACATCGTACTCACTGCCCGTGACACCAGCTGTCATGCCGGTACCTACTTCTAGGTATAAGTACCTACTAACACAGCTTTATAAATATAGATTAATATCCATACCTTCACCGTGCACTTCCACAATCATAAGCAATTCACAGATCATCCTGCGAGAAGAGTATAGATATATAACGCGTTGTATCTGGTTATGGAACGGAGACCCCCTTTTTTTTTCTTTTTTTTCTTTTTCACGTCATTCCGAACGACTTCTTTCGGAAAAAAAAACTCTGAGCTAATAAATCGAACGATATTTTCAGAGGATGAAAAAAAAAAATGAGGAGAAATCTTAATAACCG
This sequence comes from Tenthredo distinguenda, assembly GCA_947538915.1. Taxonomy (NCBI): domain Eukaryota; kingdom Metazoa; phylum Arthropoda; class Insecta; order Hymenoptera; family Tenthredinidae; genus Tenthredo; species Tenthredo distinguenda. The sequence goes on from OX384533.1 coordinate 1,545,303, forward strand.
ATTCGGGGAAGCGGAGAGTTAGATATTTCGGGGCTCGTAGCGTACAGCTCAGCGTATAGCAGCAGGCAACACCGTGGGAATTGAACAAGGTGTTTTCACGAGTCTCGTGCGTGCGGTGTATGCTTGGTACGAATATCGTGCCTTTGCTTGCCCGCCTGCCTGCCTGCCTTGCTTCCTTGCTTGCTTGGGGTGAAAAGCAGCAGCGCACATGCCGTCCTGACCCTACCCCCTCCCTTGCGTCCCTTATTTTTCCCTGTATCCCCCGGCCCGGCCGTACGAATAATATCTTACGATCAGAAAACGCATTTGTTACACTCGCAGGACTATATGCCGTGCGTTTGTTATATAAGTCCGGTGTATAGAAAGGATGAGCTCGGAGCGGTGGAAGAGGATTCTTTATCATTAGATTCCTCGTCGTTTAGGGCAGGTACTATTCCTATGTAGACAAAATTTACAGTACCTCACATTAAACTAACCGTTCGCGTCTGTACAACGATAATTCCGTACATAATCTATCAGCAAAGGAATAAATCGCGTCCTGAAAATGAAACGAGAACTATTTCCTACCTTGATATGAGCAGGTGATAATAGAAAGAGCCGCAGCAGCGACGATAACGAAAAATACATCGATCGATAACCGCCGGTTTCTCCTCGTCCTCTTAGCGATAAACGTTCTTCTCGAATCCTCCTCGTATCCTTGACGATCATATTTGTGTCTTCGCCTGTCTCGGCCACGTACTAATAATCCTCTGGACGAGGACTCGCCGATATTACATTCAGTTTTACAGTCTCTTACCGAGTTTGATTCCTCGTTAATTAATATCTCTTTACCTTGTTGGTTGCACCGATTATTCGAAACTGCATAAACATCCGCAACTCCAACGTAATCAATCCAACAATCATTATTATCCTTACAATAATCATTCAACGATCTACCATCCCACTGCAGATTTTTACATTCGTTATTATTATTATCATCGTCATCATCATTATTATTATTAATATTATTATTATTATTATTGTTGTTGTTATTATTATTAAAACTACGACACTGATCTAGCCGCGTCGTCGTCGTCGTCGTCGTCTTAGATTGACTTTTGCCAATAAAACGGCGACAATTTTCCAGGCGGGTTCGGGCCCGGGCATGGGGCCCGTTCATGGCCCGGGTATCGGCCAGCGTGGGCTCCTCAGGTCAGCGTCTTAGATCAACACGACCTATTACGTCTATTCCTGCAGCCACCGACGGCGACCACCGCGGCATTACACTTTATATACGAAGACACGCCGCCTTATTGGTTTGGATTTTTTTTCTTTTTCTTTTTTTTTGGGATCGTATTTATCTCGTTCGGCGATTTGATTTTTCCGTATCTACTGGTTTTCCTTATTCGGAGATGGTTTTTTAGACCGATATGACTTATATTATACTCATTATTCTACCGACGATCCTTATACTCTTTATCCGCGTTTAAACTCGCGTTAATATCGCAGCCACGTTCTAGGTGGATAACCTTGATGATTGAAACCGTCCAAGGGTCTATAAACGTCCGAACCGCACAGAACAATTTATTTTTAAACACCACAAATCCGAGAGACACGTACACCACTACAGTCGATGAAACTTTATCGAGCCTTTCGTACCCCGTGCCGCTGCTGGTTTTTTGACGCTGCTCTCGTTACTCGTCACTGTTTCGCAGGTTTATTTTATTTTTTATTTTTTTTTCCCTTCTTTTCTTTTTCTATGATTCAAATATAACAGCGGTGTATCTGTATATCGCAATTACTTCTTATCACGGAAATATGGGTTTAAACGGTAACAAGGAAACGAGGAACACGTGAAGTTTTATACTCTTATTTTTTGCGTACATCAACTTCGTTCTTCGATGTAACAAATTCTCAATTGTGACGTATTTTACTTGTCGAATGTAGATATGCGGTACGTGATTTACATATTTGTAATATTCGTTAAATACTCTGTGTGTGTCGATCGTTATATCGCAGAAAAGGTTTCCGCCGCTCCTCTATCTATACCTTGCTACTTCCACCTCCACCTTCACCTTTTCAATACGGATTATGCCAGTTAGAAACGTGATTATGATTCTTATTCTTATTAGTTCTATTATTATTATAATTAAGATTTTTTTTTCATTTTCTATTCTCACACGCGATATTGTTTTATTTATTCGTATCACATCGATAGATATCGGCCGATTGATCGATTGATAGAGGCGAACAAAAAAATTAAAAATAAAATAAAAATAAAATTTCACACCACAAAATATTTTTATTCAATTATTCTTCCGTGTACGTGCGTATTTTTTTTTCTTCTCAACTTCTGATTCTCATTATTCTTCTATAAATATCGACGACGTGTATTCACTCACTCGATTACACACATATAGTCTTATTTTATTATTATCTTGTTACCTTTTTTTTTTTTTTTGTTAAAATTAACAATACCATTTATAACTGTTAATCATGGATAGATGAAGAAAATAAAACGATTTAATCTCTCTCTATAGATCTCCGCTCAATCACCGCGTATACTGTACGTATGTAGTTTACCGTTTTTCGCGATCTGATATACATACATATGTACAGATATAAAAGAAATAAGAAAAATAAAAAGAGAGACAGACAGAGAGAGAGAGAATGTGTGTGTGTTTGAGACGAAAAGTAAAATAAAAAAAAATCAGAAAAGAAAACCTCGATAAGAAAATCGCTCAAGTATTAAATATATATTATTCGATAATCTTTCAATACCGTATCAACAATTCGACGTTTAACTCCCCCCACCGCGGCTTTTTCTTCTTTATACTCTTTTTACTCCGTGTAAAATAATTCTATATATTATAAACCGCGTGTGTAGATATAACGATGATAATTATTTAATTACAATAATTACCGCTCTCTATTGGTTCTTTTGTTTTTTGTATCTTATTTTTATTTTTTTTCTTCTTCGTTTTATTACAAATATTTATAATTTCTTGTGTATATTTTGTTTTTTACTCTTTTTTCTTTCTTTCTTTTTGTTTTTTTTTTTTCTGATCAAATATTTATAATTTAATTTCAATTTAATTTTTTGATTATATATTCTAATTCTCTATTCTTTTATTTTTCTTATATTTTCTCTTATCTTTTCCTTTAAATATATTTTATTATTCGAAAGGGGTGTTTCTGATCCCGGAGCGGCAACCAGCCCGTAACTTGCATGGGCTGTTTGTTGGGGAGCTCATCGGAGACTGGCTGTCGACTCAGTAGTCGCAGGTTCGCTAGCCAAAGTCGTCGTCCGTTAAATGTGTGTACGTGTTTATATGTATATATATATACATATACATATATATATATGTATACACACACACACACACATATATATACATACATACATATATATATATCTATATATATATACACGAGTATATGTATGATGGTGTTAAATTTCTCTGTGGCGCGCGCGCTTCTGCACACACAGGGTTCCTCATCTACCACTGCCTATATACTATATGTATTGGGTATAGTTGTAGATGTGTGTGTGCGTCTATCTCTGTATATGTGCATTTTTCGTATATATATATATATATATATATATATATTATAATATAGCGGGGTTTTACAACGCGCAGCAAGCGCCGCGCCGACGATACCGACGACCGACGACCGACGGCGACGACGACGACCGACGACGACGACGATGTCCCCGATGACGACGACGAACCGACCCCTCTCTCTCTCGCTCTCTTCCTCTCTCTCTCTCTTTCTCTCTATACTACCGTACAACCAGACTCGAGCAATCGATGGATGCTCGACGTCGTCGTCTCAAATCCTCGAAAGAATATCACGGACGCAACAACCGAACGATTATTAGAATAATGATAATAATAAATTAATTGTTATAATTGAATTTAAAATAATTTAGAAAAAAATAAATAAAAAGGATATAGGAAAGGGTGCAAATAAAACTTTGAGAGAAACATTATTCTCATTATATACACTATTTCGTTATTTTATTTTCATCCGAACAGGATATAATTAAAATATAACACGGGTATGAAAGTTTGATGAAATTTTCCTCAAGATAATGTAATACGCGTATGTATATATAATTAATGGTTAAATTACTCATTTATCAGGTTAAAGAAGGAAAAAGGTGGAGAATAAGAATAATTATGTTGTGAGGAAAAAAGAATTAATGTTAATCGAGAAAAGTATAGGAATCTTGTTTTTTATAAAATGAGTCAGATATATTATAAATATATATATGTGTATGTATATAGATTAGATATAATAATGTATCTTTAGAAATTAGCAGAAATAACTCGCTGAAAGATATATAATAATGTTTAATAATAGTAATATATTGATAATGACAATGAAAATAACCGAGTATATGTACGCGAGTGTATATGGAATTTGTACCAGTGATGAAACTTCAATGTAATATCGTATAATTTTTATGATTAAAACCGGAAATGTTATCGTCCTTAAACGCCACTGGCGACAATAAGTGCGTTACTAAATGCATATGTTTATGTACATGGACTCTGTATCCTTAAGAAGAAGAATAAAAATAAAAACGCAATGTTACGCGTCTCGTTTAAATATACGATGATGGATCCCGAGATATCGTCCGGCGCGGAAAAATACGTAACGTATAAATGTGGATCCGGTGTATGAGAGCGGAATGAAAATGATAAAAAGTGAAAAGAAACTGCTCGTATACGTATATATCGAAGAAAAAGCATTTTTAAATTTTCGTAAAACGAATGAGAAAACGATGAAACGAAACCGAAGGCATAAGACGCGTGACTAAATAATTATCGTCGTAATATATGAACGCGGTAGAAGAAAGCGAGGGACCAGCGTAGCATGTAGTAGGCGGCGAGACGCAGGAGGTAAGCGACTGACTGTCAAGGTGGGGTTTTTGTGCACCTGGGCATCGCGTCGCATCGGATCGGATCGGATCGGGGAAAAGTTCGTGTGGGCGCCAGGTGGTTCTACATAAACATACACATGGACGAATAGATATATTTATGTATAATGTACGAGAATATATACATAACAGGGAGGTGAACAAAAATGAGATAAGAAAAAAAAAAACTACGATAATAATACGAAGACAGTAATTATTATCCTAGGCGTGCGATCGAACGGAGCATGTCTATCTTATATGTCTTAAGGAACGACGCACGCGTTACATTATCCCTCTGGGATTTACTTAATACGATGATGCAGGATCTGGGAGGGATCACTCAGACTTACGAGTCTCTGATATCGATATACCTACGCATGTATATACGTGATTTGTAGTACAGATATTAGCGGTTATCTGCTAGATGCAGATACCTAAAATATAATATAATATACATAATATAATATAGGGTTATGAGTGGAAGCCAGGCATAACCGCAGATTCCTCTGTAGCTGGTCTGCTACTATTACATACTAAACCCCTACATAACTGGTGGTGGTGGTGCTCGCCTCAGCAGCTCTCTCAAACTCTCTATATACGTATAGATAATAGAGAAATATTCGACCGAAAGGAGAAACTATTCCAATATCTGGACGCAATTAATTATACAAGATTAATTTATTGGACGAGATTGGATTTCGGGGTCTACCCCACTCCACCCCTTTCTCGCTCTCTCTCTCTCTCTCTTTCTGAACACCAGCCACCACCCCGCACATATATAGATATATATGGGAGATTAATTCAGAAATGAAAGCATTTCTGGACCGCGAGGGAAGCGTGCCTTTCAAATTCTAATATGGGTAATTATTAACGTTGAATGCGTTAACCGTCGAAGTTTTCTATGTTAGGTATATAATGTTGAATTAATTGGGTCTTTGCGGGTATGAGTTTCGCCAATATTGTCATACGGTGGAGCGGAAAATGTCGATTTTTCTATATCCGAAGATAATCGATCAACTTGTTCGAATATAGACGATTTAAACAAACTTTATAAACTCCATACTCTCTATAGCCTCTTAACTCTCGCCTCTTAACTATAATTTGCCTTATATGCCTCATGCCGTCTGCCTCCTGCTGCTTCTGCTGTTGGTTGCTTTTTGCCACTTTACGGCTCGATGACCAAAGCAAAGGAGCGATTCATATCGCGCGTGCTGCTACGAGGTACGGTGCGGTGCCCGGCACGTGGTGCAGGCCGTGAGCAAAAACTAGAATTTCAAGAAGCGTGGCACGCGCGGGAGAAAGAGTGATAAAAAAATTGAAAATTATCTCCCCGTCTAATTTCGAAGAAAATACGTTTCGAAATAATTAAATAATATAAATTAGGTACTTTATGATTGTTATTGTTGTCAATAATAACGCGAATGTCTCATCTTTTCATTAACAATTGAAAAAAAAAAGGAAAATTCATCCCGCTGCAATTCGCGTATGAAATATGCAGATAAGAGTGAAAAGAGATCAAGAGCGGAGCTGCAGGGTATAGAAGCAGACGTATATTATGCATATATATATTATATAACTGTACCTATATGCGTATTATACCGACGTTGAAAGCCTCGTCAATAATTACTACTTACTCTTCGTCGTTCGAAGGATACAATAGTACCGTGTACCTCTGTTAAAGCTTCGAAACAAAAATAAACGAAAGAAAAAACAACAACAACAAGGAGAAGAACAAGAACAACAAGAAAATCTAACAAAAGGACAAAAGAACTGCGTGCTGAGCGAAATCACGAACGGCTTTGAACTTGAAAGAGGGGCATTTATTTCCGAGAAAAGATACCTACTACCCCCCGGCTCGATGTCACTCGCTCGCCCTCGTTCAACTTGCTCTTATTATTATTATCATCATTATTATTATTATCCCGCAGGTATCAAACAGAAAAAATGAAATAATAATCATCGTACTTCTTCATACTATTTAATTGTAGATAAGATAACACCGCACGTAGTTACAATATCGTAACGAATCTGTCTGGTGTATTTTTAGCTAGTCTATAGAGAATATATAATAATATTTATATATATATAGGTATATATACGTAGGCAAGCGCCAAGGCAATCCCTAATGCAGTTCAGTCACGAAATCGGTACGTTTCCCAGTAGCACGTATGTAGTATACATGTTACCATGTGTATAGATACCTAGGTATTCCTGAAATGTCGATATCTAAGCCAGACTGCTCCGAGCTTTAATCCCCCCGTTATTATCACGTCTCAAAGTCAGTCATAAAACCACGTGAGAGCGGCGAGACGGCAGACACACGAGTCTCGCAGTTATCCCTAAACTTCTTCCGGTCAACGATCGATTCCCCCCACCGACGGCTTTATCCATTCCGCTAACTTCCTCTTCGGAAACAAATGTCCTGCCACGTCTTGTCCTTCTCATTCAGATAAAACGAAAATGCGTAATTTCGATTTACGGAAGAAAAGACGCGCCTGTATTTGTATATAGTAGAAAGAAGCAACGTTCTGCCGTAAGGCGAAGCAAGAGACTCGAGTTATACCTAGGAGGGAGAAAAGGGCGGAGATCGTTTCGCCTAGTTTACTTCAGGAGCTGCTCGCTTCTGTCCAAACGACTCACCACCTTAACTAAATAAGGGGGGTTCTTCCTTTCTTTATTCCGTTCGCGATATACTTATACTGCAGGCTTTAAATATACCTTCGTTGCTCGTCCATCGGGTATTTACTCGGTATATGTAACTAAGTAAATGCCGAGCCGAGGGACGACGATCCACGTATACGTATATTACATAATCAATTGCGCATTAAATAAGACGAATTTTGTCAGCTTTTCTCCTAATTCGTATTCACATCTATTATATGACTATCTGTATCGTTTATTCTATTATATATAATCATTTACCATTGTAGAATCTCCAGCAGGCCTCCGAATAACTCCAATAATCCAAATATTTCCCATCGTCTTGCACCTTTATTTCCCAGTTAAATATTTGCCGAAATGAATCCGTTCGTATTTACTCATACGCACACAGAAACTAAACAACCCATCGATATCTGCACTACATTCCAGGTGTGCAGTTTAGGATGAAAAGGTGAAATTTGAAAAGCTAAACGATTCGCTGAATGTTTAACCTCCCTGATATTGACTAGCCCCATTATTCGTAGCCGGGCAATTGTTTGCTGAGTTAAGTATTCCGCGTTTAATTGTCGGCAAACATAACACAACACAAGATAACATAACGTAACTTTAGGGGCATGCACTTAGTTTCTTCTAAATGTTTATAGGTAGATAAATAACGGGGTAAAAGATGAGGGAGAAATTAGTTAACGGTTCACTGAACAACACTCTCGTATCTAACCTTAAACAGTGTGTAAACGCCGGGTCGAGAGAACGCTGTGGTGTGTTTTGAGCGGGAAAATAATCACGGCAAGGCGGACCGCCTGACAATTGCCAATCTTGAATGATAAACAACTATGCGAAACCTTTCCTCCACTTACCATACGCGGTCGGTAAATTAGAGTCGCGTACTTACATGCGCGAAGATTATTTAATTCAAATCATCGATTTCTATTCACTCTTTCGGTCTCCTTTTTTTTCTTCAATGTAAATTAAGATTCTCTATTTATAGAAAAAAATGTATAGATGTATGTATCCTTTAACTATAGAATTTTCTCCCTTGCGGTTTGGCACGCACTTTACCTAATGGATCATTGAACTTTTATATAACTGCCGGCTTTACGTTCACAGCGAATCAATGTCTACTTTCATTATATAATCTTTTCTCAACCTGATGGCACAGATTCATTCAACGATATATTATACGATTACAACATCGCAAAACACGTTATATCATTTATTTGTTTATTCTATTTTCATTTTCATTTCACATTCACTTTTAATATCCTATGTAAGAGAAAACAGAGAAAAATCAAAATTCCGTTCAATTTATACAATCAGAATTCCGAACACTCACAGCATGATATATAATTATCTGTTTGGTCTGTGCTAAAGTTGTTCAATTCGCAGTATACCTACATATTACAATACAAGGTATAATAATTATTGGGCTGTTAACCGCACGCGATATATAATTTCGCATCTCAGTATAGCAGTACCAATAATATACATAATGCACGCCCATAATACAACAATTCGAAGAAAGTAAGAATTACCTATCCCATATAGTATATAGGTATCGTCCCGTTTCCGGCTGACCAATTATCTTGGCACCCTCTTAAGCCTCTAGGGGTAACTTATTCCTCTCAGACTGCAGAGAGACAGAGAGACAGACAGACAGACATACAGCCTTACGCGTCCTCGTCCACGCCGCGTAGACGCACGCGGTATGCACGCATTCAAGTAGTATAAGTTCGTTGTGGTCAGCCGATAAATGACTCACTCGTATATTGGGGTTTATACGCACGTATTTGTTAGACACGAGTGTTAATACGTGCGGACATATCGTACACATGCATTCATGAATTACTTCATTCAGTTAGTCTGGATATTGTACTTATACGTATACCAGTAGGTGAAAAAGAAAAGGAAAAATGAGAGGGACAGATTGATAGAGAGAAAGAGAGGCGGTCACTGCGCTTACAAACGTGAAAAATCAATGAGTCGTAGTATTTCGTCTTCGCGGCGCCTCGTGGTCTGCATCGCGTGCAACTCGCATTTTATGAATACTATATACGTATAGTCGAATTAGTCCTCGCGAGATAGTGGGGTAGACATAGACTCTTAGTTTTCTTCTTTTTTTAGAGAGTAATTCTTACCGAATACAGCAGCGTGTATGAAGACTGGGTAGATTTAAACGGATATACCCTAAACACGTGAATGTATGTATCACGTAATGCGCGTAGATGTGAAAATAGATACATTAATACTTACCATAAGCAAGTATTACGTAGCTGAGGATCGTGGAGAAGAAGAAGAGGAGAAAGAGGAGCGGGGAAAAGCTTGAGGGATAGAGAAGAGGGAAAGCTAGGGAAGTAGATGAGTTGAACAAAGAGGCGGGGAGGGCGGCGGAGATCAATACTTACTAAACACTACACAGAATTCGTACTTCACTATATAATGTACACGCTCTCATTATCAAATATCTGCATACACACATGCATACAATAAATCATGAATCCCAACTGTTCATAGGAATAATAATTCAATCACAATTATAATCAATTAATTGATTAGTTTTATTTATTTATTTATTACGTCATGTATTATTATTATAACGATAGAAAAATAAACCGTATATTTATACCGTTAAAAGAATAATCAGTCTGTTTGTTATATTCAATTCATTATTGAGTTTTGTACAATAATATTTTTCCTTATTATCTCCTTTTTTCTGTTACAAGTATTTCCTAGTATTAGGAAACGTATATTAGATCGAATTTGCATAAATTTATATACATAATCTAGAGTGCGAATTTGAAATTTGATACAAATTATAAAGGGACGATTCTCAACATCTTCAACGATTTTAGAAACTCTATTTATTTCTACTTCGATTTTTTTCCCAACTGTAAGAATAATAGTTATGTATTATCTTTGAGCGATATTATATAATGTTTAATATTTCTAGTCTATTATAAAATTTCAATCATTGTTAACAAGAAAAATTAATGTGAAGTTTTAATATATTGAATATACACGCGATCTGATAATAAGCTGGTGATTATCGTTAGTAATTAGTCAGCGAGTCAATTATTGTTATAGAAGCTAATCAAAATTTAGTTTATACAGAAATATATTTTTGTGCTTTTCAGAGATTGGCAAACAAAAATTTCTGCTACTTTTTTTTTCCAAAATTAATAAAATTTGGGAAGAATACCTTATCCTACAAAAACAATTATTCGAAGAAATCTGCTACTTCGGCTAACTCACGAACTCGAGCCTGTTCGTGGGCCCAACGATCTTCGGCTAAACGTTCGCTGACCGCCCATTTGTCGTGGTAAACTCTCTGTCCGCAACCAGGACACTTCTTTCCTCCTATAAAAAAATTATTTTATAGATTTCAAACAATCCGGATTAGTTTCGTTGAATTTATCAAAGAAAGAGAATACAGAATTTAAAGTCTTTCTCCAAAATTGAATGAAATAATTTTTGTAATATCGTCTTAGATGGAAAAACTACTTGAACCTCTTTGCTTAATATTTATATCATACCATGAAACGGAGGAGTTTTCATGTACGTTATGAGACATTGCTGATGGAACAGATGACTGCAGTAGAGTCTCTCTACATGCAAGTCTGCATTTTCGTCGGTCACCGCATCCTCAGGATTTGTGGGCAGGCACAGATCCCTGCAGAGCTGACAATGCTGATTTGGAAGATTCTTCACTGACCTAATAAGTGTATGAAAAACAGGAGGATATTTAGATAAAGAGGAATTCTCCATTCGCTGTAAAGATGAGAATTCAGGATTGAAATTGAGCACAAAAATTCTCACCTCACAAGGAAAGATGCTACTGCACACAACGAAGGAGAAGGTTTGAACGGCAATTGATTAGGTATTTTTTTAAGGGGTGGCTCGACGCATCTTCTACCAATTTCTTTCCCTTGGCCAACTAAATGACGTGTGAAAACAGGTGGAAAGTTAGTATCGATGTCTTCTAGGCTGCAAATGATCAAAAGACAAAGATGAGATGATAGTTTTCGCAATTGATCAGTGTTTGATTGTTATTAGAGTTTTTATTCATTGTTAAAATTACCTCACGGCATTCTCCGGGTAATCATCAGGCACTAATATCTTTGTTTTAAAATAATACAGCCCTTGATAGGCTTTTAAATTGATGCTAGAACTCTTCTGTTTTAATTGAAGCTTGTCGCATTCATCCAATAACTTTTTAAGCTTCGATATTTCGTCGTAACAACAACAGAGAGAATTTTCATGGATGAAATTTCTAATGAATTTTAAGACTGGCAATACCTGAAAGAAGTTTATTTATCATCTTAAGTGAGAATATCATTCATAAATTGATATGAACAGCAGTTTCCCATTTATCCTTGAAAAAAAGAATTACCTGAGCCTTTCCCAAGATCTTTTTACACTCCTGTTCGCAAACGTTGGTCAAACCCGACAGCAGATTATCGGACAGTGTTTTGCTCTTTAATTCAACAAGCAGAGGAGTTTTTGGATAGTCTTTTGGAAATTGAGCACAAACGACGATTTTTTTGAAGAGAGTTTTTCTGTAACAAGATTAGTAGTAGATCTACATGACGATGTCGAGAAGTTGAAATCTCATCTTAGAATAAAGCTAAATCTGAATATCAATTTTTATGCTCTTACGTTATTTCCACGCGAACCATGGTCTGAACGCAAGAAACGAGGCGGCTACCTTCGACGACATTATGACAGAGTTTTGACACCTCTTGCAATTCATCTTGAATAAATCCCATGGACGTTGTAACGTTGATTTGATAAATGAGGATGCGGGACAGAACGTGGGCCGGACTTTCGCGGAGTTTCGTTTATCTCAAGCCATTCATTCATTCAAAGCATTATATCGAGTCCGTCTTGGAGGTGTCTGTAATAAACAGGCGTTGGGATTTTTTTAGATGGGAAGATAATTTTTTACTTATTTATTAAGCCGTTTTAGAGACGAAATAAGAACGTAAATATAACCTATAAATAAGACGCGTTTTTGTCGGATTGATAAAAAGCGTAGGATTTTTCATACTTTTAGTTATTCTCAAAGCTCGAACACTCATCCGTCTTACTAAACACGGAATAATTAGTTATTAGTGATTTAAATCATCGAAATACCGTTTTTCTATTCACTTTTATTCCCTGTTTACTAGCAGACGACCTTACTTTGGGTACCACAAGTACGCAATCGCCTAAATAGTTCGCCAATTTATCATCGAGTAGCGGAGGCGCCACCTCCTGATTGGCGTCTATTTGGCAAGGTCGAGTTAAAATTGGCTCACGGGGTGGAAATGGTATTGCCATCTCGCGGTCAAACTGATGAACTACTTTTAACCCGCAAATACCATTTCCTCTGCAAAATCGAATAAAATTGATTGAAAAATTCAGTATAATCGAGTATAATGAATGGTTAGCTAAGCAATATTGAAGAATAGTAATTCCAAAACCCAATTACTTAAAATAGTTAAATTTATTAATAACAATATATTATACAAGGTATACATACATACATACCTAATTCTATTTTTTCAACAATTATGCAAAAGAGCTGAATAAATTACACAAAGGCACATAAATTTACAAGCATTTTATATATTTATATGTATACCTAGATAGATAATCTCTTTTTTCGATTAGAGTAGCTTACGCAACGCAAAGTCTTTGACTTACTGAGTTTATTATACATAGAATTAAAAAATCGAACCTCAGTGTATTATCATTATTCACACCCAATAACAAAACAGCTATAAAAACGGTATGAAATTACTTTTAGAAAGCCTTATCCTTAAATTTTTCATCACCGTTGCAAAAGTTTTCTATAGCCTACTCAACACTGACTCAGAAATAGGTTCGGATAAAACCTCAAAGCTTCTATGGAATCGTCTCTACAAGCTTTTCCGTGCCTCTCAGTTGCTATCAGTCTTTCTCTAGCTAAGAGAACGGATATTCCCTCAGATTGTGCAAGCTCCTCAACAGTTATAGATCCCTTCTCCTCGAGCTGTAAACAAAAGCGATAAATAAACCCCATGAAACATTCTTCAAAGTTAAATCAACTGTAAAAATCTCCTATTTAACTCACCAGGGCTTCTACACCTTCGACTATCGCCTCCTCGCTGTGAGACTCTAATTGCAGAACCATAGCCCCACTGTCAAAGGTCCTTAAAATGACTGGCAAACGAAGTGGAGCCAATTGTCTACTCGCATTCAACACGTCCTCCGGGGATAGGAGCTCTAAGCCCCTCGCTCTGTTTACTCTGCAGTAAACATCGGTCAAAGCCATCATGCCGCCAACTTCCTGGGAGAAAAGAAATGTTGTTTGTATGTTAAAAATGGAATTGAATAAAATTTCATTTGTTATAAACGAACTGCTGAATTCTTTTAACGGTTTTGTCTGATCAACTGCAAAATTTGGTACATTTCGGGCAGCGAAACAAACCTTTAAAGGCTCTTCTAAAATTTGTGCCAATTCTCTGGCCAGTTGTCTGAAATATTCGTTACTGCTTTTATAAGCGTCTCTTGTTACCGGGTCGTCAATACCTAAACTCATCAAGTATGACTTGAACCTCACAGTTTCGTCTTCAGTTATGTCTCCTTGTCTTTCCTGCAAGAATAATACGATATATTTGAAAGGGGGCAATTGAGGCCTCTTTCTTTCAATCATTCCATCTTCTTATCAAACTACATGCATTTTTCCATTTGTAGAATTGTTCCTTGATTAAACAAATTCAATAAACTAAACCCCAAGTTTTTGCAGCAGAAAATAAACGAAAATTCAATTTTCCCCAACCCTAAGTTCTTAAAACGAAAATTCCTACCGACCCTTATCTTGGTAGAAATGGTCTTTGAAATGTTGACCATATCCTTAGCCATTCCCATGAGTTTTTGGAGGTCCTGAAAAGCCATGGATATGCTTTGGTCAGTAGCCTTTTGTTTCTCTTGAAGGCTTCTTTCGATACCAACGATTCCAGTCCTAGTTTTAATAACAGGTAACGTTTTTTGTGGCTGATTTTTTTCCGCACTAGATGTAGGCGAGAAGGCGACAGGAACAGAGGTTGCCAGTTCCCAGGCTCTTTTGGTCACGGCGTCAGAAATATATGATATAAAATTAGGGTCCATTCCTTCCTTGAAGGATAATTTTACGTAATTATTTGCACTGAAGTTAACAGGCCCTGGCATTTTGTCTGAAAGAAAAAAGAGCTTGATGCTGGGCAGGAAGAAAGAAGAAGAAAAGGCAAATTCGGTAATATAGAGATAATTTACCAACAGCAGCTTCGGCCAGATGTAAAACGATCTTTTTACTTCTGCCGAATGAAAAAGCGCCGGGATTTTCTTCTTCAAAAAATATAATGTATCTCAGGTACAGAGATAGGCATGTTAAACCCCGTGGTATGTCCCCGGGTCTGCCCCATAGGATTCTGTGACTTGTTAATACCAATTCACCGCCTTCGAAAGACGTCTGTCAAACATTTTTAGGTTAGGGCTTTTGGGGTTTTGACAGTTTTAATTACTAAGATGTTATGAGTTACCTTCGCATCACCGTCGTAGAGTCTAACCAACTTTTCTCGCTTCAGGAAAACTTCGTTTAATTGAAGCCGAGCCTCAGCGTATTCGAATCTGTTCATTTTTGTTATTATAAATAGTTTCCCTAGTCGATAACTTGTTAGGTTAGGTTTCAGTTGTTTGACTTTTCGTAAATACGATGGCGCCAGCAGCGGAATTCTCGAATCTCGTTCTTCGATATCAATCGATACTCTCGAACAGATCGCAAATATTTTTGAATAAATAATTTTAATTATTAAAATTTTTATTTTATTTTTTCCATTCAAGCGAGTCTATTCCGTCTAATAAACAATATAGTTTCATCTAGTATATAAATATTTTTATTCAATGCACAATAAGTTACAATTTTTAAGTACAATTCAATCATACCATTATATTATTATTTCTATATAATTATACTATATATTATACGGTACTGAGCGCGTCACTTCTATGATTAGACCTTGCGTTGGGATTACGTAATGGTCATAGGTGCTCATACCATATAGTTGATTACGAAAAAAAATTGTCTACGTCACCGGTGGTATGGTAGACAACGAGGGGAAAGAACGAAAGAGAAAAAAAGGACATTGAAGGTAACTTCAATTAGTTGGAACTTCCGGGTAGCGGGAATCTAATCTACTCGACGAAACATGATTCGAAAATCAGGATGACTGTTCTAGTTCTGACTTTATGCTAGATAACGCAAAGCCGCTGTTATCATACAACTGAATATATCTGACTATTTTGGCGATGACGTTCGCATGACGGTTCTATAGGCAGTCCGGAGAATTGCGGATTTCAAGAGCTATTATCATGACAGCTATTTTGTATTCAGGGTTCAACCCACTCTCATGTCTCTCAGCGTATTCATGTGTAATTTCACATTTCATGAATGCAAAATTCCCGACCAATTATCGTGATACTGAGAGTTTATGATTATATTCGTTCTTACAGAAATTTTTTTTTTTCACGATTTCTCGCAGTTATTGAATCACCATATTTCTTTACAATCATTCTACTAATCCTACTAGCAACCATTTACATAATTACTTGTACTATCTCCGGATGTTTGGCCGGAGCCCACATCCTAGCTATCTTGCGTATATATGTATCTAGCTGTATTTTTATTTGAGATGAAACTTCGTTACGATAACGCTACGTCTTCGGAATAATAAATATTTCACGCTTCTATAACCATGCGAGAAATGACTCTAAACACGGGTGACGGGAGGAATCACGGCATTTAACCTCCTCTGAACGGTGTATGTGTATCCATAGATATCTACAGGGTCGAGCGTAATGCCGGAAGTTGCAATCATTACAATCAAACGGTGTAACATCCCGATAATTCGTAATTCATTGGTCAAATGTCACGCCCGAATGTGAGAGCGTCAAACAAGACATGTATGAGTGATATAAAACAAACTACGATCTACTTTACCGACCACGTGCAGGCGCCGTCGTGATTCGTTTGTCAAGTATGCACATACGCACACACACATCTACGTGGATTCAGATCGCAGAGCAATCAGCACTCGTTTTTCAGTCAGCTGTCAGCGGGCCTAGTGTTTGGAGGTGTTTTATCGCGTCTGCGATAAGCACATGGCATGTATTCGGTAACTTAGTATACGTGGCTAATCGATGGTTGGAGGTAGAGTCTATACCGTCTCGTGTTTAATTTTGAGTTAACAAATAAATAAACAAATAAATAAATTCGTTACTAGAATGAATGAATAGATAAATAGTAGTGATAGAAATGAGGAATGTGACAGGATTGAGTTAACGTTCGAAGACGAAAAGTGAGATTTTATTTTTCTCTCACACAAACTAATCGAAACACATAACAATAAACTGATTCTAATCAAATCGTTGATCGAAAATTTAATTCTGCGGTATGCATACGTGAAACTTTTGTGTGAGTGGTACGGTTTGTACAAGTTCTTTGTTAGAATAAAGAAAGAAAAAAAGAAAGAAAGACAGAAAGGAACGTTTCTTCTTCAAAATCCTGAAACAATAAACAAAATAAAACGAAATTTAATTATTCGCTATATACCTTCGGTGTCATCGACCTCTTACATAGGTACATCACTAAACGGTCACAATAAATTTTACAGAGACAATATAATAACGTTGCGATGTATTAAAAATCGAACTTATTTCTTTGTGGTTATAATATCTATTTTTACTATTCACGCGTTATTTTTTCTCATCATAAATGTTTAATTAAACTGCAGACTGATGATACACGAGGTTAATAATGACGATAAAAGCAGTTCGCTGAATTGAAAAACATTGAAAAACTCACGCCTAAAATAAACCCGCGATAAATAAGACTCGCAGAAATATCGTAGTTATTAAATTATTCGTCAGAAAAGAAAAACAAAACGTTAAAACTTACGAACTAATCGAGGAAAACAACATATACCCCAACAGCCGCAACAATACTTTAACGTAAATTACGTAACACGTACATCAAGATACATGGTACTGGTCGGCCTTCACCTGCCCCTTTTTCCTCCTCGTTATTATTTATTTTATTTTATTTTATTTCATTCAACATCATTCATATTTCCCTTTTTTCGCGGCATATATGTATCCTTACCCTTACCCACACCCTAAACCTGGAACAAGTACCACAGTACGATGTTTGATATAGAATGAATTAAAATTGATGCTAATTGTTGCAACAATTAACGAACAACAAAGAAGAATAAAGAAGAAGAAGAAACAACGAGAGTAATAATGTCAAAAACAATTGACAGCAGCTCCTAGCGCAGCAATTAGTTCCGCAAAATCACCTTACATACGGCGGCCTTTTGTCCCCCTTGCAGTTAGTTATATTTAAACAAAGCCTTAAATATGACGGTCACTTACACAGCTGAAGTAGCAACTTGCCGAGGTTTCGGCTGTTTTCTAAAACTGTTGCTCAGGTGAGATGGTCAATTTAGAACTATAAACTCTGTCCTTGTACTGAAAAACAATTTACAAATGATATTTATGAAACAATAGGAATTTTTCAAAGCATACTAACGTAACGACTACAGGAAACTGATGCATTATTGTGAAACGATCAAAATTTGACTTTGAAATAGCGTAATGCGTCACAGTTATTGGCTATTGCATAAATCCAGATAAGGCTTTCACTAATTCCTCATCGCAATTAGCGGAGATATTGAGCTTTGATATATCAGGGTATTGGCCATTTATTATTTAGCTAGATGCTAATCTTTCGCACGGTAAAACCAAGCTTTTCAAAGCTGTTTGTTTCTTCGATTTTTCAGAGTGAAGTCGCTTTGATTCTCCACTGGATATGAATTTTTTTTCAGGCCTTATTCCATTTTTATCTACTACATCGTACATAGCGTGTCTATTTTCTGATCAATATCTCTTGTTAAATCAATAAACTTTACAATTGTGAAACTCATTCATTTTCTGGGAAAGTTATTCCGTGACTTTGACGGTTTGGTATTGTTTATTAATAATCTATCTTTCTGTGCATGTCGATGGTCAGAGATAACGGTATTATTTCACACTCAGACCTGCGACTTGTATAGAAAAATGTATTGATTGCTAGTTGTTGTAGAATATAACTTATAACAAAGGTAAAAACTGGCTTCAAAAGCAGAAATTCATGAGCATTTTCACAGACTTTAGCAAAATGATTTTAAAGACTGGTTCGAACTTTCACTTCTGTACATTTTGGGCATATTGCAATAAATCTGAGGAGTCAACAGCTTCCAAGAAAGTTGTCATAGCTAATCAGTCACTAGATTTTATTGTATTAAGCTCTTAACAATCTATGATTCATTACTCATTTCTCTGTATCAGATGGCACAAACTAGTTGCTAGAACAATAAGCAGAGATTGCGTTGTTATTTAGCTCAATTTAATCAAGAGGCTTAATTCATGTTTCGTAATGTTTCTAGAATTCTGAAATCTCTTCTGAAATTACAGTTTATATTTATGGCATAGTCGGTTCTTGATAAAGGCTTTCCGTTTGTTCATTTATCTCGCATGCTGCATAGGATGCGAGGCACGTGATATAAGCACGGAGTGACGTCAGCATTACAGTTTATTTTTATGTGGTATACCCGTTAGTAAAACTATGTCAATGGCTAGTGATAATATTACTCATTTCCTTTATTAATTTCACAGTTCAAATATGTGGTAAATGAACCCCGACGATGATGAGGATTTCTTAATTGAAAGATCTAATCAAATTCTTTTATAGCTTGGAGGAAGCTATTTCATTGAAGCCTTGGATTAAATCCTTTTCACATAGCTCTCCACTAATACAACATTATCTTTATCTTCTGTAATAGCATTTGAAAACCGCATTACTTTACTGACCGTGATAGATTCCACAGGACTGATTCTATACGTAAAATTCTTGTATTTCCTACAATCTCACAACTAAATGAGATAATTCTTTGATTATACGTTGAAGATCGAAGGCCAAATGAATTCTAGTTGGAGTACCAAAGTAGTCTGCTTTGCATCGCCAAATTATTTATATGAATTATTCAGAGCATGGCTACATATTGTGCGCTTCATTGCCAGTCGTTTGAAGAAAAAATAATATGAAAAATAACTCTTCTCCCCAAGCAGCCCAATCTTTTAGATAGCCTCATTATGATTGCGTTGATTTCCTAGCTGTTCGTTCTACCATTTGATGTACTGAAAACTGGCCTAGTACTCTGTACAATAAATTACTTATCTTTATCAATTCATTATTCTGAAAGATAAGTCACGTATCTCAACTCGTACATTTTCTATCGCTAATCATCACACAATGTGAGTCATGCAGTCTGTTATACTTACCAATTTACACTACAAAAGCTGCTTGTTGTGCTTTAAATTTAACGCCTTACTTAGTCTCTAGCAAAATGATTTCTAAGAATTCAACTCGAAACCCTGTAGAAACACTCTGCAATTCACACAAGTAGTGAACTTCAATCCGATTGTTTCAGATGGCGAGCCAGTGTTTACAAGCTAGTATGGATGGATTTAGGGGCATTTTTATTGCTCTACTACTCCATGTCCTTCGTATATCGATTCTTGCTGGATGCGGAGCAAAAATTAGTTTTCGCATCTGTTGTAGTATACTGCAAAGAGTACAGCGATCTTATTCCGCTATCATTTGTGCTTGGTTTTTACGTCAGTATCGTTATGACCAGATGGTGGAATCAATACTTAGTCATTCCCTGGCCAGACTCAATAGCAGTTTTTGTCTCCGCCACTATTCACGGCCAAGATGAACGGGGAAGACTTATGCGACGTACTATTATGAGGTACGATAATCAGGTAGAAATCAATACCTCAGAAAGTTGAAGGAGAATTCATCCGCTAATATCGACGAACTCCAGTCCAAATGTTTTCCATTTATTTCAGATACGTTTGTGTATGCCTGACGGTAGTCCTCACCAATATATCTCCGAGAGTAAAGAAGCGTTTTCCGACGCTGGATCACTTGGTGGACGCAGGATTGCTCTTGGAAAATGAGCTCGCGATATTCAAGAGTTTAAACAAGAAGTTTCCAAAGCCTAGCAAGCATTGGCTCCCAATTGTGTGGGCTTCTAGCATAGTAACTCGCGCCAGAAAAGAAGGCAGAGTCCGCGACGATTTTGCCGTTAAAACTCTGATAGACGAGATAAATCAATTCAGGGGAAGCGCAGGGCGGCTTATACACTATGACATGATCAGCATACCTCTGGTCTATACTCAGGTCGTTACTTTGGCTGTTTATACCTACTTCTTGACCAGCGTTATGGGCAGGCAATGGACTGAGTCAACGAATACAACGACTAACGGGACTACGACTGGTACAACAACTGCGGCAAACATAGATATGTACTTCCCTGTATTTACAACGCTCCAATTCTTCTTCTACATGGGTTGGCTGAAGGTTGCAGAAACCTTGATCAATCCTTTCGGCGAGGATGACGACGATTTTGAAGTCAATTGGATTGTGGATAGAAATTTACAGGCAAGAATGATCAAGATTTTTCACAATTTTACTCTTCTTTAAATATTTTGGAGTAGTAATAACTCTCTTTGCTATTTACACCAGGTCAGTTACCTCATAGTCGACGAAATGCACCACGAACATCCAGAACTTATCCGTGATCAATACTGGGATGAAATATTCCCCATTGAATTGCCGTATACAGCAGCTGCACAACCTTTCCGAGAAGAACATCCAGAGTCTTCAACAGCTGGTATTCAACTATCCGCTGCTCAACAGGAGCTTCTACCCTCGTCAGCCAGGCTCGAAGATATGGCTCCATTCTACACTAATAAATTCAGCACCGAACTCGCCGACGACGCTGCTTCAGGGATACATTTCACAGCTAGTGGTAAAATGTCGAGGTAATTATACTGTCCCTATTTTTTAAGGAAGATGAGCTGTGTATCAATATATCTGAAGAAGACCAAGAGCGGTTTTGGGTAGGGAAAATTGGAAAACTTTCAGAATAAGTTACAGTTTTTATTTCGCATTTACTCACGTACTCATTTCTTTTTTATTTCACTCCACTAAAGCAGCCCGACCTGGTTGCTGGATTATTTTTACAATGGATTGTAAGTTTTTATATGGTCAATTTTAACGTTATCAAAAAAAGATAAAAAAATATGTACAATCTATGTCGTTGTTAGATCAGTTCAATTAACACTAGCCAAGTGTAAAGGGAATTTGAAACTAGCCTCATGATTTAGATAGATTTTCGCCGATGTGATGCATGGTTTTAATTATTGTCTGTAATGATTGTTCCGTTGTATTATACATTATTACCCCACATGAATACTTCATCCTAATTCAGACTGTTTTTGCTTTATATATCATCAATGACACATAATTGTGTTCATATAGAGCAGAGCGTAGCATGAAATCTGTCTGAGAAAAATTTCCTCAGCTTCATCCTTAAAATTGAACCAGAAATCTTTTGTTCCCGTAGAAGCGGCAGCAGGATAAGTAATAGAGAGCGGAGGTTCAGCGGAGGATCAACGCCCAGTAACATCGGTGGTTCGCTTACTAGAGTTAACAGTGTTACAAGCGTTCTTAAAAGACTTTTCAGCAAAGAAGACAGACCAGAAGGCAACAAAGCAACTGATGGGTCTAAAACTCCTGGCAGACTTCCATCTTCTAGTTCTGCAGCTTCTCTGCAAGCTCGTTTCACAGGTAGTTTATAAATGACCAAGTAATGGACTTCTCTGCTCGTTTTAACGCTCAATCTCCGAGTTAATTGAATTATTATTACTCTTTCTCTAGGTGGTGGCTCAACAAGAATTGGAGTTATCGAAGAGGTGGATGAACAGATAACGATGACCTCAATGAGGCCAGAAACTAGGCCCCATGTTCAAACCATTTTTCCACAAGGTCCGCCGACTCCTAGCGCTCCAATGAATGTTCCCGGTTCTATTTCTGCCCCTAACGGTAGAAACGCAGGCGAAATTTTATCCACTAGTGCTCCAGCAGCGGCCTTCAGACCTTCCAATGCGGGAAAGTACGTGCAGCTAGTAGACTTTCTGTAGCTAATCAAGCCTGGAGCTAATCCTAAGACTTCTGAGGTGTTAACCCAGTCATTTTTACTTGCAGGCTTCAGCGCACTACCCAGTCTGCTAGATCTAGTGTGGCCTTTGAGCCTACTGCAGAGTATGTTGGCGGAGCTGTTATCGAGATGGATAATAGCAGCCTGAGTAGCACAAGCACAATGAGTTCGGACGACGAATTTTCAAAGCTTAAAACTGAAAGAGACAAGCAACGGCGGGACAGAGCAATACTAAAGCTGGCTAGGAGCATAAGCGCTCAGACGCAGATTAATCAATCTGGTAGTCTTAGCGCCGGGGATTCGGAAGCTCTTTTGACCGAGCTGGCTAATGCTTCTCGTATTTCGCTTAGGCCTAGGAACGATAATTATAGCGATCATGTTTAGAACTCTAAAAGTTTAGAGGTTTGAAGTGAAGGAAATGGAGAAAGGAGTTAGAAAAATTCGTATTTATCACTCAATTGGCACTGCTCTTTCATGTTATATAAAGACATGTAACTGCTCAATTAATGAAAATTTTATTCGTATAAGAATTTATTCTAAAAACTAGTGTCGATTCTTTATATGAATAGATAGAAGTAAGAAAGAAAAAGACACCGTGACTTAATTCCTATAAAGTTTGACTGTACTTAAAACTGCTGGTACATAGTTATAGTTATCGCAATAGTTCGAATACAGTATAGAGAAGTAATATAGACAATTAAACTACGCTTTTGTATAATAGAATTGTTGCCAATTAATCATATAAAATCATTATTAGTATCCGCATTGAAGAATCGAAAAGATCAATAAGAAGTGAACTTAGATATTATATGATTTTTAAATTCAAATGAAGAACAATTCACAAGCTTGATAATTGAATCAAAATAATTAGTATTTTAACTATATTAATCATCAGGTTAGGGTCATACGAGACGATTCATTGGTTGTGGTTGCCTAAGATTTTAAACTAGGTATTCAATCAATTCTTTTATAAGAATTGCTTGATGATGCTATTTATTGCACAAAATAAAATAATATCGATTGATAATAACTAAACTCATATTTACTACTACTTCATTATCGAAGAGACATAATTAAGCTGAGTTAGGATAGGTAGTGAAATATATACATATATATATATATATATAGCTAGGCAATTTAATATTTTAAAATAACATGATTTTGCGATCAATATTTATGAATCCCAGATTTTTTGATATGCTCAAAGTATTGTACTGTATTTAAAACGCTACGTTATTATCCGTGTCATTGTAGGCAGGATCGTAATATCGGGAAAATAACATTCACGATAACATGTTATCACAAGAAGTTTGTTTACTTATGTACGCTGTTATTTTTGTTTCTTTTGAACATTGTTGATTTTTTCCTTTTTTTTCCCCTCGAAGAATCATAGATAAGAACATACCATACAGAACAAGTCAATGATTTATTCAAAACAATATAAAAAGCAGGATAAGGAAAATTGACAAAATCAGAATGCGGGGATTCCTTTTTTTCTCTTCTTTATGCCATATGTTATGCGTCATACGTATAGATAACTCGTTCAAGTAAGTCAATAAGTAATTTGAAACAACGAAAATTATGACTAATAAGAATTATTGATATTTAAATGTAATTAGAGATACCTATTTTATTCAGCGAATTTTAATTTCACTTTTTCTGATATACGTGTAAAAATGATCGTGTATTAATCGTATATCAAGTGCCTGTGATTTGTGCCTGTAATTTTATACCGAAAAGTCGTAATTGGTTGTGTAAAATTATTATTTTTGTTCTTACATTAGGCTTAAATTCATTCACCTAATTTAATTTAAATACATATTATGCACACAAGTATGCATTCAAATCTAGAAACATTCCGGCAATAAAGTTTCTCGCATATGCAAAGACAAAAGACTAGTAATAATATCTACAAAAAAAAGGTCCAACACCAATATTGCGATATTGTGAAAAATAATAATCATAACATGATATCTAAGTTTTGGATAGTCGACTGAGAGAGACTCTATTACATTATTATCAATGATTAGAATAGGTATACTTAATAATTCGATATGTAGACCAATTAAAACACATCTTTTAATTTTTAACTTATATAAATTCAAATCGTACCTATTTTGTACTAAGTTTATTTTAGAATCATGCGGCGAGTTTGAGCTACAAATTTACGCAAGTGAACAAATGAAAACAAGTTTAAGTTTCTTTTTAGATTTTATATTATAATTTAGAGCCCAAGCTCCCCGCTGTGTTTTCTTATTTATCTAGTATTTTAATTTTTGACTAGTAATTCTTGATCGACGACATTGAATAAGGCTCTAAAGTTCGCAATCGAACATAAATTTAAACTGCATATATTTGTTTACTTATTATTAAAAAAGTCTAATCCATTGACAGACACTTCAAGAAGATTCGGTGCTCGACTTGCGTTTGGTTACGCATCAATCATTGTTTTACCAGTATTATAATATTATTGCAATAAATTATTTCGTCCTAATCTGTGTAAATTTTTCATTCAATTTATCAAAATACTTATAACTTTACACCTCATTCTTATTTTCTTTCAGTCCACAATAATAATAATGATTGATAACAAACTAGTAACAGCAATGACTTATAACAAGAAATATTATAACAAACGTTATAAAACTACATTCACTTTTAATACAGCGTGTATCAGTACTAGAAAAATTATATATATATCAACTAACTACTATCGGTTCAATTTAGATATTTCAACAAACCTATCGTTATTACAATAATCTTTGTACGTGTGCTCGTGACGCAGCTTAAAATCCAAGTATTTTTTTGTAAAAAATTCAATGTATTCAGGATGCGTTGGGTCAACTTCCATGAAAAGTAATCCTTCAGGAACCAGAGCTTTGGACGCATATTTCATCACAGCTTTGACCAAGTTTAAACCATCTTTCCCACCATCCAAGGCTCTGAGATCCTCGTATCTGAAAAAGTATAGAAAAACAATAATATTAGTCACTAGTTCCAGAGAACTCAATTATTTCATCCCGAAGATAAAACGGAGTTTACATTCTTATTTCCGGTGCTAAATTTATTAGCTTAGCTGTCGGTACGTAAGGTGGATTGCTGACAATAACGTCGAACTGACTTTCCTCAAATTCTGCAGCGGATTCAACGCTTTTTACGAATTTTACAGTCCCGTTTTCCCTCAGTACAGCATTCAAGATTCTCAAATTATCTCTCAGTCCTAAAATCTCTGCGTTATCTCTCGTCAAGTCACAAGCATACAGACTCTTGTCTATGGATGTACATCGGATCTAGAAAATTGAAAAAAGGTTCGATCCATGTAAAAGAAAAATATTTCCTTTCTTTTATAGAGAAAATAATTCTCAGCTCATCCACCTTGCTGTTAGCGTGAACAAGAGCTAAAGAAATGGCCCCAGACCCACACCCGATATCCAATATCTTGCAAATATCTTTTTTCATCGATGCTACACGGCTCAGAATAATGTCGACAAGAATCTCTGTCTCTGGTCGCGGTATGAAGACTGGAGGCACCATTTTCAATGTAATATCTCTGAAGTCCCACTCTCTGATGATGTATTGAACAGGCATTCTGGCGAGTTATAAAAACGAGACAAATCAAAGATAAATAAGGAAAGAAACGTAGTTTTTTCATTGATATATTTACCTGGACATTCTACACTCGCAGAGAGATTGTAGTCTGGTTATTTGGTCATCAGAGAGTCTCTGATCGGGTGCATCGGCCAGGTCCATTATCTGAAGAAGTAGTTGTGGGTACTGTGAAGCTGGATGAGAGATTTTTCTTAGATAATAAGATACACCCCCCTTATGTTTAAACAATACGATAAAAGCTTGAGGTATGAATTCTCGCTGTGATTATTCCCGGCTATTTTATTTACAATTTATTTATACCGTATAATAATCTACCTTTTTCGTTCCGAGAACGTGAGCGAGAATGTGTTCGATCGATTCAACCGGCTCCGAGATTCCTTCATGTTCGAATTTGTTGCTCCAGTGTTTAACCATTTCGCTTATTGTTTTTGGCTCGTTATCGTTCGTGGAGAATTGTTTGTTTGCTTGTCTCGAAATGCCGGTTAAAGCGAGATAATTATGGAACGTGTATAAATACGGGATTCTACACACCCTTAACATCTTATAAATCATTATTATCCACTGTATTGGATTTGACAAAGTTTTATTATCATTCAATCAACGCTAATCTCTACGATTTAGATGGCCCTATTGTTGATCTTTAAAATATCAGTGGGTTTAATCAACGCTTAATTGAGACACTTCATGGACCGATCAGCGGCGACATCTCACAAAGATTTATTAAACTAGGGTATGTAACTAGGTCGTATGCCCTTCAATCAAACACCAGAAAAAGGCGGTGGGATTAGTTTGTCTGGATAGTAGCGCTACTCTGGTGACAATTTATGGAACTATATTTGCCGCAAATAGTCAGGCGCGAATTAATATGAATCCATTGAATCGTTGAACTTGGTACTTATTGCTAGTAAGTTATCACGAGAGTATTCTCGACGTAGATATGCTGTTATGGCTTTTATATAATAGAGACGAGCTCTTCGAATCTTATTTTTACTTATGTTTGTTATGTGCTTTAGCTGTATTATAATACAAAGATAGTATAATAATATTATGAATTTTTGATTGAACGCATGAAACTGTTGCTTCAGTAGATTAAAGAATTAGGGGTGTAGATTATGGATTATGATGTCAAGCTCCGAATAAATAGGATTGTTTATTGAATTGCTTTACTCCAGAAATGATACCCATCGACTACGGCATCATTTTGCAACATATAAATGGAAGTGTTGATTCATTATGATAGTAAGCTTGTAGCAGATAAACAGGATTATTATAAAACTCATGACACTATTATGCAAGAGAATAAATTCACGACATTGACCGGAGCAATTTTAAAAACTGCTATCTTACTCTTAGTAGATATTTCGCGATTGTGGAATAATACGCGCCTGTAGAAGATAATACTATACGAAAAGTTACGAAAGCAAAGTCGATAGGCGCGTAACGATGTTTCTCTCCTCACTCAGGTGCTTTGCCTATACAAGGAGACAGGCATTTGAGGTGAAAACCCACTAGATCCACCTGTCGTGTTGCACTGTCGAGTTTAGCATACGTTTCGATGCACTAGGATTCCACTTATCGCCACGCCCTGCACATCTAAATTTTCTGATTTTCGACAGAAAAATGTTCGAGGAAAAAAATATGAGAAAGAAAATTAAAAATCTGCATTACGTCGACAGAATTTTGTCATTGGGTCATTTCGCGGGGCGTAGCGTGGCGTGGCGTGTAGGGCCTAGTGGGATCCGACTTTTAACCATGGCTTCTCGGGGCTCACATGTCAGTCGTAGAGTGACCGTCAACAAATCGAGATCATTTCCTTCCGTTATAGAAAATAAACAAGTATAAAAAATATACTTGACGATTATTATATTCCATTTAAATATTTACATTGAATTGAGCGTAGAGCTTTTTTAATCGCGAGGAAGAAGTAAAAATATAATTACTCATCAGGATATTCTTAAATTGTAATTACTTACATTTTAATAATTATTCTCGCACTTAATAATTCTAACGAAAATATTTCAAGTGCCTCGACTTCTGCTTAAATTTATTCATTTTTTCTCCACTCCGTATCAGGATCTGTGCAGTTGCTCGACGGAGAAAATTTCGCTAAACTGCAATGGCGTGTCCCATGAGAAACGGAGGGTCAGTAAAAACGATAAATAATATTTTTTCTGTGGTATTGAATCACGCTCAATCTTCATTTATACCAATTCCTCATCATTTTCACTTCAAAATCGTCCATGAAAGTTCATATCTGAAAAAAAAGTAATTTATTTTGATAGATAAATGTCTGGTCAATCATTGCGATTTTCTTATAAAGACGTTCGCAACTATATCGCAGGCCCCCGAAAGTCTCGAATCTTATGATAAATATGTATTTATTATTATTTCGGATAAGAATAAGTGAGTCTGCCCCTCTTATCAAACAAATTGTCAAGTGGTGATAAATAGACGTATGATACATAAGCGAAAAAACAGAAAGCCAGCGTTAACGTAATCTAATTCTGCTAGCCAATCTGTATTTTTTCCCTCAATATGATTTTCGCACAAGTCAAATGTGATAAACTGTAGCAACATTATAAGAAACATGCGTAAGATACGCGCGATCGTGTTTCGTCATGTTATGTTCATATTGAGCGGGTCATTAGGTCGATGTGTCATCATATCATGAAATCGAATAATCCAAAGTATAATCCAATCGGTTCCGATGAAGTGCTATTTATTTATTTTACCGTAATTAAAGGGAAAGGTGATAGCTGTATAGACAATTTACGTTAGAAATTACATTTCGAAATCCTGGCCTAATGCAATTGTGAATTTCTTCAGAGATGATTCGGGCCAGGGAGGCGATCAGTTGACCGAAGGCCCGGGAATTCTTTACGGGGAATATCTCCGTCTCGATAAAATATTGTCTGCCCAGAGGATGCTGAGTGCACAATACGGGAAAGAAGGTGTTCACGACGAACATCTCTTCATCATCACTCACCAAGGTCTGAATATATTTTTGAAAGATTATCATCGACCACAGATATATTCTTTTTGAAACGAAATTCGAGTAATCTGTTCGTCGTTACAGCCTACGAACTATGGTTCAAGCAAATCATCTTCGAACTAGATTCTGTGAGAGCGCTCTTTAACACGGAGGTAAGAAGTACAGTTTTTTATTTATTCTTGAGTATTTGGTGATTCTTATTTAAAAGTCGTTTTTTTCAGGGTCTCGACGAATCAAGGACGCTCGAAATATTGAAAAGATTAAACCGAATCGTCCTGATATTGAAAGTAAGTGAAAAATAAATCTCAGCTATGTATAGATAGAGATCAGGAAGTTCATATATGATAACAAGATAAACTAGAGGCGATTATGCCATACCGTTTGTTAGCGAGGAAAATAAAAATCAGCAAAAACATAGAGGAAGAGAGAAATCAGATAAATTTCGCGTGATCTGAGCAAAGTGGCTTCTCTGGTATACACATTGGGATGGACACGTAGATTAAACCCACATATGTGTATAAGTGTATGAAAAATGTGAAAACAGAGGCCGAAAAAAGCTCCACGCGGGGAGGTAAATCCCTCTGTGACAATGACAGTGGCGGTGGTTTTAGCCACCTAGGGTGAACGACCTGTTCGATGTCCATGGCTCGGTAATCCAATTAGTTTTACGTCAGTACGTGCGATCATCAAGGAAGTATTAGATTTCGCACTATATTTAGCCGATGGCTTATTACAGTTCCGGATTCTTGTAGTATACCTGGCTAAAACCACACGTGGCAAAAATTAGCTAACTGGGTCAAACGCGAATATATAGGATTCTCTTCTTCCTTATACTCAGATTTTCTCTGTGGGTATAACACGATATATGAGCATAAGTATCTTCCATCGTATTAGTACCATCAGCTCTGATCAGAATGATAAGCGAAGCGTATTATTCAAATATCGAATTATCTACATATATAAAAGTAAAGATTAACTGAAACGAGATAAATGAATGACACATACATATATAATTGATTTGCAACACGAGGTCGTGTAAATGACGCTACCATGATACTACGTAATCTTGTGTATGTACTACATGCGTATTGTATAGTTGAATTACAATGTCTTACTACATTCTCCGTTGGATTCCGTACAGAAATCTATACAAGATATTTATATATAATAATATATCCGCGTACTAAAGTACGATGCCTTGCATAATTATTAGTATGGAATACAGCGTGCGACATACCCTGCCACAGGTATATAAACACACCTTTATAATTTTTCGCAGTATTACATACTCTCGGCTCAAAATCTCACCGTCACCGTCACCGTCACGGCCACTATCCAGTGTCGAGTTCCATCGAGTCGTCTCGACTTACAAGACCTCGATTTATATGTACATCCTATTTGTTCGTAATAACTTATTCTATATATTACATAAATATATACGTATGTATGGAAGGATCATTTTCCTCAGTTAGAAAGATTTCTTCGGGGGATTTTTTATGCATCGAAGAATGACGCGTATCCGATCCGATCCAGAGCTCTGCCTTTTCCGGTAACTATTTCGCTGCGAGAATTAAGGAAGAAGGTCCGATTTTGATTAGCGTAAAAACGAAAATACCGACGAAAAGAAATCGAGACGATAAATTCTGCACAGACGTGATACGTAGATGTGCATGTCTACACATATGGGAAAGTCTCCGCTTACGCGGAAGCCAAAGAAATCTCTTCGACTCGTCGCTTAATTTTGGATCGATGGTGTAGTACGCGTAGTCATCCTTGAGTCCATCTTCGTTAAAAATGATCCGCAGTTGGCTAGGCAGAAGCGACGAGTCAGAGAGAAAAGAAAAAGGAACAAAAATGAGAAAAGTATAAAATAAAGGAAATTTCTTTCAGCTTCTGGTCGACCAAGTAATGATTTTGGAGACAATGACGCCGTTGGATTTTATGGCTTTTCGTGACTACCTCTGCCCCGCTTCGGGATTTCAATCCCTCCAATTTCGTTTGCTGGAAAATAAACTCGGTCTCCTTCAGGAACATAGGGTAAAGTATAACCAGAGTTACAGCAGAGTATTCGGAAGAGATCTGGAAGCAATGACTGCTTTGGGTAAAGCTGAGAAGGAACCCAGTCTCAGTTGTCTTGTACAAAACTGGTTGGAACGGACGCCCGGTCTTGAACCGAACAACTTTGACTTTTGGGGAAAGTATACCAGAGCTGTTGAAGGGATGTTGGCGGAACAGGAACTATCGGCGAAGGTAAGAGCCGCGAAACGGTAAAGACTTAAAAAAAGAAAAAAAAGAAAAATAGAACGAAAAACCAATGATACCTACATTTTTCTCTTTGGCTAATATACGCGTGGATTATAGAGAGATATCAACAGATCTTAG
The DNA here is from genome assembly GCA_947538915.1 of Tenthredo distinguenda. Lineage (NCBI taxonomy): Eukaryota > Metazoa > Arthropoda > Insecta > Hymenoptera > Tenthredinidae > Tenthredo > Tenthredo distinguenda. The sequence goes on from OX384533.1 coordinate 1,576,954, forward strand.
TATCTTAGCCTCGGATCATTCGCCTCCGATACTTCATACTTGACGCGTAACTCAAGGTTTGCGGTAAACCGCAGATCTCTCGCGTAATAATATTAACGCTCAATACGAGTAAGTCAGTCGAAGGGACAAGGGACAGACGCAGATTATTGTACCCGAGGGCCGATTGACGGCGAAATATATTGCTCGTTGAACCGCGAATTCTAATAATTAACAATTGTATAGCTTAGAAAGGAAAGGAAGAAAAAAAAAGATTGATCAATTTTTTTACGTCCGATACTATGTTTCGGGAATTGATACGCCATCGTTTTTTTTTTTTTTTCTTCTTCTTCTTTCTCCCCTCAACGCTAATTTTAGGCAGAGAAAAAGGAACAGGTACGAAAACACCGTCTCTCAGACGTTTCATCGCGGCGAGCAGTCTTCGAGACTATATTCAACGAGGCCCAACACGACGCTCTTGTGTCCAGAGGGGAGAGAAGATTCACTCACGCAGCTCTGCAGGGGGCTGTAATGATCACCCTGTACAGAGACGAGCCTCGTTTTAGTCAGCCCCATCAGATCCTGACTTTGCTTATGGACATCGATTCGTTGATCACTAAATGGCGATGTAACTGATTATTTTACGATAATTTTATCACCTGTCTCCGAAATAATTTTCAATTTTCTTTGATTTCAATTTCCAGACAATCACGTAATAATGGTGCAGCGAATGATCGGTTCGCAACAGCTTGGAACCGGCGGTTCTTCCGGTTACCAATACCTGAGATCGACGTTGAGGTAATTAGAGAGAGATATTGATAAAATTTTTTTACATAATTTTCTATGAGGTATATATGAAAGAACATAACGAAAAAAGAACAACGGAATTTGAATTTCAGTGACCGTTACAAAGTCTTCCTTGACCTCTTCAACCTCTCGACTTTTCTAATTCCTCGAAACCTGATTCCACCCCTAAGCAGAGACATGAAAGTTAAGTTATCTGGCGCTTGGGGAAGCTGGGGCGCCGATGATGATCATAATAATTTAGAAAGTTCTGCCGAGGGGTCTATGTGAGATGATTTAAACCCTGTATAGGTGTGAAGGGGAAATTATTCCTATTATACGCGTATAAATTGTATAATAATTTCATTTTATTTCTTATTTTTTGTTTCATTTTAGGCTGCACTTGTTTTACATAATTTGGGTGGAATAATAAATAATTGAAAATAATATAATATATATAATATCTATAGATATATGTAAATAGTTGAATAACTGCAGTATATGGTTTATTTATTATGTTTCGCCACTTATTTGCCAGATATACACTACGCTATACCTAATATTTAGTTGATTTTATTCATTGGAAAAAGAAATTAACAAAATCACACACATGTTCCTCTCGCAAGTAGGTAATTATAATTATAGCTTGCATAGATGACTTCCAGTAATTACAACATTAATAATAATATATTATGATATTGTAACGATGTATAAAAGTTTGAAGACGAAAAGAGAGAACGAGAGGTTCGAAAAAAAAAAGATTTACCTATTAGAATATGCAATAAGCTGCCAACAGGAACACAATTTTGTGGCAAAGTGCTTATCGATAGATATATAAATATATACGATAAAAAATCGAAATTCATCCTATTAATGTATATTGATTATTATTCTACGTTATAAATTATACATGTATATACAGTACATTGTTTTAGACTACTAGATCGCTATGTTATGGCATAACAGTGTAATAGTTGATATTATTATATGATTAAAAAATAATGTGAGGCCCTGTTACCTATACCTATAGTTACTAACTATTACGATGGTTACAATATCGTGTTTACAAAAAATAATACCTACAATCGAATCAGTTATATTGTATGTGTTCATTAAAATGTATAATTGTTAAATTAGGTACGTGTGTGGGGTGGGAATTTTTTTGTTTCTCTCGCTTTTTAATTTTCATAAATACCACGGATCTGTTATGTTTCGTTATTACAATATTGATTGTGGAAAGGCACATATCGTTTCAATAATTCATACCAATATCTATACATATCGATTTTCTACTTTACGTATAAGATTAGCAAGAAAAGGAAACCCCTTGTCTCTTCTTTCTTCTAGATCACGTTCAAAGATGAAACTTGATTAGCTATACCTATTATAAAGAGAATAGAAATAAAAGAAACCGTTGAGAAAAACATTCCACATAAATTATAATAATTGACGATAACTAATTACCGCATAAATTTCCGTTGGTAGCTATGTACAGGTATCCCTTATCTCCGAAACGTGTACCCCAAGAATTTCTAACTATGTAAAAAGGCACGGGGCCGGTCTTGTCATAGCCAACAATTTCCACCGCATGATTCAAGCTCGCAAATTCACCGTCACAGTGGTACTGGATAATACCACCCAGATAATTCTGCCATGATAATGCGTTTACAGCCGCAGCAACAGGGCCGTGATTCGCAATTATAGTCATCAACGCTTCTTCGGCGTCAACAAAACTGCGCAATTAATTAAAATAAATAATAATACATATTCCTGGTATCCATATTATTAATCAAATGGTTTTGATATCGCATTTGTTTTATGAATGATCATAGCGAATAGAAAAATAAAATTAAACACGTATGAATCTACATGTATGGAAATTTCCGCAGGGAAATGCAGGCGAAGGTGATCAGCTCAAACGAGGTTGAAAAATCTTAAGGATGTACCGTATGATAGATTACAGTTAATATCGGGGTGTATGTTGAGTTGCCGATTGCTCAGGCGCAAACGCGCGAAAAAATGTATACTACTTACTTATCGCAGGTGAAATCACTGACCCTTACGCCAATCGTTGTAGCTGAAGAAGTTTCCCTGCGAATTAATTATGCTTATAAAGGAATAATCTCTATTTTTCTTTTCTATAATTCTTTACGGTACAAGTTCAGGGCTTTCACGAGATTATGAATATCTATTTACTTGTTCAATCGACACGTGTCCGTTATCCAAGTCATTGGGTAAGCGGATTCAATCTGGATTTTCACCTTAGTCGATTTGAGCCACATGAGTAAACTGCATATGTCGCCACCGTTACAGCCGAAGTTACTATTCCCCGCGCAATCGATCATCTGATATTTCAAAATGCAAAAATTCTTTACGGACTTTCCTCATTTACAAGCGTGAAAGTAGCTTCTTTTAATTTTCTCTTTTAATACCTCTTGAACGCTCAGCTGGTAAAGCGTCCCATTTTTCATCGCAAACATAGTTTCCGCAACTTCTACTGTACTAAAAGCCCAGCAAGCACCGCAAGTGCCTTGGCTTCGTACCGGCGTTACAAATCCCTTTTCTCTCCAGTCGAATCTTAGAGGAATTCCAGCCGATCGATGTAATCGATTATTGTTATTATTATTATTATTGTTCTTATTATTACGATGCGAGTGATGATGTTCGTGATGTAAATGTCTCATACTACGAGACGGCAAATCAGTTCGTAAGTTTAAGGCGCAAAACTCGTCCTCTGACATATCGGAGAATTCAGTTATTCCATAAGTCGCGCTCTCTTTATGTTTCCGCATTCGATTCATCTCTTCTATCTTACGTAGAGATTTCTGCGGTTCAAAAATCTGATTTAGTATCGCTGTCGTAGATATCTACGATTTGAATACTTTTGCGCGTTGGTTAGGCGCCGCGAAATTCAAAAGGCCGATCATTCTAAATGGAGCAATCACAGCGATTATAAATTGTTTACAGACAGCGCTACCTACCTGAAATCTCTCAAACCTCCGCTCGTATTCCGCAGGTGAATGTCTGTACGATTTATTAAAATCCTCAACGTATTCCTTGAACAATTTAACATCTCCGGCGGAGTTGTTAGAGGGCTCGATCCTAATCGGTATTGCCAAAAAGCACAGACTTACTAACCCGATTGTAGCTATCAAAGTTTTCCACTCCATTATAAACTATTAGTATTATTCTTAACGATATCAAACTTTCAATAAACGGTTATCTAACCACCCTGCAATCAATTGCCACCATTAAATAATTATTATGATTCTTTTATTGAAATAATCCACACCGCAACTGCACCTCGTTTGCAGATGCGTCCGATGACAGACGCAACATAACATGCGCCCCGCACGTCCCTCGCAGACGACAAATCATGATGCGATTAACTAGCGACGATACAAAATATTACAGTATATAAACTCGCTGCCTTATCTTATGTATAATTTCCCGTATTTTTTTTTGAAACCGTATTTTAGCATTCTTTCAATTTTTCGCGGCTCAAATGGGGCTAAAAAGTGTCTAATTTGACCCCGAATACGTTGATCAATTCGTGTTTCCGCTTCCAGTAGAGTCTTTCGGTTTCCCGTCTCCTTTCTTTCTTGTAACAGCGCTAAACATGGCAGCCCGTTCGATTTCTAAGAAGCGGAAGGTTGGTTTATTTCATAGACTCAAACAACGTTGATTGTAAAAATATAGTGACTGAAAACAAACGTGAACATTTATCTGTGATATTTTGTTTGAAAAATCCAATAATCTTAACCTAAAAATATCAGATGGCTCGGATACTCGTCGGCTAGTGTTTAGAACTATTACACCACTGCTGTCACTTGTTGTGTTTTACAGTTTTAATTTATCCTCATAATTCGACGCTATCATCAATATTTTACACCTTGTCGATGTTTTTCTTTCTCCTATTCACTAAACGTAGTGAAAATCATTCCAAAAATCACGCGAAAAAGTTAGGTTAGGTTTTCCTCGTAAACACCGAGAACTCACGTTGTTTATCTGCAATTTCTGATTATTTTGGCTGTAATTTAATCCTTGATTACAGTTCGTGGGTGACGGAGTCTTCAAGGCTGAGCTGAACGAGTTTTTAACTCGTGAATTGGCCGAGGATGGTTATTCGGGCGTTGAGGTACGCGTGACACCAACTCGTACAGAGATCATAATCATGGCTACCAGAACGCAGAATGTTCTCGGTGAGAAGGGGCGCAGAATTAGAGAACTTACATCTGTCGTTCAGAAGAGATTCAACTTCAAAGAACACAGCGTTGAACTTTACGCCGAGAAAGTAGCCACTCGTGGATTGTGCGCTATCGCACAGGCAGAATCCCTGCGTTATAAACTTATCGGAGGACTCGCTGTCAGACGGTGTGTATTTAAAGGCTCTCATTAACTTGGGAAATAATAATGACTCCTAAGGGTCAAGAAATATCATAAAAACTTTCATTTTTCACTTTTTTAATAACATTTTTCCAAATCCTGGGTGTAATATTACAAAAAACTGTTTTTTACCATCAAACGATAGAAACAAGATCTAAAACATGCATGTTTATCATTCCATCCTTTTAATATTCTCCAAAATCATTTATTTTTCTTTAAAATCTTTGGAAATGATCAAAAGCCTAGATAAAAAATTCCCCACCAGGGAATTATTGAGTTTTATTGAGATTTTGCATCAAATGAGTCTCAAATTAATCATTTTTAACATATTTATCCCATTTTTCTGTCCTGTTCATAAAAAAACTGTCCTTTTTTTAACTCCAGCGCGTGTTACGGAGTACTTCGTTTCATCATGGAGTCTGGAGCAAAGGGTTGCGAAGTAGTAGTGAGCGGAAAGCTGCGAGGACAGCGTGCTAAGTCTATGAAATTCGTTGACGGTCTTATGATTCACTCTGGAGAGCCAACGAACGACTATGTAGACACTGCTACTCGGCACGTTCTTCTTAGACAAGGTGATTATCGTCGTGAAGTTATTTTCGATCAATTTTTAGGGAGAGAATCAACTGTAAATAATTGTTTTCATTTTTATTTTCTCTTTCTCAGGTGTGTTGGGAATCAAAGTGAAAATTATGCTTCCGTGGGACCCCAATGGCAAGACTGGACCCAAGAAACCTCTGCCAGACAATGTCTCTGTTGTGGAACCAAAGGAAGAAACTCTTCCCACTTATCCATCATCAGACGTCAAAGTTGCAAAGCCAGACGCACCACCTGTGGCGCCAATTCCTGTCTAATTATACGGATCTTAACATTAAAAGCTTTTTAAAGATCTATTTCATTCTTCAGTTATTTCAATCACCGATTCCATTAGGGACTAAAAAAACGACTAAGTTTTGGTTCCTTGTTATAACAATTCATTTATTTATCTAAAAGTTAAAATCATGTTGGTAGATCACAGAAAAAACGATTAATAGTCTGATCGTTGATCCAAATGGTAATCCTTCGTTTATTTCCACACGATTTTCCACGAGCCACCAGATTTGCACTTCTTATCTTTTCCGCACAATCGATTGAAAGTCGTGTTGGATGGAAAGCCGATTATTTCTCTATCCTCTTGTATCCGAAAGGTGAAAGTAGACTCATGAGTCCCAATGAAATACCTGAAGAAATATTTAACGAAAAGTTAAGCTTCTGTATACATAAAAAATACCAACAAAACGACTTACCTCGCTCTTGAGCAAATAATCTGATCAACTATAGCCACACCCCCATCTTTATACAACTCTCTATCTCTCTCAGAAGGGGAATATTTATGAACCTCGTACTTATCCAGATACGATTTGAGTTCTTCGTATTCTAAAAAATGTTCCAAATTGATTGAAAGGAGTCAACAATGGCTAAATATCCTTCTCACCATGATCCTGCGCGTCTGTAGCGACAAAAATAACATCTAAATCAAGCTCTTCCATTTTTTTCTTCAACTGAGAGGCGGCGCTTTTTATAGTTGGCACAGAACTAGCTCTCCCAGTCAAAAAGTCCCTGCGTCTGAGGTGTACGCAGAGATAGGGACCCCCTAATGCAGTTCTCTTTCCCTGTAGATAAAGTGAAACACAGTTTTATAGCCGGATTGAAAATTTTCAAGCAGGAATTTAGCTACTTTTTCTTTAGTCCAGTCAGAGTTCTGCTCCGTATTATCGTCCACGTCGTTTGAATTCAAATATCTCTGTCTATAATCATTCGCAATTTCATAAAGAGCCGAGTTATATCTCATGCTGCGTCTGGCTCTCCAGTATTCTTCAGTACCGTAAGAATCGTGAAGCGGTATTTCCATGTGATCAAACATCACAGAGCTGTAAAATAAGCAGATTCTCTTTCACTCCAATTTACTTTATTCCATTTTCGCTTCATCCAACTCTCAGAAAACTATCAACCTGTAAATTTCTGGGTGCAGATTCTCCTCCAGTCCAGACATAGTCCCATGAAATACCAGGCAGCTTATTTCTTTCCCAGTTATATTAGAATATCCCCAAAATCGACCCGCGTATTCAGACACACAATCTACCAGCTCATTTTTGTCCTCAAAATCTCCGGTTTCGAACATTTTTTCGTCGTTTTGAAGCACGTAGACACGATCTATCGCGCAGTTCTTACTATTTGGAGAATATTCTGAAACATGTTTGAGATTTGTGTTTTAGTTTCTTTTGTTATGGAGGTTTTTTGGATTTGACTATCGTTTTATACCTTGGAAAAAGTCCCGCATTTCAATCACAGGTACAAATTTTTGTAAACTTGATACATCGAAGAATGTACTCCATGGTATTTGCCGCTGCGGACCAATATCTCTACTTTTCCAGTGGTACAAGTTCCCTGAACGATTAAATAACGAGTTTATTCAAATTTCAGAGCCTCGACTCTAGTAGTTTGTTAATTAAATTTCAATTTATTACCCCAAGGCGGTAAGACTAGACGCCAATCGTATAGTTTATCATTTTTTTCTATTAAATTCTTAACGAATATTGCCGTTCTGATATAAACGTCTCGCCTCAGGTTGAAACCCTCTGGTGGATTGACGTCGTATAATATAAACCTGTGAGAAACAATCGAGGCAGGAAGTTGAAAATAATTCTAAACTCTTTTCGTTATTAGTTTATCATGCATTTATTCATTTATTTATTTAATATACACATTATAAGCGTAAGGTATGGGATTATCAAAGGTTAGGTTACATTAGGTTATGTCAAACCTCTTGTTTGAAAACTCCTCGTGATTAGTACAAGCTTTATCAATCGAAGAGTATTCGTCTGGTTTTTCGCAGTATTCTGATCCTTGAGTATAAACATTTGCCAAAACTGTCAAAATTAATAGACTAAAATACACCACGCGTATTTCGCTGGCCTCCATCGTAGACGCAACGGTCTCTGAGAGGTATCGCCATCTATTTGAACAGCGAAGAACTACAAAACTGCATGCAAGTTGCATATTACAAAGCGCACGTATATGTTTCGCGGCTAAAGTAGTTCCGTAGTTCGACCGCGAGATGGCGAGACCATTTGTCACCCCGTGAGCCGATTTCATGAATTTTAATTAATATTTATCAACTACCGACAGACTAGTCTTTGCTATTCTGACAGATAATTCTGTATAGAGAAAATCTGTACATGGTAATACGTATTTGTCTGTTTCATCAAAAGCGGGTTTGTGAGTGAGTGTGAATATTGATGAAATAGCATATACAGGTTCTCGTTTTATTCCATTTCCTTTACTTTCACTTTTACTTAAAAAAAAAAAAAACAGATAATGGATTGCTTTATACGGATACTATAGGTATGTATTTTCCTCCTATGCTTTATTCAAACTGAATTGGATAATGTTAATTATTGAATTATACGTAGTTTGAGGTATACATAGTCGTAGTTAAGAAAATCAATTCTTCGTGCGCTCGTATAATTCCATGATAATAATAATACCTACTATCTAAGATCCTTTTTTTTTGTTCTCATTCTTCCATCGATAAAAACATTTTAACGATCAATTAAACGCCCCTAAAATACCGCAAGATTATCTGCTATCGCCTGACTGGGCAAAAAGCTTCTCGCGTCTCCGAGGGACGGTATTATGCCCCTGTGAAGACGTCGCGGTTGCGTCGCGACGTGCCGCGTCGAAAAGGACCACCGACTGCGACGCTATACCATAATACAAATATTTCTCTGCCTATTGTGTTTGTCTTCTCCAGCCTTTTCTTTATTTCTCTGATGTATTTTTTATGAATTTTTTCGTTGCTTCTTCTACTTATTTCACTTTTTATCCTTCGCTGTATCCGTTCACAGTTTTTATTAATCTTCTCTTCTCATACATTTCGGCGATATTACGTACTCAACAAGTTCAAGCGTCGTAAAAGACTCGCTTATATATAATTCACACCCTAATTCGTGTACCACCTTCTTTTACGTACCTTTGGTATTATCTCTATATTTGTATAGGTGTATACGCATACATACTACGGTCAGAACCACACTGACCACTGGATAAAATAACGCATGTAACTCGTATGTTAGTTATAAAATTCAACTGAGGAAGTGAACGAAGATATTTTGACCGCCATTCAAGAATTTTATTAAAATAAATCCAGTTTTTTACTCATACGATGTATACACCTGTACTCACATGTAATCAGCTCAATTAGAATTGACTGAAACATATCCATATTCAGAATTCAAAGAATCAAAAAGTAAAAATTTATTCAAAAATAATGATTCTTCTTCTTACACGTACCATCGTTTTTATTTTCAATCATATATTTGGAAAATTTGATATCTCTCATACAACCTACACGTACAGATATACATGGGTCGGATCCACCGCGAAGGGATGAATGTAGCCACATACATAGGTATGTAAGTACCTACGAAAAAGGGTCGGATAGGGTGTAGATGGTACGATATTAAGCGCGATGTGCGTCGCGTCGTCGGGGGTAGGTGGCGAAGAAGTCATAACGGTCGTTTCAACTGCAGAGAAGAGAGAAATAGAGAGATAGATAGAGAGTTGGGGGCGGATAGCAGGCCTTTTTCAAAGGGGTATCACGAATCCCCTGAACCTTCGAAGGTATCCTTATGACAAAAATGAAAAGGAAGAAAGAAGACGTCTAATTTCTCTGTGGAACTTTCGATTTATTTATTCATCGGACGTTCTACCCCCAATGGAAGTGGGTACAAGTTGTTAAATTCTCTCTGTGTATACTATATACATATAATGACGTGCAATTAAGCTTCGGCTTAGACGGACAATGGCGTGTGCTACGAAACGTAAATCGTCGCAGGATGGTATCTGCGGGGCAGCTGGAAAGGAAAGGAAAGGGATAGAAGGGGGCGTAGGGATGGAATGGAAAGGAAGGGAAGTTAAGGCAAGGGAAATAGGGAATAGAAGTGCATATCTTAATTACAATATTCCCTCGAGCTGCTGCTAAACCTGGGACTCTCGTTCGCCCCCAACTCTACGCTCTCTTACACTCGGTAGAAATTTAATTAATTTACCGGTATCCACCTTCGTACCTCTACCTACGTATCTGCCGCTACTTGTTAACGCTCTGAAATATTGTCGTTAATCTTTGTATCTTATATTAACAAGCCACACAGTCTTTACCTACCCCTGCTTCCACAAAAGCACAATATTTTTATACGTTCTCCCATGGTTGTGATAAAATCTGGGGTATCAAATCCCTTCAGAATGTCAAACTATTGAGAATAGTTTACTAAATGGAGCAATCGTCGAATCTAATTGTCCATAAATTGTCGGAAAAATCTTAGCCCTGTTCGCCATGCCCTGCCTAAGACGAAGAGATTTCGGTCTAGCTAGAAACAGCTAGAGACTGTAGAAGAAAGTTGGGTGATCGAGGGGTTGACTCGGGGTCTGGGGCTGGCGTATTTTTCCAAAGAGGTTGAAAGAGGATATAAATTTCCTTAGGGCTCTTTCGCGCTCGGCAGCTGGGGCCGTACGGATCCGGATTCGAATTTCCGGCTTAACTTAAGAGCTAATAGCACGGCCATGTGCAACGCTCGATATATACATGTATATATAAAACCCCGACCACCCACTGGCTGACCCTGAGGCCCGAACCTCGATTATGACCCAAAAAACCGTTTTCTGTTTTTTTGTTATCACTCATTTTTCGCGATTTTCTACAGGAATAAAAATAACAAAAATGAACCACCCCCGAGGTCCTATATACTTGAATATATTTCGATGCACATGCGGCGATCAATAAATAGACGCAATTCCTAGGACGACCTACACAATCTACCCCTCTCTTACCCATTCGCCAACACCAATGCCCCAAGAGATTTTCCCTCTCTCAATGTACAGACTACGTTATATTTTGTGTACATATGTGATACTTGATGGAATGAATAATGTTGTAGGAGACCTAAAATCCTTTTCTATAAACACACGGCTAACGATGATCAGCAACGAGAATCCCCTCAACGATTAATACAATGCGATATAAAGATTGGTGTTGTTGTTGTTTCCGAAGAATGGTTGTTGATGAGGAAATGGGGAAAACGGTTCTAGGGCATTGAGGTATGTATGTATGTACGTATTTGTACGCTGGTAAAGTGTAGTATGGGTAAAGAAAACGGGAAGAGAAGAGAAGCACCGGCTTCGCTATTCCCTGGCGCAGGGCGGGGTGGGAAAACGTCTTTGTGTGCTTAAATTAAATTAGGAGAAAACCGAGAAGAGAAGAGAAGGGTGGAGAATCGGAAACACTCGCGGCTTGCGTTTTCCTATACATTCGTACGTATGGAGATTTTTTATGAAGCATACGGGTGAATTAATAACAAGAATCCACGACGATGTTATAGCCATCAACCCTTACGCGTGTTTCATGGATATAAATCTGCACTTCATTCTATCATATATATCCACATAAGGCGACGAAAATCCTCGACGATCGAGGGGCAATCAAACTTCGGAACGAATATAAATTCGCGAAAAAATCTGCAAAGATCCGCGGGTCGAAAACTTGAAGGAAGTTTCGTTCGAAAGATGCGCGGAACGGAGTCGCGGTTTCATTGAGAAGTCTTATTCGCCCTGTTCCCTTCTTTCTCCGGTCTAGGATCATCCGTATAGCTCGTAGATCCGGAATTTTATTGCCTCTTTTTACCTTCCCCATCGCACGAAGAAAATACAATAATAGAGACAGCGCGGGTTTGGGGTTGAAGATAGGTGCATCGAGTGTTAGAGATCGCGGGATTCTGACGGGGTGAAATCGGCACAGGAGCTGAGAGAATAGAGAAGACAATTTCTAGATACTCGGGTCGGATAGTGGCGGCGTTCAAGAAACAGTATAAGGTATAAGGTTGTATAACCAAAGCATAGAAAGGAGGGTACTAAGGTAAATGTAAGTATCTATAGGTGTACGTGTGTACCAACTCTTCCTTGTTCGCACGATCGGGGGGTTGGGTAGTGGGTAGACTTGGTGGAACTATAGAGAATAGAACTGTCTCATTCGAGAGCGGTGGTGCCTTTGTCTCAACGGTTGACAGCGCACCTCGGAATCCGAACTGTAAATCACTGGAATAAATCTCTAGCTCTTGAAAACGAAAAGATTAAAACGACGAACGAATAAGGGAGAAAAGGGGACATAATCCCCGAACGAACGAAAATATACACCTACTCTAATCTCTCCCTTCGTTCATTATGTTCCCACCGATTTTTATTTATATACTCTCCCATCAATTAACTTTCATATTTTCGGGAAATCAAAATAAGAAGATAAATTATTAATCTAATTATCGATTTACTATTAATCAGACGTTCTCAATCATACGATCGAATTCGGGGGTGTACATGGGTGAGCGGTTTGCGTTGAGCGTGACGTAATTCGACACTAAACTGCCAAGTGCTTGATTAATTACCTCACGTACTCTGAATAACCTTATTTACTCGGATTTACATGTACCTCACACCGTCGGTTCGGGTCGCGTCGCGTCGCGTCACCCCTAAAGTAGACAGGCTTGACGAGGCTGCGTAGCGCCACGCCGTTACCAGTAGCAGTAGTAACAGTCGTAGCAGGACGTCCCGTACCGAATACTACATATACCTGCGCTGCTCCTGGCTTCACCTATACTCACGATCCAGGTTCGTAAGTAGAAATCATCCCCTTATAGCTGGCTATAACGCCGAGCGATTGATCTGTGCCGATTTCTGATGGGTTCCTTATTACACCGAATCGTATATCGAAGTAGGTGTAATTCAAGCGTTGAATAAACGAATGTATACGTATATATGTTCGAGAAAGTATAAACGACGACACTTTTTCAACCCTTGTTGAGAAAGCTCTCGATCTAATTCGCTGAAACGTGTATAAATTACATTTGCATGTACGGGCACCAGGTCGAACGCCGTTATACCGTTATATACCCACGTAGGTATAGAAAATTCGCGAAATTATATACACATGTGTGTATTGTGTGTAAACTTGCACGGTATCGCGGTAGTATCGGTTCTGCGCTCTCACATACACATCCCCTGTACGATTCGTCGATCGAGATGTTCGATTGTGTGTGTATATTATTGGGCGCCACGTAGGTATAGATAAATGTATCTATATATCGATATATATTATATAGATGCGCTACTGCAGCATATATGTATGTTTTATATATAAGCTTGCAGTTTCAAATGGAAACTCCACAATGATATCCGCGCATAGGCAAACAAAACGAAATATATATTTTCTGCCCGCTCGGGCGCACGACAGCACGCCGATACATTACATTAAATCAACCAATCGGGCAAAGTGCACTGCCTATATACCCGCGTATGTACATAGATAGGTAGATAGATGTATACATGTACAGATGCAAGGGTATACTTCGCCCCGCAACAATCCTGTCCTATATATTTTCAACAGTTCCTGTTTTCGCGAAAAAATTTTTTTTATCGAATCCGAACTCGCCGTGGAACAAAAAAATCCAAAAGGGGTGAAAAGAGAGAAAGAAACTTTAGCAGAATTATTTCTATTATATAGAATCAACGCGATGATCGGATATACGCGTATCCGTATGCATATTTGAAAGAGATTCGTATGTAATCAGACAGAAGGATGGAAACGAAGCTCCGCGTCGCGTCCTCTGATCGAGTGGAATTGAATCAACCCTGGTGCAGGGGTTGGGTTCAGTCCTGGAATTATTTGAGGAATACTTGGATTACTCGCATCGATAGGTAGAGATAGGAGACTATCGGTGAACCGAGGTCCGAGCTGTTTTCGGATGGTTGAAAAATGGCACATGAGTCAAAAAACTCTTGTGTTATTGGGAATACGAAAGGACCAATGAAAGAAGAAGGACGATTTGCAACCGCAATCGAATTTCTACTCGATATGCGATTTTTATTATTCACTCTTCGAACACAATGTTTCGTGCGGAGTGAAATATTCAACTGCGGGTTAATTTTCGTCCCAAAAGTTGTCACAGGCTCGATTCCATTACCAAAATTAGTCGCTGAAATTTCTCCGAATTTTGCTGTAATATCCTTGAATACTTAGCCCGTTACCCTTATACTCCAGTTTCGTAGGGGTATAAGACCTGAGGAGAGACGTGAGCAGCCCAGGACCACTCGTCACCTAGCTTACCTTGTATGACTCAGTTTCCAATGAAAGAGGCCCGCGGCACGTTTCAAACTAATTGACACGCGGATTTTCTACCCCCGACTTTCAGGAAACGCGCGCCCCCAGGACTGAGGTATGTAGGTACATCGCTACCATCCCCAACCCGGTCTCATCGTTAATGAAAAATAAATTAGTCTTCAAACTTCTCGCGAGACCAATGTAATCACTGTTCTTCAAAAGTTTCCCCCCCTTTTTTTTTTCTTCCCCTTTTTTCGATTTTACTCTTCCTTTTTTCTTCACGCTCTCATCTCTTTCTCATATACCTACCAATCGCCTCAGACGTCTCGAATAAACGCTCTGATTTCATATCGCTTCTTTTTTTTTGAAATTTATCTTCGGAAAGATGGAAAAGGCGAATGTGGAGGAATCGGATCGCGAGGAGTTTTGCTTCGGTTCATATTTCCTCCCTTATTCTCCCTCCCTTTTCCCATTTCCTTCATCAGCTGGTAATTCTTCGCACCGACCTTCTTCCCCGAGGTGGATACCTGTGTCTCTCTATATCCACACACGCGTATGTCCACTTTTCTCTATTCTCCTCCTAACAGTCTCGTTTAGTAGAAAATACACCTTATAAGAGATTTTCCAGGATCTCCAGCTGCCACAGCTGCTGATTGGATATAAAATTTCTGTTCAGTTCAGTTCAGCTCCGTTCTCTCCCGTCTCGATTTACCCTCTTCCTTTTCTCTCCACTTATCTCACTGCGATTCTACCGGAGACAGAACCGAAAGCCAAAATTGCCTTCCATTCAATCCAGTAAAGTAGGCAAAATTTTAACTCATTCAATAAGCACGAAACGATTGATCGCCCTGCCAAAAGTCGAATTTCGAAGAAAGATAGAATCCTAAAATAAAAACGACGAATTCCAGATATTTTTCGATCTTTTCCACCTTTTGGAAATTCAACTTCGAGGCAAAGAAGAACGAAATTTTCGGGTGGGACGAATATCCGATGAATAAGTGGCAAAATTTTCCACTTAGAACTAGATTTCTAATTTTTCCCTTACAACGACTTCCTCCGAGGGCTGTAAAGCCTGTAAAGAGAATAGCTCATACTCGTCTAGGATCCGCGTACATAGGTATGGGTACATATATACCCATAGCAGCTAATTTCTACTTGAGCTATATAATTCGCCCTCCCTCAGCCCGTCGACAGAGTCCCATGTCATGTCGTCGCTACGTCGTTAGCGAGGTGCTCGTCAAGTAGGCGTCAGTAACGTCTCGAACTGAACGAGCCGGAGGAAGAAGAGGAATCCGCCAAATCTCTGCTGCAGATCTTTGACATTCTTCTTACTTTCCTCTTCCTATTTTTTTCTTTTTTTTTTTTTTCTCTCCTCGCTCTCTTTTCCCCGTATAAAAGATGAGCTAAAATCGGTCCAAAATGATACATATGGGCATTTTTTTTCGTCTTCTTCTAGCATCCCTCGTGTTATACCTGAATAACTGCAGTTATACCATATTTAGATATTTCTGGGGTAGAAGCACGCGATTTTCTTACACGTACCGTTCTTCGCAGCTCCGGTTCGCGGCTACCCTCAGCCTCCTACTCCTCTTCCTTTTCCTTCTCAGCGACGCGGAGCCGTCCTACAGGACTTAGTAGCTCTCGGCGTGCATTAACCTTAACGACCTTTTAGCCAGTTTTTTCGCTGGATTTTTTCCTGCCAGTTTCCTGAGATTGCCGTGTCGCCAGCTCAGCGCCTCTTAATGTTGGTTTTCACCCCCTGACTCCCTCTTTTCCCTCTTTCTTACCCGCTTCTTCTTCTCCTCGCCTCGGCATGGGATCCTCTCTCTTTTCCTGCCTGCCAGACTCACTTTGTCGTAGGTTTTCCAACCCCTCTGAAGTGACAAGTCGTCTACCGGACATATAAACTCGAGATTTGATGCACTGCGTTATTCTCCGAGTCTTTTTTTTTCTTTTCATTTTTCCTTCGAGTCTAATTTCCTTTTTTTCATTTTTATTTTCGGAGGCACGAAGAAACTTCAACGAAAAATTTGAAAACCAGTATTAATCGATGGATGAGAATCATCCCCTTGTCCGGGCGTCCGTAAAATGAAAAGTTTTGCTACTCTCTGCTGATTATTTGGCTAGGTGACAGTTTAAAAACCCGACCATCCCCGAAGGGAAAACTTTCGACTAGTTGGATTAGTTAGGTTGAACAATTCGGGCCAATCCTCACGATCTGGTAAAATGAAACGGTGGTCTCTCCTCTCTCGCCTAGTCTGTACGCTCACGGGTTGAAAAAAATTCGATTTGGGGGATGAAATAGAACCAAACGCTTCCAGCAGTCGATTAGGATATCGAAGATTCAGGTAAAAAGAAAAAGTTTTGTATTTTTATTAATTATTCATCGAACGCTGATCAGTCGGCGTGGAGGAAATTGAGTCGGGCGCGAATGCGAGGTGTGGAAATAAAATTTAAAAAAGTAAAATCGACACGTGGAAGTTATATACCTAGGAATATATGTATAAAGGTACTCACCTACCTACCGCAAAGTTTAATAACATTTCACGTCTTCCGTGGAACTGCAGAGTTACAGAGTTACTCTTACTTCGGCTCTTATTTCTTCCCGCAAACTTATATTTCCCTCTAATTAATGTTATCTTCGTTCACATACCTATTCCCAATGTATACGTATCTACCCATACATATACATACGTATACGTGTCTATTTATATACAGATTAATTCCTTAGACGTTGGTTTTTAGGTGGTATCATATCTCGCATGTTCGAGATGCTTTGATCTCTCGTATCCACCCCACGTAGATTAGCGGGAGGCGAGAGATGAGAAGTATTCGTATATACAGATACTCTGAAACTTTGCTACAAAAATCCGTGTCATAAATTAGTTATTAAATAACGACTATATATCAGGTCTGATCATTTTATATACGTATATACGTATATCTCTATTCGTTGGGTCATTGGGATAGGATAGAAGAGTGAGTCTGGCCGATAAGATGCGAAACTCAGGCAGAGCTGGCAGAGCCGGCAGCAGTAGCAGCAGCAGAAGCAATGAGTAATAGGATGCTTATTCCCGAAGTTCTTTAGCCTTAAGGAACGACGGGAGCTGATAATACGATTAATTTACTTTCAAGAATCGTAAAATTACGATGAAACTTTAAATTGGATATTTTATCTCGAGATCTCGGCGTGGTCTCGTGTTCACGCCATTCACTTCCTTCTCTGCCACCCCTAGATCCCGTTTTCAAAGAAGAAAGGCTTCGGGAGGAGAAGAATAAGGGAATAATGCCCACCGATCCAAAAGCTACGATTGTTAATAATCCCGCCGATGCGCTTTTCCGTTTATTTTTACATACAGAATTCGGATTTCGGTATGTTGCTGATTTTCGATAAAATTTCTGAATACCGGAGCGAGCTGGGTGACTCCGGGATACGCGGGGCTTTCAACGGGCGAATTTCACTCGCAAATTAATATCCAAAAATATCTATCTATTCATCTATCATCTATTTATCCATCTATTAATCCACACGGATTTACAGAGTTCAGAGGACCGTTTACACAAAATTTTATCCGTTTAATCAGCGGCTGTCGGTACGTCGCTCTTTGACGCGAGTGCGATATATCATTCGCGATATTCCCCATTGATTGGAAAAATGATATAAACTAAAAAACTGAAGAAAGAAGGATACAAAAGGCAATAAAAATTGACGAAAATTATTTGTAATCATCTTTTCTCTCTCATTCAGAAATTAATTTCCTCCTAGATACAAATTTCGGGATTCTGTGGCACATATCTGTAGCCCCGTGTGTAGGTATAGGGGTAATTTATAGCCGAAGAGTCTCATCTCATCCGATATCCTCCGACAATGAGGAGGAGGCGTCAAAGCGAGCGGAGGCCAGAGATCGGAATACTTGGGTGATCACATTCTGAGCTCGTTCTAGGGGGTCTTCTATAAGGCCAAAACCCGTGACCCGATCGGTTGCAGGGGGTTTGAGAGGACCTCTTCAAGTGGCCCGTCCCGGGCGACAATATACTCTTATCCTCATCGTTTGTTACGAGAACCTGCTTACCTACTTACGGCAGGCCACAAATATCTCATACAATTTATTGCCTCTTCTAATAAATAAAGAAATCCCCGTTAGTTATTATTTTCCGACGAAAATATACGATAGAAATTTATTCGTATGATCTCAGGGTGTTTACTAGCGCTAAAACAAATTTTGCAAGGCAGTTCGATGACCTGCAACTCTTCCCATTTAAATGCCACAGGAAAGACGCGACTTTTTTCTTTAATTAGTATTACTCAGCCGGGTTCAGTGATAAAAAAAAATTCCGAGTGTCATTTTACAGGAAATTAAATTTTCTACGAAAAATCTCTTTACAAATATTCTTATAAACTCGATAGTTTAGCCGTGACAAGCGTTCAAAGATCACTCCCAACGTTCAGAACTCTTATACCGTTGAATTTACAGACTTGGTTCTTAGGACGTTTTTTGTAGAGAATTCAAGTTTCTATAAAATCGCGATCCGCGGAAATAACTCGCCGTAAAACACCGCCGAGAAATACCAATTGAACAAAAAAATCGTATCCGTGCTATCGCAGCTGAATGGAGGGACTTGCAATTCATTGAGCTGGCTTACAAAATGTGTTATTAGCGCTATCCTTTCGCGAGAATTTCTTGAAAATATTCTAAAGGATATTCGCAGGTATTTACAGAATTTTTTCCTCCTTCCTTATTCGGTTAAATAAATTCTAGTTTTTGTTTTTACTTTTTTTCTTTTTTTATCTCTTATTGTTAATGAATTCAAGAATTCAGAATTGTTGTTGTTCTTCGTATATACCAACTCTCTTCTCTCCTCTGCAATAGCGATGAATATTATTATACAGATTTTCCGGCTCGTTGGGAATACCGGCGATTCCCGTTGCCCGTACTAACTGTACGCAGGGAATAAATGTATCTGTAAGCACCGAGACCGCGTAAATAAATTGTACGTATCCACGGTTTCCACGTGTATGTACACACGGCTATACGCGTTAAATCCGCGCGGATGATAAATAATTGTTCAACGTTTTGGAAATCGCTATAATATTAATATATAATTAGATTTTAATTAATCAACGATAAAAATTAAACATTTCAAACCGAAATTAAAACCTCCTATATTCGCCCGAACGAATCGAAGACAAAATAGAACGTAAAAATGAAAATAAAAGTGAAAATAATCAATACATCGTATTAGAAAAAGCTCCGGATCGTTTTCTAACATTTTCTATCTACACAGATATACATATATACCTATATACATATAGTTGACCTGTCGTGAACGACCCCCAGCGACGACCGAGTTGACCCATCAACCGGAGCCTGCCTCCCTTTCTCCCTTCCTTCCTGCCTGCCTGCCTGCCTGCCTGCCTGGATAGATCGACGACGTTTTATTCAGCGATTTCCACCCCGCCTTAGGGGGTTGGTAACGTCCTTGCTTACCCCGAGGGAATTCTTCGACCCAGTCCCACGTCTTATACTCGCGACGAGACGGCTGCCTTTATATATATATATATAAAGTGTATATATAGATATATACATTTATAAGCAATAGTATAGCATAATACTAGAGCTTTTGGTTCTCGTCTATACTATGCTATACTTGGCACGCTCTCGGGGTAAGATATTATATTAGATTAGATTAGATTAGATCAGATCAGGTGAAGTTGCGTTACGTTATGTTGGGTTAGACAGAGGAGGCTCGGGGATGGTCAAGAATAGATATTTTTCTCGTCTTTTTTCTTACGGAATTGACCAGTTTTTGAATATTGAAAAAATAAAAATAAAAAATTATCCCTCTACCCCTTTTCAATTTTATTCTTATCGTTAGTGAAATGAAAAGAAAGATATTTCTGAGCCATATCGTTGGATAAGAGATATACTTGAGAGAAGTGAACCCAGTTCCCGAAAAATAAATAAGAGAAATAGAAAATCGTCGAGTCGAGTGTTGGGGAGGGAATAGAATGGAATAGAACAGAATAAGATAAAGCAGAATAGAATAGAATAGAATAGAATGGAATAGAACAGTCGGGGGAGGCTCGGAAATCGCGAAAGGGCCGTGGCTATGGCAGATACAGCAAGGGTTGGTATAGTCAGGGAGCTACTGCAGCGGTAAGGGGCTGGTATAAACGGGGGCTAAGAATAAGAATGAGAAAACGGATAAAAATTACAAATCTTGCCCATTTATTCTCGCTGGAGTTTGTCTGCCCCTGACTTCTAGCTACCACTTTACTACAAGTAGCCACATACGTCAGCCTCCGCTTACCAAACGATCTTATATCCTCTGGTTCCCCCAATATTATGCTGAGAAAATCGGCTCTTCCTTTTTCCAAATCACGCCTTTTCACTTCCCTTCGGTTTTTCGCTCCTTCCATTAATTTATCTATTCATTTTTCGAGCCGGGGTTGAAGTTCCGAATTTTGGAAAGGGTTTCCGTATAGAGGGTCTCACATCCTGAAAAATATACTTAATGATCTAAACTTCACCGTTTTTGAAAATTTGAAATCGTCTGAAATCAATTCGCAACTTCGACCCGGCCCCTAATTTTTTCAAACGGCCGGGGGGATATTCTTTTTTGTTTAATTTACATCTCGGGATACATATAATAATAAGGCAGAATCTTCTTCTTCTTTTTCTTCTACGGCACTGATTTCTTGTTTCCGTAATTATAATTCCGCTGCGTGTATGCATAGTCGTTGTGCTCTCGCCGGAATCCCCAATGCTTCTCGTCTCCTAACGGGGTGGGAGATATTCATACACCCCGAGAAGTAAGGAAGAGTAGAAAATCTGCGAAGTAGGTATATACGGCCAGGGACGATTACTTACTCTCAGTGGAATTTTTCGGGGTAGATTATACCCTCGTGCCGCCGAGTGAGACGCCGCTCCACCTACAGTACCTCTACAACTCTGAATTCTTTACAAGGGTAAATACCCGGGTAAAATCTTCCCTTTTTTTTTTTCTTCTCTCCCGAGTATATAGGGATGCAGGTAGACACGTATACACATCGGTGTAATAACAAAAGGAACAAGAATAAAAAGAATGAGAAGAATAAGGAGAAATAACCGCTCGTCCTTTCTCTCTTTCGATTACCTGATTGCTGGAGGTATAATACATTATCCAACGTATCTACGATATGGATATGAACCCCATTGATCCCTGGGATCGGGAGAACCGAGGGTCCCTTTTTTCTGTATTATCATATATTCACGAGGAGGTGAAACCGAGAGGGGGGAATTCTCTGTTTCGCGAAATATACGTGATTGTAAAAATTTGCAAAAAAAAATGGAAGTATTTAAAAATCAATTTTAAATATTCAAAGATCAATTCCGACGTTTTCCCTTACTGTTTCCCCCACCTTTTATCTCCCAGCTTATTGTGTCGCTCTTCGACCCGATACTACCCCAGACTGTAAGGGGAGTCTGGCAGGCGCCATTCAGCCAGAACTTTCGGAGGCTGGATGGCGCCAGCTAAAACGAGATTCAGACGGAACGGCGCCGCAGTTACGATCTGCGGCGCCAGATACTCTGCACCCTTGTATTAGCACGGTATATATACCAGACTCACTAGACAGTAGACACTGAGAATCTCATTCAAGAAAAAAAAAATACGTTTGCTTCGACAGGGTTGAAACGAGTATCAAACCTTTTTTGCGTTATTCCTCAAAATTGAATGACGAATGACTCAAAAAAAAATTTTCAAAGACGCGAATTCAACGATTTTCTATTTGGAGGAAAAATTATTGGATAAAAAAGAAAAAAAAAATTGTTCCTTACGGAAGATTTTTGAAAAAATGATAAAAAATGAAAAAATAAACGTAGAGAAAATATACGCTGAGGCTGTTTATCCTGTCTGCGTACCTTTCGCGTTCCTTTCGTTAAAGGAATCCTTCGACGCTATTATTTACACAGAAGATATATAGGTGTATGTATATGTATGTATGTACATACATAAGGGGAGGAGTAGACGCGATCATCTCGTTAGAGGTTTTCGCCCCAGTTGCTTTTCCCGTTATTTTCCTTTTGTTTTTTTCTTAATTGTTTTACAACGTGTCAACCCCGTGGTAGTAGGGGTGAAAAAAGAGGATCTTAGGTATCCGGATACTTTTAATTCCATCGAAATTACCTCCGGAGGCAAATAGATAGTAGCCTCGAGGATCCAGACTCCTTATACAAGGTCCTTTTGTTCTTCCCGACGTGATTCAAGTCCAAGTCTTAAATTTAAGGCCTAGTATCCCGTCTTATTCCCAGCCGAGAATAGGAGGAGCGGTTTAAGGAGAGGGGAAGAAAAGAAGGGAAAATAAGGGAAAATAAAGGACGGAAAGGCATTCCGAATTACATTGCAGGAATTGAGGCAATATAGCATCGTTAAAGGTTCCTCCACAGTAGTATAGCTCGCTGATAGATCAGACCAGCTGAAGTAGATGAAGAGGAAGAATAAGAAGGAGGAAAAGGGCGAGGGATATTTTTTAAACAGGAAGAGAAGGGAATAAATGAAACGAACCCTCTTCCGTCTAATCGTTCGCCATTTAATCGAAAATATTTCCGCTTTTTCAAAAGAGTGTGAAAAAGTCCTGAATTTAAAAAAAAACCTAAATTTCCACCGAGTTTCCATCGTCCCTCGCGGATCAAAACGCGTTTTGGAATATGTCAAACGCATCGGTTCCTGTGTCGTTTGAAAAAGGAGAGAATGCGATACTTGAACGTGTCGTTGAATAGCGGGGGATGGGGTAGGTTCACGAAGCAAACTTCCGGGCTTCGAAATTTGCGATCTGAAAAAAAAAAAAAACAATTTCGAATCGAATTCCTCTTTTTGCCCAAAAATAAATCTTCGCGCTTACTTATAGTCTCCGAATAAGGCGTCTACTCGTCACTTTACTCCACTTTCAGGTACTCGATGATAAATCACTCGAGAACTGAGCGAACGGCGCCGAAGAGCTTAACAAGTTCCTTTCTCGTCTGGTCTGCTCTGCCCCTCTCAGAAGCCAAACTAAGCATTTAATTACCGATTGTTACAAGGGGTTGAAAGAAATAAGGGATGATTAGCTCCGGTGAAAACAAAAGTTTCTTTTTTCTATCCGAAAATTAATCGTTTCCATTTTTTTTGCGAGGGTAGAAAAGCGTCTCTCCCCTTTTTCGCGCTAGGTATACATAGAAATGTATATATGTATATACGGGGTATTAAGATTGACAAGATTGACACGTGGGACGCGGCATTTGTCTTGTTTTTCAAACTCGAAACTCACCCCCGTTCGAACCGCGTATAACGTTCCATCGTATTTCTGTTATTTCTTATTTATCCTTTATTTGACGCGTGACGCACGCCAAAGTAATAGAATAACGGATTTCCCGAAGAAAATAGTATATGTGGCAGACGGGGCGGTGGGGCAACCCCTTGCCCTCATCCCCGTCCGTTGAACACGCTCGTCTTGAATCGTCGATATAAATAAAATTCCATGAGTCGAGATTTCGAAAATTTTTATCTAGGACCGCGAAACGATTTTCCAAAAATCTTCTGAATCCAGGAATAAAACTAAGCCTCCCCTTCATCCCCCCATCGATCGAATCTTCGAAAGGTTGAGGCGAGCTTTTCGCAAATCATTCCGAAAAAAAATAAAAAAAATAAAAACGCAAATTGTACGTTTGGAATGGGAAAACGGGGATCCCATTTTCTCTTTGAGTAACGTCGGCGCTACCGAAGGCTTCTGGTTATATACGGTATACAAAACGACGCCGACGTCGCTATGACGATTGCGACGTTTTTAATTGTCGGATCGCTACAAGTAGAACGCTTTGTTATTCGTCGGTTTCCCGCCGCTCTAACCACCCTAACAAATCTAATTTTGCAAACTTCCCTTGCCTCGCCTTCCGCGGATCTGAAAGCACGCGAATATATGTATATTCGTGTCTGTATACTTTAACCCTGTATTGGTAGACACACAGACGGACGGGGGTGGACAGATAGACGGATAGCTACCTAGCTGCAGGATAAGTATATTATATACTGCATTTACGTGGATACATAGGGGTAGGTGTATATATTTATGTGTTAATATATGTACATAAGTGTATATATATATATAACCTGGGGGGTGAACATTTCAAAGCATTACGCAGAGGATAAAGAAGGTAATATACCGCGAATGCCATTTCATTTGAGGGATGCGGGGGTGAAAGGGAGACAGAGAGATTCTAATGATGCGCCGAAGCCCGCGGCAAATATTCCCGATAACAGGAAAGCTAGACAGGCAGGGAGGCCCTCCCTCCCTTATTTATTCCCTTACCTCATTCCCTCGTTTTTACCAGTTTGTGGTTCGGGGTCGATTCTCTGCCACCGAGCTGAGAATAAGAGAGGAACGAATGAAAAGAATGAAACCTACATAATACAGTTTCTAACGTCGTTATTATTTCTTTCACCGGCGTTTCAACCCCTCGCACACCTCTTTCAACTCTCGTTTCTCATTTATTCTTCAACACTACCTTCGGCTGTGACTTTATTCGAGTGCACCTCGCGAAACCACCCTTCGAGAACACCTAGACGCTAACTAGATATGCGGAGATCAACGAGCTGCACCAATTCGCCAAAACTTCCCCCGATATCCTAATTTCAGAAATTTGAACTTTCGAGTCGATGAAAAAAATTGTCTTTCAAGTAGGATAATAGAAATGCCGAAGCGGTTAGAGGCATCCGGTTTTAACGAATGAACTTTGTTTATTAACATTCAACTCTCGTCTCGCGGAAACTCGTTCTCGAGAAGAATATTCAACCTGACAAGGTTATCGCTTAATTAACCGTACGACGAGGCGAAGAGCGAACAAGACGTGCCTTCCAAAGACCGATCGGAAACTCCATGACTACTATTCTGATACAAGGTCATCGATTTTTCATCATCGACTAGCTGTCTTCTCGTATTATCTAGTTAAAAATAGATCTAAGGGTTAATTAATATATAACATCGTCGTTACGGGACTCGCGATCGTTTTTCTATAACCAGACCGAGACTTACGTTAACCCCTGAATACACCCTGAAGTTGATTAAGATCGTTTTCCCTAAAAATTGAAGAAGCTAGCCCGAGATTCTACTCCGACACATCGGTACGGACAGGAAAGCTTTCGCACGTTTAGAAGGAAGGGAGGAAAAAAAATGAAATGAAATGAAAAAGCAGAAAATACGGTATTCCGTTGAGAGAATATTCCGGCTTGGAAGTGGATGGATATTTTACTTTCGAGGGGTCGGTGTATTGGTAAGCCTCTGATGTATTACTGGCTGAGCTTGCGGAGTCAGCGGCAACCCAACAAACCGGACAATCCGATTTTTTCTCCTCTCTTCTCCTTCTTGTAGCGGTCCGTGTGCAGTAGGTATAAGATATACCCTAAGTGGAGGGAAAGAAGGAGAAAAAAAAAGGAAAAAGAAAAAAAAGACCCGAGAGAGAAGAGCGCCTTTGTGTCCCGTTCGAAATCGGGTGTATACCAACCCCTGGCTTCTTCATTCCGAGTTAAAAGGGAAAATAAAAGATATTTCGAAACTAAAATTGTAATCCCTTGTAACGATTGGATTTCAAAATTTTCTGCTACGACGACGAAAAGCGGAAACGTTTGTACGACGATGACTCCGCAACTCTTCGATCTGCGGCATTTGTAACCCTCCACATATGATATACATCCGCGAAGTATCATCCCTGCACCCAATCATCCCTTAGACGTCGAAGAACGATCGGGAAGATCGTTTAAAGAAGAAAATTTGGAAAGAGATAAATCCGATTTTCATTAACCGAGGAGATTTTCTTCCGGATATGATCCTCACGGTCACACGGCTGGCCAGGATGTAGAACTACCGAAATGGCTTTCCCAGCGCGTATCTCGCAGCAGTTTGTGTCTGTCGGCATGAAACGACGCGACGCCGACGCGACGCCAACCCTGGGGTCAGGCAACGCGGAGTTCAGTTCAGTTCAGTTCAGTTTGGTCGAGGGCAGCCAGGGCAGGATAGGGTAGGATAGAATAGGGTAGGACAGGGAGGGCTGGGGCTGGGGCCCGCGCAAGTAGAAGGACTCATTATGCAGTCAGACCAGAGTTGCTTCAAAGGGCGAATTGCACGTCTATTCGTTGCGCTACAGAGGGAGAACCGGAGCTTGTCCGCCTTGCTTATTGTCAGACCGCAGTCCGCGAGCTTCCACCCTTCCCTTCCCTTTCCTGCAGCCTTCCTCGTTTCTCAGTTCCACAAATTTACATTCCTCCCTCAACATCGAGAGAAACTAGTTACCCGTTCGCCCAAAATTATACGGGACCAAAATTCGGACTATTTTTTTCGAAAATTCGCCTGCCAGATTCTCGAGGACAATTTTTTCGAACTCGCCGAATGACTTTTCGATCAAGCTGTAAGGAAATAAAGGGCGAGTTTGTCTCGGTTGGTCTTTTGACCTCGAGGATGGGGTTCACCTTAAAGAACCTTTTTTCTCGTAGCCTAAAAAGTGACCGAAAGTTTTCTTTACCCCTCGATAATTGATTGAAAAAATCGTTCGATCGGAATCGGAACGGAGAGATTGGATAATCCGGTTTTTGATTTTCGGGGTGGTAGGAAAGACGAGAAAACAATATTCGAATACGTATCAGCAAAAAATGAGAAAGAAGAGAAAAAATCAGAAGTTACACACTCCCGGCGTCGTCTGATGTACGGGAGAGGCTCTAGAACCGCGCGACGCATGCCGTAATAAAATACGCGGTATGAAACGGGTAATGAAATTTTATAATACGTCACGTACGTACGAAAAGGCGGTAGAGGAAAATCCTCTTTCAAGATCGTAGTTCGCGAGACCTGTCGTCCTCCCGATATTCTATATGGCATACGACCCGCGTTGAAATCCTTCGGTAATCTCTCCTTCCGTTCACAGATTAGTTAAATAATTCTTTGGGATTCGATCGAATGTCAAAATTCGTTGAAAAAGAAGGAAGGATTCGGGGCTCGAATTTTCGCCCCCCTTTTTTTTGGGAAAGTATATTATACCCCGTTTCGAATGTATAATAGAAACAGATTGGTACAAACCTCCTTTCTCTTCTCTCGAAGCCTTTAACCTCGCGCTCTTTGGCGGAGGTATATACGGGTTGCGGTCCTTTTAAAAAATGCATAAATTTCCGTTGAGCTTTTGCGGGTGGGTTTGGCGGGGTAGAATAACGGGGGTGGGCAAAGGATGAACGTTGGAGAGGTTTGTTACGGAGGGGTAGGGTATAAGGCCGAATGAACGAACGGACGTTGTGGGAGGGGTGCGCATCCGGCTCTGGAGCTAAAATTTTTGAATTATGAACACCGCGATTTGAATTATGAACCAAAACGGACCTTGTCTCTGCACGGATGTGCGGATTATAGACTCGCTGGGTACTGACGCGCTTTTATAAGCTCTCTAACGCCGAGGGAACTCGCGAACCCAAACCACCGAGTTGAATTATCGTCTTTTCGCTTGTTTAGTGAGTTACTAACGATCCCACGACCCGATATTCGATGTTCAGCCAATCCTAATTACATTCCACCTACTATTCAGATCCGGAATTATTTTATCCGTTCGTTTTGATCCACGTTTTGGCTCAATGTAGTTCAAAAAATGCGGAGACTCGTTTTTCGAACGTCTCTGTGGCGTAGGAAAAAAAAGCAAACTATTTTTCACACGAACGATTCTAAAGCTTGAAGTTTCTTCTCAAAAATACTTCCTGACGAAAATTTTCTCCTGTTTTTATTCACCGAGTTATTTGATCTCGAATCGAAAACGGTCCGCGCACACTCGTCTCTCGGCTTACGTACGAGCGGAGTCATTCGAGACCGAATAACTCGGCGAAAAAAAATCGCAGAGCATTTTTGAAACATGTATTTGAAAGAGTATATCTCAAGCTTTAAAATCATTGGTCAACAAATTTTCTAACGTTATTCTTCCGCACTCTAGAGAGCTTTGAAAAATCGGGTTCGAACTTTCGAAAATAAATATCTCCCGATTTCTCGGGTAGATTCTGACGTACATGGACTCCGATGATGATCACGTCGAGGAGTAACCTCGATAAGAGTTTCTCCAGTGTATATTAGAGTGCAACAGAATAAAGATCGGTGTGGGAAAAGAAGGAAGAAGGAGTAAAAAGGAAAACGAAAAGGAAAGGAAAAAAGGAAAATGAAGAGGAAGGAGAAGGGGGTTTCGCGTAGTAGTAGGATGTAGATAATAACGACCTATTGATTTTCACTTAGAGAAGTCGCTGTTTGCTTTTATATTTTATTCAAGTTATCTTAGTCGGTCTTAGTTTCGGAGTCTCCACAGAGCTGGGGGCTGCTAGGGGGCTGCTCCTCGTTTCCATTTCGCTCATTGCTACTTCGAAGGCTGGTAGGTAGATAGGTATAGAAGTGTACCTTGCCTTCCTACGCCCATCTACTATCACCTCGGTCTTATCACTCGGTTATTTATGACTACCAACCAAACGGCATTAAATTTCCATTACTTAAATATCGGCAGTTAATCGCCAGTGCGTTATTTATTACACTTTGATAATGATCCCTCTCTCTCTGCCCAGCTTACGGACTTATACATATACACCGACCCTGAAGCAAAAATTGAATGTACTAAAAAAAGGAGAAAAATTTTAACGAATGAATCCGATCGGATTTCTCTAACGGCGTAAATTTCAGGGTTCGCAGATTCGTCTTCGTCTTCGTCTTCTAGCCCTAGCTCGCCCCTTTCCTTTTGAACAAAGAGTGAGTCTTTGTATTTACCGATGCAACCTCTTCGACAGAGGGCTCAGTCAAGGTGAAAAGTTCCGCTTTGTTGGTTCGGAACATTGGCCGAGTGATAAGCTTCCGCAAGATTTCACGGCACGTACCATACCCGCAATAAAACGGAAAAACTACATCGAAGAGGAAGAAGAAGAAGACGAAGAAGAAGAAGAAGAGGTCCGTCGCGATCGATTGCGGTACAAGGATCGCACCGGGATATCCTGAATTTTTAAAAAGGACTACCAGCTTTTATTTTCTTTTAGTTTTCAAGAACTTTATATTTATATATATAGATATATGCGTGCGTGTGTGTGTGTAATTGTTATTATTATTCAATCGATCAGTGGGGCTGGTATATAGGTAGTTTTAATATTCCGACTTTGGGGGAAAAAGAGAGAGTGGTAAACGTGTCTCGGTCGGAATATTGAAGGCGAAATAACTTTTTGATATTCTCACGCTTGCGAAAATATTGCCATTCGAAATCGTTTCCATTCATGGGGGTCCCGGAGAGCCGTAATAGCTCGGAATCGGCTCAAGGAACACAATGCGAAAGAAGCACACCCCCGTATTTCCAGAACCGTCAGCCGGGAACCTCTACCTCTCCACCTTGTCGCCCTTTTCACCTACTTTACTCCTACCAAAGCACACATAAACATCCACGGTCTATTTATCTAAAAATCTCATTCCGAAAAATAGATTTGATGGTTTCCTTGAATATGGCGGAATCGATTTTTTTCCTTTTTTCCTTCACTTATCGAGAAACATTCTATTGACTCAATTTTTTCAACGTTCATATACAAACTTCTTCAAATTTAAATCCCCGTCAAATTTCAAATAGTTTCTAATCGCGTATGTCTGGAAATTCGAGCGATTAGCTATGAAAAAAAAAAAAAAAAACCGAGTGCTTTTCCCTTAATGGAAAGCATTCTGTAAACGAGCGAAGTCACCCTTAGCTTCGATACTCTTACATTAGAGGAACGTATCCGCATTGTTCCCGTACATGGAACCTTTCAGTATCACGAGAAAAGGAGAATCGGAGATAACCGGAAACGGAATAGCCGGAACCTCGAGATTCGGCTTGAAAAATTAATGAGCGATTCGTTTCCCACGATTCGGGAAAACGCCACCTCCGTCTAATTCGGATTTCCCGAAACGTTCAATGGCTGAGAACTCTCTTTCGATTTTTACGAGAAGACTGCTTCTCGGCCGCAAATTTCACCCTGATTTAATCGAGGGTAGCTCTTTTTTTTCTCTCCGATCCGGAATGGCATTAGGCGACAAAAAATCGCCGCTGTTTAGTTTGGGGTCGGGTTTTTTCCCCGTGTTCGACACACGCCCAGACCCCTTCTCGTACACGAGCCAAACTAAGTCAGTGGTTGTGCCCCGGCCACTATGCCATTTGCATAACCGTGTTAAGGAGAGCATATTCCGTTTCAACAAAACAAAATAATATATCAACGTGGAACAGGCAGGCAGCCAAATGCCACGGGTGCGGGCAGCTCCCATCTAAATAACCAGAAATATTCTAATTCTATTGAATCTACCTCTCGAAGTTTACTCCTCGGGGACATCGTCTGAATTTCCTGTACACGCGAAAGCCCTGAGAAATTCAGAAATACTCGCGCTGGAAGCAGGTTGTGTTTATTGCGCCTAAATTCTGTTCTAGGTATCCGCGAGACCCAGTTTTCGAAAAGTTTTTGGTACAGGCACGAATCTACGGGAGGGGTGTATCCTCGAGGCCCTCTGGTCCGCGGGGATCGGATATAATACCTTGGACTTAATAATCGTTCTTCCCCGAGGAATTTATCATCGGGTATCGGCGCTTCCCAACTTCCAATAAAGTATCAATCGATTTTGCAGTAAAGGGGCGGTTAATTTTTCCTCTGAAAACGCGTTAAAACTTATCGCCAGTGTGTAGACAGTCACCCTTCCACCTTACTTCCGCCCTACTCCCACGCCGTATACCCACCCTTCTCCGATAGCTCGATGTGCTGCTCTTTCTCCACAGCCGATGTCGTCCCCGGGGGAATTATGGGTATCATTATAACCGAGAGATTAGAGGACCTCGTAATATTTTTATTACCAATCTCTTTCTCTCTTTCTCCTTTTCCCTTTTCCCTTCTCCCTTTTTCCCCTCTTCCTTAGTCCTGGGCGACCATCTCCTGTCGTATCTCGTCCACCGTCGGTCGCTAATAATGTCAAATGATGGAAAAACGTCTATAGATGGTTTTTGGATGGCTATCTTTTTACCTCGGAATTTAGAGACTAGAGTCTTGCAGAGTATCCCCTAAGAATCGACTATCTCCACCCTCAGTCGACAAGAAATATCAGATTTCTTCCAAAAACTTTTTCGCTCTACTCAAATCCACCCCATTCGTTAAATAGGGCGAGATTTGAATTCCTATCGACAGAAAATAATTCTCTGCGGTTTTCGAAGTTGATTTTCGTCAAAAAATGTCGTTCTAAAATCGAGGGCCATTTCGAAATTTCGAAATCTATCTTTTCTACCAAATTTTTCTATCCATCTGCGTGCTTATACTGTTTCGAAAAAAATCTGACGAGATCCAGTGGCGTGTGGTCTGGCCAAGTAGAATATTACGCGGTTGGCTGCATCCCCTGGACTCCTCGAGCATCCCTTATAGATAATTATAGCTTGAGAAGGAGGAGAAGAGTGAGTGGTAAAATCGGTACATATAACAAGGTCGAAAGAGGCCCGTGCCTTATATCCCGAAGAGTAGAAAATCGAGTCCTTAATTTCCATAGTGAAGTGCGAGGGCGAGGGTGGTTTTCGAGTGAAGGGTAGCCGGCGTCGCGTCGTCTGCTCGTCTCGCAGTACCGTCGAGCTTCGAGTTTGGCAAGCATATATTCTAGGCAGGGAGTTTTTTTCCACCCCCTGAAACCTTGCCTTATTTCTCATTCCTTTTTCCTCTTTTCTTCTCTTTCTTTTTTCTTTTTCTTTCCATTTCCTTTCATTTTCCGCGGTCTCCCTCTCCCTCGTCCTCGTCCTCGTTGTCCGCGGCGCATGTTTTACCGTGAAAATTTACAACTCGCCAACGGCAACCTTTTCATTACGTATTTTACGGTTACGATGTTTGTAAAAATTGCTTTACTGCTTATTATAAAAAGGAGAGGATCCGCTAGATTAGATACCGCAAAGAGGGACAGAGAGAAAGAGGAATGCCATGGCTACGACCGAAGATTTTCACTTCATTTTTTCACTTGTAATTTACCTCTCTTCAAATTTCTACAGCTCCGTACAGTTAGAAAAATTATTAACCCACCTCATTTTCGTTTCCCGCACCGGTGTTCATTTTTCTTTATCCTTTTCTCATACATACAACATGACGTCGTAATGGATTCTTGATGGAAATTTAAACACCGCCTCGCTCCTCGCGTAGTAGATACGTACACATGGATATCTGTATCCACGGGTCAATACTTGAAAATTAATTATTACACCCAATAAACGTAACGAATCTAATAATCAAAAGGAAATTTCTACAGGGAATTAGCGACAAGGATAGTTCGATGATTAAATAATTCACAATTTACAATATAACATTATGTTTATTATTATCATTGTTCATTAATCGTATTCGTTATAATATGTTGTTCGGTGTGTGTGTGTGTGTGAGTGTGTGTGTGTTTTTTTTTTTGGTTCTCGTTTTCTTCTTTCATTTTTGTCTCCCTTCGTATTATTTTTATTTGTTTTTTTTGCTCTTTTTTTGTTGTTTTCTTGTTAAATATCGTTATTTAATTATATAGGTCATTTTATACAACTCTCTATACATCCTCTATTTGTTACGCCTATTATATTTTATATATACAAAAGCATTAATTAATTAATTAATTAATTAATTAATTAATTCTCGATCCTATTCTAGGGCTCACGCTGAGCTGCTGCTGCTGCTGCTGCTGCTGCTGTTGCTTCGTTCACATATCGCATGTGTATGTATATATGTGTAACACCCCCACCTCCCACGATTATCGAGTCTTTTGGTCTAGTCGATCTATATAGCTATAAATAATTATATAGTCGTTCAACGGGTTTTTATTTATCGTAAAAGTTTCCTTAATCTTAGATTCATCGACTCGAAAAACGAAAAAAAAAAAAAAAAAACTGTTTTTCTTTTTTCTTCTTCTCTCACCCAGTTATAATATACGTATACGACGTCCCGTGTAGGTATGTGTATATATGACCCGTCGACTCGTGGGAAAGGGGGTAACGAAAAAACCAATGAGACAAGAAAAAGAAAAAAAAAAAAAAAAAAATTCCCTCTTTACGTATATATATCGTGAATTTCATTTATTTCATCATTTTCTTTTCTCCTGGCTATAAAAATTAATTGACTAAAATCTCGTAATTTTTTTCCTTTTTTCTTTTTTTTCTTTTTTTTTTTTTTTTTTTTTCTCTCCTCGCTTTAATTATACTCAACATCGACGTCACAATTTTCGTTCGATAATTTCTTTTATTCGGATAATATGTATATATATATTAGGGTGTCCGTTATTTCCCAAATTGACTTTTTTCAATTGGGTATGGCCCAAATCATTAGTTTATAGCCTAAAAACAACTATGAAAAGAAAAAAAAAAAAATTTAATCTCCATCAACCCCTTCCTGAATGACGATACTTTTCCTATTTGATTAACATGGGATTTTTGCACTTTTTAGACTTTAATTTTTTTTTCGGTTACTATATTCATTACCTCGTTAAATATTGTTGATTCTTCGACTGTTCTGACCTATTTCGATGGAAAAATTTTTACATTGGAGAATAGTATATTGCCCACGAGTTCCACATACTATTTTTCCCAACAAAAATGTAAAATAAGGCGATTGGTCGCCTGCTGGAAATGAACAAAACACACTCCATAAATGACGCGCACGTCATCCATTGAGGAATAGCGTGTTTTGTTCATTTTCAGCAGGTGACAAAATCGCCTGTTTTTACGTTTGAGTTGGGAGAAAGAAATTTTTTCATGAGTTTTGAAGAGGTCAACATTGATTTTATTTTTAATAATTGTGTTTTCAATATTTCCGAATATTTTTGAGTGTATTGACTTTCCAATGCTTTTTGTCTATTTTAGGGTTGAATATATGTTTTTATACGTTCTCATTACTGTTTAATATAAATTTTCACCTCTTCGAAATTTTTTTCATGAGTTTCAAAGAGGTCAAAATTTGTAATAAACACTAATGAGAACGTACAAAAACATATATTCAACCTTAAAATAGACAAAAAGCATTGGAAAGTCACTACACTCAAAAATATTCGAAAATATTGAAAACACAATTATTAAAAATAAAATCAATTGACCTCTTCAAAACTCATGAAAAAATTTCTTTCCTCGAATGTAAAAATTTGTCCATCGAAATAGGTCAGAACAGTCGAAGAATCAACAATATTTAACGAGGTAATAAATATAGTAACCGAAAAAAAAATTAAAATCTAAAAAGTGCAAAAATCCCATGTTAATCAAATGGGAAAAGTATCGTTATTCAGGGAGGGGTTGATGGAAATTAAATTTTTTTTTTTCCTTCTCATAGTTGTTTCTAGGCTATAAACTAATGATTTGGACCATACCCAAGTGAAAAAAGTCAATTTGGGAAATAACGGACACCCTAATATATATATATATATACATATACACGTATGTTGTACATGTATATATATAAATATAGTATCGTCATTTAATCATTATTATTATTATTTATCATTCGTTATTCATTAATCGTTATTATTACTATTATTATTAGTATTATTATTATTATTATTAGTCGACGGTAAAATTTGAACGTGCAGTCGTAATGATGAAGAAAAAAAAGAAAAAAAAAAAAAAAATCAAAAAGATCCAAGAATCATTTCTTTTTTCGAATGAAAATTCGAAAAAAAAAAAAAAAAAACAAATTACAAATCAGAAACTAACGTTTTCAACCAATATGACAAGTAACGTTCTTATCGAAACATGTAAAGCTCTCTTGATTATTCGTTTTTTTTGTTTTTTTGGTTTTTTTTTTCCTCTTTTTTTTTACATTTTTTCTCAAAATTTTTTTTCTTCTCCTCCGTCGGTCTTACGATTTCTTTTTTTTTTTTTTCTCTCTTTCACGTTTTACAGAATTTCGTTACGTCTCGAACTGCCGCGAGACACATATACATATTATATATATATATATGTGTGTGTGTATATATGTATATATATATTTTTTTCATTTTATTTCTCTCTACCCTCGCTATTCGTTACTAAACGACGTTGTGCGAAAGAGAGCCGTCGTCCCGCCACGTGTTTGCTGGAAAGAAAAAATCATCTATTTATACTCTCTAAAAAATTGCCGCCCCGGTTTTTCAGCGATTTATATTTCGACGGACCTGGTAACGGTATCGATTTACCTGTGTAGTGCATGTCCTTAGCCATCGACGGACACTTCGCATCGGGTCGCTGCGAACAGAAGAAGAAAAAAAAAAAAAATTTTAAGAGAGAGAGACAGAGAGAGAAAAAAGAAAAGAAAAAAAAAAGAAGGAGATTATTAACGAAAATGGCAAACGTTGCGTATTATAGTGAAATTCCCTCATTTTTATCGAGCACCCTTAAACCCTTGTATAATCAAATATGCTAATTTATTTTCTGCACGGTTTTCAACTCTCGTCCACGTAGACACTCTCCCGTTGACACTCTCACCGAACCCCACTCGAAAACGAATGACATTTCATACACGTAGGTATGTATATACCTGTATACCTATGTACGTACCTGCCGGTGAAGTTTTATCGAGAATAATGACGAAGCGCCTGTTTTTGCATCGATATTTCAATTAATCGAGCGAATTAGTAAATTGATGGAATTTGATTTCTCACCTTGCGAAAGTCTATGTTTGTCCGGATCGTCCTATGATGCAGACCCTGAAGCGGCCTCGCGTTGTTTCCCAGTGGCGCCTTTGGGGTACCGTCTGGTCCCTGCATCAGCTTCCTCAGCGCGTAGAGCTTTCGGTTTAGCCAAGGAGAGGAACGAGATAACAAAGAAACGAAAATAAGAAAAGAAATGTTAAAAATATCATAAAACAGAAATCGAAAGTGATTCTTATTTCGTAAACACGTGAACATCGAGTACCGAGGATCGAGTGCGATTCTTTTTTTTTGTTACAATCATCTTCGCGTTGAACGGGTTCCTATTAATACCTCGTTGGCCTCGATTACCGAATTTTTTCTCCCTTCCCTGTCTCGAGGTCAGACAATTTTTTTTCTATTTTTTACATTCATCATTTTTCAGGCAATTTGAATCCGTCGTTATTAAGTCATATCGAGAGGAAAAAAAATGATAAATAATAGCTGACCAGTTGATAATCGTTCGGACTCACCTCCTGAGCCG
Organism: Tenthredo distinguenda; assembly: GCA_947538915.1. NCBI lineage: Eukaryota > Metazoa > Arthropoda > Insecta > Hymenoptera > Tenthredinidae > Tenthredo > Tenthredo distinguenda. The sequence continues at coordinate 1,613,431 of OX384533.1, forward strand.
TGATGTAAATTGGCTTGTTGAGTATCAGCCAAACTGCAGTCTCCCAACATCCCGGATGCGTTGTGCTACCCTCGTACGTCATATACCCGTTAGTCTCCGGAAGTAAGGTTCTCAGGGACAAATGTCGTACCTGGGCCTTGTCCCCTGTAAAGTAATGATTAAAAAAATAGAAAAACAAAAAGAATAAGTAACAAGGTGAGCAAAGAAAAAAAAAACCCTATGGCTTCAAATCCGCAAAATTTGAATCTCTGTCTTTCTTTTTCTCTCGTCTGTAGATAGTAAGATCCATCGGCATATTTCTTATATAGCTCACGGGCTTCTATCTCTCTATATACTCTATTTGATTGAAATTTCATTTGTAGCTTTTTTTTGTCACCGCAAAAGAAAAAAGAAGAAAAAAAGGAAAAAAAAAGGGTAGATATACTTTCTTTCTTTCTTTCTTTCTTACTTTTACTTTTTCTTTTTTCATTTTCTCGTTCTCATACCGATGAGACTCTTTCTCTACCCCCTACCCGCGTATATACTTTGACAGGGCTAGACAACGGTCAGCCAGCTTTCAATCTGGTATTGAACGTTATAACCGAAACTCCAGGACCTTTTTCACGCCGGAGACAATGACAGGGACCGGACACATACTCCCACACTCATATATATATATATATATATATATATATTATATATACGTGTGTAATATATATATATATATAAAGTGAGAGAGAGAGAGAGAGAGAGGGGGATGCGAAGGAAGGAGCGGAGGGTTTCTACCCCGTAGGAAGAGCCGCGATATAGTTATGCGTGTGTTTCAATCAATACGTTGTTAACACGGCAGTGGGCAACGCATATAAATCACTAAACAATGGAAAGCCCCGGGAATGACATCAGGAATCTAAGTGTCCCATTGTCGTTAGTCGTATACCTACCTACTCCCTCCGTTAATCCAGAGATGCGAATTAATGTAATAGCTCCGGTTCTCGCCGAGGTATTCTATTATTGCCATCGTCACCTCGATATACTATATACGATATATATACATAAATATATATATATATGCAATATGGCATCTGAAACTTCTCTTCAACACGGATATATGCCAATCGTTCATACGAATATCGATACGATTCATCTATCTACTTTTTTTCATTAATTCCAACAACCCCTGCAATCGTTGGAATAAATGAAAAATGAATCGTAAGAGAAAAAAAAAATTTTACCCACTCGGAGGAGATTTTCCAGATTTTGGGTAAACAGGATTTTTCGTATTTATACAGGAGCATTTTCGTATTTGGATGAGATTTTGAAAATGCGATTTGTGTTCGAGATTATTTGGGATCGAATCTGAATTTTGTTCTTTCTCTCTCTGTCTTTGGCCCAAAATATGAAAAGAAAGGAAAAAAAATAGGAAGGAGCGCTTTGTGAGTTGGAATACGGGGGGGAAAATATTTTCCCTTGTAGATAGAGAGAGAAAAGGAGAAGGAGGACCCCCTCTTACCTCCAGCTTTTACATGCTCTGGTTCGAATGAAAAAACCATTATTCAACTACGTCGTGACGTACCCGGGGGTAGAATACGGGGGTTTGGTAGGAGTAGGAGCAATTTTTCACAACTTGTTTTCGGTACCACTTAAGGTCCCTATATACCCCACCGCGCCGAGGTATCTTCCTTCTTTTATCAAGCTTGCCTAGAGTCTAAGATATCTTTCTCCATAGTTGAGTGCCTCTCCACCCCATATTCTTCCCCCCTTATATTTATATCTGTACCCCCGTATTATATATACACGCGATGTATACGTAGCACGGCATTTCTTGTATTGAGACTGGTTGACATTAAGGACGAATGTGCCTCGCAAATGTCTGCAACGGCGAATAAGGAGTACGAAGAAAAGAGAAGAGAAGAGGGTGGCAAGGTGGTGAGATTCTTAGTTCGCCATTCAGAACGCTAAGAGCAGAAAGTAGCAGAATCCTCCCTCTCCCTTCTGGCGTATCTATATACTTCATTTTTATTTATTACTATACACGGGCGACGGTGCTACCGCGTCCTCTGCGTAGTCCTGATTTTCTTTAGCGACGTCAACGTCGAGGAGGAGGCGTAGGGTAGGGTAGGGTAGGTAGCTAGGGGTGATCCGGCGCCCGACTACTACCGACTCTTTCCACTCCTTGTCGCGCCTCGTGGCGGAACGAGGCGAGGCGACGCGACGCGACGCGACGGTTCTTCTTCGGGGTGTGAGAGACGGGGATGAAAGTGGGGCGGGGGATCGGGGTGGAAGCTTGCCATGAAATGACAAATAATAACGCGGAAGAGGCGAGACAGAAAAATATCAACCTTTCCCTTATACTGACGTGGTGAACTGAACAGCAGGACTTCGACGAAAGGGCGACGAGGGGTTGGGATAAAAGATTCACCAAAACATCGGGGGTGATTAATGAAACGCATTCACGATTAGATTTATATTTCTCTATGTGTGTCAGGGGGTTGGGAAAGTTTCGAAAATTTTTTGAACGACGGATATAAATTTTCTTCTAACTCCGCGTGTAGGAAGCGAAAGGACTTCACGGTCGTTTTTCTATAATCAGACTAAAATCTAGGGTATCCCTTAAATTTTCGATAGAATACGAAATTTACATTCAAATTTCTTTGACGAGCGAAAAATAATTGAGTTTCAATTTTGATAAGAAGTATTATAATTCCGAAATTGGAAAGACGAATTTCAAATTCGGGAAATAATTGCAGATATTTTTCGATCCACCCCCAGCTTTCGGGAAATCAAATTCGATACCGATATTCGATAGATAACTTCCGTAGGTATCTAGATAATTTATTATCTCGTCGACAGATATCCACATCTTTCGATTTCCTTGAAAATAAAAAAATTGAAAAAAATAAAATGACACGGATACTGGAAAACAAAAGACAAAAAAGTTATTTCGAAAATGTCTTGAAGTTTCTACACGGATTCTCGTCCCGGTTAGATAAAGCTTCGGGAATTACGTCGCGCGTAAGAAGAAGGCGCATTCATCGTATCTCGTAATTCAGTTTTTGATGCGCACTAATTGCACTGGGTGTGCAGCAGCAGCAGCAGCAGCAGCTTTCAGCTTTCAGCTTTCAGCTTCCGTTGCGGTAAGAAGGCAAGAGTCTGAGTGGTTTTTCGTTTTCTCTCTTAGCCTGGCAAAAGCTCTGTGGATAGGTGGGTAGGTAGGTAGGTAGGTAGGTAGGTAGTCTGTAGGTTTTAGGAAATTAGACGGTACGTGTCTTCTTTCTCCCCCGGTTCTTTCCCTCTTCCCGTTCTCTTTATTTTTTCATCTCGCCGTTATACCTGCCTCCTTTTATCTACTTAAATCTCACACAGTACGACGCGACGCTTTTATATCTCACCTCTGTAAAGAACCTTGTTGAAGACACTTGTTAAAATTCTTAATTCCGGATTCGGCGTATCTCCCAACTGCAACATATCAAATGTATCACTTCTCAGACTCTCCTTCGTTCGTTCGTTCATTCGTTTCATGATTTATTCATTAAACCCCCCCTCACCCCCCTCCCTGATCCAAGCATCCCTTTTTTCTCTTCATACGATAATGAACGGATCGAGGTCGACGCCTGGCCACTGATGTTGGTAATTCAGATAGATTATGGCCCCGGACTTGGTCCCTCCGGGTCCGAGGTACCCTACCTTGCGGGAACCTTAAGTGACAGAGCGATGAGCTGCTCAGCGTTAATAAGCGCGAGCTTTGGGACTCTTGGAAACACTTAAAGCCGTGAAACAGGGCGTGCAGGCGGGGTGGAAGGTCTTCGGCGGGCTCTCTTCTCGCCTCAAGAAAGTACGGAGTTTGTCTTATGAATATTAAGGGCTGTGGGAGGCGGAGGTAGACAGAAGATGACGGAGAAAGCGAGAGCGAGGCGAGAAATGACTGGGAGGATTAGCACTCGCTTAAGCCAGTCCACAGTCGAAGTGTTTTCCGGATTTGATGACGACAACGTTTCGGAATGGGGATGAAAATTATGAGGAACTTGGAACTCCTCGAGGATCCAGAAGGCTGGAATACAGCGAAAGACAAGACCGTTTAATACACAAGATGCATTATGCCAGACTGCACTCGTTCGCCTCCGAGACGGCAAGAGCTCAAGTTTTCCCTCCAACTTTCCTAATGCTATTCAAACCGTTTAACACTTTCCATAACTGGAATAGTAATCGCGATGGTTCTTCCGAGAGCGGGGGATTCGTCAGGGCCTGAATCCCAGCCTTTGTTTACCCCCTGAAATAACGCTAAACTATGCAGACATTCGGTAATACTAGCTAGTGCGATATGAAATCCTTAACTGCGGAAAGAGATTTCGCTTACACCGAACCCTTGAGGGTTGATGGCAACTTGTAACCGGTTCTTATACCGTTCGCCGGATTATACGAGACGCGAATGCTGCTCATAGACTCACGGGGTGTCCTCAGAAATCTAGAATCTTAGGGGCATTTATAATTCATTGAATCCCTCCTGGCATGCGATGAAAATTTTCGTAAACGGTTACCGGAAACCGGGACCAGCCACTTTTCGCTCTTTGAGCTCCAGCCTTTTTCTCCTTCAGGGGATCCTGCGCCCCTATTTTTACCAGGACACCCTATGCACGGGGGTGAAATACGCGTATATCCGTGTACACATATTTACATGAGGCGTCTGCAGACCGTAGGCTGACTGGAGCTTAAGATGATGCAAAGCAGGAGCCAAGAGACCTGGCTGGAGCGTTAACTGCTGACGTAATTGTCAATTTAGACGTGCCTCGGAACTGATTAAACCCTAAGGAGGGCAGTGGCGGTGCTCCTCCTGGAGTAGGCTGATATATCGTGGCTGGAAGAGACGGGGACCCGGGACTCCTTACCTCTGTTAAATTCCTCGGAGCCATTATATCGGACAAATTGATCTCTCCAGCTTTAGACTTTTTCGCACGATCAGAGGGAACGCTTCCGCACAGAGACTTGATCGGATGATTCGAAGCCGATGATCGCGAGGCGAGAGGGACTCGTTTTTTACAAGTGGAAAAAATCCGCGTACGTCGATGTGAGGTAATCTTGTGGCAAATTGCGTTAACACCTGAGCTAGCTGGTCTGGCCGACTTCCTACCGCTTCAAAATCAAATAAATCCAACTTCAGTATCCAGGAGTCGTTTGACCTCATCCTTAAGCCCCGAATTTTGAAGCATCGACGAAAAGTTCGAGTCGAGAAATTTGGTCAGATCATTTTTTACCCTGAGAATCCCATTTCTAGTCGCGCATTCAATCCGTCCCATCATTCCGGGGGGAGAATAGTTACCTGGACCATCAGGGACACTGCGACCAGTCCCTGACTCTTGTGCTGGGCCTCGCTCATGTTGTGATAAAGTTCTGCGTTGAAGCCGTAAACTTGTATCTGAAAAATTGAAATACGTTAATCGAATTTTAGCGAGGGTGCAAAAATTCTATGCGAAATTTCGCGCTTATAGGTATAATGCGGGGACGTGAATAGATTCCGCGTTTCCAATCTATCGGGGGAGGTGTGTGTATCCTCGGTAAAATATTTGATCAAAATTGAATAATTTCTTTACGGTCTGAGATACGATACACCGGAAATATCACGTCCGTGTAAATATGGAGTTTGCAGAGCATCGCGAATTCCCTGTTCCCCTGGGCCCGTCCAGATGTATATAGGGCGTACCTATACTCACGCAATTGTAACATACATCCAATATGAAAATCCCCCTTTGGGAATGATGCTGAAATATGTAATGCACCGTCTCTCTACCTTCCAGACACAATCGCGCGCGTGCCTTCGCAACTATACCGACACGATATGCAGCAATTCCTTCATCCTATTCCTCTACCTCGACCTCCACCCCCGCTTTTTCCTCTTCCTCTTCCTCTTCCTCTTCGCTAAACCACAGACCACAGTCCCTAACATAAGTAATCCTGAAACGGCACTAGCCACCCCAGACTATAACCAACGTGTGTTGCCGTCTCTCGGAAATGCCACATGATTCGAAGCTTCAACCCTTACTGCTACATGCCATGTCCAGAATCCGGGATACTGATCCCTCGTTTCCGGCCTGGGATTCGGGACTCGCGAGTACCTGGATTCACCTGGTCGCCAGGAATCTCCTCTCCTCTTCCCCCCCGTATTTCTATCCATCTGTCTATCTCTCTGTGTCTTTCTCCATCCCACGGGAATACCGGCGCGCCGGTGAGTGTCCGGACCCAGGTATGGGGTGCAAGCGGTAACCTCGGTGTATAAACGTGAACGTTGTTCACGTTAGTAGCTGGCTAAAGATTCCTGGTCACGATTATGCAATCGCGAAATTATTTAGGTGGAACGATTACATTCCGCCCGCCCGCCAACCCGCCTTCTACCAAGCCACCCTCCGACGTCGTATTCTAATTGCGGTTTCTACTGCAGGCTTTCATTACCGCCCATTAGTAGATATGGCCCGGGCCACGTCGGTGGCGTCGAGCAGTCGAGCGGGAAATTTTTTTTTCAGGTTTTCCCCTTTTCTTTTCTCATTTTCGTCCCCCCACCCCGTCCTTTTTTCTCTCCTTTTTTTTCACGCCGGTTTTTCACTTCCGATTTTCACCTCTCGTTCTTCATTGTCAGTCAAACGATCCTTGTCCCCCTTGTCAAACTGCAACTGCGACTGCAGCCGCCGCTTCTGGTTCTGATTCCGCCCCTGCTGAATTGCAGATTCCAACATTTTTTGTCGGAATTAATGACTGTCGCGTCTTATTACCGTACAATCCATTAGAATTCGAACCATCGCACGAAGCTCTACCTCGAAACAGTCATTTCTGTTCCCACGATTTTTCTCAAGCGCTCGGTATTTCCCGATTTCGATCAATTTTGAAAGGATAATCATGTCCCGGAGGGAATGACTAATTGCTAGAGCACTCGAGAGGAGGGGACCCCACTTCCTGTCTACAATTTTCGCCTAAATGCGAACTGACGAACGGACAGACACCTGAGGACGCGGTACCTAATGCGAAGCTTTGAAGAGCCAGAGCCTCCGAGTACCGTTCAACTATAAACGACCACTACAATTATCACTCCGTGCGACTAGACGTCGAGGGTTCGTTCGGTACCTCGGGCTCCACGTCTGCCTCGATGATAATTAAGCAAATTTGCATATTACTTCTCTGAAAACTGAAGAGATAAAGAGAGGTGGAAGGATCTTCTCTCGAATCTCGTCTCGTCTCGTCTCACTCGATTTTTATCATCCTCTCGGATCTCCGACCTCCGGATCATCGCGGAAAATTTGAAGATTAATTCGCGACGATTCTTATGTTTACGAATTATATACTTATTTTATATATTTATACTATCTTAGGATTATATCGGACCTCCGCATCCCGGCCTCGATTTTTGATGGTAAAATATATCTCCTCGCGGTTTTGTCGGGATCAAAGACACTTCTGGCCACGTCTAGATTGCATAATGATGAATAATCGCCTCTCCTTCTATGAGGTAGTGCGACGAAGCACCAGCGATGAGCTGTTGAATATTTTATGCTACTTATGAAGCAGTTTCTTCTCTTCTCTGTTATTCCGCTTTTTCCTCCTTTTTCTTCCTATTATTATTTTAATGTATTATATATACCTATATACGAGTTACCGAGTAATACTCGAGTCGTTTTGCGGATAGCTCTTCTCAGGGTATTCGCAGAGATCCGAGCGGTTGATTTTTAAACCGTCTCAGAATTATTCGCTGGTCTTAAACCAGATCCTTCAATTAACATATAATATCGAAATTATATGAGGAAGTAAACGAAAGACAGGAGTCGAGGCCGCGGTAACCGCGACGTCTCAAAAAGTAATCGTCGTGGCGAAATGAAATCGATCGAATCGAACCTCGCCGAAATTTATACCGCCGCAAAACCCGATACCTTTCGACCGATCTCGTAGGCATGCGTCCAATACAGAGATAAGACGGAATCGAGGATGCGAATGTACGTGGAATACATGCGAAGCGATTGCTGCGAACTGGAAGTTCCTCGTTGCGTGGCAATCTGCAGTCGAAATATATACGGGGCGGTAATCCGATCGCTCAATTATGAGCCGTTGTACCAGCGGAACTCGTAACATCGTCGATCGGTGGGACAGCTTCGCGTGATACACCCAAATCCCGCGGAGCCATAGCCACGTGGAAGAATTTTGAAGGAACGAGGGAAAACCACTGATTGGGAAAACAACAAGGGAGTTCCTTCGACGACTGGTCTCTCTGGGTGTTTCTTCGTCGATTCCTTTCGGGGATGAAGGAGGCGGAGAGGAATGGGAGATAATAACGATAGGAGCAGGGAAATATTCATCGGGGATGATGATGTATGTGCGAGGAATCGTTTCCCGGGGTGGATTGGAATTTTTATTAATTCATAAACCCCCGGCACGATCTCGGGGTCGCGGAACCGAGACGCTGACATATCAACCGCATTCAGGAGGAATGGTACAGCTGGTACATACAGCTCTAGGACCTCCTTGATAGGCGCATCACATACCCCAGTACGCCGCACAATACTCCATTCTCATTCGTGATAGATAGATAGATAGATAGACGGATAGATATACGTGGGTGTATGTATATTGTGTACAACCGTATATATATAATCTCTCATCCCTGCCCTAGGGGCTGCTCACGATCCGCTATGACTTCCACGGTGGGTATAATACGAACGGAATCTAATATACAATGCAGATAGAGACGAGAGAGAGGGAGAGGGAAGGAAGGGCGATTTTTTCTTCCTCTCACTTAACGGTCTCCTAAAGAAAGACCCAAAAATCCACCCCCTGAATATGCAAGGGGGTGAATATATGCACGAAGGTATGTGATAGCGGGAGAAGAATCTCGTTCATCTAGACCGAGAATAAACCGTTTTTTAAATCAATCCTCGAAGACCCGAATAAGGCAGGAGTTCTAAGGGTGGGCGTCACGTCGCCCTGGGACGGGTGGGTGTCCCTCGAGTTTCTTTGATCAGTAATTCTGACGAAGTGAAGCGGTTCGGTGCAGTGATGACGCCCGCATTTCGATCACTATCCTTCCTCTTCCTCGCGGGTCTCCTCTTCTTTGGCCCTTTATAATACCACGCTTCCTTCTCCATCCCCTGTCTATACAGAGCGTGGTAGTAGACGAGCGTGTGGGTGTGCGGCTGCTGAAACCTGCAGGGCAATTTCTCTCGCTCCCTTATAAATTCACCCTGAATACTTTGATCAGACCGAGGCGATAACACGGATTTACGATTGTCGCACTGAATATCCATTGTCTTTGAGGCGGAGAATCCTGGAGCGAAAAATAGAGCGGTAAGAGGTAAGTCTGCAACCGTCGACGATCCATCTAACCCGCTTTGCGGGATATTCTCGAGAGACTAAGAAGAAGAAGAAGAAGAAGAAGAAGAGAAGAAGCACCCACCGCGAATTTTACAGAATATACCAAGTTCGCCTTTAACTCAATGAATTCGGGGACAGACGGGATCCCGGCTGATCATTTCGTCGGAGAAGGCCATCTATCTATTCCTCAGGGTTAACGATCCGTCAGAATTAGACCCAGGAGTCTGAAGGGGCTTCGAGACCTCGATAGATTGTCAATAATAATCACGCCGAGATCATACTCCGTGTTTGACCATTAGCGAGCGCATACTGCGACCCTACGAGTTCGTACTTCGTAGTCGGCCCGGTCTACGGCTCCTCTTCGAAAGGGGTTTCCGGCTCCTCGTCGCACCCTCTCTTCGACGATTGGCTTCAGCCATGACGGACCCTCGGGCGTGATTTAGCACATTACCAGATCACGTTTGAGCGACAGTCTCACCACGTAATACCGAGATACACGTGGATATCTGGTCGTGGGTGTGGGTGGCTAACCATGCCCGGGTTTATAACATGCAGACCCGGCGTGACGTCCTCGCCGGCACCCGTATACCCACACATCCGTAAACCAAGGCTTCACCATCGTGACCACTTATCGACCAGGTGATCGAGTGCCCGTGGTGGCCCTCCAGCGACCCAAAGCCTCCACTACATCACTCCTCGATGTCCCGTGTCCCTCTGTTTCTGCGCTATGTCTCTCTGTGTCTATCTCTGCCTTCGGAAACGTGGACTTAGACCCTCGGACGTCGATGGACCGGGCGAAATAATGGTAATGACAAATCGACACGAACGAGGGAGAAACACCTGGTCGGGAGGAAATTATTTAATGGATCCGACTCCCGGACTCCGGGACGGAGTTTGATGTCCTGGATTTCGGGAGTAGGTACACAGGTATTCATGGATTCGGTAAAGGGCGTCTGTGGGAGGCAAGTACCATTCCTGGTTGGTACACAAAGTGCGACAAGGTGATCGAAGACTAGAGCTTGCGGTAGCTTTCGGTTGGTTGGGTTTCGAGTTCGTCTAGTCCCTCGCTTTCGTTTCCCTCGGGATAAATCCCGCCGGAGTGAGTAAAGCGATTCGTCTTTCACGGGTGTCAGAAACTATCGGTAGCGTACATCGATGAGATGTACGTCTGAGACCGAAATCGACGGTCCGCGTGCGACGAGAACGATAATTAAAAAAAATGTTTAAAACATAAATGAAATTAATTTTAACTCCTCTAAGACTCCACTTAGGTTATGTTAATGAATTTAAATTCACTCAGGCGGCCAGTCTCGCGTCCAATTATTACGAGATAGACGTATCTCTCGTATACCTACTATCTTATAGACACGAAGGAAGAGGAAGAAGAAAAAGGTGGGTCCTTGTAACGTCAAGATCAACTTTCAAATTTAGTTTTATTTGGCTATTAAAAGTATTCTTGCCCGATAAATAATCGCGAAAAAACACACATTTAATGTTCCTAACTAACAGGGAACAGAGTGAAGAGAGGGAGAGAGAGAGAGACGTAAAAAAAAGAGCGGAATTAATTTGACGACGAGGAGATCACGATTCAGGAATCTTATAACAACCTGTTATATATTTTTTTTCCATTTTTTTCCTCTTCTTTGGGTTTAGTTAGTCGAGAGATCGGAATATTATATACCTGAGCTGGCTGAATAAATGGGTACTATAAAGAGAGGAAAAAATCTGATTAAGAAAATTTCGGTACGAGGTTAAAGTTGATGCGACGATTCGGGTATGAACGTTAAAAACATGATCAAAATGAAAAAAGGGGAAAAAACGATGCTTAACGGTATGAACTACTGTTTTTTATTTTTTTGAGAAAAAATTGTACGGGGAACGAGTATAGAATTCGTAATGAAAATAAGTACACACACGCGCACACACGTACACTGACGATCTTGAATATATACAGGGTACTTAAAAATAAATCGATTTATTATCCCGATTTGAAGAGTAAGAATCGACAGCGATATTCAGACTCCCAATTGCCACAATCTATTCTCACGATAAAGTCTTTTAAAAAAGTTCAAAAACTGCGGTGAAAACGAAAATATAAGGTCGATGAATTCCCATCACGTCCTGGACAGCCTCTTCTTCAATGCCCAGCAAGCTAGTAGTCGTACGATGACGAAGTTCAAAGTCAGAGCAGCCATGTTTGGCCAGAACCTCGAGTCCACCATGGACAAATCCGTCAATATCTTACTAGGATAACGATAATAACAGTAATCTACGTCCTCTGGACAGGGGAGTGTACCTCTGTCGAACCCGTAAACCGAGAGGACCATGTTTTCCATCGAATACCTCAGGAAGCTGAGGTAAGTCACGTTGTACATGAACTCCGACATGTGGGCATAAAAGGGCAGGAATCCAGCCAGAGAAAGCATAACACCGAGCGATATTGCGCCGAGGAAGGTGCCGTTTATAGGGTTGAACAACGAGCCCAGAAAAAGTCCCATAGATTCGGCCGTCAGGCCGGTCACAATTCCGGTCAATATGAAGAGCAGGAATCTGTCGAGTTCCAGCGGCTGTCCCGTCAGGACGTAAGATATACCGCCGTACACGATGGTGAGGATTATTTGGAACGGTATGTTCACCGAGTTCACGGCAGCAAAGTACGTCCTGAGGTGGTACCAGTTGTTGAAGTGTTCTTTCTGCAGGACTGGTAGCTCCAGAGGAAATCTCAGCACGGCGGGCATGAGGGTCGTGTAGCTGAAAAACACCGATGAGCACAGTAGGAACCGGACGTTGTCGAAGCTTTTCGCGGCGTTGTTACCAGCGTCGTAGAACATCGTGCCCAGGAGAATTCCGATCAGAATATGAAGCCCGACTTTCATCTGCACGGCGCTCCAGTCTCTGAATAATTGGGTGATACATCGTTTGAGGAGAACCATGTACTTCCCGAACTCGAATACGCAGATCTGGTTCTCGCCGGTGGCGAAGTGCCGCTCTGTATCCTTTTTCTTCTTCTTACCGGTCCGGATCTCCGCGACACCCCATTTCCCGTTCAACGTTACCGCGTTCTCGAGTTCGTCTATGAAGAAACCGTACTCGTTGCTTATCACCTCGGTTACGTAATCCGCCGGGTTGTGATAGAGCGGACAGCACAGACCGAAATCTCTGAAGTAGGGTACCGTCTCCTGGGGGACGCCTTGATACACGCACCTTCCCTCGGCCAGGAAATAAACCTGGTCAAAGAGCTCGTATATCGCTGCACTTGGCTGATGAATAACGCATACTACGGTCCTCTGGTCTTTGGCTAAGGTCTTCAGCGTGGATATGCACTCGGCTGATAGCGAAGAGTCGAGTCCGGTCGTCGGTTCGTCGAGAAAAACTACCCCAGGATTGTCCAGTAGCTCGACGGCGATGCATAACCGTTTTCTTTGGCCTCCGCTGAGCAGGTCACACCTGACATCCCGGACTCGGGATATGTCGAAGGTCTTCAAAGTGTCTTCGATGACGATTTCCTTCTCCGATTTCGTCAGGGTTGATTCGAGCTTGAGCTCAGCGGCCATCTTCATCACTTCCAAAACCGTGAATGTCGGGTAGAGCTTGTCCTCCTGCTGTATGTAGCGCAGCGATTTTTTGTACTCCTCGAAACCCACGGCGCTATCGACCCCGATGTAGCTTATATCCCCGGCGACGTTGGCTCGACGAAATCCTGTGAGGATGTGAAATAGAGAGGTTTTCCCGGCACCCGAGGGACCCATGATCGCGGTCAATTGACCCGACTTAAATCGCCCCGAAACACCCTTCAGTATCTGCTTTCTTCGCTTTCTAAAACCGACACGGACAGCGTAAGACACATTTACGAATTCTATGTCGATCGAACGACTCCTGGACGATGTTTCTAAGATCAACTTGGTCTCGTTCATCGTCGCGCGGATCTCTTCTTCGCTACAGATTTAGTCAAGTATGCGTAGGTGTCTTTGATCGGCCGACGAACGAGAGACACTAAACTAACTCTCGCGGTTCTCGTTCCGATCAGAACTGCCAGTGCGGCCCACCTCTCTTCGCGAGATTTGAAAACCGGTACCAACCGATCGTGAGTCAGTTCGCCGAGCGAGGAGCCCGGGCGAATCGCTTTTTTTCTACTATTTTAAAGACTCGTTCATTTTTCTCCGTTCCTCCGCAGGTAGGAACCCCAAAATTCATTCCGGCGCTGATGAAACCTGTTTACGTTCTCTGCTGCTGCACGATTACCGATACACTTGCATTCGGGTTTCAAACTTCCTTTTTACACTTTTCGACGGTTTGTTAGCGCGGAAAAACGTCAAGGTTCTTAACCCACTGTCCTTGCTTGAATTCCGCTCGTTATTATTCAGTTTTTATTCTTCTTTATTCGTACAATATTTTTACGACGGTTTCGTTTATCGGCAAAAACACTCGAGCGAAAAACGCCACGTAATGGAATACGCAGATCGATCGATACGTTGCATTCGAATTTCGTTTCAGTTTAATCGATCTGATTTCTTCCCAAAAGAAAAAAAAAACTTCTCGACCAATTATCGCCAAAAACTGTAATTAAATTTTCCTCGACTCGCGATTTTTCGCGATTTTATTCCCTCTCTCCGTTATTATTCGAAATACGGTCTTCTATCGGATCGAGAATAATGTATTACGTATAAAATTATGTTTGAGAGACGTCAGAGTCCCGAAACGTTTCACTCTTCTTTCTAATTATAACGCAAAGTGTTTACCGCTAAAAAATGACGACCGCGAGTGAATAAAATCGGTACGGTAAATAATTCCCGGAAGTAATAACCGCGGCGATACATCGTCGTATCAGATCGGAAAAAGATACGTTTTCGGAATCGTAATGATATGCTAAAAACGAATAAAGAGGAAACAAGACCGTGCCGGAACGTCCCGGGGTCAAGGCCAGCTATCTCGAATAGTTTCTTCGAATAACTGCATAATCAGTGTGAAACGTCGCGTTTCATTTCACAGCGGTGTTAATTGATTCGTTATTTATAGCCGGACGTGTTACCTCCGTTTATGAAATCGATATCTCCAAGGTGGTCGTGTTCAAGAAGTCGTCCTGCTTAATACGAAACACGACAAGAATTGATAAAATATAGAAGAAAAAGGGAAAAGGAAAAGGAAGAAAAAAAGGAAACTTAGGGGGGGCAGGGGAGATGGATCTTCGCGTGAAGTGAGTTAAAAGACGAAGAGATCGACGAAATTCGTTGAATTTAAAAACCTGGACTGACTCACTTCGGCGGGAAAGGCGTAGTTGTTTACGCGATGTTCGGAGCCGTGGTTATTGTCCAATCCGTAGTGAATGTAAATCTCTTCAAATTGGTAGTGATACGCCAAGGGGCCACCGGTAATGTTCACTCTCACCTTAGCCTCGCGATCGGCCCTAAATACGAGAGACTGACCGGTGTTGTGGAGGTGTCCCGAAACCTGTAACACAAACGTTTAAATTATATCACATGCGTGAGAGAGACGGAGATCGAGAGAGGCTATAGATAATAAAAAACAAAAAAAAAAAAAAAAAAAGATAAAAATAAAAATAAGAATGAAAAAACGAGGAACGGATTTCTATACGATTGTGATTTAAATTTATTAAAATATATTCTAAGCCTTGAAACGAAGAATATGATATTAGATAATATAAAATTAGAGAAAAAAATAGTTAAACATTTCTTGAAAGCCACTTCCGTCTCTTCCTACTCCTACGCGTTGTAGATTGTATATATTATCGTATTTATTATAAGGAGGTAGGTAAAACCGAGAATTTTAATAGCGATTTCGAGTGAAGAATATTGTTGCATAAATCATTGGAGAGAAAAAAAAATTAAATTCAAATAAATAAATAAATTTTTCGATGAATCGTCGGTGGTTTTGAGCGACCTTTAAATATCGATTTTGAGACTCGATTTATGTAATAATCTGACTCGAAATTTTATCATGTTCCTCCAGGATCTGCCTAGAAAATATATTGACCGAATATTATTTATTTTTTATTTTATTCTCGAAAATAAATCAACAATTTTTTTTTCTTCTCCCACCCGATCGAAATTACGCCGGAACTGAGAATTTTTCGACCTGAGAAAAGAAGAAGAAAAAGAAGTCCAAGAAAAAACAAAAAGAACGAAAAGAAAGAAAAAATACATACATTTCGATTAAAATATGACGTATGCGATAAATGTACCTCGGGACACCTGATTATTGTCTGGCATTTAATCATAGGCCAGTTATTACGTCGTTCTACTCATCTGTCACGAATAATGAGACATCATAGCGTCGCGTCGGTGCCTTAGAAGGTCATTTTTTTAGTTTATTTTTATTTATTTATTTTTTTATTCACGTATTTTTTTTTTTTCTTAGCCGAGAAGTGGCCCAGTCTGATGTAGACATCGTTATTACTTGATCTTGGCAAATTAGTAGTGAGCCGTATGGTCATTGTAAAACCAGTTTCTTTTTTTTTTTTTTTTTTTTTTTTTTTTCTCACTCCCCACTTCTCTTCCAGCGGCTAATATTAAGTCGATGAGGAACATTCCGATGCTAATTTACATCAGCTGTTCGTTTCAATTATAGAATTGATCGATACGTGTATAGTATACATACATATATATGTATACATATATATATAGAACCCGCTCGAAAATTAAAGGTCAGATATCAGTTCCTTCTGCTCCGTTTATGTCCTTTTAATTTTTTTTTTTAATTTTTTTTTTTCTCACCAATCGTGACGTAGAGATCAACTTTTTGTCTCCCGCATTGACCTTATTCGCTTGTTTGTTTTTGTTTTTATTTATTTACTTTTTTTATTCGATTCCCTAATCGACTCGTTTCCGATCTACGGTCTCGTTCCTTCCTGTTTTTTTTTCTTCTTTTTTTTTTCCCGTTTTTTTTTTCTTTTCTTCACTTTACTTGATTTATTCATTCATTCACCAATTCGATTTTCATTTTCGTACACAATCTTTCATAAGATTATATCGAGGCTCTGAACAACAAGAATTTCCTGTATCAATACGTTATTGCTCGGGGCACGAAAAACCTTCCGATCATTTTATTCTCAATCAGTTAAAACTAACGAGCATATCTAGGTGGGTTATAAAAAAATTTATAGAGGTGAGTTGTTAAAATTAAAACTATACGTATATAGTATATAACCCGACTATTACATTTTTTATCTTAATTTATTCCCCTTCTTCTTCTTTTTCTTCGTCTTCTTCTTCTTCTTCGTCTTCATCTTCATCTCTAATTATACGTATGCGATCATACAAGCCGAGTCACGAATTATTTTTAATCAATTATTTATATACCTCCTTACCCGAAATACATGGTTATTACGAACTATAACGATCTCGGTAATATTCATCTCGTTTATTTAATAAAATTCTACCTTTTCTCATCTTGTTCTTTCTCCGTATTTTTCCTTTTTTGTTTTTTATCTTAATTTTTATTTTTATTTTACATTTCTCCGTCATTTGACACTAGTATCGGTTTCTATAATAATAGCCGGTAAATCCTATACCACCCTAATGTGAGAGAAGAGGCGATTTCAATCGTTGCACGGTATACATTGTTCGATAATTAACACGAATTCGGTATGTCGATTTCCGTACTATGTATAAAGATGTGTATATACATATACATATTGAAATCGGTAGTTCAATCACGTCCTCTGGCCCGCGAGAACAATCGCGGATGTATGTGTAACGTCGATCGAGTGTATTTACGCCCTGTTTTCCATCCAAAATATGTACATAGGTAAATTACATGCCTGTACTATACTCTAGTGCAGAATTTATAACGCGATAGTTGAATCCGACTAGTTTTCGCACGGGGAGTCTAATTATACAGATGACAAAAAAAAAAGGAAAAAAATAGGAAAAAAAAAGGGAAAAAATGAAAGAAAGAAAAACAAACACACGTTACTTTTTTCTCTATCTCTCATTTCTTCTCACCCTTTCTTATCGCGAGTAATCTCAACGAGAGGGAATTCGAAGTAAATAATTTCCCTGGGTGTATACATACACGTATATACATATATAAATATAAATATAAATAACAAAAGGCAAAATATAAAGCATGTATGAAACACAATGGGTCAACGTGTATATATATTTATATATATATTTATTCTTATATGTATTTTATATCCGCGAGTTTATACAGCAGCGGAGTCTGATATAATATTTTCAACGACTCGTACAGCGACGTTTTTCATTCTTTCATTCATCGATTCACTCATTCGTTCATTCTTTACCTCCGGCACACGCGCGATTTGAGGAAAAAAAAAGAAAAGAAAAAAGAACCTGTCAATGCGCGAGTCTCTATATACGTACATAAATCTATGATATATACGTATTCCGAGATTAGCTTTTTCATTTTTCATTCATTCATTTTCCTTCCAGCTGTTCTTCAGTTTTTAAAACAGTCTAACCACATGTGTACATACGTGTGCACGTGGGTACTCTTTTTTTACCTATTTTTTTTTTTACCTCAAAATAACAAGTGAATAAATAAAAAAATAAGAAAAAACAGAACGACAAGTAAATAAGTCGACAAGACACTTTGGTCTGATATACGAATATTCAAATTTCTTGATTTCTTGATACAGCTAAAGGTCCGACAAAAAATTAGGAAGTCGGTTTCACGTACGTTTATTATAGTATATATACATATAAACGGGCAGAAATAACGTTCTTGTTTTCTCGGAGATTTTGATTAATTTTTTTTATTCCTTTTTTTTGTTATATAATTTTTTTTCGAAACAAAATATTCAAACGACTCGGAATATCGTGGGATTAGTTCTAAACGCGCGGTTTTAACGGTGTAGGTGGTAGTGGAAGTCGAGGGAAGGAGGCTGGGTTTCCGGGATGTTTGATAAAGACGGAAACGTTCGGCGAAGGAGAAGAGGGACGAGGAAAAGCTACGAGTTTAACCCAAAGACATACGTTCGACTCGTTCTATTGTTTAATTTAAGTGCCAAAGTTTTAACCGGGTTAAATGGCGTATAAATTCGCGAAATCGTGGATAAAGCCAAGTGATGACGTCAGCCTACCCCCTCCCCCTCCCTACCCACCCGCTATCTCATCCCTCCTTATAAATCCCGCCAACTTTTACACGGCTATCCTTTAATTAAATAATAACACGTTACGCCATCGACGAGTTTTCGAAAATGACGAAAATTTCAAATTTCTATTTCCTCGAGACTCGGAAAATCGCCTTATCTCGTTCAATCGGAGCTTCTGGGGTGAAAAAAAAATGGGAAACACCGTTTCTTCGTTTTGTAATTTTCTCGCTCGATGAAGAAAACGCGGCGATTTTCCGTCGGCTCGATTTTCTCGGACTACGTTAAGTCGTACATATTTTCGAGTTTCCGCGGAGAGTCCCCGAGCTGTCAGTTACAATAAGGAATATTAGTACTCGAGGGTTTGCGTGCGGTCTCAGTCAGCCAGCAGAGCCGAGAAACAGCCGACCATTTTTCACTCAGCCGGGCACAAGTTCGTTAATTCGATAACGAAGTTATTAATTATGAGGCTGCCTATTTAACGTCTCGAATACAGCGAACACTCTCGAAACACTAATTTTCCATTATACAAACATTTATTCATCGTCTCAGCTCGTATACCTCTGCCCACCGCTGCCACCGTCATCTTGAACGGCTTATAAACTTCGACTAATGCCTTAGGACCGGGTTACCTTTTTTTTCTTATTTTCATCCCCTCGTTTTGAATTTTTATCTCAATAGTTTATCTTTGTTTTTATTTTTTATTTAAATTTTGTCGAAGATGTAAAACGGAAAGAAAGGAACGATCATCAAAGATCTGGAGAAAAATTGATAAGGAGAAAGTTTTCCACCCCCGTTTCATCGATAAATTTTAAAATGACGCGGATTCGAGCTGCTTATCTCTTAAGCACCTAGCCCGCCCTTAACCATACGTTTAAAAGTTGTTCTTCTTCTCCGAAGCGTCGCGGGGTCGGAGATTTGATCGTTGAAAATTCTATTGTCAGGGGTTTATCGCCCCATCGAGCGTACCTCGATTTAACACCGAAGCTCGCGATCAGCTCGGCTCGAACTTTATAGCGACTACAATAATTTGTGAGTAGCCGTGTAACTCCGCAGATATCGGTGCAACAGAATAGATTTTATGGTAGCTACCCCCTCGACCAACGGTACAAGACCCTGTAGGCGAAAGAAGTACGTAAAACCGATAAGATTATGTATTGTATAGCCCACGATTTTATTTTACACTTTTACACGGAAAAAGTTTTATCTCGAATCGATCATGCTCCTCGTCCGAAAGGGGGTGAATTTTTTCGAACGTATAACCGCGGCGTCTAATCATCGGGTCCGTGAGGAAAGAGGCCGAATAGCTCGAAGATCGATCCAAGGGTAGCTGAGAGAGAAAGACTGGCGAAGGCTCTAAACCCTGAAGGCTAAATGAAAGGTGGAAAGGTATTGGTGTATGTACCTAGGTAGGAATAATTTCCGGGCTCACCTTGTGCTTGTCAACGTGCAACGGACGCAGGTGAGGGTCGAACAGCAATTTGTCCGGTTCCACGTTGATCGGGCTCTGCCTTCGTCCCTTGCTGCACAACGACCATTGGGGGTTAATTAGACCCCAGAATGACGGCCCTGCGAAACAACCGTCAGGAATATAATTATCTAGACCCAGATTAAAATGAGGAGAAGAACGTAAAACGGGGTTGATGGAAGGGGGAAAGGGGGTTGCGGAGAGACAGTAAACAGGATCTATATACGCTCAGTTATAGCCTGATCGATTTTACTAGGGGCGAAACGTCTCGGGCGGGGGAAAACGCGCGTCGGATTTCCAATTTTTAAGACATTGCATTTTTTTGTTTGCGAAAAAGGGATTTTCGGGGGTCCCGGACTCCCCGAGGCATCGATATACCCGAAACTTTGCGGGATAGATACGCGGGCTGTGGTCTACACGTCGAATACATCCGTGTTCTTGTTTTTCTTCCCTTATTTCCGCACCGTGAATTTGAAATTTTAATAATTCCAACTTTCAGACGTCTTCTCGAACTCGGGGGAAGTTCAAACTCCGACCTGCAGGTGAAAATTTTTCAACTAATTTCACCCTCGGACGCGAGGGACCTCATCCGACCTCCTCGAGACTCGAAGAATTCCATCTCGTGCCATTCCATTCCATTCCGTTCCTTCAGCTTTCTATATTTTTTAATCAGATTTTGAGGCGCGGAATCGCGGCGAGGGATGCTGCGTAAACGCAGGAAGAGCGAGGGATGAAGCAATCCGAGATATCCACTCGTTTATTTACGCAAAATTTTTTGATCCCCCGGTTATTTTACATCCCCCATCGATCGCCCGGAAATCGATCCCATCAGCTCTAGTCAAAGTTTCTATTATTTTCTCATCATTTGTCGCGATCAATCGATTAGACGTCGGCTCGCCTCTTCTTCGGTAAAGTCTCACCGCGTTTTCACATATACCGTCATCAATATCCTCATTCATTTGGCTTGACAGGAGCCGCTCCTCCGGCTTCACCCCGATCTTACAGGACTCTTCAACCACGCCACTCAAAACCGTCATAAGCCTCTATCCACCTTGGGTATAGTTTCCCGTCGTTATTCCGGGGCGGAATTTGACACAATGTATTCAATGAACGGGGAATTCCATAGTTTGGATCCTGGAACCATCCGGGATTCCGCGATTTACACCCGCGGGTATAAAACCCTTGAGTTTCCGAAATTTCCAGACATGAGTCGATGAAGAGACGACTCGAATGTCGTACCGAGCGGATAGCCGAGTGGAAGATCCTGCGGCATCGGAAGGTCCTGAATTTTTCATCAAGAATATTTTATTCCCGTTTCCGTAGGGTCTTTGAACGTCGTGAAAAGTTATCATGAAAACCAAACTGGACCCTAGGATACAGAAACTCCTTTTAGCCTCCGCTCGCTGCAGACTCGTGCGAAAAGTTATCTCCGAGTGGAATTGCCTAGGATAGGTGACACGGGACGGGAATCGGATACGAAAGTCTCTGGCTCTTGTTTAACAGAATTTTTCGCCTTGTCCTGTTCGAATGTGGAAAACAGATCCCAAATCTTCAACGTCGTTATTACAACTTCGGAAAAGTAAGAGCAATGCTTCCCGCTATTCGAACTTCTCATGGAAGTGCAACTTGGGAATAATGTTATTGATAAAAGTCAAGTTAGCTTAGGTAACGCTGGGCGCTGAGGTCCACAGAGTGGGTCCAGGTTCTGGTTGTTTTCAGAGTTTATCCAGCGACCCTGTGGGCTTTCCCGGTTGTTGACCAGAACCCAGTGCGCCAGCTCGCTCTCCACTTTGCCTTCGGCTAATCCGTTCAGGATTCGGCAAATCGATATAAGTAGGTACGAGACAGATCGAAGAGGAAGATCTTTGCTCTTCGTACTAACGAAATCCCCACAGCATCACGGCCAGCTGTGTCGATCTTTGAGTTCTTCAATTAAGGGTCTTTCCCTTCCAACTTCAAACTTCCGACTTTAAGCTTTGCTCAATAACAACGAACTCCAAAGTCTTTGCTTCTCTCCTGTCCCGTGATTGTACATGTGATCACACTCGTCGAACACGGATGATTACAGCGATATTTTCCACCGATTTTTCCTGTTTTTATTTCGCCACGTTCGCAATTACGGCCTGGCGAATCAAGAACGATCTCGAGAACCTTGGGAGCCTCGATCACCTACGATCACTCACACATGCAGGTGTGGAAAAACACAAGATGACACGAATCCTGGACGTAGGTTCTCGCCTCGTTATCTGATGTGACGCAGGCTCTCCGCATCAGAGAGCTTTTCATCATCGGTGTACTTCGATCAAGATCCAAGATGGCCAGGCGTGGGTAGGTACCGAAACACCGAATACTTGATCTCTTGAAGCGCTACTTCGTATCAAAGGGGTTCCTTCCTCGGGGCGAATCACTGCCGAAACGACAACTTTCGGAACAGTTTATGACGTGTTTTCGGAACACCCGAAATACACCCAGCTATCATTATCCGGGGCTCGAAGGAGCCGATGTCTTGGTACAGTTACACATGTACACCAAAAGTCGGTACTTTACTCTAGTTTCCCCTTCTATTATGTATAAATTCTCTTCGGAAGGCTGTCGGCATTACTTTACTTGACTTCTCTTCCTCGTTCCTCCCTTCTCGTTCCTCCTTCTCCTCCACCCCACTTCACTTCTGATCCGTGATTAGAATCAGTGCCAACATCCTGTCTTTCCCGTTGGAAAAGGGGCGACAGGACAAGAGGGAGAGAGAGGGTTGGTTCTGGTGTAAGGGAGGAAAGCGAAACCAGCCCGTGGCTTTTACTACGTCCCAGCTAGTTGACGTAAGTGGCGAGAAACGTGGGACGTTTTACCCCCGAATAAGAGGAGTAAAGGACACCCGCAGATACCCGGGTAGAAAATTTCATCTCGAAACTGTCCAGAGGAAGGACGTTTATCTCCGCGGAGTGCAGCTCATGTATTCGACGGAAATTTTCCGCAGAGATTATCGAAAGCTGTATCAGAAAAATCAGACGTTTCACCCCTGCTGAAGGCGATAAGAGAACAACGCGACCCCCGGATGGTTTATTTTCGATCATTAGGGTACGGCGCGGAATAATACCATGTCAAAGATTTCATAACGTGGCGAAAAGTTTTCCCAAACCAAACCATCCCCCATCCCCCATCCCCCTAGTAGCTTGGCTGATTGGGGACCCGGAGCACCAGCCTCTGCACGGAAATGTATTCATGTATGCATATGAATTCACGGTAGGCCGAGCGAGTGAGCTAACCAACCACCGTTGGCATCGTACCATACCGTCCCTACCTACCACCCTGGGAAGATGTCTGCCGGCTAAACCCGACCGGAAACTCTGTGAAAAACATCTTAATTGGACTCT
Organism: Tenthredo distinguenda; assembly: GCA_947538915.1. Lineage (NCBI taxonomy): Eukaryota > Metazoa > Arthropoda > Insecta > Hymenoptera > Tenthredinidae > Tenthredo > Tenthredo distinguenda. Next base: position 1,636,661 of record OX384533.1, read on the forward strand.
GGATTTCCCACACCCCCGTCGTTGTCCTAATAAAAATAGCAAAGAAGGAGGCGCCGAATTTCAGTCATGTACTCCGCGCAAACAATGGGCGAGAAAATCTGGGATGGGATAATCCGATAGCACCGATACAAAAAAAATGATGATTACTATCCCCAAGGGATGAAGAGTTCCCTCGGGGTGAATTCTGCATTTTTTTCCATCATCGGGGTGATCCAGGGTGTAGGATGCAGGCGTCTGTCGACCGCTCGCTGTTAATTCAAGAGGCAGACGTCGAGCGAAGGAAGGAAAAATATCGGGTGGGATGTGAAGACGTAAAGGGAAAGACAGAGGGGTGGTGGGGTCAGATTTGGTGGTGTTGGTGTCGAGCAGGAGGAGCTTGTTAGCTCCCGCACTTAATCACTTTTGCTAATTGCAGAATGATTGCTCCTGCAGGCTTGAAGTTTCAATAATAGGGTTGTTTCCACCACCGCCATAACCGCTACCACTACCAACGTCACCCTTCCTCACAGACCACCATCAAGGTCTGCTATACCCAGACTACCGACTCCTGCAAGCTCGGGCACGTGATAAATGTGATAATAGTCTTCCTACGGTGATAAGAAAGTAATCACTACGGCTGCACGCGGTATATCCAATTCCAACCATTAACCACCTTTATTTCCACCAATGACCAGGTTGTTTCAAATTTATAACGACCCTCAGCGACGACGGGGTCACTGACATTGCACCCCCGCCTGCACCCCGTCTTCGGCTGTGTTTAAATTTTACATAAACCCGATAAATTCCCGCTCAGGCTTCATTTCTGCACCCTTTTACCATGGGACGCCATCGATCCTTTAATGGCGAAGATTATTATCAGTAATTTTCGGACTTGGGTGAAGAACTTCTTCTCCAAGCTTTTCTTCTTCGAAGGGTATAAAACGCGGAATTCGTCCGAAACAAGGATGGATCATCGGACATCTCGGGTGCCAAAGTAAACCCCAATTAAACATGACATCGTGGCTCTAAAGTTGCCCAAAAGCCAGGGCAAACACTAGAGAAGTTAGTAGCTAAGGGGTAAGAGTGGGGTGGGCTTGTAGTTGCGATGAGGGAATGTAGATTGTCGGCTATACCCGCTTGCGGGCCCGCTTCTCTCTCTCATCTTCCATACATGTATGCGTTTCTGTCTCTCTGTACCCATACATGTACCCATATACACCCTGTACATCTGTATACACAAAGTACAAGCCGAGGTGTTCCCTGCCTATTGTATTACTCGATCCCTCAGCCCGTCCCCGACTACTGCCGTGTCATCGTGCCATCGTTTGGAACTGTACAACGTACACGTATATAAATGTATATATACGTATGTATAAAATATATATACATGTAAATATTCTATAGCCACATGCAGATTCCTCTACTCCGATGATCTTGGATCTCATTGTTCAAGAATTGCGCTTTTCCATTCAGCAATTATTGTGCCGAGTGTGACACCAGCGGATGGCGAAATTCTCCTAGTAGAAGAGCCCGTCTTTTCCTCATTATGTTCGATAATTGTGACAAAAAAAAGGGAAAAAAGGGGAAAAGGCGAAAGCGAGAGGGAAAAAAGCTTCTCTTCGAATCCTGGGATCATATCCGAGGAAACTAACGATTCCTTTATGGGTATATGGGTTTGTGGTCAGACTCCGTGCTCTTGGTCTAACGACCTGGTGTTGACTGGACGAGTTAAAGCAAATGAGATTATTTAAATCCCGTTATTCAACGTGGACGATATCAGGCTCTAGTTGGGTGTAGGACAGGGTGCCTACCTGACGTCAGTTACCGTCCACGTACCACATACGCGGTATATTCCAGGTGTAGGACGATGGCCGGTGTTTGGTATGTATATATGCATGGAATATGCTCCCGCTGAACCGTCTCTCTCCCTCTGATTTTATTTCTCTCCTATTACCGGGGAGAAATCGCGAATACAGTGGGACGCGTGTAGCGCGGAAAATTTTAACAGGGATAATTAAACGCTGATGTATGTGCGTACGTGCGTCTACCAGCTAAGTACGAGCACCCCCACGTTCGTTAATACACTCGATATAGAGCAGCCGCCTCGGATGGACTGACGTTTAACAACAGCGGAAAGAGGAGTAGCTTTTTCTATGCAAATTATAGAATAGGGTGCAGGTATGGAACAGAAACGGAAATGTAGAAATCGATGTAAACGTCGAACGATGTGTTCAATTCCATCATACCTACGTGTATATGCACGGGGTATGCCGCGTATGGTTGATTGTACTTTAGCATGGATTGTCCCTGTCGCTACGTACCGTGTAACAGCGTGTTTATGCTGCCGGGGATTGGGTGTATTACGAGCAACACGAGCAATTATCTTAGTTAATTAACAAATTTACAACCATCACGGGTTATACCCGGGACAGAACGTTACGCGCTGGTTTGTATAATGGCCTCGCTGTAGTGGCCAGTTACCGTATATATATATATTTATATTTATACATATATATACATATATATATATGCTCTAATTGTCATTATATCTATTTTATATTTTCGTTGTTTTTTAACTTTATTTTTTATGGGGGAAAAAAATGATATCCGTAAGAGGGAAAAAAAAAACGGTGTTCTTATTTATTTTCTTCCATTTTACTTTTCTTCGTGAAAAGTATATTACAGCTACCCTCGTACGTAGAGCTGTTAGGTATAAGGTACTCGGTACCTACGTATGCATATGTATGTATATATGCGGGTATCTCGGAGATCTTTTTCGTGATTTCATTCCTCGGGGCAGAGAATTAAAGAGGTGAAATAAACATGCAAATTTAGTTCTCAGAACAGTTCTCTCCGTTCTCTTCTCTTCCGTTCTCACTTTTCGCACATATATTATATATACATACATATATATATATATATTTTTTCCTTTCTTTCCTTCATTCCTTCTTTCTTTCTTTATTTTTTATCACCGTTTTGCGCTGAATACAAGTGAGCAAACTTAAATATCCCGCCATAGTCTCCCTTAGATTCAAGTTCCACGTGTATATATATATATATATATTATACCATGTATAAACGATATTCGGCGGCATGATTTCTGCGGATGAAATTAACCCGAAAGAATTACGCGGTGAATTTCTTTTTCCCGTCTCATTCTGATTTCTCTCTCTCTCTCTGTTATTCTCATTTTCACAACCCCGTTGTAATTTTCCCGACACCCCTTGCACCGCGTTTTCCCACTTCTGAGAATCACGTGGGGGGTTAACGTGACCCCGATGCATATAACGCCGCGGTAGAAAAACCCGCGTGATTCTTACCCCGCTTACGTTGGAACCGAGTAAAATCTGGGGCAACTCAACGGTGAATGCACGTAAACCTACACATATCGCATATATAGGGTTTGAAAAAAAAATAAAAAAATAACAAAGAAGAGAAAAAAACACAAAGAAAAATTCAGAAAATTAATAACCCCCCGGTTCTCCCATTCTTCCCGCTCGCTTTACCTATATTCAATAGAAAAATTTTTCTATATAATACCAAATCAATGATACAGGACCACGGCCACCTTATATATATATATTAATATATATACAGTCGCATCTGCTTATAACGTCGACGTAATAAGTTACGACCGACCGATCCCCGTCTAATCCACCGTCCGTAGTTTTTCTATAACCTTTTTCAACCCCCGCAGCCCCCCGTTGCCTCCAGGATTTTACGATCCCGTGCGAAAACTATACCCTCACGTATGTGTGTGTGCGCGTGTATGTGCGTGTGCGTGTGTGTGTGTTTCTGTTTTATTTTATTTTTATTTTTTTTCATTCATTTTTTTCATTCTTTCATTTTTTTTTTTCTATTTTTTTTTTACGAGGTTTCAGCGAACAGTTCTTACGTACCAGACGGCTCCGGTCGTTTCCTTAAACTCGAAACTATAAGATATATACGTATGTAGGTATGTATAGGAATTTTCGCGCCTGTGCAGACGTTGGCGAAATTTTACTGCGTCCTGCAGCTTAACCAGCGGTATGTGCATACATAGATACACGCATACACATATGTATATGGGAACTTTTATATATTATATCATATATGAATATTGTTTATATAGTATTGGTGCTAGGGGGTGGTGTTGGGGTCAGTAAGTTATAGTTTATATACCTCGAACCGAGACGAGATCATGTGTAATAATTCCAGGTCTCGCTCGGTGAGTAAGAGAGAGATTCAGGTATATAAGAGGCAGGGAGGAAACACCCTTCAAGTTTTAGTACAACTTTTAGACGGCGGCATCTGGGCCAGTAAATTCGAGGCGAGTCTCGTCTTATTTTTAATAAACCAAAAAAAAAAAAAGAAATGGAGAGAGAGAGAGGGAGAGAGAGAGAGAAATTGAACAAAAAAAATGGAAAAACGTAAGTAGAAAAAAAAAAAATATTAAAAATTACGAAAAAAAAACTGGAAAAACCTGAGATTAAAATTTTTCCGGCATACACGATGATGGCTCGTAAGTTTAAATTAAGAAAATTAAGACATTTTCTCTGCCGGAACGGGGAGAGACTCGACCCTCGCCTAAAACCATATTTAATATTTCATGCCCTGGGAATTTTTTTCTTTTCTTTTCGCTTCTTTTCGGTTTTTTTCTTTTTCCTTATTTTTCTATTCTTTCGTTTCGTTCTCACTCCCCGGTGTAAGGGATTATAACTGCCCCGAAGCGGGACCGAGTCAGTTTATATATATACATATATTTTACATTACATTCAACTGCATTTATAACCGAATTATATAATGCACGTATGTATATTCCGGGGTGTGTCGTTCCAGGGATATATGTATATAATTTTTTTTTCCACCGCAAAATCCTTTGGAATAAGGTCGAAAGGAAATCCTCGCGAAAGGATATCGCGCTAAAACTCGTTCTATGCGAGGCAACGCGATGAAATACAAGTTTCACCATTTAAATCCGAGCAGAAAGGAATCTTGTGGAAAAAATGGTGATAATGGTATTTAAATATTTACCCGAAATTCCATCGTAGGTCCACCATTCTTCCCAGCTTGCATCGGATTCTGAAATGATAAAAATAGAATGAGATATTAATTAACTGAATTTCATACGATTTTTAATTAATTGGGGTCGAATAGAGAGGAAATGGGGTGGGAGAAGAAAAAGTAGAAGAATAAGGGAAAAGAAAAAGAAGAGGAAGAAGAAGATCCGGCGGGATTCTTGCCATCTACTTTACGGATTTCGACTCTTTGCCTCGGCATAAACTGACAAGCTTGCATCTTCGTGATGAAAAGCGATTTTACACGAATTAATAAGCTCTATCGTTAAGGAGCCGGGTGGGGTTGGAGAGGGTAGAGGGGATGGAAGGTAGGAAGGCTTGGGGTGGATGGGAACGAGCTCGGAGGGCGGAACCCTGTGGTAGAAAGAGGAATAATGCGAGTTAAGGCGATAAATAAACGGCTTTTAATAATTTAGCCGCGATACATAATTTAGCAGTCGGACGAGGGGGGATGAGGGAAGGGAGGGGTCGGCTGAAAGAGCTGCTATACGGAGAATATAAGAGAAGGAAATAAAAAGGAAAGAGGAAAACAAAAAAAAAAAAAAAAAGAAGAAGAAAAGAAAAGTGAAAAAAGAGCGAGAGTCAGACGGCAAATTACAATATTTTTATGGCCTTCAATCTGTTACGACCACTGCGAGACGAGAACCAGAATGAAAATTAGAATGGGAACGAGAATGAGAAATAAGATGGGGCAGAAGGGACAGAATTCTGAAATATGATTAAAAGAATAGAGAAAAAAAAATTAAAAACGAAAACAACTGCCCCGAATTTTTCTGAAATTTCCTTTTTCGTCGTTTTCAACGTCGTTGAAATCATTTCGATAAACCCGAAGATAATCGACCCCCAAAAATCGCGATTTTTCGATTTTTTCTTCTCTTCAAATTATTCTAATGAGAGAAAAAAAAAAAAATTGTTTCAAAAAATTTCGTCGATATAATCGCGAGGCAAAAGTAACGTGGGAACGGCGAGGAGGAGAAACCATATGTAGTATACATACGTATACCCTGTGTGTGCTGTTTGCGAATAAATTTACGTAAGTTTTATGAAAATTACCGGAGTACAATCACCCCCCGTACGTATATACATATACATATACACATACATCGATCTATAGAATTATATAACACACGAAATAAATTCCCTGCACAGTATACACGGGGTATATATATATTTATACATATATATTTACCCATATCTATGCGGTATAAGTAAATACATATATACATATATAGATACGTCGTGGCAGCGAACAGAGGGCTAAATGGCTAGACGAAAGGAAACGGTCTTCCTACCCCATTCCAGCGGCACCCGCCAACTTGAACATTCTATGTATATATATACACACACATATATTTGGATGTTCATGTAGAGAAGTGGGTGTAGGCTACATACGTACGTACATACATACGTACGTCTATTTATTTATACGCGTGTGTAGATTTAGATATGTTGGTATCGGATCGTGCGGCTTGTAGAGCCACACATCGGACATACCGATGTTCTAGTGGCCGACCAAACACGGGGAAAACTACTTGTCTCGCCAGACCGCCACCGCCGCAGCCACAGCCGTACCCTTAGCCTAGCCGAGGAGAATTTCTCGAAGGTGGATAGACACGGAGCTCGCGCAGGGGAGATTTCACGAATATATATGTATATATATTATACATACATACGTATATATGCTGTGCTTATATTATATATTCGTTTCGAAAAGGGTGAGAGAACGGGAGGTCTCGTTTTTCCTTATTTCGTGAGATAAAGCCGAACCGAACACTTTGCCAGGGGTAGGAAAACCGTTTCTATTTGTCTAACGAAGTGGGTGCAGGTATTTATTTGCTTCCCCGCGCAATATCCTCTTTCCTTATAAACGTTTAATGGTCTTTCGTCCATGTCTTTGCTGTCTCATCGAAGCCAAGGGATTTTCCGTTGGCTCGTGAGTTTCGAAAACGCGATTATTTCCATCCAATTGAAAATTTTTGCTCTTTTCTTTTTCCTCTTCCATTCGTCAGTCTTCTGCGATTTTAATTAACCGTGAAATCGAAGTAACGGAACTATTTCTTTCCTCTCGTTTTCGGTCGATCCAAAACCGAATACCGTGCTGTTTAGATCAGATTTGAAGCGAATCATCCCCTCTCGATCGATAACGTAACACGAGGCTTGCATCGAACCCCGACCCTTGTGTAGATCAGAAACTAGATCGGTGCAGGAAGTCGTCCTGGACTGCACAAGCCTAAAGCCCCAAGCCCCGAGCCCCGAGCCTCAAGCCTCAAGCTTGAAGCCGGAGGGTGATAAATTTCAATTTCAAAACTAGGTAGGTACGTCAGGTTCGGTATGGGTGGAAGAGGGGGCAGAGCTGGTCAGTTTTAAATAAACATTTCGCGTGTTTTAGACCCTAAGAATAACCGCGAGGGTTGGTATAAGCGAAGTAGGTATATTTATAAGGGGTCAAAGTTGAACCCCTGCAGCCGGGTCGCGTGCGTCTACGTAATCAGTTAATTTTTATTGGATCGTTAATTCAAATTTACAAGGTACAGACGTTTTCATCACTGCCAAAAAAAAAGAAAAATTAAAATCAAAATAAAAATGAAACTACATAAATAAATACGAATAAATGTATGGTGAATGTAACGGCAGAGGAACGAGACCAAAAAACAAACGAAAAAAAATTATTTTCGTATTTTTTCTCACACTTTTCAAATTTTTTTTATTTTTCTTACGCTCGAATATTTTTCCTTTTTTTTTTTCCTTTTCTTTCAAAATGCCGAAGGTTTCCTTCCCATAATGCCTTTCACCCCCAATTAACCGAATCGATATTCGCACTTCTATGGTCTCTGACTTTCGTTCAGTTGTTATCCGGAAGTTGAGGAGTTCGCCGTTCCCTTGTGTTGTTTCCCCTTTTATGTTCCGGGATCATTCTAGGAGCGTTCCTTTTTTCTTTTTCTTTTTTTTTTTATTCACCCCAACTTCCGGTTGCCAGTTTTCGCAGACTTCTCACTGCACTCACGTGTGAATGAGACGACGACGATTTTCTTATTGTTATCGTACCGTTTTTTTTTTTTGTTTTTTTTTAAATATAATTCGCACGACCACCTAATTTTACAACCCTAGATTGTAGAATCGAGGAAAATATACACGACACGTTATATATACTATATTTAATACAAAATTATTATATCAATAAGAAAACAGCCACTGCCCTTCCCACGGTCTAAGCCATACTTAAAACATCGCTGCTACCACCCTTCTGCATTATTTATATCGTATATCATCCCCGGTGCCGTAATCCACCTACTGTTTAGTTCGCAGAGTAAAACTTGACCCTTTTTCTTTCTTTTTTTAATTCTTTTATTTTTTTTTTTTTATATACCGAAGGGATGATGATAATCGGCTCTGAAAACCATGCGACTTGGAATTAAGAAGTAGCAGAGTGAGTTACAAGGGAGATATAAGGTAGTTGGTTAGCTCTGGTTCTGTGTCTGGGTCTGAGTCTGGATCTGGATCTGGGTCCTGGCTGGGGTGAAATAAAAAAAAAATTGTACGAGGCAACGAGCGGCGAATAGAGCATCGCGGAGAAGCCTCGCGAAGTCAAATAAGACGGTAGGCTATGCGGGTGGAATTGTAAACCGTTGGAACTTTTTCCTTCAGCCTTTTCTACTTGGTCGTAGTCGGTGATCGTGAGACGGTGGTGGTGGTCGTGGTGCGGAGCTGGATGCCTGGATACGTCGCGACGGACGAAAGAAGGGTGAAAAGAAAAGAAAAGAATAGAAATAGAAAAGGAAAAAGAAAGAGAAAAGGAGAAAAATGAAGGGAGGAAAAAGAGGGAGAAAGAAGAAAAAGAGGAAAAAAAAAGAACGAAAAGATTGAGGGAGGTGGAAGTGAAGTTGGTTTCTTCTTTAAATTACATTTGGCCACTCGTTGGCGACCCTGCCACGTCAGAGTGACAACTCGTTTACCCGACCCTTCGGCTCGCCAACTGGCCGTTAATTTTGAACGCGCTCTTCTTCTTATCCCACCGCTGTCACCATATCACTATTTGCCGTCCCGATAGCTTAAAGTATAGACGTGACGGGCGGAATTCGAAGTAGAGGAATAAGGAGGATGTATGTGGATTGTATAAAATGAAATGAAGAAAATCGTATTGCAAAAATCGAAAAAATTCTATTTGCAATAAATGTTTCGCATAGATTTTCAGAGCGCTTTAACGAGGTTTCAATCGTCCCCTGATTCTCCAACAGTTCGTGAATTTCGGGGGTTAAAAACGAGCCGCGAACCAGCGCGACGTAACGTAACGTAAAGTAACGCAACGGTTCGGCGTCGGGGCGTCGGGCGTCGGGCCGGCGCGGCCGGGGATTCCCTGGCTATCCTGGCGAAGAGCCCTCGAGTAAACAAGGGGAGGAATAGGGTAAATAAAAAGCAACCACGAATCGTGCTCGGGAATTTGCGGGTGGGAGACGAACCTACGAACGAACGAGTGAGCGAATGAACGAATGAACGAATGAACGGATGAACGGACGGACTTTTCTAGGTATGAACATCGGGACGAGGAGATCGTCGGAGAGAAATAGGAGAGAGAGAAGAGACTGAGAGAGACGGAAATGGGGGTTAGCTGGTGGGGAAGTAATCTGAACCACGGGCTTTATAGTTTTGTTTATTTCCAACTAGAGTTTCGCTGATGACGTAAGCTATGGCTGCTGCTGGTCTGGTCCATGTCTATCCGGCGTGGAGAGCTAACGAAGCTTGAATTCGTCGTAATATGAGCTTTCGGGTATTTTCGAGATAGTTAATGCCTGATTATCGCAATTATTTTTTCGCATGTACTTCGCGACGGTATTTCCGGTAGCACGTAGCTTTTGCGAATTGTTCGAAATTACCGTGCCGGAAAATTCTCTCTTTGCTTTTCCGAATTTTTATTTTTTTTTCGAACCCCCGGCAGGAAAATTACTTGCGAACTTCTTAACACATATTTTCGCTTTTTCCCTTTTTTCATCCCCTTTTCCTTCCACCAATTTATTTTCAGTCTCGTGCAGGACGACAGACGAGCCAAACTGCACCGAGCACCTAGATTCCCGGTGCAATACGAAATCGACGACGTCGCAGGAGCGATCGATCGATCTACGTACATTCAAAATTGGAACCAGAGTTCCTTGGCTGCTTCCTTCCACAGGAGGCCTCTGAAATGCAACGAAAAGCCCGCAAGCTCGAGATCAGACGTTGCGTCACCCTCGGTTTATTTTCTAATACAATTCCACGCGAGTCGTAGAATCCAGTTTCCAGTTTGTTGATAAATAATTAGGAAGTTGTTTTTTATATCCACCGCAAAAAACAATTTATCATCGAAAAATCGCCTTTTCTGTAATCCGCGAAAGCTCAAAAATAAGGAAATCGATTTTTCCCCGTCGAAATGACAAAAGCGAAAAAATACAAACCCGGTTTTCAATCAGGGATAGATAAGCGGCCACTTTCCATCCTCATTTGAAAAACGAACGTTTGATTTATCCCGGCAATCACGTCGGGTGAAAGATATGCCAAACCGATTCGGCGTGGAATCAGCGTTTGAAAAATCAAATATTCATTCAATTTTGGCCCCTAATTATTTCGTTTTTTTTTTTTCTTCGATCGGGGTGAAACGAATTTTTAAATCGGGAACCTATCGTGTTCCTGGGGTCTTATATACCCCGGCCACGGATTTAACGTGCGATTTCCAACCCCCTGCGACCCGGTCCGTTACGAAACGCAAAGGAATAACGCCGCACAGGCGGAGATGGCAGAGAACGAATTTACTCCGGTTTCTCGCTACGTTATTCCTGCGTCGGATCCAACGGGATCCTGCGAATCCTCGATCCGTTCTCCCCTTCGCCCCAGGACTTTTAATTGGATCACAATCTCATTTGACCGGAGTGTAGTAGGTAGTGACCATAGCGGGAGGGCTGTCCACCCTCGATCCTCCCTGGTTCGGTACGGTACGTTTCGGTCTACCCTGACCATAGGGCTGCTACCCTCCATCGGGACTAGGTCCGCTCTTTATCTTTTCTAGCCAACTCCCGTTCTCCACGTCGTAAGTCCCTAAAGCCACCCCTCTAGGTTCTCCGAGGATAAGTTGGGGAAGGGATGAAACTAGGAAAAGATGCCGTGACTATGATCATAATCGGTATAAATACATCAATTCGAGTTTATTACGAACAGAGTTTAAAAAAAAAAAAAAAAAATGATCAAATTATGTCGTTTTTTCAGACATTTGATATCATGAGGTGTAATGCATACCGTTAACGACGTGTTATATCGTAGCTAATTTACTAGGTGGTTTAACGTATGCGTGCCTCGTTTTTTATTTCCGTATTTAAAATAAACGAACCCGCGTATGACTACTATTATGTACACACGAAACGAGTGAGTAAATACCCACTTCCCGGGGTCCATATTTGCGTGGGAAAAAGCCAAAAAGATGAAAAAATAAAAAGATTAAAAAACATGTAAAACTGCGCCGTTATTTCACACGCCGTTTCTCGATTCTCTGTAAATATTAAACACGTATCTCACCCACCGTTCCTCTCCATCTCTCTATCTCTCTGTCTCTTTTTTTTTCGCGATCAAGGGTGATTACAAAATATTGAGTGGCCCGTGAAGTTCAATTATTTTAACTTCCGAGGCTGCAGGTATTAATCGCACGGAGACTAACGCGAGGGCGAAAATCGATGCGAGTCTTCATCCCCACACCCCTGCCAGAAATATGTATTCGATTATTCTCGCTTTCAGATTCCTTGTTTCGCAAAAAAGAAATCACATTCGAATTCGCCGTCCATTCTACTCCCGATTTAACGAACCTTCAACTCCGTGATTAAGCGTACACAGGGCTCACAGTCGCTCCCCTACTCCCCTAAAAACGGACCGAAATCTAGAGCATCCCTTAGGCACACACCGAACTACATTTTCTCTAGACGCGACTATCTCCCTCAATTTTTTCTATCAAAAATATCAAATCCGGGACTTTTTTCAACGCACGACTTCGAGACTGTTCCTTTTCCACCCCCTGCAACGGGGCGTCTTGTATCAAGCGATTTTCCAAATTTTTTATCCATCGATCTCCGCAGCGGTGCCCCCACCCGGTTAAGTCTGCGGTGTAAAGGCAAAATACTGCGCAAAATTGTTGCCCAAACTATTTTGGAATGTTTCAGAAACTATGTCACACGTAACGACGCCCCGGTAGTATACCTATCTACCTACCTAGTACACGGGGAGCTAGAGGTGGGCAGAAAAGCTTCAGCTTCAGCCTCAGCCTCGCGCTTCGCGGCTTATTACACTAGGGTAACTAATTTTAACCGAGCTTAGAGGTGCCTTATGTTCCTCCTGCGTTATAGGTATACCTGAGGGTATTGTTATAACCTTTTTCATGAATTTACACACACACGCGTCTCTCAAGTATATACAGACACCGAAAATGCTGGGAATAGAGAGAGAGGCTTCTGAAACCGCTTAATTAAAACCTCCGCCACGATCGAACACCATAAACTCAGTTCTTCAGATTTCGACCCTTTTTTTTCGAATTAGGGAAAATAATTTCACCCTTGTCGTATCAGTTTTATCATATATTTTATATATATTTGAATACAATGTGTATTACTGGTCTTGGGTAAGACTGTACTTAGTTAGTGAATACTAACTGCAATCCGGTACACGCGGCGTGCATTGCTCTTTGGTGCAGTTGTTTTGCTAGTATAGTAGGGTATAGTTTGTATATGCATGTACGGGGGTGTACCTATGTCGGGTATATACTTATGCAGTGCCACAAACTGCGGCGTATGTATATGGGGACCGGATGTGTGCTCGTATATGGCATTTGAAAGTTGTAAAATAAAACGATCGATACTTTTCCGACCTTCCGCTACCACCTTGGGTTTCATACATGTACGTATGTACGTGTGTATCTACTTCTGCAGCAGGTTTGGTTATAGAGCATAAAGAAGCCTGCAGGTACTGCAATGAACGGATATTATTCGCATATTTGATTTTTGCGAAGAAGGTAGAAAAAAAAGAAACGAAATTCGAAGAGAGGGTGGTGGGGAAACGTCGTGAGAATGGGGTCGAACCGAAGTTCCGAATTTGAATATTACCGACTCACATGCACAGTTTTCAGGAAGGGCATTTTCCCGATAGTCTAAACAGCCGATTGCAGAAGACTTTCAAACGAGGAACACCGTAGGTTCAAAATTCCGAAAGCTGAAGATTCGAAAGGCCTAACCTCAAAAACTTGAATTTCGCACATGTATTCGTTCAGGGTTTAATAACTCGGGCTGCATCGATCGTATCGAAACCAATAAGGGGTCAAATTAATCGTCTTGAGATGCACTTTTTGGAAAGAAACGTCTCAAAATCCTATCAATCATTTACGACATCGTGAAGTTATCGATTGAAGTAGATAAAATGGCAGAATGGACCCGTAAAGAGGGTCTCGATCGGAACGAACTATTTTTGGTCTCCACACGGTGAGAAATAGACCGAAATTTACGTATCCTTGGCATTTGGGGGGTCTGGACTTTCGCAGTTTTAATATCCTGAACTTCAACCTTTCCAAAAATTTGGAATCGTCTCAAACGAATTCTGAATTCTTCTTTTTCTTCCATCGGATCCCTTAGGGGTATCCATATGTATGTATATTTTTATTCACAAATTTAGGGAACACGTAAGCTGACTGAGGGTGTCTGCCTATAGAAGACATAAGGGTGAAAACTAGATTACGTTTATATATATATATATATATATATATATATATATATATATATATATATATATATATATATACATATATATCCACGTGAGTTTACTCGGCTCAGCTTGGCTTGGTTCTAGTTGCCATTCGGTTTATCCTGCATCCTTTAAATCGAATCAGGAACGGTGTAAACAAAGTTACCGTGTACCTGACCGAAACCCAGCTACCATATTGCAGTTTTATTCCATACATAAACGTACATATATGTAATATAGATACACACACATATACCAGACCTATACGTATATCTACGCAGAATATATGCACCTCTAAAACGCACCCCTCAATTATTTATACCACCCCAAATGAAATCCTTGTTACAGTTTCCGTCGAGCCACTACTACTCCACTCGAAATAATTGTTACTATTATTATCATTTTAATTATAACAATTATTATTATTATTCTGAGAGATCGCGACAATATTCGCACACCCGAAAATCTGTGATACATTTCTCTCATCCCTTAAAATCGTGCTATAATTTTTATCGATCAGAAGGGCAAATTTGTGAGAGCAGAGGGAAGCGGAGCTTTTCGTTATTCTCGCCGATATTTGAGACATCTTTTTTGATAAGTTAATTTTTTTTTTGCTTAGCTAAATTTTGGACGAAGTCAAAACAAAAAAAAAAAGGAGAAGAAAAAATCTAGTAAACCAGACGATACGGTTTTTTGAAATTTTTTCTACGACTCCCGTAATATTCGGCTATGCAGAACTTTCTTGCTAAATGGTAAAACCCGAGTGGTTCAATCTTCCTGGGAGGGAGTAAGAAGAACGGATTTTAAGGGTTGAAAACGCGGCTAAAAAATTGAAAAAAAAGAAAAACAAATTCTTCGAGACACTCCTGTCGCAAAGAGGGACGCGAAAATTTTACATCGCATAACGTATACGTGTCATTAATTTTTGTCCGCGGACTCCGGCGTTAATTTGAAACTCTTATTTTATTCGGTTGTTACAAGGGCGGTTTGGGGTGAAGTTCTCGTGCGTGACTCATATATACCTGCGGTTGCAAGGTGATTAACGTGGTTTTCTCAGTTTAGTTAAAGAGTCCTGAAGCACGTAGGTACGTTTTTCCATACACACATATATGCATACCTATGTATGTAGTATAATAATACATATTTGGTGTATATAGGTATGTATATAAATATATATAGATATACAACAAACATATATACGTAAATAACTCATAAGCATACGTACGTGCGTGGATAAAGGTAAGGATGAGGAAGGGAGGGGTCGAAGAAGGGTAGGGGGTGGTTTAAGCAGGTATAGCTCTACTCGGGCTATACGAAAATTTAATATTGTGTAAAAGCTTTCTGCCGTTTTAGGAGTAGCCAGGGCAGAGTCAGTTTTAACGCGAAGCAATTTAATATGCTGATGCTTCGCATAAATACTCAAACAGCACGCTTATACCCTTATACCTTATACCTTATACCTACCCACCTACCTACCTACCTATCTAGGCAGAGCTCTCTCTACCTCCTCGCAACACCGCATCCAGAGTTCGTTCTGCTTACGCGCGCCACCCCCGACCCCTAACTCCACAGCCCCAAAAATCCCTCGAAACCCTACATCCAAAATGTTTCACATTATTTACTCGAGATTTCAGACCTCTGAAGAACCCCTGGACCAGATTCTTGCCGATCATTTTATTCGCCTTCGGTAAAAATTTCAGGGATAGGGGGGTGGAAGTGATTCAATTTTTTTTTTCCCCTCCTTTTCCCCCCAAAGACTTTTCTCGTTCGATTGAGAACGGTTTTGAAAAATAGTTAGGAATCGTTTGAAATTTTTGAAATTTTGTTAAGAAATATTCTTCGGAGGAAAACCGAAAAAACTAATTTCTTCAAATTCTCAAAATCGGGGGTAACCCCGACGCGCGGAAAATTCGTCCCGGATAAGCGAGAATACCCCCCATATAGAAAAGAGCGAATACTTCGCTCAGGGAAGCACGAGATTCTACTATTCCTATTCATATCTGCGTATTACCGAAGGTACCTAGGTATGCATATACGTGTACCTGTCTTTTACACATCGTGGAAATTATTTGTTTCCAGTTTCAGAGTTATTAGTGGCTTCTTTTTTTCAAGTTTATTCTTTTTTTAGCCCATTTTCGTATCTGCGGCTGCTCAATTTTTAGCAACGGTTCTATCCGACGATTCCAACGGTTCGTTCGTACTCCGGAAAAAATTAGGGCTCGTACTTGTTTATATACATATTTATATACGCTTCATACACATACGCGGCTAAAAAAATAGCTACAAGTATAGTATAGATCCGGATGAAGCGGTAGACTCGAAGAGTGGAGAAAAAAATCCGGATAATAAAGGAGACGGGGTAGGATTCGGGTATCTAAGGGTGGGTATTTATTTCTCGTCAGCGTTAAACGCGAGGAAAAATAAATTACTCTATATAACCGGAGACAATTCCACGCATTCGCGAACGCTAATCGTCTGAGGAGTGCAAAAATTGTTTGCAAAAAAAAAAAATCGAAAGGAAAAGTAAATAAAAAAATTAGACAAAAAATTCGAGTCACGTTAATTATCTCTTATTACTCGTTTAATATAATACGAGTCATTATCATCCATGTATGTATACGCGAATTCCGCGACAAATTGAAATTGCGATTCTGTCGCCAATTATTTTCCACGTCAATCCATTCGTAATGAGCGTATAGCTTTATTTTGGAATTTTCAAATATTTTCGATCACATTTACCGAATCGTCGGAGGTAAGGACGTCGAACTGGTTCGTTTCGAAAGAGGCGAATTTTCCGCGAAAAGTATTAAACAAATTTTAGCGAATCAATGTTTTTCTTTTTTCGTTTTTTCGAATTCCTGCAGCAGAGAGAGAAGAGAAAAATAATGTAAAAAAGAACTAGAGAGGAATAATTCTATGGGTAAATTTTTCCACGGCGTGTTTTGCATTTTTCTGCATACCAGTTTCCCGGCGTATACCGCCGAGGGTTTCGCCGTTGGCGATTTTCACAAGGTGTATAATAGCGCATACGTGTGTATATAATAGAAGTATAAAACTGACCGTTGGCGAGGCCATAATACGCGTAATACTCCCGACCTTAAACCTTAAACCTTAAACCTTAAACCTTAAACCTTAAACCTTAAACCTCGTGGCGTATAGAATAACAGGGAAACCAAGAGCGAGTTGCTCGCCGAGTGGCACGTGAGGTATTCTGGAGCAATGGCACTGAATTTAATTAGTTACCCTTACGTGTCCGAGCGAGCGTATATATTCGGGGGTTTTGCTACGTATAAAAGAGACGGTATGACGGGGGTTGGTATAGAAACGTCCCTCGTGGCCAGTACGAATATTATTAAATTGTCAAATGGCCCGCGCGGTGGGTGTTGTGTATAGTTCCGTCCATTATGCGACTGTAATTAGGACGAGCCCCGACCCCCGGGTCATTCAGTGTCCAATCTACCCACGTACACGTACGCACACACATCATATGTATATAAATACAAACACATACATACATACAACCATTTACAGATGTTATGATGAGATGATACTCCCGCGATAACGCTGCACCATATTTCCTTTCCATTTTTCCTCTCATTCCATATATGCATACATGGGTGATTCCATTCTAACAGTGTCTATTAATGTCCCGTACTGTTTGCTCTCAGTGGTCATCCGTTAACAATCTATTCATGAAATTTTTGTATCGATACGATCCCCGTGAACGTATTTCGTCGCTCCTTTCGTACAATATAACTCGCAGTCCGGAGAAAACTTACGGTTTAAATCACTCAAATGTCAGTACCGTGTCGCGTCCATTTCTAGAATTTACATATGAATTCATTGTTTTCTTTGTCGCAATAAATGATCCGGACTAATTAATCCACAAATCTGATTAACGTTGTAACACGATTCATAAATAAATTATAATACAATTCGTAATAATTTTTCCGAAGAATGTCTACCAAATTTATTTTATGGCAGTACCGTGGACGAACGAGTCGGTACCGTGGCACGGAAAATTTGAAATTTGATTCTCATTCTCGATATTTCGAAGCTGCAGCGAAATCTTCTCGGACTTTCATTTTTACAACAAAATAGAGTAACAATATGCGTTGAAAAATTTGAAAAGTTTGATCATGGAATCAAAAAATGTTTAATCAAGAAAGTAACGGTTAGAACAGAATCGCCGATGTATAGATATACAGGTTGTGAATAATACAAGGGGGTTTTGGTAATTTATGCGATAGAAGGCGTTTTATTGGGGGATGGTGGGCCCGGCACGTCGTCGTCGTACAGGAAAGTATTATATGGGCCATTGCGGGAATAAAACACCGTAATGTCTTGTTAGCTCTCGTGCTAGATTACGGAATATTTTAGCAAACGTATACCGTACACCGTATATACGTATATAGGCCCTGAGCATCCCCTACATCTACTACGTGCACCGGCATATGCGAGGGCCTTCCGGACAAAAAATCAAACACATGAATATTGTAATTTATTTAGAGGAGGTAAATAGCCACCCTCTACCTCCGCGCTCTCCAAACCTGATCATACCGCACCACCACCACCCCATTCATAGAGCCGATTTTTTTATAGCTAAAAATAAAACGAATTACTCATTTTTCAACCCCCAGGGTTTTTTTTAAAGTGTGCTGACGGGCACGAAAGAAAATCTTTCCATTTTTTCATACATATATATGAACAACCCTTATTCCGATCCGAGTGTTTGCGAGCAGGGAAGAAATCGAGGCTGTTTGGCTGTATAGAAATTTACGCGACGTCGTAGGGGTGGGTGGAAAAGTTTAGCTACGAAGTATGTGGGTACAAGTCGTCGATAATAATGTGAAATATTGATAAAAACGGAATTATCGAGAGATACGTGGGTAATATTGGAAATAGCTGACAGAACGAGGAGCAGGACACGTTTCGTAATTATGATTTAAAATATTTCCAATAACCAGTGTACCTTTATGCCCCGGTAGGATGTGCTTGTACTCTCGCGTTTCTCGCTTTTCCGACCAGTTGCAGTTATTTTTCTGTATCCGGTGGAAATTTTGTATCCGTGGGTCGTACCACAGCATCCCGAAGTTTTAATCTGCTAAGTGAATCGTGAGACCGACAAAATATCCGTATTTATATATTTATTATATTTACGTGTTCGTTTTTGACGGAAGTTAGACGTAACGTAACGCGGTACGTACCTACGTACATTATCCGCGATGGAAACGATATTAGAAATTCGTTTTTCAATGCGACCAGCGAATTTCAAAGCGATAAGAACTTGCGACGAGAGGGAAACGAATCTTCCACGTCCTCGGCTCTCTACGATTCGAAATACGGGGCGAAATAAAAACGAAAGCTCTGTCCCGAAAGTATCTCAAAAAACTGCGAAAAAATCGTTTCGTCGTATGTGCTTGAACAATTCTTATCAAATTTGCGTTTTTCTAATTAAAATCCAGACGCCGGATCGAGGGGCGAATTTACATACGAGATCGCGAGGACCGTAGTGCGCGGTTCCTCACGAACGTCAGTATAGAATTAATTCAAAGGATTAAAAATAATTATTTCCCATTCCCTAGTTTCGCTCATAGTACCCAGATTTCATCCCCTTCTCCCTCCCGCCCTTTCTCTCCGTCGTTTGTACCATTCTGTCTCTGTAAGCTGCTGCATGCAGTTTCTACATAGATTTCCGAGCAAGCAAACGATTTCGTGTCTCTAGGTACAGAAGGGATGAGAAGAGAAGAGAATAGAAGAGAAGAGAAGAGAAGAGAAGAGCTGTACTAATACTATCGACTGATAGTATGGAACCATGGAGGATAGGATTAGTCGACCACAGTCTAAATTGGGTTTCCGTCCGGCAGAGAGAGCATGGCAAGGAGTATAGGGCGAAAGCTCACCCAGATCACTGTTTCCTAGGTACGGGGCCTAGAGAGGGGTTGAATTTTTACGTTGGGATTAAGATTCTTATGTTAGATCGATCGTTTGAATTTATTTTAATTAATTACAATTACCCACGTAATTGCGAATTCCTAATTGCATCCACCCCGCGGATCTCGTCTCTAAACTCGGTAGGTACGATTAACACCGTGGAAATTAGGTGTAGATCTACTCCGTGTACCGGAAGTGCAGGGGAATTAAGGGAAAAGGGTGAAAACTGGTGGCCGGGTAAAGGAGCGGGCCGCGTCTTAATCTCGCGGTCTTAAATGAGAAAACTGTCAGGTTAATACCAGAGGAGGACGGGGATGAAAGAGGGGTGGAAATTAAGGGTGCCCGAAAACGCGTCTACGTTCTATAAATTTTTCTTCACAAATTTTTACTAGGAATCTTAATTCTACGATACCGAATAAAAAATCCGAATCTGGTTTTGCGGTTCTGAAATTTTGCTTCGAATATTTTGATCGGGGGATGAAAAAATTTTCCGGCAAGAATAAAACGCTGGAGAAATTGAAACAAATAGTTTTCGGTATTTGTTTGATTGAGCTTTCGCCTGACTGGGGATGTATAGCTGCGTTTGGTATTCGCGAAGGGTGCTATTCGGGGATGGGGTGAGATGGGTGGGCGATACCCAAGGCTCGTTTATATTCCTTAAAATTGAAAGAAAGATCGTTCGTTGCCTCCGACGATCTGACTACCCACCATCACCGTCATTGGGTATCGGGGAGCCGGCTGGTAGCTACCCTGTACGAGCTCACAGGGGTATTTGATTCGCCGGAAGTTTCTAACCCGGAAGCAGGAAGCCACGGAATGATTCAAAGCTCCTGATTTATATTCGTTACACCTGCAGAAGCCAGAGCCGAACGTCCGGATTTATTAGGGGAGGAATTTCGCCCCGTTTGATCCGTGCCCTGTCGATTATGATATTTGATAAAAAAGACGATACGGAAGACGAGAAAGAAGGAAAAAGGAGAAACAGCTGACTTTTGAAAAAATTACATTTCTCGCCGTGGAATAATAATCGATCTAATTTTTTTTCTTTTTTTTTTCGAAATTCTAAACAGCGAGAAAACTTTGAAGACAATTTCTCGCTCACCCTCGAAGAGAGGGTAGAGCGGAGCGGAGTAGAGTAGAGAGGGTGCAGGGAAAGCTTGAAATAGATTTTATCCAATAATGTAAAAAGCACTGTGAAATTTCATCGGGGAAAGAGTATTTTTTTTTTTTCATTTTTTTTTTTTTTGCTTTTTCAAAGGAAATCGAGTGGAACGGGGTTTGTCGATAAATAGACCGCGGGTAAATTTTTTGTTTATATTAATCATAATATACAGTAATAAATCACATAGTCGATTCAGAGAGAAGGGCGCGAAAAAAAAAGCGCAACTTTTCACCCCTATCTGCACACAGATCTGCGTACGTACGTATAGGGGTAGTAGGTTTGTATGTACCTAGACGCGTATAGAGACGGTGAATAATCATAGCAGACGCTATTAGCCGGGACATCGATCCGCACCAATTTCGATAATGCAGGGTATCTAATTCCAAGAATATTACACGAGGGTTTTACCCCCCTCGATCGAGGGTGTGTCCACCCATATGAAATATGAATGCTCCCCAAGGAACGAGGATAAGTGGTGGCTGGATTCTTATTTAGATTCGGATTCGCAGGGCGACCAGGGCGCGAAACTGTTTCCCATTTTTTCAATTTTTCCCATTTTTTTTTTACAAATCTAAAGAATGTCGACGAGATAAAATTAGATGGGTAAAATTTTGGTTGACCCCGGTCATATAGGGTGGATACGGAAACTAATTATTCAACTAATCATCGAACTTATCGCGTCCCTTGAATACCTATTCCAGGTGGTCGGGGCTAACTCTTCGTGTCAGAACTGCGACGAGGGTGGAATTAAAACTTGTTCGATGCCATGAATTACTTGTTGTTACTTTGTTAGGAATTACCCGTATGTTCCGTGTGCGACATATGGGAGAGATATACACGCTCATGTGTGTTCAGCTTTTACGAAATTTGAAAAATAAAAATAATTCACACGGGTAATGACAAACTATTGTTTGCCTCAATTTTTGATTTGTTCGTTTAAAATTGTTCCTACGTTCGCGTATACTTTTTGTTAATTAACGAACCGTATAGTTATACACGCTAATTGAAACCCTGTACGGTATAAATTTCGCGTACTAGGATTAATATACCGATCGCTGTTGCAATTCGCAAATTGCAATTAAAACGATTCCAGAAAAAAAAATAATAATAATTTACAACACCGTGATGATCATGCGATGAAGAAATAACAATGATTGTTTATAAAAAAGAAAAAAAAAAGAAAAAAATCGTTCGATACGTCGATGTGTCTTGATTAAGAAAACGCGGGGGTGGTGTTTCGTGGATGTTCAGAAGGTTCTTCTTCTTTCTTTCTTTCTTTTTTCTTTTTCTTTCTTTTATGGGGCAAAACAATGCTAACGAAGCAATTTTGAGGATGTTAACTAAGCTCAACAGAGAGATTAGGTTTCAAACAGGGATGTGGCCCGGGGGGTGGAGGGGGTGGATGAAGCCCAGGGGTAGAAGAGGCAGGTATGCCATGATGAAAACGCGATAAAGGGATAAATTGCACGAGGAATCACCATATCTCGGGCCCCCGCGTCTCGCGTCAGAGCGGATAGTGATTTTCCATTAACCCATTGTGGCACCAAACACTCTCACCCCTACATCCTCCTGCAACCCCAAACCCCACGCCTGTCACATCTTCCCCTATACCCTACCTCTTCTTATTTTACCCCATCCCCTGCATGTATGTACGTATAACGCCAACATTTCAAGTGACTTGGCACCACTTCTCCCCATATGTAGATATAGGTATATACTGGTTCTTTGAATTCGAATATCATTCGAATGGCTAAGTTTATCAAAAAAGTGTAAGAGCCCTTTTTTGTAGATCATTCAATTCCCTACAAAAATATGTTCGTAGATTTTCTCTATGACGCATCGTTAGCTAGTTATAAAAATCAGAAGGAGCAGAAACAAATTTTCTCCTGTTATTTAAATGGGAAATAGAAATTCGCGATGCGCAAGAGCCCAAATTTTAACAGGCGTATTTTTATACCTAAATGAAACTCTCGAACCAGTCTAGAAAAAAAGTCCGATCGAAGATATGAGATTTTTTTTTGATTTTTTTGATTTTTTTTTCGTTACGTCGTTTCGGTTTAATCAAGGGTAACATTATAATCGCCACGCGTTATAAAGAGCTATACATCCGAGCGGTTGGTTTGATCATCGGTAAAGCCGGATAGGTCAATCGAGCCCAATCCAAGATCCATCCGGAACTAATTCGCCGGGGAATAACGTCTGACGGAAACGAATGGGACTCGGATCACCCGAATCCGAAGGAGTAAATTCATTATCATTACCGGGCACTGGTCCAGATCGAGTTGCTCGCGGTTATGGATGGCCTTACTATATATCTCCCGGTCCTTCGGACGGAAACTGAAAAAATCTACGGGGTCGAAGAATCCACCCCCGAAACGAGAAGATGAGAGAGAGAAAAAAAAGAGGGACCAAAAAAAAAATAAAAATAAATAAAAATAAAAAAAAGTCACCTCCCTCCGAGTTCTGAACTCCGTTAAGCCCAGACGTGCTCGCAAGCTTCGCGTGTCAAGCGGCTCGAGGTTCCGCTCGAAGCAACAAGTGAGGGTTATGGAATGAATGAACGAAGAAATTTCATCCCCCTCACTCGTCGTGAATAATTGTGTAATTTTTTTTTTTTTTTTTCTTTCGATTTTCGATTTTCTCTCCGTTCGGGGGAGAGACGGATATCTCGTAACGGGATTAAATCTTCCGGGATGTTCGGACGATCCGAGGACTCGAGTATACATATATACGTATACCTACGCACACGTACCACGCCTGAGCTTGACTAAATCATCCAATCAAGGGTGTCTACCCCGTGATTAGCAAACTGTGCTCGTTACGCTCGGAACTCGGAAAAGTACCGTAGATTCAGAGTCGATCCGGTATTAAGCCGTAGAACAAATCGGTTAGACCCACCCCCACCTCACCCCTACCCCCGACCACCCCTACAGTTCAGAGGCTCAGAATTATACCGGATAGCAGTAGAGGCTTGTTAGAACATTCGTATCATCGGTAGAATTAGGATTTAACGTCTATAATTAACCCCCCACCCCCAACCCCTTCTTTATAATACCCCTGTTATTCCCCTTGAAACGATCGATTCGTTACACTAATTCTCTATCTCTTCTCTCCGCCGGCTGTGTAACTAGATAAGCTATTCGTATATAACGATCCAACGACCCCCGTAGAATTTTATAATTTTCGCAAGGGTGTATTTTTCAATTTCGATCATACGTGTGTAAAAACATCGTGAATCGGTATTAGAGAAAAGAGGCTCCGAGAATCGTATTTCTGATCCGTTAGACCCGCGATTCGGAATAGCTGCAGTGCTGAAACATAGGGATGAAATCGCCTCGAGGATCGAGGGTGCACTGTAATCAGGGAAACACTAGGACTGATGCATATTCGTGGGAAGATACCCTAGGAGCCCCTGTACCTATATATGTATCTATGTACCTACATCAAGCTACCTACCATAGAGCGAATTGTTTTCCGATACAACGTGGCTCTCGGGAAGGGGTTGTGCACCCGGGACTTAGGCGGTATTAGCCAGCTAGCAGCGAGGGGCTCGCGACACCCTCGACGGGTATTTACCGATCAAGAGATCACCGTGTAAGTACTTTCGACGGGTCGAAAAATTCGCCGAAAAAAATGGATCAACCCTTGAGTCACGAAGAGTCGGGGAATCGTCGCGCGAAGTTTGTTCCATATTGTATTTACAAGGGAGGAAAATAAGGGGCGAAAAAAACCGCCGAGATTTGTCTCGAAGGGTTGTTTTTTCAAAGTGAAAAGAGTTTCGTCGAGCTCGAGGGTGGTTTCAAGCCGTTGCTGATTCTCCGCCATTCTCTCCCTCCCTCTCTCTCTCTCGACGGTGAAGGGGTAGCTATTTAGGAGCTTAGCACCTCGGTGGGTGGCGGACGGCAATAGGTGGTAGAAGTGGAGGAGCCGGGGGTTGAGTGGGTTTGAGTCGGGGTAACCCTGCCTGCAACCACTGTGTCACCTTTATCACCTTTATCACCTGCTGCAAATTGCCGCCATTTGAATGCTAAGCCCTCCTGCTCTCACCTACTCACTGTGTATCCTGTTTCCAACTGTGCAAAGCGAGGGTCACACAGGGATGGGGCGGAGAGAGGGTGGGACAGAAGTGGCGAAATCGAGGGAAAGGGGTACGATTCGCGATAGAGAAATCCTATAAATGGATTATCGCACAATTTCGGATTTTGTCACAAATATGTACGAATGTACCCTGCATGCACGAGCCACCCCTCCTTGAGGTTCCCGAAGCACAGATTCACCGTTTCAGTTCATCCCTTCAGGGCTCAGTGCTCGTAGCGCTTATTTTTTCGAAACGACTGTGAAGACTAATTTTCGAGGGTAGGCGTCGTGTGGTGATTACAAAGTTTGGATTTTTTGCAACAGGGTGTCGTTTCGCGGGGGAAACATTCCCCCGATTGATCGATGTTCGGAACTTGTTCGAAAGCACTCAACCTTATTGAAAGATGAATAATTGTTATAAATTACACCAGGCGGGGAACGGAATGACAATTTTTTGCCGAAATAATTCCACCCCGCCGATCGCTCCGCACGTAATTCGTCGTCTATCGAAGAACCCTGTTTAAACCGGGATTTTTTGGGGAGCCCGTGGACTCTCCTCCACCCTCTGAATCCCGCGGAGTGTACATCGTCGAATGATTCGAGACTGTAGTGTCTGAATCGTCTGGGCAGGAAAGAGAAGGATAGTCGAACCGAAGAGACGAAGAGGGTGGCGAGGCGAAGGGAGAAGAGAGTCTGGATGCCGGCAAGGGTACTTCCGGTGGCGATAACTTAGCAGCGAACCAACCCGCGGATGTACGCGCCATTTGCGCTCCTAGCTGCACCAGGGTAGATAGATACAACGTAGATGCGACGATACCGTGGGGCTGATGGACATCGGGCGCTATTTCATTCCCAGGGTTGCAAAACACCCCCTCTATCCGGTTAAAAACTGAGAATAATCCCCGTTTCAATTCTCGCATTCCCATGCGGCAAGCAGATTCGACGATAAGTTACAAAGCCGTAGGATTCTTTGGTGACTAGTTACGGCACATTGCGCAGGCCGTATATCACCGGGGGTGTATCTCACCTGGCTGCATGCTACGTTGTGAATTTTTTTCCCGTTCTATTTATTCCACCCCGTCTTTTATGCCGCGCGAACGCAGTGCAGAAACGCTTTATTAAATACCTGCGGAATCCAAGCGTTTACTTTTTTTCTGGGACTGGACCCCGTGCAGTTTTGTGCTGGGAAAAAAATCGCCAATTCGGGTGGTAGGGATGATCCGTGATCTATACGATAAATAATTAGGCTCGTGATGGGATCCAATAACGTTCGATGAGTCGCTGGCTTATCGTTCAACTCGACGCCGATTTAATAGACGTTTAAGAACCGGCGAAGCGAACGGTTCAACGCTTCGAAGAGAAGAGGAAGGAAGGAAGGAGGAAGGCAGACACTCCAGTCCCTCAGAGGCCGGAGATCCTTTGAGGATCACTTTGGGAGTCTCGGTTCGAGTGTTGATTCCGACGATTTTAACCACCGGTTATACCCACCCATCATACCCTTATGGATTTTATCCCTCCATCCAGGCCGCCCTGTGTGCTGCAGTGGATGAAAATCTCCCTTCTCTCTACCACCGGGAGTTGTACGACCATTAATTTTATCCTTTTCTCATTTTCTTTTTTTTCGTTTTTCTTCGGTTCGATAGCCCCCGATATTACAGGGTATACATAATATTCGTCTCGCTCGTTGATCCTTGGGATACGGGCTATAGTTCGTGACGAGATTCCACCCTGAGGCACGACTTCCTGGCACCGAAACATCCCGTTTAAATCTTCTCGGTGAAATTTCATCCCCAAATTTACGAGAGCTTCCAATTAGACGCTGGACGTTGCGGTTTCGCTGAAGAAATTTTCGATGATCGCGGAATTCGCAATTGAACCAAATCAATGATCTCTTTTCTTCGTAGAATCGAGGATGATGGTTTCAGGTGACGTTAGGAAAAATCTGTATGCGTTTAGCGAACTGATTTCGACGCGTTTGAATAGTTCGAAACAGCGAGTTTCGAGGGTATAAAGTACTGCATCACACACACCATAAAGCGAGGAGCAATTGAATAGGGTGAGGGATGAATTTAACCTCTCCAGTGTGAATCAGTACCTGAAAGGCAACTCCTGACTCCCTGACTCCCGGTGTTCAAAGACTGTGTGATCTTTGTAATAATGGAAGCAAAGTGCCTTCATTTGATTCCTTAAGGGGAGAAGAAACGGATGGTCTTTTACAAAAGGATCAGGCAGCGGTAGCAGCAGCGGCGGTGGTTACCTAACTTCACTTACTTTCCTCCTCCTTTTTTTTTCTCTTTCTTTTTTCATTTTTTCATTTTTTCATTCTTCTACTTTACCACTCATCGTATATCTCATTGATTTTTTTTTTCTATTCCTATAACACACCTCGACGAGGGGTGCGATTTTTTCGATGCAATCGAATCCAATCGAAGTTCGCAAAAATCTACCAAAAAAGAAAAAGAAAAAAATGGAAAAGGAACTTACTTTCGCTATAGGAATCTGAATGGCGAAGGTAATTAAATCTTTTCCTTCTTTTCTCATCTTCCTTATTCCGCACGATCTCACAGCCAGTTAACTTGGAATTCTGTAAACTCTAGCAATTATCCTTTCGCCAGCTGTGTACGAGTCAAGTATGTAGGTGGGTAGGTAGGGGTTGGCAGGGGTATAAGGTACAACCGCGATATACCAACGGCACTTCTGTGCCGCACGCGCGATTGTCCGAGGCTTTTCAAGTTCCGGCTTTTCCGGCGGTGCTTTCACCGCCCCCACGGCCACCCCGACCCCCTCTCACTTTGCACAGTTTTGGAAAGGGCGAAAACCGAGTCGCTTACTCTCGCTTTCGATTCTCCACGACTCTAAGCCTAGGCCTAAGGATTAAACTGAGGACCGGACGCGGACCTCGACTTCCAGAAAATTTTCAAATTATACCAAAACCACCCCTCCCAGCCATTATTCGACTTCTGTTTCACTCCCCTCTTCTCTCATTCAAAAGAGTAGATATATATATGTATATGTATGAAATAAGGGTTGGCGGACCGATTTATCATTCACCAAGTTCAAATACTGATCGCATACCGTCGCCACCGGATCTTGTATATGGTTATACCGTGCCTGTACACAGCTTGATTTATTCCACCAATGAAATTCGAGTATATAATAGATCTGTGAATTATTTACGACGCATATATACCCAGCGATGATGATAATGATGAATAAGAAATGGAAAAAAGGTGCTTCGAAAAGTTTCAAGTTCGGGTAAATTCGAGTTCGGGTCTCCGATCAGTTCTCCCTTCAAAATCTTCATCATCTTCATGTATAACGCGTGTGAATAATTCTGGTTAAAAAATATATACATGGATATGTTTTTTTTATTTGTTATTTGTTGTTGTTGGTATTCGGGATAAAACAGTCGTCTATTGTTACAACGTTCGCGGTTTCGAAACCGAGATAATGACGTCGTTGAGGTACGGGAGCTTTTTTTTCGTAGGACGTTTTTTTGGAAAAAAACAATGGAAAAGAAACGAAAAAAAAAAGAGAGAGAAAAAAAATAGACACACACCCGAACTGCAAACTGCAGAAATTGTGGGACCAGCAAACGCAGCGCAAAACGCAGAGATAACGCCGGCTAACTCTTCCCCATTGTGGCCTGTAAACGTTGCACTACCGTGTATGTACATACGTGTACATATAGGGACGGGGGTGTGTAGATAAAATGGACGAATATCGCAAGTTCGTTATGGTATATAGCCGGGAACCCCACCTGGACGAGATCATCTAGTCGAGTGGTTTAAATTCTTTCGTATCGCGCTTTGCGTGGCGATGCTACGTCAGCTTAACGTGGTGTGTAAGGGAGTAAGGGTAAGGGTAAGGGTAGGGAAAGGGGAAGGGAAGAATAGTGTCACTTCCGGTAAATTAGTAAATTTACCGGGGGATAAAATATCTCCGTGATATTCGTAAATCAACCTGCACCGAGAGACCTGAGTATGAGATAGTGGGAGAGGGAGGGATTTTCATGCTGCACCCTTCGCCAAGATATTCCAATTATATTTTACCCCCGACATCCCTCGGTGACGTTGTACCTGAAACCATGAATTTTAGACGGCAATGTTTTTTCGGCTAAAATGTTCGGCGACATTTTAACGCGATTTTTTATTCCACCCCTTTCCATCCCTCCGCTCGGTTAATTTCCTCCCTTATTATTCGAGACTGAATTTTTTTTCGACATGTCGAATGGAAATTTTTATGAAATACACTATCTACGGTTTTTTTCTTTTTTTTTTTTATTCCGCTATCGCGGAGACTAAAACTCTCGAGAACGTCGACGCGGTAATTAGCATAAACTTTAATACCGCATGCGGTCTATTAGCGGGGAGCAAAATATATGCCATTAAATCGGAGCGGACGTTCACCAAGAAGAAGAAGAAGAAGAAGAAGAAGAAGTGGATGAAAAAGAGGGAATAAAAGGGAGGAAAAGTTTACCGATATATCGAGACCATCGTATAACGATGCAAAAGTACAATAAACCCTCTAACAACCCTCCTCGACTATCATACCTACGTAAACACACATATATATACACTTTTACCAACCCTATACCTCCGGGCATAAATGCTAAGTGAAATAAGTAATGAATTTAGCGATAGAAAAGCTCGAGGTTTTTCCTCTCCGGTCCGAAGGGTAGCTTTTCTTCTTATTTTGGTCACCCTCTTTATTAAAACCCGCTTCTGTTTACCCTTAGCTCAGTCCGGTTCGCACCTTTAATATAAAGTTGTTAACCACTCGTATTTCTCATCGAGTAACTTCTTCGTCTTATTTTTCGCGGGCGGACGTCGACCCGAGCTTTTCCAACCCTTGGAATGTATCCGGGGGTCGGTGGATCGCTGGATCGTTGGATCACTGGATCGCTAGATCGCTGGATGGCTGGTGGCAATCTTGATTCGTGTACGTGTCGTGGTGTACCTGTTCGTGCAGAGGGTGCGGAGGGGAGCAGCCAATCCAAAGTTTGGCAAAAGCAATTCGGCCAGTTTGAAATGCCTAATTCCGGGCACGTATACCTGCGACAAGGTTCCCCGGATCCGGCACCTTCGCCCCCACCCCTACCCGCCATGTTTCATTATCTGAATATTCGTTTTTATTTTATTTTTTTTGATAATTTTCATTTTTTATTTATTTCAACCCCACGCGATTAAGGCACTCGTCGCTGTTCCGTCCGATCGATATTCTCGGGAATATACTTAGCCCCAGTCCACCCCCTTCTCGGGTGTATGTAGGAAAACAAAAGCCCATTCAATCCCCGAATTTTGTTTCAATAATAAACTTTGCCTTATCACCTTTGAGACGAATCTTGTACCTTTGAATCGAGAGGAGTTTCTCGAATAACCCTTCATCCTGATCTCCGCCCATCCCCCGTCTCCCGTCCCCTCCTTTTCCCACACCCTTGTTCTATCAACCCTCGGAAGTTCGCTCTTTTACGGAACCCATTTCGAGGCTGAGACACACGGTGATAACAGACAACGAACCGTCAATCGGGAGTAATTTTATAAAAATGGGTAGGTATCGGGGAGAGGGTGGGACGGGAGGGAAACAGATGCTTGAATCATCCCTTATTCTTTGCCCCTTCTTATTTCTTCGTCATTTTGTTTTACTTCGTATCAGACGATTTAATACATATAAGACGACGCTATTCGTTATTCCGTGCATTCAAAAGCGTGCAACCCCCTCTCGGGGGTTGAATTTTTATTTTTTTCTTGTTTTTTTCTACTTTTAGTGCATAATGAAGACGCGGGCGCCATGTGTTTTGTTAGTAAGCGAAAAAAGAAGGAGGAAGGAAGAAGAAGAACTGCCTCGTTATAAAATCGGGCTTCCTTGCGTCTTTTGTAGAATATTATGCGGCTACCCGGTGGTGTCTGGGGGGGTGGTCGGCTTACGGCTCGGTGAGAAAAAAATTAAACTCGTAAATTTCCTTTTTCACTATTTTCTTATTCATCCAGGCTGTACGAGTAAGAAGAGGAGGACGACGCCGCTACAGCCCCGTCTCTAGCTCGTAAGTTCAGTTTTAATACTAGAAACTACGAATCTCGTTAATCCGATACCCCCGAGCCACGGGGTGAACATAAATTAACCATAAGCTGTAAAAAAAGGTCCATCATATTCCTCGAATTTTCTTCCCCTTAATAAACAATTCCGCGTTAAAAATGAACGGTCGAGATGCACGGGGACAAAAGGACCGAAAAATAATCTTTCCCGGAATCTGAAAAGCTTCGAATCTCTTTCCTCCCTCCCATACCCACGCGGAAAACTCCGCGTAGAATTTCTGGAAGAACTTTTTGGCGGGAAAAGTTTTCACTTCTTCTTCTTCTTCTTCTTCCCTTAGTCCGAACCGAGGAAAGGCAAGTCAAGGCAAGGCAAGGCAAGGATGAGAAACACCTGACGTTATACCAGCTCTTAAAAGTTACATTATACTTACGGTTCTATGCGGCGGCATATTGTTCTGCATTGTTCTGCATTTGGAAAGAGTTTTTTTTTTTTTTTCTCCTTCCTTCCTTTTCTATCTACATTTTTGCTTTATTCCTCTAATTCCGGGCGACGAGTGGAACGAATGAATAATTTACAGGGATGAGAATTAGTTATGATACCCCATTAATTCGCGACGCGATATTCCCGATTATCGGGTATAACTTTCATCCCCTATTTTTTTTTCTTCTCTTTTTTTTCGGAGCTAGGTACAGCTAACTTGTGAAACTTTTTTCGAACATTGAATAGGCCTTTTGTTGTAGCTTTTGGGGAGGCGCCGTGCCGGTTGTTCGCGAACTAAGTTCTTCAAATTTGTGGGATATATAGGTACGACCTTATAACGAACATTGCCAAAAATAACCGCGGGATCAAAATCCGCCGATGAACTTTTCGCTCGCGCTTTTGCACCGCCCGAATATATTCAAGTTTACGTAGAGAGAGAAAAAAATAAAAATATCGAGAAGCCTAATTACTATAAGAATCAAGGAGAATCAAACGGAACGAAGGAATGAATGAATGAATAATAAACGGCGCCCTTATATCGGGGGATGAAGAATCTTCAAAGGGGTACAAGACCCGGAGGAATCTCTCACCCTTCTTATTCTCATTCTTATTTTTCTTATTCCCCGTTCTCGCAGTGTGAGGATAATGTTATTCAACCGTCCGGCGCATTAACGAGTGGAAAAGCTCCTTGAGAGACGTGGAGGATCTTCATTTCCTCAACCCTGCTAAGTCAACACCGGTGTGCCGGAGGTTTTCACTCCTTTTGTCGTCGACAATGTGGGGTGGTAGAAAGCCACGGGAAATTCTCCCCCTCGCTTCCATAGTAATTTCCAATTCTTCTTGTAACCCAAAGTCCCTTTACCGATTCAGTTACGGATTCTAGAATCGGCCGGTGGGATTCGGGGGTTGGAAAAAATCCTCGGTCAACCCCCTCGTACACAGTTTTTTAAAATCGAAGTAGAGACGAATTTCTATACAATTTTATAGACTCACGCTACGTCGCAAGGGTATTAATTCACTCAACTTTAACCCTGGACGTGGGGAACGGGGGTTGGTGAATAAATAAACAGCCTTGACCCCCAGAGGTAATGACTTTTAATTAAGGGGGAAGATATCAGTTATCCGGTTCACGGGACGATGGATATGGATTATCGAAAAAAAAAGATTAAGCGAGGATTAAGGGCTCGACGTGCCCGAAACCTGGTGCTACCCTCCTCCGAAGTGAGGGTTTCGATATCCGGTTTATTGCCCAGTTTTCCAATGCCCATTCGCTCCGGTACTAATCTTCGCAGCTATTTCCACACGTCTTGGTATTCGATCATGTACGATACACACGCGTATCGAGCCTGTAAATTTCTCCTTACCTTTTTCCAATTTTCTTATAATTTCTCGACGATTATTTTAGGGAAAATTATTAACCGAAATGGTGATAAATGACAAGAATCGTAGATAAGGGATGCGGGTTCTCGCTGCAGGAATCAATTCATATGTTCTACATGAGCGAACGAAGAGTGGATTTACTCCGTGTCTATTTCCCAATTTTTTTTTAATTTCTTCTTTCACGCGAGTCCGGAGAAAAGCGGGAAAAATATTTCCCTTCGTATATTCGTATGAAAGGGTCATTCGCCCGGACCGACGAGGCATCCTTTTAATAAATAAAACGGTAGCCACCGTGCATCCAGCCTTTCAGCCAAACGCGATCGCACCACGTAGCTGAAGCCATCTACCCCCGGCCGCCCCTACCCTATGAATATTTTTAATTTCCTCCTTATTTCGCGCTGCCGGAAAAACGAAAAAACGAAAAAAAAAAACAAAAAAATGAACGAAGCGAACGAGCGAACGAAAAATATGAGCCAGAAATAAAAAGGTACCGTCCATCGGGGGAAAACGGCTTCTATACTCGAATAATGTAGTCGAAATTTTACGTACCCTTATATCTCATTGGTTTTAAATCAGGAGATTAGCTCGTGTAGATATATGTGCATATAGGGGTGGGTTTACGTATGTGTACCTATAACGCAGTTTTGGGAGTCTATCAATTCAGCTACGTCAGCGTGTCTTGTCGGGCTTCTCTTTCCGATCGTGTGTGTACGCGGGGGTGTGTAATTCCGGTCTATAAAGCTCGGGGATGGATAGAGGGGCGAGCAGCCCTTATCGAAATTTGAGAAAAGCGAAAGATTCTCTTTCCTTGTATTACAATAAAAATTGCAGTAGCTTGCAGACGCAGATTTTCCCTATACTGATCTCAAAAATTGGGTCGAAGAGCCGAAATATTTTTTTCGGGTCTCAGATTTTTCGGAATCTTAATTCCTATGGGAATTTTTTTTTTTTTCCTATACCATTTTTCTTTTCGCACTTGTATGAAAAAAAAAGAAAAAAACTTACCGTTTATTGCCGCAAAAACGCTGAGAAGACAGATAAATCGCCAACTCCCGTACATTTTAGCAATTTTTATTACTACCCCCAACCCCCCCCCGATGCCGAAAGCGGACTTCACTTTCTAGAGCTTTTTTTCTTTATCAAAGTTCTTCTTCTTTTCCTCCTTTCTTCTTTCTCTCGGTCTTCTTCTTTCGGTTTTTGGTTTTTGTACGAAGCTGGTTTCAATCCAACCGCGTCGGGATCTCGTCATAAATTCGATCCATTTCTATCACGTCGTCACTCCGCGTTTATCGATTGATTAAATAATATTATATCAATTAACTAACAACTCGATGTGCTGCGTGATTCGTTTTTATTTATTCTTAACATCAAACCGCGTATGATGATTAACATAGTCGTTTAATAATTTCCAAAAATATCATAGGAGTCTCTCTCTAATCTTACTCCGTTTTTTCCGACAAATTTTCTATCAATTTTCAGTTACCGAATATAAAGAAGAAAAAAAAGAAAATCAATTCATTTTGAAAAATTGACGAATCCATTAACCGGCGATAAAATACGGTTTGAAAATTTTCATCGGGTCAACGACAACGCGACGCGACGCCGTTGTCGTCAACCTTATCTTATCTTCAAACTTCACTAAGTGGCAATGCTTCGTCGCACATTTGTTCATCCGAAACTCTCGGTGTTACGAATCAGTTCGACGAAAAAGCTCACTTCGATTATACGTGTTTATTTCCAATTTTTTACAAATTTTTTTCTCCTCTTTTTTCGAATTTTCCCGCGCCGCGCTTCAACTCAAATCGAAAAAGCCCGCGCCTCGGCTCTACTGCGACTGGTTTTCACGAAAACGAGTCTCGTATCACCCGGAGCTTGCGGCGGGCACTGATAGCCGGCCTTCTCCAAGCTACGAACCACGTTTCGTACCCCCACCGAGCTACCGAAAGTTTACCGTCCCCTACCAAAGCTCCGCTGGCTCAACGCGCATGCGCGAGATACTAGCAGGCCTATCCAACGTGTTTTTGGCTCGGAGAGAACCATTCGCTTCCGTGGAAGCCGCTGGCGGAGAATAACGGAGCGTGTATACCTACCTGTATACGTTCTGTGCAGAATGGGTCGAGCTTGCGGAGAACTCGCTGCCCCGAGTCTCCTGCAACACGCTGAAAACAGAGAGTGGGAAAAGTTATGACCTCAAAGGGGTCGTTAGCGCTTGCAGCTTGCGAATTAGTATAATGTGGCGGGTGGCTGTTGCAGAACCTGAAGCCGGTGGGCTAGTAGCAGCTACCTGACGCATCGCTCGGAGCTTTTCGGATGCCTCGAGCGTCGCTCTTGGTACTAAAATGGAAGGAGATGAGGGAAAAGGGGGCGGCGTATACCGCCAAGTCGCGAATCAAAATCGGTGGGTTGTTATGACCGGATTAAACCAGAGTTGTAATTAACGGAATACTCGCCGGCGAAGTGATGAGCCCCTCGGAAATAAAAGTCGTAAAGGGTTCTCGATTTTTGTTTATTCAGTTATTATCAACGGCCGTGAATAAAAAAATGGAATCGAATTATTTTAACGGTTTGAAAATCTGAAAAAGATTTAAAAAAAAAACTGAATCGAATCTTAGCTCCAAACGCTCGAACTTCGCGAATGAATTTCGATAGTTTCTCGACCCCTCGATCGAAAATGAGTAAAAAAAAAAAAAATCGAATGAATTAGAAAAGAGAAAGAACAACGAGACGCGAGACAGAGAACCTCCGACGATTTTCGTGTCAAGGGGTTCATTCATTTCGTTAAGTTCAATCATTCGGGCGAAGGAGAGCATCCCCTTGAAGGATTCATCCTTAACCAAATTTCGCCGTAATTATTACGGACGCGGTTTATGAAATAGGAGGGAAAAAAAAATGGAGCGAGCTCAGGGAAAATCCTTCGTTTCGTCTCGTCTCGTTTCGTTTCGTTTGTGGATAAAAATAATTGCACAAAGCTGGGAGACGCAGCGTACGGAGCGGGGGATAAAAAATAGAGAAATATAACCGGCGTACTTGCAGAGTTGCGAATTCCACAAAAGTGAGGGAGGGAAATCGGTCCGGTTATTATCGTTTGTTGAAATTTTTCGGAAAATTTTTTTAACGATTCTCACGAGCACCTGTCTACTCCTCTCTCGTCTTTTCTACCCAATTACGTTATTGAGGTAAAATAAAAAATTTCGAATCCTGGTTCGAACTGTTCGTGCGAGTTGGTTTGCCGAGCCATTGGGTTAATTGAACCACCAGCCTACTACCACCGGCACCGAAACGTTTTATCGTCAATCGTTTGCCAAATGGACCGGCGTCAAGTCGAAAGTATAACACAGTCGTTAAATCTTCCACTCGCTACAGTCGTCGTGGCTGATTCGATAATTTATATACCTTGTTCTTCCTTTTTTATGAATCCGCGAAAAAAAGCGTTGCCATGTAGGAAGAATCACCCCCCGAGTCGTATTTTTCATTTTCGTTCGTTCTCGTCGCCGATTTCGATTTCGGTTCACCCCTGATGCAGATTTTCGATTCCGCAACCGGCTAATCTATCGGCGGAAAACACCCGGGGAAGATATGCGATAATTGAAATTACTTGTTCCCTGCACCATACCAGACGAACTGATTGGGTATGACACGCTTTGTCCCAAGCGCGAAGGGACCTTCCACCCCTTTTTTAGACCGCTAATTTTCGCCCCTCTACCGCGAAAAAGAGAGGGGAGTTTAGTTCGAAAATCGCTTATTAGAGAGGGGAAAAGTTCCCTTAGAAACAGATTATCCATGCAGACTTTCGGGTTTTTGGTCTTAACGCTCACCGCGGTAGCGGAAAAGTGGATATCCCGTAGGAATGTGTCGGGTCCTTGAATCGGGAGATAAGCTTTCATCGTGAGCCGAGTTCCTCGCGGAGTTCCTACTTCTCGTCTAATTTGAATATCTCAGGACTCTACGGTATCAGACGAAGGCAAAGGCGAAGACAGTAGCCGGTTAAAGTTCTCTGGCTCACACTCACGTCTGATCATTACACTCCTTCAATAGTAGCTTTGAACCTGGCAACTACCGCGATCATCATTTGCGGAGGGTTGTACTCTCCCTTTTCCTTTTTCCTTTTCCTTTTCCTTTTCGTTCCCTTCCCTCCGCTCCGAGCATTCATAAATTTGATCATTTCGGAGTCTTGGAATACTCGGCGAATCTGCTTATACACAGAGTTTCCAAAGTCGAATTCCACCCCGTCGAGGGTCGGGAAAAAATAGGGGCTGCTGTTTACTCAGCGGATAATCTGTCTCCGGCTGGTGTCTTTATCGTTAAACGGCTGCGGCTCAATCCGTTGTTTTAGCTCGAATCAATCCCATCCCATCTCGTCCCGGCCCAACCCGTATCCCTGAACGAGGACAATGCGAAATCCGTACAACGTTTGCCTATGCAAATAACGACGACGCTTCTCTACGTGTGGGTATACCCGTGTGACGTTTCGCCATCGGATCCTCAAACGTCGACTATGTTTATAGAAAATTTATCACCGAGGCTAATTGACCGAAGACTCGACCGGCTTTTTGCCAAAAACGGGGATTTTGCATTCGTCTCTTCGCCTCCTGTGCGGAGATAAACGCTCGCTCCTGGCTAAACGGCCACTTAACGCTTCGCTCGCCAACCCACGAAAGATATTTTGACCCGGGTATTAAATTCGGGCGTGATGACGCCCAGGGTAATGTAACGGACCCTGGCCTATCGCGTCGAGAACGGCTAGTCTCGAAGTGTCTTTTGATGGAGCAATTCGGTTCGGAATCGATTAGCCAAATGAAAACTGGTCAGCCAATCGCACGTTTCTAGCTTTTTGGTTTTTATTTTCTTTTTTCATTCATGTTTCTTCGGACTTCTCTATCTCTCGGGCTCGTTCGCATTTGCGAGTACGTCGCGGTTATCGCTGGGCCGGTTAGTTTCGCTATGAGGGAGAACGCTCTCGCGGGGGTGTACGCCGCGACGAGGAGAGGAAGAAGGGCTAACGGCTGGCAAAACTACTCGTATACCGAAATTCGAGAATAAACCGCAGGATTCACGGCTCCAGCCATAAAGGCCCGGCCTGCCTAATCTCTACACGGACACCCGCACTACTGGTGTGCTACATACAACAAGGGAACCGGTGTGGGCGCGGTGCTCACCCTTTACCCTGTCGCCCCTTCACCCCTTTGGCCCCGACCACCCAAAAACCCGAGCTAACCTCGCCCCCGGGTTTGTATGTGTGGTATGGGACCGGGGATCGGCGTGTACACCTATTTACATGGACGCACGATTCACGATTCACGATTCACGATCCAGGATTCAGGATTCACGAATGCCGGTGGGGCTCAAATGGCGCTGATAAGGAACCCATAGATTTATGGTGGTAGAGTTCGTCGGTTGGTTCGCCCGCCGAAATCGCGGAGGGTTTCACGCGTGTGTTGCTAACTCGGATCTTCCTCCGGTTAGAGATTTTCAAAACATGTGTGACACCGCTTCTGGCTATGATCCGGAACCTGAAAGGCCTTCGTTTCATCATCTATGGTCGCACGAATCGGTTTTATGGACTGAAATTCGTCAGTTCTGTTCCGAATTCCACGAAGCCCCCGAAGGGTGGAAAATGACTCCGAAATTAATCGAAACTCTGATGAATCCGAGTGTCCGAAGATCTGTAAAGGCGGTCAAGTCCTGGACTGGTCAGTGGACCGAACCCACGTATTTCCCGTCTCTTTTTAATAGAGATAATAAATTTCGAGCAAGATTTCCTCGGGTATCAGACGCGATATATGGATGAGGAAATATCTGAACACATCTGGCGGTTTTCCTCCCGGTTCGTTTCGCTCTTCTTCGTTAGTTGGACCATGGTAGTAAGGGAGGCGAACGAACGAACGAACGAAGTTCTCATTCTCTTATTCCAGCCGCCACTCTGGACTCTCGGTCCGTAACGTTGGTTGGCTCAACGAAATTACGTACTCGGGTACAATTTACGGTAGGTTCAATTATGAATGAAGTTCATCCGCCAAAGTCACCCTCGACGACAACGACAACGACTACGACGTCGACGACGGGGCCTCTTAAAGCCGACGGATTTCTTCGACCATGTATATTACTGCCGCGGCGAATAAGAGGACGGCGAAACTCGCCGTGGTTAATTTCACTGACCAAATAGAAAATCGCCCCCTTAACCCCGTCTTCGGTATAATAATTTTCCATCGTGCGATTAAGGGTGGCATTCGCGACGGGAAATTAGAATGAAAAACGTGACAGGATATTGGGTTGAACACCGCGCGGCAATTTCCCTCGGCAATCTGCTACCCGAGTAGAACCGGACTTGCAACGATTGGAAAAAGCAAAAAACAGACCTTCCGAATTATACCTATACAGATATTTCCCCCGTCTCCCCCGTCGCCCCATAATCCGGACCTAAATTTGTTGATTCAACAACGACGTGATGAGACTTTGGCTTTGTCCTGCAACCCCAAAGACCTCACGTCAGATGATCAACGTGCCAGCTTAGACCGGGTCCACCCTGCACCGGACATCTACGATATGCTCACCGCGTGCGCAATTATATTCCGGGAATGGTATCTCGGCGTGCGGAACGGAAAACGTCAGAGGACGGGGATACGTCCGTCGTCTCGTGTCGCGTCGCGGCGTTGGTCCAGGGGAATTAATTGAATGCCATCCTCTTTGGCCTCAGAGTTTACCGGACACGACGCCTCTCTTCTTTCGTCAGAAATTCTGCTATTCAAACAACCATTCATCGATCCTCCGGAAGATCGTGAAAGACAATCGCAGTAACACCGTCAAGGATTTACCTCGATGAGGAAATTCTTCATCCCCGTAATCTGCGGATGTGAAATGTCACGTTTTAAAAAAACCGACACTTCTCATAAGACAATCGTCCGCGGATCTTCCCCCTTCTTCTTCTCATTCTTCTTCTTCTGGTAACGTGATCCTCGGGTTCCTCTCGGCGTGCTTTAGCTGGTCCTGGGACGGGGTGTCGGTGGTACTTAACTGCCCTGGCTCGGATACGAGGTGGTGGTCCAGTGAGTGGTAGTAGGATGGGTGGGTGTATAGTGTGGACTGGTATAGAGTTTCAACGTCGGTAGCCCTGACCGTCAGTCCCTGGACGGGTGGTAGGTATGTACAACAAACTTTTCACTTAGCCTGGAGCGTTGGCACCCTCACGCCCGGAAAAACTGAGTAGGTAGTATAGGTGTGGGTATGGGTATCCCCAACCCCCGAAGCAACAATTCGAATTATTTGGTTGCTAGAGAGACCATTGGAATCGTGCGGAGTGCCATGTCCTGTATCTTTCCCTTTATTTGATTTTTCCTCCCTTGGTCTTATACGGCGCATCGGAAAGTGATACGTATCAAGTTTTCTGTTTTAGTGAATCAAGGCGAATCGTTTGAAGAGTTTTTTTATTTTCATTTTTTCGTTGCTTTCTTTGTACAGCGTATTGGATATTTTTTTTTTGTATTTCACTTACCAAAAACGGGCGGATCATCAAATCGTGGAGGAATTGGCTGTTGCTATTTCGTGGCTTGGTCCTGTAGGCTCATTCAATCATTCACGACACTCGTCCCACCTCCAGTGATTTGAGCCTTGTGAGATTGGCGCGGAGCCAGGATTGCGAAAGAAATCCTTGGGCCACGTCACGGTCAAAGCAATAAAGGGGTCCTGGGGTATTTTTCGGGGTTGAGCATAGAGAGAAAAAAAAAAAAAGAAAAAAACGAAATGAAAAAAAAAACAGAAGAAAAGTAAGAAAAGGAGGAGATGATAAAAAAAAAAAAAAATACAGCGTGATTTGATAATAATTGAGAACGGATAACTACTGGGTGATTTACATTTAACTTTGTATCTCTTCTTTATTACCTTCGTTAGTTTAACTACGTACTAGAGTTTTTGATTGGTTTCGCGGCTCCAGGTTTTAATTGTGACCCAGGTCCCATCTCTCTCTGGCCCGTAGGACGAACTTTTTTCTCCTTAAATAAATTTATTCACTAGTAGATATTCGAAAGGGGTGCATAACGAAAGAGGAGACGAATAAGAATAAGAATACCACGAAGTGGAAGGATAAAAAAAAAGAAAAAATGAAAAAATCATCACATCATATCCGCGAGGGTAATTCCCGAGGGTAAAACATTACCTCTGATCGATGTTGTTTATTGATTTTCAATTCCTCGGGGGGCGAGGGGGTGGGGGATGGTTCGGATCGATCCTGCACCCCGCCGCTCCGCACCCCACGCTCTGCTTTACTTCGTTTAATTGAATACGAAATAATTGAAAAAGCAAAGCGGCTTTCCTCATTGTCTCGTCCGAGGACGGAACTCAAAAATAACAAGAAAAAAATAAAAAAAAGGGGGTAAAACGTGGAATGAAGTAGTTTATTTTCTGATAATCGCTCCTGGACGTGCTAATCGCTGTGAGCCCGCCGTTAGGGGATGAAGAGACGAGCCGCTATCGCGCGAATGTATTTTTTATATATTTCCTAGTGGCTTTTGGGTAGATATATGTAGCCACTTTTTGCCACGTTGTTAAAATAGCTTTGTAGCATGCGAGGGAGAGGCCCGAGAAGGATATGAAAGATCCGGTGACAGGAAAATGGCTGGAACGTTGTCGTGTACGTACATATATACCTACCTACCCCTTCGCGTGAGATTTAGGAGATTATTTGTTCCCTGTTTGCGATAAGGTTCGAGAGATGAGGCGGCGACTATCAACTACGGAACTCGTGCAGGGGTTGGAAACGGGGAAACTGTTTTTCCCCAGAAAAGCTCTTCGCATGCTCCGATTTTCCACCTTATTTATTCATTCATCTATTCGACGGTCTCACAATCGACGAGCAAGAACGAGAGATTTCGATTTCCGAACCTATAAATATCATCGCGAAATAAAAAGAGCAGAAGATTATCGACACGGTGACAGCGGTGGGATGTTCAATCCGTGAAATTTCATTCCGTCGAGTAGAACTACGACGTAGCTTCGTTTCGATGTTTTCAATTAATTTCGACTCCTTTTGTTCATTCCCGATCGAACATATCGAAGGTTTTTTTTTTTAAACCGCGGAACCGAGAACGCTTTGTGGAATAACGATAACACGGTAGTCACTCGTTCCTGATCCTCGTACCTACACCGTATTATACACGCCACTCAGATAACTTCGTCCGTTAACTCAACTCTCGCTAGTTGATTCGTTGGTTTGTCTGGCATCGCATCGCGTCCCATTTCGTTTCATTCCATTCCGATCCGCCTTGGTCAGACGTCTAGTCGTTAGATATATTCCAAATTGAACCACAACCACCGCCGAAACCACGGCTCTTCAATTTTTCATCGATACCATTTTTTCTTTTTCACCGAGTCAATAATTTCTTCCAGAGTTTAAACTCATCGACGCCTTTCCGAAATGAACCGTCATTTGCTCAGAGGAATAAGCTCGAGCTTTTTGATCGCTGCTCTCCGATTCGATCAGGATTCGATGCAACTCGAAGGGGTTTTTAGGACAGATTCTTAAAAAAGGGAGAAAAACCAAAGAAAAAAAAAAAAGAAGAAGAAGAAAATACAACAGTTAAGAACGTCTGACTCGGCGCACGTTTTGGAGGAGGAAAACTTTTGATTACAGCCTCCAGAACGGGAGCAGGTCGTCGTGGGGCGTAAATCTCTTGAGAACTCTCGGAGGACTGTCTGTCCGCGAATTACAGTAACCTCGTTACCGCACACATCTGATACTGATATCGTGGAGACGTTTCTCACCGTTCGGTGGACGCTTATCTCGTGTGATGTGGGAGGAGATTTTTCATCCGGATGTTATTTCGTCCTTTAAATAAATTGACGGGGCTTTTACGTATTCAGGGGATGCCGTGATTGTGATAATCACGGTCGAGCATACCCGAGAGCGGGAAAGATTGTTGTTTCGTTTTTTAATCACCGGGGGGTCTTTTTTTTTTCTTCTTTTTCCGGACGGACTGAAACCTCTCTATAATTATCATGAATCAGGCAAACACGTGGTTGACTGGAGCCCGCCGAACCGGGTTAGATCAAAGGATTAATCACTGCGCATTTTGAAAAGCTGATCGTGAGTAGAAAAACTCGCCAGACTGCGGAGTATCGATTCGAACAGACGCCGATATAATTTTCAAGCCAAATTTTACAGGCGTCGGCTAATCAGGTTTAACACGTGTTATACACCTACTCCTCTACTCCGATACCAGTTATCAAAAAGATGAAATGATTTAGAAAAACTTTTCGTCGGATATCGTCGATCGAAATTTGACCGTTTGATCAAATATAGACTTATAAACGTCGGGAAAAAACCAAAAGAAAAAAATGGAGCAACTTAACTAACGCTTCATATTTATTTACCACCGGGAGAACCACCATAGGGTTCCGAGGGCTCGCACACCTGAGGGATTCTGAGTTATAGTTAACCGGAACACTGCAGGAGGAGGGAATTGAGCCGAGGGCAGGAAGGCAGATCTAATGTGGACCGTGAATGAGGTTGAAGGGTAGATGTGGGTATGTGTGTGTTATGGTGTACGTATGTACCTATCCATCTCACTCATAAAGCTCCATTAATTATTACATCTCGAAAACTTGATTCTCTCGACGCCAGACCAAGCCGAACCAGACCAGACCGAGTTGGGCTGAGCCGAGCCCCGCTCGCCCACTGCCCGGCAAATAGAGGGTTGGTTAACGCTTCCGTCAGGTACGGTATGGCCCCCTCCTCAAAAATTAACTAGCCAAAAGTTTACTCAATGACGGAACCGGAAGGAAACCACAACCCATTAATACCTATGACATGACCGCTGACACCGTATCAACGACATTTTCAACCTCATTTCAAATCGCGTATGGGGATGAAGTGCCAACGATGATCGAGGGCCACTTGAAATGTCATGAAAAAAATGATCTGTGACACGGATTTTCATCATTTGACTCAAAACTGTATGAAATTAGGAAGGGGATGGGGGAGTTGGAAACATGTCGAGTATATAATAATTCATTTGGGGGTAGCGTAACCGTGAGCGTCATGTGTGTGTGTGTGTTTTTGCGATAGTAATTTGTCGGACAATTCCGGCTTTGTGTTTGAAACTGAGAGAGCTTGGAAGGTCTGAACGGGCAAGAAAACATTTGACAAACGTCTCCCAAGGGGTGTGGGATAAAATAACAGAACTTGTCAGACGCTGGTAATCCTTGAACGAAGCAACCAGCCAGCCAACGAACCAGCCAGCGAACCCACCCTCGAGTCAGGAGTCAGTCAGTTCATACTCTCGATTTTACAGCCCGACGTCGCGACGCACGTCTAATACGACGTGAGTCTCTGGATCCCCATCGAGCCTTGATATTCCATAACGGTTGAAGAAGAGAGAAGCTCTCCCTGATAAAAATCGTACGGGGGACGAAAGGGAAGGAATTTTGATGAGGAGGAAGAAATTGATGGACTAAGAAGAGAAATAAAAAAAAAATGTGTGGCAAAGAAAAGAAAACGAAAAGAAAAAAGGCAAAATGGGGTAATGCATCATGAAGAGTGACTAAAACCGTACCATCGTGTCTGATGTATTCGGTACTTGGTAGTTCGTCGTAGATCCGCTGATGCAACCTTCTCTGAAATAAATTATCATAAGTTTAAAGCCCTTTCACACTTCTTTGGATAATCTCGAGGGTACTGAAAAGACAATTTTAGTCTCCGGCTCGGGTTCTCCCTCTTCTTCTTCCTCATCTTCATTCCACTCCTTCGTTCTCTCGTCTCACACCTACCCTCTAAATAGATACTGCGAAGGTATCAAGCCACTGGTACAGACTGACGACTAGCCAGTAGCTGGTATCGCGCGTTAAAACAAAGTTCAAATCTACTTTGCATGAAATTATTT
Source organism: Tenthredo distinguenda (assembly GCA_947538915.1). Taxonomy (NCBI): domain Eukaryota; kingdom Metazoa; phylum Arthropoda; class Insecta; order Hymenoptera; family Tenthredinidae; genus Tenthredo; species Tenthredo distinguenda. The sequence goes on from OX384533.1 coordinate 1,681,375, forward strand.
TTAAACCCCTGACCCAACCGGCTGCTGCCACTCCTCACTGCACCCTCGTTCCATTCCATAAAATTACTTTTACCGTTCGGCTAAACTACTGCGTATGTTAAATTCAGCTCCGTCTCTTCAAGGAGCTCCGCACACCTCGGAAATAATTTTCACCCTTCTCTCTTTTCTTTCCAAATCACTGATTAGAGATAAAAAGTGGTCGTCGTAGGTGGGTACGGGTCGGATTCTCGATTCTCAAAATTTCTTCCAAATTCGTACCCTTCGTAGTCTCGATCGAGGTAAGGCAGGGTCTAATCAAATCTGAAATAATGTCAAACAAGGGTAACCAGCTGTGAAAAAATTGATTCAATATCACCGGAGCGTACCGGTGATTCGAACGAAATTATATCCCAAAGTGTAGGGCGTACCCTCTTCTCAGTCCCAGGGATCGTGTACATCGGGATCAGGAATTCTGGCTTCGTTAATGCCTCCAAAAGTCCAGACGCTTATCAATGTTTCATAATCACTCCCGGGCCACTTTGGGCCGTTTAATAAATCCGGGAATAAGCAAGAAATGAAGGGAGTCGATTTTGCACGAAGAAGAATCGATCCCTCGTCCGATAAGTCATTCGAGGAACTTGTAGTCTCTTTTCGATTTGATTTTTGTTTCGTTTTTTAGCTTCTTTCTTTTTTTTTCTTGTTCTTTTATTTTCTTACTTCTTTACAGCAGGATGTCGAAGAAGGGTAGGGAATAGTTTTGCCCCGGAGGTTAATACGCGAATGCTGCTATTCGTCTGAGTCACTTGATAGTCTGATCGCGTACGATCCGCCGCGGCCCTACCGCCACGTCTCAAGGCATCCGTGGCGACGGTGTGCGGGTGCCTTACTTCACTCCACCTCCTCGAACCCAGGGCGTCGGCGTCGCCGTCGGTATAAGTAAGGGTAGTATGGCAGTGGTAGTGGTGGTGGTGATGCCAGCGAGCTGACTAAACATATTTCTTGTTCGCTCCGGCGTTTTTCCGTCTGACCAAGCGCTCTCTCTGCCGGGAAACGCCACCCTTCTTCTTCTTCTTCTTCTTCTTCTTCACCTTCTTCATCTTCTTCTTCTTCACCTTCTCTCTATATACCGACCTCCTACCTATAGATAACCCCCTGTGTTACAGTCCGCTTATGAATGATAACCGAGGAATGATCTTCTATCTTTAATCTATACCGTGTTATACCACCATCCGCAGTATTAATATCCGCCCCCAGCCACGTACCGGGTGTACAACAAACCCGTTTTCTATTTAACACCGATACCGATTCTTAGGGCACCATTGGCTCTCCCTTGATCGATAGTCGATACAATGCTTCATTCGTGATCCCGCAGGACGTGTCTCGGACATTCTCTTACGTCTCTGATTCACCGAACTAGAGGATGAAAGTCGAATGGGAAAGGAAGTGGGACGATCATCCCTCCCTCGATCAATAGTCGATACAATATCCTCCGTTCATGATTCCGCAGGACACGTTTCGGACGTTTCTTTCCATCTTCGATTTTTCAGTATTGGTGGCGAATCGCAGGGGCAGAGGAATAAGGGAAATTCGATTTCCTCCTTCGCTCTTTTTTCGGGAATTTCTAATCCTCGTTTACTCTTCTCCGATTATCGATACTCGCGGACACATGTGTCCATGAGAAATTTGGTAGTGGACCGATCACCCGTTATACATGACCGCGTCCCCCTCGAAGCACGCCTTTACGACCAGAACAAAAAATTTATAACCCCGTGATGGTATTGAATTCTTGCTAGGCGCCAACCGAATACTGATTATCACTGCGTGGCTGTGTTCACAGCTTTGGTATGGTGTACATTTTCCATCCTCATTCAGCCCTCATTTCCACAAGTGCTCGTTTTGCGTAGGTAGCCCATACGCCACGTGCCCGTACATGGTTTGCCGTTGATTTTTCATATCCGCGGACACCCCCTGTGTACGATATATACCACGTCTCGAGATTGCTATACGAGTGAGCTTTTCGGATGGGGGTGTTAGTGATATAATCGAGAAATGATATTTAATATTAGGAAAGTGTTCGCTCACTCCGGTCTTATCGTTAGAACAAGTTCACAGCTGCGTCGACAAGCGATGGGTGGGGTGGAGGCGGGGGGTCGGGGGTCGGGGGTTGAAAATTCTTATATAATATTCAAAATCCTTCGGACGAGAGCAAGCAAGCGAGCGAATGAACGAAGTAGTAGGTGGTGCACAGGGTACGTGTGCCTCTGCCCGGGCTGCTCCCAGCGACGACGACGCTTCCTCTTTCGTCTTTAATCCAATTTAACTTGAATTATTAAAACTACCATCTGGCGTCGTATACATATAGTATATATACCCCCATAGTATATAATATATACGTGAACCCCGCCGACGTCGAGATGATATAATTAATTCCCACTCTTTACTCTAGCCGACCGATTCGAACGTCGTTCAAACTGCACTGTGATAATAATCATCCCCTATTTTTTTTCCTTTCTCGTTTTCTTTCATTCTTTCATTTTTTTCTCTTTCTTCTTATGTTTGTATTCTTCATACCCCGAGGTGACTTTAATTGGCAATTTGACCCAAAACTCTATTCACCCTGTTGTTGTTTAGTCGTTTGGACTGTCGCTGCGGAGGAGGTTCGCCCTGCCTTACCTAGTTCGAGGTAAGTAAGCAAACCGAGTGAACTTGCAGCTCGGTTGTTTCTACCCAGTTTATACCTTAGCCAACAAAGTTTTCCCATAGTTTTCACCCAAAACGCCTTTGAATTGCTCGCCGAAACTTCACTTCACCTTCTCTTCTCTTCTCTTCTCTTCTCTTCTCTTCGACCTCTCGGCATCTGGAGCACCAGACAAGATCGTAGAAGAGTCTTATCAAGTGAGAATAAGGTATGAACGGTATTGGAATAGGAAAGTAGGATCTTCCGGACACAAAAGCCGAGTGCTTTCAATTATTGATAGGACACGGCAGTAATTGAGATCGCCGTATTGTATACTCAAGCGATTCGTGATTTGAGGTAAATGGTCACGCTGATGGGAACAAAGTAACCTTTGACGATTATACCAGCGAGCTGGCGATATAACGAATGTAATCACTTTTCCCTCGTTCTAATTACCAATTAGGTAATGAAGAACAAAGTGACTTATTAATTAATTCGCTCCCTCGGAGTAGGTGGGTAGATAGGCGGGTAGGGGTGGGTAGGTAGGTACTGCTTGTTAGACTTAATAGCCGAAGGGGCATAGTCCAAATATATTGCTTCATTAAATTTAACCGCCAGATAATATCGCCGATGTTATACCCATCCGCGATTCCTCTTTCTTCTAACGGGTGAGTTACTATCCCGTTTGAATTATACTATCTAACGGCACGCTATCAAATCTGAAACTGGTAAAAAGCCCGTCCCTAAATATCCGCAATCGCTTCATCCTCCCCGCCAATCTATCAAACGATTCACATCTCAATCAGAAACGAAACACCAAAAATTTCGAGCCCGAAATATGACCAAAAAATTCCAGAAGAAAAAACCATCCCTCTTCAAAATGGCCGAGAGGGTTTCGAACAAGACGTCATAGCCGGTTCTCAGCCTTCACTGGGGTTCGGTTTTGCCGTTGAATATACACGAGTCACGGGTGTCTGGCCATATCAATCACATTACATTACAGTGTAGTGTAGTGTGTACCTAGCCAGAGGGTGGCAGCCACGTCTTCAGCCCTCTCGTATCGTATCCATAACATTATGCGATAACCCTATATCACCGGGGTGCCTCTCGCTTGTCTGATTGCTCATCTGGCACAATTGTTTTCTCTGCACACCCCGATGTCACTCGGATTTAATGCATAATAGAGAAGCGCGGCCACCGTGCAACGGCGATGATGATGATGACCGCCGAGCCAGGGATTCGGTTATAGATTCCAGACGCATTAGCGTCTCGCAGATCGGGCGCTTCGGGTACGCGAGATCCGGTAAACTTGATCTCGAGAGTGGGAACTCCTTCCGAAAACTTATCGACTAGAAGTTCTTCTTCTTCTTCTTCTTCTTCTTCTTCCTATTCTTATTCCTACTCCGGCTACTCGGAGAAAGAAGAGCTTCTCTCCTCGGACTATTCTCCAACGATAAAACTCAATGCCGGTGCAGCATCCTCCTACATATGTTTATACGTGCAGGTATACCTACCCCTCGTCGTGAGATACTGATTCCTTCGGAATTCGAATCATTAACTATTTACCCCGGAGATCGATGTACGTCGACCAAATTGAAACCGTGTTTGTTTCAGCCAAAGCACTTTGTCCTACGCTGGAAATCTCTTTTTATTTCCTTCTTCATATTTCACCCGATGGGGATGGGGTAGAATTAATTCACCCCACGTTGATGAGACATTTTGAGGGCGGAGTCTCTCATATTTCCCCAGTATCCAAAAAAGTTATCCTAGACCAGGCTAGGGTAGGTTCGGTTAAGTCAAGTTAGGCAAGGGTCGGATGGGCGCAGGGGGGAATTCAGATAGGGTGGTGGTACCAGGGTTCGGTAGGGGGTTGATGCGAATTGAATCATGGGGGCGTTTTAGCGGGAACGTGAGCGGCGTTCGAAATTCAAATCCTCACCCCCTCCTAGCCTTTGCCTAGGTATGTAGCTATGTGGCAGGTACCTGGCTGACTCCAGCATTCGTTCTTTCCCTATTCACGTGAACCACCCTCCCTCCCTTTTTCCTGTTCCCCATTCCCGTTCCCGTTCCCGTTCCCGTTCCCGTTACCCCGGTTTTCCCCTGCCACGAACGAAAGCTTCAGCCGGTTCCCCGCGCGGGACGACTGCATCGATTTTTAAACTTGTTCACCGAACGGGCGTTCGCCCTTTCTGAATTTGCTCGATTGAAAATTTACCTGATGTGCCCGGCGTACCAAACAGTTTCGACGGTGGAACCGACGCACCCCGCCGTTCAAAACCTGAGCCGCTGTTACCCCGGGCCACCCTGTGGCCTGTGTTTTTAGATCTTTCATCAACGACGATTTCTAAGGGGCTGAAAAAATAATTCCACTCACCGATGAACAACCGACTGCAAAATTATCCCAAATTTTTTCGAGCTTTACGTTTCACAGCGTTTCATTGCATCGAAGAATAAAAAGTGGGGTACGGGTCGCGTCGCTGATCGAAACTCCTTCGATCTTCTAGGGGATGTTCTACATCGATTCAATTTTTGGATACGAAATTTTTTGGATTTTTATTTCGAACGAACCACTTCGCACAGGTAGTTACGTACGAAACTGTTCTTTGGCGATATTTCTTGAAGAGGGTAGGTATTATCGGTTTTTAGGAAAGAAGCGTGGTTGTCGAAAGGTCGTGGCTCCGCGTAGTGAAGTAGAATTTATTAAATTCGCATCGATTGACAGGGGTAGCAAATGTTTGTCGTTCGAGTCACACCTTTATTTCTTTCTTCCCCGATCCGAGCCGGCTCTCGCCCTCTCTTTCCCTCTTTCTTCATCTCGTTCCCTTAACCGCCGATTCAACCATCTTCGTCTTCCTAGTTAAGTTAGGTTCTCCACTTCATTCTCCTCATCCCTCGATCCTCAGCCCTCCTATTTCGCTCTTCTCCTTTTGAAACAAAAAGATATAATAAAAGACGAGGGAAAAAAACCTCCCCGGGATCTCGGAAGATCTCAGGGGGTAAAATAAGGAGAGGACAACCCCCGCGAAGATTTCTACGCGGGTGAACAGCCCTCGCGATATTCGGATGTTACGTTACGTTACGTTTACGTTTACGTTTCTTTTCCTCTCCCTCGGTGGCTGCGGTGCGTAGGTAGGTGGGTGGGTAGGTGGGTACATACCCCCAGTTTCCTCTCCATATAAGAAGAAGCAGAAGAAGAAGAAGAAGAAATAAGAAATTTGCGAAACGTGAATACACGAGGGTTGAATTTCTGACGAGATAATTTGAGGCCTCGCTCAAGAGATACTGCCGTTCTGTATGGGCAGAGAGAAAAGAAGAATGAGCAGAGGAAAAGGGAGAAGAGGAAAAAAGGAAATAACCGTCAGGGCGATGAGCGCGAATGAAATGGTCTGTTTGAAATCCTCTAATAACGTGAATTTACTCTCTTCCCTTCTCCTCGGGTGGTTCCTTGTTTCAACCACCCATTCTTCGCCTTCTCCCCGACTAAATCCAAATTCGAAACCGCTCCGAATCCCGTTTGCCTAATAACCAAATCACATTTTCATGCTCCGGAATGCCGTGCATCGAACACCCTCACGGTATACCTATACGACCTAAGCACGCGAGACTGGCTGGGATGGATCCTGAAGGGTAGTAGCTGGTATATAGTAGTAGCGTCCGGTTTCACGTCAGACAAGTGATGGATCGGGGATAAATGGGGAATATTGACTGGAAATATTAGAGATATTAAAAAGGCTCTCCACTCCACCCGAGGAGAAGGCTTCCCTCCGGTAAGCTGAATCTGCAGGACGCCAGAGAAACGGAGAGAGAATTTTAGTACGGGTGTACGTTTCCGGGTTGAATGGGGTAGTGTGTGAAAATATGGTGTACACGTATATATAAGTCGAGAGAGAGAGAGAGAGGGGTAGAGGGTTTTGGTAGAAATAAAACACTCTCTTTATTTTTTTTCCCGTTTTTTTCCTCCCTCTTCTTCCCTTCTTCTCCTTCTCCTCCCTCAGAGAGATTGAAATATGATACGATTCCCGGTTTTTACTTGCATAGAATATATTTACAAGCTACTCACCTTTCCTTACTGCAGTAGGTAGCTGTATAACAAATTCCCATACCCCACCGAAACGCATCGACTCAAAGCTGAGCTGGAAACGTTATTTCTCAGTTTACTTTCAATCACTGATAGATCCATATTTCCCAGACTTTTATCCTCCGTCAGTATCCGCCCGTGAGATATTACACCTTGAACCACACCTTGGTGCAGAGGTTTCGTTAATTAATTCCATTCGGAAAGTTCTTAATCATCGTCCCTGTCGCAGGGGTGGTTTTTGCCCGCTTATTCAACGGACGTAAATTGATCAGGAAATCGGGTTTAGAGTGGCCCACGGTTTTGTGGTATTGGTTAATGTATGCACGCGGCTCAGCTGGGTTTGTCAATATGTATCTTCCGCATTCTAAAAGGTGTATGCGGACATTGAATCCCAATGGTACCAGGCCGGATAAAAAGTGATTGGCACTTTCTCCATTAGAAAATGAAATTTGCAATTCAGATAGTCGACGGGGTACGCGACGACGCCGATGCTGATGGCCCGCCTGGTCGGTTCCCCATCGGTTTTGTAAATTCCATTCGGCGTTTATTCCCCTTCTTTCTAATCGGGATTGAGACATGAAGAAAAACGAAATCCCTCTCACTTTCCAGTCGAACCCTCAGCTCCGAGCCAGGGGTGGAAGACCGAGGGACCACCGGTTCTCCTTTTTCTCCTCCTCACCTCATCCTCGTCTTCCTCATCCTCCGGGGTGGGTCTCAAACTCCGGCGAGAGCGCTCGAGCCAAGAGCTCCTTGGAATGCCGATTGTGCAAACCCCCCATCCATAAACAAAGCTATGTTTTATTTATCGTCAACCTGCCACGTCTTTGGCCCAGTGATCGCTGCCAGGTTTATTACATTTCGGGTTTTTCGATGCTGAGGTTCTCTCTTCGCCTTTACATCACGACGATCTCACTCGTCTTAATATTTACATGGGAATTTCTGAAGCTAGAAAAACCGGCTAGGAAATTCAACCCCGTTTCGAAATCACTGACGCGAGGGAAAATCATCTTCGCCGATTTTCAGGGACTTGGTATCGATACTTTAGGCGAAACTTTCGCTTTCGAAGGGAACATCAAGATCGGTTCCCGGTCTCCATCCTTCGCCTCGCCCTTTTCGTACGTTTTGACTGATACACTTATCGCGATTTTCCATCGGCGAGGTCCCCGGCCGTTTCTCGGTCCCTTTTGAACGGGGAATGAGAAGCTGTGGGAATAAGGAGAAAGGAGGAAACGGGGGAGAGGAAACGCTCGAATCTTCGGGGAAAATATAATTGAGTAAATAATGAAAGATAGGAGAAGGAGCGGCGAGAAATAAATACAATCTGGGCATGCCGTGGCGTGGAATTCTTCTTCTCTTCTCTTCTCTTCTCTCCCGTACAGGTCGAAATCGAAGATGTTGTTTTTGCGCTGTAAACGTGTAGTAGCTCCGGCACCAGCACCAGCTCCGAACCGTAACTGTAACTATAACTGTAACGGTGTAGTAAAGCTATAGGGTGGCGTAAATTGTTAAGGCGCGCCTCGTCTAGTTATAAATTAGAAAGGAGGCAATCTTGCTGGCACGGTTCCTTTGGCTGCTCTCCCTTATGCCCCCAGCGATGGCAGTCCCTTCCTTCCTTCCTTCCTTCCTTCCTGCCTGCCAGCCTGCTCGCCTTCCTTCCTTCCTCGGCCTCAGCTTCGGCCTCGGGTTTAGCACTGGCCATAAAAAAAGTCTAACAACCAACCAAGATTACTCCGAAACGTACGGTTCTTTGGCACAACGCTCCTGCTCCTTCCTCTTCCTCTTTCTCGTCCTCGTCCTCGTCCTCGTCCTCTTGCTCTTCCACACGGCGCTACTTCCGCTACCGCGAACCATAGGTCCTGGACCAACCCGCGGATGGGGTCCCGTTGTGTATTGAGTTCTTTAGTCCAGACGCCGAGCCCTTTACTGCTGATTAAAACGACCCCGACGCCTAACCGTCGTGTGTCGTCTGGCGGCGCCGGTTCCTGTCACCGAAATCAATCGGAGAGTTCCTGGAGAGAAAAGGAGGATCTCGTCCCCGAAGAGTTCCTCGGTTTTATCAGAAGGACCGATTATCGGGATTTTCTTAAATTCCGAAGAGTTCAACAGTCGAATTCAGCTGCTCGAACGAATTCCGTTCGTTAGACGGCTCGTTCGTAGCTTCAAGGGTGTTTCTTCCCGCGGGATACTGCTCAGTATGAGCTCGGCAAGATTCTTGCGTTTCAAATTCCAAACTCGAAATTCCTAACCCGAGTATTACGGAAGGACAGGGATAACCAGGTGCCTTTGTGCTCCGAAAGCTCCGTTTTCAGGTCCCTTGAAGAGATCGCGAACGATGCAGGGGCTCGAACGCGTTATAATTCGTACCCGAGGTAAGAATCAGTAACGGGAATGAGATTCCCCTCCAGGTTCCTACGGGGAACCGACTTACGAATAACACGGAATATTATTCGAGGTTGGCGCTCGGTTTGGCGGCGGAAAATGGACTCTTGGACAGTTAGACAGTTGAGGGAGGGCGAAAGTGGAAGCGGAATAGGGTGAAGGATGAGAAGAAGAAGAACGGGGATGCTGCGGAGCAGGGGGAGCGCTGGAACCAGGACAAAGTCCCAGGGATCGCGCGGGCTTCTTGTCACCTCAACTTCGTGACGGGAGATGACGTAGTTACCAAGTTATGCTTTTGTTTTCTCAAGACTTTTCTTTGTCTTCCTGCACCAGTACCAGAACCAGAACCAGAACTAAGACCAGCAGTGACGTGGCCAGAGTTCCCTCGCCTTTATTGTTATCAATAACTTATTCCCTCTCGTAGTAAACAACGGCTACATCCCCTAAATCAATTGAATACATATTTTCATAAGTACAGAATCCGGATTCTCGTTTCAACCCCTGGGTATATCGATTAATTCCGGTATTCGGTAAAGCGTACATCGGCTGATTCATTATCCCTCCAATTCTCTTTCTCGATGAGGTCTAACACGGTCTTTACGAAAGGGACGTTTGACGGACAGCTCCACGGAGGTTTTTCTCTAAATTGCCTATTTATCGATAGCTGCGGACGTCTGCCTCCATACGAATCCTGAACCCCGTTCCCGGATTCAAGTCATGTCTCAGTGAGTTCGCGGCAATACCGCACAGTGTCCATACTTGTCTGACTCAATTATTACTTACCGGTTGTTAGCTCATACTGTTTAAGTTTCGCCGGTCCAGTTTCGCCGGCATTCAACCTGTGGATGGACGGATAAAGGTGGTTTGAGAGGAAAACCGGGGGCAGATTGGGCTCCGCGAAGTAAGGGACAATTTGATTTTCACCACAGATAAAGAAGGCTCTCCCCTCATTATTGGTTCTCGGAAGCTCCTTGTACCTACCTATCTATCTATCTACTCCTTTCCTTTCCTTTCCTTTCCTCTACTTTACTTTACTTTACGCGTCGGTTCCTTTCGGACGTGAGCTTCGCCCGGTTTCTCCTCCGAAAGACTCCTAGGCGTCGTGCAAACTCTTGTCTCGAATTAGAAACACGCCCATGGCCGCCCTTTCTCGTCTAATGAAACAAAATCGACGAGGTGCCGGAAAGACGTTCGGAAAATCCGCAAAAAAAACGGGGAAAGAAAAAAGAAGGGTGCCAAAAAAAAAAGAAACGTTGATCCTCGTATATTTGGGGGTAGGGGGTTCGAAAATTGAGACAAGAAAATTAACGCCGGAGCCAAAACGATACGGAACTTTCCACCCCGCGGTTAGGGTGGTCGTCGCGGTTGGAGTGTGCGGTCGACGAGTGACGGGATTCAAATTCAAGCTCAGGGGCAGAGAGGGGGAGAGAAGAGGGCGATGTTATATAGAATGAGGTAAAGAGGGAAACCGAAGCGAGGCGAATCGAGGCGCCGGCGTGTGTCTTAAGCCGAGTAATTACCCGGTGGATTAAAACAACGAACACCGGAATTCTTTGTTTTATTTCAACCAACGTTAATCCGCATTAGGATAAAAGAGCGAGAGTTTACCGGCGACGGAGGACCATAATTTCCAAAAGCCTCCTCTTCTACTTTTTAATATTCAATAATCGCTTCGGATGAAGTAAAACCTCCCTTACCAAATATAGTTCAGTTTTATCGCGTTATTATCACTGGTAAACTTTTTACGGTTTATCATTACCGTATTTACGACCCCGATCACTCCTTTATCCTCCTCTTCTCATCTCGAAGCTAGATGCAGCGCCACCCCCGCCCCACGTTACTCCGAGATCTTTAGCCCGAAAAGGGAACCATCTGGTTACACCACCGAGGCGAAAAGCAATATTTATTCTTCCCTGACGAAAAACATCGAGCTACGTTGACGCGGATACTTTTAAGTACTTCTAAAGTTTTGAAAAAAGAAAAAAAAGACAATTTTTTCTTTCGGGACTACAGCCACCCCACGAGCTGCTTTTCTGATACACAAAGGCCTGGGCGCCTGTCTGCCAATTCGCCAAACTGGTAAAAGACGGGGTCAGGTTATCAGCCGCAGGTGCGTCTCTCGGTCTACAGGGTGTGCAGTTTTCCTAATTAAATTCTACCACCCCCGGACCCACCCCCGACCCCTAGTCCCGATATTATACGGTATAGAACTTTGGGCTTGTGTTCCGAATTACGAGGCCTAGAATTTCGTACGTGGGGAAAAATGTACGCGTGTTTCTTCGTCCTCCTTCTTCGTTCTCTCAAACGGAAATTTTCCGATCCGGTCAACGCATGGATGTAGAGTATATAGCGTATGACATACGCGAGGCTAGATCTCTTCGGAATTTCGTTCTACGATAGTGGATTAATAAATCTCCCGGCTTACTTTGAGGAATTGATTTTCACTCTCCACTCTCCATTCTCAAACGGAATAAATCTGCTTTGCCAAGAGCTCTTTGGCTTTGCTGACGCGACGTGCCACGACGCTTGATGATTCTCTGATTTTTTCCTTTTTTTTTTCTGTTTCTTTCCTCTCTCTCTTCTTTCTCTCTCTTTCTCTCCTTTCTTTTTTCATTCCTTCTCATCTTTTCGTACATACCCTTTCTCTCTCTTTTAATCGGATCCCCAGACCGACTCCGCATTGTCATCTCTGCGTAACATCAACTGGATCCTTCTCTCTCTCTCTCTTTTTCCCTTTCTCTCTCTCTCTCTCTCTCTTGAGAAGATACCCAGGGTCCGCGAAGAGCCCCGTGTTTCAGGCTGACCCCCGGACCCCATAGTCGACGGACAAACCCGTCCCCGCGACTTGTCTGGGGCGTGACTAAACCGTTCGAAAAACGGATTGAGGATTAATTAATTACAGTACCTGATTTATAACTTTTTCCTATCTATACATATATACACATACATTCCCCCTCTTTCTCCCCGTTTCTGTCTGCGGTTAACCACCCCCTTAGATTCGTGGCCTCAGGTAATAAACGGTGAGCCTTTACCGTCTGATAATTGAATTTTCAAGATCCTTTGTGAAAAACGAGGATTCCAAAAAAACAAAAGAAAAAAGAAAAAGGAACGTATAATAATAATAATAATAATAATAATAACAACGATGATGATGATGATGAGAAGAAGAAGTAAGAAAGGAATACCGCGAGGCCGGTCTGTGTGCAGCAGAGCTCGATTTCGGTAGAGTCTCTAATCCGCGAGCATGTCGATGCCCATGCCGGGAGGATTTCTGGCGAGAGGAGGCCCTCGAGCCTTTCGTATAAAACGAAACGCGAAGCCAAGCGGCCAAGCCGAAGGCCAAGCCCGAGCGAAAGCCCAGGCCATCAGAGACTCGTCTAGTTCAGGTATAAGAGTAGCGAGGGTGGTTTTAATCCGTTATCCCTTATCCGGGAAGCCAGCTCCTGCTCGGGGTCCGATTTTAATTCGTTAAATTCCGGCCAATTTGAGAGCAAAACCCTAAAAAATCATCAGATAAGAAACGGCCGGTCGGGGTATCGCCGGTTAATCTCGGTTGGTAAGGCAGGTTCGAGTAGTATTAAGCGGTGCCTGGGCCCGGCCCCGACCTCCCCCACAGCGATAGGAGGGGTTGATTGAGCCTGTTTTACCGACTGAGTCGCAAAAAAAAAACACCCCTGATTACTCCCGCGCTATCTCCGGAGGCGTTCTACGCCCGCGAATCCCGCGTAGATTCGCGTTGTGCCCCCCGGGGGCGAATCGTCGAATCGCAGAGGATGAGGGTTACCGCGTGGGGTAGAAAAGGAATAGTAGGATGAGGAGGAGGAGGGGGAGAAGGACGACGAGGTTGAAACACAAGAACGGGCCGACGGCAAATTGCCGTTTCATGCCGTGAAAATCGATCCCTTTTTTTATTTTCGTTTTTTTTTTCCTTCAGCCCCGCAGGTCCTGCGGCCGATCGGGATACTGGTTCTATAATACTACTCCTGCTGCTGCTGGTGCTGTTACTGCTGCCCCGCACGAGGAAGGACACGGCTCAGTGCTCGCCGCGGAATAATCGACTTGCTTTTTTCAAACTTGCTATTCATCGCACACAAACAGGGGGTGGCTACCTACCTACCTACCCACCTACTCCGCTTGCCTTCTTCCCTTAGTTTCCTCAGTTCCTTAGTTCGTTCGACCGCGCATATAAGGCGTGTGTATATTATATACATACGTGTATAGGCGAAAAGGAGGGAACTAGCGGTGCGTAAATAGCCTGCCGAGGTATACTCGCGTCGGTGCGGAAAATATGCGGCTGAAATTTTGAGGGGAAGAAGAAGTCGGAAGAAGATATAAAAAAAACGAAGAAAAAATGAACGGAACGGGAGTTTCTCGCTTGTTTTATTTATTTATTTATTTTTTTCGTGTTTGCGGAAACTCGACGAAGAGACGCGTACGCGGGTCTTACGCAATTTATGGACATCGATACCTGTCGCCGGAATTCAAGCCTCTGGATTCGGTGTACTATGGTATATCCAAGGATTGTCGGCGGGGGTGAGAAGGAAATTATTTTTTTTCATCATCAGGGTAGAATATAAGGGAAATTAAGAAACACGAGTTTTTTTTTTATTTCTTTTTTTCTCCAGATACAGGACGAACAGGATACGATCGAATTTCGCAATTTTTAGAATCTGTCCGAAATTTCGTATCTCGTGTTAGACGGAATGTTGAGAATTGTTCTCAGCTTCTTTCTCAGCGAAACCGTAAAAAAAAATCAATTTCGGATAGCATCCCTTTCCGAATTTCGGAAAACTGTATCGAAATTCGAAGGAGAAGAGAGTAACAAGCCTTCCCTCAGATTAGAACGATTCGAAATTGTTTTCCAAATTTTTAGAAACGATCCAAAAACGCGTAGGTATTATCGATCTACACATATGTTTCCAAATATTTTTTTTCTCGTCTCTTTCCCATTTCTGCAATACTTTTACCACACAGTCGATAGTAACAAATCAATGGATATTGAATTAGGGTAATTTGGAATGATAGAACAAGTATCGACAGATAGCACTTCAATATTAAGACTAACTGGCGTTATAATCCATATCCAATCACTTTGGTTCGATTACCGGTATCAGGAAATGGCTTTACACCCCCTCGCCCCGGGTTCGCCTCACCTTTGACCGCGGTGATCCTGACCTGAAAACAAATCGACATTATTATACCTATAATATCCTGATGGGCAATGACAATTTTCTCTCTCTTTTTTTTTTTTTTTTCTTCTCTTCCAAATTTATTCGCGGGTGATCGCGTCCTTTCCGCAGTTTCAAAACTAGAAAACGTAGCGAAGAAGTGGATGAAACAAAACAAAATAAAATAAAATAAAATAGAACGAAATGAAAAGGGAGAAAAAATAAAATGCCAACGAAATAGAAAAAAAAAGAAAAGAAAAAAAAAACGGATGGAGGGCTGAAGAGAAAAGTAGTGGATTACTGGATTGGATTGGTGCACCACCATGCGGGTGCCAGGCTGTGAGGTTGCCGTCTGCGGCCAGAGGGAAATAGTTAAATCCAGCGTAAAATAAAAGTGTTTTTCCTCCACCACGGGGGGTGGGGGTCGGGGTGGCTTTATACCGAAGACACTTTCGCGTTTACGCCTCCGGGTTTACGGCTTGCGTCTGCACTTAACCTTCTATGAGCCAATGAAGTGGCTAAATCACTCTACATCCGGACATTTATATCGCGATTGCCCTGGCATTTATTTATCGCGGTTTAAAACCACTCTCTAAAATGTCTTACTTTTTATTTTTCTTTTTTTCTTTTTTTTTTCACCCTCTCCCTTTCTCTCCCTCTCTCTCTCTATATATATATATATGTATAATCATCTGCGAATACCATTATTAAGAGACATTAAGGGTAATCGAAAAGAAAGGTTCAATTATTGTTAACGTACCGGTCGTAAATATATAAGGGAGGGGGTGAGTATAAAGTTAGTCCAGGAACAGAGAAGGGAAGAAAGAGAATAAAAAAAAACACACACACACACGAAAAAGGAAACGGGGGGGAAAAAAATTATTTGTTCGGACGGTTTCCCGTTACATCCCTTAAAAATAGAAAAAAATAAATTCCCAAAAAAAAACAGGCAACGATTTCGTCCACCGGCAGTTTTACACCGTGCGTTTACGATTTTTACGATGAAAAATGCGTCTAAATCAAACTCGATACTTCTAACATGTAGCTAGAGCTCCCCCTCTCTATACCGTTTCTCCGTGGGGGTAGGGGGATGAAAGGGTGAAATATATATATATATCGAGGGGAGGGGGGTTCGGGGAGATTGGAATCGCGTACGGGAGTACCAGCCTGCAACCCTTGCTAACCCGCGACCAGAAACCAGAAAACACCTATACCTACCCCCACATATGTCCCGGAACTACATAAACTTTTCCATATATTCGTACAAGGGGGATATATAGGTATGTGTCCGTGACGACTTTTATAGATTCAACGATTTCCTACCATTCAACCACCCTCCGCACCCACATTTAGCTCCTTCATTTCGGACCGACTTTTATACCCCGCCCTTACTCACTTTATGCTCAACCCGACTCGACGACCCTGCGGAGGGGTGACTCCGGGCTTCATGTACAATGCAGGGGTTCGGTGCAGCGCGGGTTGAGGTGACCAAAACTCACCTTATGGTACGTACGAGGATACGAGGGATGAAAAAAATTCCTCCGCGTGAATTTTTTCTTCAAAGTTTTTCTTAATCCCATCGATATCCGGAATTCGTCTGTAAGAAATCCCGCGTATCGTTCGAGCTGGTTTTCGGATACCGGAGTGCCGGAAATGGGAAGATTCGCGTTGAAACGATGAGAAGGCGAAAAATGTAGAAACGGGGTATGAAGATTCTTGATTTTTGTGTTTCGAATGACAAAGCGCGAGCCCGGTGCAATGATAAATATTAAATTTCGGGTAATCTCCGTTTCTCTTTGACGAAGAAAGAATTACCCACCCCGAAAAAGGATACCCCGAATGGGTTTATAAATCCGTAATAACTACTTAGCTAACAGCTTCCACCTATAATATGCGTGTAAAAGAAATAGAGCGGGGGTTTACCCGTACAGCTACCGCACATCGATGATGGACCGAAAAAGAAAAAAAAGGCAAAGGGGCCAAAGCCAGCTTAGATTGGATTTAAAAATCGTCTGGCCTTTTCATTTCCCATAAAATATGTAAATGCTTATATCCATATGCCCCGAAATCGTATTCGATATTCGCTGTAAGTCCACCAGGTTTTTTTTTTGATAATTTATTCATTTTTTCTGTCTCTCCTTTTTTTCATTTCGACTTTTCGCTCTCCCGCTCTAGGTGGATCCAGTCCTCTACCCTCGTCCCCATTCCGCCCCCTGGGTTCCTCTGCACGGGGTTTGTCTTAATTTCTCGAGGTCGAGAGGGGAAGGAAGCAACTGAGGGTGAGAGAAAAAAAGAAATGAAATAAAAAATAACGTGAAACGCAAAAGAAACAAAAAAGAAAAAAAAATGTAACGTGCTACCGACGCGACGTTATCATATTTCGCTGAGTGAATCACGCCCCTTTTTGTCATCACCCAAACTCCACTCTCGACTACCCTCTCTCTCTCTCTCTCTCTCTCTCTCTTCCTATCTCTGTATAGGTATACACGTATATATTTTAGTCTCTCGTTCTCTCATCTCTCTCATCTCTCTCTCGCTCTCGCGGTCAATAAAACTCGATCGAGAACATTGCTTGCAACGTTTTGGCCGGTGCCAGTACCGCAGAAAGGCTAATATCGTTAATAACCGCTGAAGAGACGAGGGAAACACCCTGGGCGAGCTTTTTACCCTCCCCCGGGCTTCCCCGACGCGCCGTCTCTGACTACGGATGAATTTTTTGAAAATAAAAAAACGAGAAAAAATAAAAATAAAAAATACTGCACTTCCCACCGAAAGCGAATCCGAAATCGAAGTGTCGAGTTGAGGGAAACCGCCGAATCGGTACAGCTGACCGGATCAGAGCTATAGCAACGAGAATCTTTATCATCCCACCGCGTATTTAATAGATACTTTTTTCCCCATCGACCACCATCGAACACCCACTTCAACCCCGCGATATAAACTCGCGGTATAAGCGTTTTAGCCGAACTGCAAACTCTGCTGTTACGGTCCAGAATTTAATCATTTTTTTTTCTCTTCTTCTCCCTTCTTTTTCTTTTTTTTTTTCTTCATATTCCTCATCCTCTTCTTCTTCTTCTTCTTCTTCTTCTTCTTCTTCTTCTTCTTCTTCTTATAAAGGGACTGTCCACAACAGTACATAACAGCTGACGCCATCAACTGCTCGAGTACCGCAAGCTGGAGTGGCGG
The DNA here is from genome assembly GCA_947538915.1 of Tenthredo distinguenda. Taxonomy (NCBI): domain Eukaryota; kingdom Metazoa; phylum Arthropoda; class Insecta; order Hymenoptera; family Tenthredinidae; genus Tenthredo; species Tenthredo distinguenda. The sequence goes on from OX384533.1 coordinate 1,698,842, forward strand.
CTGGCTGGGGGGGTCTCTGAAATACGGGGTGTAGAGGAGATGGTACTTCCGAACAGAGGAGGACCGACCCTTCAATCCATCTGTCAACTTTGGGCAACGCTTTCGACGATGCAGTTTTCAGGATATTAACAAAAAATAAAAATAAAAAACAAAAACAAGAAACCAAGTTTCGAAAATCTCGACACCGAAGGGGATGATCGCTGCACCCCCTTTTCCTTTTACTGCATATCGCCCAATTCCAGTTTTTTTTTTTTCCGAAAATAAACTCTTTTCCTTACACCGAGATTCCGATTCCCGATTTTTAACTCCGAACAGTTATTCTCAGATCCGATTTACCCCGTCGAATAACAGGCATATCCATTCCGCGACGGATTGACGGGAGGGGTTCGATTACCGAATAATTTTCACCGTTTTATTCAGGCAAAAGTTTTACGCCAGAGTAGAAATCTATGAGCCCTTTAGCTCCTCGTTAATCTCGGATAATTAGTCACCTGGACCAGACGCGGTGGTCCAGGACCGTTCGTGGCTGGGTGTAGGGGCGACTCGCCTTTCTCACCCTCTCTTCCCTCTCTCACCTCTCTCTCCTTCCCGCCCTGAGCACGCCATTTACAAATTAGACCGGTGACAATGTAATATAAACAATTTAAAGCCGGGAATCAATTAGACCCGATCGATAAGCTTTGGGCACCCATACCTGCCGTATACACAGCCTAGGTTCCGCCCTCACGGTTTACACCCTCCACCTGCTTTGTTCGGACCTCCACTTACTCTCGCGGCTCATAATCGGATCAAGAAACAATAATTCGGCCGAACCAACCTCTTTGAACACCGCGGTGTGACCTACACCCGTAGATTAACGGATTAACGGTTTCACAAACGGACTGGAAATCCAAATTCGGAATTCAGAGATCGGCAGCAGAAGCCTCGCCCTCGTTGCTATTCTTCGAGTTTATCGAGGAACGTAGAAAACCATACAGGGTCGAAAATCTGTAGTTTCTTGTTGGTTTTTAATCCGAAAGAGGATCTCTGGGTCTCCTAATCTCGTCTATTAACGCCCCCGCAGCTATGGCAGACGCAGGGTTGATGGTAAAATTTTTATCAATCATGAATTTCCGATAATCGGTGCTCGGCTAGCAAGCGCTACGACCACCACGCCGCAGTCACTTTCAGTTCGCCCCTATTCAACGCCAACGCACTCTTTTCCATTATCATCGAGCGATATTTTTTATCTGCCACCAGTTTTACCGCTCATTCTCTCTCGCATAGAGATACAGAGAGAGAGAGGGTGAGAGAGAAAGATAAAGAGAGCACCGGTGTTCAGCCTATCAATTGTTATCAATTTTTGGCCCCCTCGGGTTTCTATCACGGTACGATCGTTCGGGCCACCCTTATCAACCCTTAAACCGTCACGATCTGGTCTCTTACCTGGAGCCTGTACCATATTTACCGATTTATCGTAGCCGAGAAGATTCCGCTTCTTATCTATGTAATTGAAATTTTTTCCCTTCCGAATTTGCGAGAGCGATTTTTCCCCCATTTTTTTTTCCTATTTCTATCGACTGTTGCACTTCTGCGCTATGCGTTGGAATAGCGTAATATACGGTGGTATTAAAGGGGACCGTAAAAATGATGTTTCAATTTAACAATGGGTGAATAGTAGCCAACACCTACACCCCGTACCGTGTGCCAGTGCGCACCCTGTCCGTATACACGTTGCCGTTTGGAAGGGGTGGCGGTAGGTGTATTTTAACGACGTTTTAACAGACTCGTGGGACACTGGGAACAATCGATCAATGCCGACAATTTCAGGGGGTAGAAATACCCGTCCATGGTGGTCGCGCGCCTCTGCGTTGTAGCGAACATGCCGACTATAAATGGAATTGAAAAAAAATCACCTGTACACAATGCCATTGCCATTGCCATCCTCGCATCCCGAAACCAGACTCATAAATCCTAAGTTGTCGCCACCCCTGGATTGGATAGAATAAAAAGTACCCGAAAAAGGGGTGGATATACCCAACTTGCACTAAAATCATCGATTTTAAATCCGCGGAGTCTATTTTTGCAATTTTTTCCGAATGCCTGATCGCAACGATGATCGACGATTTTTTATTTTCCTCTTCAAGGAATGAAATGAATTTTCGCAGAGGGATGAACTAGGAATTTCACCAGGGGTACGTGTGTCCGGTGATTGTTTCGAGTGTTAACCCTGTTCGCTGGCATGTTTACACCGTTTGTACATACGCGTACGTATACGCTAGCCTGCAGGGTCAGTTTGCGTTTCAATACACGGGGGGTAAATTAATACATAATAGTTTACCCTGACCAACAGACGCCGCGTATGGGGTAGTATCAAGCGGTTGTGTACATAGAAATTAGGAGCCATTCTACCGCTGGAATAATTCCATGTACCTGTACCCGGCAGGGGATGAAGCGAAGGAGAAGGAGAAAGAGAGGGAAGAGGACGAGCACTAGAGAAGAGGAACACAGAAACTACGGTCAGAAAAGCTCGTAGACTAAAGCCGGAAAACTGAGAGGTTTATAGGTATAACGAGGGCTGATAGTGCGCTTATGCATCCCTCAATCCTCGAATGAATATTTTACAGACCGAGTTTATACCCCGGTCGAATTTCACCCTGAATATCATTTACAGGAATGGTATATATGCCTCCATGTTTTATATACTTATTATATGTATTATATATACCTACCCCGTATACTATATACGTAGCTGCTGCAGGATGTACGGGAAGATCACCCTTTTTACACACACATGCATATATGTGCGCATGCACCCCCACGCACACCACAAACCGAGTGTGTTACCAAGATTAACCGGATATCCGCTATTCCTGTTTTATTTTTAGCCTTCGTCATACGAAGGGGTGGAATAAGCCGCCTCCAGGCGTTAATTATTTAGCTAGTAGGATATACCCCTGTGTTTTCGCTCGTGTGCAAAAAGTATGAAAAAAAAAGGAAAACAGGTACTTTGAGCTTTTTCGTTTTTTCGTTTTTCCGTTTTTTGGTTTTTTGCTTTCAGCCAGTCGGACAGATTTCTCCTTTCTCCTCGTTTTTTGGAAATTTCCGAACGGATAAACGAAAGCTCGCGGATCTTGACCCTTTCATTTCCCTTTTGGGCTTTACTGAAAAGTGTATATAGCGTCCCGTGCGCAAAACACCCCAGAAGCTTTTCGCACTCAGTGATTAGCACGTGACTGGGGTAACGACTAGATCTAGTTTGCGGGTACCTATCCGAGGATACTTTCGTACCACGTCTCTCTTCGAGTCGCAGTTTGCCGCCGGAATTTTCCAGAGGGGTTCGCTCTGTTTTTAGGAATCGAAAGCGACGGAGAGGGAAAAGGAGAGGGAGGGAAGAAAGGGGAAAGGAATCGCTTTATCGGGACTCGCGGAGTGAAATTCGATGCTTTTATTTCGCGTTTATATATTTATTTTCCCCTGCAACGCACACCGCGATGCCGTTTCGTTCCGTTCCGTTCCATTCGATTCGATTCCATCCCTCTTCTTCCTTACCTCGCCCCTGTATTTCTCTCTTCATTTCTTGGTAGACCCGATCCGCACCCCTCCCTCACTCCCCACTCTTTTGTTTCACTTACCTATTTATTTCCCACCACCCCTTGCCTTTTTACTTTTCATCGATTGCCTCCACTTTTGTTTGGCTTTCGGCTACCACCCTCTCCCTCTCTCTATATTTCTCTTTCCAACCCCTCTGATGCCTACCTATATAGGGGAAGCACAAACTATAACCCACCCCCTACCCCTGCCCTCAACCACGTGCAATATCAAACCAGTTGTGACTCGAGTTACTACCGCCTCCACCCCCGATCCTTCGAGTATTTAACACCATCACCGATACTTGAATCAACTCGGCGAGGAACCGTTCCTAATCAAACAGATTAACCCTGTTATGAATCATTCCGAGCGGTTTATATCGACCACAGTTCATACACCCGTTATTAACTTACAACCATCACAGAATTCAGAATACCAGAGTCACGGTTCCCCAGTTTCACCCCTACGGTTCTTCTCCTCCAAAGATGTCCTCAGACTCTTTTCGAACGCGTTTGGGATGCTGGGATCGACGTATCTGAGATCTGATCTCCTCATCCCCCGTCGATTTTCAGAAAGTTTTCACCTCCGGCGAGATATGATATTTTTAATCACTCGAAAATCTGCGCCAAAATCGAGTCGTTCAATTAACGTAGGTCAACAGGCACCCTGGGTGAGTAAAAAAGCTGAAAATTTCACCCTCTCTTATTTTTCTTGGCACGGACCTCCGCCTCGTCTCCGGCCGTCCAGGGGTTCCGTGACTTCTATGAAAGTTCGGTTGAAAAGTGAAGTTAAGTAAAGTAAAGTGAGCCAAAGTGAAGTGAAGTGAAGAGTAGAAGATACGTGTATGGATATACACGTGCGCATACATCCGTGGGGTTAAAAAGGTGGTGTTAATAACAACGGAAGATTAATTACCTGGTTCGAGTTACTACCTGCACCGTACATGATTAATCATAATTAACAGCGTTGAGAGTAGAGAGACGGCGCGAGTAGCCGAGAGAAATAGGGAGAGAATAGAGAGAGAGGGGGGCAGGGGCAGGGGGAGGGTTTGCAGATGAATAATACTCGGCCAACAAGCGCAGGTTCTGCTTCCTCTTATATATAAAACATTGTTTTTCGCAAATTAAGAGATTGTAATAATGGCTTTAATGCTCCTCCTGCCCGCCCGAAATTACTTTGCCACTTTACCGTTATTTATTACTCCTTATTACCACCCTGCAACTTTTAACCGCCTCATCCTTAACGAGATTATATGTCTTTTATTTTTATTCATAATTTATCCGTGGGTGTAATCATACGGGGAGGATTTACCGCCTCGTTCGTGTAACTATTCGCCCTGGCATCGATTTCGCGAATTTCCAAAATTCGAGAACCGCAAATTTCCCTTCGAAAAAAATCCTCCCTCGTTCTCCTCCGACCAGGCATACAAGGACACCTTCTCCATCCGCGGTGTCGATGTGTAGACGGCTTTCGGGGTGCACCGGTAATCCTAAGACCGTCTCTGAAAGACGAAATGAGAAATACTTTTCGAACCAGCCAATCTCGCACCGCGAGAAGAGCTTAAAGACTTGATATATAATACCGCAACGTGGAAGGCTTAGGGTTTTGTTCAAGATTCCCCCCATTTTTTTTTCCCCCTTTTTTTTCATACTCCCGCATCGTATCGCGTTCGGCTTTCCTCGCGGTGAAATATTTTTTCATTTCCTCAAAATTTGTTTTTTTTTTCTAATTTTATTTAGGAAATGAGGGAAACCGTTTCTCGAACTTTTTCCGAATATCTGACTCGGGAGTTTCGCTTAATTATTGTTAAAGTCGAGTTTCCGATCGAGGGATGGAGCGCGGAGGAGGGTGGTGAGTGAGGGATTGTCAGAAATTCTAAATGTTGTTCGATGTATATATCCCTCGAATACGAAGTGGCGTTTCTATTTAATTAGAATCGATTGTGAATGGAAATTGCTTTGGTTAAAAGCCGGGGGTTTATCGCCTTTCGCGGTCAGCTCTCTGCAATATAGACTGCGAGGATAGGTGGTTTGAGAAAAGCCTGCAGATTTGAATCTGTGCATCCGACCACCACTCAAATCTAGGGAAAAAGCCCCGTCCCACCCTCCGCGACAGGACTTTTTATTTCAATTTTATTTCTATTTATCTACGGCTCCTCGCTGCACCCCTAAAGCTCGCGTAGTAACACACCCCTAAACGGGATCTACCGAACCATCCTTACCTCCTTCCTTCCTCCGATACCTCTTCATCCTTTTTATTCTTTTTCGAACTGATTTGGTTAAGAGACTTTTTATCACTGCGGTACCAGCTACGCGACGTATACAAGAAACCTCAAGTGTTTGATCTTGTTTTATTTGCAGAAAAACGGAAATTTTCAACCCCGAAGACCCGCGAGAGGACATGGCGGAGACGGACGAGCCCCGCATGCCTCCCCAGGATCTCTCATTCGACTAGAATATATTTCTATTCGCGATAAAGTGAATTTCGCGAAGCTCTTCTCTCCTTTTTTTTCTTATCCTGTTTCCTCTTCTTATTCGCACTTGCAGTTATAGTCGCAGGATTTGAATTACTGTACGAGATTGGCGAGGTCCTCGTTTTTCCCTGTGACGTGTAATAACGTCGAAGTCACACGTGTGACATAAACAAATATCGTTTTATCTTATAAAGGACGGAGCTGATCCCCGGGTAGTAAAACCTCGATAATATGACGATCCTGAAGTCCTGCGTCTCGATTAAGACGGAAGGTATATGTCTGTGGGCGTCCGGAGATGGGCGAAAAAAGGCGCCCTTCTTAATTAAGGATCGGGGTAGGTATACCCGGTGAAGTTTAACAACCGGGTCTGTAATAGCTCTGTAACAAGGATGAAGAGGACGAAAGTAGAGTAAGAGGAAGAAGAGGGACGAGGGTGATTCACCCCACTGCACAGGAGCAGCTCGGACGACGTGACTTGTCGGGGTCCGGATCGCCACGTAACAGGGTTGCAGCCTCGGAAGGTGAATTAATCTCTGAATCTAAATTGCGATCGACGTTAATTAAAATAATCATTACCGAGTTAAAATGCATGTATATATACCTGAAATAAATTATTTATAAACCCCCGACCGCCACCCCGATGCCGGTAACAGTACCAGTGGCAGTGAGGTTCGGGATGAGGGTGAGGGCGAAGGCGAGACAGCTACCGACGACGAATACATATTTATTCTGCTAACGGGCACGGCACATTCTTTTGCATAATGAATTTTTATTACACGAGGATCAAGCCTCTCCTCGTCCTCTTGATTCAGATTTTTTTTTTTTTTCACTCCTTTTCCCTTTGATCATCGTATCTCTTCGTGCGCTTCAGCCTCTTTGAGAGTAAAACCCTCGTCTCGGGTCTGCGAGTACAGGATTCTGACACATCGCCTGCTGCAGATCACTGCTCATCTCTTTTCTGATCTATAAATCGCGAGTTTCGAATCTTCGGATGGTAATGCGGTGGATTTATCACCGAAACAGGGCGGATAGGGATTTTTTAATGATCTATGGAAACGAATCTTATCGGCGGACGTTAAAACAGCGATGTACCGTCGGTAGGGACACCGGAAGTAGGTCTCTGCTGTTGGTACAATTACCAGCGAGGTTTGTACCGTTCATTGACAAGGAAGCTCTCTTCCGGAAGAGAAGATCTCCCGTTGGTAAGCTCGAAAATCTCGAGCTTTTTAGTATTCGAAAGCTCGGCGATAAATTGAAGATCCAATTGCGGGTAAGGCAGATAAATATTTTGAATGTAATTTAAGATTTCGAGTTTGATTAATATACCGGACTTTCCATGAACTGAAAATTCTATATTTCGACGGTTCGAAATTTTTTTATTTTCTCTTTTTCGATCGGAATTTAGGCGAGGGTGTTGAATCTCGTTAATTGAGAGAGTGGTGCATCGGGGGGTGCGATCGAAAGAGAAAGAAGAGTAATTTGATGCGGCCACAAATCCCTCCGAGATTAAAAAGAATTTTTTATTATTTAACCCTCGAATTTTAAACCAATTTAGTTACGAGCTTTCCGGAGTGAATCACACCCCGTTAATTATCTCTTCAAAGGCATATTGGTTTCACTCATCAACTTATCGAATACGCGCTGATTAATCAATCCGGGTTTTTCTTTTTTTTTTTTTATATTAATGAAACATTGAAGAGGGGTCTTTACGTTCATATTCGAATGAAAATTTATTTGGAATATGGCCGAGTGATTATTAATTTTGTTACCGTGTGCTTCGAAAGAGAAAAAGAAGAACAAAAATTCCTGGCTTCGTTATAGAAACCGGGATAGAAACTTAACAGCATGTATTTTTTATACCACCCTTAGAAAGCCATTCGATCATGTATAACACAAGGGTATCTCTAATCCCTGATAGTATAGAAACTGCGAAGTTCGCGTTTAACTTGGAAAGTGATAAATCATGGTGAGGAGTGACGACACTTTTGGTACCACGGAAACGAGTCTGAGGTGGAAAAGTATCGAGTATGCCCAGAGTCCCGAACTTTCCTAACTAGGGAATGTTTTCGGGGGGCCTAAAACCTAACGGCTAAACCCTAAGGCCTGAAACTTTCATCTTAATTCGTCTTTAGTCAGTTTAGTTACGTTTATACACACGCGTACCCTCCGTCTACCCACAGTCTTCGCGGATAATGAAATTTATTAGAAAGAAAAGAAAAAGGTTACAAACTACTGGATCTGTCTACCGTCGTCCGGTGAGGAAGACTGGGACTGCATTAGCAGCAACAGCTTCCCACGCTTCCGCAAATATACGCAGCAAGCTAGACGGGTATATCACAGAAACTTTTTTCTTTTTTTTTCTCTTTTTTTTAAATCTTCTTCTTCATCTTTCTTTCGCTATCAACGAGTGGGCTGCATCGAGATTTTAAGAGGAGAATTTAGTCAGGTATACGTATATACGTGAGAGCGAGATTCCCGGTTAAAAAGCGTCGAGACGAAGCGGCGCAGAGGCTTCTTTTTCATCTTGTTTCTTTAACTTTTCTTTCTCTCGTTCTTTCTTTCTTTCTTTCTTTTTATTTTTGTCTTCTCGTCTTATTTCGGAAAAATTTTTATACCGTTAACGTTTTACCTGTATTCGTGGAAAGTTTAACGGACGTAGAGTTGTATATGTATATGTATATCACTGTGCAGGCAACGACGAAATTTATCTCTCCCCTCGATGTAAAGATGTTTATTATATGCAAACAGGGTTTTGAGCTCATCTCATATTTCATTCGCTCAAGCTTATACGCGCCCCGGTATTTCACCCTCACGGAATTTGATTTCCACTTCTATTACGCTTATCACTTTCTATTTACTATATATATATCTATACTTATATAGATATATACACATTTCTCTCAATCTCTCCGTTAATTCTCATCTCGTGTAACTGATCCTGACAATACTATCACCAAGCTCTCCCTTAATTATATTCTTCTCCTTGTTCGTCATTATACAATTTTTTTTTTTTCTATCTTCTCTCTCTTTCTCTCTATCTCTCTCATGTCAAAGATCGAGAAAAATATATTCATATCGTCGTATTATGTTTTATTCTACTATTCACGTCGTTTTTACTCGAATTCATATTATATCGTTTTCTTATACCCGGAGAAAATTTTTTTTCCAATTCTTCTCCATGTACGTAGTATGTATATATAGTATATTCATATCTCTGCAATATAGGTACGTCAAGTGGCACTCAGGGGTTAATATTATTCCGAGAACAACCCCTATCCGTCCTCGGGCTGTATCAGATTCGTTTTTTCAAGAAAAAATAAGAAGGTAATAAAAATCAGCAAACCCCGTTCTGCGATATCCACACTACTCATTTCCTATCGCGAATCTAGAAATTCTAAGATACGACTTGATATCCTGTCGTTTCCTGTACGTACCATAGTATATATTATACACGTATAAGCCGTGAGCTTGCAATATTGTATCGATTTCAATTTCCGTCAGATTAACTACATCGTATCATTTTTATCCCTTAGTCTCGCATATATATATATATATACGATACATATACGTTTGTATATAGAACGTATTTATGTGTATATATATCGAAAAATATCCGGTTTCTTATTGAAAGATGGAAAGAAAAAAACACGAAGAACAAATAAGAGAAGAGAAACGTAGAAATTAGAGTGTGTTTTTCGATTGATCAATATTTGCATATTTTTCTTTGCTATATGACATTGTGTACATAGTATATAATAATAATACGTAACGAAAAGAAAAAAAAAATTGGAAGAAAGGTAAACGAAAAGGAAAAGAGAGGAAGAAAAAATTTGAAAGAAAAACAGATATTTAAAACTATAGAATAAAAAAATATAACGAAACGATAAGTTTCTCTATAAGCTTCTTTACAGGCACTGATTGGAAACGCAGAGGTAGTAAATACGCGTACATATACTCGGTGGCCTTGCCCTAAGCACCTTCCTCTCGTCACATTTCTTATTCAGAATCGTGAACTGTCATGTAATGGGTTTTTTTTGTTTTTTGTTTTTTTTTTTTAGGGATTTTTTTTCTGTTTCTTTCTAGTCATTCATACGTGCCATTGAATAATACCGTCATTGCCCCGCTATCGAACTAGCCGAGACTGTATATACCATATACGATAGTTATGAATTTTACGACTCTTCAGTTAGTAAAGTTGACTATTTACGATGCACGTATATTTCCTATTCTATCCTACCTATATCTATGTGTATAGGTATATATATATATATATAGATATATATTATTATATTCTGATTGTAATCTCGGGTATTTACGGTTTGTTACTTCGGGTATTTTCGGGATGGCGGTTCTTCTTCAATCGCGTGGTTGAACCGCGCATTCAGTTTAACGCGCAGTCTCGCGAACCTCGCACCCGCTAGGCGCGGAGCTTGCATTACGAAAAGCTCTCGGAACCGCGTGCGATAAGGGGAAAAGAAAAGAAAAGGAGAACGCGTAAATAAAAAAAAAAAACTGCAAACTTTGACGAAATGAGAAACTCGAAATGCGGATAACAGTTGACGCGCGTTGAACAAAAGTCGTATAAAAATTATCTACAAAACGGTTTTATTCGATCTTTGCGATAGAAAGAAGAAGAGAGAAAAAAAAAAAGGAAACTCTCGCTTCGAAATCTGTGATTTTTCTTCTTCTTCTTCTTCTTCTTCTTCTTCTTTCAACTTTTCTCAGTTCATCCCTGAGTTAAGTGAAAACCCCTCCGCGGATCTGATATTTTTTTCTTCACCCGATGAACAGACGATAAATAGAAAAATTCTTTCGCCTCTCTTCTTCTTCTTCTTCTTCTTCTTTCTATTTTTTTTTTTTTTTCCTCCGATTTTCGCTGCCCGCGCATCGATCATTCCAAAAACCGTACACACAGCCATCCCAGGAGTCTTTCTCGTGAACTGAGATAGAGAGAAGAACAAAAAAAAAAAAAAAAGGACAATTATCAAACGTACGTGGAAAGGATTACAATTTTTTTTTCTTGTTTTCGTTTTTTTTTTTTACCGTCATCAATCAATCTGTACGTTACGTAATAATATATAATATTCTACCTATATGTAGTACGTATACTACATAGAGTTTTATACTGCTGTATCATGATTACAGTCCCACTGTCGATGGTAAAGTGTGTAATAATAACAATAATAATAATACCTGTTTAAGAAAATAAATAGAAAACCGTCGAATTTCATTAACTATGGGTCAACTAATAACTATCATACTCGTTAACTTACATAGGATTATATTATGAGTTTATAATAGTCAACGGTCACTCTATCTATAAATATATTTCGTTATATAGACGTAATAATAATAATAATAATAATAATATTATATTCTTATTATATATGTATATATAATATATACGTGTATAGCTGCGTAGATGAAAATAGTATTATAGTTGGTGGTGCGTTTATTTCGGCTGACGAATAACAAACCAGTACTACTGGCGATACTTAGCGTCGCGATCTATAAATATATATATATATGTATATACATATGGATATATGGATATGCAAATAGGTTCTATCCTCTTTGAGAGAAAGCAGCAGGGATTTAAGAAAAAACAAAAAAAAAAGAAAATTATTAAATTATTGAATTATAGGGAAAAAAAAAAAAAATTCCGACGAACAAAGTAATTCTCTGTATCTATATCTTACAGTTGTACGAGGGACTTACTCACATATAGGTATACGCGATATATACTCGCGGAGGTTAATATAAATTGGCAATCGAGTCGGATAACTGATCACGCACCGCACACATATGCATTAATATATATATATATATATATATATACGTATAACGATCAGATAGTAAAGAGACGACGCGCAATTCATTCGAAATTTCATTTAGGGATGAGCGGAGTGAGACAAAGTGCGGTTGTCCGAGTTCTCGGATATGGTATAGAGATTTTATCAAGTGTTTGATTAGTTGCAAAAATTGTTTTTTTTTTCTCTATCAAATTTTATAATGATAAATAAATAAATAAACTAAAAAAAAATGAATAAATAATCAAAGTTGAATCTGAAATCGATAGCGATATGATTACTCGTTTGATAATTCATCACGGTGAAGTAAACCGCAATGGAAGGATAAGAGAAGATTAAGTTTTTCGCAATAATAAATAAAACCGACCGCGGAATAACCCTCGTTGAACAATCCAATAATAACAAATCGTTGCTGTACAACTTGCCCTGAATTCCAATTGCCTTTTTTTTTTTATTGTTTTTCATTCGTCGTTCAAAATACAATATACCAAAGATGACGAGCCCGTTACCCCTTAATCTAACCAACGATACCGACTCCGACGAAGATTACGTTATTGATGATTCATTCAACACTTTTCGATGGGCCGAATTGGCTCCAGTACTCTTCGTCTACAGTCTGACCTTCTGCCTTGGGTTAGCCGGTAAGTACCTACACGCATATATATATATTTGTCTAATTTATATTTATACTTGCAATTAGTACGATATTTATATTGCCTCTAGGTACACGTACATATATTCAATGGATGCGAAACGGTTTTTACTCAGTTTTTTTTTTTTTTTTTTTTTATTCTCTTGTCTCTTCCTATTCACTCACTCGTCATTTATAACATCGCTTCATCTGTACCGAGAAATCCTCTTATATGGTTTGAGCTATGTCGTATTACGTTATCTGGTCGTCATTACCATATCTGGAATCTCGCTATGGTAGCTCTAAGTCGATACAAGGTGTGATTTTTGAGGAATTCGTTTATTTTATTTTTTGGCATTTTTTTTTTACTTTTTCCTATCGAATTCTACATCCTGTTGCGAAACGCTGAATTTAGACGCGTCATTCGGACAGTCGGTCTTGAGTCGGATAATCCGTTTCACGTATTTTATAGGATTTTGAAAATGAATCACATCCGCCTTTTCATTTTTTATACTCCAGAGAGGCCTTCTATGTAATTCCGAGCAAAGTCGTATAATCTTCTTTTCATTACCCATCGCTGGACCGCGGAGTCCATTTCATTCTTCACTTGTATATCTTCTCTCGTATTACCGTCGTACCTTATCCCTGATTTTACTTTTGCTTTTGCTTTTCGAAATTTACGAGTCCGAGAAAATGCGGGTTTAATCACGACGCCTGAGGAGATTCAACCGAGTACATAATCGCATTATCGTATTGCGAGACGGCCTTCTTATTCGCGTAATAATTGCGGCTCTCTGACCCTGGCGATGTTATTTCTTCGCGGGTCGTATTCTTCGCCGAAAACTGAGCAGAATATGTTTCAACCAAAAATTCGAGAGTCCGGTAGTTTTCGAATGGGAGCGAGTCGAAGTTGGCCAATCGGATCCAGCCGTGCTGCGTGACCGTTACATAAAACCGAGCCGTGATTGGCGATCGCTTGAACTCGCTGTCGTTTGAAAACTATAACTCCGACGAGTTTTTCGCTGATACGATATCGTCTTGGTTTTTCAAAAGGAATACAGTCCAGTTAAGTTAAAAACGATCGTGAATAGTTAAGGTATACATCGCGTGCACGTCGTTAATCAGAGTGACGCGAGGGTTGAAGATTGAAGGAAGCTGAGCCATTATTTTTCTTCCGTTTTCTATTTTCTCTTTTTTTAATCCACGTGCCGCGAGCCCGGGGCTACAAGTCAGGTTTAATACGCGGAAAACGTGCAGACGTAAAATATGAGCTGAAATATTAGTATCCGGTGCAGTCATGAGTTAAATATCAGAGCTCGCGCATTGCACAGATGCAATATACTTTTTCCCTCCAAGCTTCACCGGGCGAAGTAAAACGGCTATAAATTTTTCGCAACCTATAATGGAAAAACTAAAGGGCCATATAACGTATCAAAGCCTCGGCCAACTTGAAGAGTCGAGTGAACTCAGCGGATCACATCATTCCACTTTGGTACCGAGGATACCCTTTGAAACCCTTCGCTCTTCCTTTTTGTCTGTTTGTCTTCTCGTCTTCCTCCTTCCCTTCCTGTTTTTTTTTTTTCAAACTTTCGAAATAGTTCACAGTTCGTATCTCGGTTCGATTATTAGCTCGAAGGTCTCAACGTTCCCGAGACATTCGTTCTCCCCCGAGACAAGGGTAGAACAGACTTTGATCACGTTCGAGTTTCGTTCTTCCTTTTCGCTTCTTTGCTTTTTATTTCTGCTTCTTCGGTGCTGAATTCCAGTCCGAACATTACATCGTGATTTCCATCGCTGGCTGATTATCCGGTAGTAAATTTTTTGTCCCCCGGTTTTTTTTTTCAAAAACATAAAAAAAAAAATCGTCTTCGTCATCGTCTGTCGCTTATACGCTGTTGACAATGACAAGAGTTTGCCCGAGGGAAATTATGATAATTTGATACGATGATAGAGACTGACGACTGACACTGCGACAGGTACGAAAGCGTTTTCTCTTCTCGCTAAATCCCGCAGCTTCACGTGTGTCGAAATTTCCATATCCGAGTTAAAGATCGACAAAAGCTCTGAGATTTTAAACCAAAACTTTCCCTCCTTACTTTATTTACATCCCTGTTTTTCACTCAGCCTTAAATACATCTGCGCTCATTCGTTTCCCATTCATCACTCGACAAACAGGGGTCGGCAGGGGTTGGAGATAATATATTTGATTCGTACCAAATGTTTGTCTTTGAAAATCTAATTTCTAATTCTGTTCAAAATTCATAATATACATATTTCTTGCCTATTTGATCATTATCGAACGACCGTCAGATATTTAATCTTGTCAGAATTCGCAAATCAATTGTAGCAACGAGAGGCGAATAAGGGCGCCTCAAACTTTGGGTATATAATATACCAATCCAACAAAACCCAATCCAAAGCACAATTGAATCTATATTCCAATAATCTCTTAGGGAAATAACACTTGTTGTATTATTATGTTATTTCTGACGTTTGTGACAAAATGAACGAGCGAATGACTTCTTTTCACGTTTTATTTAACGGTTGTTTTTATTTTTGTCGTTTTTTCTTCTTTCCTCTCTTTTTCTCACACATTTCGCCTGCCATGTAATCGTTGATTCGCGTCAGAGGTTCGATCGCAAAGAGTACGAATAAAAATAAAATTTTAAGGCAAATATTGCTCGTGCGAATTAACAAACAAACAAACTCACATGTGTATACAAACATTTACCTTCGTTTCGTAGTATACGCTTAAGAAATACGGAAATTAGGATCTTGGATCATTGACCACAGTGCTGACACATGGGTATATACGTATACGTATAGATTTAAGCATATGGGACAGACTCTCGTGCAATATAACCGAGATGTATCAAATATACCCGTTATATACCAAAAGGCGGAGTTCTCCATCCCCTAATTTTCTATATTTCATTATTTTTTTGTTTTTTATTTCCGCATTCGCAAATATCGGAAAACAATTTTACGAGTTCTCTTTTCCTATCATACAGCTGCAACATCTGCGAATTATCTTCCATAAGATTCACAGATTTTACCCCACTTGGTCTCACTACGTGCCTTTAATACGGAGTCTGGATATTATATAATACCGTGAGAAAGATTCTGTGAAAATGTTGGGAAAATAAAAAAATTGTATAATAAAATAATAGAAAAAGAGAAAAATTTTTTTTAATAACAATTCGATTTCAGGTAACGTGTTGATCATCGCTTCCACGCTTTGTCCTCGATTGAGACCGCTGCCGTCGACACCGACCAACGTTTTCTTGGGAGGATTGGCCAGCGCTGATCTCCTTCTGATTATAGTCTGCATACCGGTCAAGGTGAGTTACCAAAAAAAAAAAAAAAATGAAAAGAAAAAGAAAAATCATACAAATATTCAAAATGAAAGAAGAAGCAAAAAAAGAAAAAAAGGGATTCCAAGGCTTGTTCTACTAAGTACCAACGTGTCTCGTAAAGAAAAACGCGTCTTCTGCGTTAATAGCGATATTATACACCCAGGGCTCTAGATACGACTAGGCTATTTGTCAGCCGGAATAACTCGACTTAGTCCTTCAAATCCAGGGATAAACCCCGGTGCGGACTTACAAAACGTCCTGCGAAGTGTTTCGGGGCTAATCTTAGGCGATAATTGCTTCGATGATACGAAACGAGAGCGTTTTTAATTTTTTCTTCCATTTCTTTTCTTCATCTTTTCCCACGAAGAGGTAGCGAAAATAAACGTCCGAGTTTAACCCCGACCGCGAATCGTATCGCTGATTCGCGAATTCCAAATTTTTTTTTTTTCAATTTTTTTTTCTTCTTCGTTAACCGGATGTTAAAATCGGCGTAGACCGTCCACCACAACGTCTCCGAGACGCCGACTACTACTAGGCGTACGGGGAGATTGGGACAATTATAGAACTTGGCACAAATTTACTTTATTTTCATTCAGCGAGGCGGCCGCGCTAGATACTGTCAAAGCTGCCAAACTCTTTCCTCGGCCTAAATTCGATTCCCTATAATTGAAAAATTCGCCTCGCCTATCAACCCCGAATTTCTACAACCCTGTGCTCGAAGATACAAGATAAAACGATGTCGTAGATATCATCTTGGCTGTTAGTATTCCGCGAATAATTTATTCAAATTAAGGGTGGAATAATAACCCCCGATGCTGCCTTATCGTCACGTACTACCTACATCTATATCTATACACACACGGCTTGTTTGCTAACGCTCAAACTTTGGCACACTTTGAAATCACTTGATTTTTCTTTGAATTACGAAAGCTCCGAAGTCGGGGGATGCATATTAACAAGGGCTGAATTAGACGGAGGAAACGAAGATGAGGTCTCCCGATCGATCGACCCGTCTCGTTATTCCGGGATTCGAAGTTAACAACGAACGGTTATTGTTCCCCGTTTGGAAACTTTTGTTGATTTATTTTTCAATGTTATACAACGTTCTTTAACTTCGATTCCGATTCCTTCATCTCCCCTTTCTTGACTCGGCACAAGCCTCTCCCCCGACTTTCGAGATGGGGTTTAATTAGATACGCGTCTATAGGTGCAATCGATCGGAGAGAAAATATCTGATCGAATATTGCCGATGATTTCGTACAATTTTTACGACGCCTGTGTTCGTTAACAGCCTTGTCAGAGGCGGTAATGATTCGAATAAATACCCAATAGAAACCGCGGTTGGAAAATTGGCTCTGTCGTTAAACTGGCGAGAAGATCGCGCACTTAGATCCATTGAATGATTGGACCTAAGTACAAGTACTCAGAGAATTTCTACGCGGACAGAAGATAGGCTCTTGTACGTCAGTCAAGATAACTTGAGGTTCCATGTAAAATAATTCCGTTTCGAATCATTTATACGCTTTGAAAATAAGAAAAAAGGAAAATTTCACTCGTTTTACTTCTTTCGCGGAATTTTTATACCCGATTAGAAGTCGATTCCGTCGTTCTTGGAAATTTCAAACGATTTTTAATCGCGACTGAAAAAGGGTATCGATCATCCCTGAGAAGGGCGTCGAAATTTTCTCGTATAAATTACGCTTTCGTTATTTCGTTTGTAAATTTTGAGGGAATACCACCCGCGCCGGTACGAATTAAAAGCTGAGGTAAAATTCGCGTTTTATTGAGATGAATTATTTTAATTATCTCAACCCCAACGACTCGGGAAGCAATTAGCACGGATATACATGTATATAAACTCCTTCACTCATTTCTTTGAGAACTTGGCGTACCAACCCATGCCACGCCATATATATGCCCTAGGCACGAGGCACTCGTAACTGCATACTAAATAATCAAGTTTCTTATTTTCCCTTAGTTGTTGAGATTTATATTTCTGCAAAGGTTGCAAGGTTCCTCAGAGTCCCAGTATTTAAACGTCCTCGTTTTTCATTCATCTTCTCCGTCTCCTTCGTCTCCTTCTTTTTATTCTTTCCCTTTTCAGATCAAAAAAAAGTTATTTTCATCATCTCGCGGTTTTCAGATTCGAAAATTGATTCATCATTGATTTATACCCGCTTCTTCTCAGGCCATAAATATTTTACGATTGGATTATAGCCGGTGTGTAATTCCTTTGGTTTCCATCGGATATAATCTGTGGGAAGATTTCCACGACCCAGGACGTTTATCGTGGATCGTAATTCACCCGATGAGTCTGAAAGAAACGTGTAGACCGACTAAAACGGAGACTACGATAGATCGCGAATTCATTTTGTAGCTAAACGGCGCGATAATTATTCCGGAAATTTTATTCACCGCCGATCGATCGGAAATCGGCGATATCGAACCGTATATCGATATTATGTCGATGTGGTTAAAGACACGAGCCTCTTTTATGAGAAATATCCAATCGCCCTGACTGATCGAGAAAAAAAAAGAATATATTGACCGGTGGCTGTTCAATCTGGTCGGAAATATCGGGGTGAAAAAAGGGTGAAAAAATACCATCGGACCGTGCCGACCCCCGATTAATAAGCCATTATGCAAAAACGAATGGGAAATCAAGGAGAGAGGGAGGAAAATAGGGAAGAAGAATCGAATATTGATGAGCGTGAAATTTGACGGATAGGTAATTTCCTCCCTTATTTAGCTTTCGATGCTCCCGCGTTGAACCCCGCGGAATATAATGTGCAGAGGGAAATGAATAAAATTGAGCATGATTTAAAACTCGATTTTGACGAATCGATCGATTTATTTATTAATTAAGAAACGAATAGCCGCGCGAACCGGTATTACAGCGAATATAAATTAATTATTCCAAATGTCCTAGGGGGGAAATAACGCGCGGACTATTTATCATCGGCGAAAAGCGAAATCGAGTAGACATCTCGGAATTAATTACCGTACCGGCTAAGATTCATTAGTAAGTCTCACACTCCGACTTACAAGTTTATTCAGTGAATCAATTTGTCGATGGGGAATTATTAGGAACGCGGTAAATCATTCTCATTATTATTCCCGCGAGTTTGAATAGATATATGGATTCCGGGGGTTCGAATTCCCCCGTTTCTGAAAATTCGTGATCCCGGCTTCTCCTCCTTTTCAAAATTACCGAATATGCCCTGTTTCCTCCGCGTCTTATTCGAGCCGACTGATTCTAGGCGAAACACGACTTTCCTCTTTCCCTGAGATCGCGGCTTTTCGATTAGCTGATTACCCGAACCATTATCACGGTGATTCTCAGTTCCCCTTGCGAGATTCCCGTCTGTTGTATCCCGTTAATCTTATCTCGTCATTTTATGCTCGAGAAACATGGATTACACCCATTTCCCAAATCCTCGAGGCTCGAGGTCTGCGGATTAAAATATCGGCTTTTCATCGACGCTTCGTATCCAATTTTCTCATTCTTTCGTTTCGCGTATCTTCATCTTATTCGTTATTACTTCTCATTGATTCCTCGAGTGTACAGAGACTGCGGTTTTTCATTAGGACCCATCGAAGCTTTCGATTCCGGTTCGAAGACTTCTTATCAGAAAAAAGAACAGGTCCAAGTGGAAAGTCTGTTCGCCCGATTATCTCAGAACCGACAGGATCGTAAAAAAGAAATTTGGAAGCGGGATTTCAATTTTGGACGTTTGCTTTTTTATTTTTCGTTAAGGGAAGAGATTTTCGATGGAAAGGTATGACCGAGAGCGTTCTTTCATACTTTGCAGTAGGTTAAAGGATCTCGTTTCGAGCGGTCAGTCCGCGAGCAGTGAATCAACGGTTGAAAGGATCAGCGTCCACGCGATCCCATAATACGAGACCCTTCAAAAACACAAAGTTTCGGATGAAAGAAAGTAAAAAATAACGAACGCTCAAGATCCTCGAGAAATTTTATCGGCTGACGGCTTCCTGGGGTCCGGCTTGATCCGATCCGCGAAATCAGGGTGGATTTTATTTCCTCTTTCTCTCCCTTTTCCCCCTTTACTACGTTTTCCGTTTCCTTTTCTCCCACCGAATTTTATCCCATTCGACAAAATTTTTCTCTAAAATTTCCTGACCAATTTAACTTAGATTCGAATTAAAGTTTCGCGGTTTAATTCCACCGCGATATTTTTATCGCGAATCAAAAAACGGGGTTCTGACCGATCGCTGGTCTCTACTGGGGTCCGCGTGTGTGGGTATACACCCTATGACGCCCTTATAAAGAGCTCTGGGTGAAATTCAAACCGGGCAAAGAAGAGAAAAGCGAAAAAAGAACGGAGTAAAAATGGGGAAAAAAATTTAAAAAACACAGGGTTGTCCTCATCGTGTTTTTTATGACATCCACTCCGTCGTTCAACCCCTCTGAAAGCATTCGGGTGCGAAGAGAGGGCGAGAGAAAAATCTGCGGTGGAACAAACCGCTCATCGTCGGTATCGTATATATATATATATACATAGGATCGTAGCGTCGCGACGCGTCGTTCCGCGACGAAGGTCGCGGAATCAATCGAAGGGTCGACTATTTATTTAACCAGTTTTTGTTTGCCTTCTCTCTTACGCCATCTATATAAAAAAAAAGAACTTGAAAGCTGATTTTTTTGGAAAATAATAAGAACGAAAGTCTCTTCGGATCTTCGAAAAATGGTGTCAGCGCGTCTGCTCGTATTTTTGGATTCAGAATTGGAGAATGAGCGGATGAAGATCGTCGAAATTTCAATCAGAGTGGGAAAAATTGTTTACTCGAATGGCTACACACTCGAACTATAAAAACGTCTGATAATATATCATAAGCCTTTATAAATCATGGCCTCTAATAAAATCCTAAGATTGATGTGCCGCGTAAGCTTTTACCGTTCGAATTGCTTCAAGGGGTTGTTATTTATAGAAATTTCATGTATCGCGGTATGACGGTAAATACCAATCTGTTAAATAAAATTCGCGCGAAAATTCTCAACCCCCACCTATGCATACCCGCGGTTTACGTGGTTTCACAGAAAAAAGAAAGAAAAAAAAAAAATGAAACCCAAAAACTCCGTGAAATTCGACGAAACGAAATTAAATGAAACGCAATAAAATGAACGGCTCTGAGGGAATTCGTTTGTTCTCTAAAAAAAATCCGCGCGTTTCGCCAAATCCAAATTTTATTCGCAATTTTGACACTCGCAGATTTTTTTTTTTCGTTGAATTTAATTAATTTTCATTTTTCTCGCGGTCATTAATAAGCTCGATGTACTCGCGGGGGTTCAAACTCCGAAAGGTAATTTCTCCCGGCTTCGTTTAACCGAATCAATCAAAACTGGGGAAAGAGGGGGACGGGGATGAAGAGATCGATGCGGATACTTTGCACGCGTTTGGTACGATCGCTCGGATCTCTGCAACGCGCGGCATCATTAAAAGGAGAGAAAAATCGAAAGGGAGAGAGAGAGGACCGGAGAGTCTGGCCAGATACCGATCGTGTGATAAACGACGCGTTTAATAGCCCTCGAAAGTGCCTGCCATCAAAACGGCAAACAAAATCTGTGCCCCCCGATCGTTTAAAAAAAAAAAAATCGGTAAAAAAAAATTCTATGAGTTAGGGGAGAAATTAAATCGAACAATTTTATACCCACCCCATCCCCCCGCGGTATATTAGGGTAAAAGAAAAATCTTCTCTTCGTACGATCGATCAGTCTCTATCTCTTTCACTTTCGCTCAGACTATCAATTTATATCTGCTACACTTACCTGATTGAATTTAAATTAATCTTTCAAATTTGGAATTTGCCGAAAGCAAAAATGTTTGAAATTCAGGGTGCTTTTCATTTTTTTTTGAATTTTTTAAAACTGTTTTTCCTATTCTTTGAAAAATGTTATATCAGAGGCTGATCTCATTCTCGCATAATTTATATTTGCGATTATATTTTTATCTGGAGACTTCGAAGGTATAACGTCCTTGATTTTTTTCTCTATTTTCGGTTTCGTTTTTTCTTCCTTTTCTCTTATTCTCGCGAGCCCCTTTGAACTCCCAGAGAACGCGCACTGGCTCTCGGCTATAATTGCAAAGTTTCGCTAGAAGAGGGGTAGATGAAAAAGTAGGAAAAATAAAGGAGAACCGCGGAAATGGAGAAAAAGAAAAAAGAGAGAAAGAGAGAAAGAAAGAAAAAAGGGAATTGAAATTAAAGAGAAAAAACCCGACTGGATGAATAAAAAAGTTTTCTGCAAGGAACAAAACGCAAAGCGAGAATCTACTGTATATAGCGATGGAAAAAACATGAGGGAGTCGGTGTAACCGGTAAGTTTCGCAAAGAATCTGAAAATCCCTGCGAATATTTCGCGAGCGTAAATTATTCCCCAGTTTTTTGTTTTTTCAATTTTATTCTCGGCTTCGCGGTTAGTCTTTCATCCCCTGTTCACCCCCATCGTTGATTTCGGCGAAAAAGGACGACTCTGGCTTTTCCTAATTTCGGCGGTATCCGAAAAACGGATCGAGGAAGAGACGGCCGAGATCTTCGCGAAATAATCGTCGAATGCGATCGGAGAAACGACGGGATGAAAAGATGCGAAATTAGTGGAACTTCGCAGTGGAATAATGGGGGAAGGAAAAACAGCCGTGTCTCGTTAAGTTCGGAAATTTGCTTTGCGAGAGGAGCCCGACGATGGGAGGATTTTCAATTCGACTATAACGCACTCGGGCGAGTTACGCGTACAAACTCCGATCCGTTTCGCGTCTGGTGGTAAAGTTTTATCAGAGTTTTAAATATAGCGCCGGGGTCAGGGTATGTACATGGGGAGCGATAAATTTCGCGGGAGATGAAAAATAGAAAGAAGGAAGAAAGAAATAAAAAAACGTAGCCAAAGATAGGGCAAAAGACAAAACGGCGTCGACAGGTGCCGATAAAAATGAATAGAAACCAAAAAAATCGAAGAGAGAAAGGGAAATTTTAGTGAAAATGTATTTTTTTTCAAATATATTTCTCTCTCCTTATTTTTTCCTCCCCCTCGTGATTTCCGGCGCGGGTATAGAGAGCGAGTACGCAGTTTCATCCCTTTGTCCGTATGCCTGGTCCCAGCCGTCCCAGCTTCTTCATTTCACTTCAATCTCCGAATCGTAAGGCGACTCCATTGGCAATCAGGATTATTTCTGTATCAAGAACCGCAACGTACTACTCGCTTCTAACGACAGCCGGACAAAGGACTCCGGGTCCGAAATTCACGACGAAATTGACGGTGATTGAAGTCCTCGGGAAATTGCTTCGACCGTGGCAATTAAGGATCGGATAAAGAGGTACGGACCGGTTTCATCAGTCGTCGTTTAAATAGAAAAAAATAAATAAATAAATTCCCTCTTCACTCAAAGTAGAGGAAAATTCTGCCTTATATCTATATCCATTTATATTCGACAAGAGATTCGTTATGTATAATTAAACTCCTGCCATAGCTACTATATAATAATGATGATAACGAATCATTTACTCCGCACACAGCATCAGATATTTTGAGAGATTTATTTCCCTCACTTTAAACATATCTAATTTCGAGAACCCCACTCCAGTTTCTTTCGAAGCTTTTCACGTCCCTCGTAATTCACGCTACGAACTATAATTGAAAATAAGAAAGAAAAATGGGTGTAAATTGAATCGCGAGCTGCTGTACATACCGACGTTTTTTATTTTCTGATTCGTTTTTTTCTTCTTTTTTTTTCTCAATTTTTAATTCTCATACCTTCCGGATCTACCCGCTTCAAAAACCACCCCTAATGCAGTTCCGGACCTCGGTAATAATTACGGACGTTCAGATTCACGCATTTCGGTGATTCTTTCTTTATTCCGCAATAAAAAAAAATCAAAAATCGATTTTTCTATCAAGATATCGAATAAATTTTGATTTCTTGGAGAGACTTCGCGCCTCTCATTCGCAGTGCGAATTCACTAACCGGCGAAAAACTGTTCTCGTTACTTTTTTTTTCTTTTTTTTTTTTTTTGTTCTCTTCACACCCCCGCGGGATCTAACTTAGATTACTTTTATAGATTCATCAAACTTTTTGTTAACCCGAAGTCTGCCAGTAGTCGAAATTTCAGAGATAAGCTATTACACATATATATATATTATATATGAGAGAGTAATTACTTTTTCGTACCGAAAAGTGGATTAATTACGTATAAATTCAACAGATTAAATTATTTAATTTAATTTTATAATACAACGATTTGTCGGGGCTTAAGGAATTAACTTTTTAACTAATTGACGATATTTCAAGCCCTTTGAGAGGCCGCACTATGTATCTGGAGAGAAATTTGGAGAGAGGAGTGTATAAGGTATATAAGGGAGGATTCGAGGCTGTAATCGAATTACCAAACCTTGTCTCTTGTTCGTTCTTACTCGCCCGGTAATTCTTGTTGAAATTCATTTAGAATAACTAAATTTTCACCAAAGAGCCTCCGTCCTCCTTCCTCCCTACCTACCTCTTCCTATTCCTTATCTAACGCGAACAAAAATTTCATCAATTAATTAATTCACACCGTCGAACCGAGAAGCAGACAAGAACGGACCATTCTTCGACCATGGATTAAGGACTCGTCGATTCATTTCACGTAGATACGTATATGCAGATACAGAAAAAATTATAAGACTTGATTTTTGGCTGAAAAATGAGGAAAGATTAGGAAAGTACGAAAACGCTTTGTGGAGGGTGAAGGGATGTTTCGTGAATTAGGTACAGTTGGTTAGTTAAGATCTGAGATCAGGTCCACGAGAGCGTGGAATCGAATCGTGGTAGCTACCTATCATTAACAGTTTTCGGTACAAATATGTCAAAGCCGCTTTGACCCGAGCGTGTTGGGTCGCGTTGTTGACTCACGAAATTTAGGGGTGGTAAAATGACGGGGTGACGCTCAAGCGAAATTCGGCAGGTCTTCCCGAAAGCCGATTCTGCACATGAGCGAATCCCCGCTAAATTTCCTCCGGCCTTTAATTACTTAGGATACATATATTTTTTTTCCTTTTCGTCTTCTCCCTTCACCCCACTTTTGATTTTTTTTTTTTTTTTATCCCTCGCACGAACGACAGACAGATTTTCATCCGGGAATAATTATCGACGAACAACGAGCATCCTTCTGGGAAAGCAATTTTCCAACGGAAATACCGTTGCATCCAAGTTCTTGGGTACTTCGTACCCTGATGAGTACAGAAAACGAGAACCTGGGATGATCGAGGACTCTAAGACGTCGGGAAGGCTCGCAATCCAGGACTTTATGTCAGCGAAATGCTCGGTGAGATCGAAAATTGAATATTCCCTCATTCCGGCCCCGACGAGATGGATAAGAGTTTCTATTTTCGGTATCAAGGAATTAGGAAGCTTTCAACCCCGTCATCTGTCGCACTAATTAATTAAAAACAGCTCAGTAAGAACCGGTGGGATAATACCTAAAGCTCTGTTCTGTCTCTTTTAATTTTTTCTTCCCTTAAAAAAAAATGGGATAATCAGGGCTCTGACAGGATCGAATAATTACTCATTCAGTAAGGAATTTTGTCGCCTGGATTAACGCCGGTAGACCACACGGTGACGCTCGTATTATAACCAGTTTGTTCAACGCTGGCTAAAGCACCGCAAACGCTGCACCCCAACCCCTGAAAAGTGAGGATGTCCGACGTGGTTTACTCGCTCATAAAATCAGGGATCATGAAACGGGTGTGGCTTTATTTTTGACGCTGACAATGGGAGGGGCGGCTTTTAAGCATTTCATATTTCACATCCTCGCGTTGACGTCAATAACGAAAAGGAGTTGGGATTTATATCCGCAGAGATAACACCGAGAAGAAAAACTTCCGTTGTTCTTTTTCCTTGGTAGCTTTTTCTTCGGCGAAAGTTTCTTCTTCTCCTTCTTTTCTTTTTTTTTTTTTTGTTGTCTTTTTTTCCATTCCCTAACATCCGTCGCTTAGTTTATGATTTTAACTTCGAAAAATGTTACCGAATTCCGATTCATCTTATCCCACCGCTGTCACAAGTTTCAGGTCACGTCTGGGGGATATGAAACGGAATTAGTCTCCTACACGTAATCGAAATTCGCTCCCTGATCAAAACCCACTTGTATACAGCTTGCTGAGCTTGCTAGAATCTTGTATGGAGGAAATTTCTGCGACAAATGTCTCCTCGCACACCTCAAATTTGTGGAAACGTTGACGTTCATCCATGCTCGAAATTGCTCACCCTTCAATTACCGGCTCGTAGTAACAACAGCTGATGACGATGCTGCGAACTGATTCTTCTCGGTTTCGCAGACTTCTTTTCAGAAACACCGATCGTTTCGTGCTAACAATAAGAAGCGAGCTTTACCGCTTCTCGCGTCTCTCTCGCTCTCTCTTTCTCTTAGACAGCATCCGTCATTTTCTGAAGAGGTAAATTCCGAGCGATAGAAATCCCCGGATTAAGGGTGATATTCGAATACGTGCCGCTCGGCCTGGAACTCTTCCCGTTGGAATTTGAATTCTTGACAAGTCTCTCGGGCCCTTAAACCACCCACCCTCCACACTCTCGGAGATCCAGTCTCTGGATGCTGTCAAGGAAAGCGCAAAACCTGCGCCCAGAATCTCCGAGAGCTTTTCCTCACACCTAGATACCCAAAAAAGAAGACTAGCACACTATACGCTGTCATTGAACGACACGGACGGTAAGATGTCAGGGAAAAACTCACCCCCCTAGACTCAGACGTTGATGTGCTTTTTATCATCCCTACAATTTTTCTTCTCCTTTTTTTTCTCTCGTTCTTTTTTCTTTACACCAAATTCAAGAATTCTAGTTCACGTTTCTCATCCTTACGCCTACCCCACCGAAGTCTGAGTTCAAAAATGTCGGAACTCTTTTCCCGCTGGTATACCTTTTGTTCCCGATCCACGGCCAGGCTATGGCCTAGATCTTTTCACGCAGTTCAGTATCTGCCCTGGAGATACAAGTGGTCTCAGCCCAGCTCTTATCTACGTATAGGCATACGACTCAGACGGTCCGATAGCTTTCGGTACGGGGAGGTGTCCAACCCTTTGGCTTTAATACGATTTCATTAAACTCTCGCTTCTTCCGGATGCTGCCTACCCCTATCCCTGGCTGCGGGTTCCCGGCTCCCAGTCCTGCCCCTGACCCTGTCCCGCTTCGCTCCTATCTTTGAAAAACCTTTTGAAACGAAACGGTGCTCGTTAGCTCAGCGAAACAGTCACAAAGGGAGGACCAGCCGTGGTAGCAAAAGCTCCACCGTATGAATCGAGACGAAGTGCACCGGGGTTGACTTACGCGGATATACAAGATCATTATTCTCTTGGAAACTACCCGCTCCTTTCTCAATGGAAAAATTAGAAAAAGCCAACTCCGCGATTTTCCAAAAAAAATAAAAAAATAAAAATTGAAGACCGATTCCGATGGGAATAGTTCGATCGGAAAAGATCTTTCGGGGGTTTCTTTTCGACCTTATTTTTTCTACGTCTCGAAAGATGTGTGTATAGCTGACGTGTTACCCGTCGATTTAACCACGAGGGGTTTTGGTTTTGCTCTCATTAATCTAGAGACTGTTTTGGTGTACGAGGTAGAGTCGAGGGAAGCTTAATCCTTCGGTGAGCCAATATACCTACCCCACTTTGCTGATTGGAACTTGACGTGATCAATGAATTAGTAAATAAATGAATCGATCATGAATGGAATCAGGGCTGCTTTTGTGCAGTCCGTCGTCGACGTCGAGCAGTTCGAGGAGTCTCTTTTCCTTCTTTTTAAAAAAAAAACCTACCGAGTCAATCTCTGAGAGTAAAACCACAGATTTTCGACGAGGAAAATCTCTCCAACGTTTCAAATACCTAAATGCTCCCGAATCCAAGTCGTCCGACGATATTTTGCTTTGGTCTAACGAGAGAAATCGTCTCGAAAGATCCCCAGGTGGTGAAGACAGTTTGTAATAAAAAAAAAAGTTGCCCAAGAGTCTCGACGAAGATCAACAAGCTGTTAAAAAGTAGAAGAAGAAGAAGAAGAAGAAGAAGAAGAAGGAGGAGAAGTTGGAAAAAAAATAAAATAAAATGTAAAGCTTAAGTTTAAAACAAGAGAAAAACTGCGATAAAAATGATTTATTTTCAGTCTCGCGGTTCTTGACGTTTAAAAATTTTCTTCTTTCGCCGGCAAAGTTCGTGGATCCTTTTACCCGGTCTGCACAAAGTGCAGAAGAGCAACCCTTACGGTCTGACTTCGGAGCTTAAATTTCGAAACTCCGTTTCTCATTTTCTGATTCCCCCGCTTTTTCCAATTGCCTATTATTCGAAATTTTCTCTGATTGGCGAATAGTTTGTCTTTTGAATTTATTTTTCGGTACAGGTGTAATCCGAAAGTACGATAACGCCGAGGGATTTTCAAGAAGTTTTCAGACGCACCCCGAAACGAAAATTCTCGTTCATTTATTCAACTCTGTCCTCCGGGTTAAGTGAATTCATTCCTAATCCCGGAGCAGTATAGTCGACGAAAATTCACGGCACAGACAACACCGGCTTAATTACTTTACTTTGCGCTTATACAAAATCTGAACATTTCGTAAGCCCAGGACTACCTAGACCACCTCGCAGCTCCTAAAGCCACATCGTATAGCACGTATTATTAAATATTCATAACCCGGAACGAGGCTCGGTAAGAATGATCGTATCATCCCTTAGCCAGAGCCTTCCTTCGTGTAAATATAATTTCACCCTAAGATCACAGGGCGTCGTTTGTTTTCGTTAAAGAGTCCAAATCCCCGAGACGAACTGATTCCGACGACGACGGGATCGGCGATGAAGAAATTTCAAAGATTTTCGAAAGAACGAATAAACGATTCGCCCTTCGTTTTACAGATCGCAAAGCTGTTCTCGTACACGTGGAGCATGGGGCTCTTTCTCTGCAAGGCTGTCCACTACATGCAGAGCGTTTCCGCGATCTGTTCGGTCCTGACATTGACAGCGATGTCGATTGAGAGGTAAGCGAAAACCGCGATGTCGATGGAAAAAGAAGATCTTGGACAAACGTGCCACGACAAGATCGTAATAATCTTCCTTCGATCTATTTTCTCTTCCATATATTGTATATATTTCCGAAGAATGGAAAGAGAGCTCGTTCAGATCGCGATACCGCGGGTTTTCCCACCGGTTGATATTCCCCGACACGATATACTTGTCCGAGGAAAAAACTGAGTCCCTCAAATCTTTCCCGAAGGAATCAAGCCCTTCGGTATACACCGGGACATAATCCGACCAGTCTATAGCTCCGGGAGGGTGAAGCTCGCTCATTCATCCCTTAGTCAACGTTATTCGATTCCAGCTGTCCGCAGCATCCCGTAAAACCTTCTCGCACATTAGATGCCCGTTGCATTCGAGGGTTTCGAGACTTGTATTGAATCGGAAAACCGATCGTTTGTTCATTTCTTGGTTCTTTTTTTCCCTAAAAAGTATGTCAAGCGGTGGAAGAAAAAAGACCTCTCTATACTTATTACACGGAAACCGTGTTCAGACTCTGTGAATAGCTCTTCGAGCCGAAAGCTCTGAATTTCCAACGCTAAAAGCCGGATAATTATCCCGCACAGCTTCCACAGCTGCAACGGTGATTAGCGGGTAGGTGATTTTAATGGCACACCTAAGCTCCCGGTTCGCATTTAATAGATTTCGCATTTGCAGATACTACGCGATCGTACATCCGATGAGGGCTCAGTATACCTGCACGATAAGCCAGGCGAGAAGGATCGTTTCCATAACATGGTTCACCTCGTTCCTACTAGCGATTCCGATGCTGTTCACCCAGGTTTGTCAAATTTCTTGAATTTTCACCGGTGAGAATCGGTGCACCTGAGAAATCGCACTTTTCTGACGGTAAAAACGCCCCGATTATCAAATTAGCGGCATAAATTGGTCGGCGAGAGACACTTGGCCTACTGGTGCGTGAGGGATGACGAGTCCACGACGCTCTGGCGTCTCCACGAGGTCTACATGCTCCTGCTAGTCCTGGTCGTCCCTTTGATCGTCATGGCGTTTTGCTACACCGCCATATGCTGGGAAATATGGCGAGTTATGAAGCGGAGGTACCACATGACTTCGCGACACGCGTGAGTACCGAAATTTGCGTTTTTTTCACCACCCCGACGATGGAAGGGGAGGTGATCTGGATAACCGTGAAAGCGTGTGATCCGAGTACCGGGGATATCAACCGCGATATGTTTCGTAGCAGATTGTATCATGAATGGAGATTATAGTTCGGGAATTCTATGGCATCGAGCCTTGAGCCCACGCGCTGGATCAGAATCTATTAAGCTTTCAATTCGCCAATCAATCGACCGAATTGCTTGGTATGAAGTTAAATTGCGAACGTTCAACGCAGTACGGTGGGGAAGTGGAACAAAGGCGTACAATGTCGTTGATATTGCTAGTTAGAATCCACTTTATTGGATGAAAACGAATTTGATCAACGGCCGAGAAGCAAAGGACGAAGCTTGGTGTGAGGCTGCGAAAAAAGCTCGAGGAAATTGAGCTTGTTGATCTCTAAGTTGGGCGCTATACGAGTTAATGGGATTGGGATGATCGAGGCTTCTTTTGTGTCCAGAATTCCGTTCGGTTTTTGGACAAGTAAAATTAGAAGAGACGATGGGGAAGAGGGTAGGTGCGCTGTGCCACCAGACTCGAGGAATGGTGGGGACGGAATTGAAAGAGGAAAATAAAAGGACGAAAACTAGGTAATCATGTAATTGGATTTGACCGGAGTGAAGAGATGGAATAATTGAAAGGGGAGCGTGGCCGAGGAGGAAAACTTAGAGGGGATGTAAATTGGAGAATGGAATAATACAGCTAGTGGATGTACCGAGAACGAGGGATGCCATCAGGCTCGGACTTGTCCTTCGAAAGCTTTTCTCTCTTCTCTCATCCCTTTTATTTATTTCTTCCTTTTTTTTTCTTCTCCTAATACAAATTCCTCCCAAGGGAAAGAAGAGTGCCTTCGCCCCGGATTTCCTCTTCTCCTTGTTCTCCTCTCAGTCCAATTACCCACGCTTTAGGGATATTCCAATTCATTCTCACGACCTTCTCCTCATTTCCCGCTAACTCAAGTTGCGAAAAACCTTCACGTCCCTCTCGGACCACTTCGTGTATACGATATCGCATTCATCCTCTCCCATTTCCATTATTCCTAAAAGATCAGAAAATAAATCCTCGGTATTTCTGCTCCAAAATCTTCTTTCCACTTTTTCAACACCCTTATTTTTTCCTTTCTCTTTTTTTTCACCTTTCCTGGGGGAACGAACGTCGCTGTCACATCGACGTTGATTTTTCGATACCTACACCTAACTAGATCTACGTCCTTCGTCAACGTTAATTGCTTCGAGTAACAAATTAAAAAGTGATCGGCGTGTCCTGTTTTCCCCTATCTAGGTATACACACGATATACCTACAACATATGTGTATATCTCTGCCCAGTTTACCTCATCGTATAAAATTTCAACCGTGGGCGTAGATCGAGTCGTTTTACCCATCGGTATGATTTTATATTACATCTACGTATGTATTGATGAACGAGTGGTCGATACTTGGTCGTTGAAATCGAACGATTGGGATAGAAAGGTGTTGATTAATATCGTAAGGTAGAGACGAAGAGAGGTAGGGGGTGGGTGTGTATTAACGAAGGAAATTAATGAGGCTTGGGAAAGGTTAATTAACTTTACACCTGTCTACTGGCTCGAAAGCAGAAGAATAAGCGAAGTAAAAAAGGAGGAGAGAGAAACTAGGTAAAAGTTTAAAACCACCCCCTCGTCTAATGAATTCGCGGTCGGTTTTAATTCCACCGCGATGAAATTTGCAACAAAAAAGGAAAAGAGAGAAAAAAAAAAGTCGGAAAAGAAATTCCCCTTTTTTTTTTTAGTCTCAGTCCTAACAACGTCGGTTCGGAGTCAATCCCCATGACGGATAGACATGGGAGCACAAGGAACGGGCGTCGGGGACGTAGGGACGACGTGAGAACCGAGGAGGAATCGAGGACGATGAAACAGGTAAAGAAAAAAATTCCGTTTCCAAGTTCTATACCATTTTTATCGATTCTACTATTTCTCTAATTAGAAACCGAACACGCTAATTATCGTTAATGATACGATAAAGAAAAAATCCCTCCGCTGCACTTTCAAAGAAGCTACACCCTCGCAGTGCATTCGCAAAGGCAAGACTGCAATGAATGAGGAAAGGGACATAACTTATTTACTCATTCTTTCCCTTTCATCTCTCGCCCACGATCCTCATACCTCATCTACGACAATGTTATACACTTTGTGATCCTTTCCGAGGGATGCATCGATTCCTTTCAGAAAGGATCCCCGGCGAAGAGGAGAGAGTCTGCACCCACTTATTCGAGCAAGGTTTAAAGGAGACCAGAGTGGATATGCGCACACACGCACACACGTGTATTTATGTACATAAAGTAAAGAGTACGTGGGTACGTTATATCTGGGTGAAACTCTAGCGTGGTCCTACTGCAGCCTCCACTTCTGGGGTTGTCCTCCGCTCACTTATACCCACTTTGTTGAGCCGACGAAGGGAGATATACCTACCTGAGGGTATCTTGCGAGCTGCTCAAGTTTCCTATCCCTATATTTCGAGCTATGCTGGGAGCTACTAACGAGGAAGTTCATCTGGGTTCACCGGAACTTGATATCAAATTGTGATAAATTTGTAACGATGCACCTCGCGGCGAGTAGAGGCACTGCCCTCAGGAGTTTGCGAGATAATTACGCAAGACTGGATATTTCGCGATCGAGTAACGATTCGATATCTTATAGAGTCCTTATCTTTCATTTTTCATTTTTTTTTCCATTACGATAAAATTTATACTCAAAATTGAAAAACAAAAATAAAGCTGTATATCTAGGAGCTGAGAAAAATTCAAAGAATTTACTTCCGAACGGTTTATGTACACGCGTACGTGAAGGTTTACCGATTTCACCTTCAGCTTCGTTCACACCTGTTACTTTTTCCTCTTTTTTGGCTCACGACGATAATTTAACACCGGAATCGCACGGTGGATAGATATGGAGATTGGTTTACCGTTCACACCTCTTTTTATTTTTATTTATTCACACTTACACGTATATATATAGGTACGCGGGAATTTTTGCAAATATTATTCAAAAGGCAACTCGATTTGTTCTGAAGTCGAATTTTTTTTTGTCGCTAATTAATTCGACCGCGAAATTCAACTTCCGGTCATACTTTTCGGTTTTTGGGTCGTAAAAAATTCATTTTCGATGATATCGGAGAACAGCGTTTCGCGTTTTTCTGTAAATTTCTGAAAATTTATTTCCGCGGTGAAAAGGGACATGGGACTTCGACGTTCCTTCTGTTTTTACTCGGAGAACCGAAATTCTCGCTCTGATACGATTTTCTGTATTTCCGTGCGTTTCGACGTGTGTGTGTGTGTCTCTCTCTCTTCCTTTTTCTTCATCGACAAACGTCAACGCGAAACGTATAAAATATCCATCAGTGATCGTGACGAGAAAAATAAATTCGCTCTTTATCAGGTCGTCAAAATGCTCGTCGCAGTCGTGGTGCTTTTCGCCGTTTGCTGGGGCCCCATGCTGGTCGACAACGTATTGACCGCCTATGACGTTTTGCCAAGGGTCAAAACCGGGATTGCCAAACACGCCAACGTTGCGTTCCAGCTGATGGCCTTTTTCAACAGGTAAATCAAAATGCAATCCCATTTCACGACAAACAAAAAAAGATTTCAATTTAAACAAAATTTCAAAAATTAAAAAAAAAAAATGGACGGTTTCAATATTTGATCGGGAAAAAATACTCTCGATGATTACCATATCCATATCGTATAGATAGAGACTCTGTTTGAATAATGAGTGGAAAACAAACAAATAAACAGAACCGAGCGTTCGTGGAAAATTTTTGAAATTTTCTCGAAAAGGGTATTTTTCTCCGTTCGTTTAATCTTCGGTCTCGCGGGATCCCAGGACGAAAACCCCGAGCGACCCCCACAGAGTTTTCAGGTTTTCAGGTAAAACACTTCTGACTCAAGTTTCTGACTGACAAGTGCCGATATTTCACGATGAGAAACAAACAAAAAAAACAAAAAAATTCAAGAAACGAAAAATGGAACAAAAAATAGAACAGTACTCAGTGTACGTGTACGTTTCTGTACACACGAACGTGTGGACTGTGGGTACACACGTGCCGATGAGGGTGTTTGTTCACGCACGAAAGGCTCTTTCGCGAATTAGTGCGGGGAGCGTAGGTAGTACGTATATACATCGATACCCGTGCTGCACTTTGCATATTTATGGCGAATCGACACTTGTTGGTGATATATGCAAGGTATCTCGTATCCTACCGTGAATAATAACATGTGATGTTGAAATGAGTGCAAAATCCGTTTGTCAAAATTGAAGTGAATTCTGATATCGTGTTTTAAGATATATTATATTATATACCTATATATGTATTCTTTGTTTTTTTTTTTATGCTTTTTCCTTGCAGCTGTATAAATCCGATAATTTATGGATTTATGTCTAAACATTTCCGGGAGAGTTTCCTTTCGGCAGCCTGCGGTAGCTGGTGGTGTTGTTGTCCGAGGCAAAACTTCCGGTCTTCAAGTCGGGTCAAGCGGCACCCAAGCCTTAGCCAAACTCGGACGACCAGTGTTCGGTTAGTATTCAACCCTCCGCCGACTACGAGGTCGGAATTCGTTGGAAATGCATGAATTTTTGGATTCGCTGCATCCGTCAAGCCGCTATAATCCGAAAAGAAAATTTTTTTTTAAATTTTTTGTTTTTTAATCACAATTTTTCAATTTCAATTTAATTCACACCAGATCAGCGTATCATCTCAGTGTTCGAATTTGAATTTTTTAAAGTAAAAATTTGATTCGAAAATTGAATAGTTATTTTTTTTTTTTTTTTTTTTTTTAGATCAGGCATCAGATTTTTGAGAATCAAATTCGGGGTAGCGAAGTGAGATAATTTCTCACCTCGTTGATATATATTTAATTTAGGAACTTTCGATTCCCACGAAAAAATTTCTTAATCGGATCCACAGATTTTTCCTAATTACGAAAACGTATTTTGTGTTCGTTTTTTATTTTTTTTCTTCTTTTTTTTTTCCACGTTTGTCTTGGCTCTGTGCGCGTGTGCCGTGTGTCTTTTCAGTCAGTTTTTTTTTTGTTTCTTTCTTATTTTTTCTTCAATTTCGTATTCCTTGTTTTTTTTTTTTCCTATTTGTTCTTTCTTCTTAATTCCTTTTGTCGAGTTTGATAAAATAATTAAATCCGATTGAAGGATCGTCGTAATAATTCGTTGCTTATTTATTATCACATATATACGCGCCCCTATATAATATACAGTACGAAGGTATATAAATATATATATATATCTACACATAGTTAAATTTATTCAACGACTTTTAATGAATACGTTCATTGAATAACTCATTATTATTATAATATATACCTCTCTCACTCTCCCTGTCTCTCTCTCTCTCTCTCGTCACAGCGTGACAAAGCTCGTAGACAGTGGCGTAGAAATAGATCGGATTTTCTGTATACCAGGTTCAAAGCACTACGTAATAAAGCGCAAAATGAAGTTAGAAATGCAAAAAGAGCCTATTTCCTCTCGAAACTTGGATGCCTCAGGGATTCGAATGTGATCTGGAGAGAGCTGCGTCGCTTAGGTTTAATTCGACCACGAACCTCCGATCGGCCGCTGGTAGTCTCTGCCGACGCGTTGAATGTTCATTTCGCAAATGCAGGGGCGGACGATGATGATGATAGTGTAGCCTCCTCTTCCTCGGAGCGCTGGTTCTTGGGCGAAATAGGCTTTGATGATTCGAAGTTCTACTTCGATAATCTTTCTATCGATGTCTTGATTAAATCCTTGTCCTATTCTAAGTCCAGATCCACCGGTGCTGATGGTCTTTCCTCTCAGCTCATTGTCTTATCCTTGCCTGCGATCCTTCCGCAAATTCACCATCTGTTTTCATTTTCCCTCACCTCCGGTTCCTTCCCCTCACTGTGGAAGTCAGCTCTGGTGTGTCCTCTCCCCAAAATCAAGTCTCCTGTGAGTCTCAATGACTACCGTCCAATTTCTATCTTGTGCTCGCTTGCTAAATCTCTTGAGCGTATTGTTGCTGATCAGGTTATGCGCTTCCTCGTGAAAGGCGATCTTCTCGATCCTCATCAGTCTGCGTATAGAGCTGGACACAGTACTCATACGGCACTTATACGCGTAACCGATGACGTTAGGAATGCTATGGATTCTCGGATGGTCACTGTCATGGTCTTCTTCGATTTCTCTAAAGCCTTCGATCGCGTACGTCATGCTCTTCTGATCGAAAAACTCAGGCTCCTCGGTTTTTCGAACTCCGCACTCAAATGGTTCTGTGAATATCTTTGCGGTCGCAAACAAGCGGTGAGGCCGGGTGATGGCTCCACCACTTCGTGGCAGCCTGTCTTCAATGGTGTTCCACAAGGCTCTGTTCTTGGTCCCCTGCTTTTTACCCTGTATATTTCCGATATTAAAGACTGTTTAAGGCACTGCAGGAGGAATCTCTACGCCGACGACTTGGTCATCTATCTTCACTGCCCTCCGCACGAGCTACCTGAGGGCATTGCGAAAGTCAACGAGGATGTCGCTAGAATCTCCAACTGGGCCTCACGGAATGGGTTACTACTCAATGGGGCCAAAACGAAGGCGATGATTCTGGGTACTCGCCGCTACCTCAACGCTATCGATCTTTCTGCCACACCTGCCATCATGGTCGGAACTGATCCTGTGGTCTATTCTCAAGAAGTCAAGCACCTGGGTGTCATCATTTCGAATACTCTGTCCTGGAGCTCGCATGCAACTGGCGTTACCAAAAAAGTCAATGGAACGCTGTATCAGCTCAAACTATGCCGTGACTTGCTCCCTTGTGCTCTTCGGGAACGACTCATCAGCACTTTGGTCTTCCCGCACATTGACTACTGTTGCACGATATTTCTTGACTTGACCGACGGACTCAATCTTCAGCTTCAGAGAGCACTCAATTCATGTGTGCGTTTTATATTTGACGTCAAGAAGGATGCTCACATCACTCCGTACTTCAGAAGATTGAAATGGCTTAAGGTTTCTGCACGACGACAATATTTCCTTGGTTGCCTGCTGTACAATGTCATTCACACTGGCATACCATCTCACATGGTCATTCGCCCTGACCGAAGACTCGAATCTGGCCGAGCTACCAGGACCCCTCTCGATCTTCTCTACGTATCACCCTGTCGGACCGAACTATTCAAAAACTCATTCACCATCGCCGCTGCTCGTCTCTGGAACAGCCTTCCGCCTGAAATTCGAAACTCCACAAGCGCTCCTATCTTCAAGGCCTCGCTCCATGACCACCTTCTTGCCCTCGACTCCTGACCTTGTTTCTCTCATCCCGTTTGAGTCCACTCCTCGTTGTACCTGGCATAGGTTTTCTGCAGTTTCCCTCATGCCTACGTTACCGAATGGAGGTACATCCTCTAAGTCGGCTGCAGCCGCGACTTCCTTTCGCCACTTTTATCTTTTATCTTTTATCTTTATTTTCTAAGGCTCATGACTGCTATTGGAATTATATACTTATTTATCTAATTTTTAGTCATGCTTTATGCTTTATCTTCTCAACTGTTACTTTTTATGCTTATACTATTTTCAACTGATTGTTAATTCACTATTTCTCCTTTTTATATTGCAATGCTATGTATTCTTTTGGTCCTGCGCTTGAGGGGATACTATCCCAGAGCGCATAATAAATGTCTCTCTCTCTCTCTCTCTCTCTCTCTTTCTATATATATATATATATATATATATATATATATATATATATATATATGTATAAATACTTATGAGAACAAAGCTAATGGTAGAAACGAAAATTCACCCGCATTACTTTATTATATGTATACTATATCCGTATAGGTATACAACGAATTTCAATTTATTCATTTAATCTACTCTTGAGTGAAGAAGCTTGTTATAATAATAAACAAATTGACGAAAGTTTCTTGCCGAACAGAATTTCTAAGTTTCATTCATTAATTATACACTCGAACGAGGAGAGAAACAGCGACCAAGAGCGAAGAAATAGAATCTAAGATAATAATTGTACCTCGTTGAATTTTTTTCTTTTCTTTTTTTTTTATCTTTTTCCGTTCTCGTTAAGAATGAAAAAAAAATACAAAAAATACAAAAAAAAAAAAATACGCGAAGAATGAACGAAATTCAAATTCTCTAAACTCTCTCCATCTTCCCGGGAGCTATGAAGTATCCAGCTGTACAGTGGATAACGTAATATACACGTGTATCAAGCGCGAGCCAGGAAGTTCGCGGTGTCTTAATAATAGCGTCGTAAAAAAAGAATGAAGAAAAAAGAGAAAAAAAGAAAAAAAAAAAGAAACGAAGCAGTAAAGACAGCCGCTTCGACTCATCAACGTTTCACAACTGCGGCATATGTTCGAGTCGTTAAAAAATAAATGGAAAAAATAAAAAAACACTTCTCAGATTTTACGTTCTCCTCGAATATTCGACGTGTGTATTCATATACGTAATACATCTTCGATTTTTTTTTTTTCACATCTTTTTTCGATCGATCGACGATTCGCAAAATCGAGACATAGAGAGAGAGAAAGAGAAAGAGAGAGAGAGTGACGAATATAAATAAATAAATAATTCCCATCGAGTTTCTATCAACTTTTTATAGTATATATGCGAATTCGCGAATGTTTCCTTATCGAAATTGAGAAATTCACTTCAACAAACCCGTCCAAAGAGGATAAAAAAAAAACATGGCCAAAACTTGCATGCCTCGTATTTTTTATTTTTATTTTTTTTTTCTAAGTTTTTTTTTTTTTTTTTTAGTTTATATTTGTGATGAATTTTGTATCCAGGTGGCGTCAGATCTCGTTCAGCATGATGTTTCCTTTGACGAACGCTGCAAAACCCCGTACGGTTGTGGTGTAGAGTACAATATGTAACACAGAATTTGAACAATTGATTAGGTAAAATTTTTCACACCTATATGTTATTCATCTTTTATTATTTTATTTTATTTTTTTACGTTTATTCCTAATCTTACGCTGCTACAATGCTAATTACGCTCTTCACCGCTTCATTATCATACCCGATGCACACATGTATATCGCATACATCGCATACATCGCGCATATTCGGATAAACTGTGTTGTACAGTATACGTATGTATATACAAATTTTATTGGAATTTTTCGTTTCAGGTCGATATCGAAATTTCTTTTCTTTTTTTTTCTGTCCAACTATCACCTGAGAATCCTTTAGACAATAAAGCTCGATAGAAATCCTTGGGTAATTGATATTTTGTAGCGCTAGAAAACCCATTTTATAAGGTAGAGATAAATTAATCAGAGCTTTTCCCAATTAATTAACCATCGGAAAGATTGGACTTTTTTTTTTCAAATTGCCGTTACTCAGCCGGGTTTAGTGGTGGACAATTTCGCGGAGTGGTGTTTTGCGGGAGCTTGAATTCTTCACGAAAAATGTCCTTAGAACGAAGTCTGTAAATTGAACGGTGTACGAGTTATCAGCGTTGAAAGTGTGAACCTTCAAACGGTTCCCACGGCTGAACTATCGACTCTGTGAAAATTATTGCGGGAAGACTTTTTGTAGACAGTTCAATTCCCTTTAGAACAGCATTCGAAAATTTTCATTATCACAAAACCCGGCTGAGTAATAACGATTTAAACAACGAGTCGCGTATTTCTGAAGGTATTTGAATGGGAAGACCCTCAATTCATCGAGATACCTTTAGTAAAAATCGTTTCTAGCGCTGTCCCTCACCCACGATTTCTTCTCGGTCTTGTTCCAAAGAATTTTCGGGTGGAAGCGACGAAAAAATTAATTTTTTCGAAACGACGAACTACCAGGGTGCAATTCATTCTATATGTATAACAATGCCACAGCGGGATGCAAGTGCTTGTCTCTAACACGTATAGGTATAGTCTTTCGTGGGGAGAAAAATTTAAAAAATTGATATAATTCTATACAATTGTAAATAAATTATAAAAAAAAAAATATGCAACATGTATCAGATTTGATGTTCGTTTTTTCAACCCTTCGCGTTTTTCGTCGTACGTAGGTACGAAAGATTTGTTTTTTTTTGGTTTTTGAGAACTTCGGTATCAAGTAACGCAAGAAGGATTAATTTTTTATTTTCGTTCTTCTTCGTTTTTCTCTTTTATTTTTTTGAACGTATAAAACCGAAGCGGTAATCTTAGGACTACTGCTCTTATACGGGTCGCGGTATTCGCGATCTGTTTGCTATCACTTTACCCTCTCGGAAAATTCGCAATGTATCGTATTACCCCGGTTAGCTATATATATACATATGTAAGATATGTTATACTATATATACATACATAGAAAATTGGATCTTCATTGTATCATCGACTCGGGGCGATCGTATTGCGGCTCTGTTAGAGATGACGATGACCTTTCATCGCGAAATGAATTAAATCGATCGGATCTACCGTCGCGAAAATTAATTAACGAAGAAAAATGATGAATTTAAATGAAATTTATTTTTTTATTTTTATAACTATCATTTCCCGCAGTTTCTAATGACATTTATTCGCGAATAATTTTCGAGGCCATATAATTATACATCTTCGGCTCAAGCTTATGAAAACTCATTAATTTTTCCTCCCTATGCATAGTAAGTATAATAATATAATATAGAATGTTGTAAACTGGTCGGTTTAATTGTGCCGGAATGGTATGGGGGTGGTGGTTCATTTTTTTATTTTTTTTTATTTGCGTTCCAATCAAACTGGAAAGACAAGGGTACAAATCAACGATCAATTCGACACGAATTGTCCGGAAGAGGGGGAAAATTTTTTAAAATTTTTTTCTACTCTAATTTTTTTTTTTCCTTCACAGATGGACCTGATTTTATCTCATCCCTTGGAACTCGTCGAGGGAAATTAGATAGAAAATAAACTATTCGGAAATCATTTTTTTTTAAATGTAAATATATATTTATTTATCATTATTCAATTTTCATTTCGATTCTTAGTTTTTTTTTTTGGTACGCCATTTTTTCTTTTTTCTTTTCTTGTTCTGTATTCACCTGATGGACAATTTATTCAATTATTATTATACACACGTGCATGAGCGTCGGTCAATCCGTTCCTCGTTTATGCGTTGACCCGCGAGATGCACCTGCTACCAGCGTCCAGTCTCATCGAGATCGACTGAAGCGTTCAATTTATATCAATGAAAGGGGATAATCGACGCTTTTATCATAGAACAAAGGAGAAGGAAAAAAACAGAAAAAAAAAGTCAAACAAAATCGATCACTGTGAAAATTGAAAACGAAAGAAAAAAAGAAGAAAAGAAAAAAACTAGTTACGTCTGCCTGCTGCAGGAATTGGACGTAAAATTGATCGATCGATTCGTATACTATACATATACGCATATGTATATGTATATCGCATAATTTCTATTTTTCTATTTTTTTTTTGTTTTTCTACAAAGTTTCCATACAATTTTTCACCCTTATTTATTATACGATATAGCTCGTGAATCTATTCCGACAATTCGAAGTATGATCAATCAATCAATCATAATTCAAAGATATTGATAATTTTATACACATACATATATATTTGTATATATACGTTCATCTTGCAGCAGCCTGTAACACCATACGTATAATATTAGTCTATAAAAAATTATAATTATCAACTGTACCTATATCTAATATAATTTACTCCTATGTGTCTATGAATATCAAATAATTGCATCGTAGCTCTCTCAATATATATATATATATATATATATATATATATATATATGTGTGTATATATGTATAACACACTCATCTTTAAACCGCTGCAATTGGGGCGTAGCC
Source organism: Tenthredo distinguenda (assembly GCA_947538915.1). NCBI lineage: Eukaryota > Metazoa > Arthropoda > Insecta > Hymenoptera > Tenthredinidae > Tenthredo > Tenthredo distinguenda. Next base: position 1,740,649 of record OX384533.1, read on the forward strand.
AGTTATAGGTGAGTGTGTGTTTAAACATTGAACATAATTATCGTATAATCGTCATATGTGTATACGTATGCGTGTGTGCGTATATGTGTATGTATGTATGCATCTATGTATGTATGTATCTGATTGTAAAATTTAATTATTCAATAACTTAACGATAATTGTCTATACGTATAATTGTCTACGGAGTATAAGGTATATGAATCAAATCAAATCGATTCGAATCGAATCAATATCATACAATTATATATGTATATCTAAACCTATATATCTAAAGAAAATATATAATATATATGGTAGAAATAAAATTTCATTCGTGTGAAATATACACGTATTTATAAATATACATATATATGTATGTATAATGATATATATACATATAAGAAACGTGATTTTCTTTATTATTACCCCCGCAGATAAGAGAAATGATAAATTTGATCTTTTTCTTTATTTTTTAATTAATCAATTTCACTGATCATCTGCATATATATATTCTCCGTACACATATCCCCAACATTCTGGTCCTATTCAATATTCGTACAATTTTTAACTCGATACGTGGGCGTCTCCATATGTCCGTGATAAAAATAATATCAATTCGATACATCGGGCGATACATTGAGATATCGAAAAATACTTCATTCGTATGTTGAAAACCAGGCTTAAAGAATCCAAAGAAAAAGGAAAAAAAAAAGAAAATCAATTTTTTTTTACGAAACCGCGTTTCTCTTTCTTTTTAAATTTTTTTCTCTCATTTCCTCCGCAAAGCGAAATTTAAATATTTATAAACGATTAACCGCGGAAAGTAGGAAAGTTTACGGAGCCAGTCATATAGGTATATCAGTATAGCTGGATAGACACAGACAGGGAGAATTACTCGGTGCATTATATCAAGTATAAGATTAGCAAGACTTTATTCTTCCCGAGCTTGCGAAATTTGCAGTCAGCTAAATTAGGCAGCCGGGTATTCGCGATGGTTGAAGTAAATTTATTCAAAAGAGGAGTTATAAGGGATCAGAAATTCCCATTTATCAAATCCTACCAGCGAGATTAGCCTCGAAGTACGATCTTAGGGGTCGGAGGGAAGTTTCCCAGGTTTTCTAATTTTTTTCCGGTCTCTCCGTCTCCCTTTTCGTTTCTTTTTTTTTCAGAAATCGAAATAAGCGTGTCATTTATTTTTCTCGAGAAACTGAGAACTTCATATTTGCTCGGTCGAAGAGCTGAACTCTTCCTACCCCGAACACGATTTCTAGAGAAGAAGAAAACCGCGAGTGTATCGCATCCCTTATCGTCACTTGGGTTCCGGGTCTATACAGGGCAGAGATAAGGGTGACATAAAGGAGAGACCGCGGATTGCGAAAAAGCTTCGAAACGCAGCCCTTCGGGTACCAGAATTCGCGGACGCGCTACTATTCCCGTTTGAGATTGACCGTAGGGGTGCTAGACAAGAGAAAAAAGGAAAGAACAGAAAAGAAGAGACGAGGAAAGAAGTAAAACGGAATCACTGCAGGCCGTGGAACATCCGGCTACCACGAAATGGAAATGGAAATCGAGATCCGGATCTAAACCCGTGGCGAAATACTAGGGGCTGTTTTTCCAAATTGCGAATGTCTCCTTTGCAGAAGTACGAACCTACGTATCCCGGATTTGATAGTAGAATTATATAAAAATACTTGAAAACTAGTTCATCGATTGATTTTTCAGGGAGAGTTTGGGGTGAAAAAAAATCCGAAGGGTATGTCTGATTTCAGATCGCGAAAAAAAAAGTTACGAGAAACATTGGTGACAACTTGTTGCTGCCTTCCACTCGAACATACCGTGTATGTATATACCTATATGGAGGGTGTGATATGTCAAGCAGAGGAGGTAAAAAGTGTGAAGAATCCACAAAGCGAGAGAATTCATTGAATTATTATAGGTACGTGAAACGGCGTTTATTCAAGCACGAAAAAACGCTCTACACCGTCCCAAACGAATTTTTCACTTCTTCTTTCTCTCTGTTTCTTTACGACGGAGCATTTGTTCGAATTAGACGAGACATGGCCATTTTTCGTGCCCATCGTTCGAACCGAACTTACCGAAAATGCGAGGATTCATCGCGGTTAGAGAGAAAGCCTTTTTTCTACCGGAATCAATGGGGCCGGTTAGGAGTTCCGAATTTCGAAATTCGAAATTTGGAGATTATCGATTCACAGTTTTCAGAAAGGATAATAGCCGATCTGAAAAACTCTGGAACTAAGAACACCGGAGGTTCAAAATTCCGAAAGCTAAAGATCCGGAAGGCCTAACCTCAAAAACTTGAATTTCGCGCATCTCTACGTTCAGGATTCAATAACTCGGGCCATATCGATCGTATCGAAACCAATAAGGGGTCAAATTAATCGTCTTGAGACGCACTTTTCGGAAAGTGAAGTTTAAGAATCTTATCAATCGTTTACGACGTCACGAAGTGATCGATTCAAATAGATAAAATGGATTCCCGTAAAGCGGGTCTCGATCCGAAGAAACTACTTCTGGTCTTCACGTTCTGATAAATAGACCGAAATTTTCGGATCTTTGGGCTCTTGGAATTTTAATCTCCCAAACTCGAACGTTTCCACGGAAATTCCAAATCGTCTCAAACGAGTTCGGAACTTTTAAAATTCAGAACGTCAACCCGGTCCCGAACCAATAGTTTCCTCACATCACCAAAGTCGTGAAATGAGTCGAAGAACCCGACTGCCGGTTGATTGATCGAGAAAATACGTGTCCTCGGCGATTCTGTCTCGATTCTCGAATCGCTTTCGTACACCGACGACGAGAATAATTAATAAACATGCCTGTCCCCGCGACCCTCCCGATACTAAATTAATAATCAATGTTAAACCCGTAGGTTCGACACAGAGATTTCCCTTTGTTCTGAATTGTTCATTAATATTCAAACCGCGTGTGGTCATCGGCTAGTTTGTGGGACAGAAAGGAAAGCAAGGGTTGGTCGAGGCGGGGAGGCGTATAATCCGTCTTTGGAGAGACAAGGCTTTGTCTCATAGTCAAAGTCTCGTCCGTAGAGATGCGCGACGTTGAACCCTTCTCTTCACCCATCTCTTCTCTACCTTTCCTTTCCTAACACGTTTGGTTTCCGTAGTTTGAATTGGATATATGTCACGATCGATCTGTTCACGCGACCGGGTTACGGGAGAGACGCGACGATTCATTTTCGGTTTAATCAGCGACGAACAGAAACTCGGCGATTTATCTCCGCATTGTTCGACACGCCGGGTTTAATTGACCGATGAATAATCTCGCGATATATGTGCATGCGTACGTTTATGGTATAGATACGTCGATTTTGAATGGCAAAATTTTTTTTTATTTTTTGGGGAGAAGAGCGAATTAGGAGAAACTGCGGAGAGAGATAGGGACGACTTATGAAAGGTGTGGAAAATATTTGGAAAAGAGAAAGAAATTCTGACCGACAGTTTGACGCGGGGCCAATTTTACAGTCGATTATATTTAAAGGAAGGAGATTGAGCTCAGACACGAAATATCAAATCTCCTGTTCATCCGTTTCGGATTTATTGCGAGGGGATAAGAACCGAAGAGAACGAGAAAAACGATTCGAATACTCGAGGGAAAAGACGTGACTTCCGAAGAGGAAATTGGATGGGATTTGAAGATAAAATTGCTTAAAAAAAAAATTAAAATAGTTCAACAAATTTCTAGTCGGAGTTCGGAGGAGCGCGAAATACAAATCTCGATCCTCTCAGCTGCAGGCAATATTCTTCAAAGCGTTTGGATTATCCTCGGAAACGAGAATTCAGTGGTAACAGCACCGTGCTCCGTCAGTCGGTAGAATTGAAACGCTGGCTGCAGTAGGTGGTTTTCTGGTAGTTGGTATAAGAAAACCGATCGCGCTCTATAATTGGACGAATATCTGAATAGAACGTGAAATTTAGGAGATGGAGAAGAAAATCTGCGAATTTTTTTCTCCTTTTTTCTTTCGCGATTCGTCGAATTTTTTGAAAAATTTCAAACGATCGGAAAATCGATTTCTTCTCGATTTCTTTGGGTTTCAAATGTTTGATGTAGTTTTGTTTTTCTCTTAGTGACTAAAATTCGACACCGATAAATAAATTGATCGATGTGTAATGGTAATCGTCGTTCAGAAGAATAAAATTCAGGCGATAGATGGACGGCGAAAAAACTGTGGAAATTGGAATTGAAATTCTCCCGAGACCCGGCTAGGTCGAGACCTTAAGTTAACCCGAATCGATATCCAGCTAGGTATGTATGCAGCTCACCGAATTTCGGAAGGGTAAAATAGATCAGTCTTTAAATTTCTGGGATATATAAAATTCCCTCATTTCCTGTGATGGAAAATCGAATTTTCCTGCCCCGTCTATAAGTAAATCGACCCGAATTTTCTATAGCCCGCACGTTTTCTGCCGGGCTTTGAAGGAGCTGTAAAAAAGGGAACAAAACAGCTGTTCGGAATTCCGAATTTCCCGAATCCTGGATTTAAATTGGACCGAATACCCCCGCTTTGAAATGGTCTGCGACCAGAACAATGGGTCGAAATTTTTCGAATTGTGTCACTGCTCTTGTCGATGGCGATGCAAGTGCCTCCCCACAAAACGTAAAGGGAAATCTCACCCACCCTTCAATTCTGGGGTTTCAATCGACGTCAAACGAGGCATGCATCCGAAGCTCGCAATTAATTCAATCGACACCCCACCGCCTGGACACTACAACCCCAATCCGATCAACAGCAACTCGACCCACGTTACGAGGTACGTTTTTTAATTTTCTCCCCGATTTCGAATCGATTTTTATTATTTCCCGAAATTTTAGTTTCCCCTGCCACGCCTGTAGTTATGCAACCGGCGACACACGGCTGTATGCGGGGGCGTGTGAATCCATTACCCCAAATTTGCTGATTAATTTATTTTTTTTAATTCTATTTATTACGAGTGAAAAATAAGGCCTATCAATTTTTTGGGAAAAGTTGGGAGAGGGAAGAGGCGGTGAAAGAGTTCGCTGCTACTATGGGGGGCAGAATTATAGAGAAATACGCCGTGCAGCGTAGACTCATGAAAACCGGACTGGGACCTGGGACTCACGAAATTAAACAGTGGCCCGAAATCTTCTTGGAAAAAAATTGCGCGGGTCAGAATCAGGACACTGGATTCGGGCGCGATTCCAGACTGAAAAATTCGCGCGGAAAAGACACCCCGGGCCCAGGTGAGGTTCAAAAGACGTAAAATAGCGTAAAAAGATAAGCACCGGCTACAATGTCCCTGAACTCCTTCAGGGTATACCGGGAAGGACCACAACCCTTACTACTTCATCGATAGAAACAGATTCAAGTCTTACTCCAATCTCCCGACTTTTGAATTCGACGGTTTAACACCGAGATTCAAAAGGCCGCTGCGAAGTTGGTCCATCGCTTCCAATCGGTGAGATTCGCTGAATTTCGCATGCGAAAATGATCCTTAATATCGTTTTACGTGGCTAGATACAACGCGCAGCATCCAGACTGTCTGGATATGAAATTGAAGAAAGTGACCAGCAGGAGAGGACCGTACGACTTGTTCACAGGTTGGCTTCCCCAATTTTTAGCCAGATGCTCGAGGGCCCTTGACACCCTTTGATTGTCCTGACAGGACCGCGAGATTCCAGCAGCTTATCGGGGTATCAAACGCAGCCAGGATCCATCGACGCGAAAAATTGGCCTGTTAAATTCAGCACAGAATTCGAAAGCACCTACGGTGGATCGAACCGATACAAAGGAGTCTGGACCGGCTGTCCCAGGTACCACGAACGCGATTTCGACGCTTCTTTTCCATATTCTCCGTCGTTTTTCCTCCTTTAAAGGTTCACCAAAAAGCCTACAGTGCGAAGTATGCTGGAGGACATAAGCCTCTGTTACAAAGACCCCGATTCGCCAGGCCCGGGTTTCTACGACCCCGTTCCACCCTCGAATTCGATAACCCAGACGATGCACCCGTTCAACGACAGTGTGAAAAACGCCAGGCCTCTGCGATCCTGCGAACTGAGTCCCGGTCCAGGAACGTACGGTCTGATTCCCGGCGAAAAACGTATTCCAGGAAACGGGTGGACCTGGACGTTCAAAAGCAAGGTCCAGCGCAGCCTAGGGCCGAGACCAGACCAGTACAACTCCTTCTAGTCTCTCCTCGATCCTGTCTCAACGTTTTTTGAAGAATAGAAAGAAACTCGGGTCCCCGTTCGGCCAGGCCTCGAAAGTGTTTCAGCTCGTAGGTACGAGCGACGAGGTGAGTTAAGAAGGGTTGAAAAAAAAATGAAATAAAATAAAAGCCGTGGTACATGGAGCGATTTTAGAGCGATGTGAGTAATAACAGAGAGCCATTACCCACCACCGTTTGAACTGCACCGAATGTGTAATTCCTACGTATGGTGTAAACTTTGAACTGAAGTGGGCTCGGTGCCCACCCCGGGACTAGCAATTACCATTTTTACGTTCCATGTGCATAAAGTTTCCACTGTGGATTAATGAAATCCGTTCAACTGTTCACCCGTTTCATCCATTCCATTCGCTGCCCGGGAGTATGGGTACATCAGTGCGAAAATGATAAACGCTGAGGAATCCACCGTACCCTGTACACATATACCTGTAGTACAGAGTACGTGCATATAATTGGCGATGAATAAACCCCGCAAATTTTTACTAACTTCGGTGTAATATACTACAGCGTTTAAGTTTCGCTCGCGATTTTCACGTTTCAAGGTTCATTTATCCGTCCAACTCCGTATATATGTATGTATGCATATATGCCCCCCCATGTTCGGGAGTTAATTGATCAATTTTCGTTGTCTTAGATCAGGACGATGCGCAGATGTGCGAACGGTCTTTCATCGGCGTTTTTATTTCCGCTCCGATATCTTCTCGCTGTGCGAAATAATGGAAACCGACGATTATCCAAGACCCGTTCTAACTTCCAGTGATTAATAATCGATGTGGTTACAAAACCGGAAGTATTACCCTTATATTTCCCAAATAATAAGCCGAGGCTTGGCCATATGTTACAAAAAACTACATCTATATGTATCATTTTTACTCCAAAATTGATGAGAAATTTCACAGCGCAACTGACACCCGTATCCTTAAGGGCTTCGCCGCATTGTGCACTGACGTGTCAGAGAAGGGTGCTGGGAGCATTTGTTATAAGGGCAAATTAATCGGCTCCTATTTAGCCGCGATAATAACTTTTTAATTTATCGCCTACGCCGCCAGACTTCTGCCGCTGTCCACCGGAGAACCGGAAAAAGAAGAGAAGTGAAATGGGGATGGGATCTGATCCAAACTCTTTCGGAACGTCTCTATACCCTCGATTTTCGAATAGATTTGTCAATAGGAAAAAGAACGGGGTGGAGGCCTCTCCGCGGTCCTGAAGGCTTCCTCTCTTCTCCGATGAAGAATACCTCTCGACGCTATTAGTATCGTAAATTCTAAGTTTTCTCCCCTTTCTCTGCAGCCCTTGAGCAGACCATTTCTCGGTTTGTTATACGGTAGCTGGACGAGTGGCGAGCAACAACAACTATAAATCAGGACAGTAGCTGCCCCGAGTTCCTCTTCCCAGCCACACGACTCGAGTTCATTTTCCTCCGGTGGTAGAGGGTAGGTAGGTGGCTGCTATTCTACCCCGGTCTTATTCCGTAGCCCAAATACCCAGTGGCCCTAAATTTTGGAAAAGTGTGCCACGCAGCGGGGACCGGCTAGACCCCCCTTCCGAAAAATGTGCAACTTTCAATTTTACTGCCTCCGGAATCTCCGAGGCCAGACATCGGTCCGGTCTTATTACAGATTGAACGATCAATTTTTTGCTGGGGGTACTTTCGCCCTGAAATATGGTACCGAGTTGGGGGGCACTGATATGCGTAAACAGAAGCCCGGAGTTCCTAAAAAAATTCGATCTTTTTTGGCACTCACACATCGTTTCGCGATACGTGTAATCGACCGTACGCACACGTCGCGCACACATGGAAATCGGGGTTCGAAGTGGTTTCGTTTGTAACTTTGTACCCGAAATGATGTGCTATTATCATCGACGAATCGATCCAAACTCCGTGCACTCGGAGTCGTATAATCAAGGCATTACATCGCTTATGGGTATACCTATAGGTATTTGTACCCACCCATCTTCGGCGCAAGATATTCAACCACCTTGCGAGCCGGGGATCGGTTGGTGATTGTATGAAATTATCCCCATCGAATAATTCGCTTTTTGAAATACCCCCTCGAATCTAAGGAGAAAAAATCGCTTCCACGAGATCGGCGCCTCGTTTTTAGGGGATGAATTTTATCCTGGACAGGATCAGGCGAGGTACAGCTGTTTAACCAGCTGTAACGTATCACACCTTCCCTCGTAGGCGGTGGGAAGGTGGTACAGTCTTTCGTGGTGGAATTGTGGCGGGATTTTTTACCCCGGTCTATACGTGGTTAATTACTGTCTAGCGTGACCGTAGCTTCCGGTTTCCAAAGGTCCCGCCTTTGCCCTAAAAAATCTTCTCCTTCGGAATCCCGGTTTTACTCCATGCATGCGTGCACCAGCCGGTTGAAGACTCCGCGCCGTGATCTTAGGGGAGGATATCATCCCATGCCCACTTTCTAGCGGAGAGAAAGAACGCGGGAGAAATCTCGAAATTTGTCAAATTTCTTTAAACAGAAAACTCGAAATTGGGGTGAAATCGGGGGCTTAGGATAGCCGGCCGCAAGTTGTAAATGTGAGAGTTATACAGCTCGTGTACCATATAAACGGTAGCCGGGGGAAAACCGAGATCCGAGGAACAGTGGTACGAAAATGTTCCCAAACCGAATTTTATACTTTCCAATAAAATTTACAGGCCTGTGGCCTCACCCGTGACCTAGTCCTGGCCTACCCTGAACAAGATTTTAGGGGAGGCCCGGCGCACCGCGCTCTGACATTGTGTTTCAATTTTGAGTTATGACTCGGCCAAAAATTCTCGCTGCAATTGTCGATGTGGGTTACCGGGCTATGCGAGATGCCCACTTTCCAAATCCCAAGGACTGAACTGCCCCGGACGAACTGTTAGAAAAAATGAAGGAAAATGGAAAATCTACACGATTTTTGAATCGAATGACGGACTCGAGGAAAGCCTCCGATGATTGAGTCAACAGATTCGGAAAAGAGCGATTCCCGAGGTGTATAATCGGCGAATAATCGAATGTCCAGAACCAAAAGTCTCCCGTCTTAACGAGATACGAGCACCCAGTAGGTCCGGCTGGTTTGGCCACGTCTCGAAGCAAAAATGGAAAGTGACAGGACAAAGGAAATTTCACGGTACTTAAGCTATAAAGTTGGTCGTGAGAGGTACATACGCCAGCTCCGTACTCCGGAGGAACATTGCGTCGCCTGTTCGGCCACTTGGCTCGATTTTGAATCCTCTGACGAAGAGAAGAAGTTCTTCATGCAAATTTTGACTCGATAAAAATTTCCGAAAAGTGGGAACAACGGGCGGAAATTATCGCAAGGATTTCTTAGGGGATTTCAAATTCTTATCCTCTTTTTCTTTCCCGGTCTCGAGGACGACCGCCGACGGGCCACACGCCGGCCACGTCCGGGCAGTCGTCCAGGCCGCATGGATCCACCAGCCCCCAAGCACCGTAAGCTCCCATAAAGTCTCGTGAGCTATAAAAGCGATTTAGAAATTTTATATCCCGTTGTAAATCACGAAAATTTTCCAGACGGAATGTAAAACCGGTCAAAAATCGGCGCTGGCTCACGCCGGAGAAAATTTTTTGAAAATTCTTCTCGGGGTAAAAGAGAGCCGGGCGACCATCGCTCGATCGCGAATCACTCAACAGCTCGAGGGAGTCACGAACGATATTTGATTTACCGAACCGATAAACGCCGCGTTTAGATCGCGACGCTTTGCCGATCTCGCGACGCACGGAAAACCGTGAAATTTATTGCCCACACTGCCTCGAGTCAGTGCCCTGTGCCTCTGATGGCCGCAAGCTCATCACGGGTACGAATCGACGGTGTAAAACGATTCAGGGATGAAAATCGGTTGGAAAAATCGGCGGAAGGCACAGGGAAGACGTCTTCGTGTACAAATTTCGACGTCCCTTTGGATCTCGGCCCCTTTTTCGTCCCAGAGGATCGAACGCCGATCTAAATCGGTATCAAAAACCGTGAAGAAGTATCTTTCAACCGGACTTTTGCGATCTCTTCACGGCATCAATGGTGGAAGTTGGATATCGTGAACATTGAGTTGGCCCGCGTTAAGAGAAGCTTTCGAAGAGTGTAGTGGGGACTCCCGACCCTCCTCCGGGAACGCCTTCACTTTATTATGCGGCTGGGCGTGGGCAGTAAACCTGGTGAACCAGGGAACCCGGCCAGGAACCACATCTGGTTAAAATTTGAGCCAGAGTCCGGAGCCTCGGATGTAAATCGGCCCGAAAATCGGCGCGCTTTTCGCACGGTGAAACGTGCAGCGCGTTGGTCCATCGATAAAATTCAAGGCCCAAAGTCCGGAGCGGTGATTTACCAACCCCCGAACAAATCGGAGGGTATAATTGACGGGAAAACCTACCCTTGGCCGGGTCGTATACCGATGATCGTATAAATGATTTTACAGCCAAATTTTCGACCGGTTGAAGTCTTCGGGTGGAGAATAGAAGGCCGGGCCATATTTCCACCCTGTTTGACCGTCCGGTAAAATTTTCTGGGTAATTAAAAGCCAGGAATAAGAGTCGCCCCGGCGCGGAGGATCTCCCTTTCGTTCGAGTCCTTCGGGGGTGTGACGGGGTTCAGGGAATCGAGTCAAAATATTTATCGCCGTAGAGGGGAAACAGGTATCTCCTTTCCTCCGGAAATTTGTCAGGAACACAAGTCAGGGATCGAGGACGGAGGATTATGAAGTGGCATTAGCCGGCCCGGGGCGGAGCCCGGAATCAAATTTTGACAAATTTACGTCCCAACAAAAGTCGAAAAGTCCTGCGGTTTCACGTGCTTATGCGGCTAGGCCCGGCACATACCACCTTGCGGTCTGGGTGTGATATTCGCATGGATTTACCGTTCAGAGCCGGATTATCCCAACTTTAGGCGGGTTGTTTACCAGAAGTTTGGCAAACTGAGCCTCAGAGTCGATCCCCGAAGAAGCGTCCCTCCAAATGATGGAAAACCGACGTTTCCTCTACCCTGTGCCAAAGGGTAACTGCATCATCAGTTTAGGCACGGTAACCAATTACCAAAACCCATTACATGGGCTGGAAATATGGATCACTTTTTCCTCTCCTTTTCCTTTTTCTTTTTCTCCACATATATCGAACCTGAGATGAATTACGGGCCTCGTCGAAGGGTCGTGCAGGAAGATACGAGCTAAGGATTTTCCGGGCACCTCGAAGAAGGTGGTGTACAGGCTCAGAACGAAACGTGGCAATTAGTGACCCGACTAATTGCTCGGTAGTATCTCGACATGTGTTTTCCTCGGCTTATGGGAGGTCCCGGGTGTTAGCAGTGTCAACTACCCCGAGTTTTGACATGCCTTATAATTCCTGCCCTCCAAACCCATTACTCCAGCACGCGTCGATGCTAATAGTTCTTCTCGCTCCGCGATATATCTGCAGGGCTTCCGAACCGCTCCGGTATACACGCCAGCTCCGTGTGTGGTCCGGAAGGAAAAATGTGCTCGATTATAGACAGAGAATAGAGTAAGGAATCGCGTTTGTTAAATTTTCTTAGAATTTTTTATCCAACTCTTTTTTCATTCAGTGGAAACCAAAAAAAAATAAAAAAGCGAATGAAAATTCTGCGGAAATTAATTCTGGATGAAATCGGAGCGCGGTGTGCAACGCGTCGAGAGAACCGAAGCCGGAGCTCGTCCTTAGGCGAAGAAGGAAGTTGCGACGGGACTGTCGGCGAGGCAGGCGCGGAAAATGCGCTTTAACACGGATTACTTCCGAACAGAAACCGTGTCTCATTAATTGCCTCTAATAATAGACGTCGCTTTGGCCAGCTAGCACGTGCTTTCTTTATTTATAGTATACCTATCCCATGCATGTGCGAGCATCTATGTGGATAAGTACCCGCGTGAAAACGCCGACGCACTCTAATCCCGCGATACGCGTACCTATATTCCGCACGATATTTCGCGCGGTTGAATACTTTCCTCATTTATTTACAACGCGCGTAATACAATTTCCCTTTTTTCTTTTTTCTCCTTATTTTCCTTCTCCGTTCTTCGATCATCGACGTGTACGCTTAATAAGGTGCCTTTGGAGGCCAACAAAGGACTAGAGGAATAAGAAAAATGGTGTATGGTGGCCGTGGAGCAACAATAGACTCCGGACAGTTTCGGTCAAGGTGTAATGACGTCATTTCCTTGTCAGACATTTCCGGTGCGAATTAATTTATCAAGAAACTCGATTTGGCCCTCGCTCCTGCTCCTGCTCCTGCTCCTGCTCCCGCTGCTCCTTCAGAACCGCTATAACCGCGGGAGGATATAAGGACCGGTTCTTTTCATTGCCTGCCTCCTCGCATATAAGGAGAACACCGACCGAAGGAATTATGTCGCTTTTTTATACGCCGCATGGACACATACCCTTCCTACGCCTTGAATTAGTACAAAATTGAACTCTGGGTTAGGTTTTTGGTCCCCGCGTATTTTCTTTTTTCTTCGATCGTTCGATTTCGAATACATGGAATATACGACGAGAGAAGGAATAAAAAAACGACGAGCAGCAGCAGGCACGATGTGAAAACCGATGATGAAATTCTTAGTAAAAATATTTTCTCTTTACATTATCTTGCGTTTTTTTTTTTTTTTTTGGTTTGTTTTTTTATTTTCTCGTATCTTTTGGTTTTGTTCTTTGACTCGGTGCATTGTGGTCGAGCGGCTACCTGTATTACTTCGATCGAACGCGGTGTGTAGGTAAGGATCGGTCGGAGGTTTCTTAGCGGCGATCGCGGGAATGATAAAATGAAAAAGGAAGGAATGAGGAAAAAAAATTTTGTAAAGTCAAAAGGAAACAAAAAAAAATTAAAAAAAGAAAAGAAAAGAAGGAGGAAAAAAGGAAAAAACGATCCCTCAGAGGTGCTGCAGCGCGAGTTCGTCCCGTTTGAGAAACGCCGCCCGCTGGTTCGGCTCATTCACGTCTCGAAATGAGATCGCATGGGGCACCAGAACCAGAACCAGAACCAGGGGCTTCCCCCCTCGTATATACAAGCTCACACCTATATAAATATATATATATATACATATATTGCTGAACTGAACTACCTTTGAGGACTCGAACCACTCTTCGACGTTGTGTTTGACTTTCGTTATTGGAACTCTACGCTAGATCGGTGATAATTTTCACGAATTTGCGCCGAAGGCGGTGATATATCTACATATATATATTAATTTTTTTATTTTTTGGTATTTGATTTTTGAGTTATCTTTTCATTTCTTTATTTTTTCAAAACTGATTCGTGTCCCGGTTAGATCAAGGCGAGCTTATTTTCCGTGGTGGAAAATTGTTTCACACCGAAGAAGAGGAGGAGGAGGAGGAGGTGGCGGCGGTGGTCGCGGCGGACGGACGGACGCGTACGTATATTGCAGCGGAATGAAGTGCAGCGGCAGTCGGCGCGATCAAGAAGTAGTGACTTGACAAGTTTACGGAATGGATGATGTAGTAGGTAGCCGGAGTTCATCCTCTTTCAGAAGCAGTAGAAGAAGGAGAAGAAGAAGACGAAGAAGATGAATAATAATAACAACAATAATAATAATAATAAAAACAGGAATAAGAATAAGAACGAGGAAAAAGGGAAAAAGGGAAAAAGGGAGGAGAAAAAAAGAAAGAATTAGAAGGAGAAGAAGCATAGCCCGAGGAGGAAGATGAGCTGTGGGGCAAATTAGGCAAAAACAAAACACTTTCCTCCTTGAAAGCTTCTGCATCGTCGGCAGTGCAGCCCACCTCCGTTCCTACCCCACCTTTATTCTTCTTCCTCCTCTTGTATTCGTCCCTATCTTTGTCTCCGTCTAGATGCAGGCCCGACCTTATATTGTATCTCGATAATAGCCTCTCAGTAATTAACTACACCCAGGTCCGCGGCGCTATTTGTTTCGTGATGCCGAAAGAACCGATTTTTAGGTATCGGGGACCGGTATATTACCCACACCTAAATATACACGGTACTCAATAGCCACAGGACCTGTGGCTACTATGCTAGACACTCTATAACTATAATAATCTAAGGACACATAGTGTTGACTCATCGAAGGATCAGAGGGCGTGCTTGGCTCCATTTCACACATACGAGGAACAAGAAGCCCTTTCTTATCTATCTATCCCTCTCTCTCTCTCTCGATGCAGGTTTCGGTTTTTTTTTTATTTTCCTTTTTTGTATTCTTTTGTATATATTCATCCCTTTTTCTCACACGCTCTAACGCGGACAAAGTCCGAACCTTGAAGCTACTTTTCTCCTTCGTGTGTATAGGTATATGTGTATCTGTATGTATATATATACATATATATACACGTATACGGTAATTCCGGTAGCTGATCTAAATCCGTCACGCTGCGATCGCGCGAGGCAGATAAAACTCCGTCTCTCTTTATAATATATGGCTGTATATATAGACGTATTTATATATATGTATATATATATACATATGTACGCACGTGTGTATGTATATACGCTTGTATATCGTTCTTCGTTATACTCTCACTCGCGAGTAACGCGAGACGCGACTACTACTCGCTTCTATCTCGTCGATTGGTAAATAAATGAGGATCAAGATAAAAAAGATACGGTTTATTAGCCGTGACTGCTGCTGCTGTAAATTTATACACACAAACCTAAACATATATGTATATATATATATATATATGTATATATGTTTGTGTGGATGAATTGTACATGCGTATACATGTGTGTATACGAGAGATGAAACTTTACGTGTGTGATACGTACCCGTGCGTGCATACGTTTACCCGTGTACGGATCCATTCCTCCTTTCCTTTCCTTCCTTCCTTTCTTCCTTCTATATTCTTTCTCTATTTATCCCTTAACACAATGGCAAATCATTAAATCACTTTAGATTGCCGGATGGCTTGTTTGACGATAATGAAATTTTAAGATTAATTATACCGTATATCTATATATGCTACCACTGTATATATAGTATATACTAGTTATGTACGGAGGAACGGTTGTTGTTATACTATTTCATAATGGTTTTTATGATATTTTAATAAATCATAATCTGCGCGACGTTTACGGTAGGAAAGTATCGGCTTTAGGTGGAAAATGAATGACTTCAAATGATTTCGTGCAAATCTTCACGGTTTCGAATTTCTACTATCCGAAGAACAGATCGAAAGAGAGTTTGTCGAAATGTCTGCGAATAGGTGGGAGATAAAGAAATGTGAAATTCACGGGATTTAGACAATCGAATAATGATATCGGTATGGAAAAATCGCGACGTCTCGTTCGATTCGAACGTTCGCATCTACCTAAGCAAAAAAAAAAAAATTATCAACTCCAATTTTCTTTCACCGAAAAATCCACATCTTTTCTCATCTCAATTAAAATCTCACGTCTTCCCGAGATTCCTCGATCACTTTATATCACATTCGATCGATTTTTCACATTCCTAAACTCAAACGATGCCGATAACGCGATCTGAACGGAAAAATATACCATATCAAATTCACAGGATTTTTTTTTTTTTTCTCTCTCTTTTTACAAAAATTTTATACACCTATACGGTACAACAACAGGACGACGCTACCATCGTCGCGAAGCTTTATTGCACCTCAGCCTCCGGTAGCTTATAGGCGGTGTTAGTTCTCGAGAATGTGAGGTATACACGGGTATAAGGCATACAACAATATACATATATATATATATATATATATATATATATATATGTATATAGTATACGATGTAGATTATATATATATAGTGTATTGTAGAATACGAAGGTTGATGTAGCTATATAGTATACGTATACCTGCATTGTGTACAGGATCAGAGTTGGCTGCCAGGCCTATAAGGTAATTAAGCTCCTGGAATTAGATCGTCAAAAATGGAAGAATATGAAATTCCCCTGCGGGCGTCGACGCACGGTGCGGGGTTGAGTGTAAAAAACCGCTACCACAATGCGCTCCAATTTTTGCTTTCTTTTCTTCTTCGACTTTTTCACATTTTTCGTTCTCTTGTACCTCTTTTTTTTCCTTTCTTCCTCTCTCTCTCTCTTTCTTTCTTTATTTTTTTCTCTTTCTTTCGTCTGTACTTTTCTCTCTCCTTTCTTTTTTTTTCTTCTTGTTCGTTTTTTTGTTTCGTTCTCAGTTTTTCTTTTTTTCACTTCTATTTTTTTATTTTATTTTTTGTTTCTTCTTATTTCAACCAGCCTCGTCGGATTCTCCGAGCCATGAATGAACCAACGCCCGGAGATCATTAATTACACTTTTCAGTTGCCGCCCGTTTCAGTAGCTCTCAACTGACCAACATATACACATACACATACTATACGTCATTCCGACACACAAACTTGACCCGAATTCGTGACAAGAATATCACAAAATCAATAATCAATACATCAAAAATCATTCTCAAAATAATAAAGAAATAATACGAACGAAAAGATTCCAAAATTATTCAAATTTCATGCGATTTTCAATTTCTATTCATTCCCATTTCAAGAAAACAAAAAAAAAAAGATTCTTTCTTCGAATCTACACGTGAGAACCGAAGAAGAAAAAAAAATCCGCGATCTCGTACCACCTGTAATATACGAGAGAAAAGGGGTTGCGGCTGCAGACGCTCATCTCGCGATCTCAGCTTAATTATTATTATACAGCCCCATGTACCAATAAGGTGTACAAATATTTATTATACCCAAAATATCGGATAGGATATATTAATATCATCTAATACCAGGGTGGAGGCACAAATTAAGGGTTACGACGGGGTTACGAGCACTGCACGCGCAGAGTTCACCCCCGTAAGCCGCAGTACCAGCTAGATGCGAAGATCGTGTGTACAACCGTATCGTGTAGCAGTAGGCCAGGGCGTTTTAACAAAGTGCCCTTTTATCCTGACCTATAATTTGGTCATTAGGTTAATAATAATAATAGTGGTTATCCATAGTTATAGTTATGACCTACACGGAACCCATCATTACGTCAGAGTGTAAAATATCGGTAGTTGATCGTCGTACCTCGTAGACCCCATAGCTGGAAATCTCGTTCCGTTAGTGAAGGCAGAACATAGAAATTCCTAAAAATTTACTTTTTCTGATATTTTCTTATCTATTTTTATTCATTTTTTTTCTCAAATTAGGAGACGGATATAATTCGTATAGGAAAATCCATGGAGTGCAGCGGAAGGATTAATCCTTGTAAAATAAAAACCCGACGCCAAGCGTCGATTTATACCTCATAGTTACCGCTTACCGTCGCACGGAGCAGGTACGTAGCTCTTGCGTAGCGATAACTGCAGTTTCTCGTTCAGCAATCGATACCATAAGGCCTAGGGAGAGTAATTCGTCTCGCCTTTCTGCGTTTCCAATTAGTTTAACGTATAGACGATTCCATACGAATCCTTGTAACGTATATATTACGGTGCATATGTGTCGCATTTGCTATCTAGAGGCATTGTATACCGCGATGACAATATGCGAATATGATCACGAATCTCCGTCGAGAAGTTAGACCGCTGCGAGTGAAGATTGGGGAAAATGAAAGACAGCAAATACGATTTTACAGACGCCGTATGATACCGGGAGAATTTTATTTTCCAAATTTCGGTTTATTGAATCTCTCAGATGAGATGAAACGACTTTCGATATACTTGTATCGAAGGATCGAGGGAAAGGGAGAACGAAGGAGTCTACACGCATACGCGAGCATTAAAGCCTGTTACTTTCCGATCTCAATTTCATTCCGTAAAGAAAAAACTGTAAAAATTGTATTAACTCTCCTTGGCAGGGTCTCTGCAACATGGATTGGTCGGTTAGGTACTCGGTTTACAAACGAACCGACACCCACCCGTGTGTCCAACTATACACCATAAACGTACGGGACCATATACGCACGCAATATCCATACTGTTCAAAACCATCGAGTGGGGTAGGTACACAATACTTCAAGACTTTTATTTTCCTCCACGTATACCCACATGCGAATAAAAAGGAATTAAAACAGTCATACATAATTGCGATATGTCGCATAATTTTTACGCCATATGTTACGGTTTGTGTTCCAACGCCGAAGGTCTTCGATGCAGCTCACCCCTTTTCTGGATTCTTCACGGAGATTTCGTTAAACTTTTGCGAAAAGATACGCATCGTTAGGCATAATATACTCGAGATCATTTCCGATCCGAGAAAACTGTAAGATATTTCACGTACGAATAATATCTTCGAGAAAAGAAAAGAAGAATCTCCCTTCTCTCATTTTTGAAATCGTTTTTCATTTCACTTTTTCATTTTCGGTCAGGCCAGAGGTGAGGTAGACCCGATTGCAGATACACACATACGCGTGTATACCCACAAGCGAGAGAGGTTCGCTCCCATTACTTTCGGGGTCTCGTTTCTTTCAATCATATTTAGTCACTCCGTATTCGAAGGAGCTACTCTACTAAACGAAATATACTCGGGTTTAATTCCCATTCAAGAAACTGTGGCCTTTGGGTCACTGCATGGTCTACCCTATCGACTCAGGTAATGCCAGTTGTGCCAAAATAATAAAGGATCCCGATTACATACATATTCTCACATGTATAAGTCGTGAAATATATTTCCGAAGGATTGAGACATTCGCTACGTTGAGTGATATCGAAATTTCAATCTGCATCGCGCGTTTTGCCGATAGCAGAATGCATTACGTTCTACATTTTATGTCCCGAAGTTTTAGACACGCTGCTGTTGGTACGAATGGATCGTGGCTATAGCTTGCAGCATGTTGAGATCCAAGATTTCGTAGATCGGTTTAGAAGACTGTGTCGGTTAGTACAGTGGGCAATTTTTTACGCACCGAGTGCGGGTAGACGTGGTAGCAGCCAGCAGGAGTTTGGATCGAGACGGGTTGGTGTAAATCGGGGAATAGAGAATTTGGAATAGCCGAGTTGTTCCTTAGTTTATTCCCACGACTACGTGCGGCAATTAACGGACTAAAACGGTAACGAAAAACCGGTAGTAAATAGAAAAAAGAAAACTTGGCTTTATACTAGAACTGCGCGGGACGCGACGACGTCGTCTTATTGTATCGATAGAATTACATTGTTCTTCGTTACTAAGCTAGATCGAAAATGAATGAATAAAATGAATGAAAAAGAGAAAATAAAAGACCGAACAAAATTCTATTTCTACTCGAATATTAGTTCGCAATTTTAACCCGAGTTTCGCGACTCTTTACGCGGACGCACCGCATGGGATCTTTAATCGATGATGCAGATCGCCGTCGTCGCATCCCCCGCGCTTGATGAGGTGATAAAGGAAAAAGAAAGAGAGAAAAATTGGAGAAAAAAATAAAATAAATTTCTGACTAAAATCCAATTTTACAAAAATATATCAGTCTGCAGTTAATGAGAAAATTTCTTGCCGAGTCACGGTGGCCGGGGTAAAAACGTTCTAGAAACGCCGACGCTACTACGTGGCAGATTGCGTCCCGCGGTGCGCTATAGGTATTTACGTCCTGCAGCTTCAAAAACCTCAAGACGATGAGATATACCTGATCTCTACGTCCACATCCTTTGATATGGCCACCGGAATTTATACGTGAACATACACAATGAGACGTAAAGGGGTCGGGAGTCTCTCTTCTTTCAAATCCCAAAGAACCGGAGCACATGTACCAAGGGAATTCATTTTTCTCTCAAACCTCATTTTTTCCTAAACTTTGAGACAAAAGCCTCCCCTTATCTCCAAATTTTTAAAAAAATTCCATCGATTTTTTTTTGAAAAAGGAACAAAACGAGGCGGCGAATACCTAGCCCATATGTTCTCCTGGAGTTTAATATACAGTAATAAGTTCGAGGGATGCATGTGTGGTCCGTCTCCTCTCCGGTACCGGTACCGGTACATATGCATCATCCGAATGTCGCCGGTTAGTTGAGCGTCGCGGCGCTCGTCTGTGACGTATGGGCTAGCTGAAGAGACGATGGTCAATGGTCCCGTAAATTGGTCCCCGTAGACTGCGGTAGGTCATTACGTCTTCGCACTGGCAAGGGGCAGCGGAGTTCTGAGTTCTATTATTGCTCGGTATAACTACGCGCGACGTGGAATGGTTTCTTTGCAGCAATTAATTAGACAGCTCCGGTGTAAGATTTCGCGATCCCGCGTATATGCCATCCGCGGAAAGGAAGCGCTGGGTGGTTTATTTTCGGGAATTAACCCACGAGGGTCACTCTTCGCCCCACATTGTTTCTCGCCGTTTAGATACGAGGGTGGAAGTAACGTGAGAGATCGAGTCGACGCTGATGCTGTTTATGAAATTCGCTCCAGCTCGTATAGGGCCGACGACGCATCCTGCAATTGAAATTGAAATTGAAATTGAAGATTTCGGGTTGTCATTGCCTCATGAGTAACTTTTGTGGGCGTTGTGTGGCCGGCTAGCCTCGAGTCGAGTTATTGTTAATCTAGAAAACTAATTAATCGAGTAATGGGGTAAAACAGTTCGTGCGAGTTCCACACGTGTGTGAGAGTAGACAGATATTCATTCACGCGTCTCCGTCTGGGTTTATATCACACCTATGTATATCGTACATGAATGGACAGCCGCCTGGCTGTCTCTCGCCAAGAAAGATGGCCGCTATATCGTCACGGTGAAATTAAGACCGAGCTACTGTGTTACACGTCGAAATCGAACGGAGATTGAAAAGCGGTTCTTAAACGGTTTCTTTTCATCTCTTCTTTCTTTTTTCACATTCAAATTGCGACTGTTTCTCAGACTCTTCGATCACAGGATCCTCGATCCCGATTCCAATCGGATTTATCCCTACAGGATATCTCCCGTCTGATCGAACGGATAGAGGATCGCGGATCAAGGATCACTCCTCGTCGTTTCTGTCAATGGAAAAAATGATCGAAGACGGGTGAAAAATTTTTTGGAAAGAGACACGAACCTCCTTTCTTCTTAATTTTTTTATATCTTGTAATATTTTCATAAGATTGTACGTAATTATAATAAAACGTTTAGGAAAAAAAAACGAGGATAGTATAATGATAATGACAATGATTATAAAATATGATAATATAATAGTATAGGCAGGTAAAATATTTTTCGAGTGTCTATAATCTTTTATGATAATATATAGCGCCTATACCTATATGAGTGATATAATGACCACTTATAAACCCACTGGCTACTGCCATGCGTTTCTATCCATCGTTCGCTACCTCCTCTACGTCGTAAGGTATAAGAGAAAGCTGATGCAGTAGCTTCTAGGCGAGCAGCACCTGTGCTAGCTACACCGAGGATATTACCACTCGGTTATTATACGTGTATACACACACACCTACACACCTTTGTACACCTGATGCAGGATGCGATCTCGCACTACACGTGGAACGACGGAACGACCTACCGCGACGCGAAGAGGAAAACTTAATTGGGTTCATTTCGATATCAGAATTACCAAAAATTTCCAGGGCTGGTCCTGAATTTACAGAAACGATACCATCGCGCCTCTTCTCTCTTTCCTTTTCTTTTGTGTTTTTTTTTATTTTTTCAACTCGTTATTGGTGGATAAATGAGGCGTCACCGTGGATCGAATATCCGTTACGTAAAAGAGTATGGTACACGTTAGTAGAAAGCCAGCGGAGATCGGAACTGTTACATTTGTATCGAGCAAGATTAGTGTGGATATTCCGGCGAGGTGTAAACGTGTTGTTGAAACGTTTTTCACAAATTTCTAAATGAAATTCATCATTCAACTTTCAATCAAGCAATTTGCTGTTTCTCTGCCTTTTTACGTGGCTGTTATAGCCGGAGGTTTCGCCACGTCATCATCATCCGCGGTCTGGAGCCCGTGTACCTCTAAATGGTATGAAAATAGTGGCGTGACCGAAACAAGGTACGTGGTAATTCTCCTCTATTTCTATGAATCGGTATTAAGTTTTCTCAAAGAATCGAAAAACCGGGTATTCCCGATTCCCAGCTGACCAGATGCCGCTGGACGTTCGTCGTCGACGTCGTCTGGACTCTAGACCGAACCGACTAGAGGCAATCAAAACAAAATTTCGATCTGGAAAATCGGGATTAGGTATTTAATTGTTCGCTAAGTGGCCTCAAGTTTTTACCCACTAACCAATGGGACACTATTCAATCGATGGGATACTTTGAATCGATCAACCTGATCGGCAATCACGCTGACAACAATAAACCCAACTCCTCGTTTACGCCTAAATATATTATCTCGAATATTTTTCTAATCAGATTTCAACATATCCCGATCTTATAATCGCAGTCTCGTTATGCTCGAACGGACACTGTTATACCGCATCATCATCGTCTAGCTACCAAAATGAACCCATTTCCTTAGAGTTACACCATCGCGGATACTTGCGCATGAAATATTCTGCCGAATAGCTATGGATCTTGGTTCTAAAAATAATATTAATTCAGCTATTTCATCTTGGCAGAAAATCGCCGGTTATTTTAAATCCGCTAATTGAAATCGTTGCTCACTTAAATGGTTTATATACGTATGTATATACCCCGGAGTTGCTTAATCAGCTGATCAATTCCTGCATACAGATACACCTTTTTATTCGGCTAAAGTTTTGTGCAATTATTTTTAGAAATTTTTGCTGCAGTTACCGAATTGTTATCCAACACATCGTGGGAAAATTTGTACGGGGGATCGGGAATTCGGGGAAAAAGATCAGCTCCGTCTTATCTCTACGACTTTATTATAAACTTTATTTTCGTCTTATTCTTTCGAAATAGTTTTCATTCAAGTGTCGCGTTCTTCTTCTTCTTCTTCTTCTTCTTCTTCTTCTTCTTCTTCTTCTTCTTCTTTATCATCTTCTTCGGCGTTAGACGGTGTATATACCTCGTCGAGCAAGGACCGCGGTCGTCGACGTGACGAAAAAAAGAATAGAGAAAAAAAAAAAAATAAAAAGTCAATGAAAATATAAAGACGATAAAAAATCGTGTGACCAAACGAGGTCACGACTCTCGGGTAAGGTCGTGCTCGAGAAATACTGTGAGAATTTACCAGAAACTCGATTTACAATAAGAGTAATCTCACACCGAACCTAGAACCGGAGGCATTGACCGTTCTAAGACCAGAAACTCTTCCATCTGGTATGAAAATTGTGGTAAAAAAATCTCTCTTTCGTCATCGAATATCAGCGAAACAGAATTTCGATTCACCCACAAATTCTGCTCCGATCTTTTCGGGAATACCAACACGGGATGTAAACTTCAAAGGGTTGTTCCGCCCCGTTTGATTTCTGTATATATACATATAGGTACAGTGAATTTCTTCAGTGAAGTGATTTTTTTTTTTTTTTTTGCTCTTGGGTTACCGTCAAATATTTTTCCCGCGATGGTTTCCTTACGAGGAATTATATACTAGACTACTGTGGAAAAACTAGCCGCGAAATTATGATACTTCACGCTCGCGCTTCCCTTCCCTCTTCTTCCTTCACTTCTTCGGATGAACCATAGCATATCGGTACCAAAGCTGTTCCCGTCTGTTCCCACAGAATCGGCCACTCCCAGTATTTCTTAAACTCGATCATCCTCGTCCTCGATGGGCCCTAGGTATTCTTGGGGAAACTACAAACACGGTAGCAACGAAACGCGTAACCATTATCATCGAGATACGTTCGTTCTGCGATCTGGAAGGGTGACGCCAAAAAAGAAACAAAAAAAAATACAAATAAGTAAAGAGGTACGTTCTACGAAAGGGTGAAAGAAAATTGGGAAAAAAAAACAACAAAATTTCGAAGAGGGTTTCGAAAAACGAAGAGAATAGAACCTAGGGGAAAAAAAAGAGTCTCCGCACACGCCTGACTCGTGAAACAACCCTTGGTGAATAAAAGTCCCTTTTAAAGTCACAGGTAAGTAGAGGCTGGTGTTTTTTCTTGATTCTTCTTTTCTCATTTACTCTCGTTTTTCGCCAGTAATATTGCGTAGCCTTACTCTGGACTGGAGGCGATCTCGGACAATGAGGATTATTGAACGATGATGAAATATTTATGGTTTTATGATTTTATTACCGACTTTACGACTGGCTAGGTGAACGAGGAGACGAAGAGGAACTGGGATTTACTGGCTACACGCGAAGGACACTCGCTCGGTTCTTGTATTTCGAGCGATACGGTCGACCAAAGTCCAGTTTTCGTCCTTTTTGTTTATTTTTTATATCTTACAGTTCGTTTATCTTCTCGGATAAAATCGGGTGCGAATCTTCATTCAGCGGATCGACAACACGCCGCGTTCGTTAGATTAAGGTAATCGGAACGTGTACTTTTCAGATTAACTCGGTTCTCATCGGTCTCGAATATCTTGGATAGTTGTAATTCGGAATCCAGGAGTTCGCGTCTCTAGATACAAATCCGTTAATCATAATTTCACGATGAATTTTCCGTTGAACGAGTTCATCGGGCTTGTACAGCTACGCTACTGTTTGTCTTTCACCGCATCTGCAGAGGCAAGGTTCAACAGTTTCCGCAAATCTCATCATCGTCTTATCTACGGATGCTGAGATAATCAGACCGTAGAGTGCGCCCTGGTTAAATGATTTTCAATCCACAAGCCCGTTTCCCCTGATTTGAAATTTTCCCGAGAAAATATACGTTCGGAGGTCAGATTTTTTCGACGATTTACTTATCGTTATCTGCTCTAATTACCGCAAAAAGCCAAAAAACTTAAGCCAGAAGAAAACATGCGCGAGAGAAAGAAGTACACGTAAAACAATGTGCCCGATATTGCGGAACAGACTAAAAAAAAATAGAATGATCCGTCCGGAGACGTCGATCGCGGAGAGACCTTCGAAAAAATTTCCCAATCTCATTGCACAATCCGCAAAAACTGTTTTAGGTGGTCACAAACGAGTCTCGATACACGGATCCATGTGTTTACAGATATACACATGCTCCCTATCCGTAACTA
Source organism: Tenthredo distinguenda (assembly GCA_947538915.1). Classification (NCBI taxonomy): domain Eukaryota; kingdom Metazoa; phylum Arthropoda; class Insecta; order Hymenoptera; family Tenthredinidae; genus Tenthredo; species Tenthredo distinguenda. The sequence continues at coordinate 1,765,745 of OX384533.1, forward strand.
GATATACACACACTAAATCGAATTGCGAAATTTCATCGATACTTAGCACGACAAATGATTTATGTAACACCTGAGCAAAAATTCGCCGATATTTAACCACCGATAAAACGAGGAGTTCGAGTACGTGGTTTCGCTCGGTCTGGACACACGTTTGCAATTTTTGGCAGAATTTTACTTCTGATCATTCGGACGAATCGGTCCTCTGGTGTCCGGAAAATTTTAGTATATTTCCTCTCGCTCAGCGTTTGATAAAATTCCAGTTAGGTGATAAAATAATTTGCAGAATTTCACCGATTCCTGATCGTTTTGTTCGCTCGTATAGACTTCTACCTCGGAATGGAATCAACGCGTGAAGTCTTACTCGGTCAATTACTGATCCTCACCGTGCCAAGACTGATATGAAAATTCCATCAAAGTGCAGCAGCTAATCCATTCGCGGATATCAGTTAGGCACGATTCCGGTAATCTTTATAGGTATATAAATCCTGAAATATAGATACGTGGATCGTGATCGCAAGAGGAATAACTGCTGCAGCTGATGTGACGAGAAATAGTCGAAAATGAAATCCCATAACTCCTGACAAGGCTGTTGACAAGTTCACAGCGTTCGAGCCGGTGGGAGGTCCTGGAATAAGTCCAAATGTTGCCGGTCGTACGTCTCTCCGTTATAAAACGGATGGAGCCATCCAGTGATCCTGATGGTAGGTTTAGGGTCAGCCAGCGGCCAGCAGGAAGCTACCTCTCGTGACGAGGTTGTAGTGTAGGAAAAGAAGAGCTGGGGCTTGATCCTGTAATGTAGGTACATCGGCAGCTCTTATACCTGGAGGCAAACGTCAGGCCCGAAAAATGGTTCCTTTCGTTCTACCAACCGATTGTAAATCTCTGTTCCTTTTGTCCGGAGGTATGGAAGGTCGCGGAAGGTCGCGGAGGACGAATGAAGAAATGATGGCTATACGACGACGCTGTAAACTCATCATGGCTGATATATGACCGGTGGAACCAGCGGACTGTCCAGCTCCAGGAAATTAACAGAAGCGTGTTGGGAGCCGGGTGATAATGTCCAGTTTCAAAAATTTCAAACCATTCGCGAAGTCGATCGAAAGCTTCGCTCTTGTTCCTCTTCTCCCCGCGTTCCTCGGAGAGAAGATATCTTCTTCCAGATCTTCGGTATTTGCAGAGAAGCTGACGTATTTCGACAGATTTTGCGTAGCGGTGAATTCGTTCCGTGTAATCTTGTCAGGAAAGATCGGTTTGGAGAATTGGAAGAGTGAGAGATACCCCTGGAATTGTGAAGGCAGTGATGTACCATCAATGTTTGTTATTGTTCCGTGAAAAGTAACAGCGTCGGAAGCTTGAAGAGGACCGAAGCGAAGCAAAGCAAAGCAAAGCAAAGCGGGGCGGAGTATGTTCGTAAATTTTGGAATTAGTGAGACCGAAAGAAATGGGGAAAGATACGCGTTAAGCAACTCGCTTTCAGCGCCCAGTCAACCCCCAGGGTTTGCTAACGCGCCATCCTGAGCAAGGAGAACTCGAAAGGGACTAAAAGGACACCCGCAGGGTGGCCGAGTCAAACAAACTCGCTAATGTCTTCATGCTACTTCGCGTCTTGCCTCGGATTTCAAGCTTCAAGCCTCCCGGCTACCGAGGCAGACCAAATTAACCGACAACGTTGGCTGGCCACTGCGGGACTACCGAAACTCGGAAAATCAAGGACCGTAGGAACCAGGATGGAAGATGGAAGATGGACTTGATAAATCGATCGGATCATCGATCTCAACCCTTCCGGTGACTTCGTCGGACAATTTTCAACACTCCGTCAACGTTACCACCTGTGGATCAGCCAATTATGTAGTCTCTTCCCCGTTAAGTCGTAAATATTACTTACGGTGGTCATAAATAGCCGCGCTATACCGATTTAGTATCTTGTGAAAGGGAATGAATTTGCTCAGATAACACTGCGGTCAGATTCGAGGATCATAAATCGTAGAATATGCCGGAGTATGGAAGATAACGGATTCGTATACCACAAACAAACGATCGTGCCGATTTTCGCCGATCATCGCCGCAACGATTTCCCGTACCCCATATACCGATCAGAGAAACATTCGCGAGATACAAACCCAAGGAATCGGACGTGGATACGAACCGATTTACACTCTCGCCTCGTCTTATTGCTCACTTCTTTAGAGCGTGCACCAGTATAGCAGGTCTCGTGTATTATCGAGGTGATTTAGTGCCGATTTGACACTCTCGTAATCAGGTGATCAGGCTTACAGTGGGAGCAGCAGCGGCGTATTTTCCGGCGATCGATTCCACATGGAGGATTACTTCAGCGGCTAGGAATGTTCACACATCATTGCCGATCCCCAATGGGTCGTTTATTCTTTGTTTTCGATTTATTTTTCGAAACTATCAAGGAAATGACGGCGCGTATAGAAAACTCGGGAATACAGGATGCGGAGCAATAGTACCGTGACCCAACAACATGGCGTAGACATAACGCTTCCCGTCTAACAAACGTCCCGCCGAATCGCTCGGCTTATCAAGGACCATCGATCCTCGATCGACGGGATTCCGCCGATTCTTCGCCGAAAGGGTTACCCGGATATCTCGTCCGGCGATCTTCCGAGCCGCGAAAGATATCACAAAATGGAACCTGGTCGGCGAAATGGTGCAGGGACATGGCGGTGGTAAAAAATGTTGCACTGATGCACCGCGTGAGTCTGAATAACCGCGATGCACATGAACACGGTTAGCCGGTGAGGTGTATGGAAGTGCAAGCATGGTGTACGGTCGTAAAGTGTCGAGTAATAAAAGCAGCTGAAAACGTTCACCTAAAGAAGGCGGAGCTTGATGTGAGATGCTGATGCCGATGTTATGTTAGCCAGGTCCGAGTCCCCAGGAACCAGGCCTAGGTCCCGCCCACGCAACAGACGTCTCCCTTCAACGTCGTTGTCCGGGAACCGATTCTTCGGCAAAACCGAGTCCAGGTAGCGAGGTGCGACTTCCTCCCACCTCCGAGCTGGCCAGTCCATTAAAAATAATCCCCTACCCAGGAGAACCTAGTGCAAGAAGAGGCGGGCTCTCTTCTTAGTCAGCTAGGGAACTGCCGTCATCCCCACGGAACTCAGTCAGAACCAGGAACCCGATCTGCGAGGATCATTCGGAACGATTTTGTCCGTTTTAACATCCGCGAGGAGTCGATCGGTGATGAGCTCGCGGTTGTTCGAAAATTCAGTGATCGACATTCGCGGGACACTTTGATCCGTGCAGTGTTCCAGTCCGCGTACGAATGTACGTATGGTGAAGGCTCGTCGAAGCGACTGATCGAAATCGTTGCCCAAGTGCGTCCGGTCAATTCGCACATGCGATACCGTGCAGATCGTTATCCGGGACTGACTGGCTACCGTTCGCAATAGTGGAGTGCGACGAGAGTGAGGTTTATCCGTTTTAAAAAAACGAAACAAATCCGGACGAAGAACGGCGGACGAGAGATACGCCGTGTGCGTGAGATGACGGTTACGACTAACTTCTCAATGATGCGACCCTGCTTCACTGGATATCCATTTCAAGGTACGAAACAAAAACAAGAAAAACAAAAATCGACGAAATTCTTCAACCCTTGGGGTCGAAAGATGTGCCTCGAAAAGTCAGAGGGCACGATTGCTCGAGAACCGTTAACCCCGCGCAAGGTTCGGGCCCGAAATGTCTCCACCGAAGAACTTTGGGCTGTAAAATTTTTGATATAGTGGCCTCCGAGCGCGGGGCACGTCGGGGCTTTTCAAAATTGTACGAGACCGAAGACGACCCTGCCATAACTCATCCTATACCGACGTTAAATTTTCTGCCTCTTAAACCGGACAATGAATTGACAAACTCGACGATTTCATGCCGAATTTACAGGTCCTTTAGGGAATGGCTTTCGAATGGTCAAACTCTCCGAGTCCTTTATGATTCTAATTAACCTTGCCGGAATCTGTCGTCGTTCACGCTTCTGGTTACGTTTCAGAGTCCCATCGTTGAGCTCAAGCCTATTTTCAAATTTTGCCTCAAAAATAGACGGCGGGTTTATCTTTCCGATCAAAAACCGTCAATTTTCACATTGATTTCTCAGCGAAACTAATTATTGGCAATAGCTGAATTTGCAAAATCAATCGAGCCGCTCTGTTCAGTCTATTTCGTAGATACCAGAGTTTTGCGATGCAGTCAATCTGGCAAAATGTCGAAAGCAAACCTGGCGTATCTTTTTGTCCTATTCTAATCGTTAGAATTCGGTCAGTGCAATGATTCGAGTAATCAGAAAACGAGGAGTCCGAAATTTATGACAGAGAGAAGTGCGATACGCCGTTGCCATTTGACCCGGAGTAAAATCGAACGAGAAAATTACACGGTATCATTGATGTGCGTCGTAAAAGTTGGACGTTCATCTAGAGCTTATCAAAAGCAATAGAAACGACCGTGGAACGATTTGAAAACTTTTCTAATTCATACAAGACGATTAAACCCGGTGAATACTTTTCGAGCAAATAAACCTGCGCCGATGGCTTTTTCCTCGTCGCTTTAACCGAGCTGCGTCTTATCTCGGTGTTTCTTTTGGCCTATTTTTCAGACTTGGGCTCCATACCAGGTCAGGGACGCGTTAATCAACTGGGTGGAGTTTTCATAAACGGAAGACCTCTGCCGAATCACATACGATTAAAAATCGTCGAGATGGCAGCAGCCGGGGTCAGACCCTGCGTGATATCGAGGTAAGAACCGAGCTTTTCGGCCCAAGGAGTGAACCCTGAGCTCGAAAAATCCCCGAGGATTCATGTCCCCATTTATTTTCAGACAATTGAGGGTTTCGCACGGCTGTGTTTCGAAGATTTTGAACCGTTATCAAGAAACCGGCAGCATCCGACCAGGAGTGATCGGAGGAAGCAAGCCAAGGGTTGCTACCCCGGAAGTTGAGGCTCGTATCGAGGAATACAAGCGAGATAATCCGGGAATATTCTCCTGGGAAATAAGGGACAGACTCATAAAGGAGGGAATCTGCGACAGGACTAGTGCACCGAGTGTTTCCGCGATATCCAGACTTCTCAGAGGCCGAGATCCGGAGGATGAAACGAAGCTGGGAGACGGTGAGTTCCTTACCGATCTTTGATGCTTGTAGATTGAATTTTTGGAAATTTTGTTCGTGATTTTTTCCGAGGACCACCAGGAACGAAACTCGGTCGAAAATGATCCCTGTACGTACTCGCGAGCGATCGGTGGAAAGATTTTTATCCGAATCGGTGAATGAACGAATTAAAAGGCTCCATTAATCAGTCGTATTGCTGGTCTGAAAATGACTGGTCTTTGAAGAACCGAGTCGGTAGCCGCCGCCTATTCGAACGAAGTCTGTAATTTTCTCGCCGCTCATGGTCCGAAAGAAACACTTAAATTGATCCGTTACATCAGAATCGGTTAGGATCGGCGGAATAATTTCCTTCTTTAAAACCGACTATACATCGCGCGCGCGCGCCTTACACCTACCCGTAATATCTAATGAAATATCTAAAACACAAGGAGAATAGGAAAAGACACGAGGCTTCCATCCCCGGAGCACAATACAGCTTCGCCCTATTACAAAGCAAAAGAGATCCAAAAACCCGGGTTGTGACAAGACAAATGAACCGTTTCCACGTGCGAAAAATGATCGGTATAAGTCGGCGGAGATGAAAGAAAGGACTTGTGTGAAAAACATCGAGCCCTGTTGTAAGCCGATAGGTTTGTTGTGGGCCGTGGTGTTAAAGGGACCGACTTTTTGGGACTGAATTTTTTCTGTACACCCAACGGCCACCGTGGGTGAAAAAATTTCCCTGGGGGAAGGAAGCTGCGAGGCGTCGTAATTAAGGATCAATATTCCGGATAGAAAAGGTCGGAAAATAGATCGGGGAAAACAAACGGGAATTTTTCTTCTTGAATCTGGATCTAGGAGATTTTTAGCACAGGTATACTGTGTCCACACCCGACGGCTGGGCTGACCAAGAATCAGGCTAAAATTATAAACCTGGGTTGCATGAAAAAGTTTCGGCCAGGTCTGACCGACTCGTAATCGCAACTTTCACAACCTGGTATTATCTGGACTGATCGCAGGGCTAAGCACTGAATTCGTTTTTTTCTTCGTTCCGTTTTTTCCTTCTTGCATTAGTCTATATTCTCATATACTGGGATATACACGTGAATATTAGACAGATGAAAAGATGGATAGATAAAGAAGAGGTGTAGTAATTGAAGCGTAAATCGATAGGTGTTCGAAATATTTCGTCCATAAACTTCGCGGTTAATTCGATAGTTACGGGACTTTTAGTTATAGTTATTATTTCAGAAGTGAATTATTATTTACTTATAGTATATACCTATTCGAATTGAAAAATTCAATTTCATCATGGCATGGCCGTGCCTCGTATTATAGGCTGCGAGCTAGACGTTAGATCGTCACGTGGAGGCGTCGCGGTCGTAGTCGTCGTTGTTTAAAACCGCGACTAATCGGCCGGCGACGTCTGACGCCGCGACGCTTCGACCCAGCGCAAATTCGACACGCCGCTATTCCGGGACAAGAATTTTTTTCTCGTTTCTCGATTCTTTTTTCTTCTCTTTTTCTATTCCTTAACCAAAGTTACTCCTCTTTTCGTCTCTTCTCTCTATGATTTATATACTCTTGTATCGTCCGGTCTAGATATACCCGATGACCTTAGTCCACGAATAAAAATATCCGTTAAATCTTATGCAGATCGAAATAAAGAAATCGAAGCCCGGTTGAAATCGGCGCAGAAAATACTGGGCGTGTAAATATATAGAGAGTAAAAACCTTCGGGAATTAATAACCACGATACATATGAACCCGTAACATGGTCCACCGATCTTACACGGCCGTTAGGGTGTTCTCTCGAATAGGTAGGCAGGTACGGTGCCTTTAGCGGCTAGCCCTTTCCAGCGATCGGGTGTCAGGAGAAAAGCAAACAACCGAAAGATCGAAGGGTCAAATTCCCCGTGTATAGAAAGCAATGAACCGCCCTCGTGTCACTGTGCGACTTTACAGGTGCGAAACGACCGTCGAATCAATTTCTAAGTGAAAAAAAATGGAAGGAAAGAAAGAGAGAAAAAGAAAGGGAAATTCCATGATCGATTTTTCAGGCAAAACTAGTTCCGGTTCGGATTGCGAGAGCGAACCGGGTATTCCGCTGAAACGAAAGCAGCGGAGGAGCAGAACGACCTTCACAGCCCATCAGCTGGACGAACTGGAACGTGCCTTCGAGAGGACTCAGTACCCTGACATTTATACGAGAGAGGAACTGGCCCAGAGGACGAAACTCACCGAGGCTAGGATCCAGGTTTGGTTCAGCAACAGGAGAGCTAGACTCAGGAAACAGTTGTCGTCCACCACTGCCGCTGGGTACGTTGGATCGGTTGGATCGGTCGCGTATCCCGCAGCCTCTTACGTTCTCCATCCTCCGGCGCCGCCACATCCTCACACGGGATCTTCCGTCTCTTCGGGACACCCTCATCCCCATTCGCACGCACATACGCATCCGCAATCGATACCGGAAACGGCGTTTTCGTCCAGCCAAGGTGAGTCGATTCATATACGATTGTAATTATCCTGAATTCGGTGTTAGACGATTTTTGTTTTTTTTTTCATCAACGTGTAATAAAGGTAAATAAAATAAACCAGGCTTCGCAGGCACAATTGGCGGAAGTTGAGCTGCGAGCGGGATATCGAGACAATTAATCGACTAGTCATCCATCCAGTAGCGTTTAGAACTCGTGTAAAAATCGTCCAAGTATAGGTTTACCGTTAGCGGTGGGAAGGGGTAGGATTCAGGGTGATTGCGGTTATTCTGATGCAGATAAGTAGGCACGGTTCTGTTTAGAACAACAAACGGGAGGTGAGAATAACCGAAAAAGTCATTTGCACCGTCACCCATGCAATATCCTGCGGCGTAACGCCGGCAGGTCCCTGAAACTCCGAACAGTAGCTTGAGAAAACGCGACACGCACCAGTGCCGAAGATTTACTATTCCAGATATATACCCGTGTATAGATATATAACTTTACTATTGATCGATGAGTCGACGTTAAGAAACGGATTCTAATTATTAACAACCGTCTACCGATTCTATTCAGTGCAATTCTCTTTATCTCGCACACCTCATTGTCTAAAACAGATCTTCGACGCAAGAAATAATCATTTCGAAACTCTCGACATGATGTATCACCCCTTTTTTCTTCCCTGTATCATTTCATGGAACTGCGTCATCCGATGGTTTAACTCTTCATCTCTCATTGTCCGCAAGAAAAGCATTGTGGTTTCGGTGAAAATATTACTTTTGCCAATCTCCACGTTCTCGGCTCTCCGGTAGCCAGGAGGATTTCACTTCGCTCTGCGATACGAGAAAAAATGATTCTCTGAGAGGTGATCCCGTCCGTTTTTTGGGAAGCTGATCGGAACGCATCCCTCTAAATCGACAAACGATTGCGATGAATTCTCCGCGAAGTAAAGGAAACCAAATTTGCACCGTTGTTCCATATGTGGTTCTGATCAGTTCCAGAACTCTACTCATCGCACCATACGACGATGTCTCATCAATTGAGTTCGGAATCAACGCGTTTGTCATCCTCGGTTGGTTCAACGCCGACGTACACACTTCCAACTTCGGTGGCTTATCCGTCATCGCTACTGCCTCCAACCTCGTCGTCAACGGCTCATATGAACCACCAAATATCAAGTGTACCTCCAGCCTCGTCGACTTATCAGCAAACCACGACCCATCAGCTACCGCCGACGCCCAATTCTCTGGTTACGATGATGGGGCCGAATTCAGGAAACTCTAATCCAGCGTCGGATCAACTTACCAGTTCCGAACTGCCGATGACCTCGGTATCGCCTGTCAATCAACAACAGCAGCAACAACAACAACAACAGCAATCCCAGCCTGGGGGAACATCTCCGTCTTGGAATCTTCCCATACCCGGTACTGGAAGGGTTGGGCTTCCTAGCCCACCGTCGAGTCTTCAGCAAACTCATCCCCATCATCCATCCCACAGTCATCAGGCTTTTGCGAGCCATTATGCCACCCAGGGCTTCCAGCAACCACCTAGACCAGCTCCGCATCAGCCGTTTTACAGCTGGTACTGATCGTTGGAGTTTCTTCCGGTTTTTTGATATTTTTTTGATTTTTTTATTTCTTTCAATTTTTCCGAGTGTCGACGAGAGCCGGAGACTGGTTTGGAAATCTACCACCGGATCCCTGTAAGTTTGAACCTTTTGATACTTGATCAAATATTTCGGGTTTTGGTGTTTTTCAAACTGGCTTTCCAGTATTTGGTGAAAATTTTCCGACGAACTCATTGTACAGAAAGTGTTATTCGATTCGGCGATGAATTTATGCTTATGAGGGATTTTCGAATTCTCCTATGCATAAAAGGGGTGAAATAGAATTGAATTTATTGAAGAAAATCTGTTGAGAAATAATTAGTGAATACGAAATACCATTTAAAAAGTAGACACGATCGAAGTACCAAATTCGACTCTAAGTATGATGAAGTATACGGATTGCAAACACCACCAAAAAGAAAAAGAAAACAAAAATCTATATTTTACTATACATATATATACATTAGTAGACATATGTATTACATGTATTACAATGCCAGTAATTTTTCTTTTTTTTCTTTTTTGCTAATGAATGTATAATTACATATAGGTATAGACGTATGTGTATAATCGCCGCTTTACGTCATACTTTAATAATTGATACACATATGCAACTTTCAAATCAATTCTATATGTAGATACGTTTTAAATAACATATATATACATATATATATATATGCAGGTGTACAGGTGTGTAAGATTAATTCGGAATTTATAAATCTTATTTGGGGACACATATCCAGTGATTGTTAATTCTAACTTTATATATAATATATGTACATAATTATGATAATAACGATAATAACAATAATAATAATAATATATGATTATCTTATAGTGCAGCGTATATGTGTAAAGTCAAATTTTATAACAGGTAAAAAATTAGCAACAAATAAATTTGAAAAAAAAAAAAGTTTGCTGGTAAATTTGATATTCTGGCCAACAGCATATGAGCAAACGAGAAATAACGTTCATCTTGCATTAATATTTTCAAGTTCTGTGCAAAAAGAATTTTGTACGTATAACGCAAATGAGAAGAAAAGTGAAAAAGGAAAAGAAAAAAACGAAAAACAATGTAAATATGTATTTTACGAAAGTGCCTACCGTCCCCCTCGATAATCGTGTCAATTGAACAATATTAATTTAATATTTTAGTAATAACGACGGATAGATCGAAGAAAATATAATAATTTGTATAGATTTTTTTTTTTTTCCTCGTCTTATTCTGGTTTATACTATAATACTTTCTTGGTTTATGGGTTTTCTACTTTCAACGATTCCTATAACGGCTTGAAATTAGCAATGCAGTTCGACCAAAAAAAAAGCTGAAAAAAACTGAAAAAAAAAAACTAGTATAATAATTTGATAAGTTACATTATATTATATTATATCCGCAGCTATTCCAATATTGTAAATTCATATGTATGTGCAGCATATTATATTATAGTTTTTTTGCAAAACCCTACACTATGTTATATATTATAATGATAATTTTAAAATTTAATTAGTTTCTTTAAATAAATTACAATTTACCATTTATTCATTATATATGTATATACATATATATATATATATATATTTAGGTATATAGTATTATATACAAAAACGCAAGCACGTGGTTGATAAATAAAAAGTGAAAATTGATAAAACGCTCCGAATTATATATAGGTGTATCTTTAGAAGTAGGTAAGTATATACCCTAAAAAAGTTAATTATCTATTATATCGATTGGTGTTGACGATCATGAGAGAAAAATCTGTTGAATAGACGAAGACGGTGAGAAGTTGATTGATTGACTTCAATGACTATACTATGAAAGGCTTGGAGTTAAGGTCCAAAAATCGTTTGAAAAACGTGTGAATTACTCCGGGCCAGGATCTCTCCTGGAATCGACGATGTATAGGTATCTGTCCAAGGATATAGAGCGGCACCACTATATTAGAAAGGACTCGTCGTCGCGAGGAGAATGCGATAACATGCATCGTCACCGAATTTAAAGAAAATAAAAGTTTAAAATAATTATAATGAGTCCTCAAGAAATTCAGTATGCTCGAAAGATCGGTCGGTGATTTTATGATCTATGTGTAAGCCCTGGTTCCACGAATCATCGATACTATTTAGTCAGAATTTATCCGCTTGACTGGACACATCGACAGCTAAACATTGTCGTCACTTCCCTCTCGGTGAGCACCAAACGAAACGTGTAATGCCTAAGCCACGCTCACTTTGGCCAATCTTCGATTTCCTAATTGAGTTTCCTTTCGATCGCTCCAGATTTGTACAGGTTGATTCAGTTTTACCCAGCCATATTTACAGGATCGATTCTTTATAAAAATTAAAAGATCAAAATGTCCTTTACCAAAAATTCGAGGGACTAATAAAGTAAGAAAGTGGAAAATAACGAAGCGATTGATTATTGGTAAATATCTGGGCATTTATTGCTGCAGCATCGATACAATATTACATACAGTCAAAGTTATATAGAATTCGTGATTAATCGACTCTCTTTATTAGCTTTCTGGCATACAGATAGTAATTTCGGAGTATTTCTATTACGTCTCGTTAACGCAACCCCCGTGCGTACCCTTCCACGCCACAAAGGCCATTGACCCTCCAGCGGACCCTTACCCTAGGTCAGTACTCTGCCTTGCCTGGCTATTCGTGCCAACGGGGTCTGAAATGGTATCGCCATCTCGCGGTCGAACTGACGAACTACTTTTGCCGCAAAACTCGATGCGCCTTATTACTGCAATTAGAAGTTGCATAATATAACAACGACATGCAGGTTGCATGCGATAGGCGTGCCAATCTTTGCATCAAAAGTAATTCGAGACTCAGACCGCGAGATGGCAATAACATTTCGCACTCGTATGCCGTAACGTAATACATGACATCACAGTTAGGTTATCTAACTACATAGTACATAGCTAGTCAATCTTAGGACTACTTATTTATAAAAAGCATCGAAAACCAGTTCGTAAGTTTCGGTTCTTCATACTAAAAGTTGGAACAGTCTATGACATTTTCGATCCATTGCAGAAGAGAAGTTCAGCTCTGAAAAGCGAGTGATAAATATTACAAAATGATTTCTCGCCAATTAGTAAGGAACTTTATGACGACTGCTGCGAGGAGATCAGCAGACGATTTCCACGGCGGTATTCCCGGAGGCGTGAGTTTATTAATTGAATAATAAAATTTATCCGAAATAATCTTTCGGAGATTGTAAAGTCTACTGATATTTCTATTGCGTAACTAGTCTTAATCGGTATAACCAATTTATACAAAAATTCATTTCCCAGAATCTACCGTTCGATATCAACAACAGATTCAAACTGACTGCCTATTTCGTACTATTCTTCGGAAGCGGGATCGCTGTTCCATACATTATTGTCCGTCATCAGTTACTCAAGAAGTAATAATCGCCAGTGAATGTGAGTATGTGTAGTATTATCATTCTTGTTTGTCAGGCCTCACAGTCGTTCTTTTAGAAAACGGCCTATTTTCACTAATTTGTTGATTAGAAATATCAATAGATGGATTATCATTCCGTCTATGGATAGCCACTTCTTCCAGCGTCTTGAAAAATCCCTATCAAGGCTCAGATTTGCTATATTTTTACGTTTAAATTGATTTTCTTGAGCGCTGTGAGGTCTGCGTATTATTAAAAACGAGTGAAATAAACTCGTTTTTTTAAAGATGACGAAAAAATTAAATGAAAAGTTGAATGCTTTCTTTAATTTCAGAAGCTAGTTACGACGGAGGTAGTGAGAAATTCCCATCTATAAATTATGAATGTATCTTCAAAGGTATTTTGTAAATCGTTAACGAATAACAGTAATAAAATGATGATAACAAACTGAACACCATATTTTTTATAATTCATTTCATTTCATTTTGTTTTTTACATATGAGCTCAGATTTACTTATTATAATTTAAATTCGTTACATGGATAAACATTTTTTTTTTTTGTTTTGAAAAACCTCAGTGGTATTAGATTCTTACTGAATCTTTCGAATGTATTTCAGGGTCGTCCTGATGAATGAGCAAATAAACTATAATAAATTCAGTAATCGGTGAAAATAGAGAAAGTCTGGGCCTTGATAAGGATTTTTCTCTCACTCTGAGAAGTGGCTATCTATAGACGAAATAATAATTTATTTATTAATATTTCTAATCAACAAACTAGTGGAGATAAGCCGTCTAATAGGCAAAATGTTCGCGCGCATGCGTTACATCGTTCGTGCAGGTATGATTTAGTCCTTGAAATAAACTCAATGTCAGTCGTGCCCAGTCAGACAGAGAGATACAACGGATTTTACGGTGAGACTCTATCAATTTCTTTTCATTTATTTTATAGGGTATGAAGACGCGCGAGCACGAGGGACCATTTATATCGTGCAGGAAAAATCCCCGGGCTTATCGATTGATTGCCAAAATAATTCCCGCAGATGCGCAATAGCTTGAATTTGAACCTAATAACAATGAATGCAATTTATGCAATCACTACGGATAGTTGAGGCATAATTATTTCGAAAATCGCTAAAATCATTTTCATCTGTTGAGCAACGTTTCCGTCAGCCAGATTTTCAACAGTTCCTTGGATAAAATCAGAGGGAATTTGTCGGTCTGTTACGTATAAACGCTTTCGATGGCCTACGAGAGGTAGCGCCATTGCGCACGCGCAGGCAGATGACGAATTTGTCATATTTCGCGATGACAGCCGTACAATTTGCTAAAAATCTTCCAAATCTTTATTTATTTTACATATTGTGTGATTTAAATCGAATTAACGCTATGTGCTCATCGAAAAATCTTGATTCCAGTAACTTCTTCGGTAAAGAATGTGTCTTTAGATAGCGAAAGAGTGTTTTTGCACTTGAGGTGTTATCGGGGTTATGTTTTAAGAAAAATCGGATAACAAACAGATACGGTGTCCTTCGACGATATAACACTGCCAGATCTTTTTAGTCATCAGTTATTATGGCGCTGGAACACCCTACTTGGCTTGACGCATCTTTTGTGCAAAAGATCCTACGAAATTTTGAAAAAGATGATTCCATCGAGGTTTCTGGTATAACCATAAACGCGGCTACGGCCAAGGGCGACAATTGTGGAAGCGACATGCATCGTGTTACCGTAAGACTTTCTCGAGTTGAAAACGGTCGTTCAATCGAAGAGCTAAAATCTCTTTTAGCAAAAGTCGCACCCGAAGGTAACCTGCGTGCGGAACTGGTGAGTCTCGTCTTATCTAATCTTATCTAACGTTCTTGCATACTTTTTTCCCGCCATTAAAGATTTCTCCACAACTCAAACAATTCGTTTTTCTTTTTTACTTCACAAACTAGATAGAAGCTATGAGAGTCTTTGAAACTGAGCTGTCGATGATGTCAGTGACGTTGCCGCGGATGAACAAACTTCTTGAAAACATTGGTCTTCCAGCATTGACTGGGCAATGTGTGTATTTCCAGTACGAAAAACCCACTTATATAATAATGGAGGATCTCTCGCCTATGGGTTTTCGAATGGCCAAACGCCAGGCAGGTCTTGATCTAGACCACTGCTTAATTGCCGTTAGAAATCTTGGTAGATTTCACGCCGCTTCAATAGCGCTCAAAGAGAAGGTGGAAAATGATTTTCAAATGCTTTTAGGAACTCTGCGTCTTATGGCAGAACTTAAAGTCGTGTGAGATTTCAGCTAGAAAGCGAGAATCGCTTGTTTGGGTTCGCTTCGAATATTGATGTTGGGTTAAAATCGCACAATTTTTTATTTAATTATTTCAACGTGTAATATGTCCCGAATTCCAGGACCCAGAAGCATTTACAAAGTACACGAAGCCGACCCTCCACAAGGACCAGCCTGCTGGGGTCTCTATCCTCTACAGTTCTGGAGCAAAAAGCCTTTCGGAAGAGGCTGCTAAGTGGCCCGAATTGAGTCCACGGTAATTATGTAGGAATAAATTCGGCCCCAAATTACTTGGTGAGGAAATTATTTCATGTTTCAATGATGTATTTCATTTTGTCGCAAAGAATTGTCGAAAAACTACAAAAACTGTCCGATGTTCTTTGGGAAAAGGGATGCGAAGCTCAGCTCTTTCGAGAGGATGATTTCAATGTTCTCAACCACGGAGACTGCTGGGTGAACAATATGCTGTTCTTATACGATGAACAGCAAAAGCCCATCGATCATAGATTCGTGAGTAATCTAAGATATGCTTTGATGCTTTATACTCGACAAATTTCTACGAGTCAATGAGAGACCCATATCTATAATTTATTCCATATCTAGGTAATTAGAACAATTCATTCTCGAGCGATAATTGCAGGTGGATTTTCAAATTGCAAATTACGGCTCACCAGCAATTGATCTTCTCCACTTTCTCGGCACAACTCCGACCAACGAAATTCGAATGGACCAGCGCGAGCTAGTCTTTCGCGAATATTACGATTCGCTAAGCAGCACTATGGCCAAATTGAAGTGTACAACTGAAGTGTTAAGCTTCGATAATCTTCGGGAAACATTGAGAATTCGAGCCTTTTGCGAAGTAGTTGCTGCTGTGACAGGATTACCATTTATTATATCCGAGAAAAACGAAGAAATAGATTTTGAAGCAGTGATGAAGGAAGATAGGGAATATGACAGTCCAGGTTGTCGTGGAAAGTCGTGTAGGAAAATAATGACTAAACTTCTACCTTTGTATGACAGCATGGGATTATTAGATGTGTGAGACCAGAGGTGAGAATATAGCGATTTTTTTAGTCGCATGTCAGTGTTAAACACACATACACATTGCAGCTAAGTTAATCCCTTGTTATGAGACCTTATACCGTCATAGTTAGCCAATACACGTTCAAACGGTTTTAAAACAGTTGATCCTTACATATATGCGATATGTAAGAACCAAATAAAAAACTTTCACTAAGCATTTATTCTGATGTAAAAAAAAAATTTCACCAGCATCACGCTGTGAAATTGACAAATAATACAAGAAAAAAAAAGGAATAAAACATTGACAATAAATAAAGAAATTAAATAAAATATTTGTTTATGAAAATTGAAAAAAATGGGTAAAAAAATTTCGATCCCAATTTTCCAAAGGTTTGAGCTCGGAAAATATTGAACTGTCCTGTTCAGTTAACTCATATAAACCCATTTCCACTATTTGCACACATAATTCCCCACCCATATATAATACATGTAAATACAACGCGTAATAAATGTTCTATATTTATTCCTTAATATGTAAAGTATTCGAGATTCTCTCATATATCTAAATCAGCATCGTCACTAGATCAGTTTGAAATTAAAACCTGTAGAAAAATATTCAGACACTCTCACATCTTTCTCTTATCGTCTATCAAAGTCTGGCAGAGGTACAGAGGGAGGCTGTCCTTTATAGCAATCCAATCTTCTTGGGCACACTAAAAACGATAAACATGTAGAGCCAATTATTTTATATCTAAAACTAGCTTCAAACGTTATTACTCCTCAATACCATAGCCATGAATTCAAACTTACTGTTTCTGTTTCCTAAATGGGATCGATAAGACTCTAAATCAAGTTGGCAAACTCTGTCGTACCTCTGATGTTCTCTGCTTTTATCATCGCCATGTTTTCTGGCCTGAAATAGTCGTCTTAATTCTCCACCCTTTTTTTTTTTACTGTAATATAGTAGAACTTGCCAGTTTTAATCTCCGCATGTTAATGTCTTGCTCTCTTTTCAGCGCCGCACAATCTTGGGCGAATTTTCTCTTCCGGTTAATCTTGGCTTGTTTTAATCTGTAGTCTAACTTCTTAGCGAGTTTCCTAGCGTCGATATAACCGGCGCAAGTCCTGTTAGAAACTTTGAACATATCCCTCGGCTTTCCGAAGTTATGTTGCGTAGGGATTTCTACCGAACGTGCACACGAGCCTTTTCTGGCCTTCAGCAAACAGCATGCTACTAGCGAAACCAAAGATACTATCACTACGCCTGCAGCTAGTGTGATTACAATAATCACTGAGTTGTACCTCCAAAGCTGTTGGAAAAATCGAACAGAAATTATCAGTAGAATTACACTAATCATTCAATATGTTGTTTCCGTCACCATTTCTAGCACCTACCGTTTGAAAACAACCATCTACGAAGGGATTAGTACAAACTCTACAGTACCGGGAGCCAGGATCAGACTGGTACTTCCCAGGGGAGCATTTTTTGCATCTGAATGCACCCTCCTCGCTGTAATGACCAGCAGTACAAGGATCTTGAAAGGAGAGATGATATTGTATGAGATATTTGATTTCTTTCAGATATGAATGTATTTATTAGATACTTACAGCAGTTAGTATTTTTGAAACCGTATCCCCCAGGACAGCCGATGAGAAGAGCCACTTCTGCTCCGGTCGTTTTACGAGCTTGATTATTGTTCTTATTGCCGGAGGTCGAGCTCCTTCTCCTCCTTTTTGAAAATCGTTTGCTGATTTTGATCGGCGTAAGATTTGCTTGGCGGTAAGACAATCTGAAAACAACTGTAGTTTAAGATCTCTGTAAAAATTGTTCGTGAAAACGACTAATTGCTAAGATGAGATAATTGGGAGTATTTATAGACTGGAAGACTAGAATCGATCCGAAGGTATCGAGACTAACTGATATTTTGATTACTCCAATTAATATGAAGAATTCCTTTCGTTTTCTAATCTGCAATTAAACGAAAACGAAAGAATCTGATTGGAATTCAAACAAAACTATTTTGTTAATCGATCGACGTATACTTTTAGCAAATTTGAAACATCACGTGCTTGCAGTTGATCGATCGCTAAGACCAGTTTAGTTTATTGATTAATAAAAAATTGAAACTAACTTGTCTTTTGCAACAAATTCTTCAAATTTCTGCTAAAAATTAGAGCAATTTTATTCTGAATTGCTTTGCGGCAGGTAATATCACACGGAGTTGAACCAACTGGAATAAGTTTAGCGCTGCTGGATGGTATCAAGAGGGTATTGATGGACATCTAAGGAGGAGGATACCAGATTAGATTCAATTCAATTTATAATAAAACGATTAAATTCTCTGTACACAAAAAAACCGAACTCTACCTTTCCTCGGTAGCAGCGTGGTTCTACGACGTAAATATCGCAGGTACCATTTCCGCAAAGTAATTTGTTAAGTTTCTTCGGTAGTAAAGTTGCCATAGCGTCTAATCCAGTCTCATCACAGTTTGAATTAGCGTCCAGTTTGTACCGATTCACACCTTGCAGTGAATAGCTTGGCAATGTTACGACTGTAATTGAATATCTTTAATATCAAATTGGTTTAATATGTAAACTCAATTTTTTTTGCCATCTAAAATCGTGTTTGCATGGTAGATATTTTAGTGTATCTTTGTACCCTGAATGCTGTGGTTGTACACGTTAATCACTTGCTCTTCGGTTTCTGGATCCGTGTAACTCAATATGCAGGAATATTTCCCTGCGTCTTTAACTTCGATTTCGTATAACTTCAAATTCCCATTCTTTCCCACCATGGTGCCTATGATCATTCGGGTTTACGGAGATACATGAGAATTGTAACAATCAACTTCTACCTCGATTTCGGTAGTCTATTTTATTCTAGACCCCGAATCACCTCGTTTAAGGATTTTACTCAAGTTTTTAAAACCGAAAAACGCTACGAACGATTTTTTTAATTAATCTCGACGAGTTTTAACGAGCTTCTGTAAACTACCTGGTACAAAACTTCCGTCCGGATGCACCCAGCTGTAGTTTAGTCTGTTCAATCCGATCGCAAACATATCGTCTATCCCATTGCAAGGTACGGTCAATGTAAGTCCTGGCAAAGAGAGCGTTTCCCTATCTGAAAAAATGTAACAGCGATTAGATTTTGGGATTCTAATTTTTCGGAATCGTATCTCACCGCCGATTTTTCGAGTCTTAAAATTTCCCTGAAGAATTCCCTCGACCTCTTCGGGCTTCACGTACTTCGTCTCTCTTTTAGACTCCCGTAAATCGCGCCTGGGGCGAAGAGGCGGATCGTAGTCTTCGGCATCGGTCAGAATAAGCTCCTTACCGACGTCCGCGAATTTTGTACAATTGTACAGTTTTATACGCGATATAAAATCCCCCTTTTTCACGGCGGTCAGGTTCCTCAATTCTTCGACGACTCTCCCGACGTCGCATACGCAATGTGAACAGTTTTGTCCCAGCGGTGAATATCGTTCTTTCCGCCAGACCTCAAACCCCTTTTTTTGGCTTTCTCGAAAATTTATGTTACCCAGTGTCTCGTGGTGAACGTCGAGGTATTCGGAATTCAATTTTTTATCCAAAACTTCGGGGGCCTCAGTTCGATTTCCAGATTTCGAATCTTTTCCCGTACTTTTACTTCCACGTGAATTTTTTTTAGGAGATTTTTTCCCCTCTTTTATCGCCAAATTATTTTCCTTTTCACTTACCCCGGCGCTTTTTTTACCGACAGTTTTTCTCCGGGCAGAATCGTCCTCTTCAGACTCGATTTTGTTGCAGCCCAATATATAACACTCGCTACCGTTTGCGTTTTTCAAAATAATTTCATCCTTGCCCCGTTTCAGATGTGCGAAAGCATTGAACTTCGCAATCGACTTCCCCGCAGATTTTTCCGATGACTTTTCCGATCTTTTGAGTCCCAACTTATAATCCCCAGGAATTTTCGAAGACTGAACTTTCCTGCTTATGAAATTAGGCGTTTTCAAAGACTCCTCATTGTTCACCGAGTCATCAACGTCTCCGGCAATTTCATCCCCCTTATTGATATTGTAGTTATTTTCCACCACGGAATTTTGATCATCGTCTTTTACCGAACGAAAATTCGAGCCATCGCCGCCAGATTCCAACCCGATGTACTTTTCGTGGCATTTCGAATCCTCCAAAAATATGTCTTTTATCTCCTCGTCTATCCGCTTGTCTTCGGCCTCTGCGTTTTTTGCTTTCGCCTTAACTTTCTTCGCCTTCTTCGTTTTCTTCGGCTTACTCGGCCCATTCGTCACCTTTCCCTTTTCCTTTTTCTCCTCTTTCTTAGGCGGATGCGTCTTACTTTTGGTACCCAGATGTTTCTTGTCCGCGTCGATCTTTTTCGAGGATTCTTTGCCTTTCGATTTCTTTTTCGATTCTTGCTTCGCCCCTTTCTTCCGCAGTTCCACTTTTTTCGAATGCTTTTTATCCTTGCTCTCCAACTTCTTCTTATCTTTCTGAGTTCCTCCTTCTCCTTTTGACGCCACGGATTCACCTGCTCCGATTCGCTTTTCTCCAATATATGAAAAGTCCGGATCCTCTGCTCTGTCCTGTCCACGAAGCTCTTCTCCTTTCGCGATATTTCCTCTCGAAACCGGAACTCCGTCTTTAAATTTGCTGCCGATCATACCGTCGATAATACCTTGCAGTTTCTCCTTAGCCTCGATCACTCTTTTTCCTTCCTCGCCGTGTTTCTCACTTTTCGCAAAATCGTCAAGAATTTTCTTCAGCTCTTTAGCCGCCTTAATTTCAGACGCGGTTTTCTTCTCTGCATCCAACACTGATTCCTCCTTCCGTTTTCCCACAGACTTCTTTTTCTTGCCACTTTCCACGAGCTCTATCATAGCTGTGGTACTGCGCGCAGTCGTGTCCATCTCCCTCAATCTGCTCTCTATAATTTCCAGCGTAGTATTCACGCTTTTTTCAACGTTGACGATATCGTCGATCAACCGACGCAGAGATTGTCTGTCATATTCGTCAGTCAAGCCCAATACATTTGCTCCAAAAGTATCAACGAGTGAATCAACGTCTTGTTCACTGCTTACGTCCCTCACTCTCTTATTCGACTTGTTCTTATTCCGATCCTCGAATTTCGACCTAAGACGTATAGCAAATTCGACTATTTTCTCCGCCGTTTCTTCGGCGTTATCAAAAACCCGATTTTCCGCCTTGGCACTCGATTTCTGGCCAACTTTGAACTCCCCTGGATCAAGGTTTCCATTCAGAGTCGAGTTCGACCGTGATCTTGTTTTCGCAATTTGTTCTTTTTCCGAATTTTCGGAATTGTCCTTCAAGTCAATCTGCGCTTTTGGACCATCGAGTAGACCGGATCCTTCGGCTTTGACAGATTTTTGAGCGACTTTTTGCGGCGGGAGAAAAAACTCCCACGAACTCGAGCCAGATCTTTCGGTTCCCTTATTTCCGACGATCTGAGCGATACTGTTGTACAGATTATCCCGCGGTTCCAATTCCACTTCACCGATTGTATCCCGCTTCGAAACTCGGACTTCTTTCGAAAGCTTCTTCTTTGACTCCAAACCTCCTAGCTCTCGATTCTTCAGATCAAGCGACGAGCTGTGATTTCCTTCAAGTTTTCCCTCCACTTGGGGTTTCAGTTTCGATTTCTGACTAGATTTGGTTTTATTCCCACTAACGGCGTAGTATATTTTTATCTTCTCGTCTATATTCCCCGACGTATTGTGCTCTTCTTTTTTTGGCGGGTGTTGTATCTTCGATTTTTGCCCGTGGGGTTTTTCCTGTGCGGGTTTTCCCTCCTTTTCCGTCTGCTCCAGTTTTTTACCGGTCTCTTTCGACTTCGCTCTTATTCTCCTAGGTCCGTTCGGCTCCTTACCGTCTTCCCCCTTTTCTCGGCTCCTGAATATCCTTCTGTCAGATCTAATCCTCGGCGCAGATTTATCCTGCAGTAAACGCTTCCTCTTCGACCGTATCTTTCGCTTCAATTCGCGGAGCAATTCCCTCCGCAGTTTTGCGAGACTCTGACTCGCTTCGTCGACATTTTTTATTTTGTTGAACCAATTCCTCCGCTTCTTGTTAGGCACGTTTGCCAAATTCATTCTCCTCTCTTTTCCGTAATTCGCTTTACCTCCTTTCGCCACTTTCTCATCCTTCTTTCGCTCCCCCTTCAGCCCCGACTTTTTAGTCTTGGATAAAATCGGCTTCCACTTTCCTGGCCCCCTTTTTCGTCGAGTGTGAGTCGCGGTTCGATCGATAGAAAAATCGGTTTTCGAAGCATAATTCTCGTTCTCCTCAGAATTCCGATCGTGAGGATTGACGATCTGAATTTCCGGGTCATAGTTATCGAGCCCCGCACTTTCCGTTTCCGAAAATTGCTCTCCTTTCTTGTTTTTGTCAACATAGACGATTATCTTCTCGATATTTCCCAAATTCTTTTTCTCAACGAGTTCCTTCACCATCGGCACCACACTGCCGAGCTTACCGGCCCCGTCGCTTTTCGATTTCTGAAATAATTCATGTTTTTTACTATCCCCTAATTTCCCTTTCCCAGTTTCCATCAACGCCTCATAAGACCGTATGAATTTTCTCTCTAGCTCCTTTTGCACCGAAATTTCGCCCCCTTCATTTTTACTTACCGGTTTCATCCCCTCTGTGGTTTTGCTCTTCGGGTATGCCTTGTCGTGTTTTTTTGACTTCTGTTTCGCCCGCGGTTTTCCCTTCTTCATCTTCCCCCCCGTAACGCTGTTTGATTTCCTCTTTTTTCCCTGCTCCGTGTTTTTCGTAACGAATATTAATTCCTGCTTCACTTTCCCCATTTTTCCCGCATTTCCCGACGATACTTTATTTTTTTCAGCTTTCTCGACGCCCTTCTTCGTCGGCTTAGACGCTTTTTTTCTCCCCCGAATCCCGGCTTCGTTTTTTATTCCAGCATCCAAATTTGCAACTTGATTATTCGACTTCGAATCAGGCTTTCTTCTCTCTAATTTTGCATCGTTCAAACTCGGCCCTCCTATAGCTTTGTTAATGATCTCCTTCACCTTAGTCAAAAGACTTCGAGGTCTGTTGCTCTTCAGCTCGCTATAATTATCTTCGACAATAAACGGAAGTTTTTCCTGAAATTCGTTTCCTCTTCGAACCACGTGCCTTTCGTTCTCGGCTGATTTTTTAGCCATCTTCTCCGGGCCGGATCGAATTGATTTCAACGACCCTTTGTCACCCTCAGACAAATTCGACCTGGACTGAAATCTCCCAGCTTCCGTCCGCCTTCCATTCTCGAAATCTCTTTCCAGCCCCAACAGCGAACGATGAATCTGTTTTCCTGGCGATTTGAGATCGCCTCCTTCTTCCCAAGGTACGACAGGCTCCTTTGGTAATTCATAGTCAGATTTTTCGAGTCGAGAATCGGCAGGGAAATTAATCAGCGGACTGATTTCCGTCCTAGTAGAAACGTCGACGTCAATATTTATGAGATAACGGCCCAGGTCTTTGACGCCATTCTTCATCGTCGTACCTTTGGTCTCGCTGATGATAGTTCTACTCAAATCACCACGATTCCCCATAAGCCCCTGGCTCGCTGCACTAGCTTCTGTCCAAAAATCGATCAGCCCGTTTTTAGAAGTCTGCTGATAAGCGTCGAAATCCATTTGCTCATCACTGGCAGACGGGATAGTAAATTGCTCCAAACTACCGAGTCCCTTTTCGTAGTTATTTCCAAAATCCTCGTACTTTCCTACAGGAATACCAGACGTTGCCTCTAATTCCATCATCTCCGTACGTTCGGTGCAGTTCTCACAGTTAGTAGTAGATCTCTGACTTGTAGCAGACGTCGACGCCTCCAAGTCCATCATTTCGGTTGGTTCCATGGTCGAAATTTCGCTTTGCTCCCGGATCCCAGAGTCAGAATTCGCTCTAATTCCGTCGCTTTTTGGAACTTCGCAATAATTCCCAAAGCACTTGATCGTGGTGTTCCTTCTGTGCCTATTGCCAGCGTTGTCGTAATCCAGAATGTACTTTCCTCCCGATTCCGGTGCGAACGTCTCCTTCCTGGTGAACCCAAGATCTGGTTCGGTAACCGCTTCGAATTCTACCGAAAAGTCATCGTCGTTAGCTTGGGAAGAAGACGAAGTTCCGTTTCCTCGATCGTCGTAGTCCGCCATCAAGACTTCCAGACTTTCGTCCTGTTTGCTGGTCTGAAATGACGATAGGCCTTGTGTGATGGGCTGCGAGCTGTGAACATCGGTTTTTGACATTCCCCTGACGTTTGGATCGATCAGGGAATTGATACTGTCATCACTGGCCGGCCTCTCATGTTGCACTTCGTACACAGCAAAGATGCCAGACTTTTTAAACCCTTCTGCATCGCCTGACAACGATTTCAAATCATCGGCTAAAGCCTTTCTGTGAAGAGAAGGGGATGAAGCTTCGGTCACCTTAGATGCTGCTGTCAGATGTGTTATCATTTCGTTTTTTGTTGCCGCTCCCCACTCAAAGTCGATCGTTGACTGTAGGGGCGTAATGGGGTTGGTTGTCCTTTCGTATTCCAACTTCGAACTTTTCTCATCAGTCGAGGAACCTGTGGATACTTCGACTACCGGAGGTTCGTCGATCTTTTTGGAACTTGGATCGATCAGAGCGATCACTCTCTTGCTCAGAAAGTCTCTTATGTTCAGGCTCACTGTGACTGGCTTTTTGAGAAAATCGTATTCCCAGTTGTAATGGTTCTCCATGTCAACGAGCGGTTCTACGAAATCATCTTCGACTTGTTGCCGTTTCTCGATTTGATTGTCCGCCTTTTTCACTTCCTCAGAATCAATGACACGAGGATATGATTCCCGGTTCGGTTCACCACCTTGATTTTTATCAACAACCACCATGAAGCACGTTATCCTAGGGCTTTCCGACGCTCCAGAATTCTCTGCTTCTTCTTTCCCTTCCTCTTCTTCTCGTTTCTCATCCCCACACGATACCCTGACATTTGCACCGTCCAACTCCTTGTCCCAAGTTCTCGTACCGCCAACGTGGTACTTGGTGTTCAATTCCGTCGGCCAGTCCGGACCCGATGTAGTTCTTTCCTTAGAACCGATATTTTCCGTAGAGGGATACTCGACGTAGAGATTTTTGGGATTAACTTCCGCGTCCGGGTACCGATCACCTGAAAACAGAATGTCCTAATTATTTTTCTACTCTGCGGGGGTCTGCGCTAGTTTCTTTCTTTCCTAATGATCAATATCAGTAACGAATATGAAGCTGGCAATTGAGATGCAATCAACGATTCCGCGTCGTCTACTTCTTCAGAAAAATTGTGCAGGCGGTTGAAGAGAACTAAGCAAGATGCACATGCACCTGGAGTTATACCTTCGGTAACATCGCGGGATAGATGAGAGTTATTTTCTGTTCCAAGTCGGTCTTCGTCGTCTTGGATATTCGTCGAACTTTTGCTGTCGATGACTTTGTTGTTTTCCTCATCAGCGTCGTATTCGAGATGTATTTTCTTCGTTGTCACTTCGTCATCTTCTCTCGTCGCTGTTTCCTTGGCTAGATTCTCGTCCTCGGTTTCATACTCCGGCTTCTCTCTCACAACTAATTCCTCCTTCCTTGGTTTCACGCATTTCAGGTTGTGGCTTTCTTCGTCTTCGTCGTATTCGAAGTTCAGAACGTTCACTGTGAACGACTCTTTCCGTTCTATAAACTCTGGTGCAGAATCCCTTTTACTTCTAAGCCGAATAACTCCTCCTCCAGGCACAGTTGTCGGCGAAGAAGTCGTCGGGGAGTTTGTCTCATCCCTCGGGATCAAACTATCATTTCCACTAGCTTCCAAAGTCGGTTGAATTCCCATATCTTTCGGAAGCGGATTTTCGGAACTCGTCGTATTCTCTTGACTATCGATACTAAATCCCGGCAGCAATGGTGTGGTCGGATCGTTCCTTGCCGTTCCCTGTTCTTCCTTCTGTCTTTCCAAGTCTGCCTTTCTCTTCAGCTCATCCTCTTCTCTTAGAGTCAATATCTCCTCGTCTTCTAACAGTTTCTTTTTCATATCCAACAAATCCTCCTCTTCCTTCATCAAATCAGCTTCCTTCATCCCGATAGCCTCAGATTTCTCAACGCTGCTTGCTGTCGTTGTTTGTTCTCTTCCCTCGGTCTCATCCTCTCCGATATTGCTAGTCGTTTGTACCTCAGCTGTAACGCTATGTGTCGCTTCGTCTTCGCCTGACTCTTCTGTCTCGTAATCGGCCCATTCCGGTTCATCATCATCAGATTCTGAATCCTTCTCAGTATCTTCACCATACTCTTCGTCGTTCTCCTCGGTTTGATCTTCGAACCCTTCCATCGTTTCGGTATAACTGGTCTGCCCCTCGTCTAGGTCTTCCTGACTTTTGGTCACCTCGTGACAGAACGAGTCTGACTCTCTCCCATCCTCTTCCTCATTTCCGATTTCTTCTTCGCTCTGAGGAGACTCTGGCTCTCCGATATCTCCGTTCTTTATTCCAACTTCTTCTGTCCTGTCCTCGTCGTTCTTTTCATCATCGATATCCACCGACTTCGAATCGTCGTCTGACTCTTCTTCATTGCACGCATTTTCGTCATCGAATTGGCCTTCTGTCCCATCCCTTTCCGTTACACAGCTGTTTTTGATCCTGCTTCTTTCCTTCGGAGGTCGAGGAGCCGGAAAAGCAGTTTCAGCGACGGGTGTCGGCGTTTTTTCGGAAACGTCATATCTCTGTTTCCTAGTCTCCCTGCGATGTATCGTTGCAGGACAATGTCCCTGCTTCTTTTCACCATCGGCAGCTATTTTGGACTCCAGATCTCCGTCCTGCAGTTTATTTCCCACTCGAATAGACCCGATCCGAGTATATCTCGCGTCTCCGCTCCTGCTCTTAGACTCATTAATCCCTTCCGGTACTTTCGTACGACTCTCAGCCCACTCTCCTTCTCCAAGACGCGAAATCTGTGTAGGTTCCAAACGGAAACCTTCATCGTTTACTAGCCAGTTCCGGTGCATGAATGATTCGTCCATCACAGGAAATTTGCGAAAGTTCGATTTATTCTTCCGGATTATAGGCTCAGGCTTTTCATACTTCACCTTTTCATACATTCTGGTATAACATTTGGACAGTGCAGGATCAACATCTGAATCATCATTTACTCCCCATTCGCGATACTCTCGGCCTATATTATTGGATTCGCGATTATCTGTGGGGAGGAGCTTATCCTGATCCTCCGTTTCTCTATCCTGATCGAATGTTGGTCCAGATCCTTTGTCGAAGTTCAGAAGGCTTCTTATCTGTCGACCACGTCTATGACCGCGTCTACTCTCATCGGAAGGATAGTATTTGACACAAACCTTTTCAGTCACTGAGTCACGAGGCTTTGTCTGATCGTTGTCCTCTACAACATTCAAGCAAACTTCCTTGGTGACCATCTCCGGAGTCTCTTCTTCATTTTCCTCTCCTCTCTCACGACTCTTAGGCCCTTTTTTCCCGTCGTGGTATTTCTTGCAATTCCCTTTATGCTCGTCCTCGTCGTTCTTTCCATACTTCCATACTTCCTCTTCTTCGTCATAGCGATATTTACCATTCTCTTCCGTACTCTCTAAAAAAGGAAGCGATTCTTCATGTTCCCCAGTTTTCGGGATGTCGTCTCTTCTCTGAGTCGTATCTTCCTCCAGTTCTCCTTCTGTTTCATCACTTGTCTCTGAATCCTTCCCATCTCCATCAGTAGAAGATTCATCAGACCCAGTTCCTTCTGTAGTCATATTTTCTTCTTCTTCTTCCTGACCATTCTTTTCCTCAGTAGTTAATCGAGTATCATACCTAGTTCCTTCTGTAGGACCCATTTCGCTGCTCTTACTGGATTCCTGGGTTAATTCGATCGGTGGAATCGGCGTCGAAGTGGTCACTTCTATCAATGGAATTGGAGTGCCTTCTTCCTCGATCTCTGTCCTCATTTTTGTAGTGCTCTCCGAAATCTCAATCGAATGGTACGAGGTTGTTTTCTGGTCCTTTTCTTCGGTTTCTTCCAATTCGCTTTCTGTTACATCAGGTTCTCGTCCCTGTGTCTCTGATTCTCCAGTCGTATCATTATTCTCTTCGTTCCTCTCGGTCGACGTGGCACCTTCATATCCAAATTTTGTCTGCTCCATACTTTCAGAGTTCTCAGTTGTAGTGCGCGACTCTGCTTCCAATTCTCCCTCTTTTTCTTTCATATTCTCTTCTTTCCGTTCTAGTTCAACCTCCTTATTGTCAAGATTATTTTCCCTGTCAAGTCTCTCCTCCAATTCTTTTTCCTCCCGATTTTCGAATTCCCTTTCTTTTTCCTCAATTTCGTTCTCTTTGCGATTCAATTCTTCCTCCTTTTCATCGATTTCATGAGAATCCTTCTCCAATTCATTAGCCAACTTATCATCTTCCACGTCTCTCTCCTTCTCGTCTAATTCCGTCTTCTTTTTATCAAGCTCTTTTTCCCTCTCGTCTATTTCTTTCAATTCTTGGTCATTCTTTTCCTCGCATTCTTTACGCGTATTGTTCTCTTTCTCTTCCAACTCCTTGGCTAGATTCTCCTCATTTTTTTCCAACTCTTTCTCCTTCTGTTCAATTTCATTCTCTTTCTTTCTAACATCCCTTTCCCTTTTCTCTTCGTCATTCAATTCCTTATTCTTTCTATCATTGTCTTCAATTTCCTTTGACAATTCATTTTCTTTTTCATCCAACTCTTTTTTCTTCTCCTCTATTTCTGCCTCATTTTCTTCAAGTTCTCCTTCCCTTTCCTCTTTCTCCTTCAACTGATGATCCAATTTATTTTTCTCTTCCGATTCCTCGTCTAATTTTTTATCCTTCTCTTCCAGCTCTTCAGCCAACTTTTCCTTTTCTTCTTCCAGTTTCGTTACCTTCTGATCCATCTCTGTCACTGTTTGTTCCAAATCCTTTTCCTTTTTCTCTTGCTCTTTGAATTTTTCATCTAATCCTTCGGTTAACTCTTTTTCCTTCTTCACCAGCTCGTCAGCTGCATGCTCTACTTCTGTCACAACTTTTTCAAGATTCTTTTCCTCAGCTTCCGTTTCGTTCAGTTTCTCTTCCAGCTTATTATTTCTCTCCAATTGTTCGTCCAGCCGGTTTTTATCGTCCTCGATTTCGTCGTTTGCTTCTTTTTGTACTCCTGTCACCATTTTCTCAAGATCCTTCATCTTTTTCTCACATATATCCAATCCTATTTTATCCTCTTGTCTCTCTTTCAACTCCTTTTGTAATCGTTCATCTTTATCTTTGATTTCCTCATCTCCCCGCTTTTCCACTTCGGTCACTAATTCCTCAAGATATTTCTCTCTGTCTTCAGTTTCTTCCAATTTGTCCTCCAGTTCATTTTCCTTCTTCAATTCATTATTCAACTTCTCTTCTTCCTCTTTCAATTCGTTTTCTATCTCATGTTTCTTCTCCAACTCATTCCCAAGTCTTTCTTCATTCTCTTTTAATTCCTCAGCTTGGTTTTCCACTTCCGTCACCATCTTTTCAAGTTCTTTTTCTTTTCTCCTCTCCTCCTCAATCTCTTCCTGCATTTTATTATTATCTTCAAAATTCTTCGTCAACTGATTTTCCTTCTCCTCTAATTCCTTCTCTTTAATTTCTACGCTTATTTCCTTGTCTTCAATCTCTTTCTCATTTTTTTCTTTCTCATTCAATTCTTTTTCCTTCTCCTTCAAGTCATCATATTTCTTATCAAACTCCTTTCCTTTATTCTCATTATCTATTCTCTCCTTCTCTAACTCCTTTTTATTCTTCAGGTCATTCAACAACTCATTCGCTTCCCTTTCTAACTCTTCATCTTCCTCCTTCTCCGTATCTTTCTTCTCTTCTTCCGATTCCCTATTTTCTGTCACTCGCCTATCTTCTTCTCCAGTTGGCAAATTTGTCGTAAACGATGTAACGTAAGAACTCGTCCATGCTGAAATCAACTCCGTACTTCTTTTCCATGGTGCACTAGGGGGCTTGCCTTCCTTATGAACAGCCATAGTCGAAAGTGGAATACTCGTCTCACCTGTATTCCCTAACCCAGTTTCATTCAGGTCTTCGACCAATTTCCCCTCAACTGTTGTTCCCGTAAAATTTGGCGAATATCCCAAGATTGGCGTTGTGCCCCCTTCCAAAGGCACAGTAAACGACGTATTTCGCCCTTCCTCAGAATTTATGGTAGTACTAGTTTCACTTGTGCCTAGAACTGAAGGATATCGCGAAGTCACTGCTTCGCTACTCGCAAAAGGTGTAGCAAGAGATGTGTATTGCACTTGATCAGAATTGGAAGCAGTGCTAGATTCCCTGGCCCCTGTTTCCCCTGTCACTTTCACCTCTTCTTCGCTTTCTATTGTGAGTTTTACTGTTGGACTTGTAGAATAACCAAAACTTGATGTAACGATATTTCCTTGAGGAGATGTGGTGAGCGATGGGCTTTGTGCTTCTTCAGGATTGGAGATAGTGGTTATTTCTGCTCCTGTAGTTTGTCCCATCGCAGTGGTAGGATATCCTGAACTTGATGCAATAGTTCCTTCGAAAGTTGCAGCAGACGAGGTGAATTGTCCTTGGTCAGAAACGGAAGCAGTACTGAATTTACTCATCCCTGTTTCCTCTGTCTCTTTTACTTCTTCTTCGCCGTCTTTCACGGTTATCCTTATGGAACCAGTGGAGTAAGGGAAACTCGATGTTACTCGTTCTTCGAAAGGTGTCGTAAAAATCCCACTTTGTTCTTTATCAGGATTGAAGGAAGAATTTATTGCATCAATGTTTGTTTTCTCTGTACTCATCACTTCCTTTTCTCCTTTTGCCCGTGTAGTTGCTTCCATCGCAATGCTAGGATATCCTGAACTTGATACAATAGTTCCTTCGAAAGTTACAGCAGAGGAGCTGAGTTGTTCTAGGTCAGAAATGGAAGCAGTACTGAATTGACTCATTCCTGTTTCCCCTGTCTTTTTTATTTCTTCTTCGCCGTTTCTCATGGTTATTCCTGTCGAACCAGTGGAGTAAGGAGAACTCGATGTTACATGTCCTTCGAAAGGTGTGGTGAAAATCGCACTTTGTTCTTTTTCAGGAATAAAGGCAGTGCTCATCGCATCAATGTTTGTTTTCTCTGTACTCATCTCTTCCTTTTCTCCTGTTGCTGGTGTAGTTGCTTCGATCGCAGTGCTAGGATATCCTGAACTTAATGCAACAGTTCCTGCAGCAGGTATGTCAGAGGATGTGAGTTCTCCTCGCTCAGACATGGTTGCAGTACTCGATCCACCTGTTCTACTTCCATCAGTCGCCTCTACCTCCTCTTCATCTTCTTTCATGGTTTTTCCTGAGGAACTCGTCGAATGACCAAAGCTCGATATTGCGATCTCTGCAGGAGGTGTGGTGAGTAATGCTCCTTTAGTCTGGTCGGTCAGAATTGTAGAATATCCTGAACTTGACACAAGAGTTCCTTCAGAAATTTTAGCAGGAGAAGAAAACTGCTCTTGATCAGAAAGCGAACCAGTAGCAGTTTCACCTGTTTTCCTCGTCACTTCCTTTTCGTCCATCATGGAAAATTCTGTTGAATTGGTAAAGAACCCTGAACTCGTCCTAACATTTTCAGAATATGTAGCAAGTGACGAGGGTAAACGTTCTTCGGAATTGAAGACAGTACTAGATTCCCCCGTGCTTATTCTCCGCGTCTCCTTTCCTCCGTCTTCTTCATTTTGAGTCGTATCTTCTGACGAAGTTGTCGAGTATCCTGAAGCGGACGAAGCATATTGTTCTTGTTCAGAAATGAAAGTACTACTATAAGTTTGACCCATGTTCGTTTCTTCTGTCCCATCTGCTTCTTTTTGTCCTTCTCCTGGCGTTTCGGTTGTCAAAGTTTCAGGATATACCGAACTGAGTTCCGTATTCTCTTCTGAAGGCGTCGAGACCGGTTCATGTGTCTCAGGTTCCGAAACAGAAGCAATTGATTCCCCTGCAATGATCGTAGAGTATGTTGAACTCGACTCTGGGCTTTTCGCTGAAGTCATAATGAGCGAATCATTTTGCACTCGCTCGGAAATGGAAGCAGTAATAATTTCGCTCGTAGTTATCTTCTCTGTGACTTGAACTTCCTCTCCAGTTCGTTCCCTCGTTGTCTCTTTCCTTGGAGTTGTGAGATATTCCGAACTCGACGGGATACTGGTAGCATCATGGTATAAATCACTAGAAACGAAAGGTGTGCCTGTTTCTTCCGAATTTGTCTCTTCCCCCTGATTATCTACTTTCGTTGTCTTTAAGGTTGAGGTTCTCAAATATTCTGAACTCGACCCTGTGATCGTTAGGCTCGGTGTCGTTTCCTCTTCGTTCTGAGATACAGCAGAAGTAGCTGATATACTGTCAATCTTTACGTCAGATTCTTTGGTAGTCTGTGGTCTGCTCAGAAAGTTAGGGAAAGTGACTTGAAGCTCTTCCTCATCAATGCCGTTTGTTCTAATTCCATTTTTACTAGTCTTCATATTTCCTATTGTGGGAAGTGGCTTCGTAGTTAAGTAATATTCTTTGGTCTCATTTTGCGTGTATATTTCTGTGGTCCATTTATTCGTCCCTGCCATTTCGACCTCTTCAGTAGCCGTTGAGGAATAACTTGCTGAAGAGTCTTTAGTGGTTGTTTCTTCCCCTGTACTCTCGACATCGGCGGAGCTTTGACTTTCGAACACAAACAGAGAAGTCTCAAGCTCAGTTCCAGATTTTGTTGTGAATTTGTTTTTGGTGGTCTTCATCTCTTCGGCTAGAGGAAGTGAGTCAGTAGTTGAATGATATTCTTCGGTCTTATTTTGCGTGTGTATTTCTCTAGTTCGTTTATTCGTCCCTGCCATTTCGACCCCTTCCGAAATCGTTGAAGAATCACTTGCTGAGAAATTTCCAGTAGCTTCTTCCTCTGTACTCTCGACATTGGCAGTACTTTGACTATTAAAACCAGACACAGAAGTCTCAAACTCAGTTCCAGATTCCGTTGTGAATTTATTTCTGGTAGTCTTCGCCTCTTCACCTAGAGGAAGTGGTTCAGTAGTTGGATAATATTCTTCAGTCGTTTGTAGCGTGTATATTTCTGTGGTCCGTTTATTCGTCGATCTCATTTCTTCCTCTTCAGTAGCCGTTGAAGAATAACTTGCTGAAGAGTCTTTAGTAGTTGTTTCTTCCCCTGTACTCTCGACATCGGCGGAGCTTTGGCTTTCGAAAACGAACAGAGAAGTCTCAAACTCAGTTCCAGATTTTGTTGTGAATTTGTTTTTGGTGGTCTTCATCTTTTCGCCTAGAGGAAGTGATTCAGTAGTTGGATGATATTCTTCGGTCTTATTTTGCGCGTGTATTTCTTTAGTCCATTTATTCGTCCCTGCCATTTCGACCTCTTCAGCAATTGTTGAGGAATCACTCGCTGAGAAATCTCCAGTGGTTTCTTCTTCCTCTGTACTCTCGATATTGGCAGTGCTGTGACTATCGAAACCAGACACAGAAGTCTCAAACTCAGTTCCAGATTGCGTTGTGAATTTATTTCTGGTAGTCTTCGCCTCTTCACCTAGAGGAAGTGGTTCAGTAGTTGGATAATATTCTTCAGTCGTTTGTAGCGTGTATATTTCTGTGGTCCGTTTATTCGTCGATGTCATTTCTTCCTCTTCAGTAGCCGTTGAGGAATAACTTGCTGAAGAGTCTTTAGTAGTTTCTTCTTCCTCTGTGCTCTCGATATCTGCAGAGCTTTGGCTTTCGAAAACGAACAGAGAAGTCTCAAACTCAGTTCCAGATTTTGTTGTGAATTTGTTTTTGGTGGTCTTCATCTTTTCGCCTAAAGGAAGTGATTCAGTAGTTGGATGATGTTCCTCGGTCTTGTTTTGCGCGTATATTTCTGTGGTCCGTTTATTCGTCCCTGTCATTTCTTTCTCTTCAGTAGCCGTTGCGGAATAACTTGCTGAAGAGTATTTAGCAGTTGTTTCTTCCTCTGTGCTCTCGACATCGGCAGAACTTTGGCTTCCGAAAATGAACAGAGAAGTCTCAAGCTGCTTCGTGGTTGATTTTGACCTAGATATCGTCGTTAATTTCGGTGTCATTTTTGACGACGATTTTTCTAAAGATACAGATTTGGTACTAGACCCAGTTGATGATTGGGTAAATCTCCTACTAGATGGCTTTCGGGCTTCAGTAAGTTCCTTACCATATTCGGGATACTTGTGAGATTCGGTATAATCGAACCATTTCATTTCACCCTCACTTCCATAATCGTCTTTCGGTTCCTTCTCATCATTCTTCTTTTCATCATTTGGTCCCTCGTATTCACCGTGAACCTTTGTCCCATATTCGTCATTTCCTTCTTTCGTCACAGATTTCATCCCGCCTCTCATCGATGCTGCAGATGATTCGGTCGTTGTCGATTCAGTCTCCCTCAATTCTGTTTCAGAGGCATTAGCCTCCCCAGATTCACTCGTGGCTTTCATTCCATTCGTTCGCTCCGCTGTAAATTCTTCCTGAGTTGATTCTATCTTCGAAACTGATGATTCCTCTGTAGAATCGGTAGCACCGTTGTGAGTAATTTCCAAATCGATTGTCTCTTCCGATAAAAATTCCGTTGAAGTTCTGTCTGGCATCAAAACTGTAGATTCTTTGCCAAATTCCTCCGAAGTTTCTGAAACCAGCTCATATTCTCCATTAGTTGTCTGAGTGGTAAGATACTGGTGCTGTTCGGTTGTACTTTCGTTCTCGTTCTCGTCCCCGTAGTCTTTCTTCTCCTCATGCTCTTCTCCGTGATCTGGCTTCTCGGACTTCCTCTCTTCCAACTCTGTCGAACCTGGCTTCTCAGTGGATGTCATCTCTTGCGTAGCTTCACCGAACGACGAAGAGGACGTTTCATTGAAGGATAGAGTCGACATCGTCTTGGTATTGATGATAGACCCGGTCGTCTCTTCGTCAGAACTCGATGCTGATATTGGAGCTCCATACTCCCTAGTACTTTCTTCAGTACTGGTTAGTTCAGAAGCCGTTTGACTGATCTCAGTTTCCTCTATCGTCGAGGATTCGCCACTCGTCGTTGATGAGCTCGTTACTTCAGGCTGATCTGTACTCTCACTCGTACTTTCCCAGGAGTCGAATGACGCTCTCGTTTCGCTCTTACTTGTAGTAATTTCTTGAGACGGAACAGGCGATAGAAAGGTAGTTTCAGTAAATGGCTGAGGAGTCGGTTCCTCGTCTGGTTCCTCATGTCCATGCTTCACCGTTGAAGTCGATAACACATTGTGGAGATTTACGTAAGTTGCGGTGATAAATTTTGAAACAGTACTAAACACAGTTTGTGCAGTCGTTTCGTCGCCGCCAGTGGACGTTGCCTCATCAGTGACACTGGAACCTTCATCATGTTCAATTTTGGTATGCATAGATTTTTCATCAGTTGATTCACCGGCTTCAGTCATCGTTGTATCAGCAGTTGGACTAGAAGCTCGTTCATGGGTTACATGATGCTCGATTTTGGCATGCTGAAATCTTTTACCATTCGTTTCTACTGGAACAGATTTAGCCAGAACCTCTTCACTGTCAGTTGTCGAATCACTCTTCATCGGCGTTTCGTGATAGTCTTGATAATCCTCCACAAATTTTCTAATAGTTATTTCCATTTCATCCGAATCCGTGGTTTGTTCATATGATATTCTTTCACTTGACGAAGCTTCACGTTCAGTACTGCTTTCGCTCGTTATTTTTGGCTCTCCAGTCTCTTCGGAGTTCAATACTTCTTCTAGTTCGGTCGTTAGTTTAGTGGAGATAGTCACGTCGCTAATATTTCCAAATTTCGATACCATCTCCGACGTGTCTTGACTTGAAATTGTCACCTCTCCACTCCCCATCGTCTTTTCTACTTCGCTTGTCTCTGTCAATGATGGTCCAGTGAAAAATGACGATTTATCTGAAAATTCGGTAGTCGTACTTCGCCTGATATCTGATCTGCTCGTCTGGTTCGTCAAAAATTGAACTGGAGTGGTCTCTGCATTGGAAGTTTTTGACTTTTCCGTAGATTCGTCGGTGCCGCTATGTGTAGATGCCGATTCGATGATCAGCTTCATTAAAATTTGAGTCGACGCTGTGTTGCCGATAGAAACTGTAGCTTCCTCTATGGATTCGGTAGTTACGTCCGATTCTATGGTGAAATTAAGATCGGCCAAAGACGTTTCTATGGTCATCGTAGCTATTGGTTTTTCGTTTCCCGCATTACTGCTTTGTATAACTAACGAATCGCTTGTTTCCTTCGGTGAAATTTCAGCTGAAGTCGTTTCCTTCGTCGAATCGACAGATTCCTTTGGCATTTCGATTGCTGATACTGCCTCTGTTGTACCCGACTCATTCCACTGTTCAGATTCTGATTCCGATTCAGTAGTCTTGGCACTTTTCGTTGATGTTTCAGAGTTCGATTCAGACATTGGATTCGTTTGAGTTGTGTATTGACTTGTGATTTCAAATTCAATCTGGCTGCTTCGTGTGACTATAAGTTCGCCTGTTTCCTCAGTGGAAAATTCAGTTACAGTTGTTACTCCGGTCGATCCTAATGATTTATCTGTCGTTTCAGCAGATCTATTCTGCGTGGACTCTGGATGTTTTGTCAGCGTCACTGAAATCGTAGACAGAGTCCTTTCTCCCGTCGAAACTCCTAGGTCATTAGTCAGTTCAGTAGTACTGCTCCGTGGAACTACCGTGCTGCTCATTTCTGTCGTTGAACTTTCAACCAAAGTCATTTCTTCGTCCGAAAATGTCGGTTCTTCGATGGTTTCGGTAGTAACGACTTGCGTCACTTCGAGTTCACTCGTATGAATCGGTGAAACGTCAGTCAAACTCGTTTCACCGCTTGAAAATGATGATTTCTGTGTGGATTCAACAGCCCTAGTCTCTGTGGACTCGGAGTTGCTTATCTGCACTGTTAAAATTGTACTTGAAATCGTTCGTAGCGTAGAATCTCCCGATTCATTAGTCCATTCAGTCGTACTGCTCTCTGTAACTTCTGTATTTGTATTCTCCTGTGAAATTTCAGCTAAAGTTGTCTCTTCGGTCGGAACTGTTGACTTCTCCGAGGTTTCATCAGTTGTGCTTTGCGTTACTTTCAGTTTCTCTGTCTCCATCGATGAGAATTCACCTACCGTAGTTTCATTGCCCGAAACTATCGATTCTTGTGCCAATTCGACAGTGCTGGTCTCCTTAGACTCTGGATTATTTGTCTGTAGTATTGAACTCGTGGTCGGTCCTATCGTCGAAATTTCTGACTCATCAGTCAGTACAGCAGTACTGCTCTGTGTAACTTCTGTATTTCTAGTCCCCTTCGATGTAACTTCAGCCGGAATTGTTTCTTCGTTCGGAACTGTCAATTCTTTCCCAATTTTGCTAGAAGCACTGTGCGTCACTTCTAATTCCGGTGTCTCAGTCGATGAAAATTCCGTCGCAGTCGTTTTTCGTGTCTTGGCCAATGATTCCTCTGTCGATTCAGCAATGGTGCTCTTCACAACGTCTAATTTGCTTGTCTTCTCTGTAAAAACCTCAACCATGGTAGTTTCTGCGATTGAAACTCCAAATTCCTTTGTAGATTCAGGGATTATCTCAATAGGTGTCTCTCTAAAGAGAGCAGATACCTCAGGTACTTCAGAAAATGTTTGAGACCTCGATGAACTTCTATCTTTGTTTTCTTCATCGTATTCCTCCCCTTCCTCCTCTCTGTTTTTTGTAACCAGCTTGTGATCCTCACCTTCGGTAGACGCAATCGCGAATTCTGACGTTTTCGGCATAGTTTGCTGATATCGTGTCTCAGAAGAAATAGTCTGTTCAGATTCCGCACTAATTTTTGGAGTAAATTCTGTTTCTCTGATTCTCTGAGTCGATAGTTGCAAAATAGGAGCATTAGTGTTGGCTCGAATTATCTCAAAAATTGGTGAAGCAGCCAATGTTGCTACTGTCTCAAGTTCCGGAGCGAGACTTTCCGAAGAAATTAGCGCCTCGCTTGTACTTGGATGAGTAGCAATGTTCCCTCCGGTGGGGTTCTCGTTTGTCTGAAAAATTCCGGTCGTTTCTGACGCTGGTGAACTTGTTTCGCTTTCATTAGTTATCAATTCATAAACGCTGCCGATTTTACTTATCGGTAAAAATTCAGTTGGAGTCCCTCCTTCTGTTATAGTCTTTGAGTCCTCACTCGATTCAGAAGTACTACGCTGTGTGAATTCCATACTCATTTCTCCAGTTGAAATTGTCAATTTCTCTACTGAAATTTCACCTAGCGTTGTTTCTCGAGTGAAAAAATCAACTCCCACTATCGATTCCGAATCACTTCTCCTTTCAGCCTCTGGTTGGCTCGTATGTCCTATTGAGAATTCAGTGAAAGTCAGTTCTGGGCTTGAAATAATTGATTTCTTAGTCCACTCAGCAATGCTGCTTTCCGGGACTGCATTACTCGTCTTTTCCAGTAAAGTTTCATCCGAGATCGTAGCTTTGGTCGAAGATATAGTTTGCTCTGTTGATCGAGACTCGGTGAATTCAGATTCCGATTCTAGCTCAGCATTCTTATAGTTTCCTGTTGAAATCTCTGTAATTACGGAGCCAGAGGCTGTGGTCTGCGTGACTTCGAGTTCATCTATCCTCCAAAAGGAAACCCCAGATGAACTCAATTCCTCAATTAAAACTGTTGTCTTTTCTGTAGATTTGATAGTGGTGCTTTGATCAGGCTTTACTTCGCTCGTATCTTCCGAAATAATTTGAGACAGTATAGTTTTCTGGGACGAAACTATCGGTACTTCCGTAGATTGAGCACTGCTACTCTCCATGGTTTCTGAATTTTTTGTCTGCTGTATTGTGAATTCGGGCAGAGTCGTTTCCGCAGTGAAAGCTATTGATTCCCCTATCGATTCAGCAATGCTGTTCTGTGTAGATTCTATTCTGCTCGTATGCTCTATCGTGAGTTCAGTCACAGTTGCTTCTGCGGTTGGAACTTCTGATTCTGTAATCAATTCAACAGTACTGCTTTTTGTAGCCAGTGAACTAATCATTTCCTTCGATGAAATTTCAGTCAACGTAATTTCTCCGATCGCAGTGGTTAATTTCTCTGTAAATTCCGCTGTACTTCTTTGCATAGATGCTAGTCTAGTTGTTTGCTCTGATAAAGATTCACCCAGGGTTGATTGTATTGTCGAAATCGTTGACTCCCCTGTAGATACAGCAGTGCTAGTCTCTGCATCTTCTGGACGTCTTGTCTGCTCTATCAGATATTGTGGCAGTGTTGCTTCTTTGATTGGGGCTGTTGATGTTAATCTAGATGCGGCGGTCGTGCTTTGCCTGATATCTGATCTGCTCGTCTGGTTCGTCAAAAATTGAACTGGAGTGGTTTTTCCATTGGAAGTCTCTGACTTTTCCATAAATTCGTCGATGCCGCTATGTGTAGATTCCGATTCGGTGATCAGCTTTGTTAAAAGTTGAGTCAACGTGGTGTTGCCGATAGAAACTGTAGATTCCTCTATGGATTCGGTAGTTACGTCCGATTCTATGGTGAAATTAAGATCGGCCAAAGACGTTTCCATGGTCATCGTAGCTGTTGGTCCTTCGTTTCCCGCATTACTGCTTTGTATAACTAAGGAATCGCGTGTTACCTTCGGTAAAATTTCAGCTGTGGTCGTTTCCTTCGTCGAATCGAAAGATTCCTTTGGCATTTCGATTGCTGATACTGCCTCTGTTGTACCCGACTCATTCCACTGTTCAGATTCTGATTCCGATTCAGTAGTCTTGGCACTTTTCGTTGATGTTTCAGAGTTCGATTCAGACATTGGATTCGTTTGAGTTGTGTATTGACTTGTGATTTCAAATTCAATCTGACTGCTTCGTGTGACTATGAGTTCGCCTGTTTCCTCAGTGGAAAATTCAGTTACAGTTGTTACTCCGGTCGATCCTAATGATTTATCTGTCGTTTCAGCAGATCTATTCTGCGTAGACTCTGGATGTTTTGTCAGCGTCACTGAAATCGTAGACAGAGTCCTTTCTCCCGTCGAAACTCCTAGGTCATTAGTCAGTTCAGTAGTACTGCTCCGTGGAACTACCGTGCTGCTCATTTCTGTCGTTGAACTTTCAACCAAAGTCATTTCTTCGTCCGAAAATGTCGGTTCTTCGATGGTTTCGGTAGTAACGACTTGCGTCACTTCGAGTTCACTCGTATGAATCGGTGAAACGTCAGTCAAACTCGTTTCACCGCTTGAAAATGATGATTTCTGTGTGGATTCAACAGCCCTAGTCTCTGTGGACTCGGAGTTGCTTATCTGCATTGTTAAAATTGTACTTAAAGTCGTTCCTAGCGTAGAATCTCCCGATTCATTAGTCCATTCAGCCGTGCTGCTGTCTGTAACTTCTGTATTTGTATTCTCCTGTGAAATTTCAGCTAAAGTTGTCTCTTCGGTCGGAACTGTTGACTTCTCCGAGGTTTCATCAGTTGTGCTTTGCGTTACTTTCAGTTTCTCTGTCTCCATCGATGAGAATTCACCTACCGTAGTTTCATTGCCCGAAACTATCGATTCTTGTGCCAATTCGACAGTGCTGGTCTCCTTAGACTCTGGATTATTTGTCTGTAGCATTGAAATCGTAGTCCAAATTCCTTTTCCCCTAGTTGAAGCCCCTGAATCATTAATCCAGTCAGCAGTGCTGCTCGGGTTAATTTCTGTTTTCTCTGACTCCATCTGTAAAATCTCAGTCGAAGTTGCTTGTCCGGTCGAAATTGTTAGCTCCTCTGGGAGTTCAGGATAAGTACTTGGTGTAGCTTCGAATCTATTTATCTCTATCGATGAAAATTCGGTCACGGTAGTCTTACTGTTCAAAATTGTAGATTCCTGAGTTAACTCATCAGTCCTGGTCTCCGTAGACTCTGGATTATTTGTCTGTAATATTGGAATCGTAGTAGTTTCTATCGTCGAAATTTCTGACTCATCAGTCAGTACAGCAGTACTGCTCTGTGTAACTTCTGTATTTCTAGTCCCCTTCGATGTAACTTCAGCCGGAATTGTTTCTTCGTTCGGAACTGTCAATTCTTTCCCAATTTTGCTAGAAGCACTGTGCGTCACTTCTAATTCCGGTGTCTCAGTCGATGAAAATTCCGTCGCAGTCGTTTTTGGTATCTTGGCCAATGATTCCTTTGTCGACTCAGCAATGCTGCTTTTCGCAACGTCTAATTTGCTTGTCTTCTCTGTAAAAACCTCGACCATGGTAGTGTCTTGGATTGTAGCTACGAATTTCTTTGTAGATTCAGTGATTATCTCACTAGGTGTCTTTCTAGAGAGAGCAGAAACCTCAGGTACTTCAGAAAATGTTTGAGGCCTCGATGAACTTCTATCTTCGTTTTCTTCATCGTATTCATCCCCTGCCTTCCCTCCGTTTTTTGGAACTAGCCTGTGATCCTCACTTTCGGTAGACGCAATCGCGAATTCCGACGTTGTCGCCATAATTTGCTTATCTCGTGTCTCGGAAGAATTAGTCTGTTCAGATTCCCCACTAATTTTCGGAGTAGATTCTGTTTCTCTGACTCTCTGGGTCGATAGTCGCAAAGTAGAAGCATCAGTGCTTGTTCGAGCTATTTCAGAAATTGCTGAAGTAGCCAATGTCGTTACTGTCTCAAGTTCCGAGGCGCGACTTTCCGAAGAAGCTAGTGCCTCGCTGGTACTTTGATGAGTAGCAATGTTCTCTCCGATGGGGTTCTCGTTTGTCTGAAAAATTCCGGTCGTTTCTGACGCTGGTGAACTTGTTTCGCTTTCATTAATTATCAATTCATAAACGCTGCCGATTTTACTTATCGGTGAAAATTCAGTTGGAGTCCCACCTTCTGTTATAGTCTTTGAGTCCTCACTCGATTCAGAAGTACTACGCTGTGTGAATTCCATACTCATTTCTCCAGTTAGAATTGTCAATTTCTCTACTGAAATTTCAGCTGGCGTTGTTTCTCTAGTCGAAAATTCAACTTCCAATATCGATTCCGAATCACTTCTTTCAGACTCTGGTTGGCTCGTGTGTGAAATTGAGAATGCAGTGGAAGTC
Source organism: Tenthredo distinguenda (assembly GCA_947538915.1). Taxonomy (NCBI): domain Eukaryota; kingdom Metazoa; phylum Arthropoda; class Insecta; order Hymenoptera; family Tenthredinidae; genus Tenthredo; species Tenthredo distinguenda. The sequence goes on from OX384533.1 coordinate 1,807,679, forward strand.
AGTTCTGCGCTTGAAATAATTGATTCCTTAGTCCACTCAGCACTGCTGCTTTCCGTGACTGGATTACTTGTCTTTTCCAGTGAAGTTTCATCCGAAATCGTAGCTTCGGTCGAAGATATAGATTGCTCTCTTGACCGAGATTCTGTGAATTCAGATTCCGATTCTAGCTCAGTATTCTTATCGTATCTTGTTGAAATCTCTGTATTTGCAGAGCCAGAGGCTGTGGTCCGCATGACTTCGGGTTCATCTGTCTTCGGAGAGGAAACCCCAGGTGAACTCAATTCCTCAGTTAAAACTGGTGTCTTTTCTGTAGATTCGATAGTGCTGCTTTGATCAGGCTCTACTTCGCTCGTATCTTCCGAAATAATTTCAGACAGCGTAGTTTTCTGGGACGAAACTATCAGTACTTCCGTAAATTTAGCACTGCTACTCTCCATGGTTTCTGAAGTTTCCGTCTGCTGTACTGTAAATTCAGCCCGAGTCGTTTTCGCAGTGGAAACTATTGATTCCCCTGTCGATTCAGCAATGCTGTTCTGTGTAGAATCTATTCTGCTCGTATGCTCTATCGTGAGTTCAGTCACAGTTGTTTCTGCGGTTGGAACTTCTGATTCTGTACTCAATTCAACAGTACTGCTTTTTGTAACCAGTGCACTAGTCATTTCCCTCGATGAAATTTCAGTCAACGTAGTTTCTTCGATCGCAGTGGTTGATTTCTCTGTAAAATCCGCAGTACTTCTTTGCATAGATGCCAGTCTAGTTGTTTGCTCCGATGAAGATTCACCTAGGGTTGATTCTATTGTCGAAATCGTTGATTCCCCTGTAGATTCAGCAGTGCTACTCTCTGCATCTTCTGAACGACTTGTCTGCTCTATCAGATATTGTGCTGGTATAGTTTCTTTGATTGGGGTTGTTGGTTTTAATCTCGATTCGGTGGTGCTGCGTTGCTCAGACTCTGAATTACTTGTCTCCTCCGTTATAAATCCCATCGAAGTTGTATCTGTTGTTGAAACTGTTGATTCCTCTATATATTCAAGAGTGCTGCTTTTATCAATTTCTGGATAGCTTGTCAGCTCCGTTAGATATGTAGCCACAGTAGTTTCATGGGTCTCAATTGCAAATTCCGATTGAGATTCAGCAGTGCTGCTCTGCATGAACTCTGCTCCGCTTGTTTCCTCCGATGAGGATCCCTCCGAAATTGTCTCTGCGGTTGAAATTGTAGACTCCTCTACAGATCCATCAGTGCTAGTCTCTGAAACTTCTAGGTGGACTGTCTGCTTCGTCAGATGTTTAGCCGGAGTAGTTTCATGGGTCTCAGTTGCAAATTCCAGTTGAGATTCAGCAGTGCTGCTCTGCATGAACTCTGATCCGCTTGTTTCCTCCGATGAGGATCCCTCCGAAATTGTTTCTGCAGTTGAAACTGTAGATTCCTCTACAGATTGATCCCTGCTCGTCTCCGTATCTGCTAGTTGACTTGTTTGCTGCGTCCGATATTTAGCCAGAGTAGTTTCTTCGATCGGAATCGTTGATTTCAATTGAGATTCGGTAGTACTGCTTTCCATAAACCCCGGTCTGCTTGTTTGCTCCATTGAAAATCCTGGCAGAGTTGTTTCTTTACTTATAATCGTTGATTTTTCCTCAAATTCATCTGTGCCACTCTCTGTGACTTCTGGATGGCTCGTCTGCTCCGACAGATATCGAGATAGAGTAGTTTCTTCACTGAAAATTGTTGCTTCGGAAGTTACTTCGATTTCAGTCGTATCTTCTCTTGTGCTCTTCAATTCAGTCAGGCTTTCACCAATCGACGTACCCGTAGTTAATTCCGATGTAAATTTGGACTCAGCTTCTATTTCGCCAACAGTTTCTCTTGTCTTATTCAATATTTTTGGCTCGGTTATGCTCCATATGTTTGTCTGCAAGCTCGAGTAGTCTCCTACGCTGGTCGATTGACTCGATACATTCAATACACTCATAGTTCCGCTAGTTCCAATCTCAGATATGAATACCATCTCAGCATCGCTAATTCTAGAACTTGTCATAGTCTGTCTGGTCTTAGATTCGCGTTCAGTAATTTCTGCTGAGGTTATTATCTCAAATCCTCTCATTCCCCCCGTACTAAATTCCGGGCTAGTAAAGCTTCCACTTCCACCAAACTGTTCTTCCTCAGTCATCACTGCAGAAGTTGTACCAAATCCGGTATCTAACTTTGGAAGAACCGTTGTCAATTCTATTTCGCTGATGAATACGGATGTAATTCTTTGCTGGTCAGAATTGTCGCTCGAATTTATCTCTCCGATAGTCGGTTCGGTTTCACTAGCCACCGATCTTTCTGTCGTAAACTGACCTGCGATATTACCAAATGTTCTGTCCGGTTCTATCACCCCATAGGCTGCAATCTCACTAGTGAATTCGCCGTAGGGTTCCAGACCCGCGCTAAAAGTCATTTCTCCTGATGTCATTTCGGGAATGAATATCAGTCCGGTTGACAATTCTCCCATCGTTTCAGACCCAGTCATGGTGTCAGTTGATTCGATCGTAGATTTCGATTCTTTCGGACTTAAGGTTGACCATGAAAGTTCACTCGTACTACTGGCTTTGGTTTCTAACTCAGGGATCGTACCTTCACTTAAGAATACCATGCCAGACATTGATTGGAACGTTTTACTAGATTCGCTGATGATCTCACGATCAGTCGAAGTGTTCAATTCCGTCGTGCTTTCACTAGTAAATAATTCCAGCTGACTGCTCATTGCAGGAGTGACTTCGAGGGTGGTTGTTTCGGTGTTAAAAGATGTCTTCTGTGTTAATTCAGACGTAGCCTGAGATTCAATGGTGCTTGTCTCTGTCGAGGCTGTAAACTCGGTCATATTTTCATTTGTGAACATCAATTCGCTTGTCTCTTCAGACGTATGTACAGGTTCAGTGGTTTCCTCTCTTAATATAAACACCAAAGTCGTAGATTCGGACTCTGATTTAGAGCTGGTCGCGGTCCCAGTTGTGGTTTCTGTTTGAGTCGTACTCTTTTCTGTTGTGGCTCCAGACTCCACAATTTTTCGGGACGTTATAATTTCAGATGTCAATTCCGATCCAGCTGTGCTCCCGTTCACATATTCCAATCCTCCTGTCTTCGAAAGACTCGATTTTGACGCAGATGCCTCTTCGCTCGAAAGCAGCTCTTTAACTGTAGATTCAGAAGTCACTGGCTGTGATTCAGCAGTGCTCGTTCCTCCTGCAGTTTTCACTGTGAATACCAATCCGCTAATTTCCTCAGCTGTAAATTTCTGCACAGTTGTTTCTTCGTTGAAAATCAGTGGTGTCGTACTTCTCTCTGTCGTGGATCGAACGCCTCCGATTTCAGTTGCGGACTCCAATCCGTTACTCAAACCTTCTACAGTTGTAATTTCACTTTTCCCACTCATCTCCAAAATTGTTTCTTCAGATCTTGTCATCTTTCCCGTCGTGCCTTGATCCTTGTTAATCTCCTGTCCGGTAGTCAAGGATTCAGTAATCACTATACTGGTTTGCTCCGATTTCATTGTCAATTTCTGCGTTTCCTGCACAGTATCAGCTTTGTCAGTGGACGATGACCTCTCGGTAGTTGAACGCCGCGAAAAACTTTTCTCTTCCATTGTGTTCCCTTTAGATGCTTTTCGGGTTGTTATATTCTGCGGACTCGTCACTTTCTTCGTAGTGCTTTTACTCCTTGTTCCTGACCTGCTAACAGCGGTTGTCGTTTCGTCTGTGGCAGTATAATCCTGGAAAGAGTCCTCCTCGTCCCCTTTAGAACCATAATCTTTGTTTTCTTGCGAGACTGTGAATCCAAGCTCTCCGTCTTCAGGATCATAATCGACAAAATCTCCATAATTAGGCGTGCCACTATGGTCTTCGTAGACGAATGTCTCATTCAAATCCGCGGTGCTGGGTATCTCCGAGTCCCAAAGATTCGTCAGAAAATATGTCTGACTAGTGGATTCGACTTCGTCATGTGACAGACGATCAGTGGCAGTTGGATACTGATTAATCTCACCTTTTGGCACGTTGTCAACAGGTTGAAGCGTCGGTCCATTGAGGAACGAATCGCTGTACGATTTCAGCTGAGTTCTTCTTTCCGTTGATCCGAATATCAAGGTCGGTGCCATCGTCATTGGACTAGAAACGTCTTGCTTCATTACTTGTCTTCTTTTCCTCAATTTTCCACGGTGCACAATCACCCCAGAAGCTGCGGGCTCCAGACCTACCACACTTCGAAGATCGAGATTTTCCAGTTCCTTAAAAGGCAGGAAGTATTCCTCGTCGTCTGGAGCTTTTACCGCTGTTTCATTGTACTGTGAATTTTGATCGACTGAATTTAAAGAATTCGAATCTCGTTTCTTGTCTAAAGCAGAACCATCCGACTTCAATCTCTTCAATTTCCGATGTATCAGCTTCTGGATTTTTTGGATGCTAGATTCTGACGGGAATTCTTCGACCGATTTCAACTTCCTTCCCAGTCTGATGTACCCCGATCTTTTATCATAACTTTTATCAACTTCTGAAAGCCTCTGGCTATGATTTTCCAAGTCTTCTCCCACTAATTTCGACCTCAAACTCGCCTTCGGAGCTTCACTTCTCTCCATTCCTATGATTCCAGTTCGTGACTGCTTCCTGGGTTGGTGTTCGATCATTTCATGGCCTGCCATTCCCACGGGATCAGACTCATAAATGTTCAGATTGATCTCAGTATTCGCTACTATAGGAAGATAAGGGTTGAGTATAACTCCGCTGATTTTTGGCGAATAGTCGTCACCCTCCACGGATTTCATCGGAATCGGCAGGTTCTTCAAGAAATCAGATTTCTCTCCTCCAGTGTCTTCAAAACGTTTTTCACCGTTCATAGTCGAAAGACTTTTTTCTATACTGAGAGGCTCAACTTGCCCGGGATTTTCTTCAGCCTCATAATTGTCGTGTTCATCTTCTTCCGGCGCAGCAGACTGTATCCGTCTGTGATAATTTGCGACGCGTTTTTCCCTGCTCTTAAAATTCATCTTCTCTTGCAATTTACCTTCATTTGACTCCCTCCGCTTTTCCTGGCCTGTTTTTCTCTCATCTTTGCTCCCCCCACGGGATATCCTCTTCCTCGATGAAGAGCTCATTCTTTTTTTGACTTCCAAGCTTTTATTTTCTGGCTTGACGTTCACTTTCAGAGGCTTCACAACTCGCATATTTCCAGAAACTGGTGTTAAGGCTTCTCCCATTTCATTCGCCATAGTCGAATCCACAACTTCGCCAACGTGCTCCGGCCAGATGCGAGGCTTCGAATTATCGTTAAGCTTCTTCATCTCTGAATTCTTTACCGAAGGCTTTTGGGTCTCGGTTTCAAAATGTATATTCTTCTTTTCCAATTCCCTCAATTCTTTCTCACTCGTTCCAGCCCCCTTCCCACCGAGATCACGACTTTCCAAATTGCCATCATTTTCCAAATCAAGATTATCCCCACCTTCGATATCGTCGTAGCCGTTATTTTCTCTCCGAGGTTCGTAGTCTTCGTCACCAACCTCTCCGAGAATGTCGTTGTACTCTTCCCCATCATAATCGTCGTCGTATTCCGCAAGCGGTACATCCTTGTTCTTCATCTTCGCAATATCTGCTTCGATGTGTTTAATCTCAGCGAGCATTTTCTTAATGGACAAATTTCTGCCGTCATATTTGTGATCGGACTTGTGGTGGATTTTGTCGTACCGGTGATGATGCTTCGTAACCGAATCTGGACTATCAACATTCCCAAAACCCACAGTGCTATCGAACCCCCGATGATCGCTGGAATCATTCATCTCCGGTGAATCAGTCGCTGAATACTTCATCCCTTCGGGTTCTCCCGACTTCGAATTCGGGCTGTTCTTCACCTCCGGAATCACACCCGATGATGCCGGACTTTGGGAAAAGCTCCGCATCGGAGTATCAGGAAGCTCAGTAGAATCCACGGTAGTTTCACCCGCGTTAGTCAAGCCTATTGTCGTCCTGGTTCCCAGCATTGATATCATATTCATCGTACTTTGAGTATCAATGACTATCTCCTTTGTTACCACCGCCGTTATCAACATCGGAGTAGTTGCCCCATCAGGTTTCTGATTACCTTCTGCAATTGGAACTACACTTGTAGGTATGACCGTTGTTACATGGTCAACAGCAGTCGTTGATGGCAGGATCGTAGCCGATATAGTCGTCAAATTTTGGGATTCGATTGTCTCCGGACTCTTCATGGTTCCTCCTTTTGATTCCATGTTTTTTTTATCATCTGGAAGAACAGTCTGAGCGGGTATTTCCGTTGCAATTATTCTCACAGATGGTATTGTGCTTTTGGAGGACGCGAGATGCTGGCTAGACGCCTTGTCTTGGCTTTCGCCATCTCTGACATCGCGGTTCGACATCTCGATGTCATCGTTTGCTCGAACGTCGTACAGCTTCTTCTCTAGCTCTAGAGTATCTTCGAATTCACGATCATTGGCGTAAAGATCTGGACCCCCTTTGTGCAAAGCATCTTCATCCATGCTTCGCCCTACGTTTATCCCCTCTAAAAAATTTTCTATCTTCTCCCGAGGCGGTACAGCGATTTTCAACTTGTCTAACACTTCCTCAACATGGGTTTCCGCATTACTCTGATCATCGACCACCCCTAATTTCTTGGTAACGTTCGTTCTCTTCACCCTAGTGGATACCTGCGTGTTTCTTTTAGCCACAGAATCGATCTTCGGCTTATCAACTCCCTCGTAATCTCCTTCATTTTTTACCGAAGATATCTTCGACGGTGCTTCTTCTTCCGGTGATCGTTTCTTCTCTCTGATCAAATCTTTGTTCACTAATTTTATGGTCGCAAGTAATTTCTGCAGCTCGGTTGTCAGCGGTTTTATAACCATCGAGAAAGATCTGTCTTTGACCGCACTATCTCCTCGGTTATTATGCTCCTGAAGAGGCCGTTGAAGAGCAGGACTTTCGCTGACCATTACACTCTGAGGAGTATAACTTGGCATCGGATACTCGTAAAACTCGGGGCTCCATCCTCGCGGGATGTTATAAGCTCTGACGTTCGCTAAGGCGTTAGAAGAATTCCAATTACCCGGCAAAGGGTTGTTTTCCCTTGGCTGCAAGATCTCTTCATCAATCTCAGGCCCACTACTATCGATTGCCTCTATGTCGTACTGATTTTCTGGCATTTGTCTGTTCGCCGGATCTCCGATGGCTTCCATTCCCGGTCTGTAAGCAGGAAAACTGTTCCCGTTGCTGTAGGGGAGGTTTATTCCAGGCCCAGGTCTCCTGAATCCTGATGGATTCCTGGCAAGATCCTGCGCAGACATTTCTCCAAGATGGAAATCGGGGCCATCTTTTCCCTCGTCGTCGTACGACTTCCTGAACTCGTAGGCGTTCAGATATCCCGGGTTTTCGAGACCGGCTGTTATGTTGTCGAAAGAATTCAACGACGAAGCTCCAGGATATCCCTGCTCCTCGTTCATCGGCTTGTAAGAAATCTGCTGGCCATATTTCACGAACGGTTTACCGATGTCCTCGACACGGTGATGCATGTGAGCCTTGAAGGAGAGCATGGCTGATGTCTTATCGTCCTTTTCCTGATTCTTCAGCTTCCATCTCCACTGGCTAATCTCATTTTTCGAGTCCTCGGTCAACCCGTCGTCCCTGATAGCGTACAGATTCTGGGGTAGTTGAACCAGCTGAAAACCTCTCTTGAATTTCGTGCTCGGACTATGAGCACCTCCTCTGAAAGTCTTGGTCTGGTAATCGTTCGCTGAATTCGGATCAGCGTTTGGATAATTGTATAAGCGGCGAGCTTCGAGTGGAAGAAGCTGCTGAGAAGGAGGCTGGATTCGGTAAGGATCCTGCCAACTAATACGGCCCTGATCCAGAATTTGCTGCGGGTTTGGTCCGGGAAGTTGGAGAGAATACTGAGGCCTGAAATACTGCGGGGCAGAATTCTGGAGGGTGTTTTGGACAGGGTGCATCAAAGGCGGTTGAAATCCAGCCCAAAAACTCGGAGCAACACTCTGCACTGGTTGTTGCAGCGTAGTCGACGAGGATCCAGTGACTGTCTCAGACGTTGAAGCAGAGGAAAGATCTTTGTTCGGTATCTCTGATATACCAAAGTTAACTATGTAGCTTTTGGTGTTGTTTATAGCGTCTTGAAGCGGTTTTGGCAGCACAGACTGAAGCGAACTTTCCGGTTTCTTATCCTCCTGTGTCACAGTCTGCTGACTAGTTATACTAACCGTGACTTGACTCGTATTCACCGTTTGCTGGGTAGAAGAATCGCACTTTATTCCCTGTGTCGAAGTGTTACCTATGTCTCCAATGGTTTGTGTGGTTTGCTGAATTTCCGATGAGTTCAAGCTGGGCTGTGCTTGCGGTTGCGGTATCTGTCCGAGATTTGACGGGGCTTGAACGAACCTCTGATAAGTTTCCTGGTCAGATTTATGCCCCGCGTTCGAATCAGTCGGTGCTCCAAAATTTTGAAGAATGTACGCAGGACCAGGAGGGTAGTTCCTCGATCTATAGCTTTCAGAACTTTGCGGTTCGTAATTGTAACCCGGAAGAAACACTCTCTCATTCAGCTGTGATTTCTGAGGCCCATTCTCTCCGTCGACAATCAATTTCTGATCGTTATAATTATTATCGGGAGTATCGACTGACTCTGGCACCAGAAGTGGAGGGTCAGCTACTTGCCAGATCGGACGAGCCAACTGATCTTCGTTCACAACTTGACGACGATAATTCCCAACGTTCTCGAGGGGTTCTACCGCCAATTTATTAGCAGCACGTTTGCTCATCATTTTTTCGGACAAATCCTCGGCTCCTGGAGTTTGCGGAGGAGAAATTTTCGCGGGGTATTCTTCCGGTACATCTCTGTAAATATTGTCACCCGAATTTCCGTCGTTCTCGATTTTTCTTTGGCCCATCGTTTCAATTCCTCTCTCAACGTTTCGCCTCTCCCTGGACTGTCCATCGACGAACTTTTTACGTCGGTTCCCAGAGGATTTATGCCTCGATTTCTTCCGACGTTTCAGAGGAACGGAGGAGTGCGGCACGTACAGAGGTTCTTTCTCTGATATTTCCTGATTCTTTGCTTCATCGACGTCTCGCCCATTCCTGTACCTGCGGATTCGGTTAGAGGGCTCAAAATTCCTGTCGTACTCACGTGGGTCATCAGAAGCGTCAGGGATGCACAGCTTCGGAGGGAACGGTCCTTCGACGTCGATGTTCCCCAAAGCATATCGTCGGAACGTGTCGTCGTCCCCAGATCCTCTTGCAACGTACATTATGGTATAAAACACACTGAAAAATGTAAAAGTGTCAAGAAAGGAGGGAAATGCGCCGTTTGGTCTCCGCGAACACTCAGAAAAACGTATTTCGACAGCTCACCCGTATATTACGTGATATCGCATTTGCCTGCGTAGCCGATGTCGTTCGTCATATTAAAAATCCGCGTTTTACATGAATGAATTCTTCTCTCCGGGAATAAAACTAATTCAAAAAATTTATTCAGCTGGAGTATAGCGGACCAGGGTGTCTCCTTGGCTGCAGATTACTAAGGGCGGTTTCGCCGCCACGGAACTCCGCGAATATCATTAAAACTAATATATTGTCTATAAGGACTTCTCCTCGGCTTGGGAAGATCCGACTTTTTTTTGTATATTAAATATTATTAAATATATTTTAGGATAAAATATGATCGCTCTTTTTCTGAGTAACACTCGTAAAGCTTCGGTTGTTTCGCCGGCATCGATTCGTCCCAATTATATCAGAAAATGAAAATTTCTCGGTGCTAACTTCGCGGTAATCCGTAGATTTTACGGAATCAAGCAAGCCCGTAGCTAGGACGAACAGTGCCTGAATTTGAAGAAAGAAAAACAACTTTATGTATGAAATTCGAAGCCCGGATCACAAGAACGAAGGCGAAGTCTTAGGTGCTGACCGTCTGGACACACAATTAAGAATCGAGAGTCCTAGTGGTGCTTCAAAGAGAAGAGATATCAGACGAAGGAGGAAACCAAAGAAAATACGACCAATATCTTTCGCTTCTTTTCCTTTCGGTCTTTTTATTTTTCGATCAAGGTTCTATTGATTAGTGGCGTTTTTTCGTTGTATGATATAATTTCGATTCTGCGTTCGTCGATTTTTGAGGAGATTTTTCATTTAACTTCCGGATCCCCGTATGCCCTGAAGTTTTGGAATAGCCACCGCCTTGATACGGAGATTGAAAGTAGCCTCGCGTCCCGAGGAAGGCTGTTTAGTCTTCAGGAAAGAAGTCGCCCTGCCTTTTCCGAGGTCTTCGTATTCTCCAGAGGCCGAATTCTGGAGACGGAGGAAAGGCGGCTGAAGAAACGAGCTCGGAGTAACTTCCTGCGGATTTCCGGTCGTCTTCTTAGCCCCCGTTTCTATGGGGGCGGTGGTTTTGTCCATGTGAAACGAGCGCCTGAAGAAGTTCTCGACGCCCTCGAAAAACCCGGGTCTCTTCTTCGCGGTCGTTACGACTGCCGTTGTTTCGGAAGAATCGGTTCCCTGCGTAAATTCCGGGTCAGATTCACGGCCCAAATTTTTGCCAGAATTTAATACCAGGGGTACTTCTGCAGGTGGAAGTCGCCATTGGCCTGCAACCACCTCAGCAGTCCCACGGAAGTTTGGACAAGATCCGTTCGCATTTGGATGAACAAAATCTAGCCGTAGTCTTGCCCCATCGCCCACGTGCTCGGGGTGATTTATTATGTAAAACGGGGGAGAAGGGTCTTCGGAATTCCTCTGCCTTTTCAAAAATCTGTTAATACTGTCGACATGCTTTTTCGATCTCGATTCGCTCCGCCTAGACGTCGCCTTTCGAATCTCTCCTCTGTTTTCCGGGACGGAATTTTTCGCGAGCAGATTTTTCAGTTTTGAAATCTCAATCGGAGTCCGGTATTCTCCTGTAAGAATTATGTCATCGCATACTTTGTGAAACATGTTTCGTATTTCATATCGCGTTACAAATCGTATTACGTTACCTTGTTCTTCTCCGACTGCATTTAGTCGGTGAAAATTCTGATCGCATAAAATTGCGATGTAAAAAAGGATGTGGAATAGCATAAGCATGTCGTGCTCATATCTCCGAGGTGATTCCTCCGTCCTGAAATTCGTTTTTAGATTGAAGAAATCAATCGTTTTTATACGAATTTGAATCTTGAACAATTTGCAAAAAGGAAAACTTCACGTCGTCACGAAATCTGAGAACAAAATAATGCCGATATCTGGTGGCCGTTGATTTTTTTCTATTCGAATATTGGAAATCGATTCCGACTGCAATATATCTTCTCTTATATCGCAATTCGTGCGATTATACACAAAGAAACGTCTCAGGTGGTCAAATATCAGGAAAAGAAGCTAAACAGCTAAAGCTTTCCTCGATTTTATCAAATTAAAGAGATTTACAGCTTCGTAAAAGACGAGGACAGGTTGCTGCAGCTCTGAGATACTCGAGTTGCAAAATGAAAAGAAATATTGAAAAAAAAAGACATATCCACCAATATAGGATGAAACTGACGTATCCGCGGGTTCCTATTCGACGTTTGCAATTTCCTTTGGCAAATATTAGCCCGCTAACGTAACTTGATATTCTGATTGTCAACGGATCGCTTCCACCCCCGAGCCTTGATGAGATTTTATTATTTTTTATTATCGTCTTAATTCTAATTCCTGTGCGGTAGTAGAACGCTAAATATTTTGCACATAATTCTAAACGAGGGTGGTCGAACGATATCGAATTATATCTAAGCTTTTATCGTAAAATATTAATATCGAATTTAATCCTAGGTCAAAGGGAAACAATCTTATCTTGTTAACGATACTTAATACAAACATGTCCAGTGTGTTCGCTGATAACGTTAATTAAAATCAAATCTTTATTATGCGTTCAAGATATCAAATATTTGTTATATTATGCCTAAAAATAATATAAAATATTTAAAATTAAGGGTGTATGTTCTTCGCGTTGTTAATTAACGTTAAACTGTACAGATATTCGCTCTTATTTTTTTCATCATTTCATTTCGCGTTATTTTTGGGATTTGAAAATCTACCGTATCCCACCTGTACGTGGATAAAATGACCCTGCTGGTAATTAACTCGGTTCCAGAAGCCGGGGATAAAGCTTTCGTTTCCCTCCTCCGAGACCTTTGTTATTCAAAGAAAGTCGCGCAATAAATGCTGGCCGGTTTCTCTCAATTTGTTCTGATCCCTTTTGAGCCACGACAGCTTCCACTCGCCCCAAGCCATCCGGACTAGCTATAATTAAATTGTCTTGCAGCTCTGACTCCCAAGTTGCCTTAATATTGTTCCTAAAATTTTCTAACCATTGCTGAATGAAATCCTCCCTATATTCACCCCACCAGCCAATTGCCATACGTTTGGAATAATTAAACACAGAGATCAGCGGAATCCTGAATCCGTCATTTCAACATTTCTGTAATCCATAATTTTGAAAAAAAATAAGAACTGATCATCCTACGGCTTTAGAAAACAATTTTTTTTTTTTTTTTTTAATTAGGGAACAAAATGATGGAATCTTAATCAGTTCTCTCCGATTACAGGTGTCTGTGCTGAGGCATGCGCTTCAGGATCTCAGAGGATGGGCGGGAGAGTAGAGGATAAAAGGAACCCGACGCTTCTGCTCACGTTCAAATTCTGAAAAGCTTGAAAACGGAGTTAGAGGAATTAGAGTTGCACTCGTTTCGGGTAAATCAAGAAGCCATCAATTTTTAACTATGAATATCGCAGTGGGTTGACGAGTTTTAGTAGTAAAAATAAAAGCCGGGTTCGATCAGTCCCGAAAAATGATACTCCCCGCGATTCTTATTCTCATTTATTTTCACCTGTTGCTCGCCTTCGAGGTCAATCAGCAATTGGACGATCTGATCGATGGACAAAACGGAAACAGTGAGTCTAATTCAAGATTTAATTGTCGGATAAGCTGGAGTCCGAATACCACAGCAATCCTTGAAACTATAATTACCAAGCGAGTAATGCAGGCGCTTTCCAGAGAATAAACCCACTTCCAAACCATTTAAAAAAAATCCTACAACTATCCAGACCGATGTCACGTACGCTGCAACGAGTGCGAAAACGCGTTAATTTATTCCTCTCGATGAAAATCCCTGAAGTATTACGATTAGATAATTAAATAAAGAGAAAACCTCCGCTTAATTACGTAGTTTTATATCTTCCGGTAAATAAACCCGTTGTACTACATACACTTCGTAGCAGAACTTTTAAAAATACTTTACTCGTTTGAAAAAGTGAATACGATGTGTGTCATTGCAGGATATAAGAGAGAGGACGATACTGGACGTTTTTTCGATCGAATGAACGAAGAATTGCTGGTTCTTAATCGAGCCAGTGCGATTTTGGAGTGGCAGGGTCTCACCTGTCCTTCGCCCCAAGTTTCTAGTCTGAACGAAAAAATGTCACGATTTAAAACGACCTGGCGTAATACCTGGTGCTCTAGGATGGGATTAAAGAGGCAGGAATCACAGAGGCTCGGATTTTCGGAGAAAAGAATGATCCAGCTGTTGTGCAGAGGACCGAAATACACGCCGTATCAAGCCAGGTAAAATTCATTTCTAATCATCTAACGTTATCAGCAAACATATGCATTTCCGGTCTTTTTCAGAGCTTTAACAACCATTTTTGAAAGACTTTCATCGAGTTACGCGAGCGCTCGAGTGTGCAGAATCGAGGAGAACAATTTGCAAAAATGTTACCATGGAGAACCCGATTTGGAAAGACTTTTGACGACCTCTAAGTACTCGGAGATTTTCTTAACTGCCAATAAACTCTACCGATCTTCGATTTGACTTTGAATTCCTGTCATTTTTTTACCATTTAAGGAACGAGACTGAACTCCGATGGGCTTGGACTTCCTGGAGAAATGAAATGAGCAAAGTTAAGGGGCTTTTCGCGGCGTCTGTTACTCTGCAAAATCTCGGAGCTCGCAACAACGGTGAAAAATAATGCGAAGCTATCGGCTTTCGGATTTTTAATATCGTCTCCATTTGATAATCAATTTATTCCTAAACAGGATATCACGATATCGGTCAATGCTGGCGAGAGGAACTCGAGAGTTCGAACTTGGACCATTTAGTCGATGATTTGTATCGCCAAATCGAACCACTCTACGAACTCCTCCACGCAGTCGTGAGATTTAGATTGGCTCAAAAATACCCTGACATTGTTGACCCAAAAGGGCCGATCCCTGCCCATCTTCTAGGTAAATCTAATTAATTGAAGAAAGACAGAATCACCGAATTACTTATTCCAAATTAATTACGTACTAGGGAACATGTGGGCTCAAAATTGGGAATCCCTCATAGACATAATTTGGCCGGATGCAAGCGAGGCTACAGGAAACGTGACGGAAGCGTTGATCAGAAAGAACGTCACCGTGGTAGACATGGTGAAAAGAGCCGAGGATTTCTACGTCTCGATGGGTTTACCACCGATGACTACCGCCTTTTGGGAAAATTCGATTTTCGAAAGGGGAAATAAGTCCGAACGCACAAGCTGCCACGGTACTGCGGCGAATATGTATCGAGACGGTGATTACAGGTGATATAATTCAATCGATCTCGAATATAAAGTTTATCGATAAACTGAGAAATGACTTCTTTACAGAATTCTCGTCTGCGCCGAAGTGAACGCGGAAGATTTTTACGTCGTCCATCACGAGCTCGGACACATCCAGTATTACATGGCCTACAAAAACCAGCCAGCCATATTCATGGTAAAAGTCGATCGTCTATTATAAAAAACGAACTTTGCAATCTGTACGAATTTCAATATCGAGTAAGTCTTTTTATCCTCAATTTTACACCATAGGACGGAGCCAATTCAGCTTTTCACGAAGCGGTTGGCGATGCTGTGATGTACGGGGTGATGACTCCACAGCACTTACAGCGGCTGGGACTGATCTCTGATTCGCCTCCAAAAGACGGTAAGTAATTCAAAAACTGTCTAAATATCTTGTAATAAAAACCAGCTCATTTCTTCTCAATTTTATCAACTTGTAATCAATTCACATATATTATCTTTGTATCATAAAATTGTACGGTTGTGTAAATCAAGCGTAATAATGCTCTCACTATTGATAAAACTGCTGCTTCTATTGTCTAATGCCAGAGAAACTGTTCAAAACATTAAAAACTGGTCGAAACTTGAACCAGAAACAATAATTCGTGAGTTAACAGCGCCTGCTGCCACGCAACCAGTCGTACAACTCGCTGTAGTCAGCCGTCTGACCATCTAAGGTGTTTGCTACTACTTCTGAGCGTTCTGGTCTGATCAAACCGCTCCTTACTACTTGGCATAGTCTGACTAACGCGCGAGCTTACTACTTGAAAATTACGTAGAGAAATGCAGGAGGAAGAGAGCAGAGAGTTGATAATGATTTAACGATTTACAGATTTACCGTTTCTTTTGAAACAAGCTCTGTCAAAGATACCGCAATTGCCACACGGTCTAGTCGTTGATAAATGGCGATGGAATGTATTTAACGGAGATATAAATCCGTCGGTTTATAACGCAGCGTGGTGGGCTATCACGAAACGATATCAAGGCATCGAGCCGCCCACGCCTCGTTCGGATTCCTTCTTTGATCCTGCGGCTAAATTTCACGTGACCGATAACACGCCTTATATTAGGTAAATTATAAATGAAAAAATGCGGCATTGATGCTTTAGAAAACTTATTTTAACTTCTCTCTTATTCTATTTTTACAGATATTTCCTCGGCTATATATTACAGGTACAAATTTTTAAGGGAATGTGCGAGGCTGCGGTTACGGGGAAAGTGGGGGATCCGAATTTCGAAATTCCATTGCACAGGTGCGATATTTACGGATCGAAGGAAGCTGGTAAAAAGTTAAAGTAAGTTCACATACTATTTCGTAACGGAAAAAAAAATCGTATCTAGATTAGGGAAGGGTTAAAAATAATTGACCAAAACTCAAGGATCATTTTTATTATTTTATTTTATTTTACTTTTTTTTTTACGAAAACAATAGAAAAGATTGGTAAAAAAATAAGGAAAGCTTGTCCTCGGCTTGATTTGTTTCTCGACACAGAATGAATACAAATTTTTGCAGTTTTTTTTTTTTGAAATCTATAAAGTTTAGATTAAAAACGACTACTACATATTTTCTAGTAAAGATAGTTGAAGATTGTACAAAAAAAAAAAATTCACTATTTCATTCGGAGAAACGGTTGTGAATTTTTTTTTTTTTGCGAAAACTTTCGGCATGCCTCATTATTATTGCTGCTATTATTATCCTGTTTAATATTTTAAGACAGCTTATGGGCCTTGGAAGCAGCGTTAATTGGAAATATGCGCTTTACTTGGCGACTGGTGCTAAAAACTATGAAGTTGAACCTTTGCTACAGTATTATAAGCCGGTATACAAGTGGCTCAAGCTCCAGGTGAAATACTACAACATCCCAGTAGGCTGGGACAAAGAAAATTGAAAGAATCGTATAATTCCAGCGATACTTAGCCCAAAAGACATATCGGCACACAAGCACGGCATTTAATAAAGAAAAAACAATCTATTATGAAATCGAATGATCGAAATTTGGTAATTCTCTATTCGCATATACTAATTGTGTAAAATAACGAAAGAAAAAAAGAAGATATAGCAAGATAAACTATTGTTCGAATATTATGTCCGTAAAGATCCTTAATAATGACCAAAAAGAAAACCTAGGTTTATGAAATTCTTCTTCTACAAACTATTCATCTACTGTATTGTACTGATAATAGAAAAAATTGACTAAACAATTATAATATTCTGTATAAATATGCTTAAAATTATCGTCTGGCTAAGAGGACATTGAGTACGAATATCTGCCCAGTCGTAATATCAAATTGAATAGAAAATTAAGGATACATATCACTGATAGTTAGCGATATTCATTGGAGCTCGAATTTCCTTCAAGCAAGGGTAGATAGTATAATAGTAGTTTACAGTATTCAGTTTGTCTTAAAATTAATTATTAATACTTAAATGGCATTTGTTTTTTTTTTGTTTTGTTTTTTTTTTCGTTGCGAGCCCAGACTAATCGAATAAATTATCCCTATCTAAATTCAACCCATATTCTGCAATGATCCTAGACCCTCGTTCGTGAATACGTCGAACTCCTCACGACTCAATAAAGCTCCTCTTACATCGTCGAGTATTATCGTATCCGGACATCTGAAAAATAAAATAAAACAAAGGTAACACAAAATCCTTTATTCCAAATCCACAAATTGCCACAACTCACTTGTTGCTGTTTCTTTCCCAAGCTTTTGCTAGAGATCTTCTAACTAGGTCGTCCACCAAGCACTGCATCGCCTAAAAAATAAATAGAAGGGATTTCAATGCAAATAATAGAAAGGAAATACCACATCAACTTCCCCAATTCATGTATTATCATTATCAGACAAAGAATAACAAATTTACCTGTGCAATAACACGTTCTGCAGCAGAACCTACAACCCCAGGTATTATTTCTTCTTTCTGCAACCTGACGCCAATTTCTCTAGCCGTTTCGTTGACAAAGGCACACGGCAGCTGGAGAGGAGGCTCAACTTCTAAAGTAATAGTGTCTTCGGGCAGCTCCATGACCTCAGTTTTAACTGTAACAAGTAAAGTTCATACAATTTATTATTTGTTGCAGAGAAGAGAGTTATATATGTAAATTTCGGAAATTTTTTAGACCGAATATTTCAACTTTTTACACAATTTGATACACAAAGACAATTACTTTCGGTTTTTATCTTAGCTTCAGAGACATGAACGACGTCAACTTCGACGTCGCTTTCGTAGTTGCAGTTGTTCGAGTCTTTGCAGTTATCTAGCCATTCATTAAACTGCAAAGATTCAGTGCACGTCGATATTGGCGAGCTGTTTACATCCGGTAATTTTTTGCTCGTTTTAGTAGAGCCGTTTCCTATAGCCAAAGAGGACTGCACTGGTGTGTATCCATGGATTCTGGCCCAGTTCAAAATCTCTCTAACACTCCAAAGCTGCTCATTTACAAAACCCTTCTTCTTCAGCAAAGATCTCACCATCTTGGCTCTATACCACTGAAATTACAAACATTGAGTTGAATTTCATCCATTGATGCAAACTCCTGCCGCGTCTCTATGCTCAATTTATTTAATATCGAACCTCATGCGCCCTTTGCTTTCCCAAGGGGTAATTGAAGAATTCCTCTTGGGTGCAGCAAGCGTATGGATGCATTTGCTTGTAATCTGAGTCCTTCGCCTCCTCCGTAATAAGTGGTATCCGCTTCATGATATATCGCAGTGTTCCAACGGTATCAGTCAGTTGGACAGTTTCTATAGATCTGTTTGAAAGAAGAATAAATTAGGATCCCATTTTACTAACGAGATTTTTAAGCCGAACTAAAAATGTTGAATTACCTAAGAATCTCTTCATACACGTCCCTCTTACTGAGGATCTTCTGTTTATCCTTACCGAGTGTAACACTGACTTTAGTAGACTTAGGCTCGTCTATATTATCGATCTTTACGGATTTCGGTAGTCTTTTGAGTTTCATTTGCGCAATACGGTTCTCTAAAATCATGTTCCGCCTCTCATTCTGCGCCCCCTGCAATGGTGTAGCTATTTGCAGCGCAGGTACAGTGGAATTTGAATTCAGCAATAAACTGTTGGATGGATATATCTTCAATATAGTCGGAGGTTTGCTCGGCTCTAATTTAACGATCGGTTTTTTTAATATGCTGATGCTTGGTTTGAGCAGAGAAGTTCCCTCTGCCGGTTTAGACGCCGCAGTCAAACTCAGCGAGACTTTGTTTATGTTTATCAAACTCTCTTGATTTTTCTCATAGAGTACAGACCTAGGAGCTACTTGTCTTGAGTTTAGGGCGGCAGTGAGCGAAGAATTGTTCGCGGCATTAACTGAGATTAATTTATTGTTCTTCAAGACTAAAATCTGCTTCTTTCTCGTCGGCTCAAAGGGCGGCGGTATCGTTATTTTCAAAGGCTGAGATTTTGAGGGCATAGACTTCAGGCTCGACGCTAATCTCTGCATTTCTAACTGCTGAGAATTATTCTTTAACAATTTATTACCAGGAGATTCTAGCTTAGAATTTATCTCTTTTTCCGCAAAGCTATAGTCTTTAGAAATTCTCTCCATAGGATTAATTCCCGGTTCTAATCGTGCTCCAGAATATTCAGATTTCTCTTTTCCCGCCCCATTTTCTCCGTTCGATAATTCTAACGTCTCTTGATTTCCGAATATGATCCTCTTTAGGCCGCTGTCCGCATTTCCTACAACCGATACTTTTGCCGGTTGAATTCTCTTAGCTAAAATATTTTTCACAACGTTAGAGTTGGCTAGTTTAACAAACTCTACTTGATTGTTCGGTAATTTTCCTATGTCTGCCATGAAAAAGAATTT
This sequence comes from Tenthredo distinguenda, assembly GCA_947538915.1. Taxonomy (NCBI): domain Eukaryota; kingdom Metazoa; phylum Arthropoda; class Insecta; order Hymenoptera; family Tenthredinidae; genus Tenthredo; species Tenthredo distinguenda. The sequence goes on from OX384533.1 coordinate 1,827,145, forward strand.
ATCGTTGCATTTAACCAGCTTTATTGGCATCGGAGAAGCAACCTCGCCGTTTTGGGGACTCTTTCCTGCATGCTTTGCTACCCCAGTTCCTTGATTCATTTCAATTTCCGATGCGGACTGAGAAATATTACTCCCCAACTCGCACTGCCCGTTGCTATTTGCTCTCGGCGCAACAATTTCATCGGACTTCTCTTTACCTTCCTTTTTATCATTTGGGCAAAGACTATCCTTTCTCATTTCAAAGTCGCCTAGATTCTGGTCCTTATTTTCTAATTCTTGACTGTAATTGGACGGAGAATGCTTAATGGTGACATTATTTTCCATTGAATGCACTACTTCTGTACATTCCTGCTCTTTGAAGACGTTACTAACATAATTGTGTTCAATTTTGATACAGTTTTCGTTTATCAGTTGGGAATTATCGTCCGCAGAAGCCCGTCTCTCTATAGGCTCTACCTTGACGGAATTGTTCAAAATATTTGACGAATTGACTAGCATTCCCGACCCTTGAGACGAATATTCTTTCTTTATTATTGATAAATCTATTTGATTGTCTTTCGATTGAATTTTGTCGTTTGGGTTACTCGTTAAATCTTCAAGTCTCATCTCTGAGTCTAAATTCTTCTTAAAATTATGCGGCGTTGTTGTGTGGATCCATATATCGACGACTGTCTCAGACCCTATAATCAGAAGGGTTTTTTGTTCTTAGATTAAAACGTAATTACAATGGTGTGTAAAATTGGATGAAACACGGCTGAAAGCTGCTCACCTAAAGTTTGAAGACCAGTATAAGTGCGATCCAATTTGAGATAGTGGATAATGTCCATCGGCTTGTTCAGAACATTTTTAAAATGCAGCTGCACTCGCAAAGGAAACTCGCCCCAGCCTCGTCGGGAAAGATGAAACGGCGGGGATCTAGAAAAGTGTAAATAAAATGGTTAGAGGTAATAGAAGAGTGAATTCCAAGGACTGATTTTTATCCTTTAAGACCCAACTCACACAACTTGGACAACGTCGTTAGGCTGATAGCTAGGATGAAGAAAGAATCTGACTTTGCTAACAAAGTCTGTAATATCAGGGGCATCTTTGCTGCCCCTGACATACATCATCCATTTATGACTCGCCCCGTCCTCCCTCCAGTCAGGCGGAATCCATTTAGATATATTTCCGACCACAATTCGCTTGCGTACTTTGTGCCTAACTCCTCTCGAGGGACTAATAGCTGTAGGAAGATTGCTCTTGGGTGGTATATACCTAGGAATCTTTTTAGGAGATTCCTCGGCTACGCTTTCGGCAGAAACTTTATTCGGTTCCAAATTCTGGCTACTATTTATTCCGGAAAATTGCCCCAATCTTTTCTCTATCTCAGACACCTCGACCTTTACTTTTGCTTCTGTTCTCTCGTTATTTTCCGAAGCTAACTGAAAATTCCCAGAAGTTGACGGGCCCGGGTCTTCTAGTCCCACGCCGTTTTGTCTCCTGGGAGTTTTACCTATCAGACGTTTTATCGCAGGGTGTATTTGCGTCTGTTTTGTCTCCCCCGCGGACTGTGGTGCCTGGCATTGTTTGCGATTGTAAAAGTCGGTTATAACAACGTAGCGGAGAAGGTGTAACGTCTTCAACGCCTTGTGCAGGCGATTTTGAATCTCCAGAACCTCCTTTTCCTTAGCGTCTATCTCCTTACTGAATTCCTTCTCAACTATCCCTATTATTTTATTAGCTGTATTAACCCTCGCTGTTTCTTCGTACAGTTTCTGCTGCTTAGCATTCGTTGGTCCCGGCGATACATAGTCAGGGTCTTGGTCATCTGACGGCCTTTTAGGAGCGCTCATTTAACTGAAAGAATGGCAAAAACAAAAAGATAAGAGTTGGTATGAATTTTTTTAAATTAAGGTTATGTCGCAGGAGGTTAGACGCTGTTGACAATATCGAAGTAAATATAATTTCGGGAGTAAAACGATTCTCATATTTGGAAACTAGACTATATAGATGCTTGTTTTATTATTTATTTATAAACTACATGTGTAAATTGACAGTACGTATGCACCGCGGGACGCTATAGGGTATATAATCGTAAATTACTCAATGATGTGTTATGTTTGATGTTATTTGAGAATACGTATTAAAGCTTATGATTTATTGACTCAAATATACTTACAGATCATTTATATTGACTATTTGAAACGAAATATAGCGTCAGAATTGGTTGCGGCGGTATTATACTTGTTGTAGAAAAAAAAATAGGCTGCTTCTTTAACCCCGATAATCATGAACTGTTTGGATTGTTCAAAGACGCATGTTGGGTGGAGATTTAACGTTGAGGGTAGAACATGTAATCATAGATGGCGGTTCTTCGATTTATATCCACACAGGAATCGTCTGCTATGTTACGCGAAGTGTTACGATCATTTTATTAACATTATTCTTAGCAATAATATAATGAGAAACTGGGAAAGATAATAAAGCGTATCGAGTATTGTTCGGTTGTGTTTTAATCTATCTGAAAATAACAAAATAAAGTTGGAAATATATAAGTTGGTTTAGCGGAGGCGCGGCGAACCATTAGACTGGTAAACACATACCAAACATACTATAGGCATGAGTAAGTTACTATAGATATCAGGGAAAAACAAAAGCGCGTGTTACAAGATAGATATACGTATTAAACAAAAAATGGATACGTCGCCTAGTTCGTATTCGCGAAAAATGAATAATTCTTACGAAGATGAGGAGGAAAGAATGCACTTTCTGCGTATAGTATCGGCCTTCAAATACTACAGGTAAATAACCGGGGTCTAAATCCCTTCACTTTTTTTTCAACCATTTTATTTCTCTATTATACGTAAAATTCGACAAAAGATCTGATCGGCAACCCTAACCCTAATTTATAACCGGAAATTTTCTACGCCTGTATTCTTTTTTCTTATTTCATTGATTGTTCGATGCGTTAACAAACTGCCCTAAAGTTGTTCAATCTTTTTTTACCTTCAATAACCTATAAAAAAATAAAAAATATTCTTTCATTTTCAGACCCCACTCGCTCCAACGGGTTAAGAAAACGGAAACCTACTTCATGTCTCTTCCTGCTCATCACCAAAAACTTCTATCTAAATATCGCGAACATTTACAGGAGATTAAAAGATGCATAGACAACAACGACCACATTATTAAACTCATCATCAAAGACGTCACACATATTTTCGAAAACGTCAGTCCGAACACGACCCAAACTGAAAGTGTAAGAAAAGTTTAAATGGTGTGACGCACGAAAAATAATCTTATCCAACATTGTCCAATTTCTATAATTATTTTACACTTGTTATTTATCTACTAACGTCGGCGAGCCTCAAAAATCTATCTGCAAAATTTTGGAAGACGGTTTCTTTCATCTATTACTTCATTTTTTCACCAAAGTCCGAATTTGTCTCCGCTAAAACCTGATAGAGGAAAAAAAACGAAAAAAATCTTTTTTCTTCTTCTGAATTTCTATTCAAACTAACAGATTTATCTCGTGATAATTTTGTTTTCATTTTTGTTTTTGAACTCTTAACCATTAATTATTTTTACACGGATATATTCTATTATACGAAACATAGGTAGATCTGATTGCAGACGCCAAATCCTAGACCTGTTATGGCTGACCAAGAAAAAGTCCAGGCTACTATCAAGCAGCTCGTTAGAGACTGGAGCGAGGAAGGTGCCCAGGAACGACTCACCTGTTATCAACCAATCATAGATGAAATACTGCAACAATTTCCCCTTGAAAATTGGTAAGATTCATATTGAAACGAGACGAAGAAGAGTATTTTTAAAGAATTTTTCACTATCGTAGAAGCCCATGAACATTAGAATTTAACAAGGCATGGAAATTTTTCATGCCCCTCGGCATGTAAAACCTTGTAAATTTCAGATTTTATCGACGAATTCGGATTTATAATTTCTATGATTGAAAAAACCCTGTGTTAAATATTGGGTATCTTTTCAGTATACCGTCAGAAATCCAGGTTCTAGTGCCAGGCGCAGGTTTGGGTCGTCTTGCGTATGAGATAGCTAGACGAGGCTACACTTGCCAAGGGAATGAATTCTCGCTGTTTATGTTGTTCGCCTCACATTTTGTATTGAACAAGTTAGTATAACACAAAAATTTAATAATTTTTCACAACGAATCATCACCTGTTTATTTATCTTAATCCTATTATCTCTATTTCATTGTAATAGATGCAGAGGAACTAATGCCTATCAGGTTCATCCTTGGGTTCATCAATACATGAATAATAGGAAGCAAGAACATCAGACACATGCTGTTCTATTTCCCGACGTTAATCCCAGCGATCTTCCTGAAAATGCTCAGTTCTCAATGGCAGCTGGAGATTTCCTGGAGGTATGAAGCTCACTTCCAATTATATTCTCTGCGATACAGAAACGAACAGAGATTGACTTCGAAAATGCGAAAACTAATGACCTACAGATCTCTGATACTAAAATTTTTCAGGTGTATACAGAGGATAATCACTGGGACTGCGTAGCCACTTGTTTTTTCATCGATTGCGCAAACAACGTAGTACAATTTATCGAAACAATTTACAAAATCTTGAAGCCTGGAGGAGTTTGGATAAACTTGGGCCCGTTGTTATATCACTTTAGTGATATACCGTTGGAGGATTCGATAGAGCCAACCTACGACGATGTGAGAGAAGTTATAGATGGTCTTGGTTTCAGCATGGAGGTGAAGCTCACTATTATTCTCTCTTCGAAATCGTATTCTTCGTCTGTATAGATGTTTTTCGACAGATTTTGACATTCGGGATTTAATTTTACAGAAAGAAGAAATTCAGGTGAAGACGCGCTACGCACAAAACACGAATAGCATGCTCCAGTATGAGTATGACAGCGTCTTTTTCGTCTGCCGAAAACCGGGGACGAATGTACCAATGGAATTGAATCACCGTACGAGTAATGGTTCAGAATCAAACGGCTCGCAAGAACAAGAAAATTAATTACCACTAACGGGAGCGTGTCCTGTGCTTGTTGGGGAAATTGAATTGAGAAGACTTTTGTACAGTTTAATTAAAATACTTCTTCGTTGTTTTCTTTTTTTTTTATCGCTAAGCGCTTCAAAAATCATCATTCATTTATATTCTTAAATTAAAAAGTATAAATTAAGCAGAGAGAGTCAATTGGGTATTGTATACCGTACATAGAGTAAAGTTAGAATTTTATTTTCAAATTGTATGTCGTGTTCGAAGTTCACAACTCATCTGAATTTATGTTTATGAATATACCTATTTTTAATTTTTGTAACAATTAACGGACAGTTATAATACCGATGATTCAGATATTTCTAATGTGATAAGTTTATATTCTTTGAATAGTAACATAGCCTCGTATTTCAATTGCCAATGAAATAATATTAGAAAATTAAGATATCAATTTTTGCTCGTTTGACTTGATAGTCTCATAATTTCTGAGACTATAGTCAACAGACTAATACGAGACACAGTATTCTACGATATTTCATGCTAAGACAGGAAACACTTTTGCCTAGTTTCGTTCATTATTCACATTATTACCATTCTTAGTTTTATTAAACGCTGAGGCTAATATTATTAGATTTTTCTTATAGTTTATTTACCAATTTACGCACAATTGCGTAATTACCGAATTAAAATTTACACGGTTTTATGTGATGGCCTCAATATACTGCTAAGTGCATTCCTGACTGAATATTTTCATCAATTATCTCCTAGATGTCGATTGGGAAACTTATTTAGTTAAATAATGAATTAATTATTTTTTCAAATGAAGGAAGAAAACAAACACACAAAGAGTATAAATATTGTCCGCGCCAATGTCTTTGTTGATCGAAGAAAAATTTCCATTCAAGAGTCTTATAGAATTTATAAATCGATAAATCGACTTGAAAATTCACATTTTTTTTTTCTTTTTTATTCTTTTTGCTTGACATATTACGATTAGTAATCGATTGCACGATTTCCCTGACTAGCTCAACAGCTAACTTGTGGAATTAATTAAAATAATCATTAATGTTTAATGTTTATAGTTTATACAGCTTATCTATGGACTTGGAATCGTTTATATTCAAGAAATGTCAACTAGATTATTGCAATACCATCTCATGCACGGCAAGCCAAGTTTCGATCAATATACATATTTCTATTTTATTAGATAAACAAAAATTTTGAAACGTCGGGAATTGGCGAGAATTTTTTTAACTAAATAACTAACTGTATGAGAGATGGAAAAAAAAATTGTTGTTAAATAAGAAATAGGTAGCTAAAGCGCAAAGTGGATAATCTTGATTATTATGCAGTGCCTTTCTGAAGCTTTTCAAATACATTGAACATCTGATTTCCTTTTTTCGTTTTATATATAATATTTATAATGATCAAATCACAGGAATTTGCTAATAATATCGCACAAAAACGAACAAACTGATATAGAGAGAAAGTTGAAGAAAAAAAAGAATTATAAGCTGTGATTTGATTTGTGGCATATTTTTACTACATTCTAATACCTACATGTTAATTCTACAGACCCTAAGTTCTGAGTCTTTCTTCTTTTTTTTTTCTCGATTCTTATTCTTTATTTCCTTCATATTCTTTGCAGTACAAAAAGATATTAATAAATAACATTCGATGAATTAATTAAAACAATACCAAATATGAAATGTTATAACAGAAACGAGTACTTGGAACTAACTGTAAACTAGAATTGTAGATTATCTATGATGTAGAATATAATTTTTTATTAAAAACGCCCGAGATGCTAAGTTATGGCTCACCCTTTTACACACTCCTAAAACTTCCAAGTTCTATGAATCCAACATTAAAACCACAAAAAAGATGAGAATAGGAAAACTCAAGAATAAAGAGAATATTCGCTTTTTTACAAACTTTTATTCAAATACTGTACAAATAATTGTGCTATCTGACTATGCTCAGTTTGTTGCATTTTACTGTAAGTCAAAAACTGCCTTCTAAGTCTTGTAAGCTGTGGTCCGGTCCCAGAACGCTGCACAGTCAATCCATAGCCCGGTATTTTAATGTTACTTTCAATACCCAGTGTTTGTTTTGCAGATAAAATAGCCTGAAATAAACCCAATCATCAGTACATGTATAAATAGATTAAAGAATTATCAAAAAATTACGGAATGTGACTTACGCTCACAACTTCTTGTGTTATTCTATCCAACTCGTACAGATAATTTGCTGATGAAAGAGGAGGCTGAAATACGATAATGAAGTCATATAATCAATCAGAAGTATAAAAGGCATTCTCTAAAAACCAGGAAGACTCTAGCTTCAAATACATACACACTGAGTGCTCATATTTGGTTTAGGAGCCTTGACGTTATACAGAGAGTTGTAAATATCGTCGCATTTCAATTGATCCCCTGGAAAAACTGTAAACAATGGTGAATCCCATCGATTCCTATTGTCTGGAGCCTCGTACCTGTTCAAATAAAGTCAAGATCTGTTAAATTCAATTCAATTTGGCTGAATAAACAACAGCGAGAATAAAATTTAGCGTTTACCTCGCTACTAGAGCATCGAATATTTCTCTACTGTATCGCTCTTCCTCGGGACGACTTTCATTTAATAACCAAGCATGTTCGATTGGTAATTCACACTGTATTGTACATTGGGGAGTTTTGTAGAGCTTAGACATGCAGTATATCTCGTATCTGTATCCCTTTATGTAGTTACTTCCATCTATGATTAAAATGTCGTTTGGATTGAGCCGGCGTTGAGCTTCTGACTTTATATCACCGCGGATGCTTTTCTCCTTGAGAGAGTCTGTTGGGATTTCAGTTATTTATACGTAAGTAAAAGATGATTGTGGGATATGTTATATGGTAGATTCTCACCAGCGTAAAAACTATTTCTCGTGTAACCAGCCTTGGTTATTGATTCGACTTCGTTTACGATGTAGACTTTTTTGTCTTTAACTTTCTCCAAATATTCCTTCAGCTCTAGAGATCTCGTCGATTTACCGCTAGACGGTATTCCCGTCATTATTATCAACGGCATGTTATTGCCGGTTATTTATTATTCTGAAATTATTAATCTTGTATTGAAAATCGCATAACGTAACCTACAATGTAATAGCAATAGACATAACCCTACATTGCGCAGATTTCTTCATTATCGATAGTGCAAACGTCAGAGTAGCTGTAGCATATTTGATATGACGTAGCAGTTCATTCTTAAAAATGTCGAACCTGTGATTGGCCTCATGCCAACCAATCAGAGTAAAAAAATTTACGAGCTTGTCGTAGGTCAGGGATTTATGAATGGAAATTTGTACTACGGCGTGGGTGGATTCATTCATAAATTAGGCTATAGTTTACATATTTTCTACTAGATGGCGATATCATACGGCACCCCGTCGGCGCTACCAGCCAATCAAGGCGGAGCACTGAGTCGGGATATAAACACCTGTCGTGGTATCGTGGGGTCAGTGGCCCCCTCGGCGTCAAATTGTTCGTGTCGGGGTTGCGTTGACGAGATAGAAATTTGTTGTCGTAATAGAAATGCTCCGAACCTACTAACCTGTATGCCAGAAAGCAAATAGGGAGACTCCATCAATTGCGATAGGAATATATCTATTATTAAGAAATAATTATACAAATTGTACATTACTTTGACAATGAGTAAAATTGTATCGATATTGCAGAAATAAATTTCCAGACATACCAGTAATCAATTGCATCGTTATTTTCCACTTTCCTCTTCCTATGACTATTCATTTCAGGTATCGAATACGAGGGTAAATTTCCAAAAAAATTAGGTTGCATATAATAAAAAATAATAAAATATATGTGACCCAATTTTTGAAGGAAATTACATAATAATAGGTATAACGACATGCATGAAGTCTTCCTTTTTCCCGCCAAAATCTCAGCACACCTCCTAGGGTCAGATGTTCTCCTGATACCAGGAGCTAAAATTTTTCGACTTAAAATTGTTCTAACTCCGAAAAACGCTAGTATGAATGAATATACATATAGAGACGTGCATGAAGACACGTATGAATGCCTATATCTATACATACATCCAAAATTTCGGAACACCTCCTCGGGTCAGATGTTCTCCTGATACCAGGAGCTAAAATTTTCCGACTTAAAATTGTTCTAACTCCGAAAACCGCTAGTAAGAATGAATATACATATAGAGACGTGCATGAAGACACGTATGAATGCTTATAACTATACACATATCCAAAATTTCGGAACACCTCCTTGGGTCAGATGTTCTCCTGATACCAGGAGCTAAAATTTTTCGACTTAAAATTGTTCTAACTTCGAAAACCGCTAGTAAGAATGAATATACATATAGAGACGTGCATGAAGACACGTATGAATGCCTATATCTATACATACATCCAAAATTTCGGAACACCTCCTCGGGTCAGATGTTCTCCTGATACCAGGAGCAAACATTTTCGACTTAAAATTTTTCTAACTCCGAAAAGCGCTAGTATGAATGAATATACATATAGAGACGTGCATGAAGACACGTATGAATGCCTATATCTATACATACATCCAAAATTTCGGAACACCTCCTCGGGTCAGATGTTCTCCTGATACCAGGAGCTAAAATTTTTCGACTTAAAATTGTTCTAACTCCGAAAAACGCTAGTAGGAATGAATATACATATAGAGACGTGCATGAAGACACGTATGAATGCCTATAACTATACACATATCCAAAATTTCGGAACACCTCCTTGGGTCAGATGTTCTCCTGATACCAGCAGCCAAAATTTTTCGACTTAAAATTGTTCTAACTCCGAAAAACGCTAGTATGAATGAATATACATATAGAGACGTGCATGAAGACACGTATGAATGCCTATATCTATACATACATCCAAAATTTCGGAACACCTCCTCGGGTCAGATGTTCTCCTGATACCAGGAGCTAAAATTTTTCGACTTAAAATTGTTCTAACTCCGAAAACCGCTAGTAAGAATGAATATACATATAGAGACGTGCATGAAGACACGTATGAATGCTTATAACTATACACATATCCAAAATTTCGGAACACCTCCTTGGGTCAGATGTTCTCCTGATACCAGGAGCTAAAATTTTTCGACTTAAAATTGTTCTAACTTCGAAAACCGCTAGTAAGAATGAATATACATATAGAGACGTGCATGAAGACACGTATGAATGCCTATATCTATACATACATCCAAAATTTCGGAACACCTCCTCGGGTCAGATGTTCTCCTGATACCAGGAGCAAACATTTTCGACTTAAAATTTTTCTAACTCCGAAAAGCGCTAGTATGAATGAATATACATATAGAGACGTGCATGAAGACACGTATGAATGCCTATATCTATACATACATCCAAAATTTCGGAACACCTCCTCGGGTCAGATGTTCTCCTGATACCAGGAGCTAAAATTTTTCGACTTAAAATTGTTCTAACTCCGAAAAACGCTAGTAGGAATGAATATACATATAGAGACGTGCATGAAGACACGTATGAATGCCTATAACTATACACATATCCAAAATTTCGGAACACCTCCTTGGGTCAGATGTTCTCCTGATACCAGCAGCCAAAATTTTTCGACTTAAAATTGTTCTAACTCCGAAAAACGCTAGTATGAATGAATATACATATAGAGACGTGCATGAAGACACGTATGAATGCCTATATCTATACATACATCCAAAATTTCGGAACACCTCCTCGGGTCAGATGTTCTCCTGATACCAGGAGCTAAAATTTTTCGACTTAAAATTGTTCTAACTCCGAAAAACGCTAGTAGGAATGAATATACATATAGAGACGTGCATGAAGACACGTATGAATGCCTATAACTATACACATATCCAAAATTTCGGAACACCTCCTTGGGTCAGATGTTCTCCTGATACCAGGAGCCAAAATTTTTCGACTTAAAATTGTTCTAACTCCGAAAAACGCTAGTAAGAATGAATATACATATAGAGACGTGCATGAAGACACGTATGAATGCCTATATCTATACATACATCCAAAATTTCGGAACACCTCCTCGGGTCAGATGTTCTCCTGATACCAGGAGCTAAAATTTTTCGACTTAAAATTGTTCTAACTCCGAAAAACGCTAGTATAAATTAATGTATAGCCATGCATGAAGACGCGTATGAATGCCTATATCTATACATACATCCAAAATTTCGGAACACCTCCTCGGGTCAGATGTTCTCCTGATACCAGGAGCAAACATTTTCGACTTAAAATTTTTCTAACTCCGAAAAGCGCTAGTATAAATTAATGTATAGCCATGCATGAAGACGCGTATGCATATACGCACGTCGTTTTTCCTAACAAAAATTCAGCACACCTGCTCGGGTCATATCTTCGGTGTCAGGAGAAAATGTGACCCAAGAAAATAATCGCAAATTTTTTAATAGCTAAAAATGTATTAGTTCTAATTCTCTACTGTTCCTGTGTATCGTACGCTATTTCAGCTCTCGTTTATATTGAATGAAGAATCATTCAGGAAGGGGAAAGTGGAAAATAATGAACCAATTGATTATTCATATATCTCTAAATTTATTACTGCAGCATCGATACAACATTACTTATCGTTAAAGCTATATACAATTTGCAATTATTACTTTTCAAATAAATATCTACCCATTGCAATTGAATGAGTCTCTTTATTTGCTTCCTGGCATACAAGTCAACTTAATCTAAACCTCATACGTATTACAATAGTATCCTACTCAATAATATAACCAATTCTACGAATACTGAGTTCAAAAAATACTCGTTCGTTGTAATTCTAACTTGAATCCTTGTTGAACGGAAAGATTCGGACTCGAATTGACGTCCTCGAAAGACAAGTGTCACAATATCACTATATCATTCAGTGAATTACTCAGAAGACCAGACTAGAAGAATATAATTTCATCGATGAGTACATTGTTTATTCTACCACGACTTTTCTGCACTCAAACTATTTCTACTGATATATCTGTCAAACTTATATCCCGTTAAAGTAGCTACCATGCTTACTCTTCGACGCCGCGAGGGCCACTGACATTAAGTCAGGTGCGCGTGCCTTAAGTCAGTTCTCCTGCTTACCCGGGTAGTGCCGCCACAGTGGTGCGAAATGGTATCGCTATCATATGCAACCCGCATGACATTACTGTAATATCTACCTTGCAGCTGCATATCATAAGGCGTACCGATATTTGCGGCAAAGGTAGTTCGTCAATTCAACCGTACGATGGCGAGACTTTTTGTCGCCCCGCTACCGACAGACTCCGACCGAGCAAGAAGGAATACATTGACCTCGGGTAAGCGCACCTGTCACGGGGTCAGTGGCCGTGGTGGCGTCAAAGGGTAAGGACGAGGGTTGCGTTAACGAGGTACGGCTGGAACAAAGTCATTTTTTGACCAAAACCAATACTATTCTTATCACAAATATGATGAAAATTAAAAGGGATGCGTATAACGTTAGATGTATCGACACATAGTTCTAAAAAATGATTAGTTATTTCAAAATTGTAGTGTTTTAACTATACTACTTCGTATGTTTCAAGATGCAAAATGAAATTTCGATTTCCCAGGCTTTAGGTCCACGTAAAAAAAGGATTGCATTTATTTCTTAAAGAGTGTTATATTTATAAATATATTCATGCACATATATTTTTGAACATATTATAATTATCATCATTGTGATTGATATTATGAAGATTTGTGTAGAGACATAAATAAAGGATCGTATATATATGTATTACAAATGAAATGGAATCGCATAAATAAATATAAAAAAATTAAAGATGACATAAAAAAAGAGCTTATAAATACGTATATTTAGTATTATTCCATTATTTTCGGTCGTTTCTACCTCTGTTGAAATTATTTTCTGACAACTTCAATATACGAGCCAAGGAATTGGTTTTTGTTGAGTGGCAGCAACAACCCGAGGGAACGGGAAATAGATTTGCCATTGCTGTTCCGTTTTCGGGATTAATGACAACCATCAGCCGGAGATTGTACTGCTGTTTGCAAATCGTATTCTGACCTGCTACACCGACACTGAAACTTTCCCCGCATGCCTGGTCAGCTTTTCTGCAGGATAATTATGAACAGAAAATAATTTACTCGTAATATACGAAGCGCCCGATCAATAGTTATTTTTCGGTTATTTATAGTCCCATTTATTAATAAAATGCACTTACACGCAATGAGCTACGTTGATTCCTTGCTCGAAGGTATCGACGTTCACCACCCGGTGCCATCGCTCAGATTTGTTCTTCCTCACACTGAGAGGCTTCCACGTAGCCGCCTGGAATTATTATTCTACTCATTTGCCGATTCATTTTCATCATTACCGAATGAATCAAAATTCATGTATCTACTTACACTCGATTGACATAAATTGTGTGAATCGTCGTCGAATATTCTGTCGATGATTGGAAGCTGAAAACAAAATCCGAGAATGAAAATCCACTAAAATTAAAAGAGCGATTGATTATATCGGCGTTTGTACGGTTGAAAAATTATTTTTACTCACTTCGTCGACCGTAGCCAACACTCGAAGATTATCTAAGCCTTTAACGATTTCCTTCACATCATCTTCAGGATAAGCCATATCGGAGTCGCAGATTAAGTCGTTCATGCAAGCCTCCGGAACTTTCGGTGCGAACATATCTTTGTCTGCGGGTCGTATTGTACGAGAATAAATTAATTTCTAATAAACTTTAATTCTTCATTAATTCCTATACTTCGAAAACTATAGATGAATTGCTTCACATTCTGATCGAATATCGTACAAACTCACCTTTTCCACCGCCTAATATCCTAGATACTGCATCGGAATTCTTTCCGGTTCCGCTTCGGGCATCCAGTTCGTCAGGGGTCAAAAAGAGTCCGTCGTGAATAGCTTTTTCAATCAAATCTTCCTCGAATCTGGAGCCTGTCTTTTCGATTCTATGCTCTTTATTTTCGATGCTAATCTCGAAATCTGCATCTCGATATTTCACGTCAGAACTTTTGCTGTAATCGTCTGATAGAACGTCGTTGTCAAGCGGATGTCTATGCGGACCTGACCAAGGCCCTGGGCGATGACGATCGTAGGGTCGAAATTTCGGTTTCCAATTCCGGTGAGCCAGCGAATCATCCAGCTGAATTATCTGAGGAACGAAATAGGCTGTGGTTCAGAAAATAAATAAAGACACACGATTTTATACGGTTCAGGAAATTTTTAGATGATCGAATAGCGAGGAAGCTAGAGGAAGGCCTTCCGAGCTCTTCGATTAAATCTGGATAAGGAAAAGCGAGAATTATATATTTAACGTGTTAAATAATGCGGCGATTAAGAGACAGATTTAATTAATAGCGCGAGAAAAGGGAAAACTGAATATACATATATTATGCCTTTCTTTTATCTACCGCAATGTATCCGGGTTAAAGTCTTGGGTTAAAAACCACACGTGTCTGCACAGCGGCAGGAGCAAATTGCGGCGAAATGTTACTCAAACGAATGCAATGTATTCGTCTATTACCGCATCCGTGAAATAAGCGAATTTTTTAATTGGCATATATTTGAATGAATATTCTATGAATTTTCCTGGATTTCAATCATGACTCGTACGATATTAATTCTCCCAAGACTTTTTCAAATGAATAGAAAAACGATGACTTTAAGACAGACTGTTTTATTCGACGATTAAACGCAACAAAATTCGATTTTCGTGTAATATGGGTAATTTATAATCGCTAAAAGAAAAAGCGAAGATCCTTAACGAGCTGCGGTCGATTACGTTTGTTCATTTATTGAATAGGATCCTTTTACCAGTTTTATTATCTTTCTGTCTTGTTATAAGATACGAAATAATTTTTATTGCACAGGTACGAAGGATAATCGTCGACGAGGATCTGATTGAATAATTGCAGACTAATTCTCAGCGTAACATACTACATTCCATCTTCTCTCTCGTTCATATAGAGCTAATTGATGAAATTATACGGTAAAAAGGAGTCTTTACAGCAATCAATCCGCCTCGAGGAATGTTAACGCTCATTCTTATGTATCAGTTCACTTTCCCAAAATCAATAATTCCGGTTTGGTCACGGACTTTCAAAGTTTCATTCGGAGAAGAAAGACCAGCTCTGTGCGTAAGGCTTGACGATAATTAAATATTTAGGAACCGAATTCAATTCATTTATATTCACCCAAGAAACCTGAATATCGTATAAACCGTAAATACAAGAAAGGGAAATGAACTTCTGTTTTCCATGTATAGAAAAAAAAAAAAACTTACCAAAACTACGATTGCTATTCTCAAAATAATCGTACAGGTGATTTTGGGGCCTCTGCGACCTGGCCAGACGCTCTTCGCACTTCGAGACATGATGATCCACTGCCGCTCCTGTTAAATCACTTCGTTGGATATACCTAAGTGGTATAAAGTATTATGTACAACCGCGGTTAGCAGGTCCCACAGAAGTGTCGCTAACGAGAGTGAAGAGATTTGCGAAATACAAGTCTAAGGAAATAATAGAATCGCCAGGACTATATATACGATTCTACATGATATAATTAGTCAGTAGTCTCATTTCCTTTTTTTTTCCTTCTTTTTCATGATGACGATTATGAGTTTTTAATTATTTCAAGACCTGACAAAGGGAGAGAGAGAATTTTTTTTTTCTTCAATTGTCACACATTTGTTAGAAGTTAATTCCTCTTTCTCTAATCTCTAGTCTATTTTGTTACTGCATTTTTTACTCACCCGAAATTAGATGGGTAATAAAAGTACAAAGTAGTTCGATTGCATTTTGTTACGTAAAAAGTATGACTATAATAATAAATACGAAGTATGATAATACGTACGTATATTCGTTATGGAATGAAATCAAAAGTACCGGATACGTACGTCACTTCATCCGTGCAGACAGTGGCTTTCCTTTGTCTGATTAGATCCTGATTCTACCACATCCCAACGTCCTGGACGACGCTATAACTCGAGATTAACTTGACCGAGATATAAAGTGAGAAGAAATACCAAACCGATTTACAGAAAATGCGAATTATATATTCCAGATTATTCAGGCGTTTGAACGGGTTGAAATATCACCCTATACGAGTATAAAATTTCGATGGTAAAAAATCTGTCAAAAATTTAGACGATCCGCAATAGTATAGAAAACTTCGCTATTATCTTAATCGCCAACTAATGCGGATAAAAAGGATTTCCTGTATAATATACTACACGTGTAACCACGTCTGCAACACGAAAGCGATATACCACATCCGTCTATAATTAAATTCATAGTCTATTTATATTTCATTAATTTTCCTCGAACGAAAATTCAGTTTGCTGTGAAAAAGTATAATTTTTTTTTTCTTGTTTTCATAGAAATAGGTATAGAGTGTTATTTAACAATTGGATAACGCAACCGGAACGCAAAGCGACTCCCTTTATTCAGGTGCACCAGTACCAGCGATTGTAATACTACATAGACCTGTAATAATCTACTTAGCGAAATCCATAACGAGGGTTTTCGTAATAGGTACTACATACATATACGTCTATGTAAATTAATATATCAGGAAAACGAATGGAGTTTTATTACATTATTATGATTTATGGTAAAATTTGTACGGTTTATGAACCCCGCTCGCTTCGTTGCCGCGTTCTAATCACAGTATTTATATCTTGCCAAGGAAGGGCCTCCTGGAGTCCGGGTCTCGTCTTGTAGTCGCTATGTCATATTGTACCGATGACTTTCTACATACATACTTATATACTTGTCTCGGATTTGAGCGAATATCCACAAAGATTATCCGAAAAATTTATTTAAATAACCGAAAAAATAAAAATTCCAAGATTACACGTTCTGCAATTTTTTTTTCGTTTTCATTCAATCTTATCTGAATCTTAGTATCTAAATTAATTATATAAATTACACGTATGCGATGATTGCGCGGACAGATACCTACACACGTTATACATTTCCGAGAGACATATGTGTTGCATAAAAATAAAGTACATCACCGTATGAATAAATTTTAACTTTAGAAAGCCTGATCCGTCAGCTTCGCCCGTTTTGCCATTCCAAAAATTCAGTCGAATACACACATATGTATTTTTTCCGCATCGGATTGATCGAAAGTAAAAGATCTTCTGCACCCATACTGTGGTTTTCTGTTGCTTTTTTTTATGAATTTTATTTTTTTCTTTATACTTCTTAATTTTTGTTTTTTTTTCTGTTTTTTTTAATCATCCAACAGGATTTCACTTTCTCTTCGATACAGATTTTGAACCGATAATACAGACGTCGTCGGTTGGGAAAGATTCCGGGCTTCTTACGATATCTTTTAGCGAGAACTATGAATTATTGAAACAAAAAATAAGAAACGTAAAATTAACAATTTATCATAACTATATTAAACATCATGATCGTGGGATTCTCCTTTCTGAGTTGAACTTAAATTATATATATATATATATACGTATTGTTCTAGTTTTTACTTAAATTTACCGCAATAAACGCGAGCTTGACGTTATACATACAGTCTTACGTGAATTACACTCGAATGACAAAAAGAGACAGAGACGGTTTCTCTGTGTAGTAAAATACATTGCCATCCATTATTTCAATCTCATAATTGCAGAAGTTTTTTTTTTTCTTTTCTTTTTCGCTATCCACCATATTCAGGTATATTTATGCTTTTGTAGACCGTCACATATTCCTGTACCTATATAATTATATATATTTTTATTTACCTGATACAGATATTCTTTTTTGAATTAAACTATCTTCGAACTGTCATGATCCCTGATAAACTTTCGTTGTAATACATTGATCCTTGTATATCTTATTCGGACAGGTTTTCTATAATTAGCGATTGAGAAAGATAAATAAAATCGTCGAGCAAGCCGCTCGATTTTATCGATGATTTCTCCCGATAGATCGACAATCGCAAATTTTAATAAAAAAATACAAAAACATACAAAAAGGTGAAAATAAGAAGCGATAAGAGATACGAAAATACAAAAATTAAGTAGATCGTAGATAAAATCAGAAATTCAGGAAAGAAGAAAAAACTATGTTTCGAATTGAATTCAAATTTCGAATTGAGAAAAATATAAGACGGAAAAAAAAAAATTTGGCAAATATATGGTTGAAAAAAAAATATCGTCCAAAGTCATGTATGGCAAATGATCGACGTGCGTGGGTGCAATTCTTCCATATATGCAAAAGTCACGTGATAAAATGTAAAGAAATAACGATAAAATGAATAGATTTTTTGGGTGAACCGTTAAAGTCGGACGTGCAGCAGGGTGCAAAGGGGCAAACTGCAAAGATCGCGGTGGGAGAAAGTATATAGAGACGAGAGAGGAGTCGGAGTACGACCAGTGAGTTAGTGAGAGTGCCGTGTTATTCGTCAGACCGTAGGTACTGCCTGGACGAGAAGAAAATTGGGACCAAAAATGCAGGTATATAATTATAGTAGATAATATATACCCACCTATATATATTGAAGATTTTACATCTTTCAATTAATTTTTCTCTATAGTTATTTAATTTTTCATTATTATATCAATATCTATATTCAATCTACCGTATAGTGAAGTGACTGTTATCAACCCCTTTATTTGAAACGATAGATTGATAAACTGGGATCGGGATGATCGCGAGATTAAGAGAAGTGTGATTTTTCCTCGTTGAATATAATTAACTTTAACAATAATTAATATTAACACAGAGATAATCCGTACAAACGAGAAAGACAAAAAATATGTATACACCCATATCTCAAAAAAAAAAGAAGAGAAATTAATTTCAAAAGGAAGTGGCTAGAAAGAGGACCTTTTTTTTAGAACGGCTGTCTTGTTACGGATGATTCTATTCTTTATTGTTGTTTAGATATGATCTTGTGCCATGTGCTCTTATTAGAAACTCCGACGCACTTCCGTATAAAAGATGTGAGAATGAAGATATAATCTAGAATTTCACACCGTATACGGGACGATTTTTTTTTAAAATTTTTTTTTATTTTTTAGGTCTTTTTTCAAACATATTTTATACCCTTATGTACTATGATATCTGACATTCGAAACTGGGTCGCACTATAATGTACCTACTACCGCAAGATCAAGGCTACCTTCCATTCGCGAGATCACAACACTATCACTTTCGCTGCTCTTAAGTATAGGAGTTGCCGGAGAAACGTGATCTTTGATCTAAGAATCGTATCCTGTACCATAGGTATAGCCTTCCTCGAGCCACTAACGTCGGTCGTTCAGGGGGTTTAGAAAATCCATTAAAATACAAAAAAAAGAAAACAGTGACCGACGAGAGATTTTCAAAATTCGTGTCACGTCGTTAATTTTTTTTTTTTTTTTTCTTATGGCAAAAAGAAATGGTCAAAAAAAAAATACAAACGGATCGGTATGGAAGTAAACTTCGTCGATCCAATTATATGTGCATATAATATACCTTTCACTGGAACGATGGGAATATTACAGTTATAAAATGACCACATATATGATATCTACCTACCGTGCTATAGGTATATCGAGGGAAATTTCTTCCGTTAACAAAAATACGTCGTACATACATACATACACACATGTGTATATAATTGTAAGAATGATTGCAGCCTCGGTTGGGTGGATCCATCGAGTCGAATATTCAAAGTCCGAAAATGAATACCCCAGTAATTACCCCAATAGCGATGATTGCAGTTGTAAGAAATGAATTATAGAGTGATGTATGAAAAAGAAAGAAGATACGAACTGATAAAAAAAAGAGAAATTATTTCGCCCCAATTCAAACTGTACGTATCACGTTCGCGAAGAATATGATTGATGGTTATTTGGCATCCTAATTTCTTGTACTAATTATCGATGTAATGAAAAGCAGAGAAACATGGATCTAAACCACATTCGTAATTACGATAGCTAATTGATTTTTATATCAAATGCGATTCTAATTTTTTTTCAAATCTATCTAATACGGGTCAAGACATAGAAAATAAAATAAAAATCAAATTCTTTGAGTAGGTATAGGTAAAATGTTAATAAATGAAGAGACTATGGTAATACGACTCGTGTGTATCAACTATCAACCCGTCTGACAATCAGTGATAACTTTCTCTGGAGTCGCTCCACTTACTCGTATAGTCGTATACAATCGCTGCACTTTACTACAGACCGCAAAAAAACTTGAGCAAATTTCATAGGTATGGGTATACAGGTATCATCACCCCTTTAAAAGTGTTTAATCACTTAGCTAAGTGCCGGGTAGTGGCTTCCGCTGTCTGTTTAATTAACCAGGGAAATTAAAGTCGGTTGCACTATGTAATTAGTGGTATTATACCGATTGTTAATTTTCTCAAATCGCTTGATTATCTCGTTATAGTAACTTAATCAGAATTTGCGTAGCTAGACGTATCGGTGCGTTATACCGCAGAAATGAATACAATATTCCGATCACTTATGGACTCCCGAATTTAATTAACTCGTAATAATCTACACACGTTTTTATTACGGTGGGTAATGTGGATCTGATAGTAGGACAAGGCTGCACGCATTTGAAATACTCATACAGCGACCCCGGGAGTCGATAATTTGGTAATATAATTGTATTGGCTCTTTATTGTCTTTATATGAACCCGGGACAGTTGGCACAGGAGCCAATTGTGTCAGTGACAACGCCTAATCGATTCTAATATCACGATTGATCATCGTATAGCCGGGAAACGTTGCGAATTGAGAAAATCCAGACTATCGGTAGAATATTATAACGATTAGCGTTAAATTACGTGACAGGTGTAGATAAAATCTACTCACGAGGTATAAAACGCGGTGGATTTTTAAAGAAATGTGAAAGTATGCTAACTTTCGGTTAAATACCAGAAACATATCTGCAGCATCAAACCTAATTGGCAAACAGACACCGTCTTACCTGCCGCAGAAACGGAAACGAGACCGTGAACGAAAGGATTCGATATGCGCATACTGCGAATGACTTTTTTCCTCGAATGAGGCAAATTTATTTCTCGTTAAATTTTCAGCTCGTCATTTTATCCCTATTGGGATGCTGCGTGGTAGCTGCCCATTCAGCATCGCTATCTGGCAATCTAGAAGTGGATAGATCCGTGGCGAACGGAGAAGAGAGATCCGATGATTTATCGGACGTTGAATTATCCCCAGAGGATTATTCGGTGAGGGATAAAAGGTCTGGATCGGGTGGATTTCTCGCTGGAATCGGGAGTGCGATTCTAGGCAAAGTGGCCCAAGCATCCGGAGGACTTAGCAGCGGCAGTAGCGATTCTCGTGGCCATGGACATCAGTATGAGTCTGTTGAATACGGACCACCGGTACATGGCGTGAGTGTAAATGTGTAATACATGTATGTTTTGTACTTACTTAATTACTTTCTTTTTTACTCGTTTTTCTTTCTTTATTTCCTCCGCGAGAATTAATCGAGGTGATTTTTGAGAGCTGATGGGTCGACAAATAAAAATAAAGATGAATGAATATGTAACACTTTTACAAGCGAGAAAGTCTTCGGTGTGAAAGATCTTTATCTACCATCGCAAAAGGTCGATCGATCAACTCTGTTAATCGCGTGTATTAATGGTCTAGGGAACAAATTTGAGAAAAATAGAAACGGAGAGTCAGATTTTTGATAAAGTAGTAAAAGTGACAGTGTTAAAGTTGCGAAACACGGCTATATTTTATTTAAATCAACCCATAGACACGTGGTGAAAGTTTAAATAACAATTTAAAGAGGAAGCTGCTCCTCTCAGAGCCCATGGCCCGGCTAATTATTCCACCTATAATAGTTGGAGAGTTTAGGAAGTGGAATTTCGAATTATAGAACTAAAAATGACGAGTATTCTATCTCGTTGATGCCGAAGTGATATAAGAACGAACGTCGTAGCACATAATCTAGATTCAGGTCGATTCGACGATCATTTATAAGGAGGGAAATCTGCACCGTCTTATTTCTCGAGGATCCGGTTTTGAAACGATTTGCAAAAAAAAAAAAAAAACAAAAGGAACAAATCTCGCGAAGTATATTTCATCATTTTTGCGATTACTGAAAGCACTGAGAATATGAATTTACATTAACCGTTTCGCATGCTTACGTTTACTATAATATATCCGAATTCTCACAGTACAACGACAACAACTTCGACATATGGTCGTTCAAGAAGGCGATTTTGAACACGCTTTTCCAAGCACTAAAGGCGATCGGTGGAGGAGTGATCGCGCTTAAGGGTAAACTGATACAGGGAGGCGGCGTGGTGATATCAGCGAAGGGAAACATCATCAGTGCGAAAGGCGAGGCGATATCGACTCTGGGTCGCCATATAGCGGCCAGTGCAGTTTTGACGCCTCCAAAAACCACCAATTCATATATTTACGAAGCACCGGTCCACGTACCTTCAGGTAATGATAAACAAATCCTCGATACGATTTATGATCTTCGAGGACCGAAAGAAAAATAAAGAAAAAATTAATTAATGGATTGAAAATCGAGATTCGTGTTCAAACTAATCGATCGATTGATTTTTTTTTTTTTTTTTTCTTACCATAGGTCACGATTCTTACGGGGGTCATTCGCCCGTGGCCTATAATACCCATGGGGGATACGTGGCGAGTGCATCGTCGGATTCGTATGGGCATTCCGCGTACGCATCGCCTTCCGATGGTTCGTATATGGTCAGAATTTTCGGGTCATAATTGAGGGGTGGAAATATGAAATGAACTAATTTTACTATCGATCAATATTTCCACTCGTCAATTGTGATGAATAATACGTGAAGATTCGATATATTCTGGTTCGAAATCGTCAGGTGAATGGAAGCCTTTCGAATTAGGAGCGTAGGTAGGTGAAGGTGACTTTCTTTGCTGAGAAACTTGGGACAGGATTATTAACTCTGCGATATTTCATGAATAATTTCGATCTTCTTACTTTTATACTAAAAAGAAAAAAAACAAAAACAAAAACTGACTAATCCACTAGCGGATGGAGAAAATAAGGTCCCGCAATCGACATTCGGAGCATTGTTCCAAGGCAGATCCGTGACCAAGTGGGTGTGATTATTCCTGACGAATTTTATCCTGTAATCTAGAAGTCGGAAATGATTCTGCGTGACGATTTCGCATATGCGATTTAGCCTTCGTTATCTTCGTTCAATTATTTTTTTCGGGATTATATAACAGCGAGGTTTTATTGATAGTTGAATAAGAGAAGCACGAGGCATTGCCGTTTGCTATATATTCCACGAAAAAGCGACCGGGACCTTTATAAACGTTTCTCGTATAATGATAATATCCGGATGACCGCAAAGGCCAAGAAACATCGCAGGGACCAGGATGTGAAAACGATATAATGTCAAAACCCGAACCGACTCGCTCCTTCACTAGAATGCCTCAACTTTCTACCATAAACAGTTTCGCGTTCGAGGCACAGAAACGATCTTCGTAAACCGTACGACCGATTCCACACACATGCATACTTTTAGCTCGGCTTAACTTTTACCTTTCAAATATGAGCCAAAACGTACCAATAAAAAAAAAAAAAATTTGCAACACAAAAAAATTACCAAAACTTACCTCATATCGCTCGGTGATGAGCGTATTAACTTATCATTACTTCTCTTCGTCCTTTTCTTTTCCTCTCGGAAAACGAGGCGTTAAATTCATCCACTGCTTTCATTTTTTCATCTCTAACGAGAAGTGAGATCCATGGATGCAAATAGACGCGCGTTCACTTACACAGAGAGGCTGATAGACACGTCGATCCTAAGAGACGAGACGAGACAATTAGGTAAACTCGATTCTGGACTCGCGCATTATTTTTTTTCCCGATATTTCGACTACGACCCGAACTTCTCAATCTTTAAAAACACATTGCATCAGGCATTTAACTTTGGAGTTACACGTATGTCTTTAACAAAATTATAACTCGCTATTAATCATCTGGATTTTTTTCTTAACGAACTATAAAACTGGGATGATTGATTAACCGATGTCTAATTAACATGGGGACGGGACTGACAGACTGACGTTTACAGACGCTGATCATCCCGGTCTTCTGATTGTAAAACCAGCCAGCCAGCATTCTCTACCGAGTAACGAGCATCCCGTCCTAGCAGCTCTTTCACAGAGTTTTGGAGGCAGTCAGAAAAGCTCGGGCCTCGATAACATCATCGCCAAATTTGCCGGTGCATCGAATTCTAACGGTCCACAAAGCTACGGGAAAGTCGGAGCTTCGGAAGAAGCTCACGTCGACGTCACCCATTCGGTTGAACACGTCGAGCACAAGGAACACCAGCCAATATCGAGCTACGGTTCGCACTCGGGTGTAGGTCAGATCCATCAGGAAACCCATGTGATACATAGCGAGGGTGATTCCGGTGAAATTCACTCCGACGAAGGAAAACTGGATTCATCGCTGGGTTCAAGGCCGATAGATTTTTCCCAGCACAGCGATAATCATCAGCAATACCATCAGCACGAGAACCAAAATCTAGGATTTAGGACAGTAGGCCCTACCGCCTCGCAGTTATCGCACACCAATTACGTCCCGCTCGAAAATGGGCCTTTGATGTTCTCCATGCCTTTGGAAATACCGATTTTGCAAAGTCATAATCAACCGAATTATTACTCGGGCCATAATCAACTCCGGGATTTCAACCTGGGCCATAATTCGTACAATCAAGGTCTCATCAAGAGGAGCAGTAGGCCAGATATTGAGACTACGGGCGTTAGAACCGTTCCTTCTATCGGTTACAGCTTGAAAAATTCACGTTTCTACAGGATATAGAGGCAGGCTTATCCCGTCCATGTAAATAAGATGCGAAGACTATTTCCCAGGCTGATTTTCACAGGGATTTTAAATTCCAAAGTTCTTTTTTATACATTCAGTTACTCTCAAATGACGAAGATATACAGATAGTAGAACGAGTCTAGAATTAAGGATTAGTAGAAATTTAGACCATCATTAGACGATATTTTACGGGTTCTATATTCTGAACAAAAGACTTAACGAGGATGAAGAAGAAATGCAAATTTCATTGATTGCCTCTAGAATAATCTTGCTAAATATTTAGCTCAGAATTCGAAGTAGCCGTTTATAATTGGGATAGTCGCTTTCTCCCGAATTCCGACGTCGATCATCGGACTACATGTATTTATATCTAGAAGCGGACTCGCGTTGATTGGGTTTGTTTAAAGAAGGCAAAAAAACATCGAATACGTAAGAAACGAGTAAACCGGTTGGTATATTTCCGCTGAAAATCGGTCAACCGGTTAAAGCCGCGAGAAATATATAGATTAGAAAATTGGCTAGACAATAGTTGATCGGGGGGTGCGGGAATATCCTTCTGGATACCATTCTAGTTTCCCAATTTTATTTTTCAGTTGTATTTTCTTACGCGTACTATCCAAACTTCCGGTCAGACGGCAGCGTCCAGTACCAGAAGACGAACGCTTATCCTGCGCACTACTAGTTTATCCTTGAGACTATCTCCTCAGCGACTAATGGAAACACCAAATACAGATAGTTTTATACGGACTTAAATTAGCGATCGTCAATTTAGTTCGATGGATGATGATCGTTGATTTATTGATCGAAAACTAGCTAAAGTTCAGTTTTACAGATCCCGTGGCTAGATCAAGGTGTATATCCGACGACGAGTAGGTAAAATGCATTATTTATTACCGAATTAAGGTGAATAATTTTTGTCTATTTATCAAATACGTCTTTTTTGTATATTTTATAATTTTTCTGTTGCATTTTTTTTTATTTTTTGTTTCTTCTCATTTCTTTGAACGGTGAAAACTGCAGTACCTATATGTTAAATATGGAAATAAGTTTGTACACGAGAGTCTAGATTCTAAGTTATTAATTATTACGGTATAAATAGGCATGTATCATTATTATACAGTGTATAGAAAATTTGTATAATTAACGTACCGTTAGCTTTATTTTGTGATAGGAATTATTTCTCTGTTTTTGTATTAAATTATAAAGCGAATACCAGAAACGAGATAAAATTTTCCCTATCCTGGTTCGATCCACGATTTATTATCCGACAAGATCCATTACCAATCGAGAAAAATCCGAAGCCTGAAATCTGGCAAGAAATAAAATGCGAAATTGTTATGTACCTCCAGGAGAAATATTTCAGAATTACTATCTCCGAGACGAGACTGTTACTCAGTTACCATACGCACGACCAGAGAGAGAGCTGATCTTGAATCGGAACGCGATCTTTAGTTGGGATCATCTCTGTCAGAGTTCAACAAACTCCGTAACCGTTTAACTGCGATAGATACAGCGTGTCAAATTTGCTTTGAACCTCTCTGTACACGAGAGACTAATTTCAATCGGGAATTGAGTATACAAAACCGTAAAAAATGTCGCTGAGTGACGGATAGTGGAGGAAACCGATTCAGTCGCGATTTTTTCAAAGATATAAAATACGATGAACGATGTACCGTTTCAAGATTTAGATAAAACGGGATGATAAAATTCAAGCGCAATTCACGGTTTTTTTTTCTTTTTCTTCTCTTCATTTTTTCTCGGATTCACGTTCCTCTCTGCAGTTTCTCTCCATATTCTTCTCCGCGCTGTCACCAGCGTTCGTTGATCCAGTGACCCAGAATATAAGTAAGGAACTGGTAGCAGATGCACGTTTGATGTTTAGCAGTTACTCATTTATTGTATACGATACCGTCTTTCGTCAACATACACGTATTTACTCGTCTCTTGGACCGACGATATCTTGCGGTATAAAAAATGGTCAAGATCTTTGTCGATCGGCTATCTTCTTGTCACCAGCTTTCGCCAGACTGAAGGAAAAAGATCAATCCTTCTACGGTAGAACCGTGACGTATTTGACAATTTGTTTTTTCGACTCCTAGTCACGAACGTAATTAGGAACGAGTCACTGTTCGACCGTGGGATTCATGTGTGAAACGA
This sequence comes from Tenthredo distinguenda, assembly GCA_947538915.1. NCBI lineage: Eukaryota > Metazoa > Arthropoda > Insecta > Hymenoptera > Tenthredinidae > Tenthredo > Tenthredo distinguenda. The sequence goes on from OX384533.1 coordinate 1,854,144, forward strand.
ACGAATAGACCGACAAAAATGATCGTTACTTTCCCACCGGTTTTAGAAGCTCAATAATCCGCCGATCAAGATCGTCGAAATTTGAGGATGAGTAGTTTACTCGTTTCCTGTGGAATAGGATACGAGAGGTGGGCTATCAAACCGCCAGGGTATAATCGTGTAACTGAAGAGCGAGAAAAGCGGTAACGACGCGGCGAGAAGTAGAAGGAGTATAAATGCAGGACAATGACCTAATTGCGAGCAGAACGCTCACTGCTTTCTCAACGGTCATTCACGTCGGGTTATCGTCAAGATTCTAAGGTGTCTCGTCAACTTCTTCTTGACATTCGTTCTCGTCTTAGTCGAAGCTCAAATATCATCGTGATACTCCGAGGTTCAGGGTCGGCAACGATTACGTCTTCGGCTTGAGGTCACAGGCTTCCACAATGAAGGTAATATCACAATACACTCAAATTTTCACGATTTTTGAAACCAAAAAAAAACACTCAAAAAAATCTGAACCACACCTCAGGGCTTAGAGCATCGAATCTCCGTTCACAGTCCAAATTTCACACATCTTCGTTCCTTCATGTTCGATCATAAACTCACTACCGAATTCCCAATTGTAGGACAGTGTGCCAGTGCCTTAGTAGCATAGTCCAACCTGTCGCACAACGTAATATGAATAGTGATGATCGATTGGTGACGAAGATAACCGTTGTAGACTCGCACGTATGCATAATACGATAATTTATCTTCACGTCTGAACGTCTTCTGCATTAATTTGTGTGGATTCTTGATTCAAGCCCAAATTTAACGACGCCGTTTTTTTAGGAACAGGATCTCTGACCCTGAAAGGTGGCATTCACGTGTATGGACGAAATTGCCTATTTTATACCGTTGCGTTTTTAATATCCTCGTGGCATATGATCGGTTATTAAGGCCGTCTCAATTCGTCAATATCTAGTGTGCATCCTCGTTCGTATATTTTTCCTATTCACGGAAGGCCACAGATCGGGAACAGAGAAATTTGCAATTTTCTAAACCGTAGGCCGTACAATTTATTCCAACGTACGATATAATCGGGCTTTCCAATTCTAAACGTGTCGCGACGCACTGCTGGACACCATTACACTTCACATATAACAAGTTCGATGAATGAATCAAGGACAGAGATTATATGGAATCTTTGTCCTCAATAATGACAGCCCGGTTTTGAGATCGCTAATTATTTTCAGGCGATAAACTGGGTCCGGTGGATATTCGCAGCATGCGTTTGCGCTTCGGTATTCTCGACGACAATTGCCAGACAAAAATTCCGCCACCCTCAGCCGCAAATATACAAAAAATCATGGCCGGTGGGCCCCAGGATATCGATGGGAAATTCAGTTCATATAAACTTGAGACCGTCGAACTACAAGCACAATCGACCAATGCAGCATAAACCGACAAGCTACAGATACCCTGCACCAAATCCGTGAGCATAATCGGAGCAAACATTACTTTGGATTTTTTGAAAGGGTTTTTAGGCCGCGTTTTAATCCTTCTTTCAGGGCTCGGAGACCCCCGATGTTCGCTGTCCTTCCAACATGGAAGACACAGTCTTTAACGGGTCCTCTGTCAAACCAGGGTTCGCTTCCCCAGCGTGGTCCTATAAAGGAGTTTCACTCGATGAATAAAGTGGCGGAGTACAGGCCTGAGCAGTCGATTCCAGTTCCAACGAATCAAGGAAATATAGACGACGACAAGGGCCCGATCCACACGATACCAGCACCGAATTTAAGCCCCGCAGACAAGCCGTACAATATACCGCAGCAGAATTATCCACAGAATTCTGAATACACTCAGACGTTTTTGGGCTCGCCTCAATCGTCGGCTACGAACTACGTCTTTGGTACCCAAGGGACTAGTCTGGCTCCTCAGAGGATAACGACAGGCCAGACGAGCCCGTCCCCGACTCTGAATCGCTACGAAGTTACCGAGACGAACGAAATCGGAGTCCAGGACTACCGCACCTCGGTACAGCCGAATTTCTTCACTCCAGAATTCGACGTTACTAGATTGTCGAACTTTGCAAAAACCGGAGGTCAGGCCATCGACGGATTCGGAAATCACCCGTCTGGCTCGAACTCAGGACTGATCGGAACCAGCCTTCAATTTGGTCAGCAAAACTCACAACCGATGCAGACGAACCTTCACAGTTCACTGCACGTCGGTTTTCCTGCATCCGCTATTCAAGCTCAACAAAACTCGATCAGTGATCAGCAAAGTCCTGATCTTCATGTCGGACATCCGGCACCGGCTGGACCACCGTTGTCAGCAAATCAACTCTACGATCTGCTGAACAGCTTCCCACAACAATTCAACGACCAGTATGCCACCGGACAACAACAGCAACAGCAACAGCAACAGGTGTTGCAGCAGCAACTCGATCAACTCTTCCAACCCGCTACAGACATACAGTTCTCTCAGCCGCAAATGCAGTCCTTTAATTATGACGAACAGTCTAACAAACAACAACAGCAACAACAGCAACAGCAACAGCAAATATTTGTGGGGCAGGATTACGCGTCTGGACGTGTTACAGCAGATTACAGTTTGGAGCCAGACAGCCGCGAGTCTTTGGTGAAGACGAACGTTCTTCCTCGTCAAGAATCGTCGGGGGTATCAGTTCGCCCTGGTGATAATTCGGAGAACAATATAGATTACAGTGAGTCGTCAAACCGCAAGGGTTTGTCGACTTATTTCAGCCAAGTAGGGGATGGAAGTAGTATTTCGAGCCAATTTTACACGACTTTACCTAGTCGTGATGCGGCTGAGAAACTCGCGGCTCTTGCAGCCGCTGGTAACGTTAATAGCCATCTCATAGATCAGCTGAGGAAACAACAGGGTGGTTCGCAGTTCGGAGCGACTGGATCTATGCCGTCAAATCATAAGGATGATAGATACAGCGGAAGCGGAGGAGACCAGCAACATTCTAGATACGCTAATCGCGATAGGGAAGAAGTTCAGAACGATCAGAATAGTGGGAATAATCAACAAAAGGAAGAAGAACGATTGGAAAACGGGGAGAAAAGACCTCTGAGAATAATGGTACCTGATCTCGAAGACTATACTGAAGATTTGGAGCAAAGACCGGGCAGAGGTGAGGGAGATACTAACCGAGGCGCTAAGGAGGATTACGAGTATGAGGACAGCGAGGAATCGCAATTTCCTGACGTCGAAGAAGATCCTGGAAGACAACAGGCAACGGGGGGTAATGGGAACCAAGCAGTTTATAGGCAGCAATTGGAAACTGAATATGGATCACGTCTTGGGTCTAAGAGCCAGTGAGGATACGGATGCTGCGAATTACTTGTAGCCAGTAATTGCTGCGTGGGAGTAGATTGAAATATCTACAGAGTGTTGGAAGCGTGGTTTTCTTGGTTCGAGAGACGTTAAGAAGTGTTATCTTACTTCGAGGGAGAAATTTCGCTTAGTTAGTGTTATTTGAGATCAAAAAGTTTTCAGGTCGAGTATGCGTTAGATAATTCTGTGTGGGTAAACACGCGATAAAATTAGGGTCAGAATATTATGGAGGAAAGAAAATAATCAAAATTTCACTTTTACGTACGAAGTGGTATTTGAAAAGAAGAATATTAAGAAAAAATTCGTGGAAAATAGAGAGAAATAGTTTCAAGTTTTTAACAACCAGATTACGTTTATTATTATCTATATCATTAAAGGAGATAAATTTTGTAGAAAATGGCAGCATAAGTTATTTCAAAATTCTCGTTTTTTCTTTCTTTCTTTCTTTTAAATAATCCCAGAAACAATGCGGTAAACGATTTGAAATCGAGGAATAAATTTAGAGACTCGGCCTTTCTTTTTTTTTTGTTTTCTTTTCTTTCTTGTCTTGGTCAGAAAAGTTCAAGTCAGAAAACCTATGATACATCGGAATTATTGTTTACCCTTATTTCATTCTTCGATAAATTTGTAAGGAAATTTTTGAATCTACTTATTATTCGTTCATTAAATTCTCTGACAAATTCATTTCTAAGCTCGTTAATTACTGAATTTATAATGATTTTACCATCAATCAATAATTATACAGTATGTACTCGAATTCCATGTCAAATCATTCTACCTATGATAATATAAGGTTTAATATCTTCGTTTACCTACTAAATTAATTAAATCCCTATAATATTATTTATTTATTTATTTATTTATTTAATTCCTTATATTATTTATTGTTATAAAATAAACGACTCGATATTTTCGTATCCTCAATCTAATTATTGTTATTTTTTTTCTCCCCTCTTATCTTTTTCGTTCTTGTTTTTCTTCAACACTATTATCATTTCTTTTTATTTTATTTTTTTTCAAATTTACTTCTCTTCTTGTTTTATCGATAAAACGAAGCATGCACCTTATTATTTATATAAGAAACGCACATTATTGTTATTATGATTATCATTTGCGTCATAATAAATCGATTAAATTATCAATCACGCAATGCTGCAGAATTTAAAAAGACGACTATTAATTTGTTCATAATATTTCGAGACCGATTAAGCAAAATACCAATATGACAAAATTTCGGTTCCAAAATATATTATTATTAATATTATTACTATTAATTCTTATTATATTTATAGGTATAGCTAGCTGACTAAATTTTGGCTAATGCGAAAAAAACAGGAACAAGAACACGATAAAATAAACAAATTAAGTATTTGATTTTTATTGTTAGCCTTTTTTCTTCCTTGGCTTTGTTTGTTATTTATATATTCAGAAAATTGCGAAGATTGATCAGAAATCTATCCCAGTGAATAAAAAGGAACTGAAATTCTTTCCGACTAAGAGTAGAAAATAATTAATTGACTAAAATCGAATTTGTTTTTCGGTGTTTTTATACGCTCTTTGATATTGAAAATCAAACTAAACCAACACCACCGCACTGACCTCAAGATAAGGTTCGAGGAGATATCATCGTCTGTTTACTATACATAAATAGAATGAAGTCAGTTTATTATTAAAGCGAATAATAATTTGATAAATTATTAAAATACAGACGAAATTGATTATTTCTTTTTCTTTCTTTTTTGCTCACTAAATACTTCAGAATATTTATCAGAATCAAAACTCAACTAGACTCAAGCATAAATATTTTAAAACAAAAAGAAACCAACAAGAAATCTTTGTTTCTGCCAATGGAAACATTAAACGCACTGAAAGAAAAAAATCCACCTTGCAATTATTTACACCGGTGTTCAGAATATTTTTTCTTTCTACCTTTCTTTCTTTCATTCCTTATTTTCTTACCATCTGTAACCCCTACGTGTTGTACCTATATAAATTCTAAATTACTATATAGAGTTTTGGCGTTACTTTTTAGCTTCGCTATGATGTTCGAGGATTACTAGATGCTGTCCATAAAATGAGGATGACCATTGTTAACCAGACGTTTTGTCAGTATATCGCATCCCGTATCAGTTACTAACAATGTCTGTTCAAACTGAGCAGACCACAAACCGTTAGTTGTTACAGCCGTCCAATTATCTGGCCACATTTCGTCCCTCCAACTACCCTGAGAAATCATTGGCTCGATAGTGAAACAGTGGCCAGCTTTCATCACTCCAACAGCCTTGTTCTCTGCGATAATAAAAGAAAATTCAATGTTAGTTATCATCGTTATTTTACATTTATTAATATATATTTTATCTTCTATTTTCTCTGATATGTACAAGAAAATCGACTATATCTGGCCTCAGAGCGGTCAAGGGATTCAATTTAAGGGAAAAATAGCGGGAATCCATGTTTCATTGAAAACGTGAAGTAAAAAATTCTGGAATTTAGATAAATTTGATATTATCAATCAAGAAACTGATGAAAAATAGCCACTTTTTGAGAAAAATGATTGTCCTTTAGTGTATATTCAGAAGAATATACTCGATTTTAGTCTAGCAAAACGACTTTGAGGCCTAGATACAATAAACACAGAAAGTTTTTCACTCACTCGCATAATGTGGCACGTTAGGAGCGGTGTGAAAGAGTCGGTGTATCCCATGCCCGCAATAACTGCGTACAACGCTTAGTCCATGAGCCTGGGCATGTTTTTGAATGACGTTACCAATTTCTCGATACTTTTCACCAGGTTTAACAATCTCAATTGCCTTGGTGAGACACTCGTAAGTAACTTCGACCAGTTTCCTTATCTCTGGCTTGACTTTACCGACTAGAAATGTCTCATTCAAATCTCCGTGGAAACCGTTGTGGTAAACGGTAACGTCGACTGAAATATTGAATAGAAGTAGTGAGTTCATTATTGCGACCGACTATCTTATGAAACCTAATTTTCATTCTCATTTCTAATTTCAGTTATTTATACCGTTGCAAATATCGCCGTCCTCCAATGGCCTAGTGTCAGGAATTCCGTGACAAATAACTTCGTTTACAGATGTACAACAGCTGGCAGGAAATTGATAGTAATTCATAGGAGAGGGATAACAATCTCTCTCTATACAGGCCTCGTGTACAGCTCTGTCAATCTCTGCCGTTGTTACACCGACGTCACAAACGCGGGCTGCTTCGTCCAGCACCTCTCGTCCGAGCTTTATTTACAAAAAACAAATACATAAGTATGTGAAATTCTACTTGGGGAGAACCTTTGGACAAATAGGGCGATTTTTGGTATCTGAAAGAAGAAATTAACTTCTTGAAAACAAGAAATTGTATGGATCGATACAGTTGCAGGATTCTAAGCCTGTTTTTCCACTTTTTGCTTCCCCCGGTATACAGATTTCATTTTTTTACAGTTCAGGGATGAGGAAAAACATATTTAAAATTATATTGAGGATCAAAAAATGCTTTTTTCCAATTTTCTAGCTTGTAAAAATGGTATTATTGTCATTATTTAAGCACCTTGCAGGCAACGCGCATTCCTTCGATCTCCTCATCATCGAGTACTTTGATTTGTGCCGAACCTCTGACTGCTTGTTCACTAAGCGGTACGCCGGCTGGATGAGTAGCATAATCCGGACGGCCTATCGATTCTGGTACTTCACGACGAGGCTCTCTTCTGTAGGGCCGTAATTTTCCAGTAAAATGATAAGACGGCCATGGATTATACTCATCTGACGATTTGCTGTCGTTTTCTCCCTCTGAAATTACCCAGCGTTTAAATAGGTTTCGATAATTTGACATTCCCTAAGTCAATTCTCTGATTAGAATAATTATTACGATCGATCTTTGACGGCTGAATATTTTTACTCACTCGCAAGTTGGTGGATAACTTTGTGAGTTTTCCAACTGCCTTTGAAACAGTCCTGAAAATTGACGGTGAAAAATGGTTTAGAATATTTTCATTTCATTTTATTTTAAGTAAAATAAGAAAAAACGAATCTCTTTAATCTCTCGCATCGAGGGATTCGTGGAAACGGTATCTAGTAGCTGGGCCGGTGTTAGAATGATAAAAAAAAATGTTGAACCGAAATAGAAATGAATAAAATAAAAATGAAATTCGGGATGATGACAGATTCCAATGTTTTATTACGGAGGGCGTTGAAGAAAGTCTAATTTTCTTATTTCTATGGTATTATTATTGAAAATAAGAAAAGGTGGCGTAGATATACATGGGTGCCGTTTCTAACCTATAAGTGAAAAAGAGCAGACTGGTTTTATTAGCGTACCTGAGAGCAGAAATATGATCCTTGTATACCGATCTTCAAACAAGTTGGACACTGGAGACTAGCTACTGCCTTGCATCCCGGCGTTTCGCACATTCCAAGAGCTAACGCCATTTTTAGACCAGCGTGCACAAGGGATTAATTACTTTTCTAATAAGTATATTATACTTGTATTCCCTCGACGATCGTAGTGTCGTTAGGTTCACAGCACCGCGCTTCGTTCTCCCGGGGACGAAGAAACGAAACGGAAAGAAAAGGAAATGAAATGTAATGGACAGAGCCCGAGCTAATTCCAGCCTAACCTTTAACGAACTTCTTTATCGACTTTGGTTATAGACTATGTCGATAAGTCAGAGACTTTATTATGAATGTTACCTACAGTTATTTGTTTGTCGTGACGTATCCTATTGAATGAACGTTGCAAATACTAAATTTATGAATGAAAGAAGCTATGGGCATTTATTGGATTTGTTGTCTGCTTATTAATCGTTCATTCATCATTTTTTCAGCCTATTATAACCGAGAGGTATTCCCCGCGCTACCATACCGAGGGATTCAAATTTGAACTTTTAGAGGATCAATAATCGTGTCGAGAAATATGAATAAGTTTATAGAAAACAGATCCCGTCTTCGAACGACATGAAATATTGGATATTATGTATAATGTATTGATAAGATCTGAAAAAAGGCGAGGTCTAATAAAATGATGAAAAACCCGATTATAGTTTACTTTCAATTACTTATTAATTTAATCTTAAGTAATTAGCATATTTTCGAATGATAATATAATAATAATAATAACATATAATTGTATTATCGTAATAACAGTATATAATATAGCTGTATATATGTATACACAATGATTTTCCCTTCGAAATAATAAAACATCCCATAAAAAAAAAAGATTATTTTATTTCAAATATATTCATTATTTTTTAATAACGTTTTTTTCTTTATTGTTATTTTCGTTTCTCTTCCTATTCCTCTTTTCTCTATCAATTATAGCTGTACTATGTATATTCATATGTATATGTATAATATTATTTAAATATTGCGAAATTTTTTTCGAAACTAAAAAAACGTCAATATCTGTATGCACGTTATAGTGTTAGTAACTTAATCACAATATCCTAATTATGTAGGTATCTATATTCACATGCACCTCCTCGTTAGTATACGTAGTAGGTAATAGATTATAAACAGTTCGTTTTATATATTCCTTTTTTTCACCAACGATTGATATTATTGGTAATAATATCAGTCTAAATTGTATCATATTATTATTATTATTATTATTATTATTATGTTGTTAAGTAAAAGGAAAAAACTCTAAGCTCACTAAATTGCTTATGTTTACATTTTTCTAATTTTTTTATACACATCAATGAAGCTTATAAATTTATTTACTATGAGACTTGCAATTCTTTTCATTTTCTCTCTCTCTTTTCCTCCCACTCCCTTTCATTCGCACTACTCAATTGCAAAAAGGCTACTTTTAATATTATTGATAAAGAAAATGTATAATACATAATCTGTAAATGTATAATCATAATCTATCTTCTTCTGGATTAATAAATAAATAATGAAAAATGAAGGGACAGATAATGTGTGTGGTAAAGATTTATCCCTTTACTTGACAACATTAAGGATTTCTTTATTTTAGCCATTCACTTTTATTATTATTTATTTACAACAATTTAAATGTTCTATAATTATTATTATTATTAATATTATTATTATAGGTTTGCTAAAATTGTATTTTTTTTTTAAATCATTTATTATTTCTTATATTTTTTTTTTCTTTTCTTTTCCTTCTGTGCCATTGGAGATGATGTGCGCGCATGGAGACTTATATAAAAATTACTTTTGATAGAGCTGTGGTGATTTTGGTGTTACTTATTACGAATTTTATGTTCATATTATAACTAACTTACGTTGAGATCTAGTAGGTCACATAATGTCTGTCTATTGGCCTCCTTCTTAACTATATTATATTATATTATATATATATATATTTATTTATATATATATGAATATATATAATTATCCTTATCACATAGATGTATTATTATTATTATTATTATTATTATTATTATTGTTTATACATTTTTTGCTCATTCCTCTAATTGCTGCCAATGATTTTCCTCTATTATTCCTCTTCTATTTTATTATCCGTATTTACAATTACAAATAACGTATTATTATAGTCATAATACCAATGTACCTATTTGATTTTCAAATAAACTGCGTTATCTATTCAAAATAATAATCATTATCATTATTAATTAATTAATTTAATTATTTATTTATTTATTATAGAAAAATTGAACACGCCATTTAAACTTCTCAAGATATATATATAAAGAAGCTATTTATTATTAATTCATATCCAGAGCGCAGACCTGACCCTCAATTATATTTGGACACACTACTTCTCAAAAAGTATCTTCTGTTATTCTCTCTTACTCTCTCTATTATCAATTTTTCAAACTTTCCCTGAACTTTTATACTTTACTTAACGCAGTTATCTCAGATGCTAGACAAGAGAAACTTAATCGAAGCATTTACGTATCAGAGACGAATATAGAAATAAAAAAAAAAAAAAAACCATAAGGGGAAAAAGCGAAATTATTGATAAAATTATTTAATTCTATAACGAGTAATTGAGTTATTAACATGAATATATATCGTAAACAATTATTAATAGATTTATAATTTTCCACTTTCACTAATTCATGATTTACCAATTATTTTTATTTTCATTTTCTTTTTTTCATTCGCAATTAATCGATGATTGGATTGTTACTTTGCATATTTGACATTTATTAATATATTGAAACAAAGGATTATTTCTTTTCTTCTTTATCTCACAAATATTGTTATATTTAACTAAATAAATTCTATTGCTTGTCGAAAATTGTCGTATAATAGTTTTGAAATTCGACTTGTAATCATACAATTAGCTAGAGTGTAAAATCTCTAGCTGATCAAACGCAGGTATGTACGTACGTACGTACATACATACATACATACATACATACCTGGTTTTTTATTTGCGACAAAGAATATGCAATTAAATAGACATCTTCTGAACAAATTTCTAATCTGGCTGATGATTACAGTTAATTAATTCTCAACGCAGAGCTTGCTACAGCTAAACTCATAACACACACACACACACACACACACAGTTTTTTCTTCCATTTATTATTATAATAATAATAACATGACATGACAATTTCGTAATTCTAGAATTACTCCACATTCCCCATTTTCTTCTTTATTTTCTCTCTTATGATTTTGACTTATAGAGTTAATTAAAGTTAAAATAATAACTTAGGTGAAAATTATGAACATGATGATACCCTCGAAACCGACATGATGAAATAAAATGATCTGAAGATTTTCAATAAAGAAAGTATAAATTAGATGAATAGAATTGAGAAAAGAAAAAAATATATCAAGCTTGAAACATAGGTAGGAGGTAAGCAGAAATTAATCGATATCAAAACCGCAATATTACTGTTTTGTTTTTTCGTATTTCTTTGCAGATTGATACGCCGCTATATACTATCTCTCATTAGATCATAAAATATCTATAAGGGAATTAGTTAGTATTATATAATTTGTATGTTAATGTAACGTTATTACCATTTTTCTGCAGTTTTATTTCATATATTTTTTGTAACATATTGAAAACATTCATTTTCTTCTTCTTTATTTTTTTATTTTATTTTCTTAATTCTCTTATTGTTTATATTTATTTATCATCTTCTAAATCTACAGGTACTTCCTTGTTAACAATCTATGGACAATCCTTGTATGCGCATTTAGTATGTATAATGTATGTACTACGGTCTGGTGTGTGTATATATTTTAGATATATTATGCCTCTGATACCTCATACCTACGATGTATATCTGGTAGAAAAAAAGTAAAATAAAATGAATGAAAAATCAAAATAAATAGAAAAAAAAAATCAACAACAACTTTATCATGAACTGCAATTCGTTTTAGGTCTCTCTAACAATACTCCTACTGATTAACTCCCCGTACCTAAAACTGTGCACAATTAAACTACTACTCATAAAAACAGCAAGGATTACAATAATTATTTCTTATCGCCCAATGAAATGATATTGAAAAGACACTGATCAATCTTTTTCAGACAAATTACTTAAAAAAATAAAATTATATTCAGTTAAATAATTTAATATAGTAATAATAATAATAATAATAATAATAATAATAATAATAATAATAATAATAATAATATAACAGGTAGTAAACTTGACATAACTTTAGGTTTTACTCGTTCACCAAATTAAATATGTATGTCAGTTAATAGCTAAGACCACTAGATGATGATAGATAATAATTTCTAGTAATTTGAAATACTTGATTAAAATTAATTAAATCCCCTTTGATAAACAAGCTTGTTCAAAAAGCGAAAGTTAAATTGTTTTTTTATTTATTTTTTCTCCAAAATAATAGCTATTATTTCATCTATAAATATAGTTTTTTGTACTTTTTTTTTCTTGCTTTCTTTTTTTCTTTTTGTTTCTTTCTCCCCCTCTTTTTAATCTTTCTCTTTCTTCTGCCAATGGAACGGTATTTTTCTCTTTATATCAACAAGGTTTTTTTCCAGCAGCTACTATCCATATGTGTTTAACTTAGCAGCTTGTAAGCATTTCTTTTTCTTTTCTTTTACTAGATATTTCTCTCCATTCCTTGGTTCATCATTGTTGGGAATATTATAGAAAGTTAGTAGTGTGTCTACCTTGAGATTATTCATTTCGTTATTTAGATAGTTTATTTATTATTTAATATTTTGTATCGTTTTCGTTTTTTTACTTTTTATTTCTCTCCGTTTATTAATATAATATAATAACGTCCGCGTAACACAACGTTCTGCGATCCGAGCTCAGTGAATCATCTTCTTAATAGTTAATTCATAAAACGCGTGATTGGGGAGGGGGAGGTATTATTATTACCAAAATTTAATTGTTTCTTTTTTCTCTCTCTTCAGTTCAGTGGCTAGTTTTCGGGTATTATTTTATTGTTTTTTTTTAACTTTTCCTTGTTTTTTTTTTGTCAAAAACAATAATACAGATAGGACTATACGTCTCGACTCTAATCGAGGCACGCACATATCTTTTCTTTTTTTCTTTTTTATTATTTTTATTTACCATTATTTTAATAATAATTGACAACACTGTTCAAGGTGAATTTATGAATCCTTTTTTTTTCTCTTATCCTTCTTTTTTAGTCACTTATTACAGTTTCTGAAATAACTTACATTTAGACGTTAGGATAATCCTATATTGTATCTCATCATATATATATATATACGTCCACGATTAATCAATTTCATTTCATATTTCATTTTTCATTTCATTTCACCATTCATTAATGTTCACATTAGGTGTATAACTATATATATATATTATTTATATATAGTATATAGTTATATATATATATATATATATATATATATATACATATATAGTATTTAATCTTATTGACCTAACAAGCCTACCTAGTTGGTTTTTTTTTTTTAATTCTTTTTATTCATTTTTTTATATTTTTTTTTAAATTGATTTATTTGTTTTCTTCTTCTGATTATGTGAGTACAACGGGGCATTCACAAATTTAGAATAAAATGATAATCTGCAATGATGAAAATTTATTAGTAAATAGACTAATAATTATATTCTTTTTTATTATTTTTATGTATGTAGGTATATAGTATAGGCAGAAAATTGATATCTACTGTAATCCTACCAACGATTAATGACTGAATGTGGAAAAATATAAAACTTAACTAAATGTACACAACTTTACGCTTTTCTCTCATCTCATATCATATCATATCATCTCATCTAATCTTCTCTTGCAGCTTTAGCAACAGTAGCAGCATTAGCGTAGCGCGTAAATCTTCGTCTATATATATTCTGCGATATTATTATTATTATTTTTTTATATCTCCAAATTTGTTTTTTTTTTTTTTTTTTACATAAAGTACAAACTTATGAGAAAACTGGAAATTTTTTTAACAGAATAGAGTCGGTATAGTATAGTATATCATTGAAGTATCTCCCTAAGTAGATATTTATCTAATTACATTACATGGTCACACTTTGGTGTCCGTCGTCGATTACACAGTCGCCTCATTTCGTCATTCAATGTCTAATAACGTCCGAAATTAAGGAAAAAAAAAAAATTGAAAAAAGTACACCATTTCGGAGGATAATAATATTAAATAATTTTTCGTTGGAATGTCCCAACTGCACCAACACTTCTAAGAGTACACCTTAGGTGCACTATTTTATATGTCTTATTATCAAATGATAATATATTAACACCATTATTATTTTCTTTCTTCCTTTCTTTCTTCCTTTGTTTAATACCCCTTAGAGCAATAATACACATGTCCAAAGTCCTGCCCGGTTGAAACGAAATTTTAACGAGCAGCATGTTGCAACATTATAAAGATTCCTCAAAAGCAGCCATTAAGTCACTCTGCATGTTCATGTCGATTTGACCAGCCATCTGAAAGCAGAAACATAAATGATTCTTATACTTTGCTCAGCAAGTATGAAAAATTCTTTTCCACAGATGAAAAACTTCCAAAGTCCTCACCGCTTCTCGTCTCCGACGATCCTGCTCTCGCAACCTCTGCCTTTCTCGCTCGGCCGCCGCCTTATCCTGACCCGAAGAGTGCCCCGGACTACTACTATCCGTGTCTACAGCAGCCTTGACTTCTTCGGCCCTCGTCGTAGCCACCATAGAAGTTGTCTGTTGATCAACGACTGTTTTTCTAACTTTTTCCAGGGCGTCTTCTTCCTCTCTTTCTCTTCTTCTCTCATTTTCTTGTCGCATTCTCTCCCGCTCCGCATGTTCCTGACGCTGTCTACGTACCTCTTGCTGTTCCAGCAAGGCTCTTTGCTGTGATACATCAAAATGATAAAGATTATTGTTAAGGAATAACTATGAGATAACAGCAATCAATGGTAAAGACAATAATTAAACCAGAAGTATTCACCCTGTCCTGTTTTTCCTTGGCTTGTCTTTTAAACGCCTGGAAAGTGTCCCTTGCCGCACTTTTCATACTACTTCCGGCAGCCGATTGAGGACTCGAAGCTTGTGCCAGAGAAGACCAAGAGGATGCATTTTTAACGTTTTGTTCAACAGCCTGAAAATTGTATTTCATTTTTTCAGATTTATAAATAGGTGTAGATCAAGAATGTTGTCTAGATTCATCAGAGATGCATTTTTCACTACCGGGAAATGCTATTTTACCTTGTTTTTAAAAGCCGAAGCAAAATTTGCAGCAGGATTTTTAGAGTCGGGTGGAGTCATCTTCTTCTCAGGAAGATGCTGTGAACTTGAGTGATTGCTCATCGGCTGCATTCCCATCGCAGTCATCTCTGCAAACAGAGCTCCCGCTAGAGCACCGGTATTCAGGTGAGTGATTAGTAAGCAGTTAGTGTGCAAATGTATGGTCGGAGTCTGTTAATGGATATTAAAGCGAGCGATTGATGCTTGGAAGGCAAAGTGATGAAGGGAAAACATTGGGAAGAGAAAAATTTTGAGGGGATAAGAAAAAGCGTTTGAAAATTATGAATCTACTCACCATCCATAGTTTTCTGAGGTATTTGTGGCTGCGACATAGACAACGGTTTCTCCTCTTTTTTTATCGGCAATTGAGGCATGTGTACAGGCATTGTGACTATGGGGAGAGGATCGAAGATCGAACCCATAGTTATGCCACCTATTCCCATTCCCAGGTTTAATCCGGAGACACCGTTATTGTTCAACATATTAGGAGGTGAATTTTCTCGTTTAATATTGGCGAAACCGTTTGAGTGTTGCTGGGGCATAGTCATGTTGTGAGTATTCTGAAGATTAGTCATCGCAGAAGTAGTGTTTATCATATTGTCAAGCGCACTGTGAATAGAATGCAGATGCGACGGTAGAGTTTGCTGCAAATTCATATTCAAATTGGCCATATTTATGTTGCTCAAATTAAGATTCGACGGCATACTGGAAGTCATCATGTTAACAGGATTCTTAAGGTCCGGTAATAAATTCAGCGAATTGTTCACCGTCGTTGAAGGCGGTTGAATCATGTTAGACAACGTCTGCTCCAAGACTGTCTGCGTTGTAGGCACCGACGCTGTATGGAATATCTGATATTTAAAACTTTAGACTAAAGCCCAAGTCACCTTATAAGTTTGAATGTTATAATTTTCCATTGAGGAGGTATATACAGGATGAGTTCCTAGCGTCCGAGAGTCGAAACCGGCCACCTCAACACGACTCCTGGTATTCGGCAATAGGAATTCACCCTGTATATATTTGTTTGTGAGTGAAAGCTCTATAAAATCTCAAATAATATTAAATTATCTTCCTCCCATCCTCCCATTATATTTAAAAATGAAAATAATAAGATTGAAACATGCAAGTACCTAATGTATTGAATGGCTGTAAAAGATCCGTTTGTTGATTTAAAGCCGTTCCATCCGTAGTTACAGAGGAAGTTGTATTTGGATAGGAACCGACGGTAGTTTGAGTCTGAGTTTGCTGAGGCTGAGGCTGTGCCTGTGCCTGTGCGATGACAGGTGAGGTCACTACAGTGTTAGTATTTGTCGGAGTTACGCTAGGCGGAGGGGTAGGTACGGAAACCGACGGAGTTGGTGGATTCGAAATGGTTGGAGGAGGGGTAGGCTTCTTTGTTGGAGCAGCAGTGGCCATCGCTATTGGGCGAGGTGGCTGTGCTGGCATTGAAGTATGACTAGCTACAGGTATTCCTTGATTAGTCGTTACCGCAACCGCTGCTACAGGCTGGGCGGCATTGCCTCCTGATAAAATCAATCATGAAGTTAAAAAGAGGAGATTGTGGCTGTTTATTTCTTATGTATTCTCATTGTTTTCCAAGTAATTTTCAAACTATTAGAGTTGCAGCAATGACTCGAACACTTATTTTGCCTCATGTATGAATTGACCTAGATAGAAAGACTAATTTTGTTTGAAAATTAGTAAATACCATTGAACCTACCTTGTTCAGTAGGTATATTGTTGGGCTGAGTTACAGCGGGCTTAGAACTTGGTAAGGTCGTATTTGATGATGGTTGATTATTGAGCAGCAAACCTCCAGTATTATTCAAAGTTGATGCCTAAGTATTTTTTTTATTTTTATCTCATTAAGTTATCGTCTATAATTCTTATTGGTTTGATAAATTGACTCTATATTTGATATCACTGATATATACGAATGTTTGCAGATAAAGAAAGGAACTATCTGAATAGAACGGTCATAATTGTAGCTAGTTTTTAGCTCGAAATAGCTACAAGGCACAAGAATTCAGTTCATTTAGGGTGATTAACTTTAGATGATTGAATTCATGAATTCAAGTTCTTCAAGATAAATCTGAGCATGAAATGAACTGAAAATAACTATTTGAACATTTGAGTCGTGCATATTAGAAGGCTAGTCCCTTTTGAGATTGAAATATGTAAAATAAACAATAAATCACAATTTTTCAAGCACATATCACCTTTGATATTATCATCTTACCGTTGTAGTAGGTACAGCGGATGGCGCAGTAGTTGTGGCTGTTGTAGTTTTCTTTGTTTTCTTTCTAGGAGGACGATTAGTAGAATTTCCTGTAATAAACGTGACATGCATCTATCTCGAAATGGTGTGCAATTAATGAATAGTTGTTGTTTTTCTTTTTCTTTCTTTTTTCTCTTTGTAATCCTTAGAAGGTGATTTAATGTGGAGCTAGCGTAATGCTAAACAGTGCAGAGAGGATACCAGCCATGAAAGATATTTTTTTCTTCTTGGAATTGACAAAAGTCATTAATTTTAATAAGATAAGAGTATAATATAATATAATATAATACATATATATATGAAAAAACCAAAAATATATAAAATTAAACAACACCAGTATTATATTTTCTAATAGATTTTATTCATATACTTATATTATAATTGTATCACTGTGTACAACAATGTTAATTTAAATATCTCAATTGTATGCTTGTTTTATTGATTTATTATTTTTTTTTTTTTGTATTTTTTCTTTTTTGTATTTTTTTTTTTTTTTATTATTTTTGTGGACTTTCATTTTTAGGGTATTTTTATAGTTTTTTTTTGTTTGTTTCTTTTTATATTAAAAAAATCTTAATGCATAGAACAATTTTTCTTTCATCATATATATACCTATATATATGATTTTTCTTTCAATCGTAGATCAATATTTATTCATTCATTCATTCATTCATTTCTTTATTTATTTATGAATAGGATTTATTTATCCATTTATGCATGTATATACATATACATAGAAAACATGAAAATATTTAGACGTATGTAGATATGCATATGTATATATATATATATATATACACATATATACACATAAAAACATATGTATAGAATTTTATGTTAACTCTTCTTTTATAATAATGATTATAAAAAACGCTGACTACAAAAACCATCAAACTCTAGTAATTTTCTCATATAATTATGTATAGTAATAATTAATAATAGGGTTAATTAAACGTAAAGTAAGAGTCACATAAATGGTACAATATGGGGTTTAACTTAAATGTGGATGATACAAGAGAGTAACATGACACCTCACTCTCTCTCTCTTTCTCTCGTACAAGTATTTTATGATTTTTTAATTAGAGTCGCGTTTAGCGCAGCACTGAGATCGATGGCTTCATACTCCTACTTGGTGTCTATAACAATTTATTATTAAAACCGTCGTTCATGATTTTAATTCTATTTAATTCGGATGTGTGTCTTCTTTTGTAGCAACAAGTAATTGAAGAAAATGAGAATGAATTGTCTCTGTGATAAAATGATACTGGGAAATGCGATTTCAAAGTTAAGAAGGGATATCGTAAGAATAATGAAATATCACGATCATCTATCTAAGAAAAAAATAAAAAACAAACAGCGCAAAGGAGTTCCAGCTTAGCTTAATTTATATAATATAGTGAGCTGGTCCACCAGACAGGCCAACTCCGACTCTGCACCTCACTCAAGCATCTACTATCTACCTTGCTCGTTTATTTTATTATTTTTATTTACTTAAAAAATGTCGCATGTATTGTTTCTTGCATTTTCTTGCTTGTTTCCGAGTGTGTCCTTAACGCTACTATTAATATTTTATGATATATTAGTTTTTACTATTTACAATATGCGTATGTTTATTACTGTTGATATTTTTCATTTATTATTCATTATTTCTTTCATTTTTTCTTCATGGTAAAACACGAAATGTGTTAAAAAAAAAAAAAAAATTAAAAGAAATTTCGTATACGAAATTACGAATGTTTGAAGGAAGGTGTGAAGGTTGTGTGTATGTTAAGTTAGTTCATGATTATAAATAAAGAATCGTAACTATAATGAACTAGTTCCAAGTTTTCAAATTCTGTCCAAATATGTATGTATATATATATATATATATATATATAATACATATATAATAAGTTAATTTTCCGATTATCAATAGATTTTTCCGCTAATGTAATGTCAATGATGAAACGCGTTTTGTATGTATATAACATTGGTAAATTTTTAATAGAAATGTTTTTTTTTTGTTTCCTCTCGCTCTCTATCTTGTCCTCTCGTCGGAGCTACAATTTCACAAATATGATCAATAATACAATAAGATTGGAAGGCAATTTGAATAATATATATAAAAAATGCCCTATACATCGCGTTAAAAACTAATGGTGATTGTATCTTATCAGATGGATGATAATAGTCTATCTAAATCCTAATATTCTGTTAATTTGTTTTTCTCGCTCGCTACCTAAAAGACATTTTCAAGTATTTCACGTTCGTCTAGCCCTTCATAGATGTATATAAATTTATGTTCAAGAATCTATTGATAGATAATAAGAAATAAAATAATTATTCCTCTCCGCGATATTTCCTACCTAATCTAATACTTACATTTTTTTTGTTTTCTTTTTCTTTTTTTCATTATTATTAATTTTTTTTTTTTTTGCGCAATCTAATAATCTTAGAAAATCAACGAACACTTTCTGTTTTTGTATATATGACCGATTGGTTTTTTTTTTCTTTTTTGTTCCTTTTTTCCTCAACGAGATTTGTTAGTTATTTATTACCTATACACTCGTTAGCTCTTTTAAGTAACTAAATTGTTACTAATATTGTGAACCTCTTAAGTACGCTGCTGAGTTTTCAGTTTTCTATCAATGATACCGTTTAATTTTTTTCTTTTGTTTCTACTAGAGTTCAAATTTGTATCACCGTGTTAAAATTCTTTTTATGCAATAGAATGAGTGAGTTTTTACTATTTTATTTTTTATTTTTATTGAAAAATATAGCGCTACCTAGCACTTTAGGATATCGTGTTCAGTTACGTCCATACCTGACTCTACTTAGGTATATGTATATTATATGTATTTTATTTTTATTGTTATTTTTATATATTTATTTTATTTTATTTTTTTGTTTTTCTCTTCTCCATCCCCTTCTTCTAAATGTAGAACTAAATTTACATGATATTTCAACAAAAAAACTCTATCATGGAGCCAGACTTCTTTCTTTAACGCATAGAAAATATAAAAACAAATGTTTTATTCCTAAAATTAAGCTTCTTTATACTCGTAGAAAAAAAAAAACAGAAATAAATGATTTCTAAAAAGTTTTGTTACAATAGGACGGGTTAAAATAATAATAATTTGGGATCGTATCGCGATAAAAAGATGCTAGATATTTTACCGATGTTTGATGGCGGTGGTGGTGTACCACCTTTTGATATCTCAAAGTAAACGATATTAATAAGAAAATAATCAGTATATACTAGAGTTGTTATTATTATTCTTTATAATAGGCATGTAAAACCATACCGTACTAGGTACTTATCATTACAGTAACAATATTTTATCCGACCAGACGAAGATGACATTCATAATTGATAATTTAGCTTCTTTTTCTTTATATAATACCCTAGTAATGAAGTAGCTGATAGTTAATAACAGTTGCTAATGAGGAGCAACTAGTGGTAAAACGATGAGTCGAACAACTGGATGTTCTCCAGCTGAGCGGAGTGCAAACAATGTGTTTGGAGGCCAGCGCGCCTGATTTACTTACATTATCCAGATACCGACTTCTTTTCTCTCTCTCTCTCTCTCTTTCTCCCTTTCTCTCTTTCTCTCTTCCTTTTTTCTTTCTTTCTTTCTTTCTTTCTTTTGTTCTGTCTTTCTTTCTTTCTTTCTTTCTTTCTTTCTTTTTTTCTTACTTTTTTTCTGTCCTCTCGCAGTCACAACAGGCTTAAACGGTTGTCGTTTGTACACCTAAAGATGACCCTTGGCTGGATACTTGGCTCCTGCTTTGACGAACGTCTTACGTTCCCCGTCAGCTTTCAAGCCCAGACTTGATCTATACCAAATTATTTGACGCCCGTGCTTCGGATCTCCTACGATGTACTTCAAGACGAGTTCATATCCCCTCAATTTTTATTTTTCATTATTCATTATTCCATAAGGCTTATTATCTTTACCAAGTAAAGTTACATTGGCAGTATAGGTATTTGTTTTCTTTGTATTTTATATCCTTTTCCTATTCTACACAAATTAGTGAGATGTAAACTTTATTTTTATGCGCTCGTTTTTAGTCTCATTTATAATTCTATATGGATTTTCAGAATCGCTCGGGAGAGCATAAACTTAACAATAATAATAATAACAGCAATCTACCCTAGGTACGGATTTATTTATTTACAGGGATCATATCTTGCAGCCCTAGCCCTACCAATGCGCTGACTTAAAAATCCAGCCACCAATACACATTGTCTGCATTTCTTTATCGTGTATTATTTATTTATTTTTCTTTAAATTCGCTGCCTGATTATTAGTTATTTTTCTTTTTTTCCTTTCCTCTAAAATACTGATCACCAAGTCCACTTATTTTAATGCGAAATAACGCTGATAAGATAATAATACCCAGAAAATTGTTATATTTATTTAATTCTTTCTTTAATTCTTTCTTTACTTCTTTCTTACATTCTTTCTTTCTTTCGTGTATCCGGGCACTTATTTAGAACAGATTTAATACGTTTTTTTAACGCACAGTAACAAAGTAGCATTTCTTTTTTTTCTTTTTCCTTTTAAACTTAAATTTTCTTGCTACCAATTTTTTTGTTAAATGATACGATATGAATGAACCAATATGACGCTCGAAATAAAATGTTACAAAGAAAACGATTTAAAAAAAAATGAAAAAAAAAAACAGTGACACAACTATCGATCTACTTATCAATTAATTTAAATAGTGTTGCATATAAGATCGCTATTTTAATCGTAATTACGTGGTGTTGTTTGGATTATATATGCGGGACATAAAGATTATCAGACAAGCCCACCGTTGAAGTATACCAATCTTTGGCACCACAGCTTCCTTCGTTAAAATTTTGATCGATTGGAAGAAACTGAATTTTAATGAAATTAGTAAATATTGAACTTCGAATAGACTACATTTGAAGAAGGAGGCTGTGTCGTAAGAGAGGTAATATATATATATATAAATATAGTCTGTAAAAAAAGAACGCAGCGCTTGTTTCTCTCGTGGCATCGTAGCGTATCATCAAGCTTCGATAATAACATCGGGTCAAGAGAAAAGAATGAATAAATCGTTTGAATGAATAATAATCATCATTTGTGAATAAAGCTGGCATGGCATGGTATCCTCTAAACACAGTCTGCACTCCACTAGCTCACCATTAATTAATATTCTTACCATTTTATATATATATATATATATATATATACACATATTATATATATATATATTTTTTTATTTTTTTTTTTGCTTTTTTGTTTTGTAAGTTAAACAAAAAAACCTTCTTAAACTACGTGTAGTTTGAAATAATCGTTGAGTTATTGTGCAACGAGTTTGTTGAAGGTTATCGTCTTATTATTTTTCAACAAGCTAAAAAATCTGATATTCAATTTAACAAGGAATGGCTGGTGCTGCAATAGTGTCGACAACAAATCCTGACAAAACTCAACGTTCAATTTCCATTTTATAAATGTAACGCAGCGCTTAGGCTACACCGATAACGCCGTCCTATTAAATAAGTAGATTAAATGAGAAAGGAATATTTATCAGTTTTAAGAAGAAGAAACAGTTCTTTAGTTCTTTAGTTCTTTAGTTAAGAAGAAGAAACAGTTCTTTCCAATAAATTGTGCAACCCGTTTTCTAATTGCCAATTTTCATTACAGGTTCATCACTATTCTTGTATCTTCCTTTCTTTCTTTTCTTTTCTTTTCTATATAATGATATATCAAGTACGGCATTGTATGTGTAGCGCTACAGCTGATACATTGGTACATTTGAAGTAATCTTTGTCAAACTTTAATAAAAGAATTGAATCAAAAATCTAATGTCAATTTCACAAAGCAGCTAAAACAGGTATAAAGAGCCATGGAGAGAATCAAATCATTAGTTAGGTATATAGAATACATAAAAAAAAAACAAGTTCACATAATGACTGTTGATTTTTGAATCAGCAAAAATATGCTTTAAAAGCATAATACATTATTGCAAACTGTTGAGTATCCTAAATATTTATAAAAGTTTCTCTCTAGGCTGGTTTTGACTTGACGATAGTTTAACCAAAGACTCTGATTTGTGGTGTAAAATGCCTTTTTTTTTCTCAATGATAAATTTATACGAGATAATTTTGTGTTGGCAAATAAAAGAAAGTATTTGTAAAAGGTAAAAGGACTGCGAGAGTTTCACAAAATTTATGAATCAACATCCAGACAGTCTCATGGTTATAAATATACATATTCATATATACCATATATAAAGGTGCCTATGGAATTGATTGATTGAACACGATTGATCTGAGATGATGCAGTACAATATTCAAATTTGATGTATACAAAGTGATAAGATTCTCTATTTCAAAACAAAAAATAACGAGTCTAATTTGCTTATTAATCTTTGAGTATGAAAATGATACAATTTGGTAAAAGAAACTGATCTTTTTAGTACATTTGAATATTTACATTTACATATAGATATTATATTCCATTGTCTAATTAATAAAGATCTTATTTTCTTTTCACAAATCATTGAAAACCAAAGTTGCTACTAGTTTTATTATTTCATAGTTTCAAAAATGAAATGAGTGAAGTCTGTTTTCGCACAGGTAGAACTTATTCTTACCTATTCTTTTCATATTATATATTGGTATATTGATATGTTTATGTCAATGTAAAATGTATGGATGTGTAAATATTTATAGAAAAAAAAAAATGTAAACCATGTATCAGCGGCCCTGCATATATAAGAAATATTTTGATTTAGTGAAACGTTTGACCATTAATAGGAATAAAAATAGATCACGCTACTACGTAGTAAGAATAAAAAATAAAAAAAAAAAGTAAAAAAAAAAAAGAACAAAAAGAGATATAATTCTCTTCAGTTTGTAGCCAAATTTAGCTACCAATACCTGTAGATTGGTAATACAAATTTGATAAGATTAATCACTGTATATGCACTTTAAAAGTTTTTTTTCAAGCTAATTGTAATTGTTAATATATTGTCATTGCAAGCTACAGAATATCAATTTTGTATTTAATTACATAATATAACAAATGAAATAAAAAGAAATACGTTTTTTTTTCCGTGTGCTTTACAGTCAATTATGAATTCGGTGCAACGTTTGTGAGATTAGAAAAATTACCGTAACAAATTTGAAAAAAGAGAGTTCTTTTGTACTTAAAAACATTCAATTGGTGGGTAACGATGATTTGATAACCAGTCACCAAATGTTCAATAATATTATTATATAATTCATTTTTAAATTTGAATTTCATTTCATAACTTTAACTACTAGGTATTAAAGTAACTCTTGTTCCCAAAGCAAGGGTCATAATCTTGTTCTTGTTTTCTTTTCCTTTCGTTTTGTTTCTTTTAGTTCCTTTTAGTTTATTTTCTTTTTTCTCTGATATTGGAAACAGTTACTTAGAGATTTAAAGTCTAACCTGCTTCGCTGTCGCTCGAATCACTGGAGCTCGAGGAGAGCGAACTACTGCTCGAATCACTGTCGCTGCTACTACTGCTGGATGCTGAAAGACGCGACGGTCCACCCGCACCTCCAGTTCCACCAACATCCACAGACTTACTACTGTCTTCTACAGGCAAACAGGGAAACATTCATCATTAAAAAACTATCTAAATATATCAAATCTGTCATTTGAAAACACGCATGTTTTATTGCAATCTGGGTTTTAATTTTACTTCCTAAATTATGGAAATAGACTGAAGTATCTGAATAATCATTCAACAGGTCTCACAGCGATTAAAGCAGCTAATTTCAGAGGGAAGATGTAATTATCTATATGTATAGTGGGATTGTTTTGGAACTTATTTACCAAATATCGGTCCCATCCAAAAATTTTGCTATCTCTTACCTCGAATTTGATTTCCCAAAAGCTGGGGTGGAGCGAAAAATATCTACAATTGTTTTTTTAGTTAGAAATCCGTCTGTTAAAATTTAGAATGATATTTTTTTTCAAAATACGACTCTAAAGACTGCGAACAATTATTCTGTCGTAATTAAAGAAATTAAAATGTTGCTTACTTTACTGAACTTAGATAAATAAGTAAAGTAAAAAAAAATTTGAACCAAATTTAAGGAAAATTTGATATTCTTAGTCAACAGATTGGTGAAAATAGCCAGTTTTTTGGGGGAATGGTCGTACTTTAGTATATATTGAAGGGATACCATAGATTCGAGTGTGTTTTTAGGGGAATGATTGATCGGCCTGTAATCTCTTTTCAAAGATCTATACAATATACATGTTCTAGTCTGTTCTAGAACGATTTAAAAGTTGCGAAAATCTATGCATAACTGGAAATTTAAGCCTACCTTTTTTAGCAGGTTTCTTGCAATTCCCTAGCTGCCCAGAGACATCTTGTAATCTCTTTTCCAGCTCTAATTTTTTCTCGGCCATTTGTTCGTCCTTAGGTTTACCGCTGGGCTTTTTATCTGTAAATTGAAAATGGGTCGATAATATTTACTGTTGTTATTGCGAGTATAATATTAAAGCTAATTAGGTATATATAAAAATTCATTATTTCATAAGCCAATAAATAAATGAATGAATAAAATAAACTCACGTGGCTTTTTCCTAAGGCAGGACGCCACGTAACTCTCTAACTCTCTAAGTGTAGATGGCTTCAGAGTTTCAAAGTCAATCTCAATTTCATCGGGATTAGAATCCCTCAGCGAAGGCTCTCGTGATTGAATAATGTGTACAACTCGTCCCAGTTTGTCACCTACAAATAGAAAATGAACAAAATTCCTAAATTATGGAATCCTTGATCCTTAAATAAACCAAAATGGTTTCTCATATCAGATGTTGAAACCCACCAGGAAGTTTATTAATGTCCAAACTGAGCTGTCTCTTCTCATCATAGGACATTGGCTTAGCGTTGTCTTCATCCTCAGAGTCGAAGGCCAACGGCGGAGGTTGATTGCTAGTATTCTTCTTCTTATTTCCTGTAGATCTGTTGTTAGCCTTAGGCCTCTTGTTCGCAGTGTTTGCCGTTGTGGCTTTTCCTGGTCCTCTACCTTTGCCTTTTGGTTTAGCATTCGTCGGGGCAGGTAAATGGTGGCTGATTCCAGGTCCGGAATGTGCCTTATTAGGGCCGACGGTTATCGCTGGATGATGAAGATCCCCGCTCATGCTATTCGGCATCTTCAAATCTCCAGCTCCCATCGCTACACTCGCTATACTCGCACCTACGCTGTCTGAAACGTTGGGAATTCTCCCAGGTTTCATCAGCTCTTTCATCGCTCCACTATGACCACCGCCACCAAGACTTCCACCCTTGCCACCTGAAGACTTTTTCGACTTCTCAGGCTTCTTAGGCTTTTTACTCTTCTTTTTACCACTCTCTTCGACCAACTTACACATCTGTTCTTGTAGAGCTTTCAACTGTGCATTATAAATGGAGAACTGAATGAATGAAGAATTCTTGTGGGGGTATAATAATGAAAATATTCCATTGACTCTGATTTTACACAGCTGATTTGCAGTATTTTTTAGACATGATTAAAAATTATTTCAGATTTTATGGAGCTTTGCCTCGCATAGATCAATTGCATCGAAGAAAAAGTAGTTCCGTAGGCTACAGTCGCATTGTCATCAAAACTTCAAATTTGGAGAGAATATTTGACATGAATTCAATTTCTGGATACGAAATTTTTCTATTTCAAGTCATTTTTGTTCTCACAACACTGGTTTACCCTGGTATGTCATAATTTTAGAATATTCTCTCCAAATTTCAATTTTCTAGAGTATTTATGTTTATTACAAATAAATTGAAGAGAATGATGTTTTCTTTGGCAAGAATTACTCTGACAATGATGTTTAGAAGATGAATAGCGTCTATTTTTGCCGAGAAACTTGTTAAAAATGTGAACATATTGAAGCTTACCTCTCGCTCGAGGGCCACAAGTTTTTCGGTACGTTCGTCTTCAGAGTCATCACTTTCGGATGAACTTTCGGAACCAGAACTTGTACCGCTAGTACTGCTGCCATTTATTCCGACAAGTCCGCCCAGAGGTTCATCGGGAATCTTTGCATACCTGAAAATTAATGAAAGGAACAGTTTCAGACCACCAATCTCTCCTACCATGATAAATTCGGATATTCTTTTCAGTAGCTTGAATATATACAGACCTCATTTCAAAAACGTCCTGAAGTTTTCTTGCCATTGCGACGACGTCGTGATCTGGAGGATTATATTTGTAGCAATTTGTGAATATAAGTCGTACGTCACCAGCAAATTCTTGGGCTGTTTTATATTCTCGTGAGTCCATCTTGTTCTGTGACCAAAAAACCGTTTGAATTCCAGGTAAATAGTTTCTAGATTGATTTAGAATTAGATTTACGTCCATACTTTTGGGTAGAAGAAATAGGCCATAAAATAGAAAATTTATTAGTTGACTTATTACCTTAACCGTCCCAAGATCCATTGGTTTTTTGATGATTTCGTGATAGTCATGTAGACCGAGAAGTTCTGCATCTACCGGCTTATAGAATGGCCACGCGTAACCCTGCAGTTTATGATAATAAATGAGTAACAATTTGTTTGTAAAATAGAGATAGTTATTTCATAGAGTCTGAAATTTGTATAACTGAATTACCGAGTGTTTTTTTGAGAACAGCTCTTTCAATATTTCATTACAGGATTTCAAGGCTTCGGATAATTTCTCCTTTGATTTACCACCTGCGTGTTGTGGCTGAAAGAAAATTTTGCGTTAATAATGTAGCTGGTCAATCTACAGATTTAGAAGAGCTCTTCATACCCAAAATACTTTTCTTATAATTCTCTTAGAACTTTGAATGAATGTAAAAAAAAAAAATGAAAACAAATTCGGAATGAAATGTGTGGGGAAAAAAAAAACCATTTAATCTTAATGAAACTGATCCCTAGATGATATAAACTTGAATAAAAGGAAAAGCAATTTGGTTTTTTGAACAAATCTAATAACGATAAGACAACACAGATGAAACACGGCGTGCCTTAGTAGGACAAACTTGGGGTATGTACCTGTTGGGCCATCGGCCCCATCAGGGGCATGTTGGCCTGGTGGAACGGCACCAGGCCGTCTTCTGCTTGCCTCGTTGGCTGAAACAGCCCCATCATCAACCCTCTGTTAGTACGTTAATGCCATGATATGATTACATACACAAGCACACAGAGCCAGGCAATTATTACGATACATCTACTTCAATTCATTCACTCCTTTATTGTTTATTCATTTATGTATTTATTTACAGACCTCACAGCACTCAAGGCAGTCAATTCAAGGGAAAAATGGGAATAATTTGGGAAAATCTGTATCTAATAGGGGATTATGTTGCCACCTATTGATAAAAGAACAAATTATCTACATTGGAATTATTCGAACTTGACTTCTCAAAAGCTAGGGCGGATTAAAAAAATATTTACATTTGTTTCTTGAATTAGAAAAGCATCTTTTCAATTTGAGAATATATATATTTTTTTTGAATTCAACTTTAAACACCGCAAACAATTGTTTGTGTTGATTGGAGAACTTTAAGTGTTGCCTAATTTACTGAATTAGATGGATAAGTGAAGTAAGAAAGTTTGAACTGAATTTGTAGGACAAAAAAAAAGGCCTGATTTCCAGTAAATTAGATATTTTTAATCGACAAACTGATGAAAATAGTCTGTTCTTAGGAGAATTTCTGTGAGGGCCGAAGTTTCTTATAGTAAAATATTATAGGTATAACTAAGCGATCTACAAATGTAAGTTAAAAACTTTATTCGCACGCAGATAATGGGACCTTGTAGATTCAATGATGAGATACTTTAGAAACAGCTGTTTTTTTATTGTCAATGACTCGACTATTATTTGCAAAGATCTTAATCTTGCGCGCAGACATCTATTAAGATTTCTCTCAACGCACAAAGTTATCTAAAATTGACTTTCATTACCCAAGACTTTGAATTTGGTGATATTCATAGATCAAAACCATCACATTAGTGTGTTTTACATATTTCAATTCATAAAAAAATGCACTGTGAATATTTAAAGCCCAATGAATATATCCCAATTGATAGATAATGATTGAAATGATTGAAACTAACTGCTAATTAAAAATACGAAAAATGACAACGGAGTGTAAAAAGGACTTACCTTCTTTATCTGTCTCCCCGACTCCCGCCTCGTTGATATTTTAGCATTTTTAGAATCTAGTGGTGGGTGGTAAAGGGGTTCAAACGAGTTAGCAGTAGGCGTAGTGGTATCAGCCTTTCTCTTCACTCCTTTCTTGAGCTTGGCAGGCTGCGAGGGTGGCATAACGGTAGGCGCAGTGGGAACAGGTGGGGGTGGAGGTGCCGCCGGAGCGGCTTGCGTCTCCATAGCAGGTTGCGCATGGTACCCGCTAGTAGGAGGAACGACTTGTTGGGGTAAGGAGTTGTGCGTCGCCATTGGCGCGACTCCTATACTCGCAGGAGGAGCTATCGTAGTGGTGTTAGTGCTGCCAGGCACGGAAGTCGGGGCCTGAGTGCCCAACGGTGGCATCGGTATGATCCCCGTCGTACCTGCCGAAGTTGCGGAGGGCGTGAGGCTGTTTGGTACGCTAGAACTTACTGCCGCCGCTACAGAGGATGGTCGACCTCTTCCGGCACCAACTACTGGCGTACCAACAGGAACTCCGGGCCCCACGCCAACTCTTCCTGCAATCTTTTTGCCTTTTGGACCTTTTGGGACTGGGGGGTCTAGCTCGACCTCTTCTTTTGGCATTTGTGCCACCTTTGAAGAACCGGTTATATTATTTTTCGTTCAATTTCAATTGAAACTGAATATCAGGCCCCGATGAGAAGTTCTATTACCTTTGTGAGGAACAACTTCTCTAGAGCTTGGGCCATGACTACAACATCTTCTCCTGGTTTGTTGTAGACATAACAGTTTGTAAACATTGTGTTGAAGTCCTGGATACACTCTCTCCCGCTCCAGTAGTAGTTGTTCTCTAACCGTTTCTTTATCGTACCAAGATCCATCGGTTGTTTTATGATTTTGTGATAGTCCTGGATAAACGTGAATTAGTTAAGATACGCTGGCTGAAATCTAACTACAGAAAAAAATCAAAAATATCAACGACAACAAGAGAAAAAAAATCGTACTGGCAGATTCAGCTTCTTTGCGTCTACAGGCTGTTGAAAAGGCCACGCAAATTGATGTTTCCATACTGGCTTGAGGACACCCTTTTGAAGAAATTGAAGCTGGTTGGTAACTCGACCGGGTCGAGTAGGCGGCGGGACTACGGGTGGTTGTACCACGCCATTAACTGGTTCGACGGGAGGTTCGTCTCTTGGAGGCGGTTCCTTAGGGGGAATAGCTGGTGCACTCGACGTTTTACCAGGCGCACTTGTCTGTGATTTGGAAAAGTGTGGT
The DNA here is from genome assembly GCA_947538915.1 of Tenthredo distinguenda. NCBI lineage: Eukaryota > Metazoa > Arthropoda > Insecta > Hymenoptera > Tenthredinidae > Tenthredo > Tenthredo distinguenda. The sequence goes on from OX384533.1 coordinate 1,884,796, forward strand.
TTCGTTTTTGTTCAACTTTAAAATTGTCGAAATATAGAATGATCCGATCCTAAAATATCTTCTAATTTATAAACTATAGGAATATCACAGAAGAAGGATCGTTTTTTTTTTTTCAAATCATACGTAGAGTAATTTTTTCAAATCATCAGGCGATGTAAGACCGTTTCTTTGCATGCAGTCCTAGCCGACTTAATTACATACAGAATGCAGTAATTAAATTTTGATATCAATCTAGAGCTCAGACCTGTTACCGAGAAATTAGTAGAGGGACTATTTCAATTATATTATAAAAACATAAAAACTGGGGTAAAGTTTAATTGATTATTGAGTAATTAAACATATCATGCTTTTCTTCAACCAGCGCAATTAGAGTCCCACTTTATTAGAGTCCTGTTGTTTATTCTATTTTAGTAATAATTTATAAGCTGGAAACAAGGCATTAAAATTTGTATTTTACAGCCAGATGCATTTATGCAGTGTTATTCGCACAGCTAGATTTGATTTTTATTTTAACTTATTCACATGCAATGCAATATTTCAATGGAAAATTGTCCCATTCATGCAACGAGCGATTCAGGCTGCTAAATATATTAAAAATCCTTAACCGTTTAGGCATAAGCAGTTTTAACTATTCGTTTAAAAAAACAAGTTCAGCTAGAATTATATCACTTAAGGAGTTCGAACATCAAATAAAGAATCAAACTTAGTTCAGACAATGATGTGATGAATAATTGAAGAAACTTTATTGTCAGGCATAAAGCAAAGCTTGAAATTTCTGAACGAAACTAATGCGAATTATTGTCAAAATTTTTGTATTAATTCTCTACTTTCAGTCCACGTCTTGGTTTGTTAAAATAATCAAGCTACTTCAATGATGGAAAACCAATTGATTAAATCAAGCAACTGGCTTGTTTAAACTGAGTGAAGAGGAAAGAAAAATAATAATAATCAAAACAGAGACACAAAATATAATGTAATACGCCAATTTTTGTTTTTGTATTCGTTTTCCATTTCTTTTTTTTTAATTGTAAATAAAAAAAACCGTCAGTTTATAATCTCACCTTGGGTATATTACACAGCCTCTCTCGCTCCTCCACATCTAACTGTAATTCATACATACATACTATTCAGTCAAACAACACACGGAGTTTTATACATAGGTATACATATGTATACATGTGATAAAAGAAGAAAAAATGAATGGATGAATGAATTAATAAATGAAATAAATAAATAGATAAAAGATTGAAGACACATTGTTAGAACGTTGGATCTGGAGCTGGAAATATAAACCTGATATCTTTTAAAAGAATGTAATAAAATCATTAACGGAGACCACACAATTTTCAGAGCGAGTAATTAGGAATAGTATGTAGTTAATTCACTTCAAGCTCACACCTATGCATGACGACGTATTATTAATCTGATTAATTAATTAATTAATGTCCGTTGAAGCTTGTTGCAAAGAAAAAATTTAAATATATGTATAGATAGGCTTGTCTTTTTTTTAAGTGAAATTAATGCAAGCAGATTATTAAATTTGTTAGAGCAATGAATTTGACATTATCTTGCATTTGTTAATGAAAAAAACCAATAAACCTATCTAAACATTGAGTCCTACTCTCTATCTAAATATCAGGTTTTCTCTATATTTTTAGTTAGCGTTAAGAGAAATTTATCTTTTCTGATAGTTTAGCCTCGAGAATTGACGCTGTATATCGATACATATTCTGTGACTGTAAAATAACAGAAAAACGAAATTTCTGACGAAGTTTGATCTCTAGAATTATGGAGTAAGCAAGGAAACACAAAAGTCAGTATAGTTGATCTTATTTCTTGCACCGAAACTGGGATACTGAAATAAAAATCGAGAAGTTCTCGCTCGACGGTGTAAATCGGTGACTTTTCTAATTGAACTCTTCAAAGAGTATCTTATTATTTGATCTTGAAATTATTTCTGTGGCAATAATATATCATATCAAAGCTTTTCCACAGACATAATAATAATCTTCAAAGCAGTATAATAATATTTTCCTGGTACAGCACAGCCTGTTAATTGATTATTGCATGTGTTATAATAAAATTTTCCAACAGTTAAATAAAACTCACCGAGTTATTTTGTGAGATAGTGTCCACCTGCTGCATCTTGGCTTCGCTTCTGTAACAGAAGAAAGACTAGATTTAAAATCGGCGTTCTTCTATCTAAGTATAATGTGATAATCTTAGTTTCTAGACTCTCATTAGCCAAGTATTTCACGCATTCCATTAAAATACTCAACTTAATCGGCTATACTAATCTAATAATTTATATTAATATTAATCGCCTAAAATCACCGCAGATGCAGACTTCGTGATAAAATAATCTTCAAATTGGAATAGGAATTGAATGAAAAAAACAAAGGATAGATTAAAAAACGGAGCCTCTTCCTTCTCTCTGACCTGCCTGCTCCTAATATTATTTTATCTCCATATTTCCGTTGAAAAAATAAATCATGCTGAGCTTGGAAGGTTCTTCTTTAAGTTTTATACTTATTTTTTTTCTTTCTTTTATTATAAATGAGAAGTGAGATGAGAAGGTTTGATAGTGAAATTTTTTTTTTTCACCGCGATATCGAGCTTTACCTACCTTTCGGACATAAATTGTACATAAATGCTACGCAGCAGGTTACTGCTTTACGTTGACACTTGATGACGAGGCTAAGAGGCTTCATCAACAACGGAGCTTGGAAGTATATACTCGTGTCTGAGCATAGTAGCTCGCTAATTTGTTGTAGAGATGATTGGGCTGCGACCTGGGAGGTTGGTGCCAAGGAGGCATAACACTAATCGTCAAGCCTACCGAACAACGGCGGCTCCAATGTCAGCCCTCTATCATCCACCAATTCGCCAAACCTCCGGCCAAGACTTGCGACTTTAGCAACATCTGACAACATAACAAGAGAAGAACCCATTTTTTTTTTTCTTAAACCCCTAAAACTTCAGCTTCTTTTCTATTATCTTCTATGATATATGTATCTATCGCTCTTACTGTTTTCTATACTATAATCTCTCTTAGTTAAAACCAATCGCATGCAAACATATTCTCTCTCTTTTTCTATCTCATACTATATTTATACTTATCATTATTACTTACTATTTTTATTCAAAATCGTATTATATAACCTTGAAATAGTAGTTTATTCATATTTTTTTTCTCTCCCTTTCTCTCAGTGATATATACGAGGTAAATACAATACGTGTGAGGGAATAATGAAGAGAGAGTGAAATAGAAATAAGTAAATAAATAAGAATGAGAAAAATTTCTCGTGATGAGGTAAAGTTTGTAATTCAATAATTATACGAGCTAAGTAAGTGAGGAAGAAGATGGAAGAACGACGCTGGTTGATATTTGTATTATTTCTCGCGAAAATAATGCCAACTATGTAACTCAGGTATTTGTATTATAGTTTTTATACACACGCGAGTGCAGCAACGGCAGCAAGGACGCGAGCGAGAAATACGGAAAGACGAGTGGAGTTGAGTTGTTTTACGAATAGAATTCTATAGCAGGCAGACCACGGCGGATTGAGGAAGAGAGAGGAGAGATAGAAACGCGACGACGAAAATGACGACGACGACGAATAATGTAGTGGTTGGTGGTTGACGAGGAGTCGATTACTATCGGATACTATATCTGTATAGGTATATATATTATATACGGTAATATTATCATTAATAATATATAAGCAAAACTAAAGAGCGGGCGAACGAACGTACGAACGAACGAGGAAACGCGAACTACTACAACACCACTATAACTTTTAGTGCGTTCGTCGCTCGTTCGTCGCTCGGCCTCGGCCTCGGTCGGTTGGTCTGTCGGTCGGTAGGACTGGCTGGCGGGATCCGCGCCTAACCAAACCGATTCAGAACGACGTCAGTGTCGTTAGACCTTTCTCGGTATATTAAGTAATGAAAATAATGTATATTTGATATTGAGGATAGTGAAAAATCGCTCGGTTTTAAACATGCCTAGTTTATTTCACTTAGGTTTCATTCAACATGGCGGTTTGCCCACTTGGGAAAGAAAGCTTCGAGGTCTATTGGACATTTTTCGTTATTTATACGACATACCGGCGTACATGCACTGTTTTAATATCACTATTTATTCGTGTGGCACTCAAGATTATAGAGAACCACCTACCTGATGATTGCGGGCGGTTTTTCAATTCGAATTTTATCAAAAACACTAACACTACGCCTCGGTACGGAGCTCTACGCTTTCTCCCTGCTCGCTAGCTTGGTGTTATGGCCGATCCGTTCCCCGCCGCCAGCCGCCAGCCGCTGCCCGCCCTCCGTCACCTCACTCGCACTATCATACAATTATATTCGGGGCAAACCACTCACGTTTTATACATTTATTATTTCACCTCAGCATAGGATATTTATTGATAATATATTATCAGTACCCTGCACAATACTCCGTAGACATTTTACTCGGGCATTTTATTGTCGGATGCTTTTCGGTACCCATGATGATTTCGGATCTACAAACTAACGATCGCAGCACCAACAATGGCTACGCATTCTTTACAACGTACGAATGGTCCGTTCCGGCGTTCCTCACAGTCCGTTGGCGATTCATAGTTTTCTCGGTATTTCAGTAGATTAGCTTAGACAAGTTCTTATCTTATTATGATAAAGGATCATCGCTACATATTATACATTTTTAAAATAAAATGGGGAAAAGGTTTAGTCAATAAAATATCCATGGTATACGTTCAAAGACGTTTTAAATGACGCTTTTATTATTCAATGTCAGAAAGTAGCCAGACGCCGTTCCGCCGTTCCGTATCCACCCACAATGCATTTCAAAACCGCCACAAAATCTATAATAACATAATCAACTTTTCCTTTACGCTTTTACAACCACTCAGACGAACGTTATAAATAATTTCACTATTTAAAATTCAATTACACGCTAGACAAAACTGTTACAAATAATTTACTAATGACGTGGTCATATACGTCAACCCAGTTCCGTTAGCCAGATAAGATGGCGGCTCTGAAAACCCCGGCCAAGGGTTTATCATATTATTATATGACTATAATATTACCGACACTTGGGGACAAACTTTAATAATTAAACTTCAGTCTAATTTATAAATTTACCTCAATACAAAAACTATGAAAACTACACGCTTTACCAATACCAATTATTATAAAAGTATTATCAGGAGCTGCCTACGTCCATGGCACAACGATATTGTCAGCCATATTGAAATGATGACGAAACATAATCCTATATAGCGAACTGGGGAGTTCACTAACCTCCCACAATAGGCGTTTCGGTGCTAAACGGTTTTTCCCAAATGCTAGCGATTTTACCTCTACCTAGACACAAAAACAATGCGCACGCAGCCCTATCGATGAATCAGAAATACATTACCCGTTTACACGCGACAAATACTATTGTTCCATTTATTATACACCAAAAATATTATTTTCTTACCATGATAAATTACCTTCTTACTCATCCTAACGGTACATTTTACAGGGAAAACGGTACTAATTTAGTCGCGTCACTTGTGCGACTATTCCTTCCTAATTACTTCGAATAAGCCGTTTCATACTTCTACACAATACAGTTGTGTGTACAATGTTTCATTTTCTTTTAATATGTCAAACATTACTTCAATTTCTGATAAAACTTATTCAAAATCGATGCGAATGAATGGATGAATCGCTTTTTTTATTCTTCATTCTCGTTTCATCCCAGCAGACAAATACACTATAATCATTTTCTTACTCTTTGTACACTTATTATGAATAAAAAATATAAATCCACGAAAATTTTCGTTCTTCGTTTCGATATCAAAATCCTAAATAATTCCCCAAACTTCTTCAAACGCTGAGCACAACTTTGTACAAGTCAAAGCTCCAGAAAGTGGATAATTGCTTATAGATATCGTGTCCTCAGCATAGTCTGGTTTCACCTGGAATAAACAAAAACATTAAACAAAAATCTATGAATCTAGGAAAGTATCATAAAATAAACGGCAGAAGCTTTAACTAAAACATACTTGGCCATGGGCCATTGCTCCAACAACAATAGCGATCGGTTCATCACTGGGAACGAATTCCCTTGGATTTTGGACTTTTTTAGCGCTGAAAGACATGGCGAGTTTCTTGCAGCCTACCGGCAGATGATCAGTGACCGGATTTTTAATAACTTTAAGTAATTTCATGGGCCCATCAGAAGCTCGGACGTTAAATTTGTGGAGAAGTTGTACTGCATGAAGGAAAAGAAGTAAAAATTTCATGATTAGTAAGAAATAAATATTAGAGAACAATAATACACTAAGACATGATTAGTATTTTACCCATCAGCCCAGCGAAGCGTTTAAACGTTCTGGGTATACGTGTTTGCGGATTAACTTCAATGAGAACATTCTTCTCGGTGTGAATATAGACTTGTAACAAGCCGGCCCTATTCAAGGGACTGTCCATCAACATTAAGAGACACTGATGAGCAATGTCTGGTCTGCAACTCCCAGGGTCTCTGTTATTCTTTTTCAACATATTAGCATGATCGTCGCAGTTCAATAATTCGAAGCTATTACCTACCTGTAAAGAATTTTTGGAACGAGAAAAGAAGGTTGTAAGACATTTGTCGGTTATTTATTAGGTACTTTTATAGGGTCTTCGTTTTCGTTTTGATTGACTTTTTTTCTTAGGTTGAAAGATAGGCAAACGTGATTAAGACAGAAAACAGATTTATGCCTTCAAATTGGTCGCAAGATAATATAATGTTGAAAATTCGATGTGATCGAAAATGGTTTAGAACATAACCTTACCTTCACAGATTCTAACTGAGCTCCGTCCAATATAATAACCAAACGTTTTTCTTGCTTTTTGACATGAGCTATTTGGAGATGTTTCGGTAACGGGTCAAATTCAAATTCGTCTTTTTCATCGCAATTTTTCCGTTTCTTTCCCATTGCTGTTTGTTATTAATACTTAACCTCAAATATGTATGTAGTTCGCCAAATAGCAACAGAATAATCGAGAATTAAACACGTGTTGTATTACGCCACCTGACGGGGTAGACAACGATGGTAATTCGCATTGATCGGTAAGGGAGAAATCTTCATTACGGAAAATGAATATTCCGCGATAATTCAAACGATTTGAGATTTAGTCAACGATAAGAGGTACACTTACAATTATTGTTAGGTAGCTGAGATAATTGAAATAATTGTAATGTATAATGTAGATATGAGTTGTTATTTATATATTTAACAAGTAACAGGTTTTATTCAACGAGATAGGTCCGTCTACCTCGAGCTAATATATATAAATATACATATGTGTATAGATATTATAATTTACAATATTTACAGTATAATACAATCCCATTATATATAGATTTATAAGGATGTCTTTTAATTTTTATTTCTCGATTGATAGAAATTATATAGTATCTATAATTTAGAATTAACTATAGATTATGTATATCGCAGTTTTTAGACTGTTTATTCGTCGTCATCTTCGACTACACCCTCCAGTCTCATTCTGAAATAGAATTTACGTCAAATAATTATTTACGGAGTTGTTTAAAATGCGTATTTTTAGTGTTACTTTTTGGAAACTTGATTTAAGACTCCGAAATTCATTTCTCACCAAATTCCTAAAGAATTCCTAAATAGTCTACCATAAAGTGAATTAGCGAAATGAAATGAAATTTGTCTGAATTATTTTTTAGTCAGAAGTTTAGTTCTAGTTTTCACAGAAAATTGAAATTTGTAATAAACTACACGGATAAAATTTCATATTAAATATCGGAATCAACTCACCATTATTTTATTTCAGCGTTATTCATACATGCAGCAAGCTATCACATGGCGTTCTTCAAGGTGTTTATTAATTTATACATAATACATATAAAGCAGGAAATTCTGATGTGCGTGCAATTAGAAGCGTTTTGCTTAATTGTTAGTCAAAAACCCACGCTGTATATATTTATGAAACGTAATATGGTATTAAAACAGTAAAAAGTATATACGAAAGAAAATTGAAAATAGACTTTTAGAAAATTAATTGATATTAATTATTGACTGTTATCGATCCTCTTGTAGCTTGTAAGAATTTTTTTTAATACACGTACAGAGATTTTGGCGCGAACCTGTTCAAGGAAAGATAATGATTCATTGTTAGTTATGGGTTTGGAATGAAATTAGCTGAAATTTTGGTTATTATACCAATCAGTGTTATTTTATATCAGATAATGGCATAGCTCTTCCAAGACTCAAATTATTTTTGATAAACTATAAAGAATAGAAAAACTCTGCGAATCGGGACTTTCAAATGAACGAAGGAAAAATAGAAAATGAATCGCAGAACGATAACTAATACATACGTACAGGCATTCGTTAATTTCTTATGACTAAAAAACTCGGATCCTATGAAGAATTCAACCGTCTGCTGAGGGATAAGCTTATGGAAATATGGGATAAAGCTAAACTGCTTACATATTCGATAAGCTGTGGTAAAAAAAAAAACTAATCCCCTTCAATAATAAAACTCAATACCGACTATTTATATACACATATTTCAAGCGGAAAATAAAACCATCGGAATAATAAACAGCAAGTAATTATCCAATGCTAAAAATAACGTGATATGACGATAGAATCTTTTCAAATACTTACACATGCTCAGGGTGGCTGCGAATCTGGTCGATCAATTCCGTCGGTTTCAATTCCGCAATGCATACGCGATGCACTGCGGTGAATAGCGGAAATTTCGCGGTTTCACCACGGCTCACCAGCATCCCGTTGACCTCATCTGCGGTTGCTGGACCCTGGAGTTTCTGGCCAGCCAGTAACTCGTCTTCTAATTCCTTGATGGTCTGCAGGCGGAATAAAAACGGTCATTTCCAATCTGATCGAATTTTCAAAACTAGACAAATTCCCTAAACGCTGTATGATTCAGGTTTCAAATTTCTAAATTATAAAGAAAGTTTGAAAATTCACTCACCTTTCCGGTCTTGACGAACTGTTCGCAAACTCGTCGATTACGTCCACCGTAACAAGTCGTTATGAGATCTGCGACCCCGCAGCTTTCGAAGAAAGTCGATAGTTTCGAGCCCCCGAAAAACGTATCGACAAATTTCACCATTTCCATTAATCCTAGTCTTATTATTGCGGCTTTTGTATTATCGCCGAGGCCGAGGCCGTCGACGAACCCAGCCGCACAGGCTACGATGTTCTAAAAATGAGGATAATCATTCATTTCCCAATTTTTAATCTCGCTAAAATTGGCTCATTAGTTATTTTCATACCTTCAGAGCTCCGCACACTTCGACAGCCTCCGCATCTTCGACTACAACGACTCTGAAGTTTTCGGTCTGGATCATGTCTCTCAAAAGCGGAGCTGTGCGCTTGTCTTTGCACCCTGATAATTCAATTTTAATGATATCATTAAAAAATGAACGAATGAATAGAAAAATTTGTCTCGATCGAAACCGTTTCAAGTAAAAATTTAATACGCCATACCTATCGTAGTCTCGCAGAATTTTCCCTCCGCAACTTCGTTCGCGAGATTGGCGCCCATCAAAACGTAGCATTGAATTTTTAAATGGCTTTCAATGATCTTAGAAATTAACTCGATCGATTTACCGTCGCCTTGGTCAAAGCCCTGCAAGGTGAAAGCAATTAATAATGAATGCTTAGAATTGTAACAGCATTTTTATTATAGTTGTAAAAAAATTTTTGCAATCGTTTTTTTTTTCGCCTTTTGAAGGAATTACCTTTATAAGCGACAGGCCAACGGCAGTTGGTTTAATTTTTCCCAGCAACGTCGCGCACAAGGTTCTGATAAACTGATGGGGGATGACGAAGATCAAGAAATCAGCATCCTTCGCAGCCTCGATGAGGTCCGGAACAGCGACCTTAAAAATCGAGGGAATCGTTTGTGAAATGAGGCTGAAGTGGATCAAGGAATTCACGATCCAGAGATTAGCGGAAAAATTCTTAGCTCACCGAACCTGTGTTTCTAATATTTTTTCAGACATTGTCTATACACGTATCACTCCCTTTGGCAACGATCCATCATTTTGTCTGACTACGGTCGAGAGCACGTTTTAGCCACGTATCTATATACGTTACGTTGTGTAATCTCGTTTTTTTTTTTCATAAGACACGTGTGTTGCACGTGGATAATGACTTCCGCAATTTAACATAAATTTTGGGTCAAAACTTATTCGGAAATCACGTTTTTCATTTCCTCATTATAGCATAATACCGAAGATTGACTTTTTGATCTATAATAATTTTCATGTGATTTATACATGCTGTTGAACGTTTCAACGTGGAAAACCGTAGTTTTCACTTCTTCGTGTGAAAATAATATCGAAAAACTTATTTCACGTTGTAATTAGGAATGAATATCCAAATGAATGAATGAAAAACGAGTAAGCAGATGCCTTGTTTTTCTCCTTTCTATCAAAACTAGCATCCTGAAGTTCAAAAAAGCCACTTTGCTCACAAAAAAAAAAAAATACTGTAACGTTACAGTAATTTCCCACTCGCGCATTTGCAGAATCATGAAGATGCTTTTTCAGGCATGAGTGACTGTATGAAGTAGTAAGCGTCGAACGTTTGTAGGTACGTAACTGTCCACCGAGGAATACCGGGAATGTAAAATAAGTAAAAGTTCGTGAATCAAAATCAGTCATCCAGTTCAGTGGAGACGGTACTTTCTTATCTGAAATAGTCGATTCACTGTACTCATGCCTGCGGTCAAACAGGCGGTTAAAAATGTCGCTGGTCATTGCTGATCCCTCGCTGTAAGCGCCAATGCAGGATATTTAATGTAGAAGTGGGGATTCCGGTTGTTAATTTTCTATTAACTACATACATACAGGTTTCATAGTGGTGGGAAGTGGACACAAGTTTCACGGACACATACATGTGATGTACTCAGAATGTAGAATCATCCTCTATCATTTCTCCCACTCTACGACGTGATGAGTTTATTCATATCACGCCTGATAACAAACCGCGACTGAATGATTGCGGGTGACAAGTCGAGCCCACCGTTCATCAGACCTATATAATAGCTCGCAACTTTCTCACCGGCATCAGTGTTCTTCGAACCAACAAGCAGCACGCATTCGCCTGACTCTATTTGCTCAAGCAATCATAAGCTCAAGTGTTATTCTTGCTATCAAGTCTTATATTCTACTCGAATCATCATGAGACTGAACGCCATCATCCCGAACTTCAAGGCTGAGACCACCCAGGGACCCATCGACTTTTACAAATGGCAGGGAAACTCGTAAGTATTGTTACGTATGAAATACAGAAACATAATGTATCACAAGGATCAGAATAACAAATCTGTGGTCCGTTTATAGATGGGTTGTGCTTTTCTCTCATCCGGCTGATTTCACTCCCGTTTGCACGACGGAATTGGGTCGTATCGCGGTCCATGCTCCAGAATTCGCAAAGAGAAACACCAAGCTGCTGGCCCATTCCTGCGACAAACTCCAAGACCACGTCGACTGGGTGAACGACATCAAGTCGTACTGCCAAGATATTCCCGGGGAATTTCCGTACCCCATCATCTCCGACGCCGATCGCACCCTGGCTGTACAACTCGACATGATCGATGAAGAGAACCGAAAGAATCCTGACTTTGCTCTAACTGTCCGCGCTCTCTACGTCATCAGCCCTGACCATCGTCTCCGCGTATCTTTCCTCTACCCAACATCGACGGGAAGAAATGTCGAGTGAGTCTTCTTAATCTTTGGGTCATTCAATTTCATGAAAATTCATAACTTCCTATCCAAACTTGAGCGTTTCTCTATTTTTGTCCACAGTGAAATCCTGAGAGTGATCGACTCCCTGCAGCTGGTAGACCGAATCCCCGAGATCGCCACACCAGCAAATTGGGTGGTGAGTTAATTTCTTTTCAAAGTATAACGCTGGCTTCATACTTCTCGGTAAGATCATGTGAATAACTTTGTCTTATTTTGTCTTTCAGCCCGGAGACAAAGTCATGATTCTGCCAACGGTCAAGGAAGCAGATATCCCTAAGCTCTTCCCAGGCGGAGTCGACCGAGTTAGTATGCCTTCCGGGAACGTTTACGTCCGCACAACGACCGACTACTAATTCTAAAACGCTATGATTTGGCCTGGGATGATTCCCGAAGAGAAACTTAATACTTAATGACTGTCAATTGTATGATAAGATGTCTGTAATTTGAGATTGCAGCAAATATATAATACGCCAAAGATATAAATATCGTATTTGCAAATCTCCCTTAACCGCCACCTTAAAAATCAATCTGCTCACCACATTCTCTGGCAGCTTATGTCCCGGTAGATATTTCACATTCTCGTGTTGTTCGTTTATTATTTCGGTCAATTTTTTGCCATTAATCATCTCCTCGTACACGTACATCGTGACCCTTTCCTCAAACTTCGTATTAAACTTGACGGTGTTTGCTCCAACGATTTTAGCGATCGCTGAACCCCTGCGAAACAGATAAATGAAAAGCAGAAATCAGTCAATAAATATTCTCTAACTATAGTTCATATTGCAATAAACTTGATATCACAACGAGTATACGTGACGCTGATAAACATTATAAACAAGATTAAAAATATCTCCGGCATAAAACCTTAGCAAACTACATGCATACAAGGCTGCTCCACTTTTCACACTCAAAGATGTAATAGAGTGTCAGACCAATGTCCAAGGTAATACCAGACGTGTGGATCAATGCCATAATAAACAGGATACAAAAATAAATAAATTAATATAATATATTATATATAGCTAGGCGAATGATTATCTACTTGAACATTCGCCTAAATCCAAATTTTAATGATTGTACGGTATATCTATGTCGCATTATATGAATCGATACACCTAAGTTTGACCAACACGTTTGACCCGAATATCTTAAGAGCTGCTGGCAATGAGATGCGGTTTCAATATAGAGTTGCTCAACGTAACTGGTTCAAAGTCAAGGTACGTAAATGTACTACAGGGTATATCTCTATGCACCCACAGCTATAATCTGCATTATATACCATATAATATATAGCATACACTAAAACTCCCAGAGACCTTGTTCTCTATTGAGCTAATTGATTTATCGACGTACTATGTGGTCTTGAAATAGTTTTAACGATTATTTTTTTAACTACTCCGTTTTATTTTTTCTTTTCTATTATCCTGACGATATTTCATCAGTTTCTGTATCACTCGTAGGCTGATTTTTCAACGCGATGCAAATTTCTCTATCATAATTCATAATTCGCGAATTACGCTACGTCACGTGTTGATTATAACGAAAATGCATCGCGATGCAGCTTTGCGTGGATGGACGTCACCTTGATGCGACCTTTCAATGCAGTTTTTGCCAAGTTGCAAATATCTATAAAAATGTCTATCGAAAATCTTCGGTCTTGATTAGAAGCCGCGTTTTGCTATTCGCTGATAGAAAAATCGCGACGAGAATAATTATCGGTTTAAGTAAACTAAATCTGCGTAACACACAACATTATAGTTTACCAATTTCCACTGCCCACAATGCAGACCTTCTTCTTAGTGCGACCCATGGTTTTTAGAATTATTTGAAGGCCTGGTTTTCCTCGCTGATTCTCTTCTGCAGTATTCGATTATTCTTATCGACGTAACGATCTTGTTTTACGAATAAAACCCACTAACACTTGGGGCGATTGTGACAAGGGGTTTGACCACCTCGGACTGACTCACTTAGCAAACTCTAACGCGATAGTAACTACGGATTGCAAGAGCTAGTCGATACCTAAGCCTGTCTCGTATTCAACTATGAACCTGACGTCCCTGTCCGGCTCTGGAAGATCGCCAATATGCAAACGCAATAGTTTAACGTAACGTAACCAGGGTGACCGCTAAAATAAGACGAAATTAGCGTCGGATACCGGGTGAATATTTTATTCATTTTTGACTTTTATCAAAACATTCTTATTTTTCGAATAAATCAATACAACGATTGTGTTTCTTATTCAGAAGATTTTCGTCGTGTATAACGATACAGCAGGTATTCTACCCACATACGAATAGAATCTAATACTGTTACATCAATTATATAACAATTGTAATATTATATGTAGGAAAGTTAGTATTATAATTGTGTGGTGAGTAGATATAGATATAGCGAAGTGATTATCGGACTGCTGAATAAATATATAAGTTTTTAAAAGCAGGTCGCGTATCGCAGACTCTTGCCAACTCTGGCCAAGGCCTCGACTTTGTGTACGTATTATATACCGTAGCCACTTCCTGATGTTCTATTTAACGCGTGTTGTAGGAATTTTTAACACAGAGTACGAGGTGTGGATAATTAAATAAATATCTACTGTGTATCATAGTTTACAGACATTGTAGATTGCAATATCGCATCGCGATTGATAGATATGAAAAATTACTGAGTGGTGTGTTTATCCCGACTGATAGATTGATTCTGTAATTGATGATCTATACGTCTTATCGCTACTGAATAATTACGTAATAGGAATTTGGTATTAGATAACCATATTAAAAATCTGGTTGAATAATAGATATTGAGGAATTATGGAAGAGGTGAAGGCGAATTAATTATTAGCGCAATAAACCGTCTGATAATTAGATTGCTGAAAATTAGTGCAGCAGCGTGTCTTGTTATATGCGAACTGCAAAACGCGACAAGACAGCCCATACCGACGCTGTGATCGATGTTCTCATTTTGCTATTTGGTTCGGCAATATTCTCCGAGATGGCACAAACTTAGTTACGGTTTTTGGATTTTTCACATTAGCGGGCGGCTAAATTTCGAATCCGGAAATTCGTCCGACAAAAAACGGAAGGGTTCCTAAGGATTATACTAAGATATAATAAGTACACAAAGTCGAGAACTCGGTTCGACTTATCATTTATTGTTAGAAAAACGTATAAATATGGTTAAAAGCCTCATGGAAACGATCTACACACCTAAATAATAGCGTTTGAGAATTAGTAATCGGTCGTTGTGCGGACGTAAACGTTTCCGGAAGGCATGCTAACTCGGTCGACTCCGCCTGGGAAGAGCTTAGGGATATCTGCTTCCTTGACCGTTGGCAGAATCATGACTTTGTCTCCGGGCTGAAAGACAAAATAAGACAAAGTTATTCACATGATCTCACCGAGAAGTATGAAGCCGGCGTTATACTTTGAAGAGAAATTAACTCACCACCCAATTTGCTGGTGTGGCGATTTCGGGGATTCGGTCTACCAGCTGCAGGGAGTCGATCACTCTCAGGATTTCACTGTAGGCAAAATTAGAGAAACGCTCAAGTTTGGATAGAAAGTTACGAATTTTCATGAAATTGAATGACCCAAAGATTAAGAAGACTCACTCGACATTTCTGCCGGTCGATGTTGGGTAGAGGAAAGATACGCGAAGACGATGGTCAGGGCTGATGACGTAGAGAGCGCGGACAGTTAGGGCAAAGTCAGGATTCTTTCGGTTCTCTTCATCGATCATGTCGAGTTGTACAGCCAGGGTGCGATCGGCGTCGGAGATGATGGGGTACGGAAATTCCCCGGGAATATCTTGGCAGTACGACTTGATGTCGTTCACCCAGTCGACGTGGTCTTGGAGTTTGTCGCAGGAATGGGCCAGCAGCTTCGTGTTTCTCTTTGCAAATTCCGGAGCATGGACCGCGATACGACCCAATTCCGTGGTGCAAACGGGAGTGAAATCAGCCGGATGAGAGAAAAGCACAACCCATCTATAAACGGACCACAGATTTGTTATTCTGTTCCTTGAGATACATTATGTTTCTGTATTTCATACGTAACAATACTTACGAGTTCCCCTGCCATTTGTAAAAGTCGATGGGTCCCTGGGTGGTCTCAGCCTTGAAGTTCGGGATGATGGCGTTCAGTCTCATGATGATTCGAGTAGAATATAAGACTTGATAGCAAGAATAACACTTGAGCTTATGATTGCTTGAGCAAATTGAGTCAGGCGAATGCGTGCTGCTTGTTCGTTCGAAGAACACTGATGCCGGTGAGAAAGTTGCGAGCTATTTTATAGGTCTGATGAACGGTGGGCTTGACTTGTCGTGCACAATCATTCAGTTACGGTTTGTTATCACGCGTAATATGTATAAGCTCATCGTATTGTCGAGTGGAGTGGAGTGGAGTAGAGTGGGAGAAATGATGCAGGATGATCTTACAATCTTCCATATGCGATCTACTTCTCGTTGTCAAACCAAGTCTGCAGCGGACGGGGCATCAAAGAATTGACCGATTTTTTATGGGATTTCGATTTCACTGTACGTGCTCGTTATTCTATAACTGGAGAATTAATAGGAAATACGGAAAAAGAGTCGGAGACTGCAGTAAAAAGAAGAAATTCTCATTTTTTGCGACAAATCGTGAAAATATTCAAAACGGCGAACCTATTATTCGGTCATGAGGAAATATCAGATCGCTTACACACCTCGACCGGCTGCATCATGGATATTGAAATTAATTCTCGTATAATGCGATGTGATCCCGCAACTGAAATTTATAGTCTGTACATAAACAAGATCGCAATATATCATCCTGGAGAATTATATGTCATAAATAGAATTCCTACATTGTTTTCAAAGTGTTTTGCATAATCTCGTATGTATGCGAAGTCTATAGCTTCGACGCAACATTGAATATTGCCCCTTATGCAAAACACTTCATGCATTCCATATCTTTTATTTAGATAAAGGCTGAGTATCCGATAGACGGAAAATGACAGTCGCTGATTTTCCGCAACGTGTTTGTGTATTTTTAAATTTTAACACAACGTTGCTATTGGAATGATTCAGCAAGTGGATGGAGTAGCATGTTTATCCACAGTAGCATGTGTCTGTGAAACTTGTGTCCAGTTCCCACTACTATGAAAACAGCATACACGTATGTTATGTAACGGAAAATAAACAACCGGAATCCCCACTTCCACAGCGTTTCACAAACGTATTGAATGTCCTGCATTGGCGCTTACAACGAGGGATTAGCAATGACCAGCGATATTTTGAACCGCGTTTGACTGCAGGCATGAGTACAGTGAGTCGACTATTTCAGATAAGTAAATACCGTCTTCACTGAACGGAATGACCGATTTTTATCCATGAATCTTTCACTTATCTTATATGCTTACTATTGCTCGGTGGAGAGCTACGTAGCTACAAACGTTCGACGTTTACTACGTCATGTAGTCACTCATGCCTGAAAAAGCACTCTTCATGATTCTGCAAATGTGCGAGTGGGAAATTACTGCATCAAGCTGTTTTTTTTTCTTTTTTTCTTTTCTCCAAAAGACAGGAAAAAATTAGGAAATTTCATGGGGAGATTTTTCATTTTAGAGCAACTAAAAAGTCCATTAAAAATCGATCGATTCTCTAATTCTCCGGCACCTGAAGACTTGCTCCTCCTCTACGTTCGTAGTATTTTTATTGACGAACCTGTCAGTTATACCTCGTTAACGCAGTCCTCATGCGGACCCTTTGACGCCACGAAGGCCACTGACCCCACGACAGGTGCACATACTCTGGGTCAGTGCTTGCCGCCAACAGGGTGACAAATGGTATCGCCATCTCGCGGTTGAACAGACGAACTACTTTTGCCGTCGACACGGGTGCGCCTCATGCCATACAACCTGAATATAGAAAATACAAAAACGTAATGCGAGTTGTGTGTGATAAGACGCCTCGATACTTGCGGCAAAAGTAGTTCGTCGGTTCGACCGCGAGATGGCAATACCATTTTGCACCCCGTTGGTCCACTGAGGAGGATTTTGATGCAGGCAGCAGGCCGCTTCGTATGCTAACTGTAGGATGCGGCTTTTTCCAGCTGATTGTGAGATGGTATAGTATGTCTGACAAGAAACGAAAGGGTGCATATTTACGATTAAATATAAAAATTAAATTCGTCAACTATGTTTGATGAAATGTTTTATTTAATTATCATGAAAAAAGTATTAATTGGTACGATATTATGTATATATAATGATGTTAAAATATATGAAAAGTATGAAACGAATTAACATTATATTATCATTATAATCACAATTTGAATGGCACTATTTATAACAATGTATAAAAATCGCTAAGTACGAAACGTGACAATTTTATGTTCTTTTTTTCTACCGAGCCCAATCCAGTATCCTAAATTACCGTGATACCCCCACAATTAACAACTTGAACCAATGAATTTAGCTTAGATTAAGAGTTTTCTAGGACAGCTTATCCTTCTCTGCGCTTGTTTGATACAAAATTCTATTCTCTTCATTCACAGATGAGATTTCCGGGATGAGCCTTGGCCACGTATTTTCATCATTCCGCAATCGTCAGTTCTAAATATGAGGTGAAATTAATGATTGACTAAGCAGATAGTTTATTGTTATTTTTATATAAAAAGGCGAAGAAAATTAATTTAGAAGCTCAGGAAAGCACCTGCTGCAAAGCAAAATAGGCAGGATAGGGAGGGAGAGGACTCGCCGCAATTTAGTGATAAATTGTTGTATAAATCATGCAAATATCGAAATGCTTCTAATAACAAATAATAGTCGTATATTTTCTCTTTTACATATACATGATAATGTAATATTTATACTAATCGTAATTGGTAACAATTTTTCAGGTTTCTTTACTCTTCATCTTTCAATCTTTGTTTTATACAATTTACAATAACAAGTGATATCAACAACATTGTACATATGTATTTCTCATTTTGAAATAGTCTAACAAGAAGAATAATAAAAATAAAAACTCTATCAAAATATCAATCATATTTGTAATATTCAATACACCGTTATCGATTATTATTTGCACGCAATTTATTATCAAAGTTTTGCTGATTTTAGATACGTTTGAGTTCAGAAAATGTTAAAGAAGACACAAAAAAATACCTTTGGGAAAAATACTTGCGTATGATTAACAAGTGTTTGAATTTTAGGAATCAAACTTATAATAAATATAAATTTCAGCTACCCGATCCGAGTTTTATTCCATTATCGACGTACCAGTAAAGCCGAAAAACTTAAATGAACCGCATGGAATGAATTTACGAATTTCATTTCTTTTATCACAATTTACTTCGTAAATGCGACAAACATTTCAGTAACGTTTCGAACACCGCCCAAATAACTTTTCATCATAAATTGCTTAAACGCTACGATTAGCGTTCTGCTACGCTATCAATAACGTGACTTTATTCGTGCGGTTATCAATTTGTAAGACACGGGCTAATCTTATCGTTAATTCATTACGTAATACCTACTACATTTTCAAGTTTTTATTTCTATCTTTTATCCTGTTTATCTGGTATGTATATAATTTTATAGTATCTCTATACTAAATGATAATGTACCTCAAAAATCTTTGTATAGCCGTATTTTTCACATTATTATTACTTTCCTATCTTTCTAACGTTTTGTCATTATTACTCTTGCAGTTTCCCAACCCATGGCAATTACAATAACTCCCTTTCAATTTCACAAGGAAGAAAAAATGATGGAAAGGCAGAGAAAGTGGGAATTTGGGAACGCTTTAGGCATGCTTTTCTGTCGTGGCTAATCACTCTTCACAATATGACCAACATTTCCGCTTACATATGTTCAGGATGAGTCCTAATACAGTCGATTAAATCTCCAGGCTTTAATTCACCAACGCAGATCCTATGGATTGCAGTAAACAGTGGGAATCTGGCTTCCATATCCTTCGCTTTGAGCATGTAATTAACTTCTTCCGCTGTAAAAGGTCCTTGGAGTTTTTGTCCGTTAAGCATTTCAGTTTCCAGCTCTGCGATGCTCTGAAAAACGTTTTTTTTTTTTATTAATTATTTATCTACATCATTTGACCCTAGGAGCTCTAGAGCTAAGTAAATTGATTACAGCTTCGTAAAACTCTGATATTTTAGGATTTTTACTTCATTTGGATTTTACTATTTAGTTTTTATGATCCAACAGCTTATAAAATCGCACCTTTCCCGTCCGGACAAAAGCTTCAGATACTTTCCTGTTTCTTCCTCCATAGCAAGTGGTTATTAGATCTGCAACGCCGCAGCTTTCGAAGAACGTGGATAATTTGCCACCCGGAAAAAAGACGTCGACAAATTTTATCATCTCCATTAGTCCGAGTCTGATAACAGCGGCTTTTGTATTGTCCCCGAGCCCTAAACCATCGACGAATCCGGCACCACAGGCTACAATGTTCTGTAATTGAAATAATCAGCAAATTATTACAAATGAGTTTCTAAAAGTATTTAAAAAATTCATTTCGATCTCTTTTCTCTATATTTAGCTTGAGGGTAGAACGACTTATCATACTCTGTATTATTGCTTTTAGGATTTTCCCAAGTTTTTTGTAGATTATTTTATTACCTTAAGGGCACCGCAGCATTCAACTGCGTCTGTGTCTTCGACGACTACGACTCTGAAGTAAGAAGTCTGAATGATGTCTCTGAGGAAGGGGGCAACAAGTTTGTCTTTGCAAGCTGTAAATAGAAGAAAAATAGAAAATTATATTTATGCTTGATGAAATTCATAGTTTTTATCTGTTATCAAGCTCAAATAAAGAAAGTAATCAAGTTGTTCATCATTCGGCTGTAAATTATGTTCGTAAAGATAGATGATAGATAGATAGAGAGATAGGATACAAAATCTAAATTCCATCAATATAATAGATAAATAAAAATTACTGATCTATCATTTCCAGTCGAGTTTTAAGACTCGCAAATGATATCAATAAAGTAAAACGCCGTTAGCATTTTTCAGAAAAATCTATAAGCCTAATTTTTTTATTCTGTGAATGATAATTCGACGTTCTTTACCCTTTCAATGACTTAATCGTCGATAAAACGATAACAATAATCAAAATGAAAAAAAAAGAGACATATGTTTCTAAATTATTGACTAAGTGTTATCTCCACAGTAAAGAACATTCTTGGACAGACATTACTAGTAAATGGTACAAGTTATTTCTCACCCGTTATCACCGGAAAATAAAAATAGACTAAAAACGCTCTGCACCTTATCTCTCTGCAGCTTATTCCACTACATTAATAATACGTATAGTTATATTTGTATGATTTAAAAACACGTTTTACAGCCTAGATGATGATGCGAATATTTGACCAAATGCAGTGAGTAAATATCTGCACATTGATTTGAATTGTAGACAAGCATATGGGAAGAGACAAGAAATTACCAATCGTAGTTTCGCAGAAATTCTCGTCCGCGACTTCGGAGGCAAGATTAGCACCCATTAAAACCGAAACTGGGATTTTCAATTTCTCAGTTATTATATGTGAGATGAGTTCGATGCCTCCACCATCGCGTTTGTCGAAACCCTGCGAAATAAAATTATCGTATTTCCATGTTTTCCGCTTTTCCGTTGAATTTATCATCATTAGACGATATATTCGTTCATAGAGAACAGAAAAAATCACTTATACAGACATACGTCGATCTGTAAACAGAACTAATCAACGATTAACATAAAATCCCGTTTACCTTGATCAGGGAGAGACCAACAGCTGTCGGTTTTATCTTTCCAAGAAGTGTGCTGCATATCCTGTGAATAAACTGATGTGGAATTACGAATATCAGGATATCAGCGTCTCGGGCAGCCTCAAGTACGTCCGGAACTGCTACCTGTGTTCAACAAAAATATAATAAATACATTCGCTCTCTCTTTCCGCCGTCGTTTTCCATACAGTTTACCTACACGTACGATATACACATGTATAATTTATATCTGCAGCGAGCACCTGACCTAGACCAATTCAACCTTGCTGTAGTAGCGGTGCGTGTTTAATTAACGATCCTTATCTAAATCTCTCCGAGCTACCTTGCTGCTGGTGCAGTTCAAATAGCGAAAGTAGCTATATCACTTTATCTTTTTCATCTGGGTATACGATCGTCTATTATACTAACGTGTGTTAGTTAATATATACAGACTCTCGATTTTATTACGGAGCAAATATCACCGCGCTTGCAGCAGCATTATTATTGTATATCGCCAACGTTGAATTTTCAGGTTTTAGGTATATTCCTATATAGCATAGGTATACGAACGTAGTTATTATACACCTATACCGATATTTCTGTGTATGGAGGTGTGATACAAAAACATCTGGAACCTTCCTGGCGCAATCAATACATCGCGACGTGCGATAGGTATATCTATGTATACTGGTATATACACGAATATGAGAATCGCGATATTACAGGTAAAGAGGAGCTAATTTATTTCGACAAGAATTGAAAAGAAATGGAGAATGAGAATAAGTTATTTACCTCGACTTTTGAAAATTGCTCAAATTGTTTCTTTGTCAAAGTTCGCGCGAGTAATGCTCCATATTGTGTGCAGTACGTAGCTACTTATCTACTATATAGGTATACACATATTTAAGTACATAATTAATCATTTATTCAATGAATCTACACATTCAATAAAGAGTCGCGAGGTCACCGCGAATGTATGGTTGATTGTTATACACAAAAATTACGTAAGAACATATATAACTACAGATATATATACCTATATGTATAGTACAAAGGATCGCGTATACGTATACAAATTTTTCCGATACCGTCGATGAAAGAGAGAAAATTAAAGAAGGTTTTCTTCTTACAAATGTGTGATGAGAATTGATTGTAAAACTCGAGTTTTTTTCTAATCTATTTCTTCTCTTCTTCTTCTACTCTTGATTAAAGTCTTCCAAGATGAAACTAACTTAAGTCATCGTTAATTGTTAAATATATACATAATTGTGTAGATATAGGTAGCATACCTATATCTTCTACTCTACATTATAAACACATCATGACGTACGTAACGTGTAATGACTGTATATTGTTACTCTGAAGTATTTATTCGAGGTTTCTTATTCACGTCATAATACATAGTACGACTATTACAGGTATATTTACTATAACGACAACGCGTAGATTTGTCGTCACGATTAATTACCATATAAATGAATAAAAGAAGAAAAAAAAATTCCTCGTTGCGATATTTAAATTATTATCATTATTATTATTATCATTATTATTAGAAATTTGACGAAAGTTAAGGGGGGAAAAAAAACCTCGGTATATTCTAATTTTTTGTACTCCATCTATAATTTTATTTCATTTCATTTCGCGCCTAAATGTGTACATGGATACGTATGTAAATATTTTTGTATATAAAAATAGTATAAGATCGTTCAGGAATGAGATAATGATAATAGTAATAATAGTTATCATTATAAATTCAACATAAATTTGAAACTGGATACTATATGGATGTAATAATATACGTACCACATTTTCAGGAAGTTTGTGGCCAGGAAGATACTTGACATTTTCATGTGTCTCGTTTATTATTTCAGTCAATTTTTTACCATCAATCAACTCCTCGTAAACGTACATTGTTACTTGGTCCTCGAATTCGGGTAATTTCTTAGCATTTTTACCAACGATTTTAGCAATCGCCGATCCCCTATAATACGACAGAAGAAAAAAGTAGAAATAAATTTAACTCTACGTAAGAAGAGATGAATATCATATGGTTATCTTTTTTTTTCGTCTTGTTCACCTTTTGAAAACTATCAAGGACGCTAGATACGCGTATATAATATGAACTTTGATCAAATCCTAGTCTTGAAATCCTCAATATATTTCTAATTATGTAGATAACTAATCATTTTATGTATTGACGATAAAAATTAGAAAACAGAGTTGGATATCGTAGTTTATTATACAAATAATATGCATAGATATATGGTCAATGACTTTGAATATATATATACGTATGTATAGAAAGAAACCGGTTGTTTACAATCTTTAGATATAAAAACGTGACGTGCTAGTTAGCGTCACGCGGCGCAGTGTGTAAAGAAGCTCATAGTTGTACCCTGCACTTTCACCCGAGTCAAAGATGACTATCTCCGAAGGCTATATTTAAAATCGGAATCTTTCCGCTGTCTGTGATTATGCCGGCAAAAAAAAAAGGAAGAAAAAAGAAGGTAAATAAAACAGAAGACAAATAACGCGGAACTTTGTATCGAACTTATTACGGACGCACGTGCGTGTTTTCTAAATCGTAAACCAAACCGCGTGCAATTTTATGGTATAGTATGCAGGGAAATAATACAGCAAGCTCAAAAGATTGCGGGTTTTAAAGCGCTACGAAAAGTAGCATCGATCGTGGTACACGTATACGACTTACCAATTTCCAGATCCAACGATACAAACACGTTTCCTTTCTGACATGGTTACTAATGCTGCAGTTTTAGGTATGGTAGGTACTGGTAGAGAATTCAGCAGGCGTTTCGGAGCAGACAGGAACGAATATGTGTCGGATTCTGTAGCTGTATTATTCGTCTATATATCTATACGTGTAATATAGTACGTGTAGCGTGTAGCTTTATCGAGGGATTTACTCCTCACACACGTACGCGATCGTCCGTCTGTCTCGGACGCGAAATTAGAACTGAGCAGCGAGCAGATACTCGCGAGGGAACGAACGCCAGGCAATTCGATACGACTCGAGTAACGAAACGCTGTGCTCGGTGCTTAGAGCCGAGAGGTAGGTAGGAAAGGTTCGCTCGGTACGTCGTGGGATCGAAGAAGACGAGTGGGGATAGTCGCGCGGCCAATTGCGATGTATTTTGATAAGCTGTAGCGTCAAGCAGTGACGACAAATGTTGCGGGCGAATATTCCGCCGGAGATGCGGAAATAATCGCGTGTTAGAAAATCTGGATAGAACAGATATGACTTTTCCGATGTCTGCGTAGTTTGAGACTTTTGTACGACGAAGAGAGGAAATGAGAAAGAGATTTGCGTCAGTATTATTAAACCGCGAACAAGGGAAACCTGCGGTTTTCCAATTTGTGGAATAGTCGATTACTGATCCGCCCGTCTAGTCTGCGCCGGTGCTTTTATACGCAATCGGATATACTCTACACTACGCATGCGTCCGGGCAATAATGGCAATTCAAAAAAGCGGCAATTCGGATTCAACTGGGATTGGAGAACTTATCCCTTAATTCTATTTATCCGAGATAATCGGTTTACGCTTTCGTCTTATAAACCCGAGCTTAAAGTTTATCTCGATGATCTTACATCAAACGGGAAGGAGAAAAAACAAATTTAGGTCGTAAATCTCGCTGGCTTTAGAACAAATATATATCGCGTTTTCTCATTTTTCTTTTCCGTAGATCAGTGGAATATTTCGATCTATGAAACCCGAGGATATTATCTGAGCTCACTTGACCAAGAATCAATATTCGCTTTACACAAACCGAATGAATCATATCAATTCGAATCAGTTTTGGACTTGAAATCTTTCCATAATCATTCCCAGACTAGATATGCTCAACGAGCTCGTGGAACTAAACCGGCCAATTTATACCGACTATTATTCAACGGTGGAAAAATTCCGGGCTTATTGTACGTGGCGAAACAAACGTTGCGTGTTGCGACGTTATGTCGTTGTACAAGCCACGTGGCCTGAACTTCGAACCTTAGGAACAAAGTTATCGTTTAATTAACGATTGAGATTCGCATTTTGAATGACAAACAAAAGATAATAAAGTTCCTAAAGACCATTAACGAATTTTATTCCCCACTCTCCCATCGTGTTTTATCCTAAACCCCGAATTCCAACATTTAGGTATCTGGGATATTAGAATTAGTCCATATCGTTGGAAAATTACCTCCGACTCTAAATTTCCGTACAAATGAGACTATACAATTGTTATCGAATTGTAATGGCTCTGTACGTTTGTTATTCAATTAAATTATAATTCCTGAGATTTTGTTCGACATTCTTATTAAGAATAAACGAGAAGCGTTTATACGAATGAATGGAATATTTTTTCCGATTGTTTGAACAGATGTCTTACGTCGATTGTTAGAGCAAAGTATAATATAATTCGCGTCCGTGATCTGCAAGAGAGTCAGAAAATGATGTACTGTCTTATCAATGTATGTTTAAGAATTTGAATAAACCGTCATTAACTCTGCTCGGTATAATTCCTTCATATCTAACCTATAGATCCTGTCTGGTTTAATGAATCTTCGTAACAATAGTGATATTTGAAAAACAGCAATGCTCACATTCATGATGGATTATAACAAGCTTCGGTTCCTGATAAGATATGAAAATGTGTCGCTATTTTACTTCCGTATATACAGAAATTGACTAAACAGATAATGAAAACCGACGTCGCATTGACCGAACATAAACATAACCTCGAAATCGCAAAATAGCACACACACACGCCATACAAATATAGTTGCGAGTTAGTATGAGAAATTATTACCGATGGCGCTGCCGGGTGAATTCAGAAACGGGCGGCATCTGTTGTCGATTCGAAAAACCGAGTTAATATGTGTGAACCAAGTTGCATTGGGCATGGGCGTGTTTGATTTATAATATTCAATATTTTTATTTTATTTTATTTATTAGAATGAACAGATTGATTGTAAATTATAATCGATATGGAAAACAATGAAGGCATACGCTACGGCGATCGCTTATATCTCATATTATATAGTTCATAGTTTAATATTTAATCATGTACATACAAACACAGCCGATAAATGAATAATTGTTACAGTACAATGAATAAATTCGCTTAAAATTCAGAAAATCCTGTATAATATGAACAATATATTATATATTATGTGAATAAATTAAATTAATATATATAATATGTATGTATGTTATTACAGCGTTCGTTATAATTTTCGCGCTACATTTCACTGGGGCTATTTCTTTTTTTTTGAATACCCGCTGACGTCATCGCGCAAAAGCCTACTCTTTATTCTGTGCTTTTTATTTATTCATTAACTTATTTTCTTATCATTTTAGCTTGATTACCGATAATATATACGTTGAAAGTTACTTTTTTTTTCGTTTTTTTTTGGTTTTTTTGATAATGCTTGATAATTATAATTATAATTATAATAATATGCGGCGTAAATTTGGAAATAGTTTCTTTTCACACCATATACATATATAATATTGTATATCTTGATATACATCACAGGCTGCAATTATATATCCACACTTTCATTTAGATCCAAATACTTATATTGGGTATTTAAAAGTGCAGAATAATATAAATTTTTTTTCGTTTCATTTTTTCTTGCTTTTTGTTTCGTTTTTTTTTTTTTTTTTTTCTTCTGTTCTTCTTTTAACAATAATTTATATTTATTAATTGCATAATAATATCCACTTGCTGACTATATATCTATAAGGCTTGTCTTGACAATTATTATTATTATTATTATTATTATTTTTTTAATATTATATATACATATTTATAAATGTAGGCGATTTCAAGGAACCACATAATTTCAGGCAGTTTAATAATTTTATACTTCTCATACTACGTATCCAACTGCATGTACTATAAATCTTACGAAGAACTCTTTTTGTTTTATTTATATACCTCCGGTACGATTTTTGGGGATATAGAATAATATTATTATTATTATTATATCAATTTATAACGTGATTGGCAAGAATCCCGGTCGCAGCCTTTTTTTTTTCGTTTACTTATATGTTTTTAATTTTTTTTCTCTCTTGCTTATAGCTTTCAATCAAAATTTTCGATTACTGACTGCTGCCTGCAGACTATGCAGAAAATGCGTAAGCTTTAAAAGATTTTTTGATAATTATTTCAAATCAAATAATTAGCGAAACGCAATATATGTGTGGATATTCAACGTCTGTCGATATTTCGAGTTTGTATTTTTTGATTTTTATCGTTTGGCTAAAATTATGTAGTTCAGTGGATTTGATAGTATATTATTAAACACAGATTTGCCAGCACGGTGAAAAAAGTACAAAAATAACAAGAATAGAGAATTGGAAACTGGACAAATATATATATAGATATTTTTGTTGTTGTTTCTGTTCGTTTGCTTGTTTCAATGTTATAATATGTTAATTAATTATGCGCAATATATGTATATATATATGTATGTATGTGTTTTTATGGCAATTGCGAGGTGTTTCGTGCGACCTGTGTATATATATTCCTTAACGAATACATATTTAATTAAACAATATAATCTGCGACTATAATTATTTTCATTGAACCCAAAATCACCTACAACTTTTTGTATTTGTTTTAGTTTTTTCATTTGTTGAAAAAAAACAATGTTTCATCCGTTCGCACGCAACACCCGACACGTAATAATCCGATAAGATATATTTTTCTCAGGCTTTATATGTATAATAATTCTGTGCTAATAATTGCGGACTGTTTTTCTTATTATTTCTCGTTATCATCACCGAGAATCGCAGCGGGTATAAAATTTCGTTGTAGGAGGGAAAGAAAGAAGAGAAAGAGAAAAAAAATTAAAATCGCAAGAATGAAAAGAAAAAATATTGACGTAATAAAATATTTCTAAAATGCTAGAAACCATTTTTTTTTTTCTTTGTTATATCATAAATCGAATCGTGTTCCACGCTAGAAGAAAGCAAGAAAAAAAAAGAAAAGGAGCAATTCTCGGTGATTCAAGATTTATTTATTATATAATTTATATATATGTTAATAAAATTTCAACGAAGAAGATAATTGAAATATATAATATATAGATGTAAATATATATCACTTGATGAATGAGGATCGACTGCCCAGCAGTGATTCAAAAATGAAGAAAAAACCAATTAAAAACAAATCCAAGGTATATGTATCAATCGAGAACAATAATTTCTATATACCTCGCATAAATTATATCATAAATAATTATCAATAATATATATATATAAGCTGGATTTTAGCGTAACTTCAATACATTATATGTATAACATATGATAATAATACAACGATACTAAATATATCAATAATATCAATAATATTAATAACATTTAATGATAATAACAATTTAATAAGATATATACGCATATAAGCATACAATATATCGGTTGATTGGACCACAGCCTAGTTAGTGCAGCTAATACAATAATTAATAAAGTATATAGGGATTACTTATAATTTTGGTCCGAAGAGCGTTAAACGTTAATATAATATAGTAGATATTTAATTTAATGAACGTATTATTTATTACGCTAGGATAATATACTCAACAGTGTAATACGGTGTAAGGTGTAAGGTATACAAAATTTTATTAATTACCATATATATATATATAGCTATAATAGATCGAATACGAAGCGGCTTTACCCGGATCGCATAATAATTTATACATCAAATTTTAATAAGAAAATTTTCATTTATTTCAATGAAATTATATTCACCCGATAGAACCGAGACAATATTGTACAAAGTTAATGAACTTTTCGCACCATGCATCGATGCAACGTGATATGAAAAATTTATCGGTATGTTTGAGAACAAAAAAAACAAAAAACATGTATTTATATTCATAATTTTCGATATCCTTTATACGACAATGAAATTCGGCAATAATATAGCATATGATGGGTAGAGCGCGGTCCGTATATCGAGTCTTGTTAAATATTTATAAGAATAGCGACAATTTTAAGTTCGATTATCACGCCAATAATAAATATTAATGATATAGCTTTCGTTTTTCATTGCTTCCTTTCCATTATTCGGGGAATTATAATCTGACGAAAACGCGCGTGCACAGTATCGTGGTTTGATTCTTGTCTATTATATGTATATATATAGGTATATGTACGTATGCTATAGTTAATCGCGAATTATTATTAATTTAAATATCTGTCCTTCGCCTCTTTCTCCGAATTTTAATTTTTTTATCTTTTAGTAAATTTTCTACGCAATATTCGTTGTGTAAATTTGAATATTTCGTGATTGATCTTTTTTCTTTTTTTTGCTCTTTCCTTCCTTTTTTCTTTCAATCTAGATCGATCATAACAAGAAACTCTTGATTTTTATTTTCATTTTATAATATAATATAATATAATTTATAGTTTATCATAGAAACTTTATCATTTATATTTATATACCCGCACATATGGGCTCGCGAATAAAATAATATCAATTTCACCTATATTCGCATTAGCTATAATATTCAGACGATGGATTTTTATACCCACCTCTATCGACTAATATGCGTTGTACGATACGATACTTTACTCATACGATTCCACATAGGTATATCATATCTTTTCTATTCTTTCATATCATATTAACAATTTACAATATATAATGTTACATCCTTGACCAATAATTTTGAAATCGTATGACTCGGAGATAATCTGAAGTTCAGAGAAAAACGTATATAAAAAAAAAAACAGAAACCGATGGAATCGATATCTGACATCAGTATTTTCTTTTTTTAATTTTTATGAAAATTTTTCAACAGACCCGTGGATAAATTAACTTTTTTATTTTTTCTTTACCTTCTCTCTCTCTCTCTCTCTCTTTCTCCCTTCATCATATTTTAAACCGTATGAATCCCGCGGGTCAAAGATATAACAATTTATTCATGGATGGATGTATATATGTATAATTATAGTGTACAAAACGTATATATATTATATGTATACACATGTAGATTATTCGGTACTATTTTCGCAAAAAAAAAAAATTTCTATTACAAAAAGGTAAAATGAGAAAAATAAAATAATACTAGATACAATAATGACGAGAAAAAAATCTATCGTTGATCAAATAAGTACGCAGAGGCATATATATTTTTATACCTATCTGTATAATTCTACATACGTATAGAGTTATGTATAATTTTCATGTTTAAAAGATTACTGTATCTCTTCGATAGTTCGACATAATATATATAAGCGATTATGATAAATCGCGTCTATGCGGTACCTATATATACCTACCTATCAATATTATATATCTACCAGTGCACAAAAAGCTGTAGGTATATATATAATGTATAGAACTATATAATTTAGTTTTATATTCATATAGAAGTATTTTAAGAAGCTTTTAATAATTGTAATAAATTTAGTAGAATTTAGAATGAAAAAATAAATAAATAAAAAAATAAAAACACAAATTAACAACCCTCGTACAAAAATTTGGTAATTTTTTTTTTCTTTTTGGACTTTTTTTTTCCCCCCATTATGTTCCTGTCCCTCTCTATCTTTTTTACGAATACAGTATATCCTTCGCGCATATCTAGGTATTATTCGATGTGTTTCTTTCTCTCTCTATTACATATAGGTATATGTATATTCACATAATGTTCGTTAATTAGTCGCGTTTTATTTGTTCATTTATTTGTTTTTTAATATACCAGTGTAACATACACAGGGTGATCCAGAATCCCCGTACCACCGTTGGTGGGCATATTCCTTGACGAATTCTAAGACGAAAATTCCTTAGCGAAAAATTCCTGAGAACAACGGTGTCCGAGTTATAGAATTTTCTAGTTGACCATTTAGAGAGCTCTACACTGGCCGAGATAGTGCCGGCTCTAGTGTCAACAATTGTGGCAGTGCCCTCCATCGTATGTCTGATAATTTGGCGCGAAAGTTTCATTTGAATAATGCGTAACGGATAACGGGTGAGCCTTTTAACTTTGACATTTCGGTTTTTCAGTTCTTGGCAGCCAGGTCACCCGCTCCATAGTTTTCGGCGGTCTAGGTCCACTGCTCCATAGTTTTCTGCAGCCAGGTCGTCCGCTTCGTAGTTTTCAGCCGTCCACGTGGACCACGAGATTATTTTCGTTGTCCGGGTTGTTCGCGCAGCAGTTCTTGGCCGTCTAGGTCCACTATTATGCATTACGCATTATGGACGACCCCCCAGACCCCGTGCATTATGCATTATGCAAGCCCCGTGCATTACGCATTATGCATTATGCATTATGCATTATGTATTATGCATTATGCATTACGCATTATGCATTATGCAAGCCCCGTGCATTACGCATTATGCATTATGCATTATGCATTACGCATTATGCATTATGCATTACGCATTACGCATTATGCATTATGCATTATGCATTACGCATTACGCATTATGCATTATGCATTACGCATTACGCATTATGCATTATGCATTATGCATTACGCATTACGCATTATGCATTATGCATTACGCATTATGCATTATGCATTATGCATTACGCATTATGCATTACGCATGCACGGGGCTTGCATAATGCATAATGCACGGGGTCTGGGGGGTCGTCCATAATGCGTAATGCATAATAGTGGACCTAGACGGCCAAGAACTGCTGCGCGAACAACCCGGACAACGAAAATAATCTCGTGGTCCACGTGGACGGCTGAAAACTACGAAGCGGACGACCTGGCTGCAGAAAACTATGGAGCAGTGGACCTAGACAGCCGAAAACTATGGAGCGGGTGACCTGGCTGCCAAGAACTGAAAAACCGAAATGTCAAAGTTAAAAGGCTCACCCGTTATCCGTTACGCATTATTCAAATGAAACTTTCGCGCCAAATTATCAGACATACGATGGAGGGCACTGCCACAATTGTTGACACTAGAGCCGGCACTATCTCGGCCAGTGTAGAGCTCTCTAAATGGTCAACTAGAAAATTCTATAACTCGGACACCGTTGTTCTCAGGAATTTTTCGCTAAGAAATTTTCGTCTTAGAATTCGTCAAGGAATATGCCCACCAACGGTGGTACGGGGGTTCTGGGTCACCCGTATATACATATATATGTATCAAACGAATATGATAACTGTACCGTGGAGTAAAAATTTGCCTGATTCTAAGAAATTTTATTTGGCAGTCAATTTCAGGGTGTTACATATTATTATTATTATTCTTATTATTATTATTATTATTATTATTAATATTCTTATTATTTTTAGTATTATGCCATGTGTAAAGATTGAACCGTGTTACGTGGAATATTATTCGATAATATTATACATATATTATATATATACATGTATGTATATATACACAATATATAGTATAGCCATTATTTTCTCCTATTCTATCTAGAGCCTATTATTTGATTTAATAAATAAATAAATTAATTAATAAATAAATTAATATTATTTTATGCGGATGAGATTGGTCTGTATTATAATAATATTGCTGAATATTAAGTACAAGTACGTACGTAGCTCTTCTTCTTATCATATTATATTATATTATATTATATTATACTATTAATTTGAATTATATATATATATATTCATATATATATATTTTTATTTTTATTTTTATTTATATATATATATATATATAATATATATGTATATAGAGGAAAAATTTAATTAATTTTTTTATAGTTATATTATGTATTTTATAATATGTATATATTATTATATTATAATACAGGTAGGTATGTAAAGGTCGTAGCGTCCCAAAGCACCACACGTGTTATATACTTTCATTATAATTCTTACGTAATTATTATTAATTATTACAATTAATTTAGCAAATTTTCGTTTTTTTCTTTTTTTCATTTTTCATTTTTTGTTTTTTTTTTAAATTTTAAGGCTGCATTAAGGGGTGCGCAAGAAATTATCCGTGTCTCGTGTATTATCGAATTTTAAAACAATTACTACGACGATCACGATCACTATACGTATGTATAATCGTAATATTAAATTCATTTTTTGTTGTTTCTCAATCATTCATTTTTTACCGACGTACTTATACGCATGTATGCACACATATAGGTACGTATATATACTATGTATTATGAAAGCGGAGCGAAAACTCTACATATAAGTATACATTCGATATATGATAATAATAATAATAATAGTATTATATATACCTATAGGTGACAAAAAATTGACATCGTGAAAAGAAAAGGAAAAGAAAGAAGAGAAAAAAAGAAAAATAAGGAAAGCACTTTTATTTTTTTAATTATTCAATTTTTCTTTCTCACCATTCTCCTTTCTTTAATTTTATAATTTTTTTTTTTTTTTGTCTAATATTTATAGCTTTAATAATTATCATCGTACATTTAGTATTATTCCTTTTCTTCCTCATCTTCTTCTTCTCATTATTATTGTTATAAGAACTACACATCGCGTCAGGTAAGTAAATTGTCTCTCTATCTTTGCCTTTCTTTGTCTTTTTTGTTTTAGCCTGCGATTTCGGAAAAAAAAAAACATATTGGTCCTGCCTCTGCGGAGTCATGCCTTATCCATATCGACTCTTTCTACTCTGCCCTGTATTAGAATTTTTTAACAAATTTCAATCAGAAATTTATAATGATTTTCATTAGTTTTACTTCTTCTTCTTCGTCTTCCGTTTTCAACGATATCACAACTATAACGATCTGAATTTTTTGTTCGCTCCACGTATTTTGACTCTTCCAAAATTTACCTTCACATCGTATTCGTATATCCCTATATTATATATATTCTTATTGCTATCACGCCCGGTAACAAGCAATAATTATTCACGTCGTATTTTTACGGCAGCGTTGTTGTTGCGTCGCTGAATCACAATAATCCATCCATTCGTCCATCAAATTTCATAAATTACATAAATTTCATCCCCTTTTATATAATTTTATATAATTTATCCGGGATTCTTGGCCCCCGAGAAACCGTTAGGTGTGGCCGCAGGCAGGGGTGAAATCCGATTGAAGTCGAACGACGAAACTGCATTCTGAATCTGCATCTCGTTGGACGATATCGGCAATAATCGTACTGTACTCTGTACCGTATAATTGCGAATTGCCGACTCTAGGAGAATCCCTTGTAGTGTATGAAAAAGAAGACTAGGAACACCGCGTAGGCAGTGGGAAAGGTGATCCTCGCGATAACGTCGATCGTTTTAGCGACTCTTATCGGATGGGGTGGCTCCTTTTTTCTTACCTGCACAAAGCAGCACTACTCAGGGTCATTACAGTGTCATTTCACTCAAGCTCTACACAACGAAAACACATATATCCATTAAACAGCCATTTTTTTTTTCATTTTTTCCCCCACCCTCCCAACACGAAAAGCAGAGATTCCAGCGATTTTTATTCATTTATTTATGTTATTTTTTTCTTCTGATTTGGAAAAAAAAATATGTATAATTAGGTCGAATATATTATAATCCTTTTTTGAAATTCTTCTTACCTTCTGCAGCCAATTTTTACGCGGTAAATGAAAGTAAAATATAAATTAGGGCAGTTTTGATAACCGTGTAATTTTTTTTTTTTTGGTAATTAGAATTCAGAGCTAATTTCTTTTTGTTTCTTTTCGATATTACAATTGTTCGGAATCCCTTCTCTCTTCCATCAAATCTACTGCGGTATGATATACGCTTATTTTCACTTTTACGTTTTTTCTTTCTTTCTTTTTTACATTTTTTCTCAATCATTCCTCAAAATTGTAAGCAGCATGCGATCTTGTATATGTATAGTCTTATATGTATATATATGAAAGAGACAATGCACAGAGCTCAAAGCTGTATATGCGTATTAATTATATTGACTTTATAAAATTTTTTGCTAACGATATAATAATTATTATTGTTAAAATAAATAAATGATTCGGTACATACCTCAGCTGCGCATCCATTAGTCGCAGTATGAGTGCAGGGGTTGGGTCCACAATTTGTACAGGTGACAATCTCGTTCGGAGCACCACCACCACCGCCAGGAACTGTCGCTCCACCACCCTCCCGTTTCTTGTCGCCCTGTGACAGGGTCTCAGTAGCAGAAAATTGTATTTCAATTATTTACATCAACCCAACGAGCGATCCATTTTTCCATTTATTCATTTTTTTGTCTTCTTTCGAAAAGATTCCTCATCATCGTCATTTCTTTTTTTTTTCTATCCATTTTTTTTCGAACATTCTTGTGTTTTTCAATTTCATCGAAACCGGATCGTTCATTGGATTCATTTGTCTATTTGTTAATTTTATTATGCGGTTTTGTTAGTTAATTTAAACGTGCCTTATTATCATCACATCTCACTTAAATACAACTTACTGCATGCCGCATATATATATCTGTATATATGTGTATATATATATATATATATATATATATATATATATATATATATATATATATATCTACATTTAGTATTTTCGGGGATCGGAGCTCTTTTTTCCTGTTTCAATTTTTTCTCGTTAAAAATACCTCGAAATTTCACCAAATTTACGAACGATTTCTCTCGGTTGATGAGGATATCAATTATACGTTTCCTGATAGACCGTCAATTTTCAAAATCGAGTGATAATAAGAATCGGATAAAATATTTTTCAACAATGGCTATATATAAATATATATATGTATATATATATATATATATTGTATATTATTTTGTGTTCAGAAGAATAATGAATTTATTTTGTAACCCTGTCTCGCATATATATATATCCTATATACCTACATACGTAATGACATATGTATATATGTATATATGTAATATGTATAATTCGCAAAAGGGAAAGAAGAAAAAAAAAAAATCGAATAATTTTCCGATCATTGATACAGCTATATAATGTAATATAATATATGCGCGTATGTAAATGTACTTCCGAATTATAATTCTTGTTTAAATGAGTTACTTTTTCATTTTATTTCATTTTATTTTATTTTATATTTTTTTTCGTTTGGTTGTTGTCGTTGCTTTTTTTTTCTCTTTTATTTATTTCTTTATTACGTGAAATGTAATATGCGTAAGGTGCAGATATAGTATGAAGAAAGCATATATGTATATAGTATATATATATTATTATTATATATATATACATAATAATTTGTGTAAGGCAAGCAGCAGCAGCAGCAGCAACAACAGCAGCAGTATAGTATAGTAGTAAAAGCAGCAATTAACTACATACGGTAACAGGAGTGCTAGAAATATAGGTATAAGGGTGCATTCAAAAAAAAATAATAATAATACTATTAAAAATAAAAAAATATCAATCGGAAGAAATTTCTTACATTCATATACCTATATACATGTATAATAGGATATAATGGAAATAATGATAATAATAAGATTAATAATAATAATAATAATAACAATAATAATGAATATAATATCATATGGTATATATATCGGAATTATATAAAAAAGTGATTGACGAGATTAGCATAATATTGGCATCGGATATGAGATTGAAGTGATTCGGTCTCATTATATAGATATATTATTCATTGTACCAGGACTGCAGCTAGTCATGCGAGCGATGATCAAAAATGATCAGTTATTTAAAATGCTGCATATAATAGTATGTGTTATATTATATTACGTTTATAATAACATAATAACGAAGAAAAAAGAAAACGGAATAGATGTGATAAATCGATTAGC
This sequence comes from Tenthredo distinguenda, assembly GCA_947538915.1. Lineage (NCBI taxonomy): Eukaryota > Metazoa > Arthropoda > Insecta > Hymenoptera > Tenthredinidae > Tenthredo > Tenthredo distinguenda. The sequence continues at coordinate 1,922,020 of OX384533.1, forward strand.
AAGTTACGAATTAATAAATCACCTCATTCAGTCTCCCTTATATATTTTATCGAATAATAACTGGTCATTTATTATTTACGGCTACATATATATGTATAGGTATATATTATTGCGGTGTATAGCATGCGTGGGGTGCGTTATTGCGGTGATAGGAATTGAAAGGCGGTATATGATTACTGCCCGGGTTGAATTGGGCAGGCGTTGAGGAACGAAAAAAAAAAAAAAAATTAAAAAAAAAAAAAAAGTAAATCGAAAAAATAGGGGGTCATATTCAATTTAAGTTATCGTAAAGCACGGTAACGCCATTCCGTATATATTATAGTGGTCATATATACGTATAATTTATACGACGAAACCAAAAACCAAATGACGTACAAGAATAGAAAAATACAAAAACCGAAAAAAAAGAAAAAAATCGGTTTGAAAAATTTGAGTTCTATTTTTTTGGCAATTATTTTGCGTTCAATAGAGATTTCGAAATTTTCCCGGTAATACGGAATGCCGTAACCTAGACGAGGGTGAAGGGGATCTTACCAGGGGGCTGGCCAATATAATGCCTATCCTGCTGAGCACCGCCGGGAGCCGCTGCAACATCACAGACACCAAACAAAGAGACTTACATCTCACCAACCTTCCATCAACCAAACTATAGTTATGTTTTTTAAAAAATCTATGTATCAGGCATTTCAAAAAGAATTTTTTTTTCGTTCCTATCGTTATTTTTCCATTTTTCGATCCGTAGTGGTTTTTCCCTTTTCTTTTTTTGTCTTTCCAAAAGGGATCAATTAATAATCTGCGAGCAACTTGAAAGTTTCCAATAGCTTCGTGACTTTTTATGAAAAAGAAAAAAAAAAGCATCTATATACGTAATACGATTTTTTATAATTTTTATATCACATGAAAATTGTGCCTTTTCGATCTTAGACTTTCAGTATTATAATAATATAATATAGTAAATAATTTTTTAATGAAATGCGAATTTATATTTCTTATATTACGTAGCAATTTTTCAAAACACAGATAACAAATTGCCGATTAACATTTAATCGATCTATTGAATATATAAATATATATTAATATATATATATACGTGTGTAGTTATAATTTACTCCTGATCCGGCATGCAACATTAATATATGTATATATGTATATATATATATATATATATATATATATAATGCCTTACATGTATAGCTGCAGTATCGTATATTATTATAAATATAAATAAATGGAATAATAAAAAGAAAAAACGACCTTAGTTAATTGAATAAATAATTGACAGATAAGAATATTAGATTTACGAAAAATAGGGTGATATATCTTTCGTGATTAGAAAGATGTATATAATAATGTTATATAGGGATAGAATGAAAAAAAAATAATAATATAGTATAACGATAGTATATAGATCATAGATACATGCAGATATTATAGTCTGCTGCTCATTTTATTAAAAATGATGTAAAGTAGGTAGATATTAATTAAATATATGATTAATACCGCATGACATTTTAGTTTCTCACTATTTAATATAACTGGCATATATATATATATATTATATATATATATATATTTGTATGTAAATTGGTCGTTTAACGGTAAAAATTAGAAAATTGTCGAATAATAAATAAAAAATTTTCATTCTTTATAGTTCAATTAAAAAAACGATGCTGAAATTTGGCAACAAACAGCTTGTTACAAACACTCTATGTCAATATATATATATATATATATATTCATATTCATATTCAAATATATATATATATTATAGATAGATAGATAGATAGATAGATAGATAGAAACTAATTTACGTATAATTATTATGTGCATCACACCAATATATAATCGCAGGTGCACGAACGCGTGCATGATGATAAAAGAATCGGAAAGGAAACAAAAAAATACAATGAAATGATTCTGGAAAAATGAAGTAAAATTAGAATTCAAGAGAATACAAAAAATTGAGAAAAAAACCAAACGGTGATTAACTTTTCGACACACATTACATGTGATTGATGAAAATGTAAATCAACAACGAATAAAGCGTTGAGTAAAATGAAAATAATTTTCTTTTTCCTTAATCTTTCTTGATCAAAAGATATAAATGTATATGAAACGGAAAGAAAAACGATAAAAAAAAAGTTGCGGATGGAAAAAATTAATTTTGTATCTGTTTTTCTTTTTTATTGGATTTTCGTTTAACGTTTTTTTTTTCAGAAATCACTTTTTAATTCATTGTCTATAATATATCGGTTCGAAATTGTATGGTCGATCTCACTTTCTCGACACGACGTATTAGAACTGCTCGAAGAGTGTGAAAAGAAAAAAAATTGAGACAAAAAAAGAAAAAAATACCCACCATAACTTTTACAAGTAAATTCGGGTGACTTTATTTATTAATTATTAGACTACATTCGATCAAACTCTATATCGTGAATCTTCTACCAAGAAAAAAAATCTCGAAATATTCGTATACGTTCATTCTTCGGTATTAACTCAATTTAATTCAATTTAATTCTTGTTTCCTAATTTGAATAAAAATAGTGCAGCTCCATATGGTATATATATGTATGTATGTATGTGTACGCAAAGTACCCATAATTATTGCGATAAACTGTCTTGAAAATTCTCTAAATTATTTAATGGGATAATAGTTGAAAAGTACCTGGGTGACGGGGTTCTCGCCGGGTCGATATACCACGTTGTGAAGAGGCCGTTTCCTCCCAACGTAATTCACGCATACGAATTCTAACAGGCTTGCATAAATGAAGCACATGCACACGCCGTCCCATACGTTCATTGCGGTCAGATTCGAGACGACCGGAAGCGTAGAACGGAAGCCATTCGAGGTTGTGAAGAAATTGAGCATCGTAGTCACTCCTGTGTGAAAATAATCCGCGTTATCTTATCGAGCCCCTAATTAATTACTAGAAGCCTTGAAATAATGAGGAGAAATTTTCGTTCGATACTCGAAAGATTCCGTTGATTTTAGACGCGACCTTTGAATGAATATATTTCAAGGCTGTTGCGGTCGTCTTGTGTTAGTCACGACCACTTCTTCGGGTCAGGGTCCTGCGTGGTCTGTTATACTCTATGCCGTCATAGGTACAGGTATATAAGAAGTATAACTGAATAATATCGCGTTTAGCCGGAGTACGACGTAGTACCTGAAACGGTCCCGAAGGTTTCGAAAGCTCGAAAACTCGGCGAATATTGCAAGAGGAACGAGGGTTTCGTGCTCTTTATCGCGTAAGGAAATCTCCTCGAAAGCTCGCCTCCTCTTACTTATACCTACTTATTATTGCTCGCGGATTATTATGCGCTAGTCAATTTATTATTATTCCGTTATTCATCGGGGGTCGATAGAGATAAGCAGCTACTGGTACGCGATCGAACCCCTCCTCCCCTCTCCACGAGCTTTTCTATGTACATACCTTTCCATGTATAAAACGTATATACTATTTACCGATCAAATATACGTTAGTTAACCCACTTTATTTATTTTATAACTCTGCGGAGTCGAATTTAGGAAAACGATGGGAAAAAAATGAATCGAAAAACCGAGCTGATTTTTACGATTAAAAAAAAAGGGAGAAGATAAATCGAAAACTTACCAATCATGACACGCGCCGGGACCGCGTTCCATTCTAGCCAGAAAGTAATGAAAGAACTTGTGACCAAGATGATCCCAGGTATGAAGACTGTCGTGAAGTAGAAAGCTCGGTCCCGTGTGAAGATCAGATCGACTTTCAAACAACTGTAATTACCTGTATCGCAATAATTAGTGAAATTCAATGATTTTATAAACGAGCGAGGTCTCGCACCGCCAAATTTACATGTGTATAATCATTAATTAGATACAGTATAGTATATAACGTATGATTACAGGTGGTACAATGTCATCCTCTTCTTTTTCTTCTCCATCTTCGTTTTCTTTGTTTCATTATTCGTATAGGTAATAAATTTATTGTATTAATGATTTAAGTCGTGTGTATAACAGACACATACGTAAGTGACGAATTATTCTAAACAAATATACGTGTAATTCATTATATCTATGATATACGTTGTTTTTTAAATAACTACAGCAAGCAAGCACCAACCTAATTAACAATATAGTGAAACACAGTTGTAAAGAACAGGGCTGAACGAATATCAAATAATAAATAAATGATAACAAAACCAACGATAATATTTATACCGTTAAACACTAATAATTGTATATTTTCGAATGATTTAAAAACGGTGGCTTATCTTCTAGCTGCAATGAAGGATATATGTATATGAGTAGATGAAATAAAATCGATTGAAATAAAACCAAAGAATATAATCCCGAAATGGAATTTCTACTAAGGGATGAAGAATCGAGGGAGAGGAACCGAAGAACGGAGCATGGTCTGAGGCGTTGGTAAGCTTGGTCCTGTCTCTCATTGAAATTTTCTTCGCTGTTTTCAGAACCGCGTACGACAGAGAATCGTCAATGATCTGATTTCTTCTTTGTAGATACGTGACGGATATATATATGCATATACACGTATACATGTGTGTGTATATATTTATATACATATACATATATATAGTCAGGGATGCGGGTAGAAGACGGTATTATTTTTTTTTACCTTGTTCCTCAAACCTCCGCTGGCACAGCGAGCACTTAGAGTCCCCAAATTCATCGAACTCATCCTTGTAGTCGAGCATCAGCTGTCCGTCAGCTGCAACAGAACAGCTCCTATGTGCCTCCGACTCCCTAACGATCCACTCGCACTTGATTTTTTTTTTATTTTCTACTCTGTTTATTTTTACACTTTTCACACATTATTAAATTATCGTTTTTTATTTCATTTTTTTCCCCCTTCCCATTATGTATTTGATTTCAATTTTTTTTTTTACCAAATCCAATATCAATCGCGTCTGTTCTATCTAGACCAAGCATACCAGCGCTTCACCGTGGTTGGATTATCGAACACGATTCAATTCCGCTGTTGTTCTTTTGAAAATTATTTCGAGTTCACATTTTTTTTGTTTTGTGAAAAAAAAAAGAAGGAAAATTTTTTTTTTTTCCAAATAATTAATTAATAAAACAAATAAAATCATGTATTAGAGTGTTTTGGGATTCTCTTCGTTTTTTTTTTTTTTTTTTCTTCTTCCTTTCTCTTCTTGTCGTTTGTCTTTTCTATTCTTTTCTTTTTTTTGTTTCGCGTTGATTTCTCTTTTCAATCACGACAGAAATTTCTATACATTTACTCATCTATACAGTACAATTTTTCGTACGTCCAGGAGAGATTTTCTGCTCTGCAGAACCGTCTGATTATTGAAAAAATTTTCTTTTTTTTCTTTGGGGGAACGTTAGAATCCGTGACGAATATCAAACCACGGCGAAACAAAAAAAAAAAAGAAAAACAAGAAAAAAAAACACAAAAACAACTCAAAATCAAATATCGAGCCAATTATTGTAACGGAACCAAGATTACCAAGCACAGCCAAAGCTAGTCTATGTAAAAATAAGAGAAAAACAAAAAAAAATATATATATGTGTATATATATATTTACTAAAAGGCATATAGGGAAGCTAGTCCGATTTTTATAGCCTGTGAATTATTTTTTCGACAATTATTCTTGATTCTCAATTTTCACCAAATTTTTTCCCTCATATATCAGTAAGAGGTAAAAGCCCTGAAAATCGGACTAGTTTTCTTTTTTCTTTCTAGGGCAACGCGATACATATATGTATATATGTGTCTATGTAGGTATAACTACTAATACATATATATATTTTTTCATGTACACGTAAAGTATATATATTATACCTAACGAATATTATGTGTGTAGGTGTCGATATGTTTATCGTGTACGTGTATACCGTAAAACGTGTAAATTTGTCTAAAAAAAAATTCAACACACGACAAGATTAGAACTGAATGGAGCGAAAAGAGAGAGAGAGAAAGAGAAGTAAGAAAAAAAAACAGAAAAAATTAATTAAATTCTTTCGAATGAAATTATTCATATACATATAAATAACTATATGTAATAGGAAGAACCGACTCAAAGAGAGCAACTCGGGTTCTATCCCGAATTAAGTCTGGTTTCCGGAGCTGCTAGTTTAGTTTGGCTTATTGATCCGGGTATATGCGTACAGTCCTTTGTGAAAATATTCAACCTTTAACCAGTGCGAAATTTCCGGGTACAAACTTTTCGCAATTTCGAAGTCTTTTACTCACAGGTATCATAACATGATAGAGGAACGTTTGTACTCGAATCTGCGTTTCCGTACGTATATATAAATTTATATATGCACATATGTGTGTGTGTGTGAGTGTGTGTGTGTGTGTGTGTGTGTTAGTTGATGAAAAATAGACGAAGAGAGAAGAGAAAAATTAAATTATATAAGAAAAATAGAGAGAGAAGAGAGAAGATATAAGAAGAAGAAGAAGAAGAAGAAGGGGAAAAGGAATGGGGACCAGGTATAGGGCGAAAGATAAAGGTGGGTAAAAAGGAGGTAAATTTGTACAGAGAAGAGAAAAGATTTTCTGCTTACCCCGCCAGCTGGCTTTGATGGGACAGGGTATGGTTCGGTTCTGAATAAGATAGGCGTTCAGGGTTGTAAGGCTTGGGCTTTTTCGCAGAGTACCCTCGTCGTTCTTCCAAACGTAGGTGATGGCTGTTTGCTCGTACGATACTGAAATTTCAATGAAAATCAAGCCCCAGCTTCCAAAGTTTCATCTTCCACACCTGATCCGTACGTAATTAGAAAATTCCCTAAAAATTTCGGAGCTATAAAAACGAATCGAAAAAGTTGAAGAAAAAGGAAAAAAAAAACAAAAATTAGATTCAACTCCCCGTCTAACAGGCTTTGAAAAAGAGGCTGCGAAGAAGAAGAAGGAAAATAAAAAGCACTCCGAAGCGTGAAGAAAGCTTCGAATTGTCTCTGATGTAGGACATATAATATGATGCAGGGTTGAGTTGAATCCTGAATCGCGAGATATCGAGTAACACGATTCGTCTTTATGACTCGTTCGGTCCTTCCCTCATTGGGAGGGTGGAAATTGTTGCTGCAAAAAGTGAGTAGAAAGAAAAAAGAAAGAAGAAAAAAAGAAGAAAAGAAAAAACGAAGGAAGAAGTTGATCTCATGTTACTCACTGCTTTCGATGGCGAATGAACACATGGGATCGTCGAAGGGAAATATGTTGAGCCTCCCCTGGCACGATAGTATAAGATGTCGTCTGTAAAATTTGTGTTAATAAATAGCCAATAACAGAAATAAAAATTTACTAAAAAATTTCGTAGCAATAAATATTCCACATATCATATTTTTTGTAATTTCATAAATTACCGCATCAGGTAGTTGACAGTCCCGTTGCGATAGATACGCAGTGCAAAGTGCACCGGTATCAGAGGGTCCTTGAAGTCACCGTGCATAATGAAGTACGTGTCCGGTAGCCATATGTCATTGTGATGGTGAATCGCGTTCAAGAATTCATAGCTAGAACGATTGCTGTAACGTAGACGTGGGTCGTACCATTGCTGCTGCAGGAGAAACTCGACCTCGTATTTCTGGGTGGGGGTGGTTATACATAAAAAAGAAATCGTCATCATTCGGTCGCGACTATATAATAGTTTACTTAACTTTACTTTTTTTTTTCCTTGCTTTTTTATTTTTTCCTTACTAGCCTGATCGAAAAGCTCATCTATTCCTTAAAAATCCCTTCGTTTCTAAGTTTTTCACCCCCGAACAGAAAAAAAAGAGGGAGAAATAAAAGAAAAGGCAAAAAAAAAAATTGTGCAGCTACGATTAATCTTCTATACGAGGGAATGTAATGTACTACGTGTTTCGTGATATTTTCCAAGGGTAGAAAAAAGTCCACGTACACGTATATATAATAATATATACGCACACGCGAATTCAGACACCATTTCGACGGTGACTTTGATCGAGATTAAGTGCTAGCTACTTCCGGGGTGAATTTTGGTCTTCAGTGCCTCTCGACTACGCTACCTACCCTACTATACCCTACCCTACCCTATCCCACCCTACCCTCCGCCGGGCTCTCATTTAGCTCAAAGGAACACGCGAAAGGAATCTACGGCTGGATCTTGACCTCCCTTGATTCGCTCGTCAAAGAGCACCCTCCTGCTGTTTTATATACATACAATACACGTATATATACTTGAATATATACATATATGTATTTATAATACAGAGAAAGCCTCTCTGAGACTAGGGGTAGGGCAGGTTCCGAGCAACGGTAACCCGGTGTTAAAAATACTACATGAAAAGAAAATGAATACAAGTAGTGTTTTGAAAACTAAAAATGAGAAAAAAAGATAATAAAAAAATATATATCAAACGCATGTTTCTTTGAATACATGTATAGACGGGTGTGTATATTTTTTTGTCATTCATTTTTTCGAATTAGTTTTAGATTAGCAGAGGGATATTACCAGGCTTGATTCGTCCGGTGAAGCTAGACTCAAGAGTAGAACGCTGACATTGACGGTTAGAGTACCTAAAACATATGGAATACATGAGGTTTTAAATTTTCCGTTATTTCCCACTTTCTTTTTTCTTTTTCTTATTCGATTTTTTTTTTTTTTGGTATCAACCATCGATAATTTCACCGAGTTTACAGATACACGTTTAATATATGCGTTATAGAGCGAGACGAAGAGACGATTTAGAAAATACTCTATACGGAAAATTTTCGTCCGGGTTTCCTTTGTACTTTTTTTTTTTTATCTCTTCGAGTGAATAAAATCGTGAGATATTGTATTATTCATATATATATACGTATATACGATATCTCAACGACCCTTAACTCCCCAGCAATAAATATAAGAGGTGACAAGATCCGTCCACTTCTTCTGGCTCGAAAGCAAGCGGGTTGTTTCGTCGTCCTGACTATTGAAAAAAAATAATAAAAATAAAAATAAAAGTGAATAAAAAATCTCTTTCACGATCGAGTACTTTATTTATTTATTTTTTTTTTTCATAAATAATTGCCGGGGAGTCGAAGAAAACGATAGTCCAACAACCGTTAACGGTATATACCATATTCAATTATATATTTTTACAACGGTAACTTCTGTATGAAAAAAAAAAAATGAAAAAAAATTGTTATATGTGTTTTTTTTTAAATTTTCTTTTCTTGCAACATTCAACAACAGTGCATAAATTCATATACATGTATCCATACGTATCGTAAATAAATATATAATCCGTATGAATACGCGTGTATAACAAACAAGGCCTTATAACAAACGCATATTATGAATTTGTTTAATGAATAATTCAAGCAATCGTCGTCGTCGCCAATGGCCACTCGATTATCGTTGAAATTATTCGTTATTCTTCGATCGGTTGAACAATTCGATTATCGAATTCGATTAATATTTAATAACGTATAGAGCGTATGAATTATTCAATCCCGAGATCAACGATTGCTTTTTTTTCTTTTACCCTCAATCATCGTTTCTGTATATGTGTGACGTTTTTTCAATAGACAATCGCCCAAGTTTTACAATAAGCCTTTCTTTCGCGATGGAACGAAAGAAAAGGTGAAAAGAAAATTTAATCAGAAACGACGTTAATTTAATAACCGCGAAATACGAAGACGTAGAAATTGGGCGATCGCTATTATTCGTCAGTCGAATCGTAAAACGTTTTCCAATTCATTTCTAAGACTATACACCTACTCGAACAGCGAATATCTAAGCTCAATGCTCGCCATGCTGCGGTATAATAGGTGCTCTCATGCACAGCGATTCGCTTACGAGAAGGGTTAAAGCGAGTTTCATATTATTTTTTTATTTCGTTAATTTTAATCCGAATTTTAATTATCTCAAATTATACCGTGTAATGTAATAAAAGCGAGAAATTCTTTTCCCTAACCCTCCTCCTCAACGTTCATAACACACTTTGCCATTTAACACCATGGTGCATATCTACGCTACAGCTAAACGGGTTTTTAACATAGACCAGCCCTAAATTGAATAAATTAAACGATGCTTTGTGCCGAAATTATTCTTCGCAACGATTCTCTTTCGTATTATCGTTTTAGGGCTGTTCTGTTCAGCGGGGTGGTAAGAAAAAAATAAAATAGTGACAAGTAAATCCAACGAAAAATATGACGCGTCATATGGATATTTTGGGAGCTGATATACCGGTCGCAAACGATCGGTAATAATTCGATGATAATCGTACGTTATATCAGCGAAAATTATTGCGAATTTGAAAAAAAATTAATAGAAACGGTGCTAATAAGTATGATTATTGATTGTCCCGATAAACGGCGAAGAAAATTGAGAAATTGAAAGAAACGAAGAAGAACAGCTTGAGATGATTATTCGCCGGGTCTTTGAAGCAGTAATTATGTTAATTATCGATTTTCATCCCACTTTTATATGTATGTATATATATATACGGATAATGCGAACGGAATCAAATATGTAGAAATTTTCTTGTGTGTTTGGTAATCAGTGGTAAGTGGATGTCCGGATTTTGGTTAACTTAAGCGGCTTTAGAGTCGCGGTGACACGTGGTGAAAAAGATGTGAATATGCGGATTTGGCACGCCTCGGTACTAAAGAAACATAGAAATATGTATAGAGAGATAGAGAGAGATAGAGAGAGATAGAGATAGAGAGAGAGAGATGAAAGGCGGTGATTTTTTAGGCTTTAGGAAAAATTTACACGACGAAATAAGTCTTCCTTCTTGTTCACACCGAGTGACTAATAAATTGAGTTATTATAAAGCCGAGCGGAGTTCCGAAGGCAGCTTATTTCAAACTTTAAACTTTTTCAAACGTGAAACCATTCCTCGTTTGGTGTTGTTGTTTTTTTTTTCTTTTTTTTTTTGTTTCTTTGGTTTTTTATTTTTTCTCACATACGTACGCGTACGCCGGTTTATTGTTAACCCCATACTGTATTTACCATGTAGATATATGCGGAGGTGGAGGTGTACGTACACGGATAGGGTGTATACTATACATTTTCATTTCCCTCAACGGGATAATAACATGTCCGACCTAACTCTGATAGACTTCCCTTTTGCACACCCTCGCGAGGTTTATATTCGCGAATATTATACCACACGGAAGAAAGGAGGAAATAGAGAAAGAAAGAATGAAAGAGAGAAAGTAAGAAAGAAAAATATTGAGAACGATAATAATACGTTTATTATTAATGAAGTAAAAAAATTCCTGATGACTTTTCAGCTAATTTCGAACGAATCTTCACGTCCTCGGATATCTATAATCCGAAATTTTGTTCACTGCTTCTTTACATACTTGATAATGTTTTCCGGCGATTACTTGGTGGATGGAAGGTATAGGTATGTACCAGGAAAAATCCTACGATTTGAGGTCTTGTTCAATGAAACAAATTTCAGCATTTCATTTCATTCAAGCGTGTATATATATATAATATAGTATATATAGGTATGTATATATGTAAAAGAAGTGTTCGAAACGGATTGTGAAAGAAAAAAGAAAATTATTCGCATACAATGATATATTGTTTTGTCGAACGATGAGATATGATAAATGAAATTTTTGTTTTAGCTAAAAATTAGAAAATATGTAAATATATATATATTTATATAATAATAAATATAGGAATATATATAGTATCGTGTGATATAGAGAGATAAACAGAGGGCGAGAGAGAGCGAGATAATATGCGTTGTGTAGTGGGTGGGTTCGGGGTTGACAAAGGGGTGAACAGCTACATCTAACAAACACATCGCATGTCCCAGTCCCACATATCATATACGAGTCAAGTGAGTAAGTAAATGGGTAAGTAAGTAGGTAAGTAGGTAAGTAAGTAAGTAAGTAAGTAAGTAAGTAAGTAAGTAAGTAAGTAAGTAAGTGATTGCGTGAGTATGTGAGTATAAGTATATAAGGTATAACGTATATATATATAATATGTATTGTGATCACACAATAAACACCGAATCCATCACACAGTGTGTTCGAACGTGTGAGACATTGATTATTGTAACAATTCTTCCACGAAAATCAATATACCACATATATATGTATATATGTGTATATAATATATATATGTATATATATATATATATATATATATATATATATATATATATATATATATATATATATATATATATATATATATATATATATATATATATATATATATATATATATATATATATATGCCAGGGTTAAGAATAATTAAAAATTGAATAAGGGTTCGATTGAGCATGTATATGTACGTATTATACATATGTACCGCTGAACTAGAGCTTTCAAATTGATTGGAAGCTCTCGGACACGTTTCAAAATTCCACCCCATAATTCGTTGGTCTATTTTTTTCATTTTCTGGCAAGAGCAGTATCCAGCTATGCGTAAAATATTTAAAATCTGAACGTATATATATATATCGATCGTTAAACGTACGTGCCTGGGCATATAGGGGAGAGTTCTATGAATTTCAGAACTAACGATTATACCTCGAAGGTAAATATCTTAACCCCAGCACAGCTGAAGCATTCCATTCGGAAACCAGGATTTCAAAGAATATAAAGAATCTTGTTTTCTCTTTTTTTACTCACAATTTATTTATTTATTATTATACTAATATCTTCGCGATAATTCATTTTAAATAATTCAATTTGAATTCCTGAATGGACTGCAATTTTTGATAATATATATAATCAGCATATATATATGTATATGTATATATATATATATATGAGATGAACTAATTGCATTATCATATTCTAACATAATATAATATATAATATAATGTATATCATGTTCGTTGTAATAATAATATTAATTATTATCATTGTTATGGTTGTTGTTGTTCATATTATTATTATTATTATTATTATTATTATTACGGATATTTCCATGATCATTATTTATTTATTAATATTATGGTAGCAGTATGGGACGGACCGCGGAGATGGGTGCGGAGATTTTCGTGCGGCATGTAGATGTTATTCGAGTTCTTGTTCTGGTTGGGGTTGCGAGGGCTCGTTGATTGATTCGTCAAGGAAGCCACGTCGCTTGGCTGTCGCATCCCGCAGCAAAAGTCCGCATCTGTAACACCAACGAACCCGTAGGGCCACGTAGCGTGCAGAAGGTTGGGGGGCTCCTCATCTCATCTCATCATCATCTCATCATCATTATCTCATCTCATATCTCATTTCAATTTATTCCAATTTCAATTTCAATCTCTATTTCAATTTCAATTCGTCTCATCTCATCTCATTTTTATATCATCTCATCTCGACGTAGATTTTCATCGATATATATATATATATGTGTATATATATGTATATAATATTTTTATATATATGTATATATACACATACCGTACTCCGATATCCCAACAATTCCATCACCGTTATCCGTATAACACATATGTCTGACGCGGGTTCGATAAATTTATCGTGTATCTCTGTACTTGATCAATTTTTTTTTTGGTTTTTTTCTTTTTTTTCTTTTCTTTATTTCTTTCTTTCTCATCGCTTCAACGATAGGAATACCTGACTTGTGTATATACTCACCTGGCGTCATTTTTCAATGCGGCTAATGGTTTTTATTATATTATCATCGTCGTCGTCGTTATAATAACAACGACGGAGGGGCAAAAAGTTGGATACGTTAAGCGACGAAGGGCTTTTAATCGATGGAATCGCTATTAATTTTTTTTTGTAAATTTTTATATCGACTCTTATACTTCGGAATCGGTAGTATATATGTGAATCTCGCGATCCGTACAGATTCTTACCCTTGGAAAGTCGATTTTCACTTTCTAAAAAATTGCCTAATCGGTCTACCGATATACACGCTCATATAGAATACCGCTGAAATTGACCGAATCGAAGTCCCCTCGCTGTGCTTCGCGGAGGTATAAGGGGTGACTTTGTAAGGGCGAGAATCTACGATCTAGAAAAGAAGTAAATTTGAGACAAATAATCGGCGACTGATTTTCTACCTCTTTCAGATGGTGGGACCAAATTCGTGCTTTTCGACTGTTCAAAAATTGGGGGGGTTGATTTGAAGGGTTGAATTTTTTTTTTTTTTTTCGAAATCAATGAATATCCGAAGTACGTAAAATCTTCTTGATAGCTGATTAATATGAATAACGTTGCTGGGTGGTGGTTCAGAATACTGTGAGAAAAGCGACGAAGGCGTGTGGTTTTTTACCCATTAAAATTCTGCTAATTATATCACGGGGATTCAGAGAGCGGTCTTTGAGGGTAAAATAAATATAGCTAAACAAACCGACGACGAATTAAATCTCGGTTTATATGAAGAAAAAAAGAAAAAAAAAGAAAAAACACCTTGGGATTGCGAAAAGGTATCTTTTTTTCATTTTTTTTTTTTTCAATTTCATTTCTACTTTTGTCTTTTTACCAAAAGTATCGCCAGGGAGGCGGGAGAAAGATTTTCCCGCAGGCTTTGTTATAATATATTCCTTCGACGAATACCACCCCCCAGCGTCTCGTCTTACGATTAGTCGCCCCCCCTATATTACCGTTATAATAGCTAAAAATCTGGGTCAACCCTAAATTCACGGGCTCAATTTTGATCCCGTAAGGTGCATTCGGGTTAATGAAAACCTGATTGTGAGTTATGAATTTTTCATGCCAAACGTAGTTTTCCCCATCCCCTCCGGAACGCGGAGTGGACTCACCCCGTGAATAATGGGAAAAGGGATAAACGCAGATATATATATGTATATATATATATTAGGCGAAAAAAAAAAAAAGTTTAAAAAGTATTTTGGTAATCTTGATGAGATTTCCGGGTCTGAATTCCCGCAGGGTAATTTTTATTTTCATTTTTTTTCACTTTTTCTTTTTTTCTTTTTATCGGCTTAACTCCGGCGATCTCGCGAATCCCCGTGGAAAAATTAGAAAAAAAAAATTCAACGGCGTATTTCACCCCGTTCCCGTTACAGTAATTCGAAAAAGTAACGTGATACGTAGATCAGAGGGGGGAAAAAAAATTCTGAAAAGGAAAGAAGAAAAGAAGAAGAAAAAAAAGACGAGACAACACCGTTGAACAACGATTCGATCGGAACGATCGCTCGCTGTTACGAGATTCCGATAACAAAATTTCGATATCTCCAGGACCTGATCGAAACGTGTTTAATCTAATGCTGATTGGATTTTAATGCAATATGCACGGGTACACACACACACACACACACACGTGCGCACACAGGTATAGGGTATACCATATGCGAGGGTATAGGAATGAATTATCCTCTGGGAAATATATAAGTACGCGGGGTTATCCATGACCCGGAATAACTTTGTCGCGTTACTAGTATACGCCACTTCCCTTACTTCCGCTTGGTCTCTACAATATTTAATAATTCATAGTCACATGTATATATATTATATACCCACTTGGTTATACGTCTACGCGACTCTACATATATAAATATATATAATATACCTATATAATTTATGCGATAGAATATTCACGCCTCTCACACCCTCCGTACAGCATATATACCTATATATTATAATACGACGAAGCAAGTATAATAATTAGTTGGTAATTGGACGTAAATGCTAATTTCGCTTCTTTTTTTCATTATTTTTTATTTTTATTTTTTTTTGTCTTTTTTGTTTTTTTTTCATTCTTCTTCGGGTATACGGAGTAGTGGACCGTGTTCACTATTTCGGTTCGTTTTATCGCAACAGGAATCGTGTGTATTCGTGTGTCGATCGAGTGTGTGGATTGAGAAAAACGAAAAAAAAAATATATATATATATATGTATATAGAAAAGTACAAGAAAAAGATGGAAAGAGGAAGAGAACGAAAGAAGAAAAAAAAAAAAAAAAAACGCGAACGAGTGAGGGAGAGAAAACTGGATGAGTACAGGTGTATGTATAGATATGTATGTGTTTTTTCTTTCCTTTTCTCTCGTCTCTCTATGATTTTTATCCGTTTTATAGTCTCGATAAAAAAAAAAAAAAAAAAATCGAAAAAAGTATACGGAGGTATTGTAACCTTCTGGTTTTTAGCTGGTCCATTGGGAAATCGAAAAAACACACGGAAAAAGAGAAAGGAAAAAAAAAGGAAACGATTCGTAGCGATTAAAACGAGGGGAGGAATGAAGAAGAAAAAAAGCATAAAACGAAACCAACGATAATAAAAAGATAGACAGAGAGAGAGAGTAAGAGAAAGAGAAAGAGAGAACGAACGTGACCGTGTTTTCGAGGTGTATGTAAAAAAAAAAAAAAAATTTGAAACAAAACATAAAAAAAAAGCGTAAAAAAAAATTCTACAAGATTCAATTATTTCGTTACGGGTATATATGTGTGTATACATAGAGGGGGTCTCGTTTTACCGATTTTTCACCATATAGTAATACGTATATGTATATAGGGTTTGATATCTACGCGTGATATTCAGCAGCCGCAAAGCGTATAATATATATGATCTGGTAATTTAATATACACATATGAAGGCATAGTATATACCTCATCATAACAAGGCTGATTTAATAAATACTCCTTAACGAAAGAGAAAAAGAAAAAAAAAAGATTTGAAAAATAAAATCAAGCTTCGAAGTTGCCTTTTTTTTCTTCGCGTTATCGAAATTTGGAGATAAAAAAAAAAAAAACGAAGAAAAAAGTAACGAGAAACGAAACGAACGGAAGGAGAGAAAAAAAAAAAGAAAAAAAAAGAGAAGGAACGGAAAGAAAAAAAATAAATCAAAAAAACAAAATACCACAAAACTTGCCCTGCTTTGCCCTGCACCATCCCCCAGGCATGCTTTTATATAGTCTGAACGATTTGATATTATAAAAAGGATATAACCGATCTACCCTTTCGACGGTTATTTAGAAGTGTGCTTTTATTGTGTGGTGAGGTTTGGTGATGGTGATGATGATGATGGTGGTGGTTGTGCCTGTGGTGTTTAAGGTGCTCGGGGTGGTCTGGATCGTTTGGGTCGAGGTCAGGGGTGTAGTCATCTTGGCGGGTGTGGGGCGGGGGCCGCAGAGTACCTTGAACCGGAGGCAGCAGACGCTTGTCGTATCGGGTAGATAGGAGAAGGTTGTCCAGTATTTCCTTGTCCGATTTCCCCTCCTCGAAACTGCAACATAATAAACTATAGCGATTTTCGAGGGACGATCTCCGAGATCAATGACAGCCGATTTAGCAACGATCCCGAAGATCGTCGACCCCGTTTACGTACATCACGAGTTTCGATAAGTTTGAAAAAAAAAAAAAAAAAACCACCCCCTTACCCCGTATTTTTCTTTTGAAATTATTAATTCTCCATTATCTCTCGACTTGGAAGAGAAACGAGAGAAAAAAAATCAAAGAAAAAAAAATCAAAAAACTATGGGTCGACTAACGATTATGCCTTTGTCGAATGATATATTTTTCAACGACACTTTTTCATCATTCTGCCGCTTTACGAACGATCTATTATATATTGTATTCTATTAACGATCACAAGCAACGTCGTTACGGTATGCCAAGGTGCAGAGAAACGTTGACCATGCCCGATCCAAATTTCAAAGAAAAAACAAAAATTACAATCGAAGCTGCAGCGTTAATTGATTAGCGTACGGAAGATATAGTTATTCTTCGTTTTTCATTGATCTCAAATTATATATATACGTGTATATATATAAAGAAAAATCGGTGGTTATAAGAATTTTGAAAATTTTTAGAAAAACGCGCGCTAATCACGTATATATATGTACATACATACATATACACATACCGATAACCTACGTACATTACAGTCTATAAAAAAACTTCTATCATTCAACTTTGAACAATTATTAATTAATATTCATATACGTTCGCCTATAAAACATATGAAAAATATAAAAGGTTGCGGTAGTCTGTATAGCAACGATATATCAGCTATGTATATTATACAATATACCTAATCTAATCGCATCTATCTATTTACCTGGATTTATTTTTTCATTTTTCGTCTCAAACTCGATTAAATGCGGTTTGAATTATATATTGACTTATACAGATCGATGGAAGAGTAACGATGTGACACAAAGAAGAAAAAAAAAAGAAAAAAAAAATCACGGTAAGAATATAGAAAGATAAAAAATGTAGAGAGACAAGAACAAGTATAGACTTCCTATTGGGTATAATTAGTGAATATATGTATACATAGTATATAAATATAAAAGGATATATTATGTATGATTATAGGTATCAATATATGGTATATTCGTAAAACAACGACGAGTAATAATATACGTACATGTCCTCGGCGTGCGCCAGGGTCGCCAAGGTGAGGGTGAGGGTAAGGATGCAGATAATTGCAAGGGTGAAGGAGCCAGCAAGGGAGGCGATAGACAGCGACAGGAGGGGGGAAACAGGGGGGCGACTGCCACCGCCTGCACGCCGCCCGAGCGCCGCCCAACCCATCCTATGTCATCTGAAATGCAAAAAAAGAAAAGAAGAGAAAGAAAACGAAATGAAAAGAAAAAGAAAAAAAAAACGAAACAAGATACCATTACTCATTGTCATGTATGTATATATATATTTATATTCTACAATGCTGGTTATTTTTCTTGAACAAATCTTCCGTTGGATAAAAAAAACATTTTTCGATATATAAATTTGAACAGATGTGTAAGATTCTGTTATTTTGTTAAAAAAAATTTAACGGTTATCTTGCGGAGTATTGGTTTGAGAAAAAAAACCAGCCCTTAAATAGTGGAATCGGTCTATACCGATAATCAGAGAATCCTGTTCTAAGTGACCGAATCTGAATCCCTGAACTGTTATTCGTAAATAAAGTAAAAATTGACTTTTTGAGGGTGAGAACCTACCGATTACAATGCGATTTTCAATGTAGAAAATTTTCATACGAGGGAATAATCAGGGAGCAATTTGTTTATAAAAATAACAGTGCGACCTAATCAGACCACTATGATTCTCTGAAAAAAAATTTTTCGCTCAATGTCTACAAGAATCTCAAATTTAGGATCGAGGTTGAAATTTTACCCAAAGTGGATAGGCGTGTAAGGTATGCAATATTCGTTTCTAGGTATATGTAGGCCTGCGCGCTCTAAAGTGTAATACTCAGACCTAGCCAACCCCGTGCCAAGTTGGTATCAGTTTACAGGAAGTTGGTTTGACACTTTTCCGCGCGCGGGAAAGTTTCCTGGCTATAAATACGGGGTAGCGATAAGGCGGTGTGCGTTACCCAGAGCGAGAGAGAGAGAGAGAGAGAGGAAGGGTAGCCGTATAGCTTCATGTACATAGCATACAACTGTAAACTAGATACAGTTTAGAGTTTTTTTTTTCTTATATATTTTCATTTCATTTTTTTATCCAACCGCAAAACGTCGGACTTCAACTTATTTATCAAAAAATTTAATAAACATTTATAAGACAATAAAACCGTGGCTGAAAATCCAACCAACCAATTTATACTCCGTTTAAACGCGATCTAAGTAGACTAGCCCTACGCCTTGCTCATACGCTTAGTAGTACTCGCCGCTTCGTAGTCCGCCCAGCGCCTCATCATACGCTCGCTGCTCTACCGGCTGGCTGACTAGTGTCGGTTCTACTACTTCCTGGCCGGACGTAGCGTATGGGTTAACTACTGGAGCAAGGCGCAGGGATAGAATGCCGAATCTCGAGCGTTTACACTTCGATTCGATTATGGTTTTTTTTCTAATTTTTTTTTCTTTACTTTAGCTAATGAATGAATAAATAACAGAACGATCTATGTCCAGGTGATAATAATTCTTATAATTATTATTCCGAAGTCTCGATATTCTAGATAAAAATTGTTGTCTGTTTTTTTTTTATTTTTTAATTTTGTTTTTTTCTTGTGTGTTGAAACCGCTGCGGCTAGTTAGAATGAAACGCGATCGATAGACAGTGGATTTTTTTCCGTATACCACAACTCAAAAAGCAATGAAATAAATTCACTGGTAATAGCCGGGTCGAGCTGTTCCGTACAGTTCGAGGATTCCGGGTATACGAGAAAAGTTTATTCTTTATCCTCGGTTTGCGACTGGATGCGTAAAAGGCTTTGCTCAAAGCTGACTAGATCCTCGACGCAGTGGCAGTGAACTTTTTTTTTGTTTCTTTTCGTTCTTTTCTTTCTCTCTCTTTTCCGCAAGGGTAGAAATTCATATTTACGAATACAGATACATAACGACGCACATATCAAGCGGCAAATTGTCGGGGTGACGAATAAGATATGACAGAGGAAAACGTCGCGTGACATTTTGTTGTTTTCAGTTATTGCAGTTTTTCCGAATTTTTCGTTCGAAAAAAATGATTATATCTATATTTTTTTCAACAGGTTCGCGGGACTCGATCGATCCGGATTTTGTTTACGGGGTTGAACAAGACCGACTCGAATCAGGCCCTCCGGAAGTTGATTATAAAACTTTGATCCAATATATACGAATTCCTAGCTTTCCCGAAACTTTGAATATAGGTATACGTTTATCCAGCCATAAACCCTCGCCAAGTTCGCCGCGTGTCTATTGATCTCGCAGAGAGGTTCGGTCGACAACGAGTTCAAGAGGCTTGTTAAATCTAACAAATTTATGCAAAATTTATACCATCAATCTTTATCGAATTAAGAAGATATATACAAAAAAGACTTCGTACCACTTGACCCGAAATTTGTCTCATCTTTGAAGCGGATCTTCGCGGCTTTTATCCATCTTTCATATTTCTTTAGTCCTGTTTTTCGGATAGGTACTAAAGAAAATAAACAATAGTCATTTTTTCGGTCGAAACCAATACGCGCTTTCCTCACGACCGTGAATTGATGAAAATAGTCATCGAAGGCTGTATATAAATGGATGAATGAATTTCCGCAGAATCTGAAGTGTACAGCTTTAAGTTGATACGGATTTAACCAATCGTTACCGATTACGGTTAAACGCGCTTGTAACTTCGAAGTGAATTAACTTTGACGCGATTGCGAACAGAGGGTATAGGGGATACGGCGGTATATTGAAATATATAGAGTAATAAACTCCGCATACGAAGGAACCGGAGCGTTACTAATTGCGATTAAAAATAGGTACGGAAGTAAACGATGCAAAAACGGTGTATGTATGTATGACCTTTTTCTTGGATATAGCAAAAACCAATCTATACTTCAGGATAATATTTAATCCGCTTCCGTACGCTGGATTATAATTTCGAAATAATTGGTTTTCCGAGGTACGAACTGGTGGATTGGATTAAAATTGGAGAAAGAGAGAAGAGACAAATAAAAAAAAATTCTACCATCAAATTTGTACTCGTATTTTATCTTGTTTCTATTTCGAGACCCGTGACAAAACCCCGGAGTTAATTATTCAGTTAATTTTATAATATATTTAAAGGATCGTCGTCGAAAACAGCCGCGTTGATACCGCAGCTAATTCCCCGGCGACAAGAGGGACTCTGTTACAGACACCTGGGCCCATTAATCACGAAGGGAGTAACGTGCTGTGGAGGTCGCGAATTCCAGTATTCTAACTGTATAGAAAAAGAGTAGAAAATAACCGAGAAGGAGATAAAACAAAAGAGGCAATAAAAAAAAAAGACAAAAAGCTCCTGGGGACGAATGGATGAAATTAGCCACTCGTTAAGCAGATTAATTCTCCTCGACTCGCGGTTCATATAAAAAAGAAGAAAAAAAAAAAACGGCGTTTAAAACCTTATCGCAATTACTATTATTAGCCGGGTTGTAATTCGCGGGGTTTTTGAAGAGGAACGAAAAAAGAATGAAAAAATAAAAATGAAGAAATAAATAAAGAAACGAGGTAAAAAAGAAAGAATAAATAACTCCGTTCCGTGGATTTCAAGTCCCCTAGCTAGCTAGGCTCTCCTCGTATATATGCTGCTCGTTATATTCCCCGAGAACAATAAATCTGCTTAAGTTAATTTTGATCCTCGTGTATATAATTATTATTGTCGTACGTGTTAATTAACGCCTCTAGCCCAACGGAAACCGGGCTAATAATAGTCGGTATTCCCATCGGGGGTTGAATTAAAGTTAAATGCTTTTTTCTTTTAATACGGTAAAGTAAAAGGCTAGGGACGAAGAAGGAAGGAAGAAGAGAAAAAGGGAAAAAAATTGGCCTAAACACAGATCAAGCGCACGTTTTGGAAAAGCCAGCCTCTTCTTTGCCCCGAGGGTGAATTCCCGGTGAAAAGAGGGCTCAGACCTTATCTCCGGAGTTAGAATATCCTCGAGCGGTTTAGACCCCCCCGTTAAACAAGCTTTAACCGGCTTTAAGTATAGGCTCGAGTAGCCAATAATGTAGGTACCTAGGTAAGTATACTTTATTATGCAAGAGGCTAGTGCCCGGTTAAACGGTTTATAACCCTCCCGTATATCTGAGCAATTGAAAAATACTCGCGGCCATAGCTAATCGCGAGAAACCCCGATCTCATTATCGAAAATAATTCTGTGAGATGAAATTCTGCACATATAGGAGATCGACGAAGTGTAAAATGGGAAGATTTGTAAAGAAAAGAAAAAAAAAGTCCTCTCTTTGTTTTGTTTTTTTGTTTTTTTTTTCGTTCTTTCCCGTATTTACGAAAAATATGAAAATATCGGAATCACGTATAGAGAGAAGAGAGAGAGAAAGGAAAAAATAAAACTAAAAATCTCCTCTTTATTTTACATGGTTTTAAATTTTTCACGTATGTATGTACGTACGTATGTATGCATGTAAAGTACGTAGGTGTGGATAGAGCACAGATATACAGCTACAGCTGATGCTCGCCCGATCAATACAAGGCGTTGCGGCATGAAACGCTAAAGTCACGTGGCTGGCTGGATGGCTGGCTTATTCTACTCGTAGTATTATATATATATATCTATAACTAATCGCTACAACTAGTAACCCATAATTTATTGCTAATTAATATATCTATCAATTAATTATCGAAAGCTATAACTAAATCGACCTCTCCAGTCGAGACCAGAAGCTGTTATAGTCAAACAAGCAGAAGTCAAATTTCAAAGTCTTGATAGATCACACCGTATATAGATCGCTCGTTATTTCACCTATTTAAACTTTTCAAAATTTAAAAGAAAATCGAAGAATTTCGTTAAGAATCATTCGCACCGTTCGTTTTTCTACGATAAGTTCAATCGATCGGATGTAGTACGTTTTTTTCAGCTCGGATATAATCGTTTACGGAAATGATTCCGCGAGGTTTGACGGTCTCAGGATTTTTTCGAGAATGAATTTTATCCGGCGTAGAATAAGCCTGGGAATAGCCCATATACGTGTATAACAGCCAAGCTTCGCTTCTTGGTCCGTCGGATCTTTCGGGGAGGGATATATATGTATAAGAGTTCAATTTTCAAGGCACGTTCTCCGCAGGGAGGATGGCTCGGGGAAAAAGTAAAAGAGAAGAAAAGAAAGAAAGAAAGAAATAAAAAAATGAAAAAACGAAAAAGCGAATGAAAAAATAAAGAAAGGAGTCTTCCGTTGAAATCTCTGAACAGAACGATCTAACCAGGCACACGTGTATACCTATGTTACACTGTACGTATATCTGGGGCAGAATAACGTGTGGATGGAGATAGCTGACGATGTTTTAACGTCTGAACTCCCCGAGAAGGGGATAAATGAACCGAAGAAGTGTTCAAGCTCTGTGGTTACACGGACGAAGGGGTGGAAGGCTAGAAGTCCGGATCTTAGGTTCTACCTCGAAGCTTATGTCTGGTACCTGCTTTACCTCGGTTTGTTAAATTGCAGACTGTATAAGACTAGAATTTAACCAAGTTTCGGGGTAGTATTCCGGGGAGCTAGGGTAGGTACTCATATCAACGATTAACCCGGGCCAAAACTAACTTTGACTAAAGTTTAGAGAACTGGAAATTTATGAATATCTGAATTAGGGAATAAAGAGTGTAATAATTCCGTAGGAAAACTTCTACACGTAGAATATATTTTATACAGATTTTTTTCCTCTCTTCCAAAAAATTCAAATTATATAAACGGAAGTTAGTTTATCGGAAAATTACGGTATTATATCCTAACGGATTTCTACATATACATACACGTATACGTATACATAAAACGATAATGTAATTTTAACGAGTATTTAAAAATGTTGGAATTATTTATTTACAAAGTTTCTCTCTTCTATATTCCCGAGTTGATTTACACTGCAGGGCAGGTACATTATACCAACAGCCCCGGGGGTATTAAATTTTTGAAAACAACGGAGGTAATAAGGTAAGATAAAAAGGTGCGCGCAGGATTTTATAATTACAACGATCCATTTATATTTCTGCTATTTATTATCAGCATCAGCTATACATACACCGGGGGCACTTAAATTCGGCCCGATGAAGAAGAACGTTGATTTCGTTCCAATTTTTTTTTCTCGTTTTTTTTTTAATTCGTCTTTTTTCTTGACCTTTTTTTTGCTCTTTCAACCCCGCAAATTATTTCCGCTAGAAAATTACCCCCTCGCGTGTTCTCTAGCCCGTACATTCATATACGTATGCGACTAACATTAATACATATACGTGTTCATATTTTATAACTCGAGAAGCGAGACAAGTGAAGAATTTAAAAAAATAATAATAATGAATAAAGAAACAAAATTTTTCATCACTTTTTCATAATTTCCTGTATAGTCAGACGCTTTTTTTGCTTTTCTACCCCACGTTACGATTCCCCGTCACAATTGATCCGTTTTTTGTCTAGTATGTAGTACTCTTGACTATATACACTAACCAGCCAACTAACTAACTATAACTAACTAACCAAATGTATTGTATAATGAATTCAAAGTCAATTTTACCTTAGCGTGAGGGGTGTGGCTTGCCGCAGCGTAGGAGGCAGGTTGCTGCTTGGAATTGCGAACGATCCTTTCTCTAACTCATGTACTCTGGCATGATCGTCACCGCCAGCTTGTCTCGCAGTGAACTCGAAAGATTTTTATTTTATTTATTCAAAAATTTTATTTGAACAAATTTTTTTTCATGTATTCCGATTTTTATCTTTCAATTTTTTCTTCTTCTGCTTCTTCTCTTCCTCGCCTTTCGTTTTTTCGACGGAGGTTTATTATTTCTAAAGTTATTGTGTGAGATTATACGCACTGCAAAAACCACACTTGACGAAACTGAAAAATTTTATACCATCATCGTAACGATATTCCACTACCGTGCGCACCTTTCCACGAGGCACGATTTTTCTTCTTATTCTACTTTTCTTCGTCGTTGTCGTTGTTATATTTCTTATTTTCACCTGAAACATAGACGAGGAGAAAAAAAACTCATTAGAAATTAGGAAATTATGGAAATCGTTGCTGAATCGACTTCGAAGAAATTTATACCGATGTCGATCGAACGACTATGATTCTTTCAATCTCACCTATTCGCGATTTGTCGCGTTTCTCAATTCACAAATCAAGAATGACACGAAGAACTAACAATCTTATCCTTGAATTAGAAAATTCGATTTTGTCATCGTATTCAAATTTCTGCATTTACATATGATAGCTATAAATTGATACAAATTAACGAATGAATCGGCTACGTATGTACCGTCTAATGAAACATACAATTGATTCCCAAAAAGCTTTATGCACGCGTTTCCTTAATTCGTATATTTTCCCACAAAGACCTCATATAGGTACATATACTATATAAATCGATGATTTATTTTTAGTAACCATTTCGCGTACTTCTATACATATATATATATATATATATACCATAATACGTTAACCATAATGCCTGTCGTTGCAGGGAATTGTAACGCGTTCAAAGAACAGCGACAACGTGTTAGCTGCTGAGGAGGGTGTAGGGGTGCCTGTCGGTGTCGCGACCTTGGCCCGCTGCCCTCCTTCGCATTTACTCGTCTAGCTAGGCTACCTAGGTACCTACCTATGCATACAAATATATAAATACATACATATATAATATATATATATATATTTATACAGAAATATATACGGTACCCAGACATGTGTATAAATGACGCATGACTAAGCGCGCAAAAGCCCGTATATATAACATGTAACAGATGATGATAAATCCATCGAGAAACCGTCGAGACGTCGTCTCGCGTCTCTTCGCAAAAATTTTCCGCCCTCGTTTTTTTTTTCTCGGTTTGTTTTTCAATAACAATCTAATTCGATTATATACATATCTACTGTATATCTATATAGGTTTTATAATCCATGTGCTTATATTATCGCACCTAGAGAGGGAGGTACATTGTTGTAGGCAGGGTTTACCGGTTATCTGTGTGATCGTAACAATTCCACAAACTCGTTTGCCTTGTGGTAATTAGCAGTTTATAGATCCCCTATAGTATAAAGTGTATATATATATATATATGTATATATAGTCGTTGTTCGTCGGCTCGTCCTAATCCCGGAAAACGTGGTCGACACCACGGTTGACTAATTTCTGCGGTGGAGGTGGGGGGTAGGAAAACGGGTAATTAGGCAGAACAGGAGGTACTATTTTCATGTTACTGCTCGTTTGCAACTTCTCCCGCCTTCTCTCACCCCTTGTATCTTTATTTTTTTCCCACCTTGTTTTTTCTCTCCCCGCACACAACACTGACAGAGCGCGAAAAACCACTCGGCACGGATGCTATAAACTCCTATACGCCTCTTGCAGTATACTGTGCCCACATATATATACACACACATGTATATATATGTACATCTGTACATATATATATATATATTCTCCAGAAATTTAGCTCTCCTTCTTCATCTCGCGGGTTGAATCTGTCCCTTTTCCTACCCTTCGCCAACATCCGACATCAGGGAAGTTCATTGACCCCAATTCGCGACACGTTTGCAGCTTCACACGTCGTCGCGTTTGTCGTTAAGAGTTAAACGGAGGGCATTTTTTCCCTCATTTTTTTTACGATTCTTCATCTACTTATCGGATCCTATGTACAGAGAGACGTGGGAATCGAGGAAGCTATGAAAAAAAAAAAAAAAACTGACGAAAAACGACAAACGATCGATTCAAGTTCTTGTACCAAAACTGACGTATAAAAAGCTTCTTATATAGACTGAAAAAAAAAAAAAAATACGGTATCATATAAAAAGCGCGTTCCTATTTTGTATTCCGTATCGTCGGCGACTTGTTTGTTCATGTGGCCTTGCCACCCCCAATGTCCAACAAACGAGCGCGGGAGGGTCCCGGTCTCGACGTCCATGAGGCGGGGGTTGGCGCGGTGCTGCCAACAATATTGATCCTTTGGCTATTTTTGCACCACGACTAGTTTCTACGGGTATCGGAATAATAGCGCTTGGTTACGGGAGGGTTTCCCCGTCTTACTACCCTCTTACCTTCACCCCATCCCCCGCAGACCCCGGAACCGGAAGGATTGCGGACTTGCAGCTTTTCTTTTTTACCAAACTTTTATTCATTTCGGTCGAAAAATTATGACTTTTCTATGGGCACGTCGAATCTTTACGGTTTCGGGACTCCACGAATTATTCCTAAACATATAAATGCGAGATTAAGGAAAATATCAGATTCACAGAATTTTCGATATCCAAGTTATTTCGTACCATTTCACACGGCTATCGATGCTCGTGACCCTGCGGTAGCCACAAGTCGCGCAATGAGTATATACTTGAATTACGAAGGCTAAGAAGCTACGCTATAAACTATAATTAACCAGCTTAATCTTGGCTCTCGTTTCTGACCCTCCTGCTATACCCACGTTAGCCGTTTGCTTATACATATACACATACAATATGCAATATACAATATACATGCATCAGAGACAAATTTCGCGCAGATGTTTATAGTATGCAAAAAGTCGTATACCCATACGTACACGTTACTCTTATATGTACTTAAGTCTGGTCGTCTGTAGCCAAAGAGACGTCTAAGAAGACTAATAAGATGACTATTTGCTCGCCTTGGCACCGGATTTAGGATCACAGCTCTCAGTTCCAAGATCAGAGCTTTATGACTATCGGAAAAAAAAATATATACACCAACGACAAAAGCGTTTGATATACCATTAATTTTTTTTACCTCGTTTGTGAATTTATAAAATTGCGTACCTATGTGTGTATATATATTTTTTTTTGTCATTTGCATTGTAGTTATTTATAACCAAGGCTACAAGTGAGGTGAGTAATATATATGTATATATATAGAAATATATTTTTTTAAAGCTATATATCGACTTCCTCTGTGCTTAAGGCTGTGTATTTCTACACGAGAGGCTCAGAGAGATAAGTTCAAAAGTTTGTCGAAGCCCCGAGGCAAAGTGCTTCGTCCCTCGACACCGAGAGAAAATGTGTTTCAAAACCGAACATTACAGGCTTATATATTTACTGACAAACATACGTCGGTATAAGTATATAATATATTGTACCAAGAATAAGCTTTATCGATTTTCATTCACTTAGAGCTTTTCAAACTACGGTATAAGAAAAGCTCACCGACTTACGTGCGCGGACATTCGTGAATGAAGAAAAAAAAGGCAAAAATGACAGAAAAAAAATTCTTTCCGATTTTTACCAGACGTTCTTGCCTCGTCGTATTATATTTCGGTACATAGGGTACATAAAATTTCGTTTAACATAATATTGTATACATATTATGTACACCTTGCGTGTAGAGATCGAGATCTTGGGATAAGAAGTTCACTTTTCTTATGTCAGCTGGTGAAGGCTGTCGTAAATCACCGTTTATCGTTATTACAGTGAAAAAGAAGAAAAAGCTTCACGTACCTATCGTATTCTTCGACAAGTACCTATACCCCTACGCCGTGCACATTTACCTAAGTAGGTGTACGTCGTTAAAATAATAATGCAGTTGTTTGACCCTGACACAATGATCGGATACGATGATAATAATCTAAATCTGAATAATAAAAAGAAAAAAGAGCAGCTAAAAGATCAAAGAACATAAATTTGATACAAAGTTCGAACATAATTCATCCCCTGTACTATACTAGGGGAATACATTAGCAGGACATTCGCTTTCCCCAACTTACGTATATCTATATGTGTATCGCGAATTATTTATTTTATAATTATACAAGGGTAAATCGATCAACGTTTACTTGTCAGCTACCGCAGACGTGTGTTTAGAGTCAATTTATCAGATCGATAATACGGATATATACGTATACATCCGTACGGCACCTACACGCGTTCTACTGATCCTGCTGTTTACACTCTCACGGTGGTAATTTTTTTTTTCTTTTCCTTTTTTCTTCGTAAAATCGATTCACCTCGATTATTAGACGGCTGTATATAGGCTGTGCTACTACACGTCAAGGAAATAAAAAGAAAAAAGGAAATAAAAAATAAAAATGAAAACCTCTATACCACTTCCGTTATAGTTGACAAAGAATACATTATTTTCATACACACACATATGTGCGTGTGCAGGTAACTATAGGAGCAATAACCCTGCAGCAGGAATGGTTTAAAAAAATTGAGTTTAATTTTGTAATTTTTTTTTCTTTTCTCTTATTTCCGCCCAAATCAAAGATCTCTGTATCGTTCGATAGATATTGCATATATCTAAGGGATACTTTGAACAGGTATTTTTCTGCCATTCATAGACGCATCTTCGATGATTTATTTTGTCCCATTTTTTTTTCTATTTCTATTTCTTTCTCTCGCGAGCTTATTCCCAGGCTTCCGAGGTTTAATCGTATGATCAAAAGTGGCAGCAGCCCGGCTAAGGCTGTCTAGCTATTTGTCAGACCGTTAGAAATCGGTATTGACTTAGGCCTGTCTGCTATCAATTTCAGACGTCAAGACCTCTCTTTCACTTTCGGCTTGGATAACTCGCGATATAGGGTATTTCTGAGCTGCCGGATGCGGTGCCAAAAAATAAGAAAAAAAATAAGAAAAAATGAGAGAGAAAAAAGACAAAAAAAAAAAAAACTCGAAAGAGATACGTAATTTTTCTGTTCTTTTTTTGTTTTTGAATTTTTTCGTCTTCTTGCCGAAAAGTCGAAGGGTAGTTCACACTCGGAACACCTCTCGCGAGGATGCCTATCGACCTCGAGAGACCAAGACCCCATTCGCCCTTTTTCACCCCTTTTCACTTTCGATCACCTCGCTTTGCTAACAGCCACTATCTCGATTCCCGTCAGCCCGCGCCCACGAGCTGACATGAGACATGAGAGCGAGGGAGAGAGAGAGGATTGATTTTACTAACATCTTAATCCTGCGGAGAGGTGCTCTTCCCGATAAAGAAATACTCATTCGACGTACGATATGGAGTTATACGAAAAAGCACGAATAATCTATTTTTAAATAAATTTTTTCTTAAATTTATCTAGTTCAGTTTCTGAAACAGGACGAAGAGGAACCGCCTAATTACCTGAAATCCAAATCGTCGTTCGATTTATTTTAATGTAGAATACTGTATAAATTTCAGAATCGTTGAAAGGACGAAGAGTCGCTTTTCTCCCCCGTACCGATACGTTTCTTATCACAGAAGTGGTGAAAAGTGGAAATACTATACGCGAAACAAAATAAAAAAAATAAATTAGATCATCTAGAATTCCAGACACATACGTACGCGAAGCGAGCTAGATATCGTAGGATTCCCTTCTAGCACGATAGTGGAGGTAATATAATCCCCCAGGAATATAGCCTGGGCTCTCTATGTATTTATATGTACCCCGTCGTCTTAAGCCGCATCTCCACTCTATCCTCGTTCCCTTTCCATACCTTACACAATGTTACACAAAGACAGATCTACGTATAGCTTCCTATAATTTGAATGACACGTATGCATGCTCAAGTTATAAATTTATACATAATAATTCACACACGTATATATACATACATACACGTGTATCGGTACATAGAGGGTATATATATAAATATTATATAAACCAAATTATTAAACGTATATAGATTCTGCCTATATATTTACATACACGAAAGATTAATAAGGCACGAGGTTCTATAGTACCTAATCAGACGCTAGGAGATACGCGCACTCGAGTTAATTAGGTTCTGGTATAGGTATATGTTCATCTCTGCGGTTAGATTGAGTGGCCCGTTTAATACTGACACAGGAAAATTGATGGTCAGTAAAATTTTGTATATTATTAGTATTCGCGAAGATAAAAATAATCTACATCGTAACAAGATTCGTACATTTTTCCTATACTTTCATTTCAAATTTTCTAAGCCGAAGCTAAACATGCCCTGAATCTAAAACAGCGAGAGACTGTGTAAGAATTAATTCGGTCAAAATACCCGTAGGAATTAACGTAGACAAATATACATGTATATATGTAGGAGGCTTTTTAGCCGGAGGAGGAAACACCAAGAACCGAATCAACGCTAATGGGGCAACCCACCCCCGATTTTTCTCTTCCAACATTTCACCCACTAGCACACACCGGCGCGGAGGGCGCGCTCGAAACCTCTGACGTCATTCAACGAGTAGCACCGTCCTTTTCCCAACCCCCTCGACCCCTGATCCTCGACGGTTTCTGCTCTTGCTCCACCTACTGCATCGGGTCAACCGAGGTCGCTGTGGAGGTAGGTAGTAGATAGAAGCTTCCAGGTGTTCGAAAAGCTGCCTTTGTGATATATAATTCCTTGAGGAAGTACGAAGTTCTTAAAAAGTAGAAAAACTAGACTCCGTTATTCATCACTTTATGTATATTCCGGCTCAAAAAGTTCGAAAATTGAGTCCCAGCCGTTTGGCATATGGAAAAAATGGCAATTAAAAAAAATTTCTAGAGCTTTTACAGCGCGCTGGTCCATATTATGTCGATATTTATATATATACACGTGTATATACGTGTAATATGGGGAGAAGCATACATGCAGTGCTTTAGTTAATCGTAAAACACTTTTGCGAGTGCCCCTAGGGACAAGACCGACGGTTTATAATCAGCGACAGTGTGCCTGCTGCAGCGAGCAAAGCTTCAAGAAGTTGATAAATATCGGTAGAGCCGTAATACGAGAAGCTTACTGCAGCATGTGGTTGAGAAATTGCCCAGGGGAGGGAATAATGTTTCAAAATATTTTCAAACGAGAGATTAAGAACGACAATTGACGACCGATTTTCACATAATATATTCATCACTTCTCTCAACTAATTCTCTTCTCTCCGTCAATTTTTATTCGCGATTATAAATTACCTTTTTCAATTAATAAAAAAACAAAAAAAGAAACAAAGTTCGCGAATGAAACGATCCTCGAGAGTTAAATCGCGCAGTAGTCGCTCCTCGCGATGGTCAGCCTCGTTTATTCTGCTCTGAAATAGTCCAGAGGTTCAGCCGCGTTATACGTCAGACTGTTGTCTGACAGCTCGCAGTGGTAGCTGCGCCGGTGAGGTCGGACGGGCGCACCAGGGTATAACGTAGACTGAATTTATCGCGATTTCTTACGAACGTTATCATCGCTGGTACTCTTACAGATATTTGTGTGCGGAAATAAAGATAAAATGAAATTATGTCAGACGAAGAAAATCATTTTCACAGATTATCGTCGTCTTTCCATTACCTTATCTACTCATTATTTATTTCCTGTAGGAATAAATCGATTAACTGTAACCCGAATGGTCAAGAAATAATTTATCAGCCAAGACAGATAGGGTTTAGATTGCATTTGCAAAAGGTCTTTTGTCTCTCATTTATTTTTACCGATTTTCTGGAAAGATTCTCGCTCGGTTCCTGCCCATAGATCCAGGGCAAAGCGAGTTCAGGGAGCGAACATACGCGCGTTAAATAGAGCTGGTAAACTGTACGGGTTCGTTTTGATTAAATAATTAATACGTAAACTGTATACCTAAACGCGTCTGTACACTAAAAGTCAAACATTACAACTAATCAGTGAATAAATAGATCGTATACGATATACTCGACCCATGTTTGATTTGGTAATGAAATAAAAGTACTTCGTTAGGGTCTCACGGGTTCGGGAGATAAAATCACACGGTTATTTTTCTAATTTATTTTTCTCACGCCCTTATAAGAATTCTCTATTTATAGAAGAGCGAGAGAAAATTGGAACAAGTGTTCAAATTTTTCGTAAAATTCTATCACGCTTCGTTACACGTTGTATAGAAATTTCGAAACGTTTCAATCGACAATTAGACGAGTAATTAGAAACGCGATCTATACGAAGATCCGATAAAATAGTATACATCTGGGGAAATGAAACGGAGTAGTTCATTCAGGTTCTAAATTTTAATCGATGCCGATAAAATCTGAGAGGGCAACTTTGTTCCTAATTGTAAGTATACTCGCTGATTAACTCAAACTTCGCTCCTTGCAACATCAGCAGTCGAATACTTCGATAAAGTAAAGTATATATATATATATATACATACACCTGTGTGTATATAAAGTCTTATTGGAACGGTTCTTCGTACTTGGAGCGAATTTGAATTCTAATAAAAGCCACAACTCACAGCTGAGTTCATTGATTGCGACGTGTACCTTGAAACAAGTACATAATTCTTCTCGAAGTTATATACTCACATATTAGTTTTTCTGGATAGAAAATCCCATAGAAGATCCTTAAAGGAAACACTCTGTCCACTTCAAGTGCGAAGAAGCTTTTCCTTCTATTCTTTCCTCCGGCTATTATTTCTGGTCATTTTTCTATCTCTTATTTTACAACGTCGTCGAAAATCTCTGAACAGTTTTATTTTGCTCTAATTTACAAACAACGTGCACGAGGTGACGTCGATAAAATATTTCATAAATTCATTCATCGAGCTTTTTGAACAGAGAACGCGCGGATCCATATCCTCGATATTTCCTCTCTCGGTTTCATCTCAAAACCTTTCATCTCGTCGCATAAAGACAGAATTGAAGTTTATAATTGCATAATATTCTCTGTTTAGACTTTAATTCCTTTCCTTTCATCATCGTATACTTCTATACAGAATAAACGGAGTGGAAGATAACAGACTGAGAAGAGAAAGACGCTCGCGGTTAGCGAAAAAGAAGAAAAAAATAGAAAAAAAATTACAAACCAGAGATTATACTTCATGAATAAGAACTAAATGAACGTTGCAATAAAACGACATGCTTTATACTCATATACAGCTTGGAAAATACTCTTTTTTTTTTCTCTCTTCACACGGTGTAACTAATTTATTTCTATTTTTTCACCTAATACGACAGTTATCGTCATTATTATTATTCTTGCCCTTATTCTCGGTAAAATTATCGTACCATCGAGTATCTGCATGAAAAATGAGAGTCTTGCCTATATATATGGGGACTATGGTATATAATTATATGAATGGGCACGAGTGAAGTCTGTGTAGCGTTCGGTCTGAAAAGGTTAGCATATTTAATAAGGTCTCTAGATGTTTTTAGCCAGTCGGCCAGAGTCTACTTGATCGATACCGTACGTATATATAAGTATATACAGCTGACACGTAGTTTAACGTTCTCCAATATTTTCCTATACTACAATACGATACATAGTTCGCGGATCGATTATGTATTTGCGGATGACCCGAGGTCCTGCGAAGTCATAAAACTAAAACAGGATTTAAAATATGCCTCAAAAGCTTTGCGCTCAAAAATTAAATAAAATAGGATCACACATTGGTTACGTTGAACGATAATTCATCTTCGAAGAAAAAAACGGATATATATATAGTGGAAAAAAAAAAAAATAATTGGAACAATTATGGACAGAGAGGGTGAAAATTTTTATTTTAATTATTTCTTGATAAAACCTCATGCGCCCAAGTCATGTTACGTTACAATTCTCATGCGGATAACGGTGCAGACGACACGCAATACCCGAGAATCTAGATCGATTTTTATATACCTGGGGGGTACTCTTGAAATATCAATCTTACCGCTGGATCACACGACTCACTTTTCAGACAGGTTGAAGACCTATTACTTCAACTTCGCTTCTCGCACGCACTAGACGCGTGTAATTTGTGATTATTTTAACTGGGTTATCGCTCATTCAGTTCTTTTTTTTCCCTTCGTTCTTTGTTGAACTTTTTTTGGGATTGTATTTTGTTTTTTTACGAATATATACACCGGGTCCTTTTCCCGATGAATAAACCCCGAGGATCGTTTTTCGAAAGTTTCTTAATCTCGTTGGGCGCGTGGTATCGGCTCTATTTATGAATCTCGAATAGATCCGCGAGGCGAGAATTGACGCGAGGGTTGAGAGAGCCTGGAGATGTTTTTCTGGGGTTCTTTCACACCGTATAAATACATCCACAATGATGCCTGACAAAAACGAGAGACAATAAAAGTGCGGAAGTAAGTACTTGTACCCATGTACGCGGCGAGTGTCCTCTTGATAAATTTCTATCCACAGCGAGGGATGATTTTGGACGGCTGCGTGATTCACTGCGGTAAATTCCTGGATATAATGGTCCCTCTCCCTGTTTTTTTTCTTTCTTTTTTTTGCGTTTCTTGTTTTTTTTGTTGGTATTATAAATTCTTGCTACATGTTTTATTATTCCGTCTTCGTCCCCTTTTCGGAACCCCCTGTGGACGGCTGATATTTCCATTCTATTCCCTTTTTCTTGTACCTATAGGCGCTATATACTACCGTAGAAAACCACCCCCGAAGTATATCGAGTACCATCACCCGTTCACCCCCCGTATATATGTTTTTTTCTTTTTTTTTTTACTTTTTATCGTACAGCTTCTCTAGTGTCCTTCACACGATGACGCGTACAGTTAATTGTCGCAGGGTATTTATATACCTGAGCGAAGGGATACGAGCTTCCCTGCATGATACACATTCTACATATAAGGCGGAATTGATTCGGTCAAGTGGTTTGCAAAAATTATTTAATCCAGACGAAATACATTTTTGATCATGAAAAATTCCACATCTTCGAAAGTTTTGCGAATAAAAAGAAATCCCCAGAGTTATTCTACGGGATGTTGTTCAAGGGAAAAACCCAGTCCTTAAACATTCGAATTGATCCAAAAAGGCACTCTTCGTATCCTGCGCAAAGTGACGTAAGAAAAAATCTCTGAGCTGTGATTTTAAGAAATTAAAAAGCGAGTTTTTAGGGATGAAAATTTACGGATCGGTATTCATTGTCTCAATTCTAAATGCCATAACTATTCACGCAAAAAGATAAACATCTCAATCGGGGATCCAAAAGTCTGTGCCTATTTTGGCCACGCGTTAGCTGCGGGAGCCAGAATATCGGCTTATTCTTTACTCCGTAACGTTTAAGTCTTTAAGCAACGTATATGCACGTCTCTCAGAAATTCCAACGATTTGGCAACTGCATTTTCCCGCTACATAACTTCGCATATGCATCCGTACCAGCACATATCTTTGCTACATACATGTATACACTCCAAGGCATATGTATACGCATTTGTATAATTTGGCACTCGAGTATACTGAACGTCGATGCAATTGCGAAAGTATTCACGGTGTAGTCTTGTCAGCGAGACATATTATACTATCACTATTCTTCCTTTCTCCTTACCCTGCCTCTATTACATTTTTCTCCTCATAATTACTGCAATGTAATGTACATATCTCTTTCCTCGTCTCTCTTCGTGTCGAACAATCGTATCTCTAGATTTATAAAAACTTAGAATTTTTTATCATAGAAATTTTTCCACCCGGCTTCGGTCACGAATTCCTTTTTTCATACTGCCTCGAGATTCTAGAGTCTCTTTACGTACCAATTAGCGGTTCTTCTACTGCCCAACGGGCTAATTATTCACCCAGAGATCGTGACGTAGGCGAGGGTGCACTGTCTTACGTATCCGAACCCGTTTGAACTACATAGAGTATCTTTTGACGAAGGGATTAATTTTTCATCAGATTAATTCCGTCGATAAAATGTTGAAATTTTTATCATCGTATAGAGTATCGTAGGCGATATGCCTATTACGGGCACTAGAGATTGTGGCTCAGTGCTAACAAAGATCGCGTTATATCATTCGACGTATATTTACGATATTATTAACTACCAGCCCTCGGGTAAGATTTAATCCAATTATTATATCTCACTTTATTACCGAACGTGTATGTCAGCAGCGTGAGCTTTATGTGTATGCGATCGTTTTTCGCGCCAGTATATTAAATCGGAGGGATCTTAAAAAAATGATTATCAATAAAATCCCAATCGACGCTTTCTCTCATGTATTCTTCTATAATTTCATACATCTGTACTCATAGAATACATGGAACTGACGCGAATTTTACTACGAAGAATCATAACGCAGAACAACGAATTTCGAATCGATTATTATCCTTCAAAATGCGAAGGAATAAGAAACAAGACAAGCGAGATGAGTATCGTTATTTTCTAACACCCTAGCTAATATAAAAATTGGAATAAAACATAGAAACCGTGAGAGGTATAATTATCAATTGCATATCGTATAATAGAATAAATATAGTTGATCGAGACTTACGGTTGTTGATTAACTCTGTCTTGTGAAAAAGCACGGATTGTCACTTTAATTAAAACACTTTGTACAGTGTAATAAAAATAATATCCACGGTATGAGTGAGTCTTCGTCCGAACATAACAGGAGCACAATGGTGTGATTGGACTCGCGGTGCGTACCGCACTGAGGGTAGATCGAGGGAGTCTAGGGGCGCCGCGATAGAACTGCCTCACATCGGCAAACGAAAATACTAAAATCCCCGTCCCGGTAGAATTTTGAAAATGTATTTTTGTCTTTGTTTTCAAATCACTGCGCGTTTAAACAACGAATATAGGAAACTGCGTATATCGTAGAACATTATTCATGAGTTTGTAGATAATATTGAGAAAGAGAAAGGTTTTTATGTTTAGTAATTCATCGCATATAGGGTATATAATGGAGGTGACTAGAGAGAAGGTATATAATGTAAATCGAGAATATTGTAGTATTGCTATATACACACTTTAATAACGAAAAACAAACATTACAATAATAATATCGTTATTGATATAATATTATGTATATAATAATAATAGAGTTGTTTATCATAATGCGTAGTGTAAACACTAAAAATCTTGCTTTATGGAAAGAACAGTGTAATTATATTATCATTAATATTTATTAATAATTATCATTAGCGACTGTATATTATGATAGTTCTTCATCCGGTTTAGTTAAATATAATTATATTTAAAATAAACCATCGCCTATAAGAAATAATGTTTAGTATACATATAAGTACACTTCGTAAGTGTACCGGTATATAAATATACATAATACATATATATACATATATGTAAATATATATATATATAAGTTGACATTTGTACGCGAGTTTGATATAATAATGATTTGAAAAATTAAAGGATAAACCG
Source organism: Tenthredo distinguenda (assembly GCA_947538915.1). NCBI lineage: Eukaryota > Metazoa > Arthropoda > Insecta > Hymenoptera > Tenthredinidae > Tenthredo > Tenthredo distinguenda. Next base: position 1,960,251 of record OX384533.1, read on the forward strand.
CTGATTTATTTTCTTTTCTTTTTTTTTATTATTCTTTTTATTATTCACTTATAGTTTTATTCTCATCGTTATTTTTGTATTTAAATTTTATATTATAATTTTTATTTTTTGTTTTATTTTTTCTTTCACCTTCTTTTTGGTTCGCACAATGTTAAAATATTCTCAATATTACGTGTTTAAATACTTGTATAATATTTATCTAAACCAAAACCTACTGAACTATGAAAATATAGTCAGTGTATTTCCTTATATAGATATTATTAATTATATATCCATATCTATGTATATATATATATAGATATACATGCATACATATATACATATACATATATATATATATATATAGTGCATTATCTAAAAAATCTGTCTTTTTATGCAACTTATATATTCAAATACCCAGTGTACTTGAAATTTACAATATTATTGCCCTTATGTTTAATTTACCATTAAATGGTATTTAATAATTGTTATCAGTAAAATAATGCCTGATATATAAGATCATCATGCATTCGAGAGAATAAGGGATGATATTTATAGTAACGAGAATTTGTAAATTATATTTACTGCCTTTCGTAATATAATAATTCCTATATATATTTACCTCCGAAATGAAAAAAAAGAAGAAACAAAATTAGAAAAAGATAAAATAAGATAAAAAGAAAAGGCTTTTTTATATGTATAAATAATATTTATATATAATACAATTGTCGATTGAACTACAGCTATAATAAATACATTGATAACGCAGACTTCAAATCAGTTAAAGTTTTGGTTTTAAAAAAGAAAAAAATTTCCGACTAAATAGTTATTGTAGAAGATAAAAAATCAGATCTAATCACTTTCTAAAATGAGGTATATATTAGACTGTATAAAAATTATAACTGATTTTATACAATATACGATATTTTTATACATCTGAAGTATACATATATAATACGTCTGAGTGACCAAAACTCTTGAAAAACGAATTATTGTGAATTTTTGTTGATCTCTTTCTCTGACTGTAGACTTTTCTTTATAGTAGCTGCTAATGATAATATAATTGAGCTACTCAGGGATAATCGAATTTCAATATTAACATAATTGCCAATCATTTATATACCTACGATAAAATTATTTATAACTTTAAATCATAATACAATATCATAAATTTATTGATTTTAATTAATGGCATATAAACGATAATAATCAGTAGTACTTCAGAGAAGCATTGTATACATAGAGTACTTTGAGCAAACTAATAGCTTATAAAAGAAAGATGAAAAGTAATTACTGTTAAATATAATAATAAGTAAGAAAAGTTGAATGAATTAAGGGTTTCGGATATCGATAATAATTTTACTAGGTGGGCGAGCGATGGGGTTGTTGGGTGATAGGGTAAAGTTTGAGAAAGTTACAAGTTTAAACTCTCTCTTCTTCTCTTTCTCTATCTCGTTATATCATTATATTATATATAAATGTAAATAATAAAAATACGATTAATTATAACAAAGGAGAAAATTATTTCGTCACGATACATATACCAATATATGTATTTAGTATATAAAAGAGAAAACAAAAAACAGGATTTCTTTTTCACTCGTTATTTATGCATTTGTCGTATCGTATTTTTTTTTTTTTCTTTGTTTTTTTCTTATACAAACCCTTACTTAATTCAGCTTTTCATTTATATAATTTGAATAGCAACTAATTAACAACGTATTTTTTTTTCTTTTCTTTTTTTTTATCATTTACCTAGTGTAAAATACAATCAATATAAATACATAACAATATTATTGTTTAAAAATTTGTAATGCGCAGTAAATAAATAGTTTATTATTTTTATTTATTTTTTTTCTGTTCGATCAGCACTTCTGCAATATCAATTATATATATATATTCTCCCACGACATATATGAATTGCACGTCCCATTTTTTTTTTAAATTTATTTATTTATTCATTTATTTATCTTTTTTTTCTTTTTTTTTCTAAATATTATCACAATATTCATAAATTTTGGAAAAAAAATAAAAATAAAAAACCAAAAAAAGAAGAAAAAAAACTATTAATAATTACCTAAATAATAAAAACAATTTCATTTAACTTAATTAACAAAGTTTATGTATACACATTATCCAATTTTTATATACGGGTGGAGGCGGTGATTAAGGGAGGGTGAGCGGTAGAGTAGTATAATAATTCATTACAATATGTATAGTGCTAGGAGATAATATAATATAATATAATATAATATAATATAATATAATATAATATAATATAATATAATATAATCAATCGATATGTTAAATGGGAACAGCATAACTTTAGGGCGATAGGTGATATTATAGGTAGAATAATAAACCCTTACGCAGGCTAAATATAATTGATATGTGCTACAAAGACCAGATCCCTGCCGCAGCATAATTATTTCACACTTATTACTGCAGACTATGAGCTTATGAACTTGCGATAAAGTAAATTTGAATTTATAAACAAGTTTATAAGCTCGTAAATATGTATGTATAATACATATATCAGTAACGCTGCGATGACAAATATTATTATGACGCTAGGTGGTATTAAGGGGGAAAAGGAATGGATATGGCGCTAGCTAGAGTCTGATATGTAGACTGATTTTGGGTGAGGGGCACTATGTGTTAATTGGGTCTATACACACGGCTCCTACGTGATAATTTTAGTTTCTTTTTTTTTTTTTTTAAACAGGTAGGTCACCTGATCGCTCTTCAATTATAAATTGAAAATAAATTCGATGGAGTTGGTGGTTTCAGTTTTAAAAGCCTCTTTCTCATTGATCAGAGGTGGAATAATCTTTGACGTAGTTGACCTACCTGCGATATGGTTTAACGAAGACAATAAGATATGTACGATATCTAAAGAGATTTCCTAACTGTAATTTTTTTTCAACTGTATTAAATAAACTGATAGTATATCATTTACATTCACATCCGTTTACATGTAATGACGATACGTGTTTTTTTTTTTTAATTATTATTATTTTTTTGGTTTCTTTTTTTTTTTTTCATTTTTCTTCTCTTCTTTATTACATTATTTACGTTTTTAATATAATAATTCGACCTAACGCCTACCACCGTAGGTATATCTTTCCTTATCTTATTAATCATAATATATATCGTACTTTAATCTATATACTGAATTTTTTTCCTTTTTCTTTTTTTTTTTTTTTAATATAAATATTGCATAGCAGACAATTTTACAAAACATTACCCTGAAATAATGTACTTTTTTTTTTCATCTTCATTTAAACGTGCAGCATTTTTTTTTTTCATGTCATGGTGCGAGAGTATTATTACAGAGTGGAGACTTGTTCCTTAAAGCATCGCGTTAATTATTATTTTCTTTATATAATTCATTTCAATGTTTTATCATAACATACACTATAAGGGAAGTTCCACACTATAAATTAACGCCAGTCTTTACTGCAATCAAAACCGATTCTCTTTTTATTTATACGTAATCGTGTCTAAAGTTAATAGATCCATTTACATCCTCGCAGTAATAAAAATTAGTTTTTTTTTTCTTTTTTCTTTAAATTGTTATTATTTATTTTATTTTATTTTCTTCTTCTCCATCTTCTTCTTTCTCCAACATATATTGAAAGACATTTTCCTATTCTTGATATTACACAACTACTTTTTTCAATTTTTAAATACTCGTATTACTTGTAAGTATTTATGACCCTGTTTCATAAAGGCTTAGTAACATAAGTTGGTTCGGCCAAAAAAAATAAAAGGCAGCATAGCCAAATTGTTATTATTATTTTTTTTTTTCTTTAAATACATTCTTCACATTTCAATCAGGGAATCAATTTGGGATTAATCTCTTTTCGTATTCAATTTTATATCTCTATTCTCAATTACTTCATCGCGGGGTCTGATATTGAACCAGTTACTAGACTTGTTCTCGATAATTGGCTTCTCAAAATTGATATTCTTATATGTACAAACGTGAAATGCGACTGAGCTTCATTATATGACAAAGTAAAGAACTAACAATTTTTACTTTGCGATAGTACCATCATTTTTCTTCTCTTTTTCGTATAAGTGTTTTTCTATTATACAGATCTCATTCCAAAGCCCATATAGATCTTCAAATAAATCTCACGATATATTATATCAGCATCAAATACTTATAATCAATTATATTCACGATTGCAATAATAATATTAATATTATTTTTATTTTATTATTTTTTTCAAAATACCTCGCTATATTATCCACATTGAATGTTAAACGAATGTTTAGTTTTTCTTTATTTTTTTGGTGCAATTAAAGCTTAATAAGGTCATAATATATTGGTGTCCATTATCTCTTGCGATACACTATCCCCTGCGCTTTAAAATGATTTCAATCTTTAAAAATGGGCATGCTTTATCCTAGATTACAAAAACTAAGTATTTCAATAGAAATATGTGAGTTTCTATTCATTCTTCACATCGTTGGAACTAATTTTGTATCAACGATGGAGTGAGGAAATTTTTAAACAATTATAATTGGTTCAGGGTAGACAAAAAAGCACTGAAATCATCTTAAAGCCTTCATTGGCACTCGTGTCTATTAGCTTGGCACGTGTTTGAGCTGATACTTTTTTCTTTATAGTTTTTGACTTGGCACAATCTATCTCGAATGACTTGTTCATTTATCCATCCACCATACAAAAAATATGCCTCCAAAAAACTATGTCCGCCCATTTTGAAGGTCGATTTCGTGTTTCAGGTAATGATTTAGAGACGAACACGATACAATATATCCTATAAAAACTAAGTTATTTCTTAGCTGATTGCCTTGCGTTACATTAAGGTCGGGAACTGGTTCACGCTTCACGCATTACAAACTGGGAACCGAATTGTTCTGTGAAGGTGATTCGTAGTTCTCATGCAATGAGATTAAGGCCCCTGCTCTAACAGATTGCTCTATGCCACGACAAGATCCTTGCTTTATTAGAAACAAGGTGTATTGTGTTTTTTCACATACGTATTGTCAAACAACCGAACGAGAAAGTACTAGACTGATTAAAACAGGTGAAAGAAACATTTAAAAACCATTATGTTAACTGTTTGCATAAAAAAATGGTAATAGTTTAGAAACTGAATAAGGATTTAGAAGTCACAATTAAAAGACGCGGTTCAAAGATTGGGGTCCTTGGTACTGAACTCTTGAAATAAAACTGTCGCTGAATTTAAAAAAATGTAAAGTATTCTAGTGTGGATTTTAAAAAGCAATCAATGTTTTAAAAGGGGCTGATGGTTGTCTAGTGCCTGTCTTTAATCTTATATTAATAAAACTGTTTATTTGGCACGACCTGATGTCGATAATAATACTATACTATGAAGTTTCAAATTGTAGACAATTAGAATCTTAAATATAAATTAGACGATACTTAGCAGCTATTAATTTCTACAAGAATTGATTGATTTTAAATCTATTATCTCATAATAATTAATTAGTACAGTGAGAATAAATATTAGCGGTATTGGAGCAAGAGCATATACCTATTGTAATCTAACAATACGATTGTTAATCAGATATGATTCTGAAATTGTCCCATTTTATTTATCATGCGGTAATAAGGAAACCAATGCCGAGTTAAAAGTATTTGAGAAACTCATCAATATTCAAATAAAAGGCAGAGATAATCAGACGTTTTACACAACGTGAATTGGTCACCCTTTTACCAGTTATATGTAGTCATACATCGGTTTTATCCCGTTAGAATTGCATAAATACAAGAATGTTTGCAGTTAAGAAAAAGATACAACAATTTTCCATTTCCTTTGTATAGAGATTATATATGTCATTGGTACGAAGAAAATAGACAATCATTCGGATTACTCAACTCAACTGCGAATTTCATTTCACATTGTTATTTATGGTAGAATTATTTATCTCTCTATTTAAACGTCGTAGCCGCACTGGTATTGTATCAGTCTATTTGTTCGGTACATAATGCCACTCGCCACAGTGCGTCCACGTCCGTGTATCAATATTTTTTAATCTGAACTCTCAGCTTTCCAATATTTTCTAAAAATTGCCCTTAACTACTACTATATTCAAATCTAATCACAGCAATATTTATTGTTGATACACAATCATACCGCGTCTCTCACTAATTTGTTTTCAATAGACTAAATTCTTGATGTCAAGTATCGAGGGCCAGTACGACAGTTAGAGCTTTGGGAATGGGACTAATTACCTTTACAGATATAAAACAGCGTCCGATTACTGTTCTTTTCAAATTTCTAGTTCAAAATGCCTGATATTCGATGCCTCGACACTTTCCCGACTAAAATAATCACCCGCAATACAATTTTATGAATAAAAACGAGAAGATGTAATGATATTTCTCTCATATTACCTCGCAGCTATAACGTAATAAATAACGTATAGAAGAACGGGAAAGTGCGGCAGAATTGTATAGAAATTTGTTTGTTATGGATTTCTTTTTAGTCCATGAATGGTGATATATGAAAGCTACTATTTTATCACTAAGCAATCTAAGTGAAGAGTTTGAATTTTCGAAAGCAAATTGATTACACAATCATGCGGTCTTCTATGACACAAAAGAAATAATAATAATAGGGTTACACAGAGAAGCATGGGAGTACAAGAATTTGGCACGCGCTGGAAGTGTTTCTGACTTGTAAGATATGTGGGCTAGATGATAGGTACTATATTCGAAAAATTTGCCACCTAATATTTTCAGGGTATTTATCCCCCATCGCAGATCCAACCTTTATACGCAAAGTTATTGCTGGTTGTAACGTTCAGAATAATATACTCGGATCATAGTTACGATAAGAAGTCTGGCTTGTCGCACAGTTTTCATGGAAGGCAGAAGTAAGAACTGTTTTATTTTACAGAACACGCGTATCGTATTCAGTGGAAGTTCATAAATTTATATCTGAAACCTAATGAGATTAAAGTAATTCAAACGAAAAATAAAATAGCCCTCATCATCCGCCTGGTATACATTGCTATTTCCAAAAGTATATCGGGGTTGAGGAAAAGACCGCCTTCTATTAAAAGCTAGGCTTCAAATTCGCACTTTATCGCTATATCTTTCCTAATTTTAATCGTATAATAAATATATTACTATTTATACTCCACAGAATAATTTTTTTTTGTTTTTTTTTTTATTACCTTCAAAACGATTTATTTTATTTTTAGTTTCTTATTAGATTATCTTTTTGTTTCTTCTCTTTAATCATTGGCTATATTTTACCTCGTCTATGACACGCAAAACAGAATTTAAAATGAAAATCATTTAATGACTTTAATTATTTGTTAGGATTACAATAAAATTAATTATATCTTACTCTGTGTCATTAACAAGGTAAAACTTAGATAGTGATACGATGTTCTCTCCTACACGAGCTGTAGTATCGACTTGTAAAGTCGATAAGTGCATCGCAAACAAGAGAACAATCGTGCAATTTATAATTAAAACTAATAATTATCAACAATAATAATTTTGAATTGAGTTTGCATGCAAAAGCTACGCAACTACAATTACATTCGGAGTACTTTGTACTCTCCGCAGCACAACAGAGATACTAGATAACTCGTAGCAATTCATATTCGAAAATGAATAACATTTGTCGATAGAATTTATTTATTTTTATTTAAAGCAAGAAATTGCTAGCTGTATTCATAGCACTACTCAATTTATTATTGCTTATCAATATTTGAGAATCTACAACAGCGTCAAGACTTATTAGCTTTACTGAAGGTTTACTTTATGTCGTGATTATTTAATAATGACCGATATAAAGTAGATTGTAATTAGGGGAATCGCTACGAGCCATTTAGTATATCGGCAGTATGTTACTGTGCCAGAATGTGAATTATAAAAAAACGCTAACAACCAGTCTAGAATACTCGCATGAATATATTTTTTAAATATAAAAATGAAAACTAACATATCTTTGGCTTGTTCCCTTTACCAATCGGCAGCAGCATGGGGCTGCAGCTTATATTTGTACAAATCTAGTACACTTTTTAAATAGTGTTTGTTGCGTGTCTTCCAATTATTTAACTCGTAATATACATTACGTGAGTTTTACTGCAAGCTGGTGATGAACACAATTTGGCTCAGCCCCAGACGCTTAGACAGCATTGCGTGTGTCGCTATGTTTCTCCCATGTATAGCAGTATGAGCCTCTTTAGTGGATTGAAGATTTGACGATGTGGTTCGGTGTTATGTAATGATACGCCGGGATCGCCATTCCTGCTGTCTCCATTGATATCCTGTAACATTATTTAAATAACAAGTTTTTCAATCCTATATAATATCAAGATACTTAATTTTCTCAACAGTTAAATTATACAGACTTGAAAGACTTTCGATTTAATCCCTTTCAAGCTTTCAACAAAATCAAATTAATCTCAGACTAATTTGTTTCGAAAGACTTGCAAGATCCGCCCTGCTGATCCACTTACTTGAAATTCAGTTTTTCAAGTCAAAGTAGTCACAGAATATAGTTTTTAAACGTTTAAAATTCATGCGACATAAACATCGAGAGAGTAGGTTCGCAGCTTTCAATCTTTATGTTTGGTTTAATAATTCATTCAATAAGAGAAGAGATAATTTGCTTCATTTTTACCTACTTTGATTACTTACTTTTTGATTTTAAACATCGGATTTAAAATATATTGTAATATTTGTATAATTTTTTTTTTTGTATCTTTTTTTTGGTTTTTATTAAACGGTAGAAATTAAGCCAGAAAACACATCGAAGTAGATTTAAAGCTGACGTAGCTTTGAGTCAGCAGTTTATAAACCTAATATACAAATCAAATACAATCTGCATGAGAATTTGTAAGTTTTAATAATAGTTTTATCATTTTTTGTTTGTTTCTTTCTTTTTATATACAATTAGAAATTACTGAGACTCTCATTTCTTTATGTAATTAGAAAACAGCTTATCTTTAACTAATAATAACAATTTTTTTAAAACAATAAAAGTTGAAAAAGATTTCGCACTATTTTATGTTTACCGCTATATTATTAAATCGCGAACGTTACAATTACATTAACATTAATATTCGTTTAATGCTCAGCGTTGATAAAGTTCAAGCTTTACAGCATATTATGTATCTAATGAACAAATTAAATGCGTTCATTAATGATTATTCAAAAATCTCAATATAAATAATATAAAGAAATATGTTTAATTAAATTATGGTAAAAATAATTTTAATTCATATATATTCCTGTGTCGTGTACCAGTACAATTTTCTAAAAGAAAATATTTTCATTCAAATTGTTCAAAGTGGTTGTTAAACAGGGGAAGTAGAATAAGAGGACTACAAAGGAGCGGATGGTGCTTACCGGTAGCGGGCAGGAGCCTGGGTCAAGTTGGTTGGATGGATACATCTTCTCTCTCTTTATCCCTCTCTCTACATCTCTCTGAACGAGTCTCCACTCTTCGGCATGTAAGTTACTATTTTACAATGTACTTAGTCCAGAAATTGAAGAACCAGAGAACATGTACAAAAACAACTATATGTATGATGTTTAACAGTTCTGTTTCTTTTTGAATTCGCAGATCAGAGATTCTTCAATCAATGCTTTTCCGAGCCCCATTTTATCCCAACAAATTGATTCTCGGGAGCAGCATCGAATGGTGTACAGAAATTATATAAACTAGAAAAGTTTAGTTTTTACAATCTGGATTCCAATCCACTGCTGCTATATACGTATGAACTATTCCTCAGTCTCTGTTTCGCAATTTACAAAATATATTTATATTTACAATCTCACGTAGTTATCTTCGAGATACAATACAGACCTATGAAAATGGAAAGGATGTATAAGACATGAATATGCAAAAGAATAGAGCGGATTAATAATTGGAATGATCTGGCCTCGATTTTCGCGTCATTATAATTTTCATAGGCCTGAAATAAATTATAAATGAGAATAATTTACATGTGGGCTCAATTATGCATCGAGAGTATCTAAAGCTCGCTATATTCAGTTGATTTAACATCAGAATCCACTAAGAAGATTAAATTTATTCTATTCTTTTACATTTTCCATGTTAAAAGGAAGACAAAGGAAATGTTTGTATTAAATATGCCTAGCTTTATTCAACAAGGTGATACAGAATAGCCATGTTTGCTAAGCACACAATGTATATAGCTGAGCGAAGTGTTCGTAGCTAACTAACGAAACATCAACGCTTTAAAATCTTTCTATGATCCTGCCTACAAATATGAAGTTGAATTTATTTATTTGATTATTTTCTTTCATTCATCAATTATTGCCCTTAACAAATGAATTGAAAACTCTTTAATTCTCGAATTTAAGATGTATTTATTTTTATTTCATTTACTTATTAATCAATCAGTATGTAATTCCATCTGGTGTAACATCGTCAGACCTGTTGTACATATTAAAGATTTTAACAAAAATAAAATCTCATTTAGAATGACAGTAATTAATTGCAGACAGGTCTAACTTGGCTACATAAGATTTGAAACTGCTATTCATTATTAGGGTATTATAAATTTACAATGATTGGTGATTATGTATATATCGTTACTTCGAATCAACTATTTATCTCCATTAAAGGGTACTCTCACTAAACACTAAAATTGAGCACACGAATATCAAGGGATATCTATAAAAAAAAACAACAAAAAAAACCATAAACTTTAATACTATACCGGAAGTATTTTCTTCTTTTTTTTTTAGATGCAGCTTAAGAAAAACTAATAGTAAAACGAAAAGAAAATTAGAGGAGTTTCTAACGTAAGATACTAATTCACACATATGTATAATATGTATTATTTAATCACGTAGCGCAGCACAGCATCGTTTTTTTTTTGTTTTGGCTATCGAGTATTTTCGATTCAAGATACTCGTATAATACCACAATTAAAATTTCGCGATTTTCATTTTGTTTTTTTCTAGTCTCATCAATTTTCAGCTTGAAAACAAATAATATGGTAATAGTCAAGCTGGTTTTCTCAAAACAATAACGATAATAATAATAAATAGATAAATTAATTTTTATTCAACGCTTGATTATTGGGGGTGAATATTTATGTAAAATCAGAATACGATTCACTATCCGTAATTAACTGTTGACATAATACCAGAATTTCTTTATGCTGCATATGAAAAAGAAAAGAAAACGAAAACAACTAAGTTTATACGTTGTCCGACATTGTATGATTGGGTAATGCGGTCTTTTTATTCTGTAAATTATTTATGTTGTATATATGTATGTATGTATGTACCATGCCTATGGAACACAGGAATAATTAGTTATATGCGTGAATGTTATATTAATAATACACTATTATAATATATTGATAGATAATAATCGTTCGAATCTGTTCTGCTGTTCACTTAGAATCAGACAAAGACAGTTTAATTAATAAGCTCTCAAAGTGGTGATTGATAGTCACTAACAGACCGTTTCAGTGGCAATTTAATACAAGCTAATCAAACGTAAGAAAAAAGTAATCAATTTTAATTTACCAAGTTTTATTTTATTTATTTAACTTCATATATCTTCAGTAGCTGCGAGACTATGCGTAAAGAATAGAATCCAAATTCAATGCTGTATGAAAAGCTTGAACTCTTTGCCAGAGAAAGAAGTAACATTTTGATTCAATTTACTTTTCTTGTATAAAGGATATCGTAAAGATATTGATTATGATTTACAAATTCTGATTATTAGTTATATAGAAAAAGTAAATATTACTTTCTTCCGATTAAATATAGTTCTTAGATAATCTGTTAAACATGATATTCAATATTGTAAATGATTTCTTCTTTTCTCCAGGATATAGGTAAGTTTTCAGATTTGATTAAGCGGCGAATTGAGGTGATAGTTGAATCACTAAAATGATCCGTCATGATACTGAATCGATGTTAACATGTATCCAAGAATAAAGAAAGAAGAAAAAGAAAGAAAGTATCATCAAAATAAAGAATAAAAAGGAAGATAAAAAAAAACCTGATTATCACAAACATTACATCGGAAATTAATTAATTACTAAAAAGACGGAACAATAATGATGATAATAATAATAATAATAATAATCATAATATTAATATTAAAAAAAAACACTGTCTCGCAGTACGGTATAATGGTACTCGGATGAATATAGAATAATATTATGCTGTAAAAAGATTGACTATTTATTTTAAAAATAAAATGGATAAACAAAGGTTTACATGATAATATAATAATAATGACCACTGATCGATTGATTGTTTGATTGTTCAAATAAAGAGATGTAAAAAAAATAAAGGAAAAAAAGGACAAAACCACCAGCGATAATTAAGCAACGATCTGATCTTTAAACTTTGGCAATTCATTGACAAAAATATAGTTTTTCCATTACTCCGAGTCCACGTTTTACATACGCGTACGTTATTCAATGTGTATCAAAACTCATTGTAATTGTCAATGAATATTATTTAGTACGGATTGTACTTGGTGCGTTCAGATTTAAATTTGCCGCTGTCGGTGGGCCCGGGTGCACCAGGACTACGTAGTCTGGGTGTAAATGGCTTGTGTGAACGGTGCACACCAGTGGTTTGCACGGGAAGTGCAGTAGCAGCTGCACCGGCAGCCCCACCTAGCAATTCCGTTAGCCCGCCAAGAGCAGTGAGGCTAGATAGGGCGTTGAGAGCACCCGGCTTGCTAAGCAGCTGAGCCAGAGGAATGGCGCTGGCCAAAGGAGAGGCAGTGGTGGTAGTGGTAGAGGGGGAAGCACTGGCCCCGGATGCCCCGGGAGTGGTACCGCTGCCAGGGGTTTGGGTATTTTGGGCCTCTAAGTTAGCTTTCTGCAGTTCGACACTGGGAAAAGACACAAATGTAAGGTAGGAATGTAGTATATGGTTTCACTGGTAAATGCGGGGACGGTAAAGGTGTAGAGAGACATGGCAACGAGCTGGATCCCACTATTAGAACGTTTTCAATCAATGAATTTACTAGTTGGCCTTGAATAAGCGATTGGGATCGGTTTCGAGGGATAGACGTTGGATAAGCTTTTGATGGCGTTAGTTAGAGTGATGATTTTTACGCACCATTTAATAATGGACACATACATCTTATGCTGGTTATTTACATCCGTTTAAAAAGTTGAAGAAATTACCATAAGCGCCGGTATTGCCATGTCTCTTTAATAGCAGGCAGAAACTAAAGTAAACAAAGCATGATGTGCACTCTGCCTTGAAAAGAAATTATCTTTTCATATACACAAATGTGATGATATTGGTGAAAACTATATGTGATCAAAGTCTATAATGAATTAATTATACCTATATTTAGAGATAACGAACTTTTCTCCAACGACAGAGTGCAGGCCATGCAATTGGAGTGCTAGGATATGATTACGATAATAATATAAGTTATAATAGAAATATTGGGAAAGTATTAACATAGTTATGCAGTAATGTAGGTGGCAATCTGGAATAAAATATAATGGATTATAATATAACATGGATTTCGGAGTTGGTCCTATTACGGTCCTTGATCTGGGATAATAACATATTTCTTTAACGCTGATAGAGAGGTCTCAGCATTATTGATTAAACTGCTACTAAAGTTACTTTTAAACCAGTCGTAAGTTTCTTTCTATCAAAAATAATAAAAGGATGTGATTTTTTCTGCATATAGAAATAAAGTAATGATAATAATTGCGATAGGTTTAGTGATTTAGTCAATTAATAGAAATAACAAATTGCTCTTCAATCTCCGACTAGATATGCGTATGAAATGGTCACGATTATGATGAAACAGTTAAAAAAGATCAAAATATGAACATAAATCATTAAGGCATGCATAGGAGCATATTAGTAATTGTGCGAATAATTAATGCAAATAATTCCCTGTAAACTATTCAAGATATTGGAGAAAACAATAATGTACAATTGAAATTTGAAGAGAATAAATTTATGAGCTCAACGTGCTTTTAATGTTATATAATTGTGGGAATTATTGAACTGTTCTTGAATACAGGAAATTAGTGATTAAAATAATGAAACCTTCACCAAGTGATCAGAATTTTAAATAATTACAATATTGGTCCTGCCGAATCAAGATCCTACCATTCCTATCACGTATTCTGTATAAAAGTATATAGGATAACGTGAATTGAAGCAACGGTAACAGCGAGGAAGAATATAACAAAATGAGAAAAGCAACAATAAGAGGCTTTGTAACGTAATGAATTTGGAATTCTTATAAAACCATAAATGAAATATTGAATTTGGAATTTGTAAATGATTAGAGAATTGATATGGGTAAAGAATTACATATTAAATCGTTAAAACGATGTAAGGAAGGAGATTTTGATAATCTTCTCAGGACCAATAGGATTTATGAATTGATAGATAAGACAACTGTTCCCATTTATTTGAAAGGACAGCCAGCAGCTATAGATAGGGAACTGAACAGATATTAACGGAGTTAATTCTGGATTCTGCAGTTGAGTTAGGTTCAGTAGGTTTCTCTAGGTTCTGGACCTGCAGGAATACAGGACCTGGAAATAAAGGATTAAACTATTCCTCTTCAGTTACGACGATGATATTATCTTCCTTTGATCGAAGTCCTTCCTTGTGGCTGACTTATATCTTCTTCTTCTCTTACCTACTCTTAAAAACTATACCTCCACCTGCTGTACTTTGTATCTTATATCTGTTTTCAATACAATATTACGTCACGCAGAAAAACAGCATTTCCCCAGTCTTATCATTATTATTTAATACAATTTCTATACTAATAAATTACTATCCTATGATGAAATGTATTTATCACAATGAAAACTAAAAAACTTCAATAGAAACAAACAATTATTCGTTTTTTCTTGAGGGAAAAAAACCTTTCTTTGGAAGATGCTTGTGGACATTATTATTTTTTTTTTCTCGTCCCTTTAATAACATTTCATCATAAGTTGATTTCATTACAAAATACTTCTAATAGGCAGCTGCAGCAGACGTAGATAACGAAGAGTAATTAACGTATGTGTAGAGAAAAAACATGTACGTATCTCTCAATACTCCATATGAATGTGTGTCTGCGAGACTTACGTTAGCGACGCAAACATACATACATATTGGAACAAGTTAGGTGGTGAGAAATTATTGAGCGAAAAATAGGGTCATAATAATGAATTACTTCGGGTAAATCACTGAAAATAGTTTTTTTAATTAGAAACGAAAACAAGAACAGAAAAAAAGAACCGTATTTTACGATATTTCACGAATTTCTTTCAACAAATCCGTGAATTTATTATCCTTTAATAATTTTCAGTTAATTACTTCAACCAGTAATGGGTAAATCTAGGCTCAAATATCTGATAGAGAATTAGATAATATTGTTTTTATCAACGCTTTACTTACCTCATATTGATGAGATATTGTGCTAGAGCTACTGCGTCAGGATTTCCAGTAATAGTTATGGTACGGTCAGTAGCCCCTCCTTCCCTCTCTTCGCAATTGCTAATGCGAATCATAGCTCCAGATATTTGACGAATTTCAGCTATTTTCGTGCCCCCTTTGCCGATAATGCAACCGATCAATTCATTCGGTACGGTCATCTCGTGTGTCTGATTGTTAGCGGCCGGTTGTTGTCTATTGGTATTGCTAGTGCGCAACTGACTTCCGGCAAGTGCTGCTAAAGCTATAATAAGAGTATGGATAAGCGTTTGATAGAGCCTTAAATATCTTGATATATCAATTCTTTGATTGAATCAAACTTAATATCTGTTTAATTTACCAGCTGGATTTAGTCCGCCGGTATTAGCAGGTGTAGCAAGACCCCCAAGACCCAGAGCAGCCAGACCAGCGAGTGGATTACTTCCCAATTTCCCCATCTGTAACAACGACGAATGCCAACTGCTCAGCACTTGCTATAGAATAGCGAAATTTTTTGCCTCCTTTCTCTATTTCTTTCTTTCTTTCTTACTAAGGCATCTGTTTCAGTGTAACTTATCAAAATGCTATCGATTTATCGTTCTTTGCTCATCATTAGGTGTTGAATTATTAGACGGTACCTTAAACTATGTATGCAACTCGCATTTCGTGTTTTTATTGTCTCATACACATGTCTACTGTTGGTCTACCGGTAATAACAATACTTTAGTGTGACAATTATTTGAATCCCGATATATTAACGAAAATGTGTATAACTTGTATAGATTTACTTTTCATCATAGCAATGTACAGCAATGAACTTTAATGATCTTCTGGCGATTAGTTGGACTGAAGAGGGATATTTGGACGCAGGAAATCTGGGAAAACCTTTATAATAAACTAAATAAAGATAAGAAAAGTAAAAGAAAAAAGAGAGAAAAAAAAAAATAGAAACAAACAGAACTCTATTCTGAGGAATGTCTATTACTTACTCAATTCGAATATAGGAGATTTATAGACTAGTGTGAATAGTAGTAGCTGAGCTGAGGCTATTTTACAGCTTTAAACTTGAGAACTATCAAATACTCTGATGTTTTTATAGATGATCTACGGCATCCAAATGTTGGATGATTCAAAAGAACAAATGGCGAATGAACATGCACCTATTTCGATAGTAATTATTTACCATTTAGTATTTGTTCTTAATTTATTTCTCGTTTATGATTGAATGAAATATTGTAACACTCCTTAAGTAATGAATAATAAATACATACTGTTTTATGTAGTTTGTTTATAAAATTGAGGAAAGGGCATATCGCTAGTCTAGGTAGGCCTGAAAATTGGATGATTAAATATCTCCTCTGCATTTAGTTGGCAGACACTCAACTACTTTGTATCATTAATACCGTAGTTGGTAAACTGTTGTAAGGCAGCCCACCCTCGCGCAAATTCTTCACCAAGTGCAAAGCCATGCTCTAATGTAATGTAAATTTAATAAATACTAAAATAATAACGATAAGGAATTAACCGAGGCAAGTGTAGGTAATCTAACAAATTTTTCATAAATAATATGGAAACGTCACAAGGTTTTGTCTTGCTTGAGGCTACATGTTTACACTAAATTATAAACTGATGAAATTTAATTTGAATCCAATGAAAAGCAAAGGCAGGGGGAAAATATATGTTTTTGAACTTCAATGCCATTCGAAATTTATAACTAGAATACTGGGCTGAGAGCTTAGATATTGCCAGATTTACAAAAAGCTGAGACTTTGGGAAAAGTAGACGGCAAATGAAATGAAAATAATAGTTCAATGTACAAGCCTTTGGATGATTATTGAGAGTGGAAAGGGAAAGTAGAGGAAAGTTAGGAAAGTGTTGAAAGTATCTTTGTCAGAAATGCCAGAAGAGATGGAAGAAAAGCGACGATATAAGCCAAAAAGTATTTCAAGCGATTTTCAATTTAGAAAAAAGAAGCATACTTATTTCTACCGTTCCGTGCCATACATGCATTCTTTGTTATATCAAGTGTTAACCGCCCCTCAACCCTCTGTTTCAATAAAATTGAACATGTGTAAAAACTTGGTTTTAATTAGAAAGCATAGAGTTTTTTTTTCAAATTTTGTCGCGGAATTCAACTTTAAGTACATACATTATTCGTTAGAGAACAGTGACATTGCAGTTAATTAAACGAAGATATTTGTGCGATAGTAGTAACATGGTTTGCATTTTTTTTAAACAAACTTTAATTTTTTTTAGAATCTCACACTGTCGGTAGATCAATATACCTTGCCTCAACTAAATGCCCAATTTTCTATGATGAAAGGATGCTGGATGAATTTAGAATCATTGAGAGACAGTCTTGAACATAAGAAAAGACTCTATTGTCGAAATACTATTTTCAAAAAATTTGAGTGTGATATGACTCGTATATAAGCATTGGTTCAAATTAATTATAAGCCTATGAGCTAACGAGGATAAATTTAAACTACAAAAATAAATCCTCGACATAAAAAGATGGGGTCTATTTTCGCAGATAAGTTCTGTATTATACTTTCGTATCACCGTTATGTTGAAATTACTATATTTATGATACGGTGAACAAACTTTACATATAAGTCGAATGAATAATGAAAGAAAATAAACTGAAATACACTAAAGCCAACAGATAAAATTATCCAAAGTAAATAAAAAAATAAATAAAAATGAGTATTAGTTTCCAAGTATATCAATTTTGTGATAATAATTCTACCTCTGTTGACTCGTAACTCATTTATTTTTTTTCTACGGCATGCATACTTCGATTTTGTCACTTTCACAAGCACAGATTATAGACACACAACATAATAGGCATTACAGATTGAAATAACTGAAATATAAGCTGTGGTAACAGAGGAGTATTTGCGCAAAACCAAACAGACCGAGGCAATTTTTTAAATTGGGAAAACACTGATTCAGTCGACAAATAAATTCACTAATAACTGATAAAAGGACAGAGGTTGTACTTAAATTAATATTATCTGTATTAATTCGCAGATATTCTATTGCCACAATAATGAAGAAATGAGAGAACAATACTAAAAGCTGAAATTTACATTCTATTCTGTGCAGTAGAAGTTTTTTTTCTGAATAAAAATCAACATCATTTTCCCATTTTCTTTTCATTTTTATTTTTTGTTCATCTGAAAGTTAGTAACAGAAGATAAGCGAATAGAATTTACTCTGGGATGCAGCAACTGTATTTGATAATGTAAGAATCACCCTGTAAAATGATCTGAATGGACTCATGCTTCGTAAAGTGTATTGAAATCATGCTTTATTCAAATTTTATCATTTTCTAGTCACATGGTATGAAAATTAATCCTTCTACATTGCACACCCGATTGTAAGTGCGACATAGACAGTCTTGAGCTCGATAAGACCTCACATTTAATATTTAGTAAAATCGTGAATGCATGAATGGTTTAATTAGAGGTGAAAAAGTTTTGCTGCAAGCTCGACATCATGCTCCAAACAGGAAGAGTAGTCTGTTAAGCGGGATGCTACAGATTCAAAGGTAGACATTTAAGGGTAGAGGTGGTAAATCAGATATTAGGAAGTGAGGGTAATCAGGGGACATTCCGATGCACGTGGATACGTACTACGTGAAGCCACGGTGCACAGTGTATTGAAAATAACTATATCGAATGAAATATGATATGATAATCGGGGAAGCGCATAAAACTGGCTGGTAAAAATATTTCTATTTCCTTCGGTTTCCTTACCGATAAATAGAAGACTGATTGAACGAAATAATCGATCATCGACATTCAACTATATCAAATACTACTAGTTTGTAGAGTTTTGAGAAAGCAAGAAACGCCACAAAGAATGGCTTTAATAAATCTATGACCTGATCTGGCCATTTAATAAAATTATTGCATCTGGAAGAGAATTAAGCATCGAATGAGGACTGAGATTTTTTCCTGCGGATAGAAGAGCGCGGTATAATTCTAGGGGATAATTGAAGAGAGAAAGGTGTGTTTGATATGAGAATTCCTTTTTCTGAAATCGCTATCTTTGATTTGAGTCCCTAAAGCCTGGTCTTGTACAAGAATGGCTTAAGAAAGTTGTTTCTGTTCTTAAAAGTGTGTGAAAATAATACTGTATTTTAATTCTATTCACCGTGGCATTGGGGTCAGGCTGGGAGGACGTTGGACCACGAAAAACAAAAGACTTACGGCATCTGCCACGAGGTGTACGGGCGGGAGGGCTGCCTGCAAGTGTCCACTCTTCAGCAGGGGGTCGGCGAGGCCTGCCACGCTGGCGTGAAGGGGGCTTGGATGAAGTGGATGATGGGGTGTAAGATGGGGCGGAAGGAGCGGGTGGCCATGTGAAGCATAGTGTGACGGGTGGTGGGTTGCGAAATGGGAGCTGGTCAACGTGGTGGTATTCAGCGAGGGTGGGTTTGGCCCGGTATGGGGGGCGGGCAATGGCAATACTGTACTTACGTCCGAGTGGGCGGGCACCGCGTAATTACCCTGGATGGTGTAGGCTTGCCCACCAGCCAGGATCACTGGCCCACCAACTTGGGGTTTAGGGCGATAAGGGATCGTGGCACCTTTGGGAGGGGACTGAAAAGATAAAGAATAAAAACCATTAACCGTTACATTTAGTCAATATATTGACTTTCATAATTCGATTCAAACTTTCGCAATTAATAGATTTAATACCAGGGTGTCTTTCACAGCCTTTCTAATTCGTAATTCAAAATTCCTAAACTTTCTTCCACCACTTAGTTTCCATCATACTGCTACACAAAATTTATATTCTCATTCAAATATAAGTAAATATGAAATCCAAGTATTTCCAAAGTTTTCTGAAGGCCTTTCGAACACCCTGATAACATAATCAGACCTCACAGCACTCAAGGCGATAAAGTTTAGAGAAATATAATGAGAATTGGTAGTTTTTACAGGAAAGTCATAGCATATTTAGATTTCAGTCTACGACTGAAACTACTGTGAGGCCTGCTTATTCGATTTAGGATTCAAATCAATATCGAAGTTTGATATTAAACGTAGGTAACGGTTTTGATAATAGAAAAGATGTTATACCTCTAGCATGACACAGCAGATATGATAGATGCACTGCGTGACAGCCTCGCTGGTGCCTGAGATAGTCACTGTACGTTCGGTTGAGTTTGGAAGCATTTCAGATGCGACTTGAATCGAGGCACCAGTGACTTCACGAATTTCTTTTATTTTAGATCCACCTTTTCCAATGAGTGATCCGCATTGCGAGGCAGGAACAATTAATCGAAGCGTTATCGGCGGCCTGGGTACTCCGCCGCCACCGCCGGCACCACTTCCTTGAATATCGTGGAACTGAGAACACCATTCTTCGAACTTCTTGCAAATCAATGTAAACGCTTTGAATATCGAATTTGTAGGACCCGTTACAGTGACTATACGCTCTGGGCAGGAGCCATCTGAGATATTTATCTTGGCACCGGACTGTTTGCAAAAATAAATGACTCATTAGGCACACATACATGTATGGATATATATATAAATAAATACAAGTACAGTAACGTGTATACAATTTAAATATCTTTCAGTGAATCAACAACCTGATACATACCTCCTCGCGGAACCTATTTACAATTTCTCCTTTCTTTCCGATTATGCTGCCAACTTCCTACAAAGAGAGAAAAAAGAAAAGAATTTCTTTAATTTGTTAAACTCGTGATGTTTTCAAAACTAAAACTAAGTTTGAATGGAATTTCTCTGCTGTTTTTTGTTTTCAACT
The DNA here is from genome assembly GCA_947538915.1 of Tenthredo distinguenda. Classification (NCBI taxonomy): domain Eukaryota; kingdom Metazoa; phylum Arthropoda; class Insecta; order Hymenoptera; family Tenthredinidae; genus Tenthredo; species Tenthredo distinguenda. Next base: position 1,981,438 of record OX384533.1, read on the forward strand.
TATTGAAAATCTCACAATAAAAAAAGGGGAACATCTTTTTCTACCAATTGATATTACTCGTTGTTTTTAACCAGATGAAAGGCTGAATTCTGAACACAATGTACCCGTGAGTTGATAGTTTCTGTGTCTCTAACTAGTCTGACTATAAATAGGCCTCCAACATTTCTCTCTGCTGTCCAGCTAGATCTCAGGTCTAAAGTCTGACCTCCGATAATGTCAGCTACACTTAGACCGCGAGGTAAGCGAGTACCTCTAAACTTAGAAGAGGGTAGAGGACTAATCGAGCGAAGTTAATCAGCGGCAAATTTAGAATGAATTTAATTTGGTTTCGAAATTCTCGGGCGATAATATTCACAGAAGAATTCACATTTCAATAATCTCTGTCAGAAACTAATACACGCGATGTAGACAATGGGATGAAAAATTAAGACCGTAATTACTATTCAAATAATCGAAGCCATATTATAACAATATATAAAAACCAGGGCGTAATACGATTTGACACGGAAGCACCTCAGTCATGCTAGAACTGCACGACAGGTGAGAGGCCCTCGGGAAACCCTCCAACACTACAAAGACCAAATATAGACTAGCCGCTCGTTTATTCATTAAGAATGTAAAAAAAGAAGACTGAAATATCTGCGCTTTTGGACGTTACTTTGTCTCTATCTTTTGATCGGTAATTCAAATCACAATTTTCTTAGTTCAGACGCGAGGGGATCCCATACCGATCGTTTTAGTACCGCTGTCTCATTTCTAGGACGCATAATTTTCGGTTTAGGATGTACAGGAGCGAAAAATGAGACAAATTCTTGTTATTTGCGTTCCCCTATGTGTAAATTAGGAAACTAGTTCCCGAAGAGCTGGGACATTGAAAATTGTACATGTTTGCATAGTATCTCCTCACCTTTCCCTGCATAATGAGTCGTATAGTTAACGTGACCGACGGATCGTCGTTGAGCATTGGTTTGGCGTCCATATTGTCCATTGTTGTTGCGGGTGAGTTGACGATGTTTCTAATGTGATTGAGGGATGTTTTAACAGTGGGAAACGAGGAAGTGGATGAGGACAAGGAGCGGGGAGAGGTAAGGCGAGTTATTTTCGCCGGGGAGGACTCGGGGGAGTTGCTTCTTAAGCGATCCCAGGTATGCTCGGACTTCACACTGTAAATAAATACGAGAAAAAATAAAAGTTCGATTAATTATCTCAACTGCATATCATGTTTATTAAACAGCAAGAAAAACCTGATATAATATATGCTCGTTCGACGAATTGAAATGGCTGAAAAACTGAATATCCTACGAATATATAACGACTATTATACTTCTTAGTTGACAAAAATAAACGCTAGGCTGGTTTAAAAATTGAGAAACAATCGACGACGCCAAGTAGAGGCAGGATAGTTGTACAACCTATATGCGTAGTTACGGAATCGGAAGTTTTAAAAATACCGCATTATTCGAGCGTTCAAGAAATACAGAAGTGAGAAATAAAAATGATTGATTGTAGCTCTGCTAGTGGAAAAATTGCGAGCATTTCATTCTCTCTCTCTCTCTCTTTTACTCTCTCTCTTTCTCCCCGCTAGTTCGCTTCGTGGCGGTTGAAAATCTCACGTCGGCATTTGGCACTCGCCCTGTACCGACGTTGTCGCCGGTCTCTAGCCGAGGTTTGCTCTGATAATGCGTTGGTTTAATTGACCGTACGGTGTACATGGATGTACGCATACGTAGATAAAGTTACTCTGCGTAGCTGGTTAGATAGCCCGGTATATATGACCCAAATTAACGCGGGTATAATAGCGGTGTAAAGGGAGTTAAATAATTTAGTTACCAAAAAATCCACTGGCTATGTATGCGGGATCACTTTCGAACCCTTCATTAGCACTACACCGATACACTTTTCGCTTATGCACAGTATAACACACCGTATTTATATACGATATAAGGCTACGGGGACACGGACAAACTACACTTGAAGCTGAACGAAAATCAGTCTCTTTACTACTCTCCTATATTCTGTTTTACACCGCGGCTGCTGCTACTGCTGCTGCTGCTACTGCTGCTGATTGCTTGCTTGCTGCTTGGTAGTTGCTGCTTGCTGCGCCGCGCTGCTTGCTTCCTAACGTTATAGATATCTTCCCTACGCCACCGAGACGAGGCGCCACCTACGCGACCCCCACCGACGTTATATCGGCTCATATTACTACCAGAGTCAAAGTTCTTTACCGTTCAATATCCGAGGCGGGAAAATTTGAAATAATATATTTACCATTGTTTGTAATTCGGTGAAACAGAGCGTTCCTTTTAGTTTTAAAGACATTGTCCTTTCGGTTTTCATTATTAACGTTAACGTTATAAGAATATAATTGTACTGATTTTCATCAGGCTAACGTAATAATTGTTTTCAATTCAATGATGATTTTCGCTTCGCATGCGTATGTTGTATGAGTCGTTCGCAAACATCATGTTATTCAATAACAACGCTTAAAACGGAATATGAAGCGAAGAGAAAGAGAGAGAAAGAGTGAGAGGCTACGCGTCTTAACTTCTACGCACCTGTCGTATCCGAAACGCACCTGTTCCAACTTCCAAGAATGGAAATATTCCGAAAGGAATATACATTTGGATATTTACAGTACGATTTGTAAAATAATTTACGTCGATTCAACGGTAATATAAAACGTACAGGGTAAAACGAAATCGAGTTTACAAGAGCAAGGACATGTATCTAGATAATGAACTAAATTTAGGGGAGGTGTAACGGTACACTTTATAATCGAACTAGTATTAGTGGTTCTAAAGAATGAAACCAGAAACGGATTAACATCATGGTGTGTAGAATCGGTATTGGTTATCGGAGCTACTATCCGCTTATTGATTCATCGTGGAAATATGTATGTGTGTGTAGACGTCCGGGTTACTCCGCAACTCCCATCCGCCTACTCTTCAACCATTCTCTATATCTATAGCTATATTATTCAAGTATGTTTTGAGCGCGCGCCTGCACCTACGTGCACCCCGCATACACGAATGCATAACAGCATAGATGCATGCAGGCGTGTTTTGAATTTTACCTCATTCAAGTTAGAAGTATTTACGCCATGCAATTCTTTTGTATTATTACGACATCCAATATAGCGCATATTGTAGGAGAGAAAACCGTGTGTGCTGGTAAAATTAGCTATATGTGGCGATTGACGCAGCGTCACTAGAGGCAAACTGAGTTTCCGATAATTGCTTTCCGTTCTACCTAAAATGATAATTGAATCTCTACTAGGACAGCACTAGCGCGAAGGACAGCCCATTATCGAGATGGTTGAGAGTATCAAATTGCTTATTACAGAATATAGTCGAGTTTAATTTCTATTCTGTGAATCATGCTAGGAGAAACAAAATTGATTAAAAGACGATGAAAACTACCGTTCAAGTATTTATATATACATTTCTAGTCATGGGGACGACACCACTTAGGCTTTATACCCGCGTATATTTGAAGGTTGAAATTATTCCGACACGTACCTTGCCTCGGGGTGACAGAAGATTGAAGATAAACAGTGGTAAACTTGATGTATCTCTTCTAACGAGTTGGTTACGTGATTAACGACTTTAGGAGCAACGGAAATTCCCCGCGTAATATATTATAAAGTGAATTTATCCGGCATAGTAAGGATTTAGGATCGGTATAATCGCCGAGTAAAACCTGGCTCTTAGAATTCAAGATTCACGATTAACGTGAGCGAATTTGAATAATTGTTGTTCAAGTATACTACATAAGCAAACAGTAAATAACTACACATCAGGGTGCCAGATAGCTCGAGTCACTCCTGTTGCAGATTCTGAGTAACTTCCGGTTCTAACTTTCCAACTTCAACTCAAGCAATCACGAATTTGAATAATTAGGGGTAGCAATAGTATACCTATAACGTATACATCTACACTCCTGTTTTCAAATGCGTCAATTTGTCACGCTGTTACGGACACGGTTACGTTTCCCTGCTAATTGCCTCGACAGGCAGAAAACCAACAACAACAACAACAACAATATATCCTTTAATAATTCAACTGCAACTCGTTTCGTTTTATCAATTTTTCTTTTTTTTTTTTCTTCCTTTTTTCTTTCATCAGATGAAATCGCAACGATACAGGTATAGTATAAAATCGTCGAGTCCGGAAAGCGTAATCAAACCCTTCTCTCATCCGAAATCCCGGTTCTTTTCATCTCCTTCCTATCTTCCCTTATGTTCCATCTGCTTGACATGTCTCAGGTTGGACGCGGACGTGGACCTGGACGTGAGCGAGAACGGGTGGGTGGATAACTTGGTGCGAGAGTTGAAGTAGAAACGGGGTTGAGAAATTGCGTGGTGAGACAGATGGGGCTAACTATAATGGAGCACGAATTACATGATTTATGATCAGGACTGTTTCCCCGACCGAAATGAGACGAGTTGGATCAGACTTGGCTAACCGAAGACCGGGAATCGCGGTCTCTCGGTTTCTTCAACTGTGTAACAAACTTTTCAAAACTTCCTATACATCACTCAAGATTCCGGCGATTCTCGAATATCTGTTACGTGAAAATGAATCAACGGGATGAAATTCGATAACGGTATTACAGAGGCGCCGGAGATATCTTCCTTCCAAATTTTGGACTCTCATTTCCTCTGGTATTACTTTCAGTTTTAATTTTCTTCCTTTCCTTCGACATACATAATATCTCGCGACCACTTGAGCGAGGAATATTTTCGACATTACAACAACAATAATAGGAACAATGGGGACAAGGCACCGCCTCGTCTTTGGTGCTCAACGTTTCGCCTCGAGACGACAGCGAAAACCATTATTCCGTATAAAGATGGAGAGTAGAGGGAGCTAGGAAACAGGCGAGAACAACCGTAGAGAGAATTAAAAAGGTTCAGTCTGCAGACCGCGGACTCGACGAACCGTTCCTTAATCTTACCTCCCATGAAGACGAAGAGGAAAGGAAAAAAAGGAACTTTTGTGTATTTATTGTATACCCACTATCCGAGAAATAAATGGGGCCGGGTTAGAGTTCCGAATTTTGAAAGATCCGAACTTCTTTTATTTCTCGAAACGACAAAAGGGGCGAAAGAATGTTATTTCATTCGTCAGTCTATTCCTAGATCTTTGATTAAATTTCGTGAAATGAAACATATTTCACGATTAGTGTTTTAGTTTTCCGCCGAATAGGTATGGTATATACCAGCGTCTAACAAGGCCTGATTAAACAACCCTGCACCAACCCACCGTCGAGAGAACGAGGGGAAAAAGAATAAGAGAGAAAGAGAGAGGGAGGGAAGGGGAAAAGAAAAAGGATAGAGAGAAAGGAAGAACAATGCCTTCGGATGAAAGAGAGTCTTCAGCCTCTGGGCCACTCTTCGCTCTTTCCGTGTGTCCGTACAGGAGCCCAAGCATCCGAGACACTAACGCAGCTGGGGCACAATTAGTACCCTGAATCCGGAACACTAGCTTCATGCACTACCCACCTCGTACCACGACTACCTCTCGCCTTTCCAGCTCAAGAAGACGAGGGTGGCGGGATCGAGGGTTTCGAGGATCTACACCGGCGTCTAGTACAGTATCGCGTCGACAGACTATGGAATGAAGTGAAGTATAAACGCGAAGGAAACTTTGACGAAAAATTACCAGAGAAATACGAATCGCAAACTCTGGGTAGTCTTGTTCCAAAAATTTTTGGCGGATTAAAAAAAATCTACGCTTGTTTCTGGAATGAGAAACTTCGACTTTTCAATTTCAGAACGATATTTGCTTTTCAAATTCAACTTCAAACACTGCGTAAACAATTTTTCTCTGTTTATTGAAGAAATTAAAATACCCCCTGCTTCGCCGAAGTAGCGATGTATGAGTAAAGTGAAAAAGTTTGAACCGAACTTGCGGGAGAGAAAGAGTCCCGGATTTTAGGGGGAAATGATTGTACTTTATCGCGTATATTTAGGGAACTCCCTGGATACCAATGTGGTTATGGGAAAACGAAGAAAAACGTGTAATGTGTTTTTAGGGAAATAGGAAAACGGCAGTTCGTATAACTTTCAATTATTCCGCGCGAAATATCGCCGTCATATCGATAAGATCGACTGGTTATCCTGTTCGTTGACCCTCAGTGACCCTCGTTGACCCTTCGGGGACGTCGAGAGCTCGAGAGGGCGAATTCTATCTATGATCGTCGAAACTGAATTCATATATGAAAATCGTTGGAAAATAGTTCGAACTCTTGACCGGTCAGTTTCACGAAAATCCCGGAATAAAATATGCCCCTCGTCCGCGCAGCTCGTTTATTTGATTTCCAGTTAATCATTGCATTACAGCCCGCGGATAAGAGCCAGGGGTATTAAATTAGTCGCGTTAAACATCCGCGGCTGGTTACTACAGCTGCTGCTATGCTACTTTAAGGAGTTTAAAATCCTAATTTCACGCACCGTCTGTTCCTCGATACGGTTCTAAGACCAAGCAATGTTGGCGAAAACGAAGATCGAGCTGAAAGTAAAAAAAAAAAACGAAAAAAAAAGTCAGCCTTCTTAATCTTGGGCAACGAATTAGACGCTCTGTATACTTTAGACGTCGCCGAACAGAACTTTGTTCCACAATATCGATCCGTCAAGAAGTGAATTTTCTCGGTGAAGTGTTATGAGAGAAGAGATCGTATCGAGGATTTTATTCGAAGATAGTTTATTGGAAATAGTTGAAAGAAAAATTCCTCGCCGTTTTCTTTCTACCCGAGTAAAAACAAAATTGAGTCTCTCTTCGCGCTCTCTATATACTCGTATTTCTTTTCTAAGAGTCTAGATCCTCGTTCTCGATGAAATTCTATACCTTTGCTCTGTAATAGGAAGAAATGTATGCCGTGACATAGAGAACAGTCCAGTTTCTGTCGGGTTAAGAAGATAAATGGACCGCGTCGGATGGGGGTACTCGCTGCAGGGTATATGCACGTGAAATTATTAAATTTTCAGCATCGCGCTGGTCCAGTTTCCCAGAGAGAGTCGGGATGGATGTAGATAGATAGGTAAAGCCTTAGACCTGTCGAGTTAAAAGTTGAAATATTCATGAATTGCATTGCATTGCGCATCCCGGTACCGACCGAGTGTACTTTACAGTGAGAAGGATGTTTCCCGTCTTGGGCAAAAGACAAAAGTTATAGCAGAGCTGGAGTTGAAGAGGAACATGCACATATCCGCACATGTACATGTGTTATTCTTCCTGAAGAAGAGCGGCGGGTGGTTTTGGTCCGAGCTAACGCGGACTGCACGCTACGTTTTCTTATATTCTAGATTTCCAACCGCGTACCTTTATACACTCGTAGCGTATGAGTTTATGAAAAGAGAGTTAAGAAACGTAAAAGATAAAAATAAAAATAAAAATAAAAAAATAGAAGAGAACGAAAATGAGGAGAAAAGAAGAGGAAGAAAAATATAGAAAAGAATCTCCGAGGAGTAAGGCGAATGATGGCGTTAATGAATGCCTGTAGAAATGCTAAATACCGGTACGAATGAGAACTTGCTGCTGCTGCTGCTGTTGCTGTTGCTGCTGTTGATGCTGCAGCTTCGTGCTTGTTGTGCTAAAAAATGTACAGAGACAAATCCAGTCCACGATGATTATTCTTCACCATTTCAAAGACGCTATACATGTATGTATGCATATGTATACACGTGTACCGGATTCTCAAGACAACGTCGCGTTTATGATACGGAGAATGATATACACTCGCTTAGAAATTTCGTTCATTGTGTCAAATCTAGACGCGGTTTTCTACGCTCCGTAAATTCGTCGTAGGTTTTTGATACGACATGGTTCCAAGTTTAATTAAATATATTACATCTGGAAATAGCATATGGGGGATTCTAATCAAAGTTAGATTCCTGCGGAGTGGAAATATGATCTATAAGTCTCTGATTCTTCTCTCCTATACAGCTATACAGAATATGGTACATATTTCTCCGGGTTTCGGTTCCCCCGCACATCAACTATTCCCGGCAGTTCTTACCTCTCGCTTGTACGAAAGTTGAGTTATTAAATTCCGAGTAGTTTTTAGACTTCTAGTCGAAGAGATGAATTTTATTCTTTATACACCCGTACGCGAAGTACGTAGATATTTTTACCGCGTTAGGGGTAGAGATCGTCGTTTCAATGATCTCGTAGATAAGAAGATAAACTGCTTTCACCCCGAGTGCGCGGGGGGTTGAATAAACGCAATGAACGTCCGGTTACGGGGATGAGAGGTTCGATCTTCGATAGTAATAAGCAGGGGAGAAAGACCTTTGATTGAAATGTTGCCGGATCGGACTTTAGCTACGATCAAGAGATGGAAGAGTCTGCGAGACCAGAAGAGGAAGAAGAAGAAGAAGAAGAAGAAGAAGAAGGCAGGACCGGGTATTGATTTGCGGCTGGAATTTTAGGCGATTGCTTTCGGTCTTGAAAAATTCAAAGGTCCGATTCTTCCCGGGATAAAAAACGAGTAAAAACGAAAAAAGCCGTTCCCTTGTCCCCGTACTCTTCCCTAGATACGAAATTTGTCAAATATGTGATTACGAACCGAAATCCCCTCTTCGCTGATAACAATAATTGTTTTCCACACGAATCTCCGAGGCTAAATAACGAATATAGGAAACGGAATAAATTTCTGCGCATAATATCCCGAAGAGAAATATCCGTGAAAGTCAGACCCCAGATCCGAGTCCCTCGGGAACTCGGGACGTTAATCAGGGATAACGACATCGCGGGTTAACTACGGGAGTATCCGTAGCTGCAGGTTACTCTTTTCTCGCAGAGGCCCCTCGTGCCTAACTTATATAACGTAGCACCTAATATTACAATAATTTATAAAATTGAAACTCGAGTTTAAAACTCTGAGCCCGTAGACCTCACACCGCTCGTGAAATTTATTCATTTTATAAACGGCAGAAAAAAGAGGAATAAAAATTTCATAATTTTCTTTTTTTTTTTTAATTTAACATTTTACTTTATATTTTATAACAGCGTCGACTCGGCCCAGGTAAAGAAAGGACATGCGGATACGGATTAAAGGAAGAAGAGTTCGCTGACGTGGCGGATAAAGGGATGACGTGAAAAACGGTGATTCGACGATTCTAAATTGATAACGAATTTAAAATTTATCTTTCAAACGGAAGCCGCGCCAAAGAACAGACCAATTAATATAAATAGATAATTATTTAATTAACCGTTCGAAGATAGTGCGGAGAAGAAGATATTCTCGCATCCGTCACTTTTTCGGTAGTCTTCGATCTATATCGGAATAAAAGTCGAAATAAATTCGCGAGAGGAATAAAGAAAAGGAGGAACGAATGGTGCGTTCGAATCAATCTCTTTCCACTCCATTGCACTCTCATCAAATATACAGATATATAAGGTATAAGCCAGGTGAATTTTGTCTGAAAAAATAGGAAATAAAAATACGGATAGAGAAAATACGTCCCGCTCGATTTTGCATTTCATTTGAATTCGATGAAGATTTTTTCTCTCTAAAAACCGACGGGGATTTCTCGACGCAGAAATTTCTACCCCGTACCTCGTACCCGCAGCTTTATTCTCCTCCGGAGATTATTTTTCATCTCGATATCTCGGTGGCGATACGAGGACAGGGAAAGAGAGAGAAAGGAATGAAATTTTATTTTCTGGAGAGAATTTCGCGACGAGAGATTAATCATCCGATTATAAGAGATCGTTTCGGAGATTCTGCGGAAGAAGAAGCTATTAAGGTTCGGTTGGCTTGCCGGTGCACTTTAACGCGTGAAAAAGCAGATCCTCTACACGAAACATAGAGATTAATGGTCGCGGTTACTAAAGAGGGTGTATCGGCCGCGACCCCTGTACCTCCTTTGCCAGCTACCCCGTTTCCACCTCTCTCTAAGTATTTCCAGCTTTCGGTAAATAAAAGGTTTTCGCTGCCGCTGGGTGTTCCACGGGGTTAAAAATAATCCTTTTTTCACTTTTTCCTTCCGACTTTCATGTTTCACCCGCGACGGTTACTAATCTTGGTATTACATCATACAGGCCACCGTAGCACACGTAGAAAATTTGAAGGAATTTTTAACATCATACGTGGAAATGTATATTTCGGTACTTCTCATCGTCCCGGCGATAAGCGAGCTTCCAGTATCCGAGAAAAAAGTCGAGAGTAGTCTCTAATAATTTTACGTAATACGGAAAACAGATCCTCTCGAGTATTCGAAAGAGAAATGGACCAAAAAATAAATAAAAGGGAGAAAAGGGATCTGATTTTACTCGCTTTCGGTATATCTGCGGGCTCAAGATTGACGCCTGTCTTTCTCGAAAGCCACCTCTTCCCTGTCCTATAGTAACAAGCTCATCGTCAGTCACGTACAGCGAAGAAACCTCCGGGAGTACAGACACTGGGGCCGATTGATACCTACTTCGATTTATACACCAGGCCGTGTTTAAGAACTGAAATTCCTCTTATCTACCCCTTATAGTAGATCTCAATGTCAGCTAGTTCCTTCCCGACTATTCCCCTTCCTTCCACTTCACTTTATATCCCTTCACTCTCAGCTCTCTCTTTCTCCTTTTCACTTTTTCTCTTATTCTCTTTTTCTTTCCGCGATTCGCAGGTCGCTAGCTTCTCAGCTTCTTCAATTCTTAAGCACACGTTACTCTCACGTATGTGTAACCCGCTCGCGAGCCCCGTAGGTACACTCTTCTACCCTACATGAATGCATACATACGTACGTAGTACATACGTAGATATAACCCGCAGACTCTACGGTAACGATTTTTTTAGCAACCTTAGAGAAGCGAACTTGCTTGGTTGGCACAAACCGAGCGAGACTCCTCGCTAAGGATCAATACTGCACTAGCTTTCGTTCATTCAATATTCTCCCTTGTCCAGGACGACCGACTGCCCCTTCCGGTCCAGCCGTCTCAAACCTTTCTCTCTTTTTTTTCAGTTTATTCAGAAATTTTTTAAACTGTCATTTTTCTTCTTCCTGTTATCCGAATAACAGAGATGATTCGAAAATTTTTGAATTCCCTTTGAAAAACCGGGTAAATAAATTGCGAGGTATTGTTCTCCGAGGTGAGAAGAGACACCGAGTTCTAAACCTGCAGCGTTCCTTCGGGCGGCACTAATTACGGTCGTACGACATCCATAATGCATAAGGTTTAAGGCGCGTTAAGTAAATTAGGCAGTTAATATTCAACGTGCAAGTCCTTTCGCCTTTAACCCTAGCCAGAAATAAACTAAAGGATAACACGTTCGTGATTGCTTTCGCTCGGTCTTATCTCGGTCCAGATATTGTTTTACGTTTACATCTACCTGGCGTACATGTGGCATAAGCGTAATGAGAAGTATGTGTAATTAGAAATGGGAAGAAAGAGGGCGAGAAAATTGAAGAAAAAAAAGGCGAATTAAATAAATGGGATAATTATAAGCCACGTAAATTAACCCTTTTGTCCTTTAATTCAGTCTCATCTCTTCTCGTTCGTTAATTATTATTCCTACTTACGTCATTGCGTCACCTTTGTGCTTCATTCGTTGCAATACGAGTCACGTACTCACCTGAAATGATACAATGATAAATAACGGTCAGACAGACATCATCGTCTAAAAAAATCTAGGGTAGTGGGTAAAGTGAGCGAAAATAGACTCCAGAATTTCGAAATTTTATTCCCAACGTTTAGCTGTTCGGAATTAAAAATTCTTCCTACAAAATTTCTTCCTTTCTCTCCGCTTTTTTAACAAAACCAAAAATATTTCGATTTTGAAAAGACGTTTCGTCACGATTTCTTATTCGCTCACTTCACTTAGGACGGAACAAGATCAACGATGATGATCTTAGGCAGCTTCTTTCGGGTCCTTTCAATTTTTTGTTACATACCACCCGGATTTTATTTCGTTTTTTAAAATTCTATTAGCAACGGGACTGGGGACTGCGGAAAATCGACACCTTGCCTTTTCCCTTTTCCTTCTCAGTTTCAATTTCGCGAGACGCTATGACAAAACCGAATCATACGCTACTCAGAATTCCATAAAAGAAATAAATTCCAATTTTTTCGAAACGGTAATTAATTCATTTCGTTTTATTTTCTCTACGAGATCGCCTCGTCCGGACAATGGCTTGTCTGAATACTGCAGAGGCATGAGGACAGAGGCAGACGCATTGTTTCGGCCGTCTGGTTTCCTTGGAAAATATTGCCTAATTAGATCTAGGCGAAGAGAATGGAGATTCATGTTTTTCCCTGAATAAGGTAGCGGATACATTTACCTGCAGGTATTTATTTAAACGAGCTTTATTGAACTTCGGAAGAAATAGTTAATTAGAAAACTGAATCTCCGCTGTACATTCTCGTCTTCTCTTCTTTCGTAGCTAATTGCTAGCATAAACTTTAGCTTCGGATGCGATGTATCTATCGAAGGGATGCGGACCGTCATCGTTCTTTCGATAAATAGAGTAAAAAACAAATCTGGAGATAAAGAGGGATGAATCTGATACCGAAGACGTTGAGAGGCAGATCTTTAACTATTCAAATGAAAGCTGCATCAGGGTTTCGAAAGTTTTGCGATCGATTTGGATTTTAGAGACGGAAACTAGGAGCCGAGCGTTTCGAGAAGACTAACAGCATCCCTTGCAGCTGGGAGAGTCACGTACTCGGACTTACCTATACGGGCTTAGACTGCAGTAAATCGCACCGAACGACGTAGACGTTATAGAAATTTTCACGGAATCGAGGAAATTAAGTGAGCCACAAATCACGGTATCGGATTCCCCGTCACCGATCGATAGATGCATTCAATTATCCCGATTCTCCGGATTATACGCATCGGGGTACGTCGTTTCAGGGAAATATTATGGGATGGCGTCGAAAACGGATTTCATAAATTTTCCCGATTAAATAACGTTCGGAAATATACGATTTTTTTTCTTCGAATCGGTATTCCTCAGCCGGGTTTCGTGCCACGAGATTTTCCTTAACGCCGTTCTACGGAGAATCGAATTCTCTGCAAAAAGTATCCCCAGAAATATTTTCGTAAAGTCAATAGTTCGGGCGTGACAAGCGATTGAACTTCCTTCGTTCCGATGACATTTTTTCTACAGAATTTGGCTTTTTCGCAATTACAGATATATCTGGAAAATAGATGAGAATTTCATCCGCGTACAGTTTACCTAGGAAGATGTAGGTCCTACCTGCAGCTACACCGATATCTATTTTGTATACGACCGCGTGTTTTCCAACAGATATGGATATCCGGTTTTTGCGGTCACTGTGCCATCGTCCATTATACATCCCAAACTGCGAATAGGATAAACTGTCTCTCCAATTTCCTCCCTTCATCTCTCTCTCTCTCTCTCTCTCTCTCTTTCTATATCTATCTCTATCTCATTGAGAAAAAAAAAAAAAAAAAATTCGGAAATTTTCGAGAGATGTGCGCGGCTCTCCTTTTTCGATCGTTTCGTGTGAAACGAGGAATGAGGATAACGAGAGGAACGAGAATGATCATGAAAGAACTACGGGGTATCCGGGATTTTCAGGGCCTGATGAAAATCTCGTGAAAATTTGAGAATTTCGACTATTTCCAGTCTTCGGATAGACGCTCTGACAACGGAAAGTTGTGAGATTGTTTGTTTGTTCTATCGCGGTTAAGTAAATTCATACAAGTTCGATTGGTTGCTGCAACAGCAGCAGCAGGAGCTTCCCCAGCATCCCGGAGAAGTAATATAAGAGAAATAGGAGCTGGTTGACTGGTTGGCGCGCGTTGCGAAGCGAAGAAGGATGCGATTCTTCTTCGCCTTCTCATTCCTTTCGTTCTTCTTATTTCCTCGGTTTGAACTAAATTGGAATTTGAAAACTCGTTCGGAGTTTCAGCGTTCTGTTAACTCTCAAAAACGACGAGCCTGTTAACGATAACGCATACACACGTACATATACACGCGGTCCGTTGAACGGCGAATCCATCTTTTTCGAAGTTTCTTCTTTTTGTACAAACGAATCCGTTTACGTACCCCATAAATACATTTTTTATTAATCTAACGCCTGTATAAGCTCGGAGAATTCGAGACTGGCCTCATACCCGCACCGAAAGTATACACACACAACTACTTGGATCTGACCTTTAGATCGTGATCAAAGCAAACCCTCTCCCTCTCTCTGGACTTATTCTATAAGAATGAATAATAAATAAATATGTATGTACGTGTATATACAGGGGTATTTTTGTTTCTTTGAAAATTAACGAGCTTTCTCACTTTTCGTAAATAGAGGGAGAGAAAAAATGAAGAGATTGAGAGAGCGAGAGTCGGAACAAGGGCTGAATTTTTTTTCACACAATATTATTCGTTCCCCTGGGTGTAAGACGTTGAAGTAATCACTTTTCGTTCAACAGCTCGTTTTTTCGAAATTAGGGGATATAATTATGACAACGATAACGAGAGAGAAAAAATGTAAATAAATAAAATTCGAATATACAATTATATCAACGAGATCATGCAGCGATATATAAATATAAATATATGTGTATACATGTATCCTACTTGTATCTTAAGTTGTAATTCAACCCCAGTCAATGGTCGTTATCTGCAATTCCCATTGCTTGCCTGCTCGATATAATGAGGAACGCGAAGAGTCTTTCGCTCTTCGAAAAAATTCTTACTCCAATTTATTATTTATTCCGTATCATCCTTACTTCTATTCTATTCATTTTCATTTTTCCTTTTTTTTCCCTTTCTTTCCTTCTTTCTTTTTTTTAAACAACCCTCCCACGTAGGTATATTCATTATACCTCGTACACGATAAAATTCTATTTATTTTTTACTTTGATTCCAGGTCAAAAATTTTCACCCATTATCAGTCTAACGAAGGTGTCGATCAATTCTCAAAAACTTGGATTGATCAATTATACTCTCCTACCTACTTTCGTATATTAAATTAAACTACAATAATCGACGGTATAAGACACGCGATTTTTATCGTACGAGGTAAATCCTCGCCATATATTATTATACCCATAACGCAACTTTATTCCTTCGAATCAAATTATTCCAATCGGATTTCACCTGGTAGGTATATTCCTCCATGTCTCCTCCCTCTCCTCATTCCTCCTTTCGTTACCCCTTATATAGTAGGTGTATATTTTTATACATATACATATATATGTATATATTCTCCTTCTTTTTTTCCTTCTCCGCGTCCCAACCCCTGAGCCCCAACCCCCAACCCCCAACCCCCGAGCCCCGAGCGCGAACCGCGGAGCCCGAATTCTCACTCTACCGCAAAGAGACCTTTCGACGAAGAAGTACTAAGTACTTTGACATCACTGCGATTCAATAATACCCACACCCAGCAGACCGACGTACGTATATACCTACCGGCGTATCTGCTACCCTTGTATTTGTCATCGTGCAACCTTAATGGCTTTACAACAGGGCCTTCGAACCTACCCACCTACCCTCGCCATAAAACCACTGTAGGTACCAGTGACGAGAGAGGGGGAGAGAGTGAGAGAGAGGAAGTACTGTCGGGCATTAAAACTCCGTTAAGTATCCGTGCGACATGCTTTTAATGTTATAACGAACATTCCTTTTATCGTTGGCACTTTCACCGCGCACCTCCTTCCAAAGTTCCTTTTCTTTTTTTCTTTTTTCCTTTTCTTTTTTTTGGTATTTTCCTTTTTCTTCACTCTTTGAGGCGGAGTTGTCTAATTGAGGGACGGAGAGGAGATATTTCATTTTTTATATTTTTATTTTTTCGGTTTTTCTTTTTTTCAAGACTTGAATGAAGAAAGGAAGAGAAAAAAAAAAAAAAAAAAAAACGAAATTTACAGACGGTTCAACGATCTCTTTACCGATTCGGGTACACTTAGGCACGAGAGGGGTAGGTGTTTTAATAAACCGAGCCCGCACGCGGTATATACCTATATATATTTATGTATATGTATGTATATTCTTATATTCTTCGAGATCATATTGGATCATAATTATATTAATTATAATGAATCGTTGATCCGAATTCGAACGAGTGGTACATAACTACCCTGATGTTCGGTCGATTCGGAACAAAAAAATAATGAAAAAAAAAGAAAAAAAAAGGAAGAAGTAGTGCGAGGTTTGACGCTTTTTAAAAAGTAGAGGTGGTCGTCGTCGTCGTGCAGCTCCTGTATATAATTAGTGCGGACTCTAACCCGGCCGCAGTAATTAGGTTTCTGCATTAGCTATTATACCAGTGGGATATATACCCACACCTATATACATGGAGGTATATGTATGTAGAGGTATAGAAAGATTCCACACACTCGTATACCTGTATATAAATATATACGTGCGCATATATACGTTGTTAAATCTGTTTGGGTTTAATTTTCATCAACTGGGGCGTGCGCTAATTGACTAGGCTCGGCTATGAATAGGGTAGAGGTAACTCGTTCAGCCAAACAAGAAAAAGGTCAAACGTATACCTAAGTTAATTCAGTTTTTCATCTCATCCCCTTATTTTATTTTTTCTGGTCTTTTTTTTTAGATAAAAAATGAGGAAAAAATTAATTTTCCCTCAAGTCGATTATTTATTTATTCATTCGTTTTACTATATCGTGTAATATTACCGATCCAGAGATTTCGGAAAGGGTAGACTCTCCCCCCGAAAGTCTTTGCATGGTCGATTCGAAAAACTTTGAAACCGAGAAAATCGGGGTAGGAAGACTATCTTTCGCCCTTCGGAAACTTATGAACGTTTCGAAAAATTCTAAATCGTTTCTGAACGATGTTCTTAATATTCAGACTCCTACCCCCGTTGACCCCAAATTCTTCTCATAGAAGCCCATAAGACTTCACTGTGGTAGTTTTATACATATATCCTATGAGACTCGTGTATTATATCACAGTACATATAGATATAATTTAGCACACCTTCTCCTGCACCCTGTATTATACCGCTAGGTAGGTAGATATAGGTATATACATACGACTTTATAGTATAAGACGTATACAAGACGACTTCGAGGCTTAAGACTGCCAAGGAAAGTAGGTATGAAGTAGTTTTTTAGAGTACACTTATATACCCGTTCTAAAGTCCAAACCGTAAGAAGTCAGATGGCGGTGAAATGGAATGAGACGAGTGGGTGGTGGTATATATATAAATATATAAATATATGTATAGGTATATATATGTATGTATAAGGTATAAGAATAGAGAGAGCGATTCAATTTTTCCCTTTTGTAAAATAAATTCTTTCATCTTTCTGGTATATATATATATATATAAACGTGTGTGTGTGTGCGTGTGTGTGTGTGTGACTATTATAGAATACAATGAGAAGTAAAAATCTGTAAAGAAAGTATAAGATAAAAAAATAAAAATGACAAAATCAGGGATGAAATATAATTTTTTAAAAATTATTTCATGTATACTTGTATCCACATCAATATACTATACGAGGAGAAGTGTGAAAAATGTAAGACTTGACAATTAGACGAGAGGTAAAGAAAAAAGGAATTGGGAAAAAACTGAGATCAAAAAAATAAAAAAAATAAGAAAAGAAGGAAGGTTTTTTTTTATTCAACTCTGTGCTCCAGGAGTGAATATCCGATCCTTCATTCATGCATTGTGTATTTATCGTTGAATATATTAACAACGCTGAGAGGATGAGGAATATCATTGATCCAGAATTGGCCGATTTCCCGCGATGGAACGAGAAAAGCAATTCGCGGATGGGGTGCGAGGAGGAGGAAGGAGTCAGCTGAAGAGAAATAGGAGGAGGTGTAGAGGAAGAGGAAGAGGAAGAATCGACCGCGGGAATCGTTGGCCCGCAACGCGACTCGCAATTTTCGTTCGCAAATTTCCATTCAAATTTCGAATCCGCATATTAACGGGTATCTACATGAATCTTCCGTCGACTGAATACATATATGTATGTGTATATATATATATATATATATAGATCTCAGTTTTACTCTCTCTCTCTCTCTCTCTCTCTATCTCTAGCTGTTGAACGGAACCGAATAAACAAATACTATTCGAAAATTGAAAATCGTACCATATTCTGGTAAAAAAAGTGAAACCAGGGAAAAAATGAAATGAAAAAAAAAAACGAATTCCAAACTTTCATCTCCGTTTTTGAAATAATAAATCCTATCGCCGTTCGGGATGAGATAATACATAATTGGGAGTAAAGATAAGTATATAAGTGAGTCAGTATAATTGTCAGATACAACGAAAAAGGAATATAAAAAAGAAGAAAAAAAAAAATTTAAAAAAAACCAAAAAAATCGTAGCTCGCAGCTCATTTAGTTGAGCAATTAGAATTAAGCTAATGGCCAATTCTTTTCAGTGAAATTTCTCTCGCTCTCTCTCTCTCTCCTATATATATATACCTATATATATACAGATCTTTTTCTCTCTTTCTCTTTTCGTAGCGGACTTGCGGAGAAACTCGAGCGTAATTACACAGCTGGGGAAGTAAACGCGTGATTAAGCTCTAAGCTCTAATGTAAGTGGAGAAAGAGAGAGAGAGAGAGAGAGAGAGAGAGAGATCGAGCGAAGAGGAGCGAAAAGAGGATCCTGCCCGAGAAAATTTTGCCCTCCCTTCGAATCTCGATGGTTAATAATAATAATAATAATAATAATAAGATTAAGAGGAAGAAAATAATAAGAAAATTTCAGCATCGTTTAAGACCTCACTCGTATCGACCCGACTAATAAGTTCGGAATAATAAAATTTCATTAATTAAGGAAAATATGAGGCATATATATTTCAATATTTGAATATATCTTCAATTTCGGTAATTATCCTCGATAAAATGAAAAATATTAGTTGAAAGAAAGAAAGAAATTATGCACTCAATAATTACATAATGTATTATATACATTTATTCAATTTTATTTTTATGTAATTCAATTTTATTTAATTAAAAAAATATATTAACGATGTATATAATAAATATCTGTACGAATTATACGTATAGTCTGACGAATTGTGTTTTTTTTCTTATTTTTTTTTTTTTTATCATTAGAGATCCCACTTGAACTCACCTCGACTCACCTCACCTCACCTCACCTCACCTTCCTCTTTTCTCTTTGCAGAGATTGATTATTACCTCAATTTTATTATATTATCTCGCGATCGTAGCTATATATTGCTACTCGAACTTCTGTGGGTATCCCCAACGTCGACGTCGACGTCGTAGGATGGCGTCGGGTCGTGGAATTCAAGTTGTTTTAATGATCATTAAAACGAGAGTATCGTCCCATGCTGCGCCACGATCAAGTTATGGTTTGAACTTACCTTCCATATTTTATAGTAATAACTCCGGAATAGTTTTATTACCGTTTTATTTAAAACCAGGTTGAGTTTAGAATTTTAAAAACTCCGAAAGTCCAGAACCCCGAAAGCCCAAAGATCCCTCTTTACGGAAACCCATTTTGTCTACTTCAATCGACGACTTCACGGGGTCATAAACAATTGATAGAATTTCAAAACTTCACTTTCCAAAAAGTGCGTCTTAATACGATTAATTTGACCCCTTATTGGCTCCGATACGATCGATACAGCCCGAGTTATTAAACACTGAACGAATACATGTGCGAAATTCAAGTTTTTGAGGTTAGGCCTTCCGGATTTTTAGTTCTCGGAATTTCGAACCTCCGTTGTTCTGGGTTTCAAAGTTTTTTCATTTCAAGTTTCAAAGAACAAGAAATTATAATTTGAAATTGAAATAACTTATTATTTTCGTTAATCGTCCCCCTTTTTTTTTTTTCTCTCTCTCTCATATGATTTAGGTACGTACGCCCCGTGCAAAAACCCCCGCGCTCATATATACGCTCATATCTCGCAGCTACGCAGCTATCGCGATTTACGTTTAATCAAGCCAGTTGAGTATATATCAAAGAACTTAATTGGGTATGCCGTTTGGTTTTGCGAGCGGGAAAACAAGCCTCCCCTCGTTCCTTCGCCCCTCACACACACCTCCGACTCTCCCTCGTAATCAGCAGCCAAATTAAGTAGCTGACACATCTCTCTATATAAATAAACTCAGTTGTTATACAAATTCAATAACTTTTCGCAAATTTTTTGCAAAAAAAAACCCTTAAATTTTTCATTTTATTACAATTATTCCTGAACGTATAATCGTCGAAATTTAATCACCTATAATTCCGCTTTTCTATAATCTTATGTATACGATTCCGTTGAAATTCCACAAATTTTTCATTCGATTCTCTTCCCCAATTCATTAGTTAAGAAACTCAATTGATTTTCCGAAAGTTTTACGAATTTAATCGTTACTTCCCTCCAAATTCCGATAAAATTTCATTCAAGTATCAACAATTTTGTACAAAATTTCGCGAACTTTGTTACCAAAAAGTTTGATTAATTTGGTCAAACTATTTCTACCCGATCCCGTCGAAATTTCTATCAATTTCATTCAATTTTCGTGTTCCACGGTACAGCGCAGAATATAATCGATTATAAAAAATGAAAATAAAAATAAAAACGACGAAAAAAATTGAAAAAAAAAACCCCAACGAAGCTACGCGTGAAAAATAATCTCTCAGCGTACAATCAAAGCTTCGTACCCCTGTGTTATCAGCCTCCACTTTCTACTGACTCTAAAATCTACAGCGAACCCTCGCGTCTATAGATTTTCCTGTTTCGAATGGAAACCCCGTTTTCCCGACGAGCCCGGCGCTCGTACTTTCCTAATCAGATGACAGCGACAGCCCGGAATTATCGGGTAAAGTTTACGCGAATGAAACGGGTCGGGCCTAGTAGGCCTACAAACCTTGAAGCTTTGCGTTCCGCACCTTTCCGCCTACCTACGTGTGTAGATATGTACCTATCTACCCCGGCAAAAGCACCAGCCCCATTCATTCGGTTTGAACGAACAACTTCAAACGACGTGATTATCCGGAATCCGGTGTCCCGACGTCGTCCCGTCGTGTCGACGTCGACGTCCTATTCACCGGAGTGTAAATTTGTATTGAATTCTAATAGAATTTATTTTCGGAAAGTAAACCGCGGCGGTCTGTCTAATTCTCACTCTCCGCGAAAGGTGGAAGGGTGCGTCTTTCGTTCCGGGGTAAAAATTCAGGGATTTTTCTTCCCCCCGGTTTTTTATCACACGCGAATTTGTGAGAAGAACCAAAATTTCGTCTCGCGACTGTATAGAATAAAATTAAAAAACAAAAACCGTGCCGTTCTTTAAATTTTCGACGATGTCTGACGGTAAAAAAGTGGCGAAAATCGACCCTGAGTTGAGCAAATATCAATTTAAGAATTTTTTTTTAAATCTTTCTTCGATTCTAAAAACGTGATATAGGACAAACATATGTGCGGACCGAGGGGTAGATCGTTAATTAATCCACATATGATTGATACGTAATAACGCGGGTCGGTTAAACGAACGAATAACAGGTAATCAAAATTAACGAGGTAATTAAACGGTACGAATATGCTGAACGTGTCTTCGGGCGAGGGTAAAAATATATTAAGCAAAAGCTCGTGCATTAGGGGATTCAAGTCCGTCTACGAAGACCTATGCCATCAAGCGTATGAGTAGGTTGTGTATATGTACATTCATATACACAGACCTAAATATCTAGTAGGCATTTCGGCAGTCCGACCCGTTCGCCCACCCCTATATCCCACCCTGTACCAAAACCCGTGCGTCAATTTGACTGGCAACGTATTACACGCACATGAGTTAGTCAAATTTAACGGGTCAGTCGCTGCTTTGGTATCTAGGCATATATTTATCACAATATCCATATAACGCCCTTTACCTACGTACATACGTCGTATAAATCTGCAAGCTCGACGTGTATATTGGACCCCGATAAATTCAAAGCAAAAAGCATGTATAATAAACGGAAAATAATTTCTCTTTCCGTATAAATCTTAAAACTTATACCTTGAGACCTTAAGAACTTGAATTAATTTTTTTTTTTTATAAATAAGTACACGCGTTGTATAGTTTCTCATTGAAATAGATGCTGCGCGATTCTGGATCTCGACCGCCTGCCTGACCGCTTCGGGTTTTTACCACTGCGCTGGGTTTTACTGCTTCGTTATTGCCGAGTGGAAAAGGCAGTCGTGTGGTTGTACAGATGAGAAGAGAAGTAGATATCGACGTGGAAGACTGATTTTTCTTTTTGACAGTATTTTCGAACTTGATTAGATTTTTTTTTTTATTAGATTTTATCGAGCTTTATGCTACATCATTTTTCAAAAGCTCCCTAAAATCGCAAATAAAATTCTGAACGAGGTCTATTCGCGAATTTGTTTAGTTCAAAATTCAATAACAGGACTAGACGCACAGTGACAGGTCGTATTCATTGTGAAAACGTGTAGAATAAAAGAGGGAATTAGGCCCCCCGGTATAATACGGTATTAGGGAAACCCCGAAGGTTCTGCGCTGTCGGATGCCAGTATACCTATACCCGGGTAAAAATTTACGGCTTCTTCGCGCTCTGAATCATCAGCATTCGAATTTAAAAATCCATAAAATAGTCTCTCGGTGTACAGATATTTCGAATTCCCAAAATGTTTAGTATATATCGATCCTACGGGTTTTTAGGTCAATTACGATTGCATCGGGGAGGGTGGGTGGCGGGCGCGGAAGACACGATCGTTATTTTCCATACCAGGCTTTCGAATTTAATGCCTTTTTTATCAACTTCGTTTATTATTAACATCGGATCTTCACTCCGCCAACTTCATTCCTCTTTTTCTTACTCCGGTTCGTTAAGTATAAGTAATAAATTGATAATATCTCTCATTTTCTTTACAGCCATATATCGTGTATATATATATTTATATATATACATGGAGAAATGAGTTTTCCCCTTGGGCGGGCTGTGGAAAATACCCTGGGCATTTACGCGTTATACTTTCAGGTGTATGTAGGTAACTGTGTTTATTTATACATTAGCATCTTACGATGCTCGGGGGAGAAACGAGCGTGTGAATTAATGCGTAAGGTTGTGCTAATGGTCGAGCCTCGGTACTGCGGGAGGTGGATGCGACCCTCTTTTCCGAGGGTAAATTCCCCAAGACTTTAACGACAATTTTCCACGGAATTAAATACCGAATGAAAAATACTGCCAGCAGCTGCTCCAGCTCTACTACCACGGAGTTTAAAATCCTCGTTTTTCTATTTGCTTTTTTTTTCTCCAAACATTTTTTACATATAATTCAATAGAAAAGTGTATATAATACATTTATGCATGTATATACCTATATGAATCCACAGTAATAAGTTTTCCCTCATTTGTGTATATGTATATATATTTATGTATAATATCATCATATATACCTCCGTGAGGATATGAAATCGCAGGGCTGCAGTACCTCCTACCTACATATCTACCCATCTCGCGGTTGAAAGCTTTCGCTAATCAGCGCTGCAGGAAATTTGCGGACAAAAAAAAAAAAAGAAGAAAAAGAGGGAGAAAAAAAAATAACAAAAAATATGGAAAAAAAAACATTTTGAGCTCAACGCGGGTATGTTACCCAACACCATGCTGCTATATCCGCAGGGGTGGGCACCCCGCGCTGCTCTTCTCGAAATTACATAAGCTCGCGCCTTATATATATTATATACAGTATTATATCGTCATATGTATTCCGTTTCCCTTATTTTTTTCGCATTTTTTCTTTTTCTCTCTCCTTCTGTTTCTTCCCCGTATTCCTAATTTCTCTCGAAATTTCTCACGTCTGTGTTTTTTTTTTTTTTTTTTTAAATTTTCTTACCCTTCTTTTTCGTAAGGATTTCAACGAACCGCTATTACAATATAGATATAGGGTGCATTTCGCCATAAGGCGTGAAGATCGGACACTCGACAGGTGGCTCGTTTTCCCATGCAAACCCTCGGTCGTAGTCTAGCAGTAGCAGGGGGTGGAGGACTGTGCAGAGCACGATCATCGTTTACACGACTATATATGTATGTATATGTATATGTATATGAATAGTATTAAAGTTAACGTAGCTACAAAAATCTCAGTACAGAGTTTTTTCCCCCTCCGTATAATAGATAGAGAAGATGATGTAGGATGAGAAGATGATCGTTTTACAATCACCTCTGTACCATTCACCGACTTTCTCTATCTTTTTCCTGTCCACGAAGGGATTTGAAAATTTATTGAAAATGCAAGATATATATCTATAAGGTTTCAAAAGGGTTTGAGATTTTTTTTTTCTCTTTTCGTTTCTTGTTTCTTTTTTAATACAGTAATGATATTAACGTAAAAATTGGAGACTGAAAATCTGCGTATGATTCATAATCAGAACAGAAAAAAGAATTTTTTTTTTTTCATCGATTTCGAAAATCCTCGCTGCCCGCTGCCCCAGAACCTGTATAGGTGATATAAGGTATATGCGGTTCACCTACTCTATACATAGAACGCGGGTAATTCGCGAACTTGGCGAATTCAACGTCTCGGCGAAGTTTATGACTTGCGGACTTTCGCATACTTATGCACGTATATATATATATATATATTACATGCTTTTGTCTTTTGACAATGCGGGCTAACTTTACGCTCTATCTATAGACTCAGAGGGTAGATGTATAGAGATCGCCTCCTCTGGCTTGTATATGTCCGACCTTTTATACCGTATTAATTATATACATAGCAAACTCCACGCTTTAATATTCTTTCCAGATTTTCATATACAACGTTTATACTCATTACTCTAAGAATTTATTACATTCAATTATCGTTATATCCCTCGTGGTTGCCGCACGCGTTAGCAACAGTGCAGCAATCTGATTCTTCGTTAATATTAGCTCGTCGCCTTCGCGCTTCTGCCAAAACCAAAACCCTACACGTACAGCTTAAACACGTATAGCCTATACCCCCCAGGCACGATTTCGCGATTCAATATGTTCGCGATTTTAACTTCCTGAATAAATCACGAGCTCTTTTTTTTTTCTTCTTATTCTGCTTCTCTTTTTTTTTTTTTGTATTTTTTTTTTTCTTCTCTGCAACACTTCTTCAGCTTATAGTATATATAGTACATAAAAAAAAAGGGGAGACAAAGAGAACAAAAAAAAAAATGTGTTGACAAAGTTTCGGATAAATTGAAATAGCTACGGTTATATTGTGTAGGTACGAGGCCAACACGGTGAAATTAATTGTTTGGCAAAGCGAGATATCAATCGTGCGACAAAGCGTGTTGCAGAATTTAGCTATGGTGGAACGTACCGTATATATATGTATATGTATGTATATAAATATATATAGTTATAGGTCGTGTGAGGTTTTGAATAATAAATTAAATTGACATGCGAGTCGAGGTCTGAGAGTATAATTTGGCACGAATCCCATTCGCCTTAATTCTGACCAGACGTACATATATATATATATGTATGTATATGATATACATAAGTCGTATGATCATAGGTGTAGGATTTGTTTAGCTAGCGTTTAATACGGATATCGCATACGTACGGTTGAATATGGGTGCTATATACTCGGCTTATTATATTATACGATATACGGTACGGAGAAATTTCAATTTCAATACAGAACCCTTCTTATTCTAAATCTCCCGATTTCCGAGATAAAGGTGTATTAAACTCGTCTTCAAACACGCAATCAAATTCTGTTAAGCTATACGTATATATATATATATATATATATATATATATATATATATTTATATGTACATAGGTATAGTAGTTAGGCATTAATCTACGCAGGAGATATCAAGCTTTCAAGGTAAAGACGATATCAAAACAACGGAAATTAAAGCTCGCGCGTATACCTAGTGGGGTGTACCTGTAACAGAAGCTTTTGCAATTTCAAAGCTTTTGCAAATATAACATATACGCGATATATTTGTTACATATATAAAGGTAGATGCACGTTTCATATACAAAGAGATGGGGAGATAAATCGCAGAATAAAGCCATTCGACTATAATTAGCGAGGAGAAGAGAAGAAGAGAAGAAGAGAGGAAAATTAGAATTCGGAAAAATCAATTCCGGACGTTTTTTTCTCTGTTTTCAAATATTTTTCGTATCTTCTTTTTTCTTTTACCTAAATTCATCGTTCCATAAAATTCTGTGATGATTGAACTCGATAACAAAAAAGTGAAATGAAAAAAAAAAAAAAAACAGAAAGTGAGTACCAGTTTCAGCAGATAGGTGTAAGAATCAAGACACTCTTCGCGTCGTTTCATCGTCAGACGTATAAATATATGGACATGGTATACGTATACATGGGACCTATAGACGAAACCGTACAGATCAACGCGTGAGAATGAAGTAGAAAGATAAAGAAAGAAAGAAATAATCAAGAAAAAAAAACAGAAAAAAAAGAAACAATTAACGAAGACCTCCAGCTGCGCGCTTCTGTATCTCTCTCGTTTCATTCCCATGTCAACGACGATATTCCACATATACGTAGGTATACTACATTCATACGTGTCTACTATTATTATTATTATTATTATTATTTTCAGAAGCCCTCGCATCGCGTTTTTTATTTTTATCATTTAAATTTTTACTCCATTTTGAAGAAATATTAGAGATCGAAGAACCGTGTGCTGGTCAGAGACCGATTATCATCGGACAGGGAAAAAAAGTTTGATAAAACTATAACCGTCCCTTTTCCCCGATCGTACGGGGAGGAAGAAAAAGGAGAAGAAATTCCGAAAACGAACTTCGTATTAAGCTGCGAGGAAAATTAGAGATACAAAAATAATGAATGTGATGAGAGAGATGATAATTGCTTGAAAAATATAAACCGCATCGGGCGCGACGATCCTCCTGTATCAATTTATCCGAAATAATCAATTCGCTACTATCAAAAACCGATGGTTCGCGATCTATTTAAATATCATAGGAAAAATGCAGTTTTTTTTTTTTCAAATCGATATAACTCAGCCAATTTTTATGGAATGTAATTTTTCGAGGTATCATTTTACAGAAGCTTAAATTCTCTACAAAAAATGTCCTTAGAACCAAGTCTGTAAATTCGACGGTGTACGAGTTATAGGGGTTGGAAGAAGTTACCTTTCGAACGCTTTTCACTGCTGAACCATCAACGTTATCGAAATAATGCTGGGATCACTTTTTGTAGAGAATTTAATTCCCTATCTGAAGATACTCTAGAAAATTTTCTATCTTGAAACCCGACCGAGTAATACCGATTCGGAAGAAGAATAGAAAGAAAAAAAAATCGCGTCTCTCCCCCTGTTACTCAAACATGGAAAATTTCTCATTCGTTACGCTATACCCTCATAAATCCCTTATTCGACGCTATTCTTCCGGCGAGGATTTCTTCTCGGCCTTATCCCAAATTATATCCAGCCAGTAACATAATGCAAAAACGGAAAAAAAAAAGAAAAAATTTAAATCGCCTTACAGCCATATATCCTATAATAAATCGTAACGATACACAGCTCTGTGTATTCACGATCGTTACCGTAATACCTATAATCTTCTTACCTACCTAGGTATATTATATACTATTATATATAAACGTGAAATAATTTAATATCACTTTACGATCGAGTGTATACACCTACCCAGAAATTTAGTCGTCAAAGAGAAAGAGATAGATAGATAGATAGATAGACAGATAGATAGATAGAGAGGCATTGCTGCACAGCAGTTAAACCGGGGGCGTAAATCCGTTATCATACGTCCGTACGTCCGTCACTGTAACTAGATATATTTCTGTATATATATACATATATATATATAGGTTTATATACCCTATACAGATATAATATATGTATAGGTATATCATGTGTACGGGTATAGCTAGAGTACTACATATTATACCGATGTGATGCTGCAATTGCAATTGCAATTGCAAGTCCGACTGCAACTGGTATTGGAACGGGGCGTCAGAAACACATATACATGTATATGTGTGTATATATGTGTATATATATATATATATATATATATATATATATATACAGGCGTATATGCGGTTCAGCAACTCGCACAATGAAATTCTCTCGTTTGCAGGAAACCTCGAGGTCTGGTACGACGACTGATATAGAACCACACACGTCGTTATATACATTATATACACACTGTGTCGTATAGCTATACATTCACGAACGACAGAACAACGGCTAGAATTGGTCACCTCGGTTGAAAATTAATTTTGAAAAAAGTTCTTTTTTCTATACTTTTTTTCTTCTTCGAAGAAGAGATTCTCGAACAAAAAGAAAAAGCAAAAAAAAAAATTCAAAAATTTCCTTAATTCGCTCATATTCGAATTTTTGAACTCCCGTGGGCCCAGAACGTTATTCCAAATAGGGTTTTGGACAGTACCTACTTAGAACCGAGATTGGAACCTGGGGTTTTGACCACATTTAAAAAAAATATATTTGGAGACGTTCTGGTCCATGGGAGCATCCAAATTCGAATATGATCGAATTAAGGACCACCCTAATATATATATTTCAATAACTCGCAGACCTATATATCTACCTTAGCCATGTGTAACACGGTACATATATACTGACATTTCGCGACTCCTGAGCGCACTTTTGCGGTATTGAATTTATTATGGCTCGCGGTATAGCCGCGCGGGACTGTCCGTCATGTCACTCTTACCTATATATGTAGGTATTACTCGCCTCTCTCGACTCCGGAAGGTATATACCTGACTGTATAACGTAAAACATATTCGCGTACGTATAAATAAATACATATATATATATATATATAATATTTATAAATTTTTTGTAATTCTTTTTTGTTGTCTTCGTTAAAGAAAAATGAATGAAAAACAAAATATATATATATATCTGAATGATTAAATATTAATTCGCAAATTATTCGCATATTATATATTATGTGTCTCTCTATTTATTTATTTCCGGCATCTCAAAATATTAAAAGCGCGACACACACGTGGCGAGAGGAGAGAAGAGGTGAGAAGAGAGGAAGCTGCGACGGCTCATCCGTAACCAACGTCACATTCCGCGACACGTTGCAATATCGCGAATAAATCTGGGTTTCTGAGTAAAAAGAGAAAAAAAGCAAAAAAAAAAAAAAACTCGGAATCATAATCGAAAAATTGGCTTTCTAATTTATACAATCTCGTGACTGTTTCTATCATATATTTTTTTTTCTCTGATACGCGTGCTGGGAGATATACTAGGAGATCCGAAGGGGTGCAGACGCGGAGATGGTGAATCGGTGCGGGGACGTCAGATTTAGCAAATATTCTCGCAGACGTGCGCCGAAATAATCTCTAGAACCCAGTCAAAACAGTTCGTATAATTTCTATCTCGGTAGGTCCGTCGTCCGATCGCGCGACATGAATCTGGCGAGGTCGCGACGTTCCTAGTCTGCACCGTCGCAGCCGTCGTCGTCGCGGTTTCTATAGCGCGGTCAGCTTAACATATTTATACGTATATATATATATAATATATAACATATATATACACCATTAACGAGTGGAAAAAAAATATTAAAAGAACCGAAACGAGAAAAACCTCGATTAAAAATATCGGCCGTAACTAACGTAGCGATACGTCTGGACTTATTTCTCGGACAGATACTGATTTCTCCTTTTCTTTTTTTTAGTCCTTAGAAAAGAAACGCGATCCTAAGACTGTAGTGAAAGAAAATAGATGGAAAAGCTCCCTCATCGTTATATTAATACATATACATATATATAAAGGTATATACGCTGCGATAGTTCCGCCTCATCGATTATCGCGAAAGGAAGCGACGTATCGATAACACGTACGATTTTACAGTTCTTCTGGCTCCGTAGGCAGCATTTTGAGAAAAAAAGAGAATTCTAAAAAGCGAGAAAAAGATGGAACAGTCGAGTCGATATCGGCGCATAATTCCACCTCTCGTCTCTTTTTCTTCTTTCAATGAAAAGTCAAACAGAAATTAAACTTCGGAGTCCGATATAATTGATCGAAATTACTCAGACGGATATTAGAGAACGCCTTTCGAGATTCGTACTCCGACTCATCGCGTTATATACTCCACTTTACCCTAATGTAACATTATATTATACATATGTATATTTTTTTTCTATATATAGATATGTATCGTTTTATATATATGTGAGAGGAGAGATATATCCCATGAAATGAATATGCTATGTTCTCATCGCCACGTATATATATACATACATATATCGCTAAATGAATAAACCCCACACACAGAATCACACGCACACAACTCACGATCAATCGAATGTAAGACTTGCCGATCAGGAGGATCCAAAGGTGACGCGATCTCCGGCGGGGCACTGATAAGGACCTTGTCTCGTATCGTCTTGTGTTGTGTTGTGTGATCTACTACAGTTGCGATTGTAGGGAAAAAGTCGGGAGCCGTGTATATTATACAATTATCGTAGGTAGATATTGTATAAAAATCTTTCGGTGGTGATATTTTCCGAAGATCGCGTAAATCGCGGGTTTTTTTTCGTTCAACGATGATCTAACTTTCTTTCTTTTTTTTTTTCTTTTCTTTTCTCTTTTCTTTTTCTTTTTCTTTCAGCTCGATGGATCGGTTATGATACGTAGGTATGATGTACGTATTTTAAGTATATAGATCTCGGTTATCGGTGCAGTCCGGCGGTTTAGATAGATATAGAGAATAGGTAAAGGCAGGTCTGGACCTGGATGATGGTACGTGGTTTTGGTACTTGGTGCAGCGGGGCCGGGGGCTGGCGCGACACTGTCGTCAGCGTGCCTCGGGCGCACCCCGCGCACCCCGTAACGCGCACGGGCGCCGCGACGCCCCGCAACAACTGCGAATGCCAGTGTCGTCGTCGGCGTGGATACCTACTACCCAGATCTTCGTATAACTATAACTACTTCCGAAACTATACTGGTAGAGATATACGCCGAAGAGAAGAGAGGAGAGGAGAGGAGAGGAGAGGAGAAGATATCGCAGTGGTAAACGAGATTTAAGGTTGCCAAAAAGTTAACCCATTTATTCGCCGAATCATCGAATACTCGAAAACTACGAGAGAAAAATGGGGCGAAGAGTTTCCGCCTTTGCGTAAGAAGCAAGACTTTTACGATCAGGCAAAAGATTTTTGGACAAAAAATGGACAGGTGATAGAGTCCGGCCGGGTCGAAGTTAAGAACTCGTTTGAGACGATTCAGAATTTTTAGAAACGTTCGAGTTTAGGAGATCAGAACACCGAAAGATCGAAAATCCGTTTTATCTACTTCAATCGATGACCTCGCGATGTCATAAATAATTTATAGGATATTGAAACTTTACTTTTCCAAAAGTAGATCTCAAGACGATTAATTTGACCCCTTATTGGTTCCCATACGATCGATACAGCCCGAGTTATTGAACGCTGAACGAATACATGTGCGAAATTCAAATTTTGGAGGTTAGGCCTTCCGGATCTTTAGCTTTCGGAGTTTCGAACCTTAGGTGTTTTTCGTTTGCAAGTTTTTTCATATCGGCTGTGTAGACCATCGGGGAAATCCCTTTCTGAAAACTGTGAGTAGGCGATATTCAAATTTGGAATTTTTAACGCTCGGGACTTTTGAAATTCGGGACCCATTAAAATTCTTGCTGTTGATCAAAATTCGATCGGAATAAGTGTATCAAATCGGTTTTAGGATGACTCGGAGTCTAAGTTTTGGGTCTCGAGGGTTCAGTATGTGTCCTGACTTCCTAAGACTGCAACAGGTCCTGCTGCGAGATTCTAGTCCGACGTTGTAGCTATTTTGTCCTTTTATTTTCCATCGTTGGTTCGAACTTATCGATGAATTTATCTCCCTCAAACCCCTTTCTACCCTCTCATATATTTTCGAGACGATTTTGGAACGCATTTTCTCGACTTTCCCTATGTGTGTCGCTCTGTGTCATCGCCCCAATGTGCGAAGCGGTAAGACTCGAGTTCGACAAAGCTTCGCAGCGTACAGACCGACACGATTTTACTCATATTGTGTGAAAAAGTAAATTAGTTATCGATCGTAGAATCGATATTTTAAGTACCGGGTATCCTCCCCGTGGCTCCCCTATACCCTGATTTTTTCTCCTCGGTCTTATCCCCCCGGAAAATTTCACCATTTTCACAAATCCACGTAGTGGTACACACAGCTAGTACATACACGTATATATCTACCTACTAAGTCGCGGGGAATCGAACCGTAATCATTTTAATTCCTGAGGGATTTTCTCTTTTTCACTTTTTCCCCTTATTTCATTTATTTTATTTTATTTCATTTATTTTCTAATTCAGGAAATTTTCCATCGGGAAATCCGATTCCACGAATTATACTCTATCGACTGATGTATTACAGAACGGACGTATACATTTACACACACGCGTATGTACGTATGCATTACAATTACATCTTTCCACTAATCACTCGAATTATTTCGTTTACACTCTATCACATAAATTCTATATTCCATTTCGCAGTGCTACATTATTTCTTGCTTCTTTTCCACCGCGATATGATTCATGCAGAATTTAAAAACCGTTCATCGTTCAGATAATTGAAGAGCTTATCAAACGGCCGGAGATGAAAGCTGCTGGGTCCAGGGCCAGATTTCTGTATACATTTTACACACATTTCAGTCCTCTTTTTATCATTCCTCCTTCTCTATCTTCGCCCCTAATTTTTATAATTTTTCTATACGAATATAATTTCTGAAAACCGTCTACGTCTCACAATGTCGCAGGATATTATCAAGCTCGTGCAAAGCGAGCGTCGATCAGCAAGGACAAGAGCAGAAGGAGCTGCCGAAAAGCAATTAACCGTAACAGGTCTTTGAATTTTCGGCTACTTATGTATATCAAACGTAATAAGAAGCTCAAAGCCCGGGTTTCGGGATTGATTTTAATCAGAAAACCGGACGTGAAGAAAATTGGTAAGATCCAAGCTGCACCCTGTCCTTTCTTACGATATTAATAACCAATCTATTCGGATCAAAGGCCGCGATTAATATACGATATTACAAGTAAGTGGGTATAGGTATACGCAATATCGTAGAGGCTAATCCCCGAAGGAGAATTACTGTACTCGAACAATAAGATCATATTTTTTTCCCAAAAAATCAACCCCACGAAGTACCTACCCTTCTTCTCACAAATTCATCGGCAGAAGTTCGAAGATTCCGTCTAGTAAATGGCACAGAGGCTCCGTATCAGCACTGAGTGTAATGTAAACTAATTAGTACCCAGGTCAGAGGCAATTAAGGGTTGCGAAGTGGTTCGCCCGACCCCTTCATCATCGAGGAACAGCCAAGCGCCTATCTACACCCGGAGAGGACTACATACATTATATATGTTTTTTCGGATGAGATCGAGTCCCGAATCGTCGTTTGCTTTTCGAATCGAATTCCGGAATAGGGAAAGCTATTAGGTATGTAATAATTAATCAGTCAGTCAGCTGCGGTGTCGCGATGCAATGAAACGGAATGGAATGGGACGGAATGGAACGGCAGAGAATACTACTTCGGAATCGGAGTATGATATTATGTAGTGCCAATTTCGCCTAGGGGTTGCTCCTGCAGCGGTGTTTTGGTAATGGGAAAACAGTAAATCAGGAAACTGTTGTGTACAGTTTATCGAATAATCTAATGTCGGAAATCCACCCTGTGAGACGCCGGAATATAAGTGAGAGACCAGGGTGTGGAATCTGGGGAAAATAATTCCGGATTTATTATCAAATAAATTTATCAAATCGTCAGAATTCGGATAAGGGATGAAAGCATGCGCGAAAAGCTGCGGATGAAAAGCAGAAACACAAAAAATGAAAATAAAAAATTCCTTTGTGAATTTTTTTCATTTTTTTTTCATTTTTTCTTTTCCTGTTTTTTCGATCTTCTAAATTTGCGAATCGTTTTTCTTATAATCGTGTATAGGTACAGAGACAGAGTTCCCCGATCCTCCTTCCCCTTCGCGGTATTGCTTTTTCGTTCGCGGTTATTCTCCGCGCCCTTATACACGCGACGCGTCGCGACGCGGTGAGAGAGAGTTCTTCGAGGATTACTTTATTTTCCTTACTTTCCACTTTGGGTTCAGATTAATTCACGATTACGGAAGGGAGGGGTGCTGCTGTAGGTTCCTTAATTCAAAGACATAATCTGCGAGGGCGTCGCGACGGTTCGCGCCTCGACCCCCACAGTAATTATTTACTTCCCTCGGTATTACTTTTATTCAGATAGCTGTAGGTGTACACAACCGCTCTCCCAGATCTTAAAGACCCTAAATTTTATACCGGGGTAGTAAAAAAGGGATGAAAAAATATCAAAAAAATTTCCGCAAGGAAGAGATGCCTCTTTTTTTTCAAACTCGTATTACTCGGACGTCTTTTGCGATAGACAAATTTTCAAAGTACCATTCGACAGACAATTAAATCCTCCACCAAAAGTGTCTCCAGAGTTATTTTTCTATCGTCGATAGTTTAGCCGTGAGAAGCGTTTGAAGGCGACTACTCTCACCGCTTGTAACTTGTGTACCGTTTAATTTACAGACTCGGTACCTCGGAGGTTTTTTGGAGAGAATTTGAGCTTCCATGAAACGGCGATCCGCGAAATTCCGTACCGTGAGACCCGGCTGAGTAATAACAATTTTCAAAGAATAATCGCGTCCTTCCTGTCTTGTTTAAATGGGAAAACTTATAATTCATTGAGCCACGTTTTTCGCTCTACTCTTCCGGGAGGATTTCTTTCTGGCTTTATACTAAAGGATTTTCAGCCAGGGGCGAATACATACGTATCTGTATACATGTAGAGTTTATTAATGCGGCACGTTATGCTCGTAGAATTTTAACAGAAAATTTAACCCAAGGTAGGTACTAGGTATCATGGAAAGAGAACGACTCTCCTAGATGCATGCCGAGGCACATGTATACGCGCATAAACGTATATACGGGGTATTCTCGCTTATCCGGGACACGGAAAATTAATTTTTCGATATTTTGAAAATCGAGTAACTTTCGGACCAGTTGATTTGTTTTCGGGTTTCGGCCAAGAGCCGAAATCTTTAGTGGCACTAAAATCGGGAACCCATGCGTAGAAAAGTGTCCCAGATAAGCGAGGAATATCCCATATACGTACGTGTCTCCGCGTTCACCCTGCACTTCGTTATACTACGAAAAGAAGGAAGGAGGTTATCCAACTCGGGGCTATTAAGTATTCCCGAGAATTTCAAAGCCGGTGGGTATAGGTGGGTATATAAAGCTATTTCGGTAGGCTATAAGGAACGGAACGAAACGTGGCGCATTAGGTCGTTAACCCAAAAGCTCGGACACCGCCGCGATATATGCGATCCCAAAATTTCAAGGTCGGGTATATAATGCCTTCTCAAGATCTCAGATCGACTTCCAAAAAAAATCATATGTGTAATGAATAAAAATAAAAATGCTTCTATTACAGTCATCAATTTTTCTGCACCACATCCGCAGCTTTATAGTAAATAATAAATATAACAAAAGGCGAGATTCTGTGTATATATATACGGAACTACGTATAGATAGGTAATGTAAGTAAGAACACGAAGCCATACAGGCGTGTATACATATAGGAGAATAACGATGACGCTAATGCGCAACCTTCTCTAATCGCTTTAGTTTAATCCGATTTTTTAATTTTTATTTATTTGATTTTTTTCGCTCCGATTCTAAATGCGTACATTTATACGGATCGACATATACCGTATTTGAGAATAAATAAATAAACAGATAAATAAATAATTCTTCGTTTAATTGGAAGAAATCAATGAAAGAGAAAAAAAATTTGAAAGAAAAAAAGAAAAAAAAAAACATAACGCGTTCACATATATGGATATTTATTATTTATTCTCTTCATATTTATATATATTTAATTTCATAACATTATAATGACGAATATATAGGCAGAGTTAAGCTAACTCGTCGTTTGACGCACGGCAAACCTCGCGAGCCAGACGATGCGCAAATAGTAGTAGCGGTGCTCATTGCAGCGGCAGTGAAGGACCGTTTAAAACGGAGCCCCGGTTTCACCTACGCGTGGAATAACGTTTTTTTTCTCTTTCTTTCTTCTTTTCTCAATTTTTAGAAAAAAAAATTCAGCGCAAGAAGCAAACAAAAAAAAAGAAGGCCGAAGAAAGAAAATGATTCGATCTTCATAAGAGACAATTTTTTTTTTAATACACTCCCCCAAAATCTATCTGAAAAAGAAATCAAAAAAATGCGCCGGGAGGGGGAGGGGGGGGGGGGGGGAATTGTATATGTATACACGTATGTATATATGTATCGTATCACGTATGTATTGGTAGCAGACACATATGTGACGCGTGAAAAAAGATAAATCGAAGCCCGCGTAGCGTAGCAGCAGCTCGACGTCGTTGGAGTTCGAAGCAGGCTGAAGCCCGAAGCCTGAAGCTTGAAGCCACGCTGTCTGCCATCGAGAGGGCCTCGCGGGGGTGGCAAAGAAGGAACTACGAGAGAGGAAAAGAGAGGGAGCGAAGTAGAGGGAGGCGAAAGGGGAACCAGAAGTGGAGGAGTGTCACAATAGCCTGCAGATTGGAGAGGCAGACGTACAGTCCCTTGCTACCAACGGTGTACAGTCCGTGCATGTCAAACGCGAAACACACGAAACACAAAAACGAAAACGACAAACGATAAACGATAAACGAGAACGAAAAGGAAAAGAAATATCAGAAAAGGAAAAATCGGAACGAACATCTACCCACACAAATATATATATACATACATATATGTATATATAGGCACGTATGTAGGTATACATATATATAGAACGCGGGGGTGGAAAAACGGACGGATAGAATGCCTGGTCGAAGCCGGGGTCGGTCTCCGAAGGAGGAACGGGGAAGCCTAGCTGCGGTCTGACTAGAGCCCGATATTACTACTTGTACAAATACAAATAGCACTGAGAACAGCCGAAATGGTTCTCGTGCTTCGCTTACTTGCGGGGGTGGGTCCGGGCGCGAGTAACTATACCGTATACCTATCTATATACATATATATGTATATACATGCTGTATATACCTTATATATATGTACCTTTCTCGCTTCTACGAGGGTCATGACTTTGAGGGTGAAATCGTCTTCAAACGGACTCCGGAAAGAAGATTTTCCCCTCCCTCGTTATTGCTATTATTGTTATCATATTTTTTCCTCCCTTTTTTCTTTCCCGTTTTTGAGTATCGCAGAATTCAAATAATCGTCGGCGATTTATTCGACTATTTCGAAAAGGCCAGACATATTTCTGTCTCCTTCTCCGATCAGAATTTTCTTCTTCTTTACGTACGATTTTCGATGTCTAATGTAATTATCGTTGTACTCCTGAGACGCGAGAAGGGGATGCATTTGTAGCAATAAGGAATT
Organism: Tenthredo distinguenda; assembly: GCA_947538915.1. Lineage (NCBI taxonomy): Eukaryota > Metazoa > Arthropoda > Insecta > Hymenoptera > Tenthredinidae > Tenthredo > Tenthredo distinguenda. The sequence goes on from OX384533.1 coordinate 2,018,741, forward strand.
TGGTCTGACCGCTAAATACCTGTACCTTGGTTGGTTCGCCTGCCTGTGGCCTTCTCTCCGGCTTGCCTGGTAGCCAGGGGCGTAATATTGATCACGAAAATGGGCGGGGGTGTCTGCACCCCTTATTCGCTCACCCCCGGAGAGAGAGCTAACTGAAGCGTTGCACCCAGCACCAACGGGTCCCTACCTCGCCGCATATGCAAGGGCGGCTTCTCGCTCAGCTACCCCTAACGGGTAGTCCTATCAAGTATTTAATTTCACGTCCAGAAAGAAAGAAAGAAAAAAAGAAAATCTATTATCTTACACATATGTTATTATTTACCTTTTTTTTTTATAAACAATACCTATAAAGCCTTTCGAAGCATATATATCTTCTATTTATTTATTTTCCAATTTTTTCAATGAATTATTTTTCATCCAATTTTTGAGACAAATTCTGCGTTGGTTTGTGAACTGTAGTTTTTTTCGTGTATATTTGTATGTATATATATGTATACGTGTGTACGTAGACGCATGTGTGTATACATGGCCATTATTATTGCACGCGTTCAGAAAAAAAGCTTTTTACAAGAGGCGATGTAGGGATTCCGATGGAGGGGAACGAGTGCGATATAATGCAAGCCAGCCGGCTGAGACCATAGAAAAGCCGTCTGGCTTAAAGGGTCGCATCCACTATATAATGATGAATTTATAATATATCTACGTATATTTATATACCTACATATATATGCGTTACGACGTCGAGAGTCGGATATGCAGATTAGAGAAATCAAAGAGTTCCAGAATTATCTACATATTTCATATACATGAAAAAACCAAAAGGGGACGTACGTCAAATACGTAAAAGGAAAAGAACGAATGAAATTTAGATTCAGCCGTGATATTCTAATTGCTGCAGTTTAATTTATTAATTGCATATTTACTTCAGTTTTATTTATATTTCCAAACTTTCGCAAAAACTGGATTTAATTCTCACGTATAATAACTATTTCGTCTATGTCGCTGTTTACGTATACATATATATATATTTACAGGTATTTAAACAGCGAGGAAACTCAATCTCCAGACTCAACGATATACATACATATATACCTATAATACTAGGTAAAAAGTTTTCAGAGTATACTTGTCAACGTTGTATACACATAAAATTAATTCTGGGTATATAGAGCTTTGGTATTGTATATCAAGCATTTGTATCATCAGAAAGCTGCCTTAATTATACAATTATATTACGTACGTGAATAAATAAATAAACGGAGAACCGTACAATTTTTTTTTTTTTTTTTTTAATTTTATTTTTACTTTTTGATCGATCGAATTTTGGAAAGTGTAGGTACTAGGTACATCTATCGGGTAGTATATTGAAAGAACCGCTCGATTCATAAGACTCTGCTAGTTTTTTTTTTTTTTTTTCGTTCTTTGCAACCTATACAGAGTTTCACAGTTTACGAGAGGCTTTTTCGTTTTACGACACATCTTCCAAACTGTTACACATCTCTTACCGCAAAATTTAGGAGTTATAAAAAACGAGTTTAGCTGCTGCAGCTTTATATTACCGTACGAGGTACGTATATGTATATATATATTTAAGAATTGTTGTTTAAATAAATTGAAGAAAAAAATTAAAAACAAAAAAAATCTAAACCAAAATTGCCATTTTTTAGAAACTTTCTTTTTCCGTTCTGCATTTTCATCGTTTTTTTTTCTAATTTCCGTCCAGATATCATTATTATTCTCCAGTATATTCGTTTCCTGGATGCAAAAGTTTTAGACGTATAAAAGTTGCGAAAATGTTTACCCATGTACCGTATACTATGTATACGCGCGCGTGTCTATAGGCATACCTATATTTATTCATACACAACACACGTGCGGTGTGCGTTTAGTTTTTTTATTTTTTTCGTTTTCCGTTTTGTGTTTTTTGTTTTTTATTTTTATTTTATTTTTTTAATTGAGCGTAAAAAGAAACATAAAGTAAAACGGGCAACCGACCTGCAGGTGGGTAGGTATATAACTTTCCAATTACCGCCGAGCACCAGGTCCGTTCCTCCCCTCTATACCCCACAACCTACAAGCTACGCCAGTATTTCATTAATTTTAATTAAATCTAACCCGAGTTTTGGTATATACATATATACGCATATGGTGCACACGCAACCGCACGCTTCTGACCCGACGACCGACTTTTATAATACAAGAACCGTACGCGTCTCTTTGTATAATAATAATAATAATAATAATAATAAAAACGCAACGAAGAAATGAAGAAAACTGTCGTCAGTTTTCAATTTTTTGAAAGTTTCGATATGAGAATATGGCGAAAGAGAATAATAATAAAAATGAAATTTAATATATTATCAAACAGGATCTGGACTCGGGCGATAGATTGATAAATCATTTAGATTAGAGTTTGATAGGGTTCCAAGTGGCCACGAGTTATCTCTGATTTTGTGAACCACCTGTAGCTAGGAATATAGGGATCAGTAATTGAAATCATGCGGCATGCGTGTCACGTCAGCGGATCCCTCTGCCATTGCACCAGAGGCTTCCTAGTCGTCAGCATATTGTCGAACCGATCAATAATTGATGCACGGATAATCCGTCCATCGACTAGAGTGTATAATACATGGGGTTGCATAACTTGACCCAATATCACGACGACACGTACTGCGTATACGTATGCCTCGGTAAATAATTCGAAAGAATTTTTTCAAATCGATTCCAAATCGCGAAATTTCACTAGGTCAGCTTCCGCCGCGTCTGAAGACATTAAAAGCGTATGCTGTCAAATTTGAGATCAAGGAGCGAGGAGAGAGCGAGGTAAAGACAGCACGTGGAATTTAGTGCCGTGTAAGGTCTGGGTCCGACTTTTATCGGGCATAAAAGTTGGTTCTTTTAACTACGGAGACTGTTTAGACAGGGTTTAAAATTTGCAGAATTAGAGGCTGCAGCTGGCCGGGTTTATACGTGCGGAGACGATCATCGGGGGTGCGAAAAGTTCGCGCGGTTTTAATCCCCGACCTTTATAAACTATCCGGAATGAACGGATATCTGCACCTACAGGGGCTTGGGATTAACAATGAGTGACGAAATATCCTATACATGGCTCGCGTGTACATTGTTTTCAGGATTTATTCAAGCATGTCGGATCGGCGACGAGGGGAGGCCAGGGCACGAACCACCCTGCACCAGCCGACACACGCGGTATTAGACGGGATCAATTATTCCAGAGGGTACAGAGCGATGTCTTCCGCTCGTTGATCAAACGATGTGACGTAAAATATGAGTATAATTGTAGCAGAGAACAAAATACAAAAAAATAAATGAAAATCCAAAAAAAAATCAAAAAGCGAAGTCTACAGATTTTCCGAAGCTTCCAGGCACTTTTTCTTATTCTTCGAAATCCGTACAAAAGCTATCGCAATCAGTGAAAAGCTAGTTTTTCTCTTTCCGTGACGAATTTGGCGGAATAGTAATTAACGAGGCTGTAAAAGGGTTTATTTCTGACCCAATTGTCGCCGGTATGTATATACCGATAATCTGCAGTTGTTACATGACCAAAATCGAGGCTATCCGCACGTGGCGCACATCCGGTATCATCAACCTTGTACGGTGATCATTGAACAGTAAATAGCGAATAGAGAGCATTGAACAGGCACAATGGCCCTTGAGCAATTTCTGCTAATATACCATTATGAGGGGGTCGACGAAGGGTTGAATTTTTTTTATTTTATTTTTTTAACGAACGTCATGAAATTCTATATAAGGGAAAACGATGGGAAATTGGTTGCTTTTTTAGAAACACTTTTAACGCCCGTCTTTTTGAAAGCGAGCGAAGCGGAGTCGTCACACCTCACGAAGCTAGGTTTATACTAGAGTGAGTTTTATCCTCGTACACGTGTACCCGGTACGAATGAGCGGATGAATGACGAGTGAATGAATGAGCGAATGGTCTGGCCGGTGGAGTTCATGAGCAGCGACTATTTGCCGAGCGGGGTACGGAGGTCTTATCAAAGCTGACGATGAAAAGAAGGGAGGAAGCGAATAAGGGAGAAGGGAAGCCCTGAAATCTTTCGGATTCTCAAAATACCATCTTGATTCTTGACTTTAATGATTCATATCCCGAGGAATATCTCCTCCCCACGCGTACGCCCCGTCCCCCAAGCCTCAAAAGCTCGCTGAATGAAATCCCGACGCCATTCCACACAGTGGAGAGATACCTACCCCTATATCGCGCACTGTGGTATCGAACCTTTCGGTTATATATCTCCACGAAGACTGATATCAATTTGAGAGCCTATGTACCTGTACATATATAGGCATGATAAATTGATACTTGAACCGACGTGAAACTGAAGGAATAATTATAATTATAATTCCTACGTCATTTCCGTGATGACAATAATATCGAAATAAATAAAGAGGAAAAGAAAAATGAAAAAAATACTTTGACACGAACAAATGTGTGTTTGTCCTGTGTAGTCGCGTATATGATGTGTAGGTACACCCATACCAGTGGAAATCAGGTTGTCGGAAGTTATCCGGTTGTATTCCGGCACTCTATTCAATTACACCAGAGACCGGGTGGAAATCCCATGGCCTCAGGGTATAATACGTGTATAAATTGCACCTAGTATACACGCGAAATATACCATACATAAATAGAGCTAAACTCTCTCTCTCTCTCTCTTTCTCTTTCGTCTAGAAGTACACAAGTGTAACATGTATAGGTGTATATACAAATACATATCCCGTAGATCATTCGGTAGAATATATTTTCCATATATACCATGGATTAGGGATGCGATAATTTATACGTATGTATATCCACAGCTTGCGCGAACGTAATCCGTAGGTGTGTTATAAATTAGTTAAAAGTTTGTTAACTAATAATCATAGCTATTCATTCAGAGCCAATTACGGGGCGGGCGCTCCATCGGGCAAATTGGATCGTATAAAACTGTGCAAAAATTGTTGCGAGTTATGGTCGACGTGGGTTTTTGGGGTTCGTATCAGCGCAGCTCTTGGGTAGGGGTCGAAATCCCGAATGGAAATTGAAGAATTTCTGAAACATTCGGAATTTTCGAAATTCGGAACTTCGATCCGGCCCCGACTCCGTCCTATGAAGAGAAGATCGAGGGAGAGAAGGGGGTGGACTTGAAACATAGTAAAGAAAATACGATACGTGACAAAATCCGACTATATAAATCGTTGAGAATTTCAAAGATATGTATATATATACACATATATACATGTATTCGAGTAAAACAGTGCTACACAGAGCTGCCAACGAACGTTGCAGAGATCTGACGTGTGCCATCACGCCGTGTATTGATCGTCCGCTCAGCATCCGTGAGAGAGTAAAAGGAGAGAACGAGGGAACGAGAGAGAGGGAGATCTGCCACCGTTCTATACCTTCTATATATTCTACACACATACGTTGAAAGGTTCAGGCTCGTTACACATATACGAAATCTATGTACTCGGTAACCCCCAACCCTAAACCCTTAGCGATAGTATACGACGAGGCAAGTGAACCTCTTCAGCACACATCGTCTCTCCCTTTAGCCGAACATTGTAATTCCATGACATATCGTGTATAGAATTCGAGAAGTTCGATTCTTCGTCTTTCTTTCTTTTTCCTTATTTTTACCCTTTCGAGTTGTTTTTTTTTATTTTTATTTTTTTTTCGAAAATTGGAAACGCACGCGTGTCAGAGTGTCTCTTCAAATTATCCCGATGCTTATTATTCTCTTACCCGGGTGAATAGCGTTATCTTTTATGCAGCTGGTAGCCACATCGGGTTTATGTGCTTAGCGAGGTATATGTACCGCGTGTAGACACGTTAATAATTAACCAAACGTGGCTCATATTTGATGACGAATTGCTCCAGGGTCGTGGATCCCATTGTTCCCCGCTGATTGGATCTCGGATGTTTAAAACTACCGAAACCGAGCTTTTTCCCTCAAATTCCCACCGCGTGGAACATACTCGCTAATATGCTATAAAACGATCCTAAAATCACTGAGAATAATCCTGAGAACTTGATAAACCTCGAGTCTCTTACCTCCGCAGGTGAAAATTCCTCTTTCCCAGCTCCAGCTTGAAGACACAGCAATTAACCGGCTATAAAGTCTCGTCGTATTTTTCTAAATTTTTTTTTCACAGGGTTTAAGACGCCTCCGTCGTTTCACAGATCGTCGTATCCCGTCCCGACGACAGATGCAACGGTATAAATCGTCGAACCACAACGCGATTCAAGGATTCAAGGATATGAGTAGAACCGAACTGAGGAGACGGAGATCAGCGCGAATCAGTCGTCAGAATAGGGTTGAAATTTTCTTTTTTTTCTTTCAGATCACGTAAATCGGAGACGAACAACGATAAACAAAAAAAAAGGGGGTTAAGACAAATAGAGAGTTATAGATGTGATCTGCGGTGGGATATACGCAATAATTGACGCTACCAGAACAACGGTAGGAAACTATCGTGGTGGGGACTATTTTGGATACTGTGCCAAATAATCCTCCAATCAGAAGAGATCGGACCGCGAGCCGTGACCAGCCAACTGATGAGGTATATTTTGATACACCGTTTGTTGGCCGCCACTCTTAAAGTCCATTTAAATATCTATTTATAATACTCAAGCCTTAACCAAGGGTAAGAGACCGTACATGGGTATCCACTGTGCAAAACTTTCCGCATGACGCGTTTTTTTCCTTTTTTTTTTTTCTCCTCTTCAGGTTTCCTACGTTTCTGAAAAAATTTGAGACGGGTAGTACGTCACACGTGTATATAACGAAATTCGAAATGAACGTTTTTCGTTCACCCCTTAGAGAGCTAGAGGCAACGTTATAGTTTATTCGCAAGGCAGAGTGCAGATTGCGAAATTGACGTAGCTCCGCATATGCAGTACAGGGTTTAGAAAACAAGCCTCTGCGGTCGACAGAAGGGAAAATAGTATAGTGGAAACTGCGGGGGCGGAGTAGTACGAAGCCGATAATGTCAACCGTAATCCAACTGTACACCGCAAATACCAATACATTCGCCCCCACGTGTCTTCTTCGTACCGCACAACGTTCATATCCTCACGGTAGAGCGGAGGAAAGGGATGGAGCAAAGTGACCCGGACTGGACGTACGTAGCTGATATACATGTGTGCAGAATTCGAATCGAGGGCGAATTACTTCGGGAGATTGCGAAGACAAGGTGAGGAAAGGATCGGGACGGGATTAGTCGGAGATAACTGCGTCCTTAGCCCTTATGTCACGAAAGATCGATGATGGAATTGCGAATGAGGAATTCGTTGCGAAAATTTAAAGAAGTAACTATACGGGCCGGGATGGACTCGAGAAGTGTGAAGTGCCGAATGTCGAGTATGTATAAAGTAGGCTCTTGTGAATTTCGGTAGAAAATCTCGAACAGTGGATGTATAGGTGAGGTAAGGACGACAACGGGAACAGGAAGGTTCACACGCTTCCTTCCTTGCGCCACTTGACTTTCCTCACGGTCGGTCGGAGTTTATGGTGAAAGTAAATCCCCACCTCTTACATCCAGCGCTTCCTACTTCCCGCTTCCACTTTCCTCTTCCGCTTTCATCCGAGGTGTCACACAACTCAGCCTTATTGCCAAATCATCTCTGCGCTACAGGGTGGTAATTTTGACTTCCGAAAAAAAATAGAAAAGGAAGAAAAAGCCGCGGACGTATTCTGATTAGATTTTTATCAAATCCCAAGAATTCAAAAATCCGAAGTCATTTCATTTCCGAAGCGGCTGTAAGCTTCGCCTCCGAAATTTAGCGACTGGATCGAATTTTCTTCGGATTTTCAGTTCCTATTATATACCAAATTTCAAAATTTACCCCATGCAGGTATACCCGTCTTAGATACGGTATAAAATTAGGGTCAGTAATTTCTGAAAGTGGACGAAGTCTTCCAGACATTCGAGCCACTGGGACGCTATACACACTACTCTTAGGAGCGATAAAGCCAAAGAGGGACGACGTTCATCATCAGGGTTTCATTTAGCGAAGCATTAAATTTTAGAACGGTACGTGGCTCGCGTACCTCTCTCGAGGATTTCTCTCGATATAGAAGTGAGCCGCGATAGCGAGACGGGGTTGAAAAGTAGAAAATAGCAAAAAAACGAGAATCTCACCGGAGCAAGAATTTCCCGCGTAATTTTCCTTCTTCCTTCAGACTTTTTTCTTTTTCATTATTTTTTCATTATTTCCTTGCGCATTTTTTTCTTCATTTTTTTCAAATAATCGATAGACTAAGGTAACACACGGGAGCTCAGGTTATCATTAAAGATGAATTTCATTTCTCTATAATTTTTTATTTATTTTTTTTTCAATTTTTTGGGAAATAAATCACGCTGCTCTAGTGAGAATATAGGTATAGATTAACCGGGTGAATTAATTTTAGATAAAGTTAACGCGCTACGCGTGTAATCCTTGGCTTATATATACCATGGATAAAAGTTTTAGGCCTCTTGAACTTACTAATTATAAACATAATGGTGGATTTTCTGAACGGGCGTCAAGATTATTCCTGGAATAAAAAGAGCGTGCCTACCTCCCGGTAGACGCTTACGTACACATAGGTATATAAGGTAAACGACTGATTCGTATATTAACCGAGCGCGACTAATTAATTAGCGAGCTCCTTTTTCCACCAGCATTTTCTTCCACCCCTCGCTCCACGGACAGCGGTAAGCTTTTCGAACCGCTTAATTCAACTATCTTAAGAACTACTGTCTTTCATATACCCTCCCTGGAAGAATGAAACGAAAAATAAATAAATGAATGAATGAATAAATAAAATAAATGGAAATGAAGTAGAAGACAAACGCGAAAATAGAATTTAATATCAAGCTTCCCTGTTCTTTTATTTTTATTATACGACGAATATGCTGATTCCAGTATATCAAAGTGAGCTTTTTTCTCCCTCTTCTTTTACCATAAATAAAAAACGAAGCGAAAGAGAGCCTTTCGTATTTGGCATATAGATATATGCACGTATATCCTCGTTTTCTCACAGTCGTAATGACGAGTGAACTATCGGGAGGAGAGCTACTCCGACTGTTTACGTGAATTGTATATCGGTTCGAAGGGAAGGTGGGTAGGTACCCTTCAACATATAATTGTACAGCAACTCCACGTATATCCAATTATGCACTTCCTCGCTGACTAGCCATACTCCGAACTATACGGAGTATGGAAAGCCGGAGTACGCCGTGTTTAGTACCTAGTGAAGTTAGCTAAACAGAATTACTGCTCTCGTATACGGACTGCTTTGTAACATGGTTAAACTCCGAGTGTTATTACTGTGTAACACAAATTTCCCATTTCCTATACGAAACACGGAGTCTTCGTTCTCTGATTTATTCATATCGTTGATAGAAATGAAAAAAAGGATAAAAAACTAAAAACTAAACGCGACATATTCGATTCGAAATTCTTCCTTTGATCCTTCATGCTCGAATTCCAATTTTTTTTATTTTTCAAACAGTTTTCGAAAGCTCGAGCTCTTCAATGCCACCTCTGTTGCTGCAGTATTCATACAAGAGATTCCGGTAAGCCTCGAAACGTAGATGAACGTCTAATCCATTCGTCGTATTCATCCAGGCTCGCGAGCTTGCAAATGAGGAAGTAAAATGTTGGTGCAAGGAAGGAAGGAAGGAAGGAAGGATGAAAGGCGGCTAGATAGAAGTGTACCCCATTCTGCAGATGGAGGAGGGTTTAGGGTGCGAGTGAGTTGATCCTTGGCGGGGTAATTTCCATATCCCGTAACAGCAGCAGGAGCAGTACCGGCACATGGCGCGTTATAAATCAGGAAAAGTTCTTTCATGCGATTTGTTCGGATTGAATATACGCAGCTTTTCGCTTTTTACACGTTTTATCCCACACCATGGGGTAAATACACACGCCTTTTGCCTTCTATAAGAACGAAGCAAAGAGAGAGAGGGACTCGTGTGTGTAGAAGAATATCAAATATCCGCTTCTACCTTTACACGGAACTGTCATTCCCTCAATTTCCCGGTAACTGTAAATATGCCCTTCCGGTACCGAAGGGCGGGGGCTTATTAACCACCCTTCGTACACATGTATGGATTCGAAATTCGGTCCACGACTATAATTATTTTCAAACAATTGAACAATTTAATTTATTTACATATTGATATCGTTCCCATACATATACATATGCTAATTAAAATACGGCATCACGTATCGCTGCGAATTGCGACAACGATCGATTCTATGTCTAATCGAATAGCCTATTCGTGAGACATTTCGATTCCGTGAGGCCCAAAAAATTTCTTGGGAAAAGCTGCACCGTGGTTCAAAAATAATTTTTCATTCCATTAATTCCATCACAGAATCCGCAGAATTTGGTCAGAGGGAAAATTAACTCGTTAAAATTGTTGTAAGAGATCGTTTTGTGACACTCGAGTGTAGAAGAGAAATGAAAATTCATGATAAAAGCAAAAATGAAAATAACAAATTCTATAAGGTTCTGATTTCTATAGCGAATGAGACGCGCTAACGTCGAGAGATAAAAGCTCTCCTCGTACTCCCGTGTCAGTTCCACCTCGCCATTCGATTTCGCATTCTATTTTCGCCCCCTCTGGGTGGGTAGGTAGGTAGGCAGATAGATAGGTGGATAGGTATAGGTATGGGTATACCTACCTACCTACACGAAGTGGTATAACGTGGGTTACAGCGCGTAATTAGAGAGGACTCCGGTGACATATAATTAATTGTAGCGCTCCCATCAACTACCGGGGAAATTGTATTATAGTGCGCGATGTTCATGAGCAAATGAACGAACGAACGAACTAACCGACCTACCGTACATACCTACGCTGTCGCATCCCGTCCTCGAGGAACCATACACAGAGAATATGCGACCGCAGGAATCAGCGATACGTTTCCTTCCCTTTATCTCAAATTTTGGAAAAAAAAAAAAAAAAAAACGAGAGAAGAGAAAGAGTCTCACTCGCGAGGTATATATAGGGATCGTAAGACCGTACCTGATCCTACTTCTTCCTTGGTCTCTTCAACGTTCCATTCCGCGTGTCGATGATACAGCGATAGCTCGAGAGCATCGAGTCGAGAACTTTCCTCCTCTCGTCTTGACGGGTCGTTTAAAGTAGCTGACGGCACTTGACGCATTGATTATAATAGCTGCTGGTGGGTATATACGTATATGTGTTATACAGGTCGGTATATCGTTCGTACTCGCTGCGATACGGCGCAAGTATAAGTTCGAGAGCTTCGGAACGATCCGACACGTCCAGATTATTGATTGGTGAATAAAATTCGCGGACTAATTACGCGATATTTGATTTGATATTCTTTCTTCTTTTTTTTTTCTTTCTACACGGGTTTCAAAGACCTGTAAAAATACTGTAAATGGGACTTTGGAGCCGCGGGTATGCTATAGGCGATGAAACGAAACGAAACTACACTAAACGGTCCGGAATGGAATGAAACGAGACTAAAAGAGTTTGGTAGAAGATTAGAAATAAAAAAAAAAAAAAAGAGAGAAAAAGACGGAGAAGAAGAATAAGAGGAAGAGGAAGAGGAAGATGGGATCGGTCCGAAGAACGGTATATAACAGTATTTATAGTATGGATTGTGTCTGGTTGGCAAACAGCCATAGCTCGGATAGGTTGTCCATTGAAAGCGAATTAAGAGACGGATAGAGATGGACGTAGTTAAAAAGTACAGAAGAACTAAAAAAAAAAAGGAAACAAAAAAACGGTCAAGTTTCAATAGCGAGTTTACCGATTCTCTCATAAAATCGTTACAACTCCATCCTGATGCGACTTTTGCGGTATATATCGTATATAACGATGAATCAATTAACCGAATTTCTAACCAGGCTGATTTCTTCTCTCTCGGAAAATTCGGGTGTATTATAGGTATAAATAAACCACCGTCTCTCTCCCTCTCTCTTTCATCTATTTCTCTCGTTGCGAGGGAACCAGCTCGCTTTGAATTCTAACACGCGTTTGAAAATCGATATATCGAGACAAAACTGATCCTCGCGGGGTTTTACCAGAAAACCATCGAGCGTGACCATGAATACGTATATATATTTTCGGAGGGAGGATACGATTGTGTAAACAAAAAAAGAGAAAACAAAAAGGTCCAAATTTTCATCAGAAAAGTCGCAGAGGAGAGATTCGCGCATTGGCATCACTGGTCCAACAGTTTCAGACAATAAGCCCCACTCCGAAGCTTACATTGGGCATATAATGTCGGCAAACACTCTCCACTGATGCAGTGTGTCATCGCGAACGTTAGAGAAACAACAAAGTCAGGTATTCTCTCCGTATCCTTTGTCATGCTGCACTGACGCGAGAGTACACACGAGGAGTAAGGTGAAAGCGGTGGAGCGAGGTAAGACGTATAGAGACGCGTAGTTATCAAGGTGTATGTTCGGGACCAGAAAGCACACATATGTGTGTACACGTATGCTGCATCGAGTCATAGCAAACAGTGAAACACCGTAGCTGACTGTGCTGCTCAGGTGAGGCGACATCAATTAGCTGTTAGAACGCTGCGTGGAAGCCAGGAGGACAGGGAGCCGGGAAGCCTAATGAACCAATCTACTCACCTTGAACATACAAATACAGAAATACACACGAGTATTCGTTCAGTGGCAGCTGCTGATAGCGTAATGTTCGGGAGAAAGAGGACGTGGGCTTGTCTGCTTGTCATAGAAGAGACATGGACGGTTCTTCGATCGGAGAACTGGACCTCGAACTTATCCATTCGTTTCTTGATGAAAAACTGTGAAGACGGGTCTCTCGAGATAGAAATAAATGGAAGTTTCCTAGCCAGAGGAACGAGAGGAGAGAATAGACGAAACACGTTAGACTCGGTCAACTGGATATGAGGGTATAGAAGAAATACTGCCGGACGATTATATCCGGTTGAACAGCCGAGATATCCGCGTTTCGAAGCGGTTCGACCTCCGTCAGAGTGTGCAACTATGAGCTGCCTTGTGTTATACTTCGGAAAAGGATAATTGAGTTCGAGTTTCGACTCGGTTTAGCTGCGTGGTCGTTTTTATTTATTTTTTATCCGGGGAACCAGTTCTCACAGGGATGAGAATGTCTCCGGTTTAACCCTTCCCTTCCTTCGGAGACTGGCTCAGAGATATTTTCCCAGTCCTTGTACATCCACCGTCGAGTATAACAGCCCCTGCTGCTGCTGCTGCTACTGCAGGACCTGGCCGCTGACAGAGGCGAGGATCCCACTCAAAAGTTTCTCTCAAACGGTCCTCGAAAAGGCCTTCAGGGCTTCGGGACTTCGTCAATGACTAGGAAGACTATCTTCACTTTCGGTAAGGCGTTTTGTCCTCGGAGAAGGCGACACCTCTTCACCAGCCGGGTAGGATCTTCCGAAGAACTGCAGCGACTGACACGGCGAAAATTCTCTTTTCCTCTCTTCATCGTCGTTCGTATAACAGAACTTTCAGAGTCAGTCATAACCCGGAAACCAATGAACGTATTGATTTGATTGACGAGTCGACGTCCTGCAATCCACGTTTCGACTCACTGCTACGGCAGAAATCAACCGTCGAAAATTCAATCTGATTCTAAACTGAACAGGACGGTTTTCGTCAGCCTGTGCTGCACACCTCGTCTATCTGACAGGCTTTAGCCATTGTGACCGAATCTGGGACGCGAAATTTGATCAAATTTAAAGAACTTTACGATACTGTCTCATTCCCAGGCCTCACAGCCTCCGAGGCAGTCGATTTAAGGGAAAAATAAGGAGAATCTGGGTCTAGATATAAGGGATTTTTGAAGGGGGTCGAAGGATGTACAAAATGAATCCGCATTTTCGGGAGATCCGATAGTTTTCATCACCAAACTGTTTTCTGGGAGAAATGATTGTAGTCTAGTTCACGTTTATGGGATACCCCAGATTTCAGTGTGTTTAAGAGAACAGGGGTTTCTCTAGCTCTCAGGGTCTGGCATACTGGGTGTACAGGTACGCATAGTGAGCGAAACTTCTACCATACACCACTGCCTCTATAGTCACTTGGCAATTTCGTACCAGTTCAGAGAATCCGGGTCTTTGATGCTCAGCGATTGGCATCCAGGCCAATGAACGTATTAATCTGGTTACCCTTCTCGATCCAGGTATAGGTACGCTCGGCAGAAAACCAAGGCTGCATGGAATTGCGTACACCTACCTATACGGCCATGTTATCCACACATATACGTACCTGTATATAATACATGTGTGTCCCTGCAAAATAACTACAAAGAGAAATTCACCGAACGGGCGGATGACCACCTTTCCACTTTCCTACCCCAAGCAACAGCTTCCTACCTCCTTTGTACCTTCTTCGGTAAGATGTGTGTGCATCTACGTACGTATACACGTGTTCCAGGGTCTCGTGTCTCTATTCCAGCTCTTGTTTATACCTTGTACAAAATTTAGAACGACGTAGCTAGCACCAGTTAGACCATTCAGGTGGAACCTGACGCTCCCTAGCAACGCACGGTACGTGGGTATGGGTACAACGTGCGTATGCGACATGTTTCGAGACCGAGATTTTCCGATCGAAGTACAGAGAGGACCGGAAAGAACGAAAAAAAGGAAAAAAATAAAAAAATAAAATAGAAGTAGAAATAGAATGAAACGGAGTCGTTCTTTCGATTCGGACGAGAATTAGATACGACGGATAAAAATACACGGGTTAGACAGCTAAGGGTTGAAGGCAACATCGAAAGGAAACATTTATTGAACGTTATTGAATACAAGAGCGCCTTGGGGTGCAGGTCTCTCTTCGTCGCGTAAGCTTTCCGATAACTTCATCATAATTCTCTAAAAGGATCCGCTCCTCGCTATACGATCGCTGGTGGAAGCTCTAAGCCGTCGAGTCGTGTCGCGTCGTGTCTCATGGATGCCAGGGTGGTTTTATCTCCGTAAATTTTCTTACTTACGGTTTTAGCGACGTGTTAGAAAAAATAAAAATAAAAAATGAAAGAAACGAAAACTTCCCCCTTCGCGTTTTCATTCCAAATGATAATAATTCGCAACTCTGACTATTTCGCGTACACATGTGTCTCAATTCTTACACAGATACCTAAAACTCGATGCGGAATTTCTCCCGACGATTTCTCCTAACTCTGTAGCAAAATAAGAGGAATAGGAACTGAGCAAAATGAGATAAAAAGATTTCGCACACGTGTGCGAGTCGCTGCGGCATGGGCATGGGCAGGCAGACCGAATATCGTACGGTACGGGCACGCCATCGATTCCCTCGTAGGTTAAAGTGTGCGCCGTATATCTCGCTCGGCGTATACCAGCGAGAGGATCATTGCCAAAATAGGACAGCCCGAACAATGCCTCGGACGAGTATCTAAAATAATCTTAGTTCTCTGCTCAAGCGACCGACTCTTTCGTACACTTACGTCTCTGCCGCTGCGCTGCACATTGCCGAGGAGTCGATGCACCCTCAACTTGACAGTTTAAAGATCGAAACGCGGAGCTAGAACCACGTGGGGTTCTACCCGAGGGATTTTAAGTTTTCCTTTTCTTTTTTTCTTACAAAATTATAATTTTGTTCTATCATTTCGTATCACGCTGATCGGATACATCGGATCATAGCTGTTGAATCTCCTTTGCGTCACGTCCGTTTCGAGTATTCATACAGCTACACGTATATCTACTCGTACGCGACGTAGACTCCGGATTTCATAATAATACGGAAATGCGACAGTTATTGTATCTCTCACTCCGTATACACCCCGGTACTGACTGAAGAGTGAAAAAACCGTGGAAAAGAAGGAAAAAAAAAAACAAATTTCGCGACTCGGTTTGTAGGATACATACACGCGTGCCATTTATTGTACTTTTACTGACACGCTGGAGCGTATATGCGAGACGCGTTTATACCCAGTACGCATCTGCATGCGTGTGTAATTCATAATGTATGCATGCATATGTACACACATGTACGTGTGGGCATAGGCACACCTACGTGTCTATACCCACTATGTAGAGTAAAGGAGCGAGTGAGCGGGAATCTGCAGCCAAGCCTCCGCTCGAATTCTCCACATCGCTGATTCCTCTGGCGTGGCAACCGACGACGACGACGACGACGAACCTATGTCGTTTGCTGTTTACAAGACCGGAGCTAACGCGGTGGTAGGATACCCACCTCGGCTTTATGGCTATACCCACCATAGCTATACCTCCTATATACAATTTGGGTACACAGAATGCGTCAGCGTGTACGTGTCTCGTTTTCACGAACTGAAACGAAATTTTTCAGTCCCAATTACATCTTTAAATCAATGACAAATTTTCATCGCGTTTAGTCGTCGAATTTTCATCATTCCGATGAAAAAGATAAAAAAATAAATAAAACGAACTTTGGAAACGTTTTTTTCATGTCGCCGAGCATACGTCTTCATCTTTCGCAATTTGGTATACGACACATGCACTCGTATGCACATGTCGCTGTATAGTCACGCTTTCTGAACCGCCTCGTTAACCGGCACATATGCACACATCGGTGTACCCATGATACGCTAGCTGGTGCACACACATGCATGTATATCATGCATGAATGCATGGCTACCGATGCAAAGGATTATAGTGTGGTATATCCAGTCGCGAGGTTGCTCTTCCTCCTTTTTCAACATTAGATATGAATTAAAGTGGCCCAGCTCGAAGAAGGGGTCGGATGTGAACCAAAGTCCGTGGATTACAAGAATGCGATTAGTTCCGAAAATGATTGGAAACGTAGGATTTTCGCTTCGATTTACTCAATTCCTGATCACCGAGCTACTGCGGAGTATATCATATGATTTACCAGATCTTGGGTTATCGCGAGAAGGTCATGTCCACTATCGTCGTAATTCGGAGCCAAGATCCGAACGGAGTTTCCTCCTCTCCACGCATACGTGCTGCTGCACTTCCGCAGCGTCGGACCTCTCAGCTCGGACGTTTATCTCGCGGTTTTCTAATTAGAGCCGTACACCTGACCCAGATAATGCACAACGCGGATTATAGAAGAGAATATGACACAAACCTCGCGGAATAGGGTCACGCGTGTGTGGCTGCCGATTGCGAAGTGCAGCTGTATACCATAGCAGCCCACAATACGCAATAGAATAAAGAGATATATCGAAGAACGTGAGTACACACACGTATGAACCGTAAATTTTATTTATCATTTCGCCAATATGCGAATCGCGAAAATATTTACCGGTGGTTCGAACCTGGGTGGATATAGTTGAACGTACGACAACCAGAGAACGCTACTTTCCAAATAGGGAAATTTCTTGGCTGGGTTGATAATCGCGAAAACGTGATTGCAGACAGGCGATGATTCATTGGAAACGATTAGCGCGATTCTAGGACTATAAATTTGGGGAAAATTTGTAGACCACATATTTCTGGTGTAAAATACTGTAAGGTATCGATTCACACCTACGCGCACGTTTGCATGTGTGTGAACTTATTTGTTTCTGATAGATGGAATCTGGGATCACGAACGATAACTGCAATCTGCAAGTAGGGGATCGTGGGAGAAAGTGAGCGCACATTTTCATTACTGTTAGTTTCGGTCAGTATCCGGTCGGGATTTTGGTTGCTGAAGATCGCTGGCTACGTAATCGCCGGTTTTTCATATTTTCCTTCGTTTTTACGCAACCCATCCGGCCGATGATAATAATCGGACAATAATTACGGCAGAAGTACGCGAGCGTGCGGTTCAGTCGTAGTTACATAAGGCGAAAAACAACTGGAAATTTACCGGCACTTCGATATCACGCACCGAACTCGACTGGTGGTCTGAAAGTCATGGCGTGTAATCTCATCGATCATACCGATATCTACGATCCGGAAACCGCCGAGTATCTCGACGGGGAATTCGCTCGATTGAAAGGTACGATTGGAATCGATACAAATTTTGAAATTCCTGTTCTTTACTTTTTTATCGAATTTTCTCGCAGGCAATTGCTACCTCGATCACGCAGGAGCTACGCTATACTCGAAGACACAGATGGAAAATGTTGCCGATGATCTTTGCTCGGCTATTTATGGAAATCCGCACTCGCTCGGTACCGCGAGTAAACTCACTCTCGACGTTATTGACCAGATTAGATTTAGGTGACGTATATAAGTACACATAAACACGAGCACGCGGGTTGATAGCGCTTAAACGTCGCTCGTATCCCTACTTGCGTCATAAATTGCGTATCATGTGTGTTGTTCGATTTACAGAGTGCTGGATCACTTCCACACGAACAGCGACGAGTACAGTGTCATTTTCACCTCGAGTGCTACGGATTCTTTGAAGGTTTTATCGGACGCCTTCGATTTTTCGCAATCGGGAAATAAACCGGGTGGAAATTTCGTCTATCTCGAAGACAGCCACACCTCGGTTCTCGGCATGAGAGAAGTCGCGGTTAAAAAAGGCGCCAGGGTACACTGCCTAGGGCACCGAGAGGCCTTCAGACTCTTTGGAACCGCTGGAAAAAGTCCGCGAATTAATACCACCGGGGATAATTCCCTCTTCGTTTATCCCGCTCAGTGCAATTTTTCGGGATTAAAATACCCCCTCGATTGGGTAGAAAAAAACCGCGAGAATCGCGCCCTTGATTCGATCGTTGGCTACGATCGTTCGCGGTGGTTTACGCTGCTGGATGCGGCCAGTTTCGTACCAACGAACGATTTAAACCTCGCGAAATGCTCGCCGGACTTCGTCTGCCTTTCGTTTTACAAAATATTCGGATATCCGACAGGAATCGGGGCTCTGCTGGTCAAAAAATCGGCGGAGAGCGCCCTGACCAAGGTTTACTACGGGGGTGGAACGGTCGAGATCAGTCTCAGCTCCGAAATGTTTCATGCGAAACGGCGCGTTCTTCACGAGAGGTAAATCGGCGAGAAAGTAAATCGGGATTCGGCGATTCTAAAGAGACCCTGAAACCCTTATTTCCGCAGGTTCGAGGACGGCACGCTCTCCTTTCTCTCGATAATATCCCTCCGCCACGGTTTCGACGTCCTGGATAAGATCCCGATGGAAAAGATAACCCAGCACGTGTTTTCCCTGGCTAGATACCTCCACCATTCTTTGCTCGTCCTGCATCACAGCAACGGATCGCCAGTGGCCACTTTGTACGGAGACACAGACTACGAAACGGAGGAAACCCAGGGCGGTATAGTGGCGTTCAATCTGCTCAGACCAAACGGGGAGAACGTAGGATTCGTCGAATTCTTAAACGTCGCAAATCTGCACGGTATCCACGTGAGAACCGGGTGCTTTTGCAACCCCGGAGCCTGCAGAAGGCACCTGAATTTATCCAACGATAAATTGAAGGAGAACTTCAACGCCGGACACGTTTGCGGCGACGAGAGAGATCTCATCGGGGGCAAACCTACGGGTGGAATAAGGGTGTCTTTCGGATACATGTCCAGAATTTCCGAGGTCAATTTCTTGCTCAGCGTTATAAAAAAGGCGTTCCTTAAGGGGCCGGAGGTCACTAAGATTCCAGACTGGTGGAGCCTGAGGGAACGCGGGATAAAAGCAGGGGGAAAATCCGGCGACGATAATTTGGGGGATTTTAATGGGGCCGATTTAGACGCGGTGAAAGATTTGGGAAATTTTATTGCCGGGGAGGAGGAAGTCGAAGACGTTTTAACGGGAACGAGAGCCGATTCGGAAGAGGAACCGTTCAGACTTAAAAGACTGTTTATATATCCTGTTAAGTCCTGTGCGAGCTTCGAAGTTAAGGACTCCTGGATTATTGGGGACAAAGGATTAGCTTACGATAGAGAATGGATGATAACGACCCCCGCTGGCGTCTGTTTAACACAAAAACAAGAAATTAAACTCTGCCTAATTAAACCGAGCGTTAAACGGGCGGAGAATTTATTGGAACTGAGCTACCCTGGTGAGTGAAAAAGAGAAAAGCGGGTAAAAGGATCTTTCGGAGACCATATATTTGTACTTTTTTGATTTCCCCGTTTAGGAATGCCCTCGATAAGAATCCCTCTCAAAGATACGTCGAAAGAGCTAGAAGAAAGGAGCGGGGCTCTTTGCAGAAGTAAAATATGTGGCCATAAAGTGGAAGGGATAGACTGCGGACCTGACGTTTCGGAATGGCTAAGTTTAACTTTAGGTCGACCAGGGCTTAGACTGATGAGACAAAATAGCGAGGCGAAAAGTGGCCAAGGTAAAGGGAGAAAGAAAAGGAACAAAAGTATACAGGAATCTCTTTAAATCTTTGGGCTCGGAGTTTCTCTTTTGATTTCCTCCAATTACTTGATTAAATTTTTTTCCTTTTTTCCTTCGCTTCTTTCGCAACGATCGAGTGATCTTTTATTTCAGTTAAAAGAATACCGGAGATAGCCTTCTCGAGTCAGGCTCAATACTTGCTGATAAATGAATCCAGCATCGGATGGCTAGCCGAAAAAATTCCCCCCGATTCTGGGTGCGATAAAAATACGATTTTGGACAGATTCAGAGGGAATATCATCGTCGATGGGTGCGAACCGTTCGAAGAGATGAAATGGTCGAGTGTGAGAATAGGAAGAGCTAAATTCCAGGTGACGTACTCGTGCTTCTTTCTTCTCAGTTCGTTAAATAATACGAAATAATATCAAATTTGAATTTGAACCATTTTCGATTTCTCTTTAAGGTCGATGGGCAATGCACGAGATGCCAGATGATCTGCATAGACCAAAACACAGGGTCTAAGACAGTCGAGCCCCTGCGTACATTGGCTGAAGAATTTCATGGAAAAATGAGATTCGGTATTTATCTGAGCAGAAAAATGGGCGAAAATGTTCTTCTCAAAATCGGGGACAAAGTATTTTGTCAATGAAATGAATTTCATCGTGATTATTATTGATACAGGCACAAATTGCTACAAGACAGTATATCGCATAAACAAATTACAGGAAGAAATTTTTCTACACGTGTAAAAAGTGGTTTTTATTCATGAAATCGAACAGTTTATGGGCTGCTCCTTTTTAATTAATCTCATCGGTTCTCCCCGGGAAACTTCTTGGGCTAGATCAGCCACCGCTTGGTAATCTGGAAAAGCCATTGTCTGGAGTTTCGAGTATACCAGTTGATCGTTCATTTGAATTTCGAACGAAGCTGAAATTAGATATCGAATATGAATGAATAGGAGAAACAAATGCGTGGCGAATCGATTCAAATTTCAAATTTTCGGCATATAACGATACTCAAATTTTTCTCTCGCCAATTAAAACTAAGAACTAGTCTTTTAAGCCAAATTCAAAAAATATCTAGCCTTGTCTCCCTTCCTTTCCGGTAATTTCAACTTCCGGTAAATCTTTACGAATTATTTCCGACATTTCTAAAAATTGTTTCACGTGCCCGCAGGAACCACTGCAATTCAACATCGATTAGAATTAAATACGGAAGAGTTTTTCTTCCGTTGAGGTTATACGCTACATGGTCTCATGTTTCGAGGTTATGTTACGCTGGGTTTGATACTTGAATAAGTATAGCCAGCCAGTCTGTTACATAAGTTAAACTATATTTATGCTCAAACTCACCAGTACTCTACATTTATCTTGACGTTTGTCATGATTCAATTATCGTCAAGGTTTCGACAATATTTAATCACTTTATCATTGCGCTGAGATAAACGAGGGCGAATATAGGACACGGAGATCGATCTTACACGACCGAAGTCAAACTTACGATAAAACAGGGAGCATCAATGCCGGGGAATTACGCAAATACGAATTTATTCAAAGTCCAGATCGAAAGTCGTTGGATTCAATCCTTGAAACTATATTTCGTCTCTTTTGAGAGACTAGAAACTTCGATTTTATGAATAATTAAACTGAAATGTTTCAAAGATTGTAATTCTACGACACGCCTTGTTGCATGCAACCCGAATACCATTCATGTCTCCATAATTTCTTAAATTGCGGAATTTTAGGCGTTGTTAGTGGTATTTCACTTTTCCGGGAAAAGTTGTTCCTCACAATTGAATTGCTCTACTAATTTCATTAATTGCTCCGATCTCGTTTCAAAGAAAAATGAGAAAAACAAGATGGGAAAATTTCATGTCAGCGTAGCCCCAACTTTGGGTTTTGACCAAACCGATGGGTATTCTTACGCCTTATAATTCACCAAATAATTGCTATGCAATTACAAGTCATTGACGAACTACATTTACCGCTGAAATTGATGCGCCTTGTTATACACAACTTGCCAGGCATTGTTGCGATCTGTAACTCGAAGTGGCGTACAATAAGGCGCACCAGGGGTGAAAGTAGTTCTTTGAA
Organism: Tenthredo distinguenda; assembly: GCA_947538915.1. Classification (NCBI taxonomy): domain Eukaryota; kingdom Metazoa; phylum Arthropoda; class Insecta; order Hymenoptera; family Tenthredinidae; genus Tenthredo; species Tenthredo distinguenda. The sequence goes on from OX384533.1 coordinate 2,041,056, forward strand.
TCGACCGCGAGATGGCGATACCATTTTGCACCCCGTTGACGGCAATGATCAGGCAAAGAGTAACACTGTCCTAAGATAAGAACATCTGATGTGGGGTCAGTGGCCCTCGAGGCGTCAAAGGGTTCGCATGAGAGCTGCGTTAACGATTTATCACTGTTATAGACGACTAATTAGAAATACTTTGAACGGAAAGAGGTTTTTGAAAGATAGAGAATTTACTCATTGACGAAATAATATGCTTTTCATATAGTTTTGGAAAAATACGTATTATTGTAGGCAATAAAAGTAATGACAAAATATATTTTCGAAGAAACAACCTGTCAGAAATCTCAGGCATAAGTCTTACTGCCTTTAATTATTCTGACCCCTAACTCAAGAGCTAATGTCTGCAGCAATTTTAACGATTTCACTATATTGATCGATTCCTAGTAAGAGTTGTTTGAACGTAGCGTCCAAACAGCTAGGGATAAAAATAGATGAATAAAAATTTGAGGAAACAAGTTTTCTCCAAACTCATAACATAATCAACCACGTCAAATATTCAGAGACGATAAATTACCAGTGTAATAATAATAGAATTAATATGTTAGAGATAAATTTAGAAGAATTATTCAACATGACTTTAGGCCATTAAATTTTACACACACACATACACACGCAAAAAGACGAAGCATCAAAAATATAGTACAAAAATAAAAGCACAAAAAATAAATAAATGGAGGACAACGAAGACGAGCCTGAAGACGTGAGGAAAGCTACTCCCGTGGCAGGTGAAATTGAATCAGGAAGAAAGGATGAGAAGGCAGGAGATCCGAAAGCGACTAGAAGCGATAAGAAAGATGCCAAGAAATCGTCGCGGTGCGACAAAGATGCTAAAAAGCCGACAGTAAGTAACGTAGATTGGAAAATGAACGATTTTTTTTAATGATGACTACCGTAAACTGAATTGTATGTGAGAATTATCGACGTTTACAAACAGCTGGCAAAGTCCGAGGCGGATTGTTGTCGTAGTAAAATAACAAAGCCGACGAAAACACCGAAAATGATGTCCGTCATGGTCTATTCTCCGCCATGTACTCTTCCAAGACTAGAAATAATCCCTCGACATTGTTTGTCGAAGCGAGAATATATCGATATACTCGCTTCCCCGAGGTGAATACAGTTATCCACGTTTTTGTCGCAAAGATTATAGTTCAGAAAAAATGAAAACTCGACCACTTGGTGTAATTTTACAGCCGAAAATGTCCACTGGAATGTTTTGGGAAGACCGTAGTTAGAAAAATTCGCCCGATATCGGCGCGAATGAACGAACTAGCTCAGCCAGCGAGGCGACTGATAGTTGGCACCTTGAAGGAACGGGGTGAGACGCTTCCTCCGGAAATGATAAGCAATCTTGTCAAATCGATCGAGGGTAGTGCCTGCATGACGCCCGAGTAAGAAGCCGAAAAGTTAATCCCCGTAAAATCGAAGGAATGAATTAATCCAATAATTTCCTTTATGTATTCTGGCCCCTGCAGACAAGCCGAGAAATATTTCCGGGACAAAGAGCGCGAGAAAGAACGAAAGGTGGGAAAAACTCACGGCAGACAGAAGTGCAAAGGAAAGTCAAAAGGAGATCAGTGCTCGTCACAGCTTGACAAGGAAGCAGTCATGTGTCAGTATCTGATGGCTGAAAGATTTGTGAAGAGTATTCTTAGGTGGAAATGTCCTATTCCGGTCGAAGAGTTCCAAGATATTGCTGGTGTTATACTACGCAGACTTAGCTTCGTTTTAGAGTACACACCGATCGATGGACAGGACTCAAAGTCACAGCAAATGCGGTTTCTTGCTGATATAATAGCTTGCTGGATTTCTGGGGTGCTTTTCGAGGTAGCTGAAGAACACAAAAAGGAAATCGAGGAGGAATCGATCGCCCGTGAGAAAGAGCAGGAGGATGAGGACGAAGAAGACGAAGAAGAAGGTGAAGAGGTGGAAGAGTTCGCGGAACCTGTCCAGGAAACTGACGATGATGAAGAAGAGAAAGAGGAAGAACGGGCGATTCAGCAGGAAAATGAAAAGGAGACCCAGGATTCTGGAACTAAAAAGGGGAAAGATGGTGACAATGCAGCTAAGGCCCCGGAAGATTCAGTTGTGGTTAAAACCGAGCCTTTGGATGTGGATGACAATAGTTCCGAAGCGTTGGTGAACCAAGAAGAGGCAGATAAAGAAGCTGAGAAGAGATTGATGGAAAATCAAAAGAAAATACAGGAACAAGAAGAAGAACGGGCGCGAAAAGAGGCCGAAGAAAAGGCTAAGATGGAAAAAGAGGAGGAAGCCAAACGGAAAAAAGAAGCTGAAGAAAAGAAGCTGAGGGAAGAAGAAGAAGAACAGAAGAGGAAGAAGAAACAGCAGGAGGAAGAGGAAGAAAACAGATCGAGGATAGAGGCTGAAGAAAAGAAGAAGAAGGAACAGGAAGAAGAAGAAGAGAAGAGAAAGAAAAAAGAACTGGAAGAAGAGGAAGAGGAAAAAAGAAAGAAGCAAGCCGAAGAAGAGGCGAAGGAAAGAATTAAGAAAGAACAAGAAGAAGAGGAACAGAAGAGATTGAAGAAAGAACAGGAGGAAGAGGAGGAGAAAAGAGTCAAGAAACAACAGGCAGAGGAGGAGGAGAAAAGAACGAAGAAAGAGCAGGCAGACGAAGAAGAGAAAAGAAAGAGACAAGAGCAGGAAAGAGCAGAAGAAGCCAGGAAAAAGAAAGCAGCTGAAGATCAGAAGAAGAAGAAAAGGGAAGAAGAAGTCGAGCTGAAGAGAATAGGTCCGAAAAAAGCTATCGAGGGAATCGGCGACGGTGAATTGTTCAAAACCGATCTGCCATTCGTGACATTCGGCAAGATACTGGACACTGTCTACGACATGTTAGAAGAGGAGCCCGAAGGCGACGAGACTGATATAATTCACAACCGTATTCAGCGATCATTATACGAAAAGTTTGCGCGACTGATCGAGCTGGAAGCCCCAGATTCTCTGACAGAGAACCTGAAGGATGTCGTGGACGTATTCGCAGGAAAAGCAGCGAATTGGGTGAAGCGATTGCTAAAAGATTCGGAGCTGAAATTCATGAACGATAATCCGGCTGAAGTCGAGTCTAAAGAGATCAGGGACTGGGGAAAATGGATTGACCAGGTAACTGACAGGGCTGGGGATTGGGCCGATTGGATTCACCGCGTTGTCAACGAGGCTGAGGAAAAATCGGCAACTATTGTGCACAGAGGCGATTGGCAAAATTGGACCAGCGACATGGAAACAAACGCGCTTTTGTGGAGACGATACTATCTCGAAACCATTCATCAAGCTCATCACAATAAGATGATGGTCGCCGACAGACCCGTTGTTAAAACCGGGCTTTCAGCCGACGAGGAAGAGATGAATAACACAGATTTAGCCGCTTAGATTTCCTCTGAATTGTCTTATCAGATAATGTGATAATCCGTGATGACGTTGAGCTCGTGTAAAATAAATTGTGAAAATTTAAAGACGAGCAGTATTTTTCGGTTTAATTACCGATTTCGGGAATTTTCGAGATCTCAAATGACTGCGATCGCTATTTTTCAACGCTATGTGCAGTTTCGACATCCTCTGAGGCTCGTTGACCCGAGTTCATTGAGCTCCAACCTTTCAAATAAAAGCGTCAGCGAATATTTTAGCAATTTCCGCAGCTCGGAAATCGGGGCGATCCGCCTGCGTTTGAATTTTCGAATCGGTGATAGAGAATGATTAATGAATACTTGGGAATGTGGGTATCTGCAGGTGGCTATTTTTCTCTCATACCTATACGCAGATTGGGGATACGACATCAAAGTTTGGAATGTTAAGCGCACGGGTATATCTCTAGTGAGAGTCAAGGCAACTTTCTACTTCCACCTTTCTACCGGTTACTCTGAGCCGTAAAATTCGAACGTTAATTATTTTCCCGATGTTGAAATTGACACGGGGTATCAATACTGCGATAAAAAATGGCCATGAAGTTCGTTGCCAAACGCAGTGACGAAATTTTTGTCGTCGTACCCCCTGATCGAAGATCTTTTGCAATTATCGGCGAAGTTCTATCGTCAGTACACTCAGTTTGCCCGGGATTTATAAATCGGCGATCGATAGCTCGAGGAGAAAGTAACTCGCCGTGAAAACTATTCCTGAAGGTTGATCAACGGCACAAAACCGCTTTACTTTCTTTTCACAAATTTCACGCTCTTGTATGCTTGGCTTTACATCACGTGTCTATACGCTTAGAACTGAACACGGAAAAATTTCCGAATATTAAATCACTGATTGCAAATTAGCTTTCAGTGCGGAGATTGGCTACCCGCAAACAGGAAATAAGAGAAACTCATACTGCTATAGAAAAGATGAAAATATTATCCTACGTTACGCTGTTTCCGGGGTGGTGGGAAGATTAGCGTAATGAACTTTTCGCCTTTTTTTTTTAGCCGATTCAAACGTTTCTATTACGTTACGCGGAGTGAACTTCCTGAGTACAGAGTCAGTGTCATGAGAAAAAATCAAGACGCCTGTATCTAATTAAAAAGAGCCATCGGAGACTCTCTTCTGTAAAGGAGCGTTCCGGTACGGCCAGCACATTGACCTACTGTCGCAGATTCAGCGCAAACTCGACGTAACACGAGACTCAAGTCCAGTCGGTCGAGTGCCGCACAACGGGACTTGATTTCACAATAAATATCAAAGTAGGAAGTTCCGATGTACGAGTATTACTATACGTGATACGTCCACACGCACGAGCCTACGGAGTTACGAGAGGCCAAAAACGCGGCTTTGAGAAACGTACGGATGTTTTTTTCCATACGTAGGGATATTGGGTCACGTATATCCATGGGGAAAGTCTCCCAAATTTCCTGTCCGTTTGCTACATCGTTTTTTTCCTTTTTAATTAATCTTGGCCAATAAAATCCGATAGAAAGATCATCGGCATTTACGTAATACGAAGTTTGTCGATTTAAGTTTAGATTCTAGAAAGGAGAAAGTCGTCGGAAAAAAACAACTCCGGAGGAACTAGATCCGTCGTATCTAAGTCTGAGACTGTTTTCATATCTAGTAATTATTATAAAAAGGAGCATAACGAGATCCGAAGCTTTTTGCGCGGACCTAACTACCCTGAAATCTGATAACCGATAATTGGTCGAATGAGAAACGCTCCGAACGGAATATGCTAGCCGAAAATGTATCCTGACCTAGAGTAAGTGTGCCAAAGAAATGGTATAGCCGAAGGCTTCTAAGTCAGCTGGAGCAATAGCTGCCTTTAACTCTGTATACCGAAAGGTGGTCGAGGAAAGAGGAGTCCGTGACATTGCGCGCGCGCGCGCGCCAGTGCAGTACAGTGCTTTTCCGTAAGTAACTGGGAACAGACAAGGCGGCGATTCATCGACCGGTCGATGCCGCCGTGCCTCAACCGCGTCGTTTTCTATTCTGTCAAATTTTCACCGCACGCAAAAATTCGCAGGATAAAAATTGCGGGGAAAAAGCGCGAAGCTTTAATCGAAAACGATAAAAAAAAAATCGAAAGAAATCGTCCCTAACTAATCGACATAAAATTCAACCATCGAACGCATGAACGTAACACCACGCTGTCGTAATCCCTCAATCACGTGGCTGCACTAGTTACTGATAGCGCGTATCAGTACCGAGTAGTACGTCGGTGACCACAGTCGAGTTGTATCCTCAGCGATTGGCGAAGCTCGAATAAATTCTCGCTTTTCGAAAACTGGGTTGTAGACTGATTCACCATGACATTAACGTGCTGGGAGAAGATCAGCATTGTGATAGTGGCCGCAGTCGGACTTCGCTTGGTAATCAGAGCGACTGGATTAGCTTGGAAAAAATTAATCGCCCCGAACCTGGGCCTGGGTTTGGACGTTGCATCCCAGGGTCGATGGGCTGTGGTCACTGGAGCGACCGATGGACTCGGTAAAGCCTTCGCCGAGGCTCTGGCCGCCAAGGGTTTGGACATATTGCTGGTTTCTCGGTCCCAATCTAAGCTCGAACAAGTCGCTTCGGAAATGAAGCAGCGATATGGTACAGAGATCAGAATATTGGAGGCCGATTTGACCCAGGGACAACCAGTCTACACCAAAATCGCCACCAGCATTGAAGAGCTTGAGGTAGGTTCTCCCGATTCCACCTGAGCCTAATTTCCCCTCGGAATTACATAGATCCTTGAATCGCAGGTCGGTGTGCTGGTAAACAACGCTGGGACGAGCTACGATCATCCAGAAGTGTTCACGAGCGTAACCGAGGAAGCTATCGCGAGGATTCTCCAGCTGAATGTGGCCGGAGTAACGGGGGTTGCCAGAGCGGTTCTTCCGGGTATGATGGAACGGCGAAAAGGAATCGTGATAAACGTCAGCTCGACTTCTGCCCTGATACCGAATCCTTACTTGTCGGTCTATGCAGCGAGCAAAGCTTACGTTGATAAACTGAGCGCGGATCTCGCGGCCGAAGCTAGACCACGAGGCGTGACCGTTCAATGCATATTCCCAGGTCCGGTGGCGACGAAGATGTCCAAGATAAAGTGAGTCTTTCAATTTAAATCTAATCCGAAGTCCTGGATGTGGTGCGAAACGCTTATTTCCTCCAGGAAAGCTACCTGGATGGCTCCAACGCCAGAAAAATTCGTTGAATCATCGCTGAGGACGGTTGGAATCGAGTCAAGGACCACAGGGTATCCTCCGCACTCTCTAATCATCGGTGCTGTTAACGGTCTCCGTTGCATATGCGATAAAGCCGCGATTTGGCTGGTCGCAAGAACCCTGCTGAACATCAGAGGCCGCGCGCTCAGAAAGAAGACTAAGGAAGAGGCGAAGACCGTCGACGAAGTACCGATCCGCGAAACGATTCTGACCGAATGATTGATTTCTCTTCAAACTCAGCCATATGCCTTTACACATATATAGAAATATATATGTACGCCTATTCTCGTTCACGTTTTGAACGGCTCTTTTAATCGGCCAATAAATTGTTATCGTTTTCGTAAACTAGTTATCAATTCGTGAATTATGATCCCCTTGACCCGTTGCGGCGACGAATATACTTTGATATTCATATTCTACGGTTGCAGTATCGTCACTGCTGTGTCGTAGATTATTCATATTATTCTTAGCCGAGTTTGAATTGTTAACTAAAGTTCACCGAGTCAGGTCAAAGATTTAAACGGGGCTCAATTTCCTGTTACAATGCGTAACTAACGCGGCTTTTCGCATGACTAATTAATGAACGAAACTAATTCCGTGCTGTAAATTATTCGACGAATTCGTTTTATTCATCTTACAATTATCTTACTTATTATGTAACATCGTCTCAGGGCGATTATACGATTATAAAACGTACAGACTGACATTTCGATGAGGATTAATTACGACAGAGATTACCTCGGACCTTAATATCGGTATAGTAAAATATTCGCGTATCGTAGAAACACATTTTTTGACAATATATTCAAAGTTTAAAAGACAATATCTGTTTCTGAATAAGATAAAATAGAATTTATTCAACGATTGATTTACAAGCCACTGAGAAAGTGGCTTAATTAATTTCCTCCATCATCCAGACACACGGTGAGTCTCTCACCATTTCTGATTCGGAATTAAGGGTAAGACAGCTCTCCCCTTTCCCCTCCCTCGTATTTCGGAGCTTTTATTCATTTATAAAATCCATATTTACATGTAAATTTCCCTGTGGCTACGCCACGTCGTAATTTTATTTTCCCGTGCTACGACAGGCCTGCCTCACTTCGAGATTATCTTTCCTCTCCTGACCTAGCCTACGGGAGCAAAGGCAAAAGCACCGGGAATATTCACGGCGAAAATTTACCACGTAACTTCCGTAGACTAATGGATTCGCACACGAGTTACCAACAGCCATTATGAACAGGCCGTCTTGTAGCCAAGTTTCTACACGCTCCGCACTCTCCCTGTCGAACATGTACCTGCCAAATATGAAAGATCGTTTATTTAGGAGAATAGAGTTCGTCATTTCGGAACAGTGTCATTTTTTTTCGGTCTCAGTGAAAAGTTCTTTGGAACGAGGCTGAATAGAAGTCCTGGCGAAAGGATAGCGCAGAAAGCACATTCGCTGTTTGAATACCGTAAGAAAGGCGTGAATTTTTTCTTTTCAATGGTATCACTCAGGGTTTCATGATGCGAAATTTTTTAGAATACCGTCTCGTAGAAAATTTCATTCTCTACGGAAAGTGTGCTCTGAATTATTTCTATAGAGTAGATAGTTTAGCCGTGACAAGAGTTTAAAGGCCGCGTCTTTGAACGCCTGTGACTTCTATACCGTTCAATTTACAGAATTGGTTCTGAGGACATTTTTTGCAGGAAATTTCAGTTTCTATACAAACGCAATCCGCGAAATTGAGTACCACGAAACCCGGCTGGGTAATATCAATTTGAAAGAAAAAAGATCGTGTCTCTCCCGTGCTGCTTTAATGAAAAAACTTACAATTCGTTGAAATACCTTGGAAAGTGCGTTCTTCGCTCTATCCTTCCACAAAGATTTCCTATTTTTGACTTCATTCTGAACGATTTTCAGCTAGGAACAAAAAACTAAAGCTCGCATTGTGATCCCTTACCACAATGTCATGACTACGTAAGGGGTCCAGCAGAGAATAAAAACCGACACAATTGTGATGGTCATTCGGAGTGTCCTACCCCTGGCTCTTTCAATGCTGCTTATGTCCGATCTTCGAAGAGTGAAACGTGCGCCAGTGCTGCTACTCATACTGCTAGTAGTCGCACTGGTAGATTTTCCAATTTCTGTAAAAACGGGTCCGGAATTAAAGAAGCTAGACCCGAAATCCCATGGTTTGAGAAAAAATATACATGCGCGTAAAATTAGACGTGGATTTTTATTTTTTATTTTTTCGAAAGAGAGATTCAGGTACGTTACACACTGACCTTGTCTACTTTCTCGACTTTTACTGCTTATTTCGCACAGTATTCTAGTGTATGTGCAACAAATGACCAGCAGGGGAATGAAGTACATTGCTACGACACAGAACAAATTGTAGGCTGTTTCTTCGGCCTGGTTTAAGAAGAAGCCGAAAGTAACGCATTGGTGAAACTTCGGATAGGTTGGGTGAGGCGATACGTGGAAGACGATACTCTAGAAAATTAATAAATTGGAAGGAAAATGAGTAAAGCAAATAAGCGAATTATTTATTCAGGTAAAAGGGTATTTTCACAGCTCGTTAGTTCCCCGCAGATGGAAAATCGTCTCGAGTGTATAAAATAAAGCGGATTCGAATCTGGGAAAGAGGTTTTTTGTGAATGAAACAATTTAAACTCGATTCGCGATGAAAAAATTCATTCTTATTAGGAAAGAAAAAATTCAAACGAACAGTCAGTCACCCGAGGAATGGAAATAATTCTTCGAACGTTGATATTCGCTGAGAGCAAACGGTATCGGTGATTGATCGAAGAGAATCGAGACTGCCAATACTCTGGAAAACTGATGAGAGTATTATTGAAAAAGTTTTTCCGCGCAATTTTATTCCGCGGATGGGTAATCGAATTTTCTATCGGTAGAAATAAAGTTAGAAAATATATAATTGGGAGAAAAAGTACAAAAAAGAAGGGGATACGGACCTGTGGGATGGCGTAGAGGAGGCTGCAGATCCATGCGACGGTGAGCATCATCTTCCCTCGACGTCGTGCGTCGTTAACCTTCAGCGGATGTAAAATCGCGAAATACCTGTTTACAGAAATGCGGAACTGCTGGAGACTCTGAGAAGATTTTTATTACTCCGAGGCTTGTTTTGCTTTGACATTTTACTCGGAATCTCGAATCAAAAGGCAATATGCTCGAGGGTAGAATGAAAACAGGACACAAATTCCACGATACGGTTGAGGGTGTACCTTTTTGCCTTCTAGAAACTGCCTCCTACTCAAGGTTCGAGAATCGCCAACCTCGAATATCACGAAGGCAAAAAGCTCACGAAATATCGACTCACTGACCTGTCCAAAGAAATGCAGACCAGAACGTTGCTGGATAAGTAAAGACCGAATGCTCTCAGAAAGAGGAAGAATTTGCAGGCCAAATTCCCAGCGGTCCATTGAACCGTTAGTCGCCATCCAACCTGGATATGAAATGAAAATTATCAGGGCTTAGTGGGTCTTAATTAGTCAAAGGTTCCCTTGTCGAGGTCTTGCCATCTCTAGTACATAATGTGAAATATGTATGTAATCACTTATAATTAGACCTTAGTGCCTATAATGTCGTTTCCGCAAGTCCGCTCTTCATTAATCGGCTAGTAGCTTTCAATAAAAGGCTAATTTTAATTATCAAAGGATTTGGACCGTTGTGTAACATCTCCTAATTAAGATTACTGTTCAAATGGTCTTTTATTGCATGGAAAGGAGTTGTTTGATGAGTGGATATAATGGAAGTAGATATTTTTAGCCGATAATAACAGGCTCTTCGATGTCTGCCCCTTGTTCCACTCGGGTTCTAATTCCTTTTCGATTTTACCGAAAGAGGCAAAATTCTTGCTGAGTTTCACCGTGTGGAGAACGAAAAGTTAAGCCGGTCCGCTTCGCGTTGATAAACGAGTACGAGAAATTCCACGTCAGTTAAAGCCCGACGAAGGTTTTAAGTGGATTTGGGTTATTCGGTGCACAACAAATTTTTGCGACTACAGGCTAGCATTCAACGATGTATTCACTGTCTAGTTCAATTTAAAACCCCCCTGATTGCAAGCAACGTATTCAGCCACGAGGAAATAATCTGGACGAAGTATTACACCCGGATCAAATTTGTTTCAAATCCAGAATCGTATCTACAATTTTTTCACAATTTTCCTCCGAGTCCTTTTAGCGAGCTTTTCAATCTCTGCGGGTCCCAAGTAAAAACGATTTCGAATCGCGAGCTGAACGGAATTGGAAAAAGGAATTAGGAAATTGAAAGTAACTCTCCAATCTTGAAAAACCTGGACCAGAGCTTTTTTCAACCTGTTTGATAGTTTTTCTCAAACTTCATTCTTATTTTTTCGGATTAAACTCGGAAATCATATTCCCAAAATGTAAACCAGATCCTAGGTGTTCAAACAGTTCCTGTTCCGTACAATCTTCAACTTTACACTCACGCCCACGGCCCATCACACGCCTGGTCACGTTTTTCACTCGCATGATCTGACACGCGGAAAATGGACATCGATTGTTCCCATGATTAAATTTGTTCATTCACTTCTGTGTTGCATAAGTAATACGCGAGACTGAAATGGCTTCGACATCAAAGAGCCGGCGAATTGGTATTCCGGGATTTTCGAAAAACCGTTCCGTCTTTCTACCGCTTTTATCGACCTGGGAAAACTTCTGAGAAACTACTCGGGGAGAAAGGGGGAGAGAATTGGGTGGAAATTTTCATTTACCTCCAAAGGAATCATGAGAAAAGTGACAAGCAGATCGGCAGCGGCGAGGTGGGACATCATCAATGATATTCGCGACTTCCTGTGTCTTTCTCGAGACAGTGTGATGAATACCGTCAAATTTCCTACCGCTGCGACGACGAATAGAAGACAATATACCACCACGACGCTCAGGGATTGTTCTGTGAATGACAGTTGTGAAGGAAGGGTTGAATTTTCTCCTCCTAACCCAACGTCCTCGTCGTTAGTTACGTTGGGGCGAAAACCGGATATGCTAAACATGGAGGAGTTGGTGTTTGACCGCTGTTCGCTCATTGTGTGGATCAAAAGAAAGGTCTGTGAAAATAATTTTCGCACATGAATAGTTTTTTTTTTTCATTCATTTCTCTAGGGATAATGAGAACCCAGTTCCTATTTTAATTAAAACGAAATTTAACACCCCGACGAAAGAACGAAAGAAAAATTGTTGAATTTTCGCAATTTTTTAGCACAAATTATCACCGGCCGCGAACCTTCGTCAAATACTGAAATTAGGTTGCTTTTGAAACAGAATAACTCACACAATCAGTTTATCAGGCCTGAAGAGGAACGCGTGAATTATTCATAGATATTGTTCATTTTCCGAATGAACAATACGTCGAATAAATTTCCCGGAGAAAATATTGGCTATTATATAGCCAATTTCAAAACCGATAAAAAAAGGAAAAGAGTTAAAAACGAGACGCGATTTCCAATGAACTGCGTAAACCGTTTTTAAAATTGGTAAAAAGAGGAGAGGCTAGATAAACGAAAAAAAAAATACGATTCCCAATAAATTGCGAATTTGCGTAGTCCGCATATCTGTCGGTGACAATTATTCTGACCGTTATACGCCACTCATACTGCAAACAACGAAACGGTGAGACCCGGAGGCAGTTAATTTAAAAAGAAATAATGACTCGCGTATCGGATGAAAATTTTACAAAGGATTTTACTTTTTTCTTTTCTCGTTTTAACTTCACCTAATATCGTAGAGCAAAAAAGAACGGGTAGGTGTACATAACGTATATGAACGAAGAAAAACGTCCCACGGTCTTTTACAGCTATATATTTTTATTTCATTAACCGCGAGCTCTTTCCAATAATTAAATCGTATTCGTAATTTTGTTTCAACGAATAAAAAATATTTTGCCTTCATTATATTGAATTATAGCTATACATATAACGATGAAATGAAAAAAATGAAAGATTGAAAATAAAAATGATGAATAATATAGATTTTTATTTTATAGCGTAATGTGAGACAAACCATAATTGTTCTTCCATTGAAAATGTTGATCACCTTAGTATCAGTTTTACTGTAAAATAGCACATAACTTATACCGACGTTTAAAAGTCCCGTGGTTTGTGAAAAAAAAAAAAACGAAGAAACAAAGAAAAACTTGCGAATCGCAGAATTTTGTTACGATTACTTCTTTTTCGGTTTTTTTTTTTGTAATTTTTTGTAAATTTATTTATTCGAATTTATGTATGGTTCGTGCGATTTTTATTGAGTAACAAACTTTTCGTTGACACTTTGAAAATCGCGAATTTGTATCGGGAATCCCCACCACGCTGTAGTACGCGCCGTTTTGCGGAGGAGCTGCTCGATCCGCAGGCCAGAGAGGCGCGAGATGAGTAAATGGCGATCATTCAGGTTCGCCCCACACTCACCCCTAACTACGCAAGCTCCGAGTGTTCCGAGAGCGACGCGAAGCTCTGGCTCTCAGGATTGGGCAACGTACGAATTCATGGTAATTCGCAGCCCTGATCGTTCGTGTGCAACTATGCGAAATTGTATCGCGTATTTGAATAACGAATGAAAAAATGTATACCTTGTGCTTTAGAAGCCAAAACACATCCAGAGGTCGAGACTAAAAGCGATACGAGGGCGTCTAGACTCGAGCTTTCCGAACTTTGAATCTCTGATATAATCAGAAACTCATGAAACGAAAATTGCATTCGTTGAAAATGGAATGGGGTAAAACGCCGGATGTGTGTCTCGAAAATTTTATCCGAATATCAATTCGGGTTGTCGTTCACGTTAGGGAAACCATATCCGGCATTAAAATGCGCCCTCACGTTTATAATATGTGTAGCTTCGCGCGAATATCGCAAGCTTGGATAAAACGTCGTTTCGTCGTTTAACACGAGTGACTGTAATGGGATCTCGGAGGACTGGATATGCTGAATAATTTACCGAAAATTATGCCCGCTGCTTGGATGCCGGGTACGTAGCGGCTGCTGTAAACTACGATTTTCATAATAATATATAATTAATATCAAGCCAGTTATAATCATAGGAAAAGAATTCGCGCCGCAAATTTATTCGCCTTTTCATAATTCGATCAAACATATTGGTTTATTCATTACAATGACCCCCGGGGTTTGATACTCTTTGGACGACTATTTTTTGCGAAATAATTGTACGCATATATACCTACCTGTACGAATTTATCACTAATTGCAAGGTAAATAAATTGGATTCAAACTAAAGCAATTATAATTCAATCTCGTTCATATATTTTCATACAAGGCAGAAAAACGTGGAAATCCTTGCGTTTCAAATGTCTACAGATGTAGCTTTTTTCTTTTGAGGGAATATTCAGTTTTGAGTAAAAATTTTTCTCATAATTTCGCAATCAGTTTTATCCTGTGATTTTGAATCGGGATATTTGTTCGTCGAGATCAAAGAAATTCTTATTCACAACGGAGTGAAATCAGAGTTACGAGTATACCTGTATATGTGAGTTTGCAATAGTTGAAATAGCGCAAAACTTTTTTGAACACAAATTAAAGTCGATGTTATCGAGAATAATTCGCGGAAGCTACCCTGGCGTATTTTGTTACTGTAAAATTTAATATTTGAACCGACGTTTCATCCTTTGAAGAGCAACGTGGAAGCTAATTCCCACATCAAATGTTAAACAGCTCAAGAGAGCAGTCGCAAAGGTTAATTAGGCTAAGCTAACAGCCACGTTATTTTCCTCGAGATCACATAACTCTGCGTTAACTTGATGAGATGAACTTCCAAGGAGTTGAACCGTTTGTATAAACGTAGCCTGTCCGGTGGAATTATCGCAAGCGTAGATTTTCACACTTTCGAGATTACCCAGGAGAAGATACGTGCTGTTCACTTCGATACTCAAAAATTCGCCGCTCTTTGATCCGTAGTAAATCTCGCCCGAGGCCAGGCACTCCTCTTCGTCGCAATTCAAATTCACCGCCAACGTAACGTTGCTCGAAATTGTCTCCGTCGTTGTTTCCCCAATTTCCTGCACTCACGCATAATCATGTTTCAGATAGCACAACCCTTATCCTCTCTTTTTTTTTCAATTTTTTTTTTATAATTTTTCTCTTATCTCACCTCGTGGATGGCAACGACGTGTCCAGGTCTGACCAGGATGATGAGTTGTCCCAAATTCGCAGTGACAGGCACGGTTCCATTTGTTGATGGGGTTACTTCAGAGCCGCCCATCAAATGTCGCCAAGGAATATCGCCAGGCAAGCTAATTGGGACTTGGGATACACCCGGGAGAGTAACGAGTCCTAAAAACGATGTGGAGAACAAAAAGTTTGTGAATAATGGACGTGGGCTTGTAATCATCCCCCTTTGACTGACGGCGATTGGTCGACCGATAGGCATCGCACCTACGCTAGATTTCAATCGATATTTGGAAAACGTGGAAAAGACGAAGCCTCGAATGTCTCCTTTGTTACTAAAAACCGTTACGTACCGACGAGAATAGCTTCACCCCACATGAACTGTTCCCGCGTATGAGTGAAGACACTGTTCTCAGGGTAGTGGAGAGAGGTTGGTGCTAGGACTGGAGAACCACGTTGAAAGAAGCCCGCTGTTACGGTGTGTTGATATGTCGCAAGGGATGCTTTAAGCCTCAGGGCTTTGGCGGCTGTTAAGCTCGCACTTGTCGAAAGGTGAGTCCCTCCGGGTAATCGATCTGGTAAAACCAGTATGTGAGGAAACGTGACGGCTGCCTGATACCATCTGATACAGAGAAAAGCTTCTCTTCACTAAGTATTCGTATAAATTTTACGTTCGAAGTCTCCAACTTGAAATTTCGAGCTTTTTCGAAACGGTGAACATTGTAACTAGAAAACCGTTGTTTCGGATGATTCGAAATTTCGGGGGAAAATTTCAAGCGCTATTTTCTTCGGTTTGAACTAAACTTCTGCCGAACAAAAACTCACCTTATGCAGAGTTCCTCGTGAATAGAAGCGTTGAAGTCATCGGTACCGCATATGTAAGTTGGGGGTGGTAGTTGCCCGACAATTCCAGAACCGACAGCGGAACGAATGGATCTCCTTAACCCGGACCAAGTGGTGTTTCCCCCTTCGCCAGGGGGTCCGAGGAATTCGACAGTGGGGATCGAGGATCTAACGAAAGTCCTAAATCCTTCAGAATAAGAGTTATGTGTGGCGTAATGAGGCCCTCCCGACGTTGTAGTGAGGTCGTAGGGTACTGTGTCGGTGTTCATCGCGTACTCAAGTGTCTGTAATAAAATTGTTGTCGATAGAAATAAAGCCCGGGAATTCCACGTAATAAAATGCTCCTTCTTACTTCTGGCACGTAATCAAACGCCGACAAATCTACGTCTGATCTTGAGCTCGAATTGAGCTCATCCTTAGGCCAGGCATCCCTGAGCAGTACGGATTCTGGGAATAGGGTGTTCGCCAAATAATCCGTGAAGTGATTCGCTGCTATGGATTTTACCCCAGAGTTTCCCCAGTCCGGATAAAGGACGTTTGTATCCTGGTACAGGCCGAAATGAGGGTCGGAACCGTTGGTCAGTAAAAGAGCAGAGTCTTGCAGTTCCAAATGCAGGGTTCCCTCGTCTGCTAGAACCTGGAATAAAAGTTTGGGATAAAAAGCGATGGATTCTTTCCCAGTTCTCTTCATCTGCCTCATTCCCACCCCCATGCCTCACGAATCTCACCATCGGGCTTAAATGGGGTGAAAAGGTCCGCCCGGTCTCTTCAAGAAGGGTTTTAGCTTCGTTCACATATTCTAGGTCGTCGGTGGTAAGGTTGTGGTTCAGTACCGAGGCCAGACGTTCATGTATGCAGTGCGAGTCCCATGGGGCAATTAGCGAGGCTAATGATTCGATGGTTTCGTTCAATTCGGTGAAAGCTTCTTCCACGGTGTTCAACTCCCCGTTCGGACATACGTGGAGACCGTAATTATACGTGGGAGGAATACTGAGCGGAGATTCTGACGCCGAAGACAGGGCCTGTGTCAGCTGTCTCACAGCCTCGAGTGGTGTTGGTCCAGCGAATACGTGAACCTTGAGATCGTCCGGTAGTGACATACCCCTGAGAATGACCAGGTTCGAGACGTTCATGACCTTTTGTTAAATGAAGGAATAAAATGACCGGTAAAGAAAAGGGAGAGACGAGAAATCGACGGAATGATCACAGAGACGGTTGTTCACCTGGACTTCCAACGGGCCTTTATAATCCACGTAGTAAGCTGCTCCCTCGCCGGATGGACTAATGGCTAGAAAGGCTGGGGTAATCGTCCCGTTTTCATTATTATAGATCAAATTAGTCGTCCCATTGACTTCCAGATCGTTCAACCCGTACAGGGTGCCATTGGTCAAATAAAACGTCCATTCCCAGTAATTTTCCGTCAAAATTAGTGGACCCCTAGCAGTTGAGAACACGGAGCTCTCTTCGTCAATGGTGAAGTCGTCCCTCGCCACTGTCACGGAGAATTCCGGATAGTGTACGTAGGCATTCAAGTTCGGCGAGCCATCTGAGAATCGAAATCAATATCTGATCACCAGCCCTTTGAGCGTGCACGGTGTAGATTCACTCGGAAGAATACCGGCTGCTGAATACAAACCCAATTCAATCTGAACAGTACGACGTCTCCTATCTCTGGGAAGAAAGTAGAGCAGTCTTTGAGTAACTTCATCCTCCTCGCCAAGGTCTTCGTCTGTGCCGGTGGAAGCCCGATATAGAAGAGACTCGGAGGCTCTTCGTTTCCTACTAGAAACTTGAGAGTTTGTGGAAATCGTGATTTCTACGTGGTTGCTATCGGCCGCGGTAATGTCCAGATAAATCTGACCGACGTTCGCACTTCCCAGAGGGCTGTTCGTTTCTCTGGGAGTCAGTGCAGCTCCTGGAGTTCAGGGCTGATTACAGAGACGAGAAAAAAAAATTCGCAACTAGATTTTTACCTGCGGAATAGACGCCTCCCTCCGGCGTGTACCCATGCTGAGATGGCACGGTGTGATAACAGACATTCAGAGTATCGCTCCAGCAGCATAACGCCGATGTGCACTCAGACTCGGTCGGAGTTCTACCGGGAAGACAGTCCACGTAGTATTCGGTCTTCAAATTGCAAGTGGTTGTGCTGTACGATGAGTCCAATACGTATGGACTGATCATCCACGCGTATACTCCAAGGGGAACGAAAAGGGCGATCAGCAGAGAAGGCAGCAAGAATTTCACGTAAGGTGACAGGAGAATTCGGTCTCTGAACTTGACTGAAATAATCGACGAATGTTGATCGCGAGTTTTTCACAAAATTAGTTTGTTTTCAACCATTTGAACATTGAATTACCATTCTGAGCACCGAGGAGATGCTCGTTCATCTCCTTGTTTGAATCAGTGATTCGAACGCCATCCATTATCCTACGAATGTAAGATCGAACAGTTATTCATATTGAACACGGAACCGTTTTTGATGAATATGAGAGGGAACCACCGGTTTCAACAAGGCTGTACTGATTTGAATTATTTAATTAGACATTCCTCCCGTTTAGCAGTCCCGAGGCATTTCAAGGGAGTTATTGTTCAGTTAGAGAACAGGTAGTACAATGTACACTAATTTCGACAATTCTCTGGTGCCTCGTATCGCCCACAATGTACAGACCGATCGATTATACCACTGTCTAAACAATTTGCCCGCGGTGAGAACTTGGAGGGATCGGTTTATTCGTCTGGGATCAATTTCCGTCCGTGGAAACTTTGGGTATCCGTTATCCAACCGGCTACTGCACACAATTGCGTAGTGTCAGGTGGAGTCTGGGAACCAGATCAAACGATGATCAAATGATCAAATTTAGGACCGGCGGAGGGGTGAGATACCGAGATTACTCGGCTATCAAACTGGCGTTGCTATACGTAATTTAATTCGGTTTCTTCAAAGGGCGCGAGAACGCGAGTGAAATTATTTAACAAGATGAGTCGGCTGATTTCCAATTAAACTTTAAAAGCAAGTGAATTATTTTTGGGGCCGTCGATATCCACCCTTGTTTTCATATGTATATATATATATGTATATGTGTGCTCGGATTTCGATAGAAATTTTCGAGAGGATGGATTCAGACACAACTCTACCACCCTCTCAATTTTCTGCTTCTATACATTGGGTATACGCATGCCAATGTATTAATGGAATAAATACAGGGCCGATTCCTGGAGATGGGCAACACAAAATGAACCGATGAGTAAGCGGAGTAAATAATTACAGGCGAATGTGTATTACGAAGCACGAGGGTTCACCGCAACGAAGCGAACGATAATTCCGAACGTTTCGTGCCTCAAAGCTCAATGTTATATTTTCATCCCTTTTCTTTGTTCCTGTTATACAAACCAAACAAGGATTCTTTTTCCGCTTGCTAAAACTCGTTCAGAAACGAAACACCATTTTCCTGGCTCTAGTTTATTACTACGCAAACTAATTCACATATGTGATACGCTTCTTTTGCTGCACCATGATACAATTTATGCTCTAGAGTCTAGACCGTGTAGCTAGCAGCAACGAAAAAAAAAAGAAAATTTTCGTTCTATAGTCATGAATATATGGACAGAGGACAACGCAATAACGGGGGAGAGGAAATGAGGCATTTTTTTTTTCGAGGACTTGTACTTACGTGTGGATCGAATATCCTGTAAGTCCTCAGATTGTTTTAGAGAGATCGAGGTAGTACGTCGAGGAGAATATTGACGTAAGCTGTTTCGTAGAATTTATAACCCACCCTTGTTCCGCGCTCGAACTAGCAAGCAAGAACGCGTAGGCGTAACCTTTGAGCACCTAATGCCGGTTTAAGAGAATCCGGGCGAAATTCTAACGAAGTTATATAGAAACGAATTTCTAACCGAAACGAAAAAACCGTACACACATATGTGTACGTGGGAATCGGTTAAGGATACAGGCTTTGGACTAGCGTATAGCCTGGTTCTGTCAACTGATTCAGTCGTGCAAGATTTATCGCGGAATAGATAAGGGCTATCGAATCTGATATGACGCTACAGATATGACCTAGTATCAGATGCTAGTTAGCCGACGTATTGATAAACAGTTAAAAACGCATTCCGCATATATATTTATACGTACTGTAGATCTACACTTACACGTCTTTCGAATTTTACGGACGAGTGACGATACTAATGATCCATCCCACACGGAAAAGTCTGAATAATTGTTTTCACTGTATATTCAGAAATGGGTACCATTAATTAGACAGAAAGTATCTCTGCATTGAAATTCCATTTT
Source organism: Tenthredo distinguenda (assembly GCA_947538915.1). Taxonomy (NCBI): domain Eukaryota; kingdom Metazoa; phylum Arthropoda; class Insecta; order Hymenoptera; family Tenthredinidae; genus Tenthredo; species Tenthredo distinguenda. Next base: position 2,061,008 of record OX384533.1, read on the forward strand.
CAAAATTTTTTTCTTTTTATTATCTTTATCATTTTTCACCGAGTTATAATTTATTGGATGGAATCAATTGGATCGATCTTCTTGCTGATTGGGTGTGAGGAATTGTGAAGAAATTAAGCCAATTAACAGAAATTGATTTTCTGCATTAGAGCGTACAGAGATAGATTGTATATTGCCTTTATGTGCGTCACGGAATACATGTGCATACACTAAAATTTCTATAGAATAATAATATTGCTGTGCCTTGATATACTACTCGAAACATTTTATGCATTTTTTGTATACTATCTTCTTCGCCTCCTGATTCTTCTTATTTTGGATTTGTCTACGTAATTGTGTGGATATTAATTATTATCATACGTGGTACTGCGACATCGGACTCGATAATGGGAGCTGCTGTTGTGTTAGCCCTGAAGCTGATGTTCGCCGTTGATTTCTGTAATCATGGTATTATACTCGTGTATCGAGTCTATAATTATCTGAAGTCTATATTAATTAGATTGTAAAAAATTGTTCATCGGATTAAATTTTCGCGAAATTTCAATCAAAGGAAAAAGCTTCGAAGTCCCGTTTTTCTCCAATTTATTTCCAATTCGAGGAAATAAATAAATAAATAGCGAACGGAATCTACAAGCGACGAAATCTAGCGACTATTTTCACACCGACTCAACTATATAATTCAGCATCTCGATCGTGTATATATTTGATAAGTCAACACAAGCGAGTCAATTTATCTGACTTGAATATAACTAGAATCCCTCGTCAGCGCTTTGATCAAATTTACATTCAGTTCGTGTTCTGATATTGTCTCTTGCAGGCTGTTCGTGCACCCATTACAGGTTTGCGTACAAATTATATCTCACACGACTAAGATATCGACTTAGATATTAATTGGATTATTTGTAACGAATGACACCTACCCGCATCAGGATTCTATACGTTTCTACGTCTCCTCCCCGCTGTAATTGTTTCGCCAATCTTCCCAATTACTTCTTGTCCTTTCTCCATCAATTTTCTCGGGTCTACAACTTCATGCAATTGATCAAGTCTGGAATTTCCCGAACCTTGGCTCTGACCGTCACCCCCAGGCATTGGGAGATCTAAAGCTGCACGAGCCACCTGAACGAGATCCAGAAAGAAATGGAATAATTTTAATTAATTTCTTTGTATACAAATCGCATGTCATTTTGTTTCAAATTTCTAACCCGAGGCTGTTAGACAAATATAGCCATGAATTTCGGCGTCCAAGTGCTTGCTTGTAGGCAGTTAGTTTCCATATTATTGCATATTATATATGTGGGTGAAGAGTATATGTAATGTGTAAATTTGTAATAGATTTCCGCGAAGGGTATATACAACCGTGAATTGCTTACCCGCTTTGGTAACGGAGGTACTGGAATTGGAAGCTTCGGCAATTGGGGAGGTACCGGAGGTCCTTGGGTCATCTAAAACTCAGAACGGTATAATTGATCGCTTTCGAACGTGTAATTGAACCCAAATATGCGTCCTGTGGAAATGTAGGGCCAGGGTTCAATTAGACATTACGGATGAACACATTAGGTTTATTACATGCGGACAAACATGGACCTGAATTTCAAGATTCAGATTTAATAAGCACAGAAACAAAGTGGTTTCATTTTAATATCGAAAAAGAGGAATTTAATTTTCTGTAATATAATATTCTGGATACGAGGAAAGGAAGATAACCGTTCGATGCAGGGTACCGTCGTTCAATCTTCACATGACACGTGCCAGCTGCCAGCTGTGAGTAGCTGGAAAAAGCTATGGCAGGAATGAGATTCGGTAAAATTGGGGTCGAGGATTTCACAGTGACGTCAAATTATATGTAAGAGAGACTGGGATAAAAAGAATTTTCTAATTCTTACCACGACCGCGAAGAACGCGAGTAAAACCACAACGAGCTTGAACATATTGAATACTTGAGAATATTGTGCGGGTTCTTGGCAGACGCTGGGCTTTATATCGCGACTGTTGTTATAGAAATTTCAGAATCTATACCTATAGCAGGGTAACTATTCGCGTGTTTGTGATTAAATCACTGCAGCATGGAAAACCTCAATCATCGCCTTACATAATTGCATGTACCGCATATAATCTCCTCACGCGCATGACCAAATTCAATTATTAACTATCGCCTAGAATAATCTGAATCTAAATAATCATCTTCACTATAATCAACGTTAATTTATTTATTCAACGCTGTTTTATCGATAACTATCGTACGAATATACGCGTATTGTCTTTCTACCGCGCTACTTCCTATTGCAGTGAAACCCTGCTGCAATTGACATCGTAATTAGGAATACAAAGGGTCCAAGCGAGCATGTCGTTACACAATGAACTGATGATAAAACAGGGAAAAAATAAGTCATCATATTATAATTGCTGAATATCTCCAGATCTCCGTTGAAAGATATACATGCGATGTGATTTTCAAGTTCTCTAAGAGAACAAAAATAACGAAAAGGTAAGAACAGTCATCTGAGAAATTGGAACAAGCTTTTCGATCATATTAGGTTTATATTTTCACGATTTTTCCTTTCGTATTCGGTTTTTCAACGTTTTTCTTAGTTTACTCCGATCGTTTGTTGATTTCATATTTGTAATAAATGGTCACTGCGCATTGTACTAAATTTATACACGGTGATTCACACCTTGCGGAAAAAAATTCACATGCATATTCCTCATTGAAATCTAAGAATAAAGTTCCTTAGCAAAAACTTCGAGGGACCAGTCGTTCCTAAGATAGAGAAGGTTTCGTCCGCCCAATGGGACGGTCGTATCGTGTCCTGCTCAGTCCCGTATCAAGCCTGTAGAATTAACGATGCCCGCGGCGTATGACCTTTGCCCGAAATTTTGGTTTCTCAGTAATTTTCAGTCTTTGAGTTGTCCAGTCACTCTCGTGCCCCGCGTCTTTCACCCCGTAGTTGACGTTGTCCAGGTGGTCAGAATGGCGACTTTCGTTCCCCAGTGCATGGTGGAGGGACGTGTGGTGCACGTGTGGTGCATGCGGGGTGCATGCGGGGTGCACGTGTGGTGCATGCGGGGTGCATGCGGGGTGCACGTGTGGTGCATGCGGGGTGCATGCGGGGTGCATGCGGGGTGCATGCGGGGTGCACGCGGGGTGCATGCGGGGTGCACGTGTGGTGCATGCGGGGTGCACGCGGGGTGCATGCGGGGTGCATGCGGGGTGCACGCGGGGTGCATGCGGGGTGCACGTGTGGTGCATGCGGGGTGCATGCGGGGTGCATGTGTGGTGCATGCGGGGTGCATGCGGGGTGCATGCGGGGTGCATGCGGGGTGCATGTGTGGTGCATGCGGGGTGCATGCGGGGTGCATGCGGGGTGCATGCGGGGTGCATGTGTGGTGCATGCGGGGTGCACGCGGGGTGCATGCGGGGTGCACGTGTGGTGCACCACACCCTCCACCGTGCACTGCACTGCACTGGAGAACGACAGTCGCTATTCTGACCACCTGGACAACGTCAACTACGGGGTGAAAGACGCGGGGCACGAGAGTGACTGGACAACTCAAAGACTGAAAATTACTAAGAAACCAAAATTTCGGGCAAAGGTCATACGCCGCGGGCATCGTTAATTCTACAGGTTTGATACGGGACTGAGCAGGATACAATACGACCGTCTCATTGGGCGGACGAAACCATCTCTATCTCAGGAACGACTGGTCCCTCGAAGTTTTTGCTAAGGAACTTTTTTCTTAGATTTCAATGAGGAATATGCATGTGAATTTTTTCCCGCAAGGTGTGAATCACCCTGTATAGAACGAAACAACTACTCGAAACTGAAAGTCAATACTTCTCGCGAAGCAATGAAAAATGTAAGCCACGGCTATTCTCCCTATTTTCAAATACTTTTCTATGCATATGCATCATCTGAAATAACGAACTAACACATAAACAAAGCGATAATAAAAGAATGAGGAATCAGTATCTCTTCCCAGTCATCAAATTTCCTCAAAATGAATCATTTCTTGATTAAAGAATGATAGAACTACGAAGGCCGAGGGTGTCGGGCATATTCGAAGATTCAAATCAAACCAAATGGGTCGATGGCGATACTACGCGCTCTCGAGTCTTACCTGACTTCACACGTTTCGTCGTATTTGAGTACCTGTCATGGCGGCGGTCCCATCGTGTGATACATCGTGAATAATAATTTCCCCGAAATTGGTTAACCGAGTCGTTTATTCCCGCTGTAATAAACGGAATAAAATCCGCGACTAATATCCGCACAGTGTAATGTAAGTTCGATATTAAATCGAGGCGTAAAAAGTGCGAATAAAAATCTCCAACCTAAACCTAACCTAACTTAATCGAGGTACTGTGTCGAGCACATTTCCGATATATCCTACCGCAGTGATCCTAGGAGTTTGATTTTCGGTTTAGAAAGCGCGAAGACACGAGAGCTATCCCCGTTATCAAGTTTCTCTTCATTTCATTTTCTTTTTAAAAGAAGAAATGTGTTTGTCGCGACGAGACGTAACCGACGCCACGGCCGTTAGCGTAAGCGATTTTATTTATTTTCATTATTCAACATCAGCTACGAATAACAACAGGAACTATACTCCGATATTTTGATCCGATTCATAGTTATCAAATTTAAATATATATATATATATACATAATCCCCATTTTCTCCCCCAACCTAACCTCAAAAATGCGACTTATAAGCTCGGAAAAGCTCCACGAGCTTCAATCAGCGCCTGATCATATTCGCAACATCTGTATCCTGGCTCATGTCGATCATGGTAAAACAACACTAGCCGATTCTCTCGTAGCAAGTAACGGAATAATATCTAGTAAGCTAGCAGGCAAGCTTCGATACCTGGACAGTCGTGTGGACGAACAGCAGCGTGGAATAACTATGAAGTCCAGTTCCATAGCTCTTTATCACAAAGAAAATGGGCAGGAATTTATAGTCAATCTCATAGATTCTCCTGGGCACGTAGATTTCGCTTCCGAAGTATCTACCGCGGTCAGATTATGCGACGGAGCCATAGTCGTGGTAGATGTCATCGAGGGCGTTTGTCCCCAGACACGAAGCGCCCTCTCTATCGCCTACATCGAGGGGCTCAAGCCTGTATTAGTCTTCAATAAGATAGATAGACTTATTACAGAAGTAAAGCTTTCGCCGTTAGACGCTTACGTCCATCTAACGCAAGTCTTAGAACAAGTTAACGCCGTCATGGGGGAGCTCTTTGCTAGCGACGTTATGGAACGAGAAGGTAGAGAAGCCGAGGCAGTAGCCGAAGAGCGGAATAACGAGGAGGGAAGGAATTTGAACGAGAGAAACCTTGCCGACTGGCAATCTGCCTTGGAAGAGGCTGACGATTCTAATATTTACTTTTCCCCCGAAAGAGGGAATGTCCTTTTTGGCAGCGCGGTGGACGGCTGGGGTTTCGGAGTGAAAGAATTCGCCAAAATATTTGCGGACAAGTTGGGGTTCAGCGAAAAAGTACTGCTCAAAACTCTATGGGGTGATTTTTACCTTAATAGTAAAACAAAGAAGATAATGAAAGGCGCACAGGAGAAGGCTAAGAAGCCGTTGTTCGTTCAACTCATTCTTGACAATGTTTGGGCTCTGTACGACACTGTCGTCGTGAGAAAAGACAAGCAGAAAATGTCTTTAATTGTTGAAAAACTACAGATCAAGTTGACCACCAGAGACCTTAGACACACCGATTCGAAGGCACAACTTCAGGCGATTTGCGCCCAGTGGCTTCCGCTCGCTAAAGCTTGCCTCGATATGACCTGCGCCAATGTACCGCCACCGAATAAATTGAGCGAAGCTAAAATCGAGAGATTGATGAGCGGGAATACAGACTTTTCCGCGCTACCGGAAGAGACTCAGTTACTTAAGGAAGCTTTCTTGGCTTGCGATAGTTCGCCGAATTCCCCTGTTATTGTTTTTATATCGAAGATGTTTCCTGTGGACAGAAAGATCCTGCCTGAAAATAAACCCAAGCCTTTAACCCAGGAGGAATTAGCTCAGAGAAGGGAAATAGCCAGACAGAGACACGCCGCTCAATTGGAAAGCCAAAAATCAGGGACCCCAGAACCAGCTGTACAACAAATTGTTCCGATTTTGAATAACGACGAGGTGCCTAAACCGTCAGAAGAAGTATCCGAGGATGCTCTAGTCGCTTTTGCCAGGGTTTATTCAGGCACCCTGAGAAGAGGCAGCAAGGTCTTCGTCCTCGGGCCTAAACACAACCCGAGAATTGCCCTCGATCGTCAACAGAGCGGCGAAGAAGTAGAGGAGAATATAGTCCTGAAGGATCTGAGGCCCGGGAGACACGCGACGAAGACAGTTATCGACAAACTATATCTTATGATGGGAAGGGAGCTCGAGCCGCTGGACAGTATCACCGCAGGCAATGTCGTAGGCATTGGAAACCTAGAAGAACACGTCTTGAAGACCGCGACTCTTTCGTCTACAATAGCGTGTCCATCTTTTGCCGAACTTACTTCGTTAACGGACCCGATTCTCCGGGTAGCATTAGAGCCCAAGCAGCCGAACGACTTACAAAAGCTCATAAAAGGGCTCAAGCTATTGAACCAAGCGGACGCCTGTGCGGTAGTTCACATACAGGAGACTGGAGAGCTGGTTTTAAACACCGCGGGAGAAGTCCACCTCGAGAGATGCCTCGAGGACTTAAAACTGCGCTACGCCAAAGTTGAGATCAACGTTTCAGAGCCGATAGTACCGCTTAGAGAGACCGTAGTTCCTCCCCCGAAACTAGATATGGTCAATGAAGTTATAGAGAAAACGGAGCAGGAATCAAGCCTCGAATCTTGGACGGCTAACAGGCAATGCAGCTTTGTAATCGACGCCAAACCACTTCCAGAAACCGTGACTAAGGTCTTAGAGAAGCACGCGGATCTAATCAAAATCCTCGATAGGCACGTCGATAATCTCGGTAAAGACACGGAGGAGAGTTTGGCCACGGATATCGCCGGACTTTCTTTGGAATCCTCCTCTATGCTGCCGGAAAGAACCCAGAAGGCAGTGGAGACTTTTAGAGCGGAACTTAAACAGGCCTTTCAAGAAGGCGGGGAGGACACGGATATCGATAAGATATGGTGCTTCGGCCCTAGGAAATGCGGGCCTAATATTTTATTCAACGAAACCGACTACCAGAGGCGACCCTTTTGGGAACGACAAATCAAATCGACCGATCCTAGAGCAACGTGAGTGTGGATTATTGATGTATTTGAGTTACGCATCGAGGATAGGAGATCTTTGGGTCGATTTAACAGTTTTAGTTATTCCCAGATTTCCTTGAAGCTAAAATCACAGTATTCAGTTTTACTTTTGGCCTTTTAAAAACGTGGATATAGATTGCTTTGCTCTCTGAAAATTGAGACCTAAGATCACATAGTTCGCTGATATTATTATTCGGAGCTTTTTATACCCTCAACAATATCACCTCGAATTTTAAACAGTAATTTGAACTACCGACTGGGGACAGGTACGACAGCAGTCTAGTTACTGGCTTCCAAATTGCTACCCTGGCCGGACCGTTGTGCGAAGAACCTATGATGGGTGTTTGTTTCATCTTGAAAAAATGGGAAATACATGAGAATTGTTCTAGGTAAGTCTTACTCATGATTAAAGAGATTTTAAAAACTTGACTGGATTCGGAAGAACTTATACCTACGTTTCGAATCTTCCTTTGTGCTTCTTTTATTAATAAGATAGAATTTTCGTATTCAGGATTGATTTTTGCACTCTTTTATTATCGAAAAGTATCAAACATTCAATGGAGAAGATTTTTGGTCCTCTATTAGTTCATTTAATTAATTTTCAAATCTCTCCATCAACTGCGATCATTTTTCTGACTATTAAAAAAATTCAATTTTAAAAACTTGGAGCAACTTCTTGACTTTCAATGATAAGTTTTTTCATCAGGCATACATTGAGCTATGCTGACTAATTTTTATTGCAGAATTCTTCAAGGATTGAGCGAATTTCATAGTTTTTATTATTTTTTTTTATTCTGGCAGTCTCCTGCAAAATTAGGAAACTTTTAAATCATTTCGATTCTAATTGAATTTATTGCGGCTTCCTATAGAGTGATATTTATTTTTCTTTAGCGATGGAGGAGGTCAGAGTCAAGGCCATTTAGGAGGGCAATTAATATCAGCGTGCAAAGAAGCCTGTCGACGTGCTCTCAGCCTCCGTACACCTCGTCTCGTCGTCCCTATGTACTCGTGTAGCGTTTTGGTCAACTCCGACGTTCTCGGTGAGTGAAAAAAAAAATCAATAACATATTAGTAATAATAATAACAATAAAATGAATTAATAATTACGATTGTCTCTTGCATCGCATGCTGCATGGTTCTGCGGAATATATATAATATATATGTATGAAATTGCGCGTGATCAAATTGCAATTTGCGATTTGCGCTTTGCGAAATGAAATGGATCTGCGGTTTTCGACTGACGTGGAACCAACTCGTATCTCTCGTGCGATTGTCCTTTTATTTACACAGTTGACAATTTATAACACTATATATAATTATAATTAAATATAATATTAAAATATTATTACTGATATTATAAAAACTATTAAAGTACGTATATCTATCATCGCTAATTAAACGTGTAACTATAAACTTCGATAATTAGTAAATTCGAGTCGAGAAAACAATTTCGCAAAAACACTGGACCGTTTCCGCGCAGTTCTACGTATAATCTAAAAACCTTCAATCCTCCGGCCAGTATGAGTGAATTTTGCTCATGGACTTGAACTGCATGACCGAGGGGTATTTCTCTTCGTCTCAATATTCTTATTACTCAAGGGTATAATATATATTTATATATATAGCATAAATTATTACGAAATATCATAAAATAACGAAGTATTCATTTTCTTCGTCGTATATACTCAGTCTCCCATCACACTTTTCACTAATTAGCATCTCACGAGATAGAATAAATAATATAAATAAGTAACTCGGTTTTTACTTCTTCTTCTTCTTTTCATTTTTTTTTTTTTTTTTTTCTTCCGGTTCAAATAAATAATCCGCGGCCTTTCCGTATATTTTTTTTCTTTTTTCTTTGTTTTTTTTTATATTCTTTTCGGTCAAAATTAATGGCAGCGTTATCGTAATAACGCATAATCGAAGATTCCACCCTACAGTGTAGCCATTTTCATTAATTCCGGTACCTTGTGCCATGGAAATGATGGCTTCGGGTCTCTCTCGCTTTCTACGAGGTCTGAAACGAATGAAAAGAGTAGAAATAAAATTAATGATAATTGGTTTAAAAAAAAAAAAAAATCTAAAAAAAAAAACGAAGGGAAAGTAAAAAATAAGTATTCACCGAGAAGACTGCGAGTGTATCGCAGCGGACGACCTCGCCGATTTCCCTGCACGCACATCATACCGTATACTCGTATTCCCGGTACACTTGCGTACATTGGTTGATCGTGGCTCATCGGACCCTCTTCTCAAAGGGAAGTAGAAAGAATATGGAAAATATAAGGGAAAGAAAAATGTAGATAAGTTAAAAAAAAAAAATCGTTTAACGTCACGTGCACGGTTTTCTAATACTTACCGAGGATATTGGTGTCCGGGCAACGACAGATCACTAGATAATGGGATTTCCCTGTCCTTACGTTTTGCAACGCTAGGAGCGACCAGTCCTTTGGTGCTCGGCATTCTCTCATATCCGCTACCGGCTCGCATGTCTTTACCAGAGTCAGAGCCTGAAATGAGAATTCTTAGTCTCATTATTATAGAATATAAAAGAAGAGAAAATTTTTCAATCGGCGACGATCCGCAGTCGATAATATTTTCCAGCCCGTGCCGATTCTGCTTTGAAAATGCTCTACATCTAAATATTTTTAAAAATTCACAACTTTCGCGATTATTGTCATAACTCGATGAACTTTGGTTCCAAACTCTGCAACATCGAAACCCACTTTGCGTAATTTTATCGGAATTTTCTAATCCCGGAATCCGAAACCGCAGCCGAAATTCTTCTGGTTTTAAAAAGCTGGACCTCAAAATATTTGAAAAATTCACAACTTTCGCGATACTTGTCATAACTCGATGAACTTTGGTTCCAAACTCTGCAACATCGAAACCCACTTTGCGTAATTTTATCAGAATTTTCTAGTGCCGGAATACGAAACCGCAGCCGAAATTCTTTCGTTTATTTTCCGTTTCTAAGATTTCTTATAGTCTCGGCGGTAAAGACTGTCGGTGTTATTAAGTACCGAGTTATGGTTTAATGAAAGGGCCCATCATCCTGCCTGCCTCACGATTTCTACAACGCTATCACGGTGATTAATTTCCAAACAATAATATCCCTCTAATGTACCGTTAACTTGACCGTAAACCTAAACTTTCCAAGTTTCTGGTTTTATTCGCTGTTTAACAATCGCACCGCGAATAGGATAGCTAGCCAGATACCTGGCCTGGGTATTACTTAAATATATAATATGAAATCTCCCATTCTCTGCTAACCCAACGAATTGGATAACTAATAAGGAATTAATCTACCGACAAACTAATTTTCGGTTTATCCGCGATTCGAATTATCTATATATAGTATAAACCCATAGAAATAGCTGGGTAAAAGATATTCCTAGGATTATATGCCACCACCTAGCCGTTACTTCTTACACTCGACGGTATACCTGGATTCATAGCTTCCTTTTTTTATTCTTTTGCACCGTAATACAATTTCATACCGCGTCCATAGATATCCTCCGTCTTTGTTAATCCTCGGCGCCTCTTTAGTTTCGTTAGTTTATTTCTATCCAGTATAGCTGTTTGATCAGTTCTTAGTCGCATTTTACCCGGCAAGAATAAGAGTTGTAAAAAAAATAAATAAAAAAATAAAAAATAAAACAGAGTGTAAAGAGGTAAAGAAGAGGAGAAAAACTCGCTCTAACAACCTCGGGAAAAATCAATCCTGCTTGAGCACATACGCTGCGGAATAACTAGCCTAACTACATACGTAGATAAATACCACGCTCGTCTTCTCGCCACACGTAGTTGTCACACCGGCTGAAAGTGAATGTCTCACATATATATATTCAGTTTCTTCATTATTTTTTATTTTATTTTTTCATCCAAAGATCTCTTCGGTCGATTGATTAATATCGTTACTACATCGAGTCGTCTCGTTTTTCTTTAAGAAACAGAAATTCGGAATTCGACTCTCCCTCGTTCGTTCCCTTTCTCAGATCGACAATCATCGGTCTGTCTTTTCGTATTTCTATAACCATACGGTTATTATATGGGATACCGTGGATATACGTATGCAATTCATCTAGCTTCTAGTAGTTTACCTCGCAAATTACTGCTGCAACAGCTAGGACCCGGTTATGGTAGCTAGTCGAGATCATCGCACGAGGCGGAGGTAATTGCTGATGAAACTTACGGAGGTATAGGAGGAAGGTAGGCGGGTATAATAGGTGGTTAAAAATCTCTGTCTGTATGTATATGGATAACCATGTATGTATACACATACCGTATATGTAAGATGAAAAACGATGGAATAAATGTAAACGAACTTAACTGCAGTTCGATCTGCATATACGTATGTATGGATATAGGTATGTGTAGGAATATCGATGTGGCGATGATATGCACTAGATATCGATTTAATGCTCAACCGTGACCGGGAAAGTTAACGAAAAAAAATAAAAATAGAATTACACACCGTTCGGTGTTTACTGTATAAACTAGTCGTCATAAGGGAACTAAAAATTCACATCCGTTTGCTCCACATCCCTACATATATTCCTATGCATATATATACGCGTTCCGCATATATGGGCGTTCCGTAGAACCTCAATTTCCATTTTACACATCGAGAGGGGAGATCCGGGATTATTTATTTACTCATTTTACACAATTCTAACTCGTCGCGTCCATCGGGATTTTTAGTATCGGACAATAGATGATTCTACATTCTAACGATGGTCGTATGTCCCGTTTAATCAGAGGATTTTCAATTTTTAAGACAGGGGAGACCCGAGAGACCTGAAATTCTCAATGAATTCTTTTCCCAAAATTTCACTTTATCGATAACAAAAATAGTTCATAATATTTGATACACGTGCGTATACACGCATGTGAAATTTAGTATAACTGACCTTGGTACGGGGGTCGGTGACCAGTTCGGTAGTATGGTGGTCATCGCTGTCCAGAGAAGCGCTGCACGGGTCTCTGTACCGTCCAGGACAGGCGCAGAGAGGCTGGGTGAAGTTAAGACGAACGTATACGGCGTTGCAAACTTGCTGTACCGCGCACTCCGGCAAAAGATATATGTGTTGATTGTGTGGATAGTAGTGATACTTCGTTGGCTTAGCCAAGGCAGCGCTGGCTCCCTCCGGAAGTTTCACACCGGTCTAAGTAGAGGAAGAAAAAAAAAACAAAATTGGAATTATTTTTCCGATCAAGAGAGACACAGAGAAAGAAAAAAAACTGGCCAATAATTTTCACCGGTTTAATGATAATTATCAAGTTTCCAATCGGCGCAGGATATGGCATATATATCCGCATACTGTGTCGCTGAGAATCGCGTGGGAGGACCTGGGGCAGTTCATGGCATATCTGTGTCAAACGAGGCGAGACGGACACGTCGACGCGACGCGTGTCGTCTCGTCGATTTTCCATCGGGGGAATAGGAGGAGCAGAGTCGTAGTTTCCTTGGTTTTTTCTTTTTTGTTTCAATTTTTAAAAATTTTTAATTTTTTTGCTCCTTTTTGATCGTCTTTTTTTTTTCGTTTTGTACGAACTACTTCGTTCACTATGGACTGTCAGGGCTGTTTTTTCCGACTATTACACCCTTTTTGCACTTCTCTTCTTGCCGATGGTCAAGCCGAGTAAGTGGAGCGTGTCCGAAGTCACAAACACACGTATAGAGGAGGTACCTACGCTATATTCGAACCCGCGACTTACATCCAACCAGTTTCAAATCTATCGACCAACTATTTACTTCCTTTCGTCTAATCAAATGCAAGTACACGACATACGTATCGAAGATAAAAAAAAGTACTTCTCGGTGTAAAATTTGAACTAAAAATTTTTTTTTAAATTTGAGGGAAAATTTTTGTCGGAAAATTAATCTTTTCACGAAATTCCTTTTTTCCTCTCGTTCCTCGTTTACGTATATATCCTACTTTCTACACAATGAATAAATGAATAATCAAATAGCGAAGACCAGTTATATATCGGGTTTATAAACTCTGTCTCCGATCTCTGGGCAGTGGGTCAAAAACCTCTCTCCTCCTCCTCCTCCTCTCATGCATATATGTAGGGATAGTTCGCAGGATATGGAATGCATTTAACGGATGCATTGATTTATCTGTATAATATGGATGTGGGATAATCTACATACATACATACATACATATACACACACCTACTGTAACGTATGAAATATTATGAATCTCACTTCGCTCTGCGTACGTAACGGTTGCATGAATAATAAACTATAACTTCAATTTGCAAACCCGATAGAAATATTTAACGCGAATGCATACACCGCATGTATATATGTATAGGCGTACCAGTTTGACCTAAGCAATCGACCCAGATAGAGGAGGTGTACGTCGAATCAGACCACCTCTTACGCTTACCTATATCAAAATGTGTGCTCTATAATGACGCTGAGAGAAGAAGATAATTATGTATATAAGAAGATACCCGCTTCCGCGCACGGAGAGAGATATAAATAGGTGAATGAGGAAAGAAAAACGGTGAAGGAGGAAAGAAAAACCCCGGCGCAGTGTAATTTTCTTGGAAAATATGAACGAATTTTTCCACAAGGAATGAAATAAGCGTGGAAAGAGCGGAAATATCTTATTCGAATTTTTATCGCAAATGAGAGAAATGAACCTTGACTCGGTAACTTAGGTCATTCCCTTCTTAGTCGGGCCATTGTGCGGGATGCTGGATGGAGCTAGGTGCTTGCTTTGCGCGGAAGGATATCACGGGTTTACGGTACGGGATAGAAACGTGGATAAAATGTGTGACGGAATTTAGAATTTCGATGTCGTTTTTATATCGAAGAAATATTCATACGGGTACGGAATTTATATTTAATTTAGACAAATTTCCGACGGGTATAGAAGTATACGTGTATATGTATATCGGATCGAACGTGACACAGATATCCGCAGAGGTTTTTACCTAAATCGATCTGTGGTCACCCAAAATATCGAGGGACGGTAAAAATCGCAAAAACCTCGACTGCGACCACGAGAATCTTCTTGTTCTTATTCTGGTCTAAATTCTTTCAGGTATATAGAATCGGTCTTATTCCTCGGAAGCACCCGGAATATAAAAGTGATTCAATGAATCGATTCACGTACGAGATCATCGCTTCTTATTTTATCTTTTTCTTCTCTTTTCCATTTTTTTTCTCTTTCTCTTTTTTTTTTCAATGCAAAAATACATTGATAAAAGATAGAATCGCATTCCTGTCGAACAAGTTGCCCCGCTATAAGATTGACGAATTTCGAGGTCGTTCTAGATTCAGTAGAACGAGACGGTGCAGGACCGATGTTCAACGAGCGTAGCAGCATCGTCGCGGACTATCTTACCTTGTCGAATTATTTTTTATCCTCTATTTCTTTTTTTTCCTTCTCTTTTTCTCGCCTCTTTTAAGTTTACATTAACTTTTGAGTCTACGAATACAAATCGCTAAGTAAACCTCATTATAATCATCTTAGTCCGGTTCTTATTCGCGTCAGTTAAGGAGAATTCCTTTCTTTCTCTCGTCGACGGTATAAATAGATCGAAAATTGCTCTCGGATTTTAAATCGAATTTTTTTATTTCAGTTTTCAGTTTTTTTCTTTCTCCCAATTTCACTTATTGCCCAGAAACAAGCAGCGGATTTTTATAACCAGAATCGATCGGGACACTCTCCGCTTCTTTCAGTTTTTTGTCATTTTTAATCGCAGCGATCGATTCCTCCCGATATTTCTTTCTCCGAGATTTTTGACTCTCGTTTAAACGATACGCGCCCGTTTCTAGATTTCTCGATTACACTTGTAACTTTACATCGGGGATTTATACCCGTATGCAAAACCAGTGAAAATCCGTTATTTCTCTTCTCTTCTCTTCTCTTCTTGACTCGACTTGACTCGGACTCGGACTCGTCTCGAGCTCTATCTTCATCGGTAAGACGATTTACCGCTAACAAACACAGATGTTTCTTGAACTGGGCTTGTCGTTCTCTAGCTAAATTATCTCAGATGCCATACCTCCCGTTAAAACACACGAAATTGTAAAAATTCCATCTTCCCTGATCACTTGTCTCCCCTAATCGACCAAAAAAAAAATCCACCAATTTCTTACCGAATAAAAAAAAAAAATAAGAAGAATAGGTATTCTTATATAAATTCTTCGTCCATTCGGGAGGGCAGGCAACGTCGTTTATTCTGGAATCCCGAGTCTTTCTTTTCTCGTTGTTCTTTGCTATTTTCTTCTCTTATTCCTTCATTCCTTTATTCCTTTATTCCTTTATCCCTTCATCCCTTTACCCCAAAGCCTTAAAACACCATCGATAAAGTAAAGGTACGTACAGACGATCCGACACGAGTAATAGATTGCCTTACGACGCATACGTTCCTTTACCTCGTTAACCCGGCTTATATATCCTCATCCTTGACCGCTGCTACATATCCCCTCGGGATTTATGCCTTTACCGATATTCCGTATTTTTATTACATCGCGAAATAAAGAATGAAACAAAAATCGACTCGAAGATCAAGTAGCCAGAATTCTGTTCTATTCTATCATTTTCGCTTCTCTTCTCTTCTCGTTTTTCGGATAATTTCAAAGCCCGTCAACTCTTGTTAGAAAGATAGATGGATGAATGGGTGGATCGACGGTGAAATAAATTGTGGTAATATATCAGAGACTGGTTGTTCCTATTATTGTATTACTTTCTCTTTAAAGTGCCTCTCGTGGCCTCCTAAGATGACGAAGCTTGCAATTTCAAATGACCTTTAATAATAAGCTTGTGCAGCGGTAAATTAAGGTGAAATAAAGAGAGACGCGAGATAAGAGAATAGAATAGAATATAATGGAATATAATTGAATTCAAGAGAAAAGAGTAATGTTTAAAATTGAATTTCGTGATCACTGCCAGCCTTCAGCCTTGAGGTAAGTGGATAGGCATACACTCGTATACCTACACATACGAGGAGAACGACACGAGCTTCTACTTTAAAAGACACACGAAAAAAATAAAAAAATAATTAGAATAAAAAAAAAAACCTCAAACAAAAAGAAACTTTTATCTTTTCCCACCGTTTCGGAACTGGAAATAATACGAACTCGACTATACTCATTATGTAGGTAACCCAGGTCTATGCTCGACATTTAACCTCGCTCCCATTGCGATGTGTATGAAAATTTAAAAAAAAAATTTTTAATCGGATTCAAAGAGTCGACCCGGATTATTTCACTTTATATAGGTGATATATATCTCGTATGACATTATCGAGACTGATGAAACACTATTAATCCGCGCTTCCGACTCTCTCCTTTATAATTTGGTGTCAAACCGAGAGAATGAAATTTGAAAAAAAATAAAAATAAATAAAATAAAATAAACAGATATAAAAATAAAAATTTCGAATCGCCAAATAAACGGGGAACGCGCGTATATCGTAACGGTGAAATATTTTGCTCCATATTTTTTTTGACAACAGTATTCGTGCTTTATTTATTTTACTTTTTTTCTACGTACATTTTTTGAGAGTTTCATACATGTACATGTATATATATCTATATTTTTTTTTCTTCTCAATTTCTTTCTTTTTTGAACTTGAAACGTGAACCTGGCGTAGGCCATGGTCGTTGTACCTTGACGACGACGACGACTACCACTACTACTACTACTACCAGTATCATTGCGAGCAACTGTACCCTGTGACGTCACTTGCAACAGATTCTCGCATACTATCTTTCTCTCTCTCTCTCTCTCTCTCTCTCTCTATTTTTTTATTTTTTTTATTTCAAAGTAGAAGTATATACACATATATAGATGTATAGATGTTCGTACTGTACGTTATGCATGGTACTACACGGATGGATGTACAGGTAAAGAATAACGAACGGCCTTTGTGAAAGGCGGGCCAGTTTTCACGGTGTACTTTAATGTCGTTTTAAGTAACTACCGTTTCGCGGTCGTTTCTTCGTTTTATTTTCTTTTTTTCCCTTCGTCTTTCTTTCTTCTTCTTCTCTCTCAAATTTTCGCGAATTTCGTCGCGCGCAATTCTACACCGGTACACGCCGTACGCGTGTAAAAAAGGGAGCGCGACGATTCCTTATTTTTTTCCTCCCCACATACACAATTCTCACTTCGTCCCTTATTATCCAGTTTCTATTTTTTTTTTTTTTTTAAACCTTTTCAACGTCATTTCCGTTCCCTCGTCTTTTCTTCATTTATACATATACCTATATTCTAAATCCTCGCAGAATTTCATATCACGTATCGTATGAGTTCCCTTGGTCTTTTCATTTTTTTTTTTCTTTCTCATTTTCGAGAGATTTGGTATCATTATTATTATTATTATTATCATTATTATTATTATTTTATATTGTCATTTCATCTCTTTTTTTTTTGTTGCCTTTTTCACCGTTATTTTATTATTTGTTTATTTTTTTTCGGAATAATTTTCTAGAAATCGACTGTTTTTTGAGACGAAAAAAGGTACCTTCCAAATACTTGTTCATTTATTTATGTATTATATGGTATATGGTATATACGTAGTACATGCGCATTGTCTACGCGAGATTTCGCCGTTTCCATTATTCATTTCACCTTTTCACACAATAATTTCGTATGTAAAAACAAAAAATTTTTTTATCATCGCAATCGCGATCCGTCATACTATTTTATCGCACTCTCACATCTACTAATTACCAACGTACAATGAAAATGACGCGAGAACGTTACTTTAAATGATTGTTAAAAAAAACGAAATTACAACAACGGTGCGAATAATCTCTGCGGATTTTTCTTTTTTCTTTTATTTTTTATTTTTCTTTTATTTATTTTTTTGATGCTTCCATCACGAATATCGTATCGAGAATATTGAATAACTTCTGATATTTGGAAATATTTCGAAGAGATATAGCGGGCAAACTAGAATGCCGAATATTCGCAACTTACATAATAAAGAACGAAGAGAAGAGGAGATTCAATATTGTCGAAATTTCTACACGTTTCGATTCTTTCTTCATATTTTTATTTTCTTTTCATTTCTTCTCGATTCTTCTCCCGAGAAAAGAAGAACACTTCTCTGCACACTTCTCTCGCTCCACTTTTCTACGGATTGTTAAGGAACTGTACGATCGCAATCTCTGCACGTAGAGATACATGCTTACGTACGCACGCACGCACGCACACACATATGGTTCATATTATAGTTACTTAGCGCGCGCGCCTCGTATGCATTGTTACATATATTCATTCTTCTTTAAATCGCTTAACTTCCCGCAACTTTTTAAGAGGCTACTATTAACCTTGATTAGCTACCGCATAATATACATGCGGATTCACAAGACTCTTATCTACCTTTTCGTATCTCGTGAGATGTAAAAAGAAATTAGAGTAACCCCGGATGAAATTTTTTTTTTTTTTCTTTTTTTGTCCACGTTTTCTTCTCCTACTCTTTTCCTTTCCTTTGAATTCAGTTCACTTCGTTTTATTTCATTTTATCTTACCTTATCTTATTTTATTTCATTTTATTTTATTTTATTTTATTCCATTTTATTACCTCGTATCGCATTCGCGGGAATTCAAGGATATCCTCTGCACTTGTACCCACACTCGCACCAGGGTCTTCCGTTTCATCGGATCATCCTCCTTTTTCGCGAACACATATCGCATGACTTAGGTACACCGTGCGATCCGCGCTCCCCGTTTTCGCACAGGGAAATTCATTCGACACGTCAAACTATTCGCCATTCGAACTCACGTTCGCGGAATACGTATTTTATTAATCAATCGAACGAACGAACCTGCTGTGCGAATTCATTCATTAGCGAATAGAACCCGAATGACCGAATTAATGACGATAGAAACATTTCAGTTTATCGTCCATCTCGTGTACGAAATTTGTCAAAAATTGACATTTTTAGGAGATACAAGATGATATTTTACCCAAATTACGAATCTGTGTCGAACACTGGGTGGATCATTTATTCGAACTAACTGCGAGGCTTGTGTAATTAATGAAAGTAACTTTGACTCGCCCGAATAAAAGCAAAAATGAATTAATTAAAATATGTATGTAGTTTAAAAAACTCACCTCACTCGCGCTGGTATAATTAGTTGTTATTTTAAGTTGCGGTCTTATTTTTCCCAAAGATTCGCGAGTCTCTTTAATTCCGTTAGGATCATCGGAGTTCTTCGAGTTCGTGACTTTCTTAATTTCCGGTAAAGCGCCGGTAAAACTTGTCGTCGGTGTGGTCGTGGATTTTATCTTGGTCGAGGTTGGATTATTTTGGGATTTTATCGTTTCTTCAGAATTCATATTATCCCTGGTCAAATCTTTCGCTTCTTCTCCTCCTTCTTCTTGTTCTCCTCTTCTCACCGTTTCCTCTTTTTCTTTATCCTTTTCACTCATCGATACCGATACTACAGACTGTTTCGATCTCATCGACGACAGCGAAGACGATGGTGGCAATATACGACTTTCCCTGTAATTCGGTACACCCGTAACACCGTAAACTACCACGAAAATGAACAAAAGAAACGACTTCATCGTAACGAGAATTTTTCCTCTTATCTCTCTCCCTTAGCTCTTCGCTTTTTATTTTCAAATTCCAATTCAACGATTCTGAAAAAAGAAAAGTCAGGAAATATGTATTGAAAAATGTAGAACGAAATATCGACTTCATCCTGTATAAAATATTTATCGTTATAGGTGTATCTAAATTTTTGCCAATGTTCGATAAATGATACCTATACTATATGCAGAGTATATATACGCGTATGAGATATGCGGATAACAACACGTTGCATACGTATGCATATCATGTCGATTATATCCGCCCCACCTAACTCTAGGAATCGGGGCTTTGAAACGGTTATACATTTCTCGGATGCTGCGCGCGTGCGAATATAGAAGATGCGAGACATCGCGAGAAGCGAATTTCCGACGAGAGATAAGAAAAGAAGAGAATGTAGAAGAAAAAAAACAAAAACAAAAAAAAAAGGGAGAAAGAAGAAAATCTGTATCTATCTGATCGGATGATATTTATATCGGTAAAATTTACCTCGTCGATTCATACATATCCGACACTTTATATATTTTTATATATATATACATGTATATATATAATAACTTCAATTTCTAGGTGTAAATAAAGCGATTAGCGAACGAGCCAAGCGAGTAACCGCATCGCCAAGTGGATGCTAAACGTTATGCATATGATAAGTAAATGTATCCGTGTGTGGGACTTTTTTTATTTTTTTTTCTTTTTCTTACTTTTCATTTATATACATATATTCGTTTATATACCTATAGGGATAATATGTATATATGTATATGTATTGTATATATAACAGTTGACGACCTAACATTACATTTATAGCAAAGAATATACCGTTCGAAGTTTAGAACTCTGGCGACTACGACTCGACGGTGTGTATAATTTCTATATATATATATACAATATATGGCAGGGGGAACTCCGTTCCGTACCTCTGTAAGCGAATGTGAAATTTATAGAAAAACTGGAAAGAAGAAAAAAAACGAAACAAAAAATCACAAACATTTACTACTCGAAAATTGAAAATCGAATTCCGCGGGAATCGTGGATTTGTAGGAAAAACAAGAATCCAGATATAACTGCGCTCGTATTTGCCGAATCTGATCCTGTATAGGATATCGAGAGGATGTATAAGAGAAGCATAATAATAACGGACAAACTGATTGATCGGGGTAACGAAACTCTATGCGAAATCGCGATTCAAATAAAAATCTCCAAATCTCGTCTTCTGTTTTTTCCTTTTTTTTTTTTTTTTTTTGTCTCATATCCGAGCGAAATTGAAAAATTCACCTTCTTCTTTGTTATACTACGTACGTATACATACACGAATGGAACTTCACGGCGTGACTCGAAGATTTCGATAAAGGGTATAGTCGAGCCGTGCGCCAGGCACGAGATAGAAATTTATATCCCTGTACCCGTAAGAGAGAATAGAAGTACGAGTAAGGTACAGGTCCGTTCGGTTTGTAATAATAATCCTGCAAACGTGAGCCCGTTATCCACCTCCTCGGTCGATTTGCAAGGCCGCGTTTCAGGACTGAATCCCTGCACTACCTGGCCGCAGAATCTTACACACGCCTCGTATAGCTTTTGTCTAGGAAATTATAGGAAGATTAGGAAATTAGGAAGTCGAATATTAGTTTCTTCGCGATAAAGAAAAAAAAAAAAGAAAAAAGACAAAATTTACCTCCGACGTTTCTTTCTTTCTTTTTTTTTTTTCTTCTTTTTTTTTCGCTCGCTTTTCATTAGCTCTTTCGCGTTATTAAATTCCTCGATTCCTCCCCGTATACGTCGATTCCTCGAGCCCCGATCGCGAGGGCCTATAACCAACTCCTTCACGCATGCACGCGTATTTTCATACACTCGCTCTAACTTCGACACGGAGCGACCGATACCTGTACCCGATACTTCAACCGTTATAAATTATTACATACATCTCGCGTAGGAGAGAATAAGGGGAAGAAAATAGACCGTTTTTCATATATAATATATGTGCGAAATATCGGGATTTGGCGAAAAATTAGGTACGAAGTTATATTCATCAGAAAAACGAAAGAAAGAAAGAAAGAAAGAAAAAACACAAAACGTTCCATCCAGACGCGAAAACGGGGAAAAACGAAAAAAAAATTTTATTTAATTTTCCTTCTAAAGTCGGGAATTATCAGTGATCGACGATATGAAAGCCTCGCGCCTGCAGTTTTTAATCAACGCGTCAAAACGGTACTTCGGTTCGATCGTAAAGTTTTATCCGGGGGACAAAAAGTAACCGCGACCAGATCGAACCGTATATATCGTGAAAATTAACAAACCGCGGTTAGAGGAGAAAAAAGAAGAAAAAAAATCCGACCTTAGATTACCGCGGCATCCCCCTGGTCGATAATATCGACGCCAAAAGTCGAAGAGGCAATTTACGAGCGCGTCGGATTATAAAGTACAGAATTTATATGAAATTTTGATCGAAAATAAGGAAAGAAAAGAAAAGAAGAGAGAGAAAAAAGAAAAAGAAAAACTAACAACGTATAGTATACGAATCAATTTACCTGGTCGCAAAGATTATCGGCGATGCGAAGAATATGTCGGGCGGTTGAGTCTGCGAAAACCTCGGAGAACCGGAGGAGGCGAAGGAGGAGGAGGATTCGTTCACTTCTTTGAGATATTCGCGACGATCGTTCCTCTTCCGAATCCGTTACACTTTGGTTTTTTTTTTTCTTTTCTTTTTTTTCTTTCGATCGATTTATCGAATCGGGGAAAAACTGCGGCGACGTATAATCGGAGTTTGGGTCAGAGCCGGGACTAATTCTCCAGGTTTATACGCGAGATGATATGGGGTTCGGGTTTCGACTCCGACTGCGGACTCTCGTAGGAGGTATACTGCCTATGAGTCCCCGTTGGGCCCACTTACTAACCAACCAGAATGATCTACCTCCACTTTACTACCGTCAGCCTAGGTACGACTACTATAATACCATTTATACCTACCCGGCTACAGAGGAAACTTTAACGCCGGTTATTTTTTTTCACCGTCGACGAAACGTCTCACCTCGACGACGTGGAAAAAAAAATTTCCCCCTTTTTTTCGTTATTTGCTTAATATGTATATTCGGCTCCTCCGCGGATCATTAGCATTGAGGAAAAATTGGCACCTCGGTTCGCGTCGATCCGATGGTCCATTCGCTATCCCCTATCTCGCTTCGACGATCGCGAGATCGACGCGGAATAGAAAATCCGCTGAATAATTAACGGTCGCAAGTTTTTCGCCGGATTCGTTTTTTTTTTTTTTTCTTTTATTTTGTCTTTTTTTTTCGCGCGCGCGCGATAATCTCGCGGGGGGATTGAACGAAAGGAGATAAGAGCATGTGCGTGAAACGAGTACGACGTGAAATAGCAAACGGGGCACTCCTCTCACATATATATATGTATATACATAATGGTGGTTGAAAATCTTTTAAACTGCGTGAAAACGAGGCGATTTAATCCGCGCGGAAATCAGGCTGTTCACTCGACCAGTATTAAAGTGTATTGAGCATGAAATTGCTCCAGTTCTCAGGGACCATCGCGCTTGATCAGATTATGTCGATTATTTTATATCTGGGTTAAATCTTGATTCAAATATATATATATACCTATATAGACGTCGGAAGGGCAGCGACGAATGACAAAATCGATCTCTGGTAAAAAGTATCGCGGAATTTTTTCGCTCGAACGATTTTTGACCGAAAGTAACGATTTTCTAAATTTTTTTTTTTTCTCAATTTTTTTTCAACCCCCGTCGTCAGAGTTCGATTAATTAATACGAGTCGAACTCATTTTTTTCTTTTTGGACTTGATCAACTCGGGCAGCCGGCAAAAAAGTGTTGGAAAATAAAAAAAAATTTCCCTGAATTCCGAGCTGATAATTAAAGGCAAATTAATGATAAAACAAAGTTTCTGGACAATCGAAAAAAACAAACAACAGAAAAAAATTAAAAGTTTCACAAACGAAAAAGAAACGAAACAAAAAATTATCATAATTGGATTCGAAAAATCAAATACCTACACGGATTTGAATAACCAATACGTCATTTTAATATACGAAAGCTATACATATATATATATACTATATAATCTTTCGTTGACGGTCGTTAATCGGGTGAAAACAATTAGTTTTACCCACCTCGATACACTAACCCATTTACTCGGATACGAAAGCGTAATTAGTTGCTGGTTGAACAGCATCGAACAGAGCTGCTCCTAGGTACCTACTCATCTAACTTCATGGATTATT
Organism: Tenthredo distinguenda; assembly: GCA_947538915.1. Classification (NCBI taxonomy): domain Eukaryota; kingdom Metazoa; phylum Arthropoda; class Insecta; order Hymenoptera; family Tenthredinidae; genus Tenthredo; species Tenthredo distinguenda. Next base: position 2,085,074 of record OX384533.1, read on the forward strand.
CTAGGCGGAGGGGTATATGTAATTATAATTTATAATTTGTATTTATATTTTATTATAATGATTTATATATGCGGGACTACAGAGATTTAGATTGATCCCCGTGTCCCAGATAATTATTCTTCATTTATTTTTTATTTATTTATTTTTTTATATATTCTAAACAAATCATAAATGAAATTACTTTATCATACAGTCATGGAAAAACTTTCTCCATTTATATTTATGTACATACGTTAGATTTAAACGAAAAGAGAATAGAAGAGAAGAGAAGATAAGAGTGTTTCTATACTATAGTTGGAAATGAATTACGCACTCTCGTTCGTCACGTTGCAATGTACCGTAAACTTTCTGTAACGAAGTGGTTTTTTATTTTATTGTTTTTTTTTTTTTTCTTTTTTGTTTTCGTTTTTTCCTGCCACTTATTATATAGTTACAGATCTTTTCCTCTAATCGTTCATTTTTATCTCTAAATCGACGTGGTATTCGAGTTGCGGTGACCATCGGGAATGGAAAAACGCGAGAATCGCGCGAAGTGTTTTGCAGTCACTTTTGCGATAAGAGATATTAGAAACGTGTGAGAGAAAGAGAGAGGAATTAACAAAAAATAAATAAAAAATAATAATAAACGATTAAAATAATAATTAAAAAATCAAGACTCTTTCTGTACGACGATATTTTCTGTATCGATAAGAGAGGTTATTCAATCCTTCGTAAAAAGTCAATTATCGTGAGAGGCAAAATACCGCGTTGAGTGTTAATGATTTTGGCACACGTGGAGTGGAGTACACGTAGGTACGAGCGACGTTACCGAAGATTGAATAACTCGGTGCAAACAAAAAAAAAACAAAAATAAAAACCAACGTGGAGTAGTTTTTAAAGCAGGTATATTTCGAAGGGAAAATTTGCAAAATTTGAAAAAGGGATCTCCGAAACGACGATTCTTCGAATCATTATTCCACGTCGGAGGATCCCCTCTCGTTTGTTCCATGTATACGCGAGATTCTAGCTTTCTACGAATGACTCGGTAACGTAGTTCGCCGGAAAAAAAAAATACATAAATAAATAACGAACAAACTATCTAGTGAAATTGCACTTTGTGAAACTTGGGCCAGCGCAAGGAGAATGTCGGACGAATCATGACTATGGGGAACGGCACGTATTCACTTGCAGGTCGTCTACCATGCCTCCGTATGCCTATTCTAACTTTGTTTTCTCATCTTTGACGTGGATTTATTATAGGCATACGATATATACAGGTACCTATAAATGAACAGCGAAAGCTGATGCAGTTACAGGCGAAACTCCTGGCATCGCGGAATACAGACACACATATGCGTCCATATCCTTTATATCGTTATAATTCCTCTTTCTTATTTATAAGCCATTCTTTCCCATGATATTGGCACCGATATTAACGATTACACATGCAGTTTTTCACCGCAATTTTCATTCGCAATTGCAAATAAATCAGGTATACCTATTTATTGTATATATATACAAACGGGGCGTCATGATTTCCCTAGAGAAATACCAGATACGTGTTTAACATAGATAGATAGAAATACGCTAGAATAAAGGGTAATATGCTGATATACGTGGGGTCAGGCTGTTTCTTCGACTCGTCCACATTCTGCACTCGGATTTTACCAGTTCGCGATTTTTCTGAATTCTCGTCTCATTCTAATTTGCGATCTCGTACGTCGCCCGGGCTAGGGAATGGTCGTGTTAAAACCACAATGTATGCGAGGAGGCTCAGGGTGATGGCACATGAGGTGATAGACCGCGACGTTCCCATAGGGAATAGGCGAGACGATCCTGTACTAAACCCTATATCTTTATCGATTCAATCGCTGAACCCGTCTTTGAGAGCTGTCTATCAGTCATCGATCCACGACTAACCCGCTGTGCAGATCTTGCTTCCTACATTCATACCGATACCCTGGTTTTTATTTCATTTTTTTTTTTTCACGACTTGCGGATCATTGAAATTAATTATGATCCGAGCGGTAATTAGAAATCGGTTTTACCTCGATTAGGGAAATTTTGCGAAACGAGTGATATCTACTCTTTAATTTAAAAAATTGTAGAAAAAAAATTTCATTCCAAGTTATCTTCTCTGTCTCTATAACGTCTCTCTCTCGCAATTTTTCATGAAGTTGCAATCTCGTCGATGCTTCTGGTCTGCGAAATCAGTTTCAATCAATTTCACGTATTAGAATCGGGCAACAGCTCGAGGGCTGGTAGTGAAAATAGATTTATACCTATAACGGAGGGTGATGTTCGGATCCCGGAATCTCTGATCGTGTGATGAAATTCGTTTTTTTTGTTTTCAGTTACGTTTCGAAAGACTGGCCGATCCGAGAGAGCGAATTGCACCTCAATTGGAATTTTTTTTGTTCTTTTTATCCGTTTTGTTTCGGTCAGTCAGTCGGTATTCATGTTTGAACAGAGTGGCAATATTCGATTTGATCCGAGGGCTCTCCATTCCGGCTTTACAAATATCGAAATAAGCGCGTTTGTTCATCCCTGTGATAAAAATTCGAACGATCTTCGCTTTAGAAATAATCATACGTTTTCAATATTTCACAAAAAATTACGTGAACCGAGAAATATTTGATCTTCCCCCAAAAATCCTCACTCGTCGTTCTTCGATGCTTCGATCTGTAATTAAATTCTCTCGTCAATATACACGAGTATTATAACTTTCAGGGTAAAAATTTTCATCCGCGAATACAGCGCGAAAAATTTCGCCTCGAAATTAAATGCCGAACGGCGCGATTAGGGAAAATTGCCATTAACCGCGATACGATATACCTACGATATATCCACGCGAACCGACTTGGATTTATATACTTTATTTATACATATACAACTGTGGAGAACCTTCCACTGTATCGTTACCCTTATCGGTCGTAAAATAAAATATCGATACCCCGCGGGTACGGCAACTCGACGTACAGGTGAGTGCTGCGGTTTGCCCGGGGCCAGTTTTTCCACAATATGATATTCCCGCAAACAGTACGCGAATGTTGTATAAGTAGGTATACATACATATGTATACATACATACGTACATACATTTATTCGAACTTTTATGAAGCCTTTAGAGTTTTGTTTTATTTTTTTTTTCATTCCTTTTTATCATCGGTCTTGTTATTTATTTTTATTTTTTGTCTATTTTCTCGTATACCGCACACAGTGAAAAATCTTTACGTTCCATTCGCTCTTTGCTACCTCTACCTCTTTTCCATATATTTTTTTTTTTTTTTTTCTTGCCGTTTCACGGATCATATGAGATATGCACCCACCCCGGCCACGAGAATAAATCTACGGACAAAATATTATATTATCGAAAAAAATTGCTAAATACAGTCTAAAGGGAATAAAATAAAAGAACGAAAAACAAAAATAGGAAAAAAAGAAAAAAAGAAAAGGATACCCTCTTTTATTTAATATTTGTCATCTTAATTATTCTACTATACTATATAATAATGTATAATAGGTATATACGTATCCATTATGTTCAGAATAAATCATTGTGACCTGCAGCATTAACAACTATATCGTGATATACTTTATTATATTCGGAATAATAATAATAATAATAATAATAATAATCATACAAAAGTGAATAATATCGATGTCAAATCTAATATTACCCGTTAATGAAAGAAAGAGGTGAAGAGAAATTATTAATATTAATAATAATAATGATAATAATAGAACAAATGATTTTACATAAATATTTACAAAATATTATATGACATATGATATAAAAGATCGACTTTTGCAATACTTCTTCGATTGAAATTTCGGTCCATAATATTTCGTTGCACTTTTTTTCATTTCCTTTAAAACATAATATACCTATAATATGCATACCATACCATGGGGTGCAGGTTTGATAATTAAATTTTTGCTTTTCTTTCTTTACTTTGTACTCTTCGGTCTGCTCGTATTTCTTATTATATTTTTATTCGTTTTTTTTATTTTTTTTCTCTCTTTTTTGTTCGTTTTTGTGTAAATTGTTCAGATTCTACACCGCACATATATAGGTATACACATATTTTTTTGTTTGTTTGTTTGCAATTAATGATCTTCCGTTAATTATTATAATCGTATGATTTTAATTCAGAACCTATATATAGTTATTTAGCAAGCAGTAGCAGTATAATAATAACAACATTAACATCAACAACAACAATAATAATAATTATAATAATGGCAATATAATATTATATCAATAATATGAATAATAATAATAATAATAATAATAAAATAGTTGGTTAAAATAACTTAATATTCTATGATACACTCGTCTAGATTTATATGTATATATTATAAAATAAGGAAATTGAAATTTGAAGATATTGAAAAATTTTGGTCTTCTAATTATCATCGGTATTGTCGAGGGTTGAGATCGACAAGTGCAATTCAGAGTTTGAAGAGTAAGATAATATACGGGATTATGGGTTATGGATTATGGATTATAGATTATGGTTTATAGGTATAGATACATAGGGGGTTCTATATAATTATAGGATTAATACTATTTCGTTGTTCTATTATATTATTATATCTTATTCAGAGACCTTTATAAGGCTCTGTGTTTTACACGTGTATCTACTTGACTAATGAAATAACTATATATATATATATATATAATATAATATGACTAACTATCGATTTCAGGTAATCATAGCATGTCAATGAAAATTGAAAACGAACAGAAAAAAAAAGAAAAAAAAAAGAAACAGAAAAATAGAAAATTAGATAAAGATAAAAGGAAAAGAAAACACACACTTTTTACACAAGAAATATACACGATACGTTATAATTATATACTTCCTCTACGAATACTGTATAAATCTTTATACTCGCAGAACGTGTTAATAATTTCGTATACATTACACATACATTATACAAGCCTCACAGTCGGTTTTCCCCCAATTACCCTAATTACAATAAAATCTTGGGTATACCCTGAATATACGATGAAAGTATGTACGATATTTGTCCCCTTGAAAAAAAGTGGCTGTACTTATTTTTTTTAACTGTTTTGTCGATCGAAAAAAACATCAAATTTTCTTTCTCTATTTTTTTTTCCATCCTCTTTTTTTTTCCTCGCAAATCCTACCGCCTCGAGCACTGTGAGGCCTGATATATTATTTTATATTATTTTATATTATATTACTTTATATATATTGGTGAATTCAACTGATCCGGGGTAAACGAGAGAGAGAAACAGAGATAGAGATAGATAGATAGATAGATAATCAGAAAGAAGGGGGTGAGAAAAGAAAAAACGAAAAAAAAAACGACCAAATATTTTCGGAAAATTTTCACAGCGTATATACGGGTTCGGTATGATGTGACGGTACGCAGTAACCGCTGTAAGTTTTTATTTCTAAGACACCTGAGTAAGATCGTGCCGGTAACGAGCCGGGATCAGTGTGTCGTCTAGGACATCGATGACCCTTCGGACACTGGCATAATGGCGAAGCGTTGACTTCCTCCAATTGAGAACTTCGTCTCTTACGTACGGTGAAGAGTCGGCACGGCTCTTTGTGCTGGCACCTTAATCTCTGTTTCACACATGGAAAAAAAAAAAAAACATAATTTAATACATAGAATAAATTCATATACGAGGTTTCTGAAATCTCACGGATCATCTTATAGCGAATGCGTTTTGCCTAAGGCGTATGTGTATATAATATACACACACACGCGCGCGCGCCATGTAATACTCACACTTTGCGGAGAACAAGCGAAAGCGTATATAAAACCGGGATTTCCTTCCGGTGAGAGGTGCTGTTGTCTTCGTACCAGGTAGGGTACACTTCCTGGACGACATCGGCAGTGGACACGTTGGACCGACGCGTTACCCGGACCTCCACCTGGAGCCAGAGTCCACGTTACGTCCCTGTTCGGAAGAAAATTCGGAAAAACAAAATTTCAATTAAATCGAGGGGAATAATTTGAAAGAGAAAAAAAAGGGGAAGGGTGAAAAATATTTCCAAAATTCGGATCATTTTTTGATCTCTATTTATTTATTTATTTTTTTATTTTATTCTTCGACTCACTTGAAGTATCGACATATCGGGAGCCTCTTGACCGGCTCGCAAAGTTTGTACTGTCTGGTCTTGTCGACTATTGTGTGTCCGTCGTCGGCGTGCAGACTACTGGGACACGATCTTCCGCCTGGACATCGACACTGTCTTTCCACCCATGGTGCTCCGTAGAGATCCACCTTACTGCAGACTTCGCTACGGTCCGAACATTCCGGTAACTCCTCTTCGCTTTCCTGTATCGGAAAAAAATATGAAAAAAAAATTTTTAAAAAGAAATTTAAAAGAAAATTAAAATTCGAACGAAAATTGTAATGAAAAATAAGGTGAAGTCGAAAAATTGACTATTCTTTTGAAACGTCGTACATTTGAATGTAAGATATCATATTCCACGGATTTCAAGCTACGTTCCTTTTCATAAAACAAGGAAATAATATAAAAGGATAAAATAAAATGAAGACAAAGTTGAGAAAAATAAGGAAAAAAGAAAAAAGAGACTCATCAAATATTGAAAAAGACACTTGAATGACGAGATGGATAAATCGAGAACGGAGATTGGAACGGAAGAGCTGAGGTGAGGCGGAGGACGAAAGACTAGTAGTAGTAGTAGTAGTAGTAGTAGTATAGTAGTAGTAGTCGTCGAGTAAGGTGTTTTTGCTGGATTGCCTCCGGGGCGCCGAGCTTCCGGTCCAATAACCACCTACCTACCTACCTACCTACCTACCTACCTACCTATCCATCTCTATACCAATCTATCTATCTATCTATCCATCTTACCGAACTCCACTCACTCCGCGTACGCAGCCTCCGCGATTCGAACGGCACACTAACTACCTGCCGCTATAGTTTAGTTATACGCTGCACTCTGGATCTTACGTGGGCGTAATAGTTGCAGAACTCTCGACGATTTACACACACACACGCACACATGTATATATATTTATATATATATACATGAATATAAAAAAAAAAATGTGAAAATCTGAAGACGAGAGGAATAATATTTCAAATTATATAAAAAAAAAGATTTTTTTTTTTTTCATCTCGTCAGGTAGATAATATAATACATATATATGTATGTATATACATATATGCACTATAAGAAGAAATCGTTGCTGCTGCAGCTGCTGCTGTATAGGGATTGTAAAATGCGAATTTTTTCCTTTGCCCACATCTGTCTTGTGTGTCTGTTTGTTTGTTTGTCTGTCTGTCCGTCTGTCTGTCCGTATCCTCGGTGTTGCAGCAGCAGCAGCAGCAGCCCCGCCTGCAGATATATGTAACGGAACAATCTTTTGCAAGAAGAAGTCTTAGGCAACTACGTGGCGGACATTTTTAATTGACTGTGTTTACAGGGGTATGGGGCGACTTCCGGCGAATCGAATATAATATATATATATATATACCTATATGTATATACCTGAATGCATATATTTATTTAGGTAAAGCGAAAATCCATGTAGTTAGGACCCAGTATTGATATTTCCGGCATTCGAGGAGTCGTTACTTTTCTATTCACCCCGCTTCTTCATATTTCATTGACAATTCTTGCGCTCCAGATATGATATCGAGTAATTCGTGAATTGCGAAAAACTGGAGAGAGAAATTTGAAACAACACGGGAGAGACACGATTTTTTAATGTTTTTTTGTTTAAATCGGTCGTTTCGCGGTACCGAATTTCGCGGATTGTTATTTTATGGGAACCGGAATTCTCTGTAAATAGTGTCCTCGGGACCAAGTCCGTAAATTGAACGGTATACATGAGTTATTTGTTATAAGCGTTGAAGGAAGAAGGGTTCTTCTTCAAACGCTTGTCACGGCTAAACTATCGAATTAATAAAAATAATTCCGGGGACACTTTTCGTATAGAATTCAATTGCCTGCGGAACGGCTCTCCGTAATGTTTCTTATAATAAGACCCGGCCGAGTAATAACCAATTAGGATAAAGGAAGAGAGAAGAGAGAAAAAAAAATAATAATCATGAAAAATTCATTCTCAATTCTCTATACCGCGCACGTTATTTAAATGAGAAAACTTGTATCGTTCATTGATACAGTTACCTTGTGAAAAGGGATCCTGAAATCAAAAGCGATGAAGAAGATGAGAGCCAATATTATACCACGGAATTAGGTAAAAGTTACATTTTTAACGATTTCAATAACGACGAATTGAAAAGATAAATACAAAACTGAAACCACATCCCGTATCTTCTTCTCTTTACATTCGAGGGGTATAATTTCTTCGGTTTTTTTCTTTTCTCTTTCTTTCCCTCTTTTTCTTACTTTCTTTTTTTACACTGCACATACCACCCTCACACACACACGCACACACACTGTCGGTATATATATAATATATATATATATGATAAAGGAGGTAAAACAAACAAGACTGGACCGAATTTAGCTACCGGATTTACTCAGGCATTAATGGTGGGAAGATCCGGACGAGTAGCAGGTAGCCGAAGTAACACCCCTCGACCCTAAATCCTGAATCGTCTCTCCCTCTTATTTTCCTTTTTTTTTCTTTCTTTTTTTTCTCCTATACCTGTTATTATTATATTCCGTAAAAGCTGGGCCACGTGGCGTTTTTTTTTCTTCTCCTTTTTTTTTTTTCTCTTTTCTTCCCGACGTGTGTGTCAAGGAATCGCCGAGTGCAGTAGGGAGTAAAGTATACGAGGCGTGATCTTTTGATCAATTATTTTATTTTATTTTTTTAATTTTTTTTTTAACTTTTAAAAACGAAACGGAAAAATTCCGCCATTATATAATTTTTATTAATTTTCTAAAGACATATATATATTATAAATAAATGTCTTCAGAGAATAAATATAGCTCGCATGCTGACAATGAGATTATTTTAATATACTTTTCTTACATTATCTGTATACCTATATATGTAGGGTATTGTTCTGTTCCTGTAGGTAGGTAGTGGCTATTATGTAGTTACGTTTTAACACAATTACCTGCACCTCGTGCCGCAGGCATAATATGACGTTCAATTATCAATAATAGTGCATAAAACATGAGTTCTATTTTTCTTTTTCTTCTGTTTGTTTTTTTTTTGCATTTCATTTCATCATTCCGCGAATATCAAAGAAAATCTTTCGCGTACGAAATCGAATATTCTTTTCTCTTCACTGTTCAACAATTTTTTATTTATTTTTTTCAACTCTTCCCTCCCTCCCTGATCAAAGAGGAAAAAATTGAATCGTTTCTTTCTCTCTCTCTCTCTCTCTCTCTCTTTAAATTTAATAATTCTTCACAAGTGGAGCCAATCGCGCAAATAGATGTAGGTACCTACTCTGTACTATAGAAGAGGTTGTGTGGGGTGGGCTCGACGTTAGCGGTATATAAAAATTTGTGGCTGCAAAAGAACAGCGGTTCACTTGGTAATGGCTCTATTCAGAAGTAATCAATCCAGCGAATGAGGCAATCGCCAACGTCCTGTCTCCTCTCTATTTCTCTCTCTCTCTATATACATATAATATATATATACATCTATCGTTTTCCCGCTCTCTCTCTCTCTCTCTCTCTCTATCTCTCTCTCTCTCTCTATCTCTCTCTCTCTCTCTACCTCTACAAGCCCCCCTCTCCATCCCCTGCTGGCAACTCTTCTGTCAATCAATTATATCTATATATAAATATCACGAGTACATACCTATGTATAAAAAAAGAAAATATTTCGCAAAAAAATTATAAGCTTTTCTTCACCAAAAGAATCAGTCCATTCGCGTTATATGTGTGTGTATACGTATAGGTATAGGTCTGAAATGGTATATGATCTCGGTTTTAACGGTGCTGAAACGCGTTTTATGAAAGAGGTCTCATTTTGATGCCATATGGTATATGGTATGGCATATGTATGGCACCCAACCTACCTACATCAATTCATAGAAAAGCAAGGTGAACCTCATCTCTATGTCTATATCTCATAGGATGCTGACTGAGATATGCATATCCATCCCTCCGGTTATTATACCTATATCTCGTGTGAAAAGATCGCTACCGCACGTTAATTTCGCATATATATGGCTATATGCTATAAGTTTTTCGTACCATAGATATATGGATATATGTAAAGGAAACGCGTGTATATAATATGCCGACGCACACAACTGATTTCCCTACAGCTCTTTCCTTATATATATATACATCTATATACTTAATTCGCCTTTAATCGAGAGCTTTACCACCACCACCACCATAGGTATAACCATAACCCACCACCACGACTACGACTACGACGACTACGACGACGACGACGATCACGACGTAGTTTACGGATTGACCCAGATTTCTTCATGAATGACTTTTACGAGAGAACGCCACCGACCGACATGGACGGTAGTATACATATACGTGTGTAGATATATGTGTGTATGTATAGCGGTATCCTATGGTACCCGAACTAATGAATGAATGGATGAATGAATGAGTGAATGAATGAATTTTGTATGTTGAGGGAGGAAGGCGGATATCTCTGAGGAAGAAAAAGAAAAATAAGAAAGACCCCTGGCAAAAATACGGGGTCGTATTCCGGAGTGAAAAAATATAATGTATACACGGGGAGCTGGGGGTAGGTTAGAATAAGAAACTAGAAAGGAATATAATAGAGGACCGGAAGTGGCGATGAGCCATCCGGAAGTTCCCACGCGTCTCCCAGTTCCCTTATACATATATATATTATATATATATGTATATATGTATAACATATATATATATATATAATATTATTATACACGCGAGAACGGAGGCCAACGAAGAACACGACACCTGGGGCAGCGTGGTTCAACCCCGCATGTTATAACGCGCACAAAAATTCTACAGATCATTTTAGCAGCAGGAAGGAAATAGATGATGCGTAGCCTTTGCTCAAAAACGTATACGTCTCTTCTCTTCTTCCGCTCTCTCACCCTCTCTCTCTTTCTCTGCGCTCTATATACATTCGATGTGTACACAACTATATACTTCTTTACCTCGTTTTATCGTTTCTTTCTCTTTCATATACTTTTCCACGTGTATGCATATACATATATACGTATATACATATGCCGAATATGTTTTGCGAATGAAAGCGTAGTTCGTTAGCGAGAAGTCCCGCGAATTCTATATATACAAAAAATAAAAAAAAACAAAGAAAATAAAAATAAAAATAATACGGAGGAAAAATTCTTACGTCGCGATCTACTGCAGGAACGAATACATATACCTATACACACATAGGTATATACCCACCTTATGAATGAAGTGCCGACCTGCCCGTCCGCTCGCAACAGGTTCCACCGTCTCGTGGGCGCCACTCGCTGCCTACAGCGTTGGTCGCTTTTTGTGTTTTTTTTTTCTTTTTTTTTTCGTTTTCGAATTCTATCTTTATATTTTTTTACTAATTGTTATACCTATATATTTATATGTATACTATACGTACAGGTATGTAGGATATTATCTATATATAAGTACTTCTATATAACCGTAGTATCAGGATATACACGATTCCACACATCTTGATTGATATGCGATCTGCAGATATATGAATCCGCAATTATATCGTATAAATGAATTTAATTTCGGTCACTTTCTCGACGATATTCTCGATCTCGATGAAATTATATATATTTTACAATTATCGAATAATGAAATAATGGATTATTGCCTTTCGATCAGAAGCATATACCTCCTCCTCACACCTACGGTAATACCTACTTCCGTGAAACGTCGATAATTAATATACAACAACGATCGCGAATGAAGGGGTGTTACGTAACGATCTATATATACATGTATATACGTGTGTGTGTATATAGAATCCTACCTATATAGAATCGGTAAATAAACTCGTATGCGAATTATAAGTAAGTAAGTAACCGAGTAAGCGAGTAAGTTGGTCATGTACAGAGGTAGAGGTATAGAGGTGGTACTATATAGGAGAACCAAGAGCTGAGATACAAAGTTCGTATCTGGTTTCAACTTCCTGTTGACTGAATCACTGTGCAGGCCGAAGTGTCGCGAGAGGTATGATCATCATACTCTTAGGTATATCTACATACGTATCCATGTACCATACATGCATGTGTGTACATATATATGTATGTTATAACACCTATAAGAAACGTTAGCTATATGAACGGTTAAACTCAATTTACTCTTATGGTATATATGTATATATATATGTATATATGAGATAACGCTGATATTCTCATCTCTCTCGTTCACTCATGTGTGTGCGCGCGTATGTTGACTTTTAACAGTCTTATGTAAATATTCACATACCGTTGGGCGTTTGTATAGTTAAATATTATAAAAATACCTGAGGGGCTGGGACTGATACGCGATTAAATCTCTGTATCTTTTTCATTTTTCTATCAAAAAAAAGAAAGAAATAGAGAAAGAAGGAAGGAAAGGGAAGAAAAATTTTCATCGTTCAAAATGCTCACCCCGACTTGATAGAGAACCCTTGGTTCCTGGTGAGTGTGACGGTGTCTTTTTCCGTCTATCAGATCGATCTCTATAGCCGTGTCCTGAAACTCTTGTAGTTCAGCCAAGTAACGACTCTCGTCAAGAGACAGATATTCGTTCAAAAATTCTTCGCCCTCCTCGTCGAGCTGGACACCTAGCAAACTGCTATTGCTCATTGACGTACTGCACCAAATCGCCGACACGATTATTACGATCGAAAGTTTATTCATATTCATGATACTCGGCATCTTCGACACTATTTTTTTTTCTCTTATATTTATCCGCTCACTGATTTATACGACAATTATATCGATCACTTCATATATTTATCATTATATATCTATATTATCGGTTATATAAATATCGAAGAGTTACGATATATATATAAAATTATTCAGTTCTTCGAACTTTCGAACCGCTCGTTCGCGTATTATATAAAATTTCAACCCGCTATATGAGAAGAAGCACGTGGGTTGCATGCATGCGTGCATACAACATCACCTCTCTCTATGTATCACATAACACACTCTGTACAAATCCGACGAACGACAACTATAATACGGAAAACTACAGTTTCCGAAAACGCGGCGTATGAATGAATCGAAAAATTTGACCATAAAAAAAAAGAAAAAAAAAAGCGCAATAAAACCGACAAGACGATCGTTCAAGGATGAAATTCCATTTTTATTATAATCGTCATTATCGTCCTTTTCGTCTGATGTCAAAAGCGCGGGAATTTTTCGAATTTTTTTTGGAGCTTATCGTGTCGGACACCTTTTCCTTTTTTCTTTTCTTTCTTGCAACACTGATTACGGTTCGGACTTAGTCCTCGATGAATTTTTAGCCTTTTTAATATCGCGAGTTTACTCTTTCAACGAGTGTTGATCTCGCGGTTGGTACAGTGCTCCTGGTACTGATCCAGACTTGGTACTTGGTGTAATATGTACTCGTGGGTGAACGCGAGAGGTGGCCCCGCGTGCGAGAGTGTCGAGAGAGGAATGGCGCCCACTGGGCCCACGAAGGTATGCTTTAGGTATGCCGTATACCGTCAACTGGACTCTTAGGCTAGAGGCATGAGGCGAAGCATGAATGGGTGCCCCCACCTCCAACTCCACCTCCACATCCACCTCGATCTCCTTCTTTTTCTTTTTCTTTTTTTCTTCTTGCTTTTTCTATCTTACTCTTATTTTTCCTACTCTTTTCTCCTCTTATTCATACATATATATATATCTCTCGATCTATACTCCGCGTCGTACAGTCCGCGTGCGATTTAACCGCCGTATCCCGCCCCCGCGATCATCGAACGATTAAATTCAGTCGAAATTTGGATTATTCTTTTTTGTTCCTTTTTTTAAAAAACATATAGAAGTTCGATGACGATGTTAATTATCCTTGGATCTTCCCATCCCCGAAGTCACCCCGTGGCTGATCGGTACGAGTGTAATGGTATGGGTATACGCGGTGGGATTGAGGGATCGTGGGTCCAGCTGTAACTGCACAAGTGCAACAGTTCTGAAAACTCGTTAGCCGATGCAATTAGCCGAGGATGTTGTCGCCGTGCTAAACTATATACTGTGCCGATACACTCCACGGTTTCTCTTATAGCTGAACCTCCGAGATTTGTAGGTATAGGGAGAGGGAGCCGAGGGATTCCGGAATCACAGGATATACTACACGTATACATAATACATATATATATATACGTAGTAGATACAGAGGAGGTCCAGTTTTTAACTTATCATCGTTTCTTTCAGCCACGCGATGCACGGTTCTGCGACGTTCTTTAAAGATTGATATACGATGTTTTTGTACACATACGTACCCGTACTTCTTATATACTTTTATCTATACATATATAGTAGCGTGGGTTTATTTTAACTCTGATCATACGGCGTGTATAACTTCGTGAAACCTGTCGTGCAGTTCAGATATTCGCGTAGGTGTAGCGAGGCTGATACATAAGAGGATGTATATGTATGTACGTATGTACTATTATCGACTCTCGATTTTAATCCATATAAATTTTGTATATCAATTATTATTTTTACCGTAAAAAATTGATAATGAAAAAGAAAAAAGAAAAAAGAGAAAATCCGTGTCATTCGTCTATATAGTTGAAACCGCAAGCGTTACAAAAAAAGAACCCATAGATTCGAGCGCGCGGGGGCGAAACGAACTGATCGGTGAATGGGAGACCAGTCTCCATCAATGAACCAGAGGCTGTCAACCGAGGCGATATGTACCAACGTACGTAACGTGCGTGGCGTTATTCCTATCGATATCGACGAGGCGGATACCTATATCTGTATATAGATATTTTCTTCGTCGTAAGATTATCCATGGATCGTTTCTATACGTTTCTATCAGTTTATTAAATGGGTAAATCATTTATTTTCCATGTAAAGGGATTTTCCTGAATATATATACGTATAGTATTGGAATAAGCGGGTAAACTGAGATAGGGTGCAGGCGAAGACCGTTTCCTCGAGATGGCATGGCCCCTCGACGGCCTCAACGTGGCCTCAGTGGCCTCGGTGGTTCAGGGGGGGATGCAGGTGCGCGCAGGTGCCCCAGGGCGCGACCGGAAACCCGAACGCGCGGCGCAGCGCGCTGCGTCTTTCCACTTCTCTCCGCTCTTTGCTCTTTGCTGTTGAGGCATAGGCTGCCTTCGAGTTTGCTGCTGGTGATGCTGGTGCTGCTGTTGCTGCTGCGGCTGCGGATCTACTCTCGACGAGTCCCCTCCTATGCGTCTTTTTTTTTTACTCTCTCCATCTCCGTCTCTCTCTTTCTCTCTCTCTTTTTCTCTCTCTTATACTTCTGCTGCTCTTTTCGTTCTACCAATAATCGCGTGTTTGTAGAGAGAGAGAGAAAGAGAGAGAGGGAGAGAGAGATTTGTTTATGTGTGTATATAGTATATAGGTATATATACCCATGCAGCCGGTTACGTAGCGGAAATACGAAACTGTATGAATAGTGCAGGCAATAGAGAAATGAGGCCGAGTCGAAATTCCGAATTTGGATATTACCGAGTCACAGTTTTTGGAAAGCGTCTTTCCCCGATAGCCTACACAGCCGATTTGAAAAACTTCGAAACGTGGAACACCGGAGGTTCGAAATCCCGAAAGCTGAAGATCCGAAGGGCCAAAGCTCCGAAACTTTCCGGGTTTCCGCAAAGAGCTTCTCCGTCAGAATGAATTATTTTTTGTCTTCCCATCCTGAGAAATAGACCGAAATTTTCGTATCCTTGGATTTCCGAGGGTCTGGACTTTCGGAGTTTCGAACCGTCTGCATTTCGGTCTTCCGGAAATTTTAATTATTATATTTTTTTCATGTAATACATGTATTCGCGACTTATGCCTGTTTCAGGTAAACTTTACGCCGTATTTGGACGGAGACAAGGCAGAGTTGTAGCTGCCGATAGTACCTCGGGTTTCGGTGGCCAGTTTCGCGTCCTAGCTACGCTACCTGTTCCAGAGAGTTTCCAGCTAGCCAGAGAACTCAGAACCCAGACATCCGGCCTGGCCAGTCCGCAACTAGTATTTTCCCATTGGGAGGTAAGTGTGCAAAGAAGAAGAAGAAGAAATAGATAGAAAGAAAAAGAAAAAAAAAATTAACACAAAACACAGCGATTTGCAATTTTCCGAAAATTCATTTCAAACCCATCTACACCTCGTAAATTATTTTATACCCTCGAGACAGAATATACCCTGCACTGGTCGCAATTCTAATATGAACAATAAATTCCAATGTCCCGTTGGTCGGACTGTTTTCAGAAAACACTGCGGGGGTCGGACTACTCCGAACAATATTTCTGAATGAAAGTTCGGTCTCGTAGTCGACTCTTCCAAGTAACTTAAAATCGATCCTCTTCCTCATTCCACTTTTCCTTTTTCTTTTCCTTTTCCTTTTCGTTCTTCTTATTCTTTTCCTCGGGTATGGATACCTAAATGAATATCAGTACCTACTCACCCCGGGCCTTTGGGCCTTAAGGTCTCGAGGCAAATCGAAGTGTAAGTTTCAGGCCCCCGCTGGCCCATTATACTAATAACAATAGAGACAATCAACCTGTGACGGGCCTACAATACCGCAAGCCTCTTGGCAGCCTCTCAATGGCCTCTCAATAGCCATAGCTGCTGGCTTCGTGTAAACCTGTGGCAGCCTAGGCTAGAAGGCGAAGGTTTTAACGGTCGCAACTTCGTGCTCATCGTCGTAGATGTATATACCTACCTTTAGACCGACGTCGACACTTTCGGACGGTATAATCGCCGCGAAGATCTTCGATGCTCAGAAAAACTTCAAAGATAAAGGAATAGAATAGGAAGAGAAGAAATGAGCGAGAAATTGCGGCTAAAGAAAAGATCCTGATTAGTGATACCGGGACTTTTGACACGGGGAAAATAGAAGACCCTGCGGGTATTCGAGGGGGTTTTCGCCATTGAATTCCCCATTTTTTAAACTCGAGAATATTAAATGCCAGAAATTTTTCAGATTTTTAATTTAATAAGGAACCGGGAGCTAGAAAGAGAAAGGCAAAGCCTCCGGAAGTATTTTTCCGGATACGAATTAAACGAGGAATCGATTAATGAAGGAATGAAGCGATGAAAATTCAAATCTTTCGACGTTTCGTGAAATTTTCTGCCGATCACTCGTATCGGTATATCTGCTACCGCTGCAGGTTTTAGCTCTCGTAGTTCTATACGGTTTCGTGACGGTCTGTGAGGAACGTGCGCCTTCCTAGAGCGATATTTTAGAATCTTTTTTATCACCCAGCTCATCACGCGCGACTGGGTTCAGCATCCACGTCTACGAGCACCCAGTATCTTACATTAGTCACGAGATACGTTAAGCGCGTTTTATACTCTCGGTTGAAGGGTGGGCGGATCGTCGACACTGGCGAAAATCCTATCCATTTATATGCGGAGCAGCGTTCGACAGACGAAAGACTCGCCGTACTCTAGATAGCTGGATACCTTTTTAGGTAAAATGTTCGAAAACTGATAACCTGGATACGATGCAAGTACGGAATGACCGAAATGAGATGTAAAAATGAATATTTTGTTTCCTTCGATTCGATCTCTACGTAGAAGACCCTCTTAACGCTAGGATCTCCTATTTGCAGACGTTAACCGCGATGGTTGAGGTAAGTGTATAAAAATGGATGTAAAAGAAGTACCTACGCGCGGTAAATGAGAAAAATAGAAATAAAGAGAGAAATAAAAACGATACTCCGGGTATAGGAAAGAACCACATCTGACCGGAAGATTACCACGCGATAGTTAGAAAAAGTTGAAGATTTTATACAGAAACGAAGTGCGCGAAGAGTTCCGTAATCGAACATAGTATGCAACCTGCTCGTGCCTGATTAACTCGGTTAAATAATATCGTTTATAATTTTGAGATTTGTAGGATAAAAATATAGCCAAATAACGCGGGGGCTGGGGAAAAATAAGAAACGAATATAACGGGGAGAGAGAGGAGAGGAGAAAAAAAATAAAAAACTATTACGAGATAGGGCCGAGAGGGCGGCGTAGCGCCTCGGACCTACGCAACAGGTTCCCGAAGCCACCGAAAGTCCCTAAGAGCGAGAGAATCCCTTGGCACCAGCTAAGCAGCACGAAAACAAATCTGGCTGAAACAAAAACCGCTGGCTACCATCTGCTCCGGGTATAAGACCGTAGAACTAATGTCAATATCGCTGCCGAGCAAGATGGTAGTATTTTAGTCAATATAAAATCGTTCGTAGTTAGGGCCAGGTGTCCACATCTTATAAATTTCAATACGGCCGAGGTGAAAAAAAGGTAAAAAAGCCTCCTCGGAAGGATCGAGAGCGGATAGAGTAAGGCGGTACGGGGCAAGGGCCGAGAGACGGGAGAAGACCGACTACACATACGTGAACGATGCCGCGCTATACCTACCTACCTCTACCTACCTACCTACCTACGCGCTTGTACCAAAAATGAACCACACTGCCGTATTTCAGAGGGGGAATACCCTCAGGCATATCGAGCTAAGGAGAAAAGGAGAGACCGGGGAGTTGGGGACGGGACGGTATACCTCACTAATTCAGAGTGCTACCGACTTACGCAATACCTTCTCCCATACCTAACAAAGCGGGGTTTTAAAGGTTTTAAAGGTTTTAAAAGTTTTGTCCAAACTCCAACGTTTCATGTACGCAGCTACAATTCGCTCGGCCGTTATGCTATAGACGTTTTATTCTTTTTATAGAAACGTACGTAATGTATGGTATATGTGTTTATTTTTATCGATTAATTAATAACTTTCTTTATTTATAAATGAAGAAGAACATGCATAGATTTGTGCGAGGGTTCGTTCGATTTATTGTATCGGAATATACGCGCAGGTGATCGAGCAAAATCCTTACTGGGTACCGTCAACGGAAGAGGAGTATCTCCACTTTGGCGAGAAACCAGACAGCGGTAACCGAGCCAAGCGGTACATAGACCTGGTACGACGTCGCAAAGGACTTCCGGTCGACTCTCAGCTTGTTACACACGGTGAGAAGCAGCGGACTCTTCATAAGAAAAAATAATACCCCGTAGATACTTACGGTTCAAATACATGTTATATCTATATGGGCGATATAGATTATTTATCATTGGTTTATTCAATTAAATTATTTCCAAGAAAATTATATTTATATATCCTTACGTTATGAAAGTAACCGATAGTTTTGATAAAATTATCGAGTTTTTTTTTCCTTGTCTTCTTTTGGAACGAGAGAAGAAAAACAGTTTTCTTCATTTTTCATACGTTTTTTTTTTGTTTCTCTATTTTCGTTTTACTCTTCTTCGAGGGTGCGCAGCGGAAATAAATATTCCGTAATGTGAAAATATATATAATGTAGATAAAGATAAAAAGAAAACAGTACACGTGAAATATGTATAATAATATTTTGTCAGAAATTTTTACAATAAAATAAAATATCATTAAGTTTATCATTATACCTATATATGTATATGTATTTTTAATTTAGTACGCATTCACTTATGCTTCAATGCGTCTGTACTCAATATTACGATTTAATTACATCGCGGCGAAACTGAAAATACGAATCTTTATACGCGTGTTATTCGCGAGAGAATGATTCGTAATCATGAACAGATCCTGATAATCCGATTCGAATACCTTTCGACTACGGGATACAATTCGTATTGAAATTCGCTGCGTATTATATCTATACAAGGATATCACAAATCCGTCGATATTGATTACGCATTACGCACATCAAACACGTGTTATCTTTTATTACTGACTCGCGCGATGTGAAATTCTCCATAGCATTCGATATACGAGATAATCACTGATTTGTTTATGTATGATATTCAGTTTATTCGACTCTCCATTGTCCCCGTGTCAAATTTGTCTATATTTCAGTCGGAAATATACAGACCTCTGCTTCGGTTCGCTCGCGTTTTAATTCAGTCAGAAATTAGTTTTTTTTTATCCTTATTTCCCTTTTAAAAACCTAATTCCAGATCCGGAACTTTCGTCTACTATGGTCAATACGTTATCAAGACACCGCGGGCATGTTTCATCTTCCAATCTTCTCATTTTCAAAGTAATATGTTATTCAAAATTGTTTCTCAATTTTTAAGCATTTCTTTTCTCTCTATCATCGCGAAATGAATTTAACAGAAATACAATTTTTCGGGGGGGATTTTAATCGATTTCTAAAACGCATAACATATATATTCAAATAGATAAATTTCTTTCTTTATTTTTTCTGTACAAGAATGATGTTCGTAATAATTTAATTTAACTTAAATCGAATCTACAAAGCGTCGTCAAACACGATTTTCTTTCCCTGAAAACCTAGCTTCAATATTTCCTGTTGTTTCTTTTTCGCTGCCCAAGATGGGTGCATTTCTATATTTTCGTTGGACGATCTATCCAAGCTTTTAAAATCTCCTTTCCCTCTGATATTCTTCCTCGAGTTATTAATATCTCGAGATCCGTTTCTGTCCGTCTTGAACCTATCTCCCCTAGCAAAATTTTTATTATCTCTGAAGTTTTTACTTTCATTCCGTTTATCATAGTTCTTGTTATCAACTTTGTCAAAGAATCTGTTATTCCTTGATCTAAACGATTCCTGATCCCTTATCCCGGCTTCCGCTCCTTCTTCTTCATTCTCAGTTAACTTCGACTTAGGAACAACAACGCTCAAGTATTCCCCTCCGCCATCTTCCGTCATGAAAAATGTATCCACTTCTTTTTCTAATTCAATTTTACTTTCCTTATTATCCAACTCATCACCGGCTGGAGCTTCATCCTCCTTTTTCTTTTCCTTTTCTTCCAAAAATTTCGCAAAACTTTTCACCGCAGCTTCTCTGTTCGCCGGAGTCATTCCCGCTAACTTATCCACCTTTCCTCCAGATTTATTAAGCTTTATTTCCTTCGGTTTTGATTCAGACAAAATTTTTGGTTTCGTTTTCATTCTTTCACCCTCTGGGCAGCTGCTCTCTGCTTTCCGCTTACTGTTTACGATCTTTCCCTGCAATTCAGGCTCCATATTTTTCTCAGTATCTGATAAGCTCTCCTCAAATTCCCCTTCGCTTTTTCCAGAGTCATTATCCTCGTTTCTTTCACTCTCCAAATGCTCTTTAGCCACATTTTCTGGATCAGAAGACTGTGCCGTGGCTTTCGCTTCTTTCTTAGCTTGTTTTCCCGCTTTTCTTTTCATTTTAATTAACTTTCTCTTCCCAGGTCCAAGGTGCTCTTCAAAGTTAGGAAATTTCTTCTTGAACTCGGCGACTCTGTCTGTGATTATTTTGTGGTTTGATATTCTGGCCAATACGCATGTTTCCGGGTCTAAATCTTGGCCAGCTAACATCTGCTCCAAAGTCCTCTGGTTCGTAATAGCATATCTCGATATTTCGTCGTCTTTTATCTTTTTGATAGCCACCAACTCCAGCCCCAATTTATCCGCCTTTCTTTTGTATTTCTCCCGCTGTTTATCGTCGCCCTTTTTTGACTCCAACATCTTGACCTGCTTTATCAATTTTCTCACAATATAAAGTTTGGCTCGACGCACTTGTTGCCTCATCAAAACGATCTGTAAAACCACGTTTGTGTGTAAATAAATCAAAACAGAACGGAAATCAACTCGTTGGCCATAACCTAACCTAAAAACTAATACGAAACTAACAGTTTCGGGTTTTGATGAGCCGCGAAAATTGCTGTAAACTCTACAGAACATAGCTTGCATCATTTTCCATAAATGTGGTATCAATTTTCACGGTTTTTGGGAACTCTGATGTGATTTATTCGGATCGAAAATATTGAGATTGTATAACCTAAAATATCCTAACCTTAATAATTTTGAATTGTAATTGAATAATGGACTAACGTACCTCGTTATTTACTTCGATTTTAGACATTTCGTACAGAATAGGTTGCGAAAGGATTAATAAATTGTATACAAAACACAAAATAGGTTTAAGAAAAAATATATTTTGTTGTTTTTCGACTTCACGTGACGATGTTATGATGAATATATCGAGGATTGCTAGTCTTCGACAATCGATGCACAATCGTTGTCCACCAGTGGCGCTTCTAGCGGTTTAAAAATTTGTTAATACTAGATTCTCTACATGTCACGTAGTTGCGGGATGTTGGTTGGGTATATTTCCACATCTTGCATTGTGTATTATTATCCGTCGACACCAACCGCAGGTACAACACAGAAACGACGAATAAAATTGTGTCATTTGGTGTATTGAAAAAGCTAGGTGACGTGTGTGTGAGTTTATTTGACAGTTGTGGGGCCGAAATAAAAGTGAATGAATAAATAAACGATACTACATTAACAATAATTTATATTGCCACCTGGCTGTTCCCTGACCTTGACTATTTTATTCACGACGGTAGATACCGCGATTGTTTTTTTCATTTAACCGAGTTACGAGAGAATTGTGGTATTTGCATGAGTGTTTGTAGTATGCGTAAATTTCAACATATTACACGTATTAATACGTACGTAAACGATACTATATCTACAAGACTAAATTATCTCGTCAATTTATATACCGCCAGTATTGAAATCCGTCTTTTATTTACCCCGTTATCTAAAATGCCAAATGTTTAGGCAATAATCTACTACGTCAGCAGCTCGCTCTGTGGTGTGTCTGTTGTTTTTTATTTTCTTCTTATTCGTCTACGTACGAACTACTTCTCATTTCGCTCATCTAGATATTCTTCACTTTATTAGTTGAAAAACTTGATACAAACTTTATCGAAGTAATAATCTAGGCTAATCGATCCAACGAATAACCAAAACTTGCAATTCATCATCAAAATAGCTATTCAGTTATCAATCCGTTAATTAAAATCTTAAATATCGTATTTTACATGACCTATGTGGATAGTCTATCTCTTTCTATCAAACTACTTTTTCATGGTTATAACCTGTTCAACAATAGCGGAAAAAATTTCATTACTCTCTCTCTTTCCCCCAAAATTAATCCAATTCCAATCGTAACAAACAACGAAATAATATTACTTCGTGTTTTCTTTTCTTATTCCATAATTTTATATTTTCCTTTCTCTTTTTATTAGCCGTTAAAATCTTAGCTGAAAAAAAATAACCAAAAGCCTCTAAAAGACAGAAACGCGTATCTGCCTCCTGTTAGAAGAGGTTATATCTAGGATGAGCTGCGTTCGATGTTGTCTGGTCAGTGCTGGTCGCTTAGCCTCCTCGAATAATGTTACCAATCATGGTGAGTTATTTTCTGTTCATTATAGATTTTCCTAATCTCTCTTAGCTTTTAAATATAAAATAGGACAACAAAAAAAAACAAAAAAAACCTTAAGAAATAAACAAATTAATTTCTCATTTCGATAAACGGGAGCAGTGCCGAGAGAAACGGTTTCGTCGTTAAAAACATGGGCCTTCTATTATATGTCGGGGCGATCTACGACGTTGATTTTTAGTTAATACTTTTCTCAGTACACAAAATTGTCAGAGTCGTTGCCACCCGGTCATTAGTGACTTCTGGCACACTTGGGAAGTCGACTGGCGATACAAACCAGCCACCTACTACTAACAAAGATGTGGGAGGTAGCAATACACCGACTGGAACTACCACTACTGCTAGTAGCGGAGGAGGAGGTAATGACGGCGGTAAAAAAAATACCCTGACTTGTCCCAAGTGCGGAGATCCTTGCACACATGTTGAAACATTTGTCTGTGAGTACAGAGGGACTGTTTATTTCTTTGAAAATGATGGAATTTTTAGTTCTCTTTTATAACTCATTATTTTTCTTTTCACTTCCAGCTTCGACGAGGTTCGTAAAGTGCGAAAAGTGCCATCATTTCTTTGTTGTTCTTTCGGAAATCGATTCCAAGAGGAGTTTGAAGGAAGCTTTAAGGCCAGAGGAACCTAAACAAGGATTTTACAGGAAACCACCGCCTCCGCCTAAAAAGGTTCGCATAATAGTCATTAATCGTTTGTAAACAGCAATTTTTTTTAATCACTGTAATCCTCTCCAGGGCAAACGTCCGGCCCTCTGAGCCACTGCCATGACTCGGCATTGTTTTCAAACGCTTTTTTTCTCGTCAGAGCTTGTTGTCAGACATACTACGATTCTCTGTGCAGTCTAGGAATAACTTGTTGAATCTTAGCCAAGTGTCTTGCTAGCCTGACAAGAGAGTCTATAGTTACAATGCTCATTTATGCATCATTTCAATACTGACGTATGATATAACTCGGGTCATCATTCTGACAAAACTGAATGTCTCACAGATTAATCACAGTTTTCATGTCTTACATCTTTGCGCTAATACTTTCTTTCCTCTTCCAGATCTTCGAGTACTTGAACAAACACGTCGTGGGTCAAGAATACGCTAAAAAAGTGCTGAGCGTAGCTGTATACAACCACTATAAACGGATACACAATAATTTGCCTATGCAAAATGCAACCCAGGTCAGCGTCAGCCAGGCAACAACACAGGAATCTAATCACCCGTTCACACATAGAGGTCTCAAGCCACGTAAATAACAATTTGCCAAGTTAATCCTATAAGTCCTAACTTGTTTTTTCACTGAGTTATTTACTTTTCGATCTTTGAACTCCCTCGCAGTTCTAAGCAGCCCCAAAACCCGTTCAACTAATAAACAGAGCGTCAATAATTTCCTCTAAATTCTTCTCCTCAGACCTTCTTCACATATCGAGCATCGGTAACTCTCTGGGAGTTGGATCACAGCACGTTTCACCTGGCGGCGAACAGCAGCAAAAATCGCCCGGCAGTCATTCAAACATAGGCTCAGATATCCTGGACAGTAAACAGCATCAATTAAAACTAGAAAAGAGTAACATACTTCTACTGGGACCGACTGGTTCAGGGAAGACTTTACTAGCTCAAACGATTGCTCAATGTCTTGACGTTCCTTTCGCTATTTGTGACTGCACTACTCTTACGCAAGCTGGTTACGTTGGCGAAGATATTGAAAGCGTTATAGCCAAGCTTCTCCAAGATGCAAACTACGTCGTTGACCGAGCGCAGATGGGAATCGTCTTTCTCGACGAGGTTGATAAGATCGGAGCTGTTCCTGGCATTCATCAATTGCGAGATGTTGGCGGGGAGGGTGTGCAGCAAGGAATGTTGAAAATGCTTGAAGGCACGATCGTAAATGTTCCGGAAAAGAATAGTTCGAGGAAACTTAGGGGAGATACGCTGCAGGTTGATACCACAAACATTTTATTCGTTGCATCTGGAGCATACAACGGACTTGACAGGCTTGTATCGCGCAGAAAGAACGAAAAATATTTGGGATTTGGAGCCACACCATCTTCCGAAAGCCCTGGACGAAGGGCAGCCAGTCTAGCCGATGTAGCTAACATGTCTCCTTCGACTGACGACGATAATAAAGAGAAAGATATACTACTGAGACAAGTCGAAGCTAGGGATCTCATTGACTTTGGTATGATACCTGAGTTTGTTGGCAGATTTCCAGTACTCGTACCTTTCCATACTTTGAACAGAGAAATGCTTGTCAGGATTCTTACTGAACCAAAGAATGCGATGGTTCCGCAGTACAGAATGCTCTTCTCTATGGATAAGGTAAAGCTATTATCAATTAATGAATGAATATTTACAATTCTAGCTAATTATTCATCTAAATAAAAGTTCTTCCAAGTTTTTTCCGTCTACAGGCATCACAATCGTTCCCCGATTTCCCCCGACTAATTCTATTCTACTAAATACTCTGATTTGTTGTTTTGCAAGAGGTAGCCACATCTTTCAGCCGCCTTGAAAATCTCTCAAACTTTACCCATCCCTTTCTCAAATTCACTCCCTACTTAATTCATGATTTTTATGATATTCCAGGTGGATTTGACCTTCGCGCCAGATGCTTTGGCTGCTATTGCAGCTCTTGCAATGGAAAGAAAGACTGGAGCCCGAGGTTTGAGGGCAATTATGGAATCCTTGTTATTGGAACCAATGTTTGAGGTGCCGGGAAGCGATGTTATGTCTGTCCATGTAACTGAGGCTTGTGTACGTGGCGATGAGAAGCCGCAATATATGCGTCGTGGTGAAGCGAACGAGGAGGAATTACCGCAAGCTCAACACGTTCAGAATTAAAAGAATATTAAATTATAATTTGTTGATATATAATATTATCAAATCATTCAGATCAATATCGTGGCTCTAATCTCTCTCGCCGGGTTGATACAAGTATATAAAAAGAAAGTAAAACACGTACTTCTGTGTTTTGTAAAGTTTAAGTAGAGGAATTCTTTTTTTTTTTAATGTTAGAAATATCTGGCGTGAGAAAAAGAAGAGAGAATGAAAATAAAAAATAACTAAAATAGGTAATTCAATTATGAATATTGAATATACGATAAGAACAAGAATTATCTTAGAGTAAAATTATTATTGTTTTGTCATAATTAGAGTCGAATCTTCAAATATCACATGGAAAAATAAAAGAAGAAAAAAAAGTGAACAAATACTTGTATGCGTTGAACAATTTCAGTCTTAATAAACTGAATGTAATTTATTTGAGCTAGGGAGAACGAAATGAAAAAATAATTTTCACGGCAAATAGCGTAAGTTACATTGAATATCAATGTATGTACTAGCGAATGAGATAATAAATTATTTTTACGTGACCATACTATAGATCCGATAAAAGATTCTTTGTAATATATTGTAAATAGGAATAATAGCTTATTGTTAGAAAGAGTGATAGATAGATAAATAGATCGCGTAAAAGGCTTATATCAGATTCCTTCATTAAATTACTAGGAATTGATTCCATAGAATCGAAAAATTTATGTTCACAAGAATTCAGCGCACTTAGCGTGTAAATAAACTTCGAATTTCGTCTAGCGTAAACTGGGAAACTGCAACATACGCCCCTTCATGAGAGCCATAGGATCCTGAGCTTGAAAAATTTGATTTATTCACAGATAGTTTGATAACTAAAATAAAAACTAAAAGTTTTATCAGTTTCTATACATTCGGGACGAAGACTTCAGCGGTTTATTATCTTTTTTATATTTAGTTAGGTATTGCCTATATTATACTAGTTGTTGTTCAGTTAGCGTGTGATAAATTATTATTATTAATCAATTTATAATATGTTGAAGTTTGTCGATGTCTAGGTATGTAGTAATATGGTCAGGACCATATGGCGCTCAGGATGATAATATATTTAACAAGGATGCATATTTCAGATTATAATATTATAGCTAAATAAATTTACATTGTAAAGGGGTATATTTATAATAAACCAATAATTAAATAATCATTAATAATCATCACCGTTTTTATTCTATTTAGAATAGATTTTATATTTATACATAATTAATACTACGTAACTTTATCGAGATATTGGTGATCATAAACTTATTATAATATAATTGCAACATACATGCTTATATCTTATTATCAAGACTTTTAGTTCGCTCTACAAGCAAACGATATCAACTAAAAATCATAAAATCCTATCCGATTAGATGAATTTAAAGTATGTACAAGTGGATTATATAGGATTAGAGATCCTGCAGTTAGTTCAATTTATATCAAAGCTCAATATTTACAACTTATCATAAACTTATGGATAAGTTTCCATAAATAATGTAGTTTTAAAGATTTTAACGATATCTGCAATCCTCCTGGGAGAGTATTCTAACAACGATATGTGTGTGTGACCAGCTGCCAGTGAAAGTTACTGCTTTAAATCCGCGTAGAATATCATTGCTACTTGTTCTCTTTAAGATATTTATTATTATCTGACTAGGGAACGACTTGCAATAGTTGGCCGATGCCTCATTCATTATTTGAGATCAATGCTGAGTAGTAATCATAAACAGTAATTCAGGGAATCAATCGTCTTCCCCGGACTTATCGGAGAAAAAAGAAAAAGACAATTTTTTTTAAATAAACGAACTTTCTAATTATTTGAAAATACTTGTAGTATACTACTTTATCAAATCGTCCATTCATTTTGTACAGTTATTGGTATATCAATTAAATAAATAACTTAGTTTCTTAGTTATTATATAACAGTTGACTATAAAATACAAATTTCGGTGCATTAGCTCGTCATTTCGATATTCAACAATCAAATCGTCTAATTTTGCCCTTTTCAATTAATCTATCAACTGAATAAAAGGAGAAAATTTATAGCAAAACAATTGATACAAATATTATAAACTTATCAAAATCTCTCAAAATAGAAGTAACAACATCCACCTCATATCCCGCTGTAATAACTATGAGGCGGTGCTTTTTCTGGCTTTGCTTTAGGTCTCATTACTCCCGTGAGTTCTGTAAGTATCCATTTAGTGGCTCTTATAACTAATACATGTGCTGCAAATTGCAGAATCAATGAGCCAAACCCTTTATACAATCCGAAAGGACCCTCAGTAGAAATTATCGTGCGATAACAGTCAACAGCTCCGCTGTATCCGGTCAGCAAAGGCGTGACGCTTCGCCCAGTGTCTAAATTATCAATTATAGTCCTTGTCCCTTGTAAATGTAGTCGATGAATGACCGTCTCCAACGGATAGAAGACTATATCAGCTGCGCACATCGATACCAGTATAGAGTGGAGTTCGATATCTTGAACAACAGACTCTGAGACCAAATCCCTGCTGTAGGCACCCTGGAGAGGCAAAAAAAGATTTTCTCTTAATTAAAAATCGAGTTAAAAGAGGAAATCGTCCCTCACCCTTAATTGCTGAGAGTGTTTATGTCTGATGTGCATTATCCTACTCGTAACTCCTCTGACTATCAATGTGAACAAGTATTTTGTCACGCCATAGACTATTGTAGGTGGTAGAAGAGCGTAGATCGGTATAAGTCTTCCCTTATTTCCTACTTCAAGAAGCCGGATCGCACCATCCTTAAATACATCGAGAATTCCTGGCCTTTCCGACGCTATTTCAGATTGCACCGTTTCTACCAACGAAGCGGAGTAGAAGGGGGTCACTATTCCGATTGATACGCTAAGGGAGAAAAGAGTTAGTTTGTTCATCTAATGAATTCTTGGGGTCTTTATCCTTTGAGCGAATCCAAAGAGCCAGAATTACCATTTAAGGATGAGATGTTGTCCAAATGATCGCAAAGAACTGTTGCAAGTGATTTCCCTGTAAAAATACACGAGTGATTGATATTTTTCCAATTCCTCATTGTTTTTGGTACTGGCTAGCAAGAGATCCACCTTACTTTGGCCAGGGTGTAATCTTTGATACAAGATCTTCCACGGCCAGAGTTAAGCCTCTGACTAACAACGCGGAGCCGATTCCTTTCCACAGTGTGCTAAGGCCCTGTGTTTGATTCAAGCGCATGATAACCGGCACCAAAGTTATAGGAACTAGATGGTACTTTACTGCGCCAGGGTTTACTTGGCATTGTCTTCTTAGCACGATGAAAGGGTGAATCAATAAATTCTCGGTTATTAAACTGGCGAGGCCGCAGCCTAAGCCGACGTATTTTTTAACGGTTAAATCTGAAATTTAGAAGATTTTTAAATCGACCTTTTGGTCCTTTGACAATCAATTCTCACCGTCGTCTGGTGGCGGACTGTCCTCGGCCAGGGGGTGCACCACGGGTATATCTAGAGGACGTATAACCTCACGGCCGTGATATTTGCTCGGAAATGAAGCACCGACTTCCCAAGGCTCGGAGGGACGGGCTCCGTAATTTCTCTCATATCCTTCGAGTCCTGCCATTTTATTTACGCGGATTGTCGAAATCGAAGGCGGCCGGAATAAGGGAGATTAAATTTAGTGCGATAATAATTCGGATACGATCACCTATGCATGGATACAAGTTGATCACCTTTCTCGGAACGGTTTTAACCAATCGAAACCGTCGAGCTGGTAGCGACGCGTTATAGCAGACGACTGAACTAGTCGAATCTTTCATGTTGTTACGAACGAATTCGCGTGTTTGATAAAATCGAGTTAAATAAAGTTCGGAATTCAGTCATTTTATTACATACTATCGGAGTTTGGTCTTGCCGAGGTCAGAGCGATTGAAAATATGAAATTCAACTGATTGACGAGTGACTCGGTGAATCGGAGCTGACTGGAAATCTTTCAATCGTCCGCTAGATAACCTCAAAAACACCTAACAGAGAAGATGTATAACGGGTGTAAAATGATACATTCTACCGGTGTAAAACTGCAGTTACAGTCTCAGCTGCGTGCCGGTTTGAGTACCCTGACTAAAACCGAGACGAAAAATAAACGGAACGAGATATTCGACAGCGAGAAGAAACGACAGAGATCCGCGGTCGGTCGTATAGAAAAGATTGAGGTTAAATACTCCGGGCCATCGGACGACGTCACGCTTGTTATGAACAAGAATATTTCAACGCCTTACGACTGTGCCAGGCATATTTCTGAGGGTGTTAAAAACGTGGCAGCTCTTGCCGAGGTTAACGGAACGCCGTGGGACATGCACACGCCTTTAACATCGGAATGTAATATCAAATTTCTGACGACGAACGCGCCGAATACACACGCCGTAAACAAGGCGTTTTGGCGGACGTGTTCTCTGCTTTTAGGCGCCGTTGCCGAGACCGCGTTTAAGGAAGATATAAAAGTTCATCTCCACAGTTTTCCAGCGCCTAATATAAAGTCTGGAAGTTTTTTACACGATATTTCGTTAGCGTTCGAAGACTGGAAACCAACGACAGCCGAACTTCAATCTCTGTCGGCCTTATTCGTTAAATTCATTCAGAATAAAACTACGATAGAACGATTGGTGGTGAAGGAAGATATCGCGCTTCAAATGTTCGAGGATAATCCTTACAAGACTTCCCAAATACCGGATATTGCTAAGAACAATGAGAAAAATGTGGTACTTTACAGGGTTGGAGATCACATAGATATCAGTAAAGGTCCTATGATCGGTCATACGGGACTTATTGGTAGATGTACTGTTGCTTCTGTGCATAAATTGTCTACTGATCAATTTGGGACTCTGTATAGATTCCAGGGTATTGCACTTCCCGCTGGTATACTTTTGAACCATTTTGCTTATGGTATTTTAGAAGAACGAGCTAGAAAGTTAAACAATTGCGTATGGGTACCTAATAAGATCATTGAAGATTCTGACGACCATATCGTTGCAGCAGTTAATTAATATCGTAGTTTTCTCATGTAATTTAAAGAATGTAAATAAAGAAATTTACCTACTTAGTTATTTATGTAATTGAATTATTGCATTTTGAACCTTGTTTAAAACCGAATTTTATTATATCCTATCGATTTAAATGGTAGATTTTCTGTTGAAGAATTTATCTCTTAGATTATTTTCGTAAGTGTAGTGTAATTTATTCGTTAAATATAGCATGTATTTCGTTGATTGAAGAATAGAAAAATAGATTTCAATTTATTTACGCACGTTTTATCGATACGCCTTATTGTAAGGAACCCGCATTGCATTCGGCAATTACACATGTCAAGGCGTCACAGCGTTTGCGGCTGGAGTAGTTCGTTATCCAGTTGGCGCTAGCGAGGCAAGAAGGAGCATTGACCTAGGGTACTATCACTTGTCGTAGTCTCGTGGGATCAGTGACCCTCGTGGCGTCGAAGGCTGCGTGCGGAGCTTGTGTTAACGAGGCACGACTGTCGACATAGAAATACTCCGAACTTGCCAACCTGTATGCCAGAAGGAGAGACTGAATCGATTGCGACAGGAACATATTTATTATCAAGAAACAATTATGTAATTTGTAACATAACTTTAACAATGGGTAATCTTGTATCGATGT
Source organism: Tenthredo distinguenda (assembly GCA_947538915.1). Taxonomy (NCBI): domain Eukaryota; kingdom Metazoa; phylum Arthropoda; class Insecta; order Hymenoptera; family Tenthredinidae; genus Tenthredo; species Tenthredo distinguenda. Next base: position 2,116,845 of record OX384533.1, read on the forward strand.
TGAGCAATAAATTTCCAGACATACCCATAACCAATTGTTTAATTATTTTCCACTTTTCCCTTCCGGTGTCTTTTTATTACAGGTATAGAATAAGCGTGGATTGATTTTTTTTGTATAGTAAGAAATGAGAAAATATATGCCACCCGATTTTTAAGGAAATAACGTAAGTATATAGCGACGTGCGTGGAGCATCATCTACAGGTCTGCATATGCCTCTTTGCAGTACGCTGTTCTTTTTTCCGGTCTGAAATTTTTGCACACCTCCTTGGGTCAGATGTTCTCCTAATACCAGGAGCCAAAATTTTTCGACTTAAAATTGTTCTAACTCCGAAAAACGCTAGTAGGAATGAATATACATATAGAGACGTGCATGAAGACACGTATGAATGCCTATATCTATACATACATCCAAAATTTCGGAACACCTCCTTGGGTCAGATGTTCTCCTGATACCAGGAGCTAAAATTTTTCGACTTAAAATTGTTCTAACTCCGAAAAACGCTAGTAGGAATGAATATACATATAGAGACGTGCATGAAGACACGTATGAATGCCTATATCTATACACACATCCAAAATTTCGGAACACCTCCTTGGGTCAGATGTTCTCCTGATACCAGGAGCTAAAATTTTTCGACTTAAAATTGTTCTAACTCCGAAAAACGCTAGTAGGAATGAATATACATATAGAGACGTGCATGAAGACACGTATGAATGCCTATATCTATACATACATCCAAAATTTCGGAACACCTCCTTGGGTCAGATGTTCTCCTGATACCAGGAGCTAAAATTTTTCGACTTAAAATTGTTCTAACTCCGAAAAACGCTAGTAGGAATGAATATACATATAGAGACGTGCATGAAGACACGTATGAATGCCGATATCTATACATACATCCAAAATTTCGGAACACCTCCTTGGGTCAGATGTTCTCCTGATACCAGGAGCCAAAATTTTTCGACTTAAAATTGTTCTAACTCCGAAAAACGCTAGTAGGAATGAATATACATATAGAGACGTGCATGAAGACACGTATGAATGCCTATATCTATACACACATCCAAAATTTCGGAACACCTCCTTGGGTCAGATGTTCTCCTGATACCAGGAGCTAAAATTTTTCGACTTAAAATTGTTCTAACTCCGAAAAACGCTAGTAGGAATGAATATACATATAGAGACGTGCATGAAGACACGTATGAATGCCTATATCTATACATACATCCAAAATTTCGGAACACCTCCTTGGGTCAGATGTTCTCCTGATACCAGGAGCTAAAATTTTTCGACTTAAAATTGTTCTAACTCCGAAAAACGCTAGTAGGAATGAATATACATATAGAGACGTGCATGAAGACACGTATGAATGCCGATATCTATACATACATCCAAAATTTCGGAACACCTCCTTGGGTCAGATGTTCTCCTGATACCAGGAGCTAAAATTTTTCGACTTAAAATTGTTCTAACTCCGAAAAACGCTAGTAGGAATGAATATACATATAGAGACGTGCATGAAGACACGTATGAATGCCGATATCTATACATACATCCAAAATTTCGGAACACCTCCTTGGGTCAGATGTTCTCCTGATACCAGGAGCTAAAATTTTTCGACTTAAAATTGTTCTAACTCCGAAAAACGCTAGTAGGAATGAATATACATATAGAGACGTGCATGAAGACACGTATGAATGCCGATATCTATACATACATCCAAAATTTCGGAACACCTCCTTGGGTCAGATGTTCTCCTGATACCAGGAGCCAAAATTTTTCGACTTAAAATTGTTCTAACTCCGAAAAACGCTAGTAGGAATGAATATACATATAGAGACGTGCATGAAGACACGTATGAATGCCTATATCTATACACACATCCAAAATTTCGGAACACCTCCTTGGGTCAGATGTTCTCCTGATACCAGGAGCTAAAATTTTTCGACTTAAAATTGTTCTAACTCCGAAAAACGCTAGTAGGAATGAATATACATATAGAGACGTGCATGAAGACACGTATGAATGCCGATATCTATACATACATCCAAAATTTCGGAACACCTCCTTGGGTCAGATGTTCTCCTGATACCAGGAGCCAAAATTTTTCGACTTAAAATTGTTCTAACTCCGAAAAACGCTAGTAGGAATGAATATACATATAGAGACGTGCATGAAGACACGTATGAATGCCTATATCTATACATACATCCAAAATTTCGGAACACCTCCTTGGGTCAGATGTTCTCCTGATACCAGGAGCAAAAATTTTTCGACTTAAAATTGTGCTAACTCCGAAAAACGCTAGTATGAATGGATATACATATAGAGACGTGCATGAAGACACGTATGAATGCCTATATCTATACATACATCCAAAATTTCGGAACACCTCCTTGGGTCAGATGTTCTCCTGATACCAGGAGCAAAAATTTTTCGACTTAAAATTGTTCTAACTCCGAAAAACGCTAGTAGGAATGGATATACATATAGAGACGTGCATGAAGACACGTATGTATGCCTATATCTATACACATATCCCAAATTTCGAAACACCTCCTTGGGTCAGATGTTCTCCTGATACCAGGAGCAAAAATTTTTCGACTTAAAATTGTTCTAACTCCGAAAAACGCTAGTATGAATGGATATACATATAGAGACGTGCATGAAGACACGTATGTATGCCTATATCTATACACATATCCCAAATTTCGAAACACCTCCTTGGGTCAGATGTTCTCCTGATACCAGGAGCAAAAAATTTTCGACTTAAAAATCGAATTATTCAGATTTCGAAAAATGGGATAGTACCCATCCAATACGAAATCGCAGTGAGGGAAAGGTGAAAAATAACGAAGCATTTGATTATTGTAGGGAATTTATTCCTTATAATATTATTATAAATTGATACAGAATGCAAAAAACTATACAAAACAAATCTTCTAAGATAACTGCTCTTTGTCAAAACATTTCTATATGTATATCGAGATGCCTGTCACAGTTCAACGACGACTGGTCCCCGTATTCCCGGTCAGTGTGCGGCAAAGTCGCGCCAACGGGCTGCCAAATGGTATCGCCATCTCGCGGACGAGTTGACGAACTACTTTTATCGCAAATAATGAACCGCCTAGTGATATGCAACCAAAAGTTTTGGAGATCACAGATATGTCATGCGGCCTGCATATCACAAGGCGTACCCATGTTACCGGCAAAAGTAGTTCAACAATTCAACCGCGAGATGGCAATACCATTTCTTACCCCGTGTGTCACTATAGTGTGATTTCCAACTTATCTACCCGACGAATTCACGAACTACTTTTGCCGCAGACTGCGGGCGGCAATTAATTTGAATATATTCTATATATTCTTGCGTGAAATCATAGGTAAAATACATACCAAGTCACGCCCTGAACGATAGAGCTATAGATTTCTAAACCATGAGATATACTATGTATATATGAATTAATAACAATATACAATATTTCATAATTATTAATAAGATTTTTATTACAAAATGTTTATTTATTTACATTGATGCAACAGATTATAGGTATATATATTTGTTCATGTATGTATATACATTATACAAGTATAATATATAACTACATATACATTTATTATATATCCAAATCTAGCAAACAATTTTTTCAACCACAATGTAATAAACATAGGTACATGTGTGTATAATGTCAACTGTATCCGTATATCATAATAGTATAATATAATAAATCATTTATTAATACTTAATTGATATTTAACTTTGCATTAACAGATTGTGAATAACGTAAACAACTGATTATACAACAGCTAAATAATTTAAGATGTGCGTATAAATATAGAAATTATTTTACTCACGCGATCAAGTGATTATTCTTAGTTTCTTAGTTTTCTTTTTTTTGTTCTTTTTTGTTTTCTTTTTCTTCAACAGTTTATTTATTATTAAATCATATTATTAATTTACTATATAATTACTTACAGTTTACCTATAGTATAATAAATATCTATCCACGTATCTGTACTTCGTTTATCACTATACCTATATAGTATATTCATAACTATATATATATCATTATTTATTTACAGCTATAAAATACACGCGTATTTATATTTACATATGACAAAATAATAGCCATTGCCAAGTAATATACACGAGTATATATATGTATATTACTTAAGCAACACACTTCTCGAATGTGTGAGCGGGTATAAATAGCTTTATGTATGTATAGCTGGTATATTTCTCTGCGATTGTATTAATCAAATTATTTAGTACCGTATATAGCAGCAGTGATCTGCGTTTCGCATTCACAATTTTATAATATAATATCTATATAGTGTGCAGTATATTGCAAATTAATGCTTGCGTAAACTATTCTAAATAATGGTATAACTCGCTATAATATATATGTATATATCAACATTGTTGTAAATATTAATATTGTAAATTACTTTTCCATTCGTTATTGGTATAATCATGATAGCGTTTTTGTAATAGTTTATAATTGTTATTCTAATAGTATACTATAATATTATTATTGCTTTGAAGCACAATTATTTAAATTTGTGCAAATTATTCATTTTTTATCTTTCAGCTCTATCATGGTATAGGTAATATATCACGTAGTCTAGCTATAATACTATCTGTGTGTTATGATAACGATCTAACAATCAATATTCTATATCATTGACAATTCACTACAGATATCCAAAAAATGGAATCATTATTAGAAACGGTGTTCGTCAGGAAAATGAAAATAATCGCGTGCAATGTCTCTACGCACGATTTCATAGGCCAAGTATCGATCATTATAATAAACAATTATTCTTCCTTCTTTGTGCAGTTGGATTTAATATAGTTTATATTCAAGTGAGACGCACTATTATTTCATTGAATAGGTATATTATACACAAAACTTAGTCTGAATGAATAATGGACTATGAAAAAATAAGTTAATAAATCGAATAGAAAAATCAACAATTCAGTAATATACATACGATTGTGTCTAAAAAAATATGATCTCTGATTAAAATGCGGTGAGATTATATCTGTTCTCGGCAAAGGAAGAATAATGAAAAGTAGAGAAAAAATGAAACAACGTTACAAGCTTATAGTATATAGTATCTCTGTACAATATAATCATAATTGTTCGGGAATATATATTAAATATTCCTCAATTTATAATCGACGTCAAATTGTATAGAAAACTTATTGTTTCTGTACAATATATAATAAATATAGGAAGCTTGCTCCTCCAGTTATCTATGTCATATTGTCCTCGTCGTATATATTATATTTGCTGTATTGTGTCTTCTTCTTCCTCTTTTTTATAGGCAAGGATAAACGCGCGATTTATTATACAGACATACAATGAAATTATGTAATATATGTATATGATAAAGAATGAAGCGTATAGTTTTATAGCACTGCTGCAGTTTTCATTTATAGGTATACATATACTCAACAGGATTTCTATATATAGAGCGTGTATAATAATCTCATAGATCCTATTCGGACTTTTTTAAGCGTTAGAAAATGGTTAATTTAATCATTATTATTATTATTATTATATATCTGTGTGTGTTGGAGAGAATAGCCAGAATGAATCTTATCAGATATCAATATTGAGTATTAGTACCGTTTTATATACTGTTCAGAAATTACGATCGAAAATTAATTGATGTTTAAATTAGAGTTCAAATTTCGTATGGAATTTCTCTACCTCTCTGCTTCTGTGGCTCTGATTTACTCCACATTATCAATATATATAAGACTCTTTCTTCTTTAAATGAAAAATTATTGGCCCATTCGAATTTAGAGAATAATTATATAGAGTTTAATACCGTATAGTTATTATAGCGTGTATTGGTATTAGGCAGTTATACGTAGTTTACCTACTATTACGATAATAGTGATACGAATAGTATTATATATATACCAGCAGCTACGCTAACAATTTTAGGGATAACAATTCGATAACGGAGAACAATAAATGGGAAAAAAATTATAAGAGGGAAGCATTTTAAAAGCCTTCAGTCTTTTCAATGAATCTGATAACAAGATTCACGACTAATAGTATCAAGTTATAATTAAGTTAAACATATTTATATACGACACTGCTGCAATTACTGTTCTGTATCTATACGTGTATAAGTATGTATACTAAAGATACGCGCGGCTTAGAATGCGGTTAAATAGGATTACACATCTATAACGGAAGAAAGAAACGCGTCAACTATATAATATACTTATAATGAAAGAAAAAGAAATATTACAGTTTACTGAATTCATATGTGAGATAATTTATATGTACTATATGTATACTATAATCATATTACGTTCGCTATTATATATAATACGCAATTATTTTACAACTCGATATAATATCATTCATCTCTATTATTAATTAAATATCATTTTGTGTAACTTGTCTGTGTATATTTTGCAGTTTTAGATATCTATGTATTTATATATATAAGTAACTAACTTATTAATCATCGAAAATTACTTACAAATCACATAATATGACACGATATAATACGTCGTCGTCGATCTACACGGTATAATCCATATATCGCGTGTATGTCACATGAGGAACGAAATAATAATCCACCCCAATAATTGAAAAAAAGAATTGGAATCGTTTTATATCTTCTTCCATTTACTGAGAGGGACATAATGTCATACTGAGTATTAATGCCTATCTTAGTACTGATGTATATATATGGCGATAATTGATACTATTATCAGATCATGATTCGATTCTGTATCATATTTAACCGATATTTACAATAATTCAAGTTGATGCGATTATACACGGATCTAAAAACTGCTAATTTCTCCAGCTTATCGTTAGAAACAATTCTAATGTCTGTAATAATTATAAAAAGTGAAATTTTACCTCATCTACTCACACTTTCTGCAATTTCGTCCAACTCACGCCTTACATTATATACACATAGATATTGTAACAGAGAAATTCGTCGCTAATAATTCTCTGAGAAAAATCTACAATTATTCAACTCCTACCTGGACCCATATAGAATTCGTCGAGCTACCGATTCCCTCTCTCACCTTCGAACCATAATCAATTACCTTCTCGTTTGATTAGTCCGGATTTGTTACATTCACCATTTGAAAAAATGTCGATAAAACCCGATCTACAAATCGATGTATGGAACGAAGGTAGGCCTGGCTCAGGATGGCTGATTATGATGTCTCGTTCCCTTTTTGCTGCTACCAAACGTGAACCAAGTCCCAACTTTTCTACCCAAAGAATTGGTCCCAGTTTGCTGACCAGCAAGCATCGGTACTTCGTACGCTGAATTTCTCTTATAGGTCTTATCTGTTAAACGAAAAGTACAGAAAATAAAATGAGGATCAATTGAGCAAAAAAATAAATAAATGAATGAATGAATGATTGAAGAAAATTAATTTTCTTACTACTTGGTTTGCTCGGAGGTCTACACCGCTCTCTGGTAGCGGCAATTTTTGCGAGCTGTCTAGCCGCAAGTGGAAACTCCAGGCCGTCATTTCTGTCCTGTTTAACGAGCCTCCGTTCCTCAGCCATAGCTGAAAGCCACTGTCTTTTATCCTCGGCAGTACGACAGCAGAAAAGCAGCCACTTGTCGCGGACGCAACTGTACACTTTTAGACAGTGACGGACGGTTACTCCGAGCTGAGGATCTGAGGATGAACATCCAGATTTTAGACGATTTTTAGATGGAAGAATAAAAAGGAAGAAACGCGAGAAAAATCGCACGGTTTTTGCACTCACCCTTTCCGTCAGGGACGTCTATGACTTCGCTGGTGTCGAGGTATATCCTGCCTTTGTAAACGTAGGTGTTCCTCTTCAGTATGTCCTTTTTGCAGTAAACCAGCTGATGGTCGAATAGGAACAGTGTTATATTGTTCGTCCACATTCCTGTCGTGACTCGTATCACTTCACCCTGATGAATCAGCTGGGATGATACCTCGATCAGATCTTCGGCCTGTGGTTGTGAGAAGCGATGTTTTAATGATAAGATCACGAGTTTGATAAGAATCGATTGATATGACAGGGGAAAGGTCAGGGAATTATAACTCACCTCCCATCCTTCTACTCTTTGCTGCCAAGCAGCGAGTTTCTCCAAACTTTCCATCCGCCTTTTCCTCTCGTTTATCAGAACTGCTACACCTCTCATCGCCTCGAGAGCCTCTTGTATCTTTTCGTAATCCGGATGTTCGGACTTTGTGTACTTGAGTAGCTCCGCTAATTGCAAAGGGTATTTACAAATCCTTTGAACCGGTGTCAGCAAGTAACCGTCTAATGGGATTTCTATCAAACCTCTCATCAGTCTACAACCCTCAAAGAATTTACTGTATCTGTTATGCTGATAAAGTTCCTGCAGAGTGGCCATCGCCATCGGGTGGCTGTTGCAGTATTCCGAATACATTCTGAACCCAGATCTCTGTAAGGTTCGAGATTCGACGTGAGAAGTGAAAAAACGAAACTGAGTGAAATTTGAAAATGTCGTAAAGCGAACTTACGTGGCTGATGAAACACTCCCCTACGCAGCTTTTGTGGGGTGAATTCCAGTCGACGACTGCCTCAAGATCCTTGAGAAAATCTGACTGAAAGTCGAGGAGTTCTTCAAGGTTTATGAATATGGCTTCTATCTGTTCCTCGCTGAACATGTCGGTCCTTCTTCGACACTCCGCTATGTAGCCCTCGGCAACATCCCGGAGTATCTTAACGAAGTCTCTCTCCGTCTGGACCAATTCTCTTACGACGCTAGTCCGCACTTGTTCATTAGACAGGAGAGAGACGCTGGTCCTTCTTCTGAGCTGTGAGCTTGTCGAGACGCCGGAAGCCATCGCGGCGAGACAATCTTCCACGGTGTCTTCTTGGCTGACTCGCAACTGTGGGAAATAAAACGGAAGAATTTGGGTCCTGACGATTTCCGCTTTTGGTTTTCGCTCAAGTTTACGGAAATTTTTCATTTTCCTATCATCTCACCCTGACAAACGCGGCGGGAAACCATCCGTGCTCGTTTCTACAGCTTCCCCACCACCAGTCCCTGTCGATCGTGTCCAAAACGTCGATCACGTCCCCAGCTCGGAAGGCTAATTCTTCCGGTTCCATGGCTACGTGATCCCAAACAGCTTCGGCTAAAATCGCGATGTCCTCTTCCATGGTTTGTTCGAAACATTTTTTTCTATCCGTCAATGATGCGACCGATGACTCCGAGTCAGACATCATTTCGTCGTCCGATGTACCGCCTCCACATCTTCCGTCGTGCTCGTCTTCCGATAGCACGTTTCCACCAGGCAATCTCGCACCTGTAATTCATTAGTTGGAAATTTCGTTCCTTTCTTCTTCCCTTTTTTTTTTATATTTTCTTGATTATCAATTCACCTGCAGTTTTAGCGCGCATCAACGGTGACAGTTGATTAATGCCTAGTGGTTGACTGAGGGATCGTCTCAAATTTGTCCTAGAATTCCTCCCTTTCGAGTTACTAACGCATGAAATGAAAAATAAGTGGATACTTTTTTTCTTGCGATAATTGTATCAGGGGGTGGGAAAGGGGTGAGTTTCGATGTAATAATACTCGATAGAATATAATGATGGGATGTTCAAAGGTGTGTAATGACAGTTTTTATTATACATAGGTATATGTATTATTTTAGTTTTCATTTAGTTTGTTTCTGTTTAAAGCATGATTGATACGGCATTCAGCAAACGAAATACGACATCACAACGAGTATAATAGATTACTTCTGACGATGGATAGTACGATAAGTATAATAGGTAGGTATAGGTATAGTTTCAATAAATACGTAGTTTTGTTCAATACAATGAAAATAAAAAATTTGATACCCTTCTACCTACCACTATTTTCCCTCGATTTACTGGAAAGAGTTTAGAACAAAAATTTATATTTGTCTCCTTTTTTTCTTTTCTTTCGATTATTTTTTCATTTGATTTTGTTTTCATTTTTTTAAATAAATATACGGACGCAACTAGATACGATATGACAATTTGACCCACCATAGATAATACGTATAAAAAAAAAATCCCAACTTCTCCTTGCGTTATAACAATTACGTGTAATAAAGAAAAAATTACCGGAGGTATATTCATAGGTTTAGTAATTAATTTTTTATTTTACGGTATATAAGGTTAATGAATAGTTATAAAAAAATCTCTTACCTTCTGAGTGTAACTATATCGTTGGAGGAATGTCTTGGACTCAGTCGCGGAGGGCGAGTCTTGATAGGTGACGGGGTCGACAACATTCTACGATAATTATGAGCGTGACTATATCCCGACCTAGTATCCCATTGCAAAAGTCTTTGACCCCCGAGATCACTGTTCGTTCTTCGAACGTGATTGTGTCGGCTTGCCCGGCTCTGGAGATCCGCCTGAAAATTCGAAAAAAAAAAGAAAATAGAAAAATCAAATGAAATGACGAATGCGCTGCAGGATAATTATAATTCTGACTAAATCCATTCATTGATATGATTAACGCAACTGTAAGGATGTCAGTCGCGGTATACCAGCAGGGGAAATCTACATGCGGTTTTCTTTCTTACATTTCCTATTCAGTTTTAATCAATTTTCTTATTATTGATAGATCGATATAATAATCGCAGACTAGATATATCCGTGGATTGATATTCGCACCTGGGAGACCGTAGTGGTCAATTTTCTATGGAAGCATCCGCACATTTTAGCAAACATTACATAGGTTTCACTCCACTTTGATAATTATCACTTTATGGTTGAGGTAACATTTAGTAACTGACTCATAACTGATCGAGGCGTTTTACTGTGTATGTTCAAGTATGTATACGCATATGTGTAATATACTCGTCCGTATTGACGTCAAGTTTGAAACGCTGACGATTTTATTTACCGGGAATAGATTCATATCTAATATCGACAACGCATTCGGTCTTGTTTCGTATTATACGGTATAATTACATTACAAATCGTTTGGATCACTGTAAACGCGGCGAAAACTATATTTTCAAGAAACGAAAAAATGAACACACGCACATATACGCAGAATATACGATAAAATTGATATTTGGTATCGCTGTTTAACACTGGACTAAACGATACACTTGTGTATATGAAGGCCTCATAGACCGCGATCGCGCTTCTTGGTCAAGCTCTTGATACGAACTGAACAAAAGTGTTTCCTTCCACGCATCCTGGGGTATAATTGTGATACGTGATACACGCGTCGCGACGTATACGCGATAGGATAAGCCCTGTGTGTATAGACGTACGTATGTGTGATTTGTACGAATGCCAATGTGAGTGAGGGAATTTCTTCTCGCAATTTTATACGGAAGAAATAGAGGAACTTTCAAATATTGGAAACGTGTCTTCCTTCCAGGGGGAAAACCGTGTATACCGACAATATTTCTAATTATGAATCATCCTGATTATGAAACGAAAATAAGTCATTGCACTGTACGAGAGACTGCATCCGTCGAGACAAAGATACGAAGACACAGACCCGGGCCTGTCTATGTCCTGTCTGTACTGTAATCAGCGATGACCAGTCCACAATAATAAAATATAACAAAATGTAACAATACCAATAGCAACGACTAGGGAAATAAAAAAATGATAAAGACGCTTGGAAAAGCCTGGATCGAGACAGCGAAGGATCCCACGAATTCTGTATATTTTATGTAAATTATGGAATTCTTAATTAGTACCTTAAACTTGTCGATTAGTATCTGGTTGATGAGCTCGGACTGGGGTCGCGATTTGTCGGTAACTCGTCTCCGGAGGGCGGGAGGGCTGTCCATGTCGTCTGGCGCGTCTGTGTCGTGAGATTCCGAGCTGTCACCAGCCCCTGTAACGCCACCCCCGCTGCCTCCGCTGCCCCCAGTCAATGCTCCACCAGATACCATCTATAGCAAGAAATGCTAATTATCTCTTAGACCGAGATTTGACGGAGGTTTGGGGGTGTGTGAGAAAAATTGTAAAAACGGTGCTAGCGATTTTGGATATTCTAAAAAAAAGACAAAAAAAGGAATCGGACAATTATTCTCACCTCGATCTGTATCCCGCTATCGCCGCTGTTGCATTTCGCACTGCGAGCTGCTTTGCTGCTTTTTTTTCGCTCCTTGCTCGTCCTCCAGACCAAGGGACCAAATCTGAGATATGAATGAAACAAATTTTACCCCGAGGTGAAAATTTGAACGAATATAAAACAGGGGATGGAGCTAAAACCAACCTGAACTTTTGATCGTTCGTCGGATCCTCTTTGTGCTGAATTGTTTGCTGGTTTTGTTGTTGAGGAGCCGGGGGTGGGGGCGGCTCTCTGTCATCGTCATCGTCGAGTGGAATAGCGCTGGAGTCTTCCGAGGGCCCGTCGCCACTCTCGAAGCTTTCTTTGCTGCCCTTTTTGTGAAACCTGAGAGAAAAACTCTTGCGAAATTTTTGCAACACGCTCTCTTGATTCTGGGCGTTTTGTCTCTGCAGTATCTGGCTACCGGTACTACTTCCGGTCACTATAGAAATCGGGGATTCCTGAAGACGGACGTGCGATATCAGAGGTATCGTCGCCTCGACAATCGGGTGCTCTGTTGAAGTATGGACGACGTTTATTCGGTCACTTTCTTCGGCTGACCATTGCCGGCTATACGGGACAACAAAAGAGAAAACCCTTGTGATTATCGGTGAAATTTCTCGGACGGAAAGAAATAGATCGATCAGCTACGAAATAAAAGAGAAAGAAAAAAGTTCAGAACATATTGCAAATTCATTATCCTATGTATATCACATGCATGTTTGTATAATCAAGTATAACGAAGAACAAAAGTTACGGTGAAAACCGAACCAGCTTTCTACCGCGGTGGAATTTCCCACAACTTCCGGTTCCCGTTGAGGACGAATGTTCATTGCTAAGTAGCAACCCGGCTTGACGGTTTATCAGGAAATCGTTAACTACGAGTATTCGTTATCCACTCGATTAAGCACCACATAATAAAGTTCGTTATTTTTTTTTTGATTTTTGATTCACTTTTTGTTAAAAAACGTCACAGTTTCACCGAGCACGACGTGGCAGCGATTGATCTCACTGAGAACTGAGGACGAAGAAAAAACAAATTTTTGCGAAGGAATAACGAAAATTGAGAATCGCACTTTCCGTTCTTAAAAAATCCGTCGATACACACGCTTCGTTCGGATGTCTGAAAGCGACTAAAAGCTGTCAAGAAAACTAATACATCGAAGCAGCTATAGTCAGGAAGAAGCCCCACTTCCAAGAACAGATTTTCAAGGGTCACTACAGGTATAGAGTTCGAGGGTTGTAATTTGGCCGTGGTTCGTCTATGTATATATACTATAGATATAAGTATTGGGGTTCGTATTTTGAAAGGAAAATATTTTCGACAGAAGGCATGTGCCGAGCAGATGAAGCGCACCTTTTCCCATTATATCCGCAGATTTGGGATAGCTATAGGGCGCGCTGTGAGATTTAGAGAAAGGTCTGAGCGAGGCATAAATTTGTCACGTAAAGCCGAAGGTCGAAGGACAGTTTTTTGAAGAATAGTTAAATTTCCTTTGAATAATTAAACCCTCAACTCACCCGTCCTGATCTCGGTCGAGAAGAGCCGGAGTACTGGACGCCTTCGCTCGTCTCTGAGCCTTGTTAAGGGTAGGGGCTCTCCGTCTTTCCTTTAGCCCATTACCACCCAGCTGCTCGTGCAAGGGCTGAAATTGTTTGATGTAAAAAACAATACGGAGATAACAAGCGAAAGGGGGATAAAAATGATTCTAATATCAGGAATCGTGGGTTCATCGATCGCTCGTGGACAAAACGCGAGGATTTGACCGTGCAGCAGCAGCAGAAGCAGTGGCAATAGGAATAATTGATCAGGAAATTGAATACCAAAGTAGTAATATCGTTTAAATTTAACTCCCCGTATTTTAGAATGATCTCCACTGTAAAAGACGATTGATAATGCAAAGAAAATCGAGTCCGGGATTTATCTCGCGTCATGTAGTCAGAATAACTAATCGAGCGGAGGAAATTCGTTCGGGGTCGCCGAGAATTTCCCTGACGTGATATTTGTTATTCCCGATCGAAATTGCCCGGCTGTACGGATACAGTAATTGTTAAAATTATCGTATTAAACCGGGTACACCGGTTACCCGCGTTGTTAATAATTGAAGAAGCATCAACCGAACACCCAGATAACGTTTTACCCTAGGATGTTATATAGACGGGATAGAGAGGGCAGAAGTAATTATAGATACTCTATACAGCCCCGGCGTGAATAACTTACGCCAATTGATCCTCGAAAGCCCAGGGGGAATTCAACTTTACCAATTCACCTAGATATCGATTAGTCGCGGGTGATAAATTTTAATTACTTTTACTCCTACAAGCAGACTGCACCGAAATGTGTAGAGGGTTGAATGTCTTAGGTATAATTCGAGCGTATGAAAATTTGGAAAATTAGAGATAAGAATTTTTTCAAAAATCGAGAGATTTCATGGGAAAATTAACATCGCGGTTTAACTTTCGCAGTATAGACCTTAGCGACGTGACAGTTTGAGTAGTTTTCGATTATAGAATTAGTAGACCGTTGAGTGGAATAACGAGATTTCAAAGGGTCGCACCTAGGGCCTGTAGACGCGTAGGCGTTTAGGCTTAGGTGCTAAACAACAGTTTGAGATAGATTCTTATTGAAATTCCACGTGATGTTGTATAAGAGCGAGTAGCAGGTGGTGCGAGTAAATTTTAGGGAGCGAAACGAACCTGGGCTGACAGGAAATACTCACGGAAACCGGTGCGGTGTGAGGTGGCGGAGTTTCCTGTGGGATGAGGCAGTTCGGGCTTGGGGTAGAGCGCTGAGACTCGAAACCACGATGCCAAGGTGTAGATCCGGCGTTGCTGCTGCTGCTAAGAGAAAAAACGAAGAAAAGGAAGGAACGAAAATTAAAAAATGAGGAAAAAGAAGACCGAGACGGTTCTTCGCTTCGCCAATATTATAACGAGCATGTGATACATGTATAAGCATAGTCGATTTATATTCAAAGCCAGGTATGAATTCTATACGAAAGATAAATGGACCGAGGAGATTAGATAGTCGCCTGGTCGCTTCTTAAGTTCGAAATTCGATAGTCGTGTATCCCGGGGTATCCGAGATCACAAAGTCCTCTCGGAAAGAGCAAGAGCCAGGAGTGCCGTGAAGGCGGAGGATGGTGGAAACCAGTTTTCGAGCTGCATCACGGTGCATGGAAGTCACTGTCTCCGATATATCGGTACCGTTACGATTTCTTACCTAAAGCTTTCGCCTCTGCATTGACCGATACGGTATACGACAGCGTTACAACGACGCGGAAGGTGCAGATCGGTATCGAAGCTTCGGGTGTCGTATATCGATAGAAATGAGATGAGAAATGAACGAAAAGGAAGTTGAAAAGGTTCGGTCTTATTCTTACTTGGCAATCTTCGGTCGAGCCATCTTATTTCACTATCCGATTTCTACGATATAGACTCTCGACCTTCTTCCTTCGATTTTGTCTTCCGTCCTCGGCACGGCTCTGCGTTTCATCTCAAATTCGTCAGTCTCGTTGCTAGCTGATAATAGCCGATCGGTAAATCGCCATTTATGTATACACGCCGCGCTAATAGCAGCCCGAAAAAAAATCACTCCGCGTTAATATGATTGACGCAACGGCTAAATCCGTTTGCGATAAACACCGTGTACAGATACCCAACGCCCACCGGAGATCGGGACACTTCCTCGACTCGAATTCTCTTCGCGGATTCTAAAAATCGAAGTTCAAAAATCGGCGTGGGATAAAATCGCGTGGGTATTATGGATCGTTGTGCAATTACAGCTGTACGTATATTCGCACGTACACATCTATATGTACCTACGTTCCATAGGAGCACACCGACGTCTACCGAAACTCACTGATGCGTGGGCGAATCTGAGAGGTCACCGGGATAATCGAGTCGCAGATGTGACGGTATCAGCCGATTATTTTCGCGCTATGACTATACCGGAATTTCGCGAAGGTCCGACAAACTGCAGTTTGGTTTCGCGACTAGAACGCGACCACTTGCCTCCTCTGAGTCGTCGCGAACACAAACTCCGACCCAAACACAAACCCGAGGTACATACACAGGTACACACGTACATACACACATGCAAAAGGGAAGAATTAGCACGCGCGTCATAGAACCTGGTCACGTGACCGTTGCCGACCAAGTCACGTGGGAGACTCACTCATTCTGGAGTAGTAGGAGGAAGAGGCGAAGGAGGAGGTAGTAATATCACCTTTACCTATACGAACGTACGGATACGTACACACGGCAGATATTTTCACGTACAGAGTTCCGCGCGCGGGAAGGGATGAACACATCCTCGTATCATATACCCCGACCGTTCCTCCTCCTAGTCCCGTGGATATTTGAGGGTGAAAACCGCGGATGTTGGACACATTTCCCAAGAGGGTTTACTCCCGGTTCACAGACACGTTGCACACATATAGACTATCAAACTGCCACCGAGAGTACGGCAATAAATTTGTAATCATTCGACTCAAATGACATCGCATATAGGTACACGTCTGTACCCTCGCGACTGAGACTGAGACTGACTATTCTATTCCATGAATTTTTTACTCACCGGTTTGAAATTCGACCCAGAAATATTTGCAGATAATTATACGCTCCGAATATCGGGAGAGATAACGATCGAAGAGATAACGAAGGTCGGGATCGATAAGGAACTCGGTATGCGGAGTTGGTAGATACGTGCGTGCGCGAGCTGTCTTGAAATTTGAGGAATTGTTTTTTGAGGAACTTGTTGAGGACTTGAATGCAGAAACGTTGTTAGATCATTCAGATTCGGGTCGTCGTATGACGCCAGAGAATTAATTGGCGGTTCCGAAAATGGCGATAACCGAGTGCCAATCTTTCCAACGCGGCTTAACACTTTCGAGAACTCTATTAGGACGGACCTCCAAAGTGTTTCAAGGCTTAGCCTCGCTTCACTTGCGGATTTATTCACAGGTATCCGTGTAATTCCGTTTCTAGGACTTCGAGACATTGGAAACTGACAAGACAGGGTCGCAAAGGATTTTGGCTGAACTTGAAGACTGAATTTTTTCGGCTAGAAATAGAATCGACCTTTCCATGCTTTCGACACTTCGCAGCGAGTACTTGGACTAAGTATATAGGGGGAGGAAGAAGGGATATTAAGAAAATATATATTCCTTACCTTTCGACGACGTTGTGAGCCAGGAATGACTTAGGAAGTGAAAGCGATCTCTGATGAGGGTCTAGGGCCGGATCATTAGTCGTAGAATCTTCTCGTTGAGCTGGAGCGCTTCCGGGTCGAGAAATAATGGCGTCTCTTGGTTCAGTTAGGGTGACGAAGGATCCGATCATGGCATCTTCCATGGGGGTTGAAGCGCCCGAGCTTTTAGCGTTCCTTGGACTTTTGGTCACCGTTCTATCCGACGTTGTGACCCAGATATCACTGCTGGAAGACGAAGTGGACGAGGCCCCGATACCACTCGGCGAAAGTTTACTCTGCAGGACTGAAACTACACCCTCGAAGCTACTTCCGGCCGATTTGTGCTGAAGATAATCCCTCGCTTCTGAGTTAGATCCGTTATTTCCTGATCCAGTAAGGGCCGGTGATCTCCGCGTTGGTTTTATCAACACACTCTTAGACGGCTGGTGTTTTCCCACTACGTCGGCTCCGCCATCCCTGATAACTTCTCTTCGGTTACGTTTCTCCCGATTTCTCACCGATTCCCTCTCGTCCATTTGCTCCAACGAGGCCGGCGAGGACGAGGCACTGTTCCTGCCTCCGCCATGCATCTGTCCAGTGTCTAGGGTCAGTCTGTTGTGGGCTGGATAGCTCTGGGACATCTTCATGCTTCCGGAAAACCCGGAGTTCGTTTGTCCAGGTGAATAGAGCTGCGAATCTCGCTGGGAACAGTACGGCCAAAAGCTGCAGGTACTGCTGTTACATCGAGACTGTGTCTCCGGACTCACGCGACACACTTCCTGATGGCCTTCCGGCGATTGCAGGTCACTGCTAGGGGTTGTCGAGCCTCGCTGAAGCGTTCGGGGTCTTTGATTGTGTTGTTGTGGAGGTTTGTTGCCGTGAACGTGAGCCTGGGTGGTCGGAGGCACGAAGTACACTTCGTACGAACCGTTCCCAGACCGTCTCTGATCCTGGATCCCTTCTTCGCGGCGATCGTATTGCCGATTTGTCAACAAGTTCCTCGCAGCAGCACGGCTCCGAGTGCCGTAAAGAAACTCCGTCACTACTTCAGCTTCTCGCAAAAGTTCTTCGTTCAATGCGCTATCGGTCGATTGCGCCTTACCTGTGGAACGCGATTAGAACATATTCTTTTAATTCACTTCTAAGTACTTAAAGATTGAAAATAACTTACGGTTTGGTAGAGCGTGACGTTTCGATCTGTCATTGCCTCGTTCGGAAGTGGCGATCTTGACGACGACTCTGTGCGGCTCTCCGGAGTCCCGAAAATGCTCGCGAGGATGCGGAGTCGGGGGTGGCACAGACCCCGGCGATTTTCTTTCCGGTAATTGAAGACTCCTAGATCGCCTCACGCGGGTTTGGAGAGAGTCTGGCGAGGCGGTTGCATTCATTCGTCGATTTTGTTCCTGCCGATGGTTACCACCGGAATTATTGTTCTTTCTGTAATTGGGATTCGGCGTTGGAGACCTGCCCTGCCTCTCCCCGCTGCTGGACGAAGACGAAGAGGGCGAGTTGAAGGCCATCTGTTTTCCCGTCTCGTTGGAGCCCGGTGATCGCCGAGGAATCTGACCTCGGCTGCAATGGTACTGTGCAGCACGCCCCGGTCTTCCAGACGGCGAAATCTTGTCACCGTTGGTCCTGACCGAGTCGGGTGAAGAGTTCAATACCGCGGGCGATATCGCGCTCAGATTCAGCGACGAGCTGGGGTTATCGTCCTCGTCGCCGTCCTCGTAGCCCTCGATCGACGAGTCCGTGTTTTCCGCGAGACGCGGCATCGCTACACCGCGATTGACGCAGCTGTCGAGACTCCGGAAACCGAGGGAAGAAGAGGACGAAGACGAGGACTCCTTGTACCGTTGAACAAACTGCGATCTTCTACTCCCGCTCGGATCCTCCAATGACTTCGCCTGCGCCAAACGATAGGGTTGTTGTTGCTGCTGCGG
The DNA here is from genome assembly GCA_947538915.1 of Tenthredo distinguenda. NCBI lineage: Eukaryota > Metazoa > Arthropoda > Insecta > Hymenoptera > Tenthredinidae > Tenthredo > Tenthredo distinguenda. The sequence goes on from OX384533.1 coordinate 2,136,050, forward strand.
CGTAGATGCTGGGGACGACGTCTGGCGTCGAGATCTCCCGGAATTACCGCACGGCGTTGACCTGGTCGGCGACGAAACTAACGATCCCCAATTAACGACGTTTCCTGACGGGGAAATCGAGTGCGAAGGTGATAACGAGGGCGAGGGTGAGGGTGGAGGACTAATAACGTCGCTATCAACGATCGCATTCGACCTTGGCAAGAACGGAGGCTTTCCAAAAGCAACTCTTCCGTGACTTCTCGATCCGGACTTCTTCGTTGTTGAATCTTGGAACGCGGGGGGCGGCGAAATAATCGGGGTTATCGACGGGGGTGAAAATGACTCTGGGATATTATGGGGCGACGTTGATACACCGGGAGTCTCGTAGCCCCCCTGGCCATGAAGAGCTAGGAAATCAGGTCTCGACGAGGTATACAAAACCGGACAATTCCCCGGCTCGCTATTGCTGCAATGATAGTCCGCCAGTTTGACGGTCGCTCTTCTTGGCAGAGGCAAAGTTCCCGTCGACGTTGTCGCCACCCTCCCGCTCTCGTAGCTTGTCTTCCGGTTCTCATCCAGCGATCTTTGCTGGACTTGAACCCACCCCGATCTACCGAGGTAGACTCCGTCCACCTCTCGATCGCACCATCTAACCGGTGACAATTCGCGGCTGCAATTACCACTCGCGAATAGTTCTCCGGAGGTGCCCCCACTTCCGGACAAAAAACTGTCCTCACGTCGACGTGTGGGACCCGCGTTCATTCTTTCCTGAAGAAGGCTCTCCTGGCTTCGCTGTTTGTTCGACGAGGAGGAAGACGACGCTGCGTTTGGCGCCGGATCAAGACGGCTTATACCGGGCACCGTCGTGCCTCGGGTGTACGAGTTCCGGGACGTACCTCCCGAAGACTTGTTCGACGTCTTCGGCGTGGTGGAGTACGTCGTCGTCTGCACTCCGGTCGTCTCTCGGGTATCCGAGGCTCCACGGAGATGCAGAATTGATATGTTTGGACCCCTGTAATAGTGAGGAGATTCATAAGACCCTGAAGAACGTCGTTCCTAACTTTTTCGACCAAAAAATAAAAGGAAGGAAGGATCTGAAGATCGCTTTTCGAACGCTCGGGTACAAGGAGCGGCTTAAGGTCTGGATCTAGATATTCCAGATAAGGAAAGTACGGTATAGATTCAAACAGCGATACAGATATGGTCGGTATATAATATCGAGCGATCTTGACATTTAAGAAAGTTCTCCGACCGACAAAGAATTCGACATTATCGTAGGATATCTCAGGTAGGGATAAATGGATAATTATTGTATGTTAGCCAGAGCCCGAGAGCGGGGGGCCCGAAAACGGAGGGACGAGGTCGTTGTTATGGGTGGGGATCGACGACACAGACTCAACTCCAAATATAGTTGTGGCCGCCTCATTCCTCCGTATATGCGGCTAAGTATGAGTACATGTAAGAATTCCGTGATGTGAACGGCGATCATACCGCATGTCCTCCAATAACAACGATTGAGTAACGAATCGAACTAGTTTTGCACATGCACTCGGCTCGTGGGAAACGAGAATCCTATCGCGATATGAAATCCGCGACGAACCGTAGGAACACGAATAGAATAAACATTCCGATAGGAAATCAAAAAAAAATCGGTTTACCTCCTCGAAGACATTTTCATCCAGAAGAATGGATGAAGAGAAAAGGAAAAGTAACACTCCGGTGCATTAATCCCAGTCGGAGTATAAGCCACACACTGATTCACTCACATGATCCGGTTTTATGGAAAAATCTATTTTTCTTCGACACTGTAACTTGGTTATCACAACTGCACTGGGAACCATAAGCTTCTTTTATCTCACAGCGAGAAAACCTCGCGAGGAAAGAATAACGAAACGGAAAATAGAAGTGATCGCGTTTTACCTGTCCGAGGAACGCGGTGCGGCTGTTGGGACCAAGTGCTCAACCGGGTCCACCGAGGGACTGAGACGACGAGGGGCCTTAGCCTGCCCACTATTATCCCCCCGACCTCCGTCCTCCATAGAGTGCTGGCGAGACGGCTGAGATGCTTGTTGGTTGTGCTGTAAGGAGTGCTGAGAGTTTTGGGCCGTCAGCCATCGTCGGTCACCGTTTGTTCCTGTTCGACTGGTACTAGTCGTCGTGAGACCAGACGACGAAGAGGAAGCAGTAGCTGGAACGGATTGTCGTGCACCAGTTCCACTGCCGGCTGTACCGCTGTCCAAAGACACGCTCTGGAAGAGAAAGAAGCTTTCTAGACTTCGTTTTGGCTCCGCGGGGTCTCCTTCGGAGTTTGGAAACGGGGGATGAAGGCAACCCGTTAATTGCATCAGCATCGGCTTACGTTCACGTGGTTCTTTCGAGATGTTACTGAAGAGTCCTGGGACGAGCCGCGGGCGTAATGGCGAGCAAAGACCTCGGCGAGCCGCGACATTCCTGAGGATGAGTGACTGCCACTCTTGGTTTTACTGGGCGGAGAGCCTCCCGGCGCTAGGTTTGGATTGCTGTTCTTACGCTCCGGGAATACCAGGTGCTCTATGTTCGACGTGTAGCCAGGATCGCTCCTGACAATGTCCTGGAGCGTCACTCGAGAGTTGGAGCCGGTTCCACCATTGCTGAAATAAATTAAAGCGAAGGATACTCCCTCCTCTTTGCTCTTCTTGTTTGTGTCGTTGAGCTCCAGAAAATTCAAGGATAACGGATAAGCCAGGATTATGAACTCACTTCGGGCTCGAACCTTGCCCTGATCTCTGCCCACGACGTTTTCCATTACCACGACCCGGCCTGATGTTCGTCACCTCTACTAACTGCATCAAACGACTGCGGTGCTGCCGCAAAAGCGGGTCTTCTCGACGATTCATTTTACTCGTGAACACCGGTCTCCGATTCGCACGGTATTCTGGGCCGGAGAGAGAGACTCATAAATTACCATAGATGGCGAAATAGATTAATTTGGATCCAGAATCCGGTCTTTTGAACTTTTCTCGCTAATTACTTCTACATGGAAAAGTTATTACATCAAGATTTGAAGTATGAATCTCAATCCGCGGATTCCCACCCTTAAAAACTCGCTTCTCACTTTCTCCCAACCGCAGCTGCGAGATTCCTCTTCAGTTACTTTGGATCAATTCCAATGTTCGAGGGTCGGTTATTTCCCGTATTACAATTTTTCGGATTTTTCTTTAATTGACCAAATTTTCGAAGATATGAAACTCGACACGATCAGAGATCCAGTTTTTCTTTACTTTTACACAAAACTTGATACAAGAAGTGACATATCTTCTACGCTTTTTATTTTATCGAGAATCCCAACGGTCAATCTATCGGGTATTCCGTCAGGAACAAAACCAACCCTTGAGCAATGGAATCGGTCCATAGATGCTCACAGCATAGGGCTGTGTAAAAAATCATGAGAATATAGATAAAGCACAGCTTTTTAGAATGTTAAATCCTACGGCACTCACCTGGCCAAAGTAAGGGGGGTTCTCGCTGATGCAGATATAAATTCCGTATCTTCCGGTATCCGTGGTGTCAGAAACGACCCACCAGATTTCGGCAAGTGGTCAAGTATGGGGAGGATTTGAATGGGATAAAGGCGACACCCGACCAAATGCTTTATCATAGTCCCACACTGACAGTTTGCCATGTTAGCTTGACAGCTCCACCATCTCTGTGCCATTTTGAATCCAAATTTTTCAGCCCGGAAGAGCTGCATCGAGCCACGAACCTGTGTTCGATACACATACGCATGTACTTCGATAGTGTAGCCATAGAGTAGGAGCAATTTCCGTTTTGCTGATTGAAAACGGTGGTTTTAAATCTCGACGGTGATAAAAAAAAAAGTAAAAAAATAAAAAAAATGGGGTATAGAATTCTGTACCGGATGAACCTTAACGAGGTAAAAAAAAAATATATATATATATATATACACCTATATTCATGATTTAAACAGGTATACGAAACGCGAAGCGCGTTTACCAATATCGAGCCATTGCAGGACTCGCTACCGTCAGACAGGCTAAGAATAACGATAAAGTGGAAGTTATTGACTTTCGATACTCGCCGACCGAAATACATACGCGTCTCTCAATACCCAATACCGTAATTTCATGTTACAGTCGGTATAACGTGGCGTTGGAGAAGAAAAAAAAAAAAATGTCAATATTTTACCTGAAATACCCGAAAAAAAAAGAAAAAAAAATTAACCGGAATTTATTTCCCACGTCGACTATACCCCGTTCTTTTTTTTGGAAGGGGGAGGCTTTTCCCGTCAGTCCTTCAGCCCTTATTAGTTATCGTGAGAATAAAATTAAAAGCGATCTCTCAGGGAAAAGAACGGTAAATTATTATTTTTTTTTTCATCGGTAAATCGGTACACGGGCAGTTTTCCTCCCTCTTGACCATTCTAAGATGGCGAAGGGTGTTTGGCGGTCGATTACCCCCGCGTCTTTTGCATCAAGGATATGTAAACGCCGCGGGTCTGTAGTGGAGGGTATGTAGCGAGATCCTTTCTTGAAACCGAGGTTTTTCCTTTCATTGAAAACTTTTCTGTATTCAACAAGGCCGCCCCCTTGTTTTTTACAATTTCTTCCCCTCTTTCCGTGTTTTTTTCTTTTTTTTTTTTTTCTTACTTACTTTTTCCTTCTTTCCGTTATTTTTTTTTTCCTTTTTTTTTCTTTCTTCTCTCTCTTTCTCTTTGTTAACCATTCATTCCACACTTTGACCGATAATAATTCATGACCCGATCCCTGTGTGACCTCGCTTCTTGACAGCCGGATTACAGCGCGTTACGTTCTGCGCAGACAAAGACCGTAGGTATTTCCTCCAATATTCTGTACACACATAGGTATACGGGTATTTATATATATGCACCTTGTTTCCAATTGTGTATACGTATACGTACACGTATATGTGCTACAACGGATACTGCAGAGTAGAGAATGGGTTATATAACAAACCGACGAATTAAACAGCTCTTTATTAGACCTACCGTGGACCTACCCTTATAGATACAATATATCACAGTCTAGTACTATCGAGGGTGAAAAGGCACGTAAATTCAAAAGCCTTGTGTTCACGTGGCATAAAACCTCTCAAACGACAAGTAGAACCCCTAAATATAAGTGATTCGAGTAGGGGTGGCCCAGGGTTAGCCAAATAACGAATTTTCCGGGTTATTAGAACGCGACTTTTTTTTCTCTCTTACCACAGTGGTCGATAAACCTCTTCAGAAATTTGATAAACCGTTTAACCCGAGTATTCGGTATTTTATTTAATTCTCACATTCGAGTCTGAAACGTCGTCTAGACTCTAGAGATATTTAGCCGAGTGTGTCTGACCGCGCAACGACCTTTTCTACTAGTTTGAGTGCGCCTGTAATTTTCGGAGGGGGTTGCTCGGAAAAGAGCCGAGTATATTTTTGTTCTTTGTTTTTTTCCTTTTTTTTCTCCGTTCTACAGAAACGTGGATAAACTTGAAACGACTTTTATCAAACGTCGAACGTCCTCGCGTTGTTTCCATGTCTTTCATTAATTTTCTTCGCCGTTCGTTCGAGTGTATTCCGGTACAGGTATATATAACACAGTCGGTCACACACACCTATATTAAAAAGTAAGAGATAAATAACGACCGTCATCGCCAGACCAAATTTTTCACATTTTCATTTTTATACTTTTTATTATTTTTTTTAATCTCTCGCCCCGTTTTCCATTTTCCATTTCCCATTTCCCGGTATGACGGTAAAAAATAAAAGCTCATCGTGAAAAGCTTCTCAACATCGCAGGTACAGCTCTCGAACGACCGATTAGAACAGCCATAAAGTAAAACTCGATTTTTTCTTACGAGTTTACAGTGTTTTCCTTTCTTTTCTTATTTCCCTTACTTTCATTCTACGTTTGTTTTTCTATGAATTTTTCAATCGCTCCAGATGCACAGCTGTTCAATCTTTCATTCATCACGCGTACGTAGTCAAATCTACTCTCCTCTCATTTTTTCATTCTTTTTTTTTTCACTCTCCCCTTTTTCTCTCGTTGTCGAAATTTTCCCTCGAGATCGAGGCCTTCCCTTTCGACGAAATGTTTTTCCAACCAAATTCGTGATAATATTTGCACGAAGCGGCGGTCGTATTCTCTTTTCTTTTTCCTTTGCGCGTTTTTCGTTTTTTGTTTTCTTTTTTCTTGTTATTTTGTTTTTCCTTCCCTCCACGATTTCATAACTTTGTTGTTTTCTCGAGACCGACGACGAGCGGAGGCAGGGAGAGAAAAAAAAAAAACAAAAAAAAAAAACACGTGGAAGCTAAAAGTTTGCGCGTCGAACCGCGCGGGGGGTGAGAGAGTTATGGATTTGTTGCGAAATCCTGCGCGCCGTTTACGTGCGTGTAGAACCAACGTTGCAATGTATATGAGAGCCAAGTCAGGCGCACACCGATAAACGTTAAACGGGATATAGCCCCGGGCCGGATTAAAAATCAGGAAACGATTAAGAGGCGAGTGAGAGCGGCAAGAAGAAAAAAAAAAAAAAAACAAACACGGAAAGAAAAGAAAAACAAAAAATTATTCTCAACGAAGTAAAGAAGAATCGACAAAATCATAGAACAATAGAATCGCAATTTTTCACTTCATTTTTCGCACGCAATTTTCGGTTCTCAGATTTTTTATTTCTCGTTTTTATGCGGATTCCGAAATTACTTCCTGGTCATATTTCTTCCGCAAATATCAACAGCGAGAGATGATCCTGACAATGACATTGAATTTGAACTAATTGCGCTGGAGCATCGTCCGGTCAAGTGGCCGGAGAATAAAAATTGTAATTCTTACCTCCGTGATCAGGTGTTCCTCCCACACCCCCAGGAGTCCTGGCCTGACCGTGTTCATGGTTTCAAGGATCCATATTTTTTTTTCTTTTATTTATTTATTTTTTTTTTCTATAGAAATGGGACAAAAATTTTCCGGCAAAAAAGTTACGCCGTAGTAAACCGAAGAGGGGATAATTTTATCCCCGGTTTTCGATAATTTTAAAGAAATATTTTCCCCGACAGAATCATTCGCGACGTCGTCGTCGTGTTGCTTCCGGAAATTAATGCACTCAACTTCCTCTCTTCCTTTTCCTCGCTCCTTCGCTTCCTCTTCCTAGTTCTATTACCACGCCGAGGATATCGGGACCAGATTCGATACTCGGTTACGAACAAACACGATCATATATATATAGTCACGTTATCGAGTGATGGAAAGAAATTTATTCATCCGTAGATTCCGATAATAATTCACGTCGAAATCGTAGAATCGATTCGATCCCCCACATATCATCGTCAGTCGCGTTGTTGCACTTGTTCGTTGAACCCCTTCTATCAGTATGACGAAACCACTGCACATTTACGAATGACGAAGAGAAAAAGGTCCGAGCGTTCGATTCGCTACGGAATATAATCAATCGTAAATAGTATAAAATAAATAAAAAGGGATAAAACTCGAGACTGATTCATAAATTTTTCCGATCAAACGGCACTTGATTCTTCTATCTAATTCTCACGTAGTTATCATCGAATCGAACAATCTCACATCCTGATGGTACAGACGGGAAAAAAGACTCCGCTACTCTTCGCTCTACGGTGAATTCCGTATGCACACATATTGCGCGCAGTTCGTAGCGAAATTTAATTGCTAAATTACCGGCAAATATCGTTCTCCGATCAATTTTATTTATTAATTAATCTACGTTTCCGTATTTTGTAAGAGCGTGTGCTTAGTGCGAGTTGGCTAATCGAGACTCGAGGCTCGGAGACTGGCTTCCGCAGAGTTAATCCGATGCGCGTAATATATTTTTGACTGAACTATCGCTGCGGGATTCGTGGTGAAAATTTTGACTCGTTTATCTCCGATTGATAGACAAAAATTTTAAAAAAGACGAAATCTGTAAAATATCCGGTGAACATATATAAAATTCCCAAGGCGTTCGCGGAAGGGTTCAGGAAAAATAAAAAAAAAAACGCGCGCTTCACGGAGATTCGAAATACCCGCCTCCAAAATCCACCAAACTCGTTGTGTTTCGGGTGCCGGTTCGATGGTGACTGTTTCACCCGCTACCCGCCGCCGACGTAGCCGCTTACCGTCGTCTCCGTTTCTGGTATCGATTTTTCCGCGCAGCCTCAGCGGCTGGACCACCAGAGAACCGCGTCTTCCGTCGAAGCGAGTGTGTCTGATATTTTTCAGGGGATTCTGTTTTATTTTTATTTATTTATTTTTTTTTTCTCCTCTCTCTCCTTCTCCTTTCACGCTTCATTCTATTCCGGAAATTATTGCACCTTTGATAAACAACTCGATAATATAGAACTCTGATTTTTTACTAAGGGTGCTTTCGCGCCAGCACCCCAAAGATCTCCACCTCATTCTCTACCTCCGCGTTTCCTGTTTCGAATAGATAAAACTCCTGTATATTAGATCTCGCGGTAAATTTATTTCACATCCTCTACGTTTTTATTCTTTTTTTGTTTCACACATCGTTCGCCAAAAAAATTCATCGGACAATTTTTTTTTCAAAATACAATTACTAAATTATCCTGACGATTTTGTTTAACTATAATAAAGTATATGTGTGATTAAAGTTCTATTTTTCTTCTTTTTCTGTTTTTTAAATAATTTCTTTTTAACTTCGTCAAGTACGCCTTTATACACCGGCTTATATTCACTTCAACGCCTTATTATCCTTCGTCGTAATTTCGACCCTTGTTTCTGAGGGTCGGATGAGAAAAAAAAAATGATATATAATATATATATATATATATAGTCTCCTTTCCTCATTTCGGGATTAGGGCTGGCTTAACAAACTGGCACCAGCCATATCCGAACATACCGGTCTGGTAAAATTGGAGCCAAGAATTGTTCTAGCAGGTGATTCACGGCGCTAATTACATAGAGGAGAAATTATACGTCGATATTACACAGTGATAAGGAATGCTCAAACATAAATGATCTTTGTCTCCAATTTAAAACGAAATTCGAAATACATACATACATGAAATGTTTTTTTTTAATTTTACAATTAAAAAATGTTAATCAAAGATACAACATTTAGGCAATTTTGTTTGCCGGTACGAGAAATGAGTTGCCTATAGTTAGGCGGATCCTGATTATCAACTTGACGCAGAATGTTTGTTTTTTTTGTTCGATTTGTTTAAAGTTAGAAAAATAAGTAACGAAGTTTAAATCTCTTTGAAAGCTGTTTATACTCCATAGATCTTCCATCGTTCTCATGCCTGGGACAGTTTGAAAGATATATAAGCGGTTTAGCATAATTTCAAATCGATATACCTCTCCTATGCAAAACTCGCAATTCTTCTTCCAGCTGAGTACAGATTCCGATGCTTATTTTCTTGTGAATAGGAGAGATTCCGAGGAAGCTCAATACGTCAAAGAGACAAACGGATTTTCCCGGATTAACACATGATGAATAACCACAATTCGATTTACGTTCAAGTGCAATTCGCCTTGCTCGATTATACGGAGAGATGCTTTTCATATTCATGAGTAGAGTGTGTGTTCATCTCGTTGGTACCAAAATGTCAAAATGTTTGAATCTAATCACTGGAGTAATCAGGTCAACGAATATAAGCCCTCTGCACTGGGTACATAGATATACGTTGTTACACAAAACGACGATGAATCGTCTAATCTAGTTAATATTTGCCTTTCGTTTCGCAATTTGATGTTCGTCTAATTGCATCTAAAACAATACGCAAGATATACTTCTATCGTATGGGGAAGTAGCACGAGCAAATACTTTTTTTTTTAAGTTAAAACGTTCAGTTATAGTTCTACGGTCGCATAACTGGGTCGTATTTCGATGCAGGCTTTCAAGAAATTAATATCAGCAAACACAGCCACCTGTTCGCGCATGCCAAGTATCTGCGAGGCTGTTTGGAAGCTCTGATTCGGAAATTCGGTGCAGTAAAGGCATAAATTCTATCTTATCTCTCGAAAAATTATTCTGAGTCAATTCTTCCGAGCGTAAATCTACTATATAAGAAAGTATTTCACACGAGGTAACGCAATGTAGTTCAAGATGTGGAGAATCGCTGTTCTCGTAGCGCTACTATCAGGTATTGGTCCGAAAACCTTCCTCTCAGTCAGTTACTAAACCATGACATCCCCGATTCATAGCCACCCGACCGACTATCGCTGTTCAAAAGCCCAGAGAATGTTCTCCGAGAATTCCGAAGTCGGTTTTTAGCACCGGCGTTTACTGCGTGTGCAATTCCACCTACTGCGACGATGTACCGCAAATTTTTCGGCCGGACGATGGTTCGGCATACACAATTGTCTCCTCTAGCAAAGACGGTCTGAGGTTCAAAGTTTCGACCGGCACCTTCGGATCCATTGTGGAAACTGCAGGTAGGATCAGCTCCACAGTTATCCGATCAATGCCGTTGATCTTTCTGTTCTTATCGCAGCTTTTTTTCTATCTAGGATCAGTCACGACCATCAACGTCGATCGGGACACCACTTATCAAGAGATACTCGGGTTTGGTAGCTCCGCGAGCGACGCTGCTGGGCTGAATATCAAAAGTCTGTCCGAGCCCGCGCAAGAGGAACTTTTGAAGTGAGTGTATACGTATGAGGAGAAATAAAATTTGACCGATGAACATTTTCGGTCACTCTTCTTTTTCAGATCATACTTTTCCGCCGATGGACTGGAGTACACATTGGTCAGAGTCCCCATGGGCTCAACGGACTTTTCGACTAGAGGATACAGCTACGCTATGACCAAGGACGACGTGCTACTGAAGCACTTTGCTCTGGCAGAGGAAGACCTCATGTACAAGGTATAAACCGAGAGCTCGCGATTATTCTCTTCTGAATCAATGGCCACGGCACTAACTCGCAATCAATTTAAAACGCGAATCCTAGATTCCGTACCTCCAGAGAGCTCGGGAACTCAGCGAACGACCCATCAAATTGATTGCTTCGCCTTGGACTGGCTCCCCTTGGATGAAAACGAACAACGATTGGACCGGGGTTGGTTCTTTAAAGCGTGAATACTGGCAATTGTGGGCTAATTATTTCGCGAGGTAAAAATTTTTCGGTCAAATAATATCGCTAATGGTTTTCCGAGGTGGGAGGGAATCTACTCACTCTTCGATTCGCAGATTTTTCAAAGAGTACCAAAGCCACGGTCTGGACTTCTGGGCCTTGACTCCTCAGAACGAACCTCTGCTAGGTATTCTCGCATCTCCGATCAACGCCATGGGATGGTTAGCCACGGATCAGCGAGACTGGATCATTAATTTCCTATCACCTATCCTAAACGAAAATGGCTTCGGAAATATGGATGTTATAACGGGAGATGGGATGAGGCATCTCATTCCAGACTGGCCAAGAACGATCATGAGTGATCCCAGGGCGCGGAAAATTGTATCAGGCACAGCGATCCATTGGTATCTGGACTCCGTCAATCCTGTGAGCAAACTGGACGAAACCCACAATTTGTTTCCAGAAAAATACATCCTGTACACCGAGGCCTGCGCTGGTGTACCGGCGAGTGAGTATACACCGATTTTCTCCATGATATTTGGCATTCTAATCACCAGACTCAATCATTGACGAAAATTGACATCCTCAAGTGGCCGGCGGACCCAATTTGGGGTCTTGGGACAGAGCCGAAGCCTACGCGCTGAGCATCATAGAGACGATATCGCACTGGGTTGCCGGTTGGATAGATTGGAACATGGCATTGGATTTAAACGGTGGTCCAAATTGGTTAAAAAATTACGCTGATTCACCGATAATCGTGAACAGTACTGCGGACGAGTTCTACAAGCAGCCAATGTTCTACGTAATGGGTCACTTTTCGAAGTCAGTTTCAATCCTGCGGCTATTATAAAATCGTTCGGAGCTCAGCTCGCGGTTTTAATTTCATTTTCAAACCGTATTTAATCGCAGATACGTCCCTCCGGGTAGCGTAAGGATTTCGACATCAAATAAAGGACTTTACGGGATACCAACGGTTGCTTTTCGGAGGCCAGACAACGCGACAGTAATTGTATTTCTGAATACGTAAGTTACGAGGATCAATCGAACTTTGGCTTAACTTTTCGCTGCTGAGGTTCTCGCCGGATTGAATCTCCGAAATTGTTCCTTTTTTTTCTCTTCTCTTTTTTAATCCCCTTTTTTCTTCTTATTCTCATGTCAGGTATTCTTCCCAAAGGATTATATCCGTGGCTGATACTACGAGGGGGAAAATTCCAGTCAGTCTCCCAGGAAAATCGATACACACTTTAATTTACTGGTAAATTCTTTGCCAACGCAAATACTTTTTCCGCTACTTTTATCTCAACCGGAAGTAAACGGAAGCGAAATGGCACATGGTCGATGACTACGAACTCGAATAAAGGCCCGCTTTATCAAGGGATGCATAAACATTCACTCTATCTACCTTTTTCACCACCTAATATCAAGCATACACTCCAACGCATGCAGAGAAGAACGATTGCTATTGCTATCGACTGTATCATAAATAACCGATCATAATTGCCTTTCTTGAATAACTATACCGTCGATATTAATTGCCGTGTATTAAAACGACCTTGTCAGCACGTAAGAAGGAAGCATTTACAGGTTGTTTCATTCGACAATCTACATAAATCTTACGCTCATTAAAATGTACGGCTGATAATAATAGCTATATAACGCGTTCGATATAGCGATATAAGTGAATGCGTCCAGATCCTGGACCGCTTAAGCGAGTACCTTTCCGCTCCTTGAAACTATTTGTGCCACTCCTTTAATTCGCGTGAGTAGTTTCTAAGAATTAATAAAAGAAACTCGTATGCCATATATAATGCACGTTTACCTTATACCGCGCAGTTGATTGACAGTAAGATACACTCTGATCATTAACGCATATTTAGCGACCATATTGCAAATCATAGATTCGGGATACTTTGCCTGAGATTTCATCGCGCGGACGAGAGCGATTGAGGTTCAGTATTTTTAAACGTTATTCGTTCCCTGATTTATTTATATTGCCGTCATCTGGGTATTGGGATCACCTCGGATATTTGAAAGAGAGATTTTCGAACGGCGGTGTGTAGAAGTTTGTAGTAAAAATAATCCATCCTAGGTGATACAGCTATATATATCTTTCCTATACAAGCCTCCGGAACACCTCCCACACAGTAGGCATAAGTATTTCTAGTTTTACGTCAGTGTAGGGAAAAAAATGGTGGAAAAGTGGGCATAGTCCTGAGGCTTGGATCGTAGCAGGTAAATGCTAGACGAGGTTCCGGACTAGTGCGAGTCGCGTTCAAAGCCAGATTTTTTTCAAAACTCGAAAGTCTCCCCCAGTGCCAAATATTTTTTCTGTTTTTTATTTTCAAACATCAGGAAGAGGAAGAGGAAGAAGATACGTCGGTATGGGTTTTCATAACGCTCGCAAGCTCCTATGTCTCCTGATCGCGTTGATCATAGCCAGCTTCGCCAGCTTTGTGAAATGTGAACCAAAAGTGAAGATGCTGCACGTGGTAAACGATTTGAACCGAAAATTTTTCCTTTCGTTTTATTATTCGTTCACTTGGAAATTTATATATCTATTATTTTACTAAGGTCTTTCGACACGGTGAAAAAGTACCTCATGCACCGTTTCAAGGATACCCAAATGACCCGTACAGAAACCATTCTTATTACCCGATCGCGAACGGGGGTCTTACAAACGTGAGTATGATTTTTAAAGCGGGAGTTTAGCCCGAAATGTGGAAATTTTAACCCTCCGAATACCCTGCAGAAGGGTAAGATGAGCGAGTACAAAATAGGGAAGATGCTGCGTGATCGGTACGACGATTTCTTTGGCCCCCTTTACTGGCCAGACGAGATCTACGCGAGATCGTCGGACATCCCAAGGGCTCAAATGTCCCTTCAGCTGGTGTTCGCAGCCCTGTTTCCTCCCGTCGATCAACAGATTTGGAATCCAAGTTTAGCTTGGCAGCCGGTAACTGTCGTCTATGAACCTGAGCTCAAGGATTATCTATTCTTTCCACAAAATTGTCCCCTGTACGTAATCGTATAAATTGTGTCGAGTATTTCATGGCCATATGCACAGGCTGGCTCATTTCAATCGAGCCAGTCGAATAGCTGAAACACTGAGAGGGCAAGGAAAAAAAGTTCCATAATTCCAAGGGGGACAAAATTTGACATCGTCGATTGTGTCGTGGGGAGAAATTCAACAAGGCACTTTTTTGAAAGGAAATTTATATCTTTTTTCTCCAAAAAAGTTACAGAGGACCTCGAGACGAATTCAAAGATGTAGAATTTCACGTGCCCACCACGAGTTTCGTTAATTTTCCTAAGGCCGCTCATTTGCGAGCTGCAGGCCTGATATGTCGGTGAACAGAGTGATAAAAAGCTATTCTAACAGGAGGCCTGATTACGCGAGAAAAATATCGTTAGTGACGATAATAACATTGTTGGAATTCGCCCCGAGTTCCGTCGTAACTTTTGCGGAGGGGAAAGAATCGATTGAGATTTGAATAAAGTGGACTTTGGTGAATTTCCCGAAATTACAGCGGTATCCACGACACAACGAATAATGTCACCTCTTTCCACTTGCACTCTTAGTTTATGGGATGATCGACTGGCTCGTAAAAATTGACCGTATAATGTTAGTCAAAACACTATGAAAAAACGTTTTCCGCAGGTACAAGGTTGAGTACCGAAATTATCTCGAGAGGGAAGATATTCGACGATTGATAGACGAACACAACAGCACCTACGAATACCTGACCAAACACACGGGAAAAATTGTCAACACTCCTAAAGCTGTTTATTATTTGTACAATTTGTTCAGAGAAGAGGTAGGGTGGATTAAATTTATCGTCATTGAAGCCAAATCCGACATGTAATAATAAATATTCTGTTTCATATCCTGTGCTGCAGAAAATGCAAAATTTGACGTTACCGGAATGGACCGCAAAGGTCTATCCCGATCCCATGAAAGACATAACAATTCTTGATTTCAACCTTCGATCTGGTACAACAAAATTGAAACGTCTGGGCGGGGGTGAGCCTTCTTCCCTTTTTTCTTTCTCGAATTTATTGTGAGACACACGTGTAATGATTGATTTTATTCTCAGGTATTATGCTCCGAAAAATTACCGAGGATATGAAAAGCCTCTGTGGTAAAACTCTCTGTCCTGCAAACAGGAAGGCTTTCTTTCTCAGCGGACATGAGGACAACGTGGCTCGCCTAGTCCGTACCCTTGGCACAAACGATCCCCTACTGCCGGATTATGGATCTACAATAATAATCGAAACTCTTCAAGACCATGAAAAAAATGATGCCTACTTCGTCCGGGTGAGAAATTAGTTTATTGCTAATGCGTGACATGGGATAGAAAGGAGATTCTTGTTTGAATGAAAAGAAAAATTATTGAATCATTTTTTTTCAGGTACTTCTGTGGCCCGGATCAGCCGATGAACGATTAATCGTACAGAAGATTCCCGGCTGTAGCGAGATCTGTCCACTAGGAGATTTCCTTGGATTATTGAAAGACGTTATTCCCGACGAATACGAGAATCAGTGTTGCGTGAAGAGCAAAAATTCAAAGAAAAATTCTGGCTCGTCTAAAATTTTTATTTCAATCACAGCCTCTCTGACAATCATCGCCAGTCTGTATTCAGGCCTGATTAAATACGTCTGAAACTTTTGTATTGTTAGTTCCGTTCGTAATTATTATACAGTAAAATTTTATTCCGTTTTCATTTTTGTCCCAAAATTTAAATCTCAATGAATCAGAAAGTTTGAAAATTACTTTGTTATAATTCTTATTATTACCTACCTCTTTCATCATTTCTCACAATCATAATAAACATACATATCATGATATCGTCTAATTTATTTTTTTCCAGCGCTCCAATATCGAGTGCACGTTCACAATCGATATAGTATTGTTGCTCGAAGGTGATAACCACCTGTCGTCTTTGTTTTATGAATAAGAAAAGAGGAAAACTTTCTTGACCGGATGCCAGTAGCATTAAGTAATAATTTTCCTTTTTTCTGTTTTTCATCAGACTCTGCGGACCCTGACCTTCCGTCCTCTCTTTCCTTTCCTTTCCTTTGCTCTCCTTTCCGTTCCATTCCTGTCCCACTATAATCATCATCTCCCGCCACAGAGGCCAACAATACAAACCAACAGAGCGATATGCGCGCGCATGTCTAAATGGCGTAGGGAATGAAACAGCTGTTTTTATAAAAACAGTATGAGCGTCATCTCGCGGAGTGTTAACACACCGTTGTAGGACGTGACGGTGATCGGATCCAAAGAATCCCGCTAGCAATATTATTAATAATTAGTTTGATTCCTATACCAACGAATCGCGTTGCGTTAGAATAAATTTCCGTTACTTATTAATCCGTCTATCTGTGTGCGTGTGTGTATGTGTGTTGCGGTCTGAAAAAAAAAAAAATAATAATAATTCTCTATTGCATATAAAGAAAAAGAAAGAAAAAAAAAAAAAATGGCCGCTGGATGTTGTGGAACAAAAAAGCAAAAGTTAAATAACTCTCTAAGCATCCCGTGCAACGGTACATCATCTTTACAAAATGGTTTAAGAAACGGAATCATAGCTCATGCCGAAATGTGCTTCTTCTGCTTTGACGTTCTCTACTGCCAACTCCATCAACTGGACCCTCCAAAAACGCCCAACTTCAGCAACGATGCATTGTGAGTCTCAGATCTCCTCTCCCTCCCCTCCCCTGCCCCTCCATCCAGTTCCCTCTCTACAAGCATCGCGCCTTACGAAAGATCTCTTTGTTATCCTCCTTTGTTGATTTGACAAACTTTCCTATATATCACTATGCAATGAAATAAACTGCAATATTCATTATAATGACTGCAATAAACGATGATTTGAATTGTTTTTAATGTTATTGCAAGCTAAAATAGATCGAGAAAGAGATTATTGGTTAATTAATCGAGTAGAGATAGATATATGGATATAGAGAGAGATGTTTTGTAAATAGACGCTTAGAATTGTTTTTTTATTTTTCCTTTTTTTTTTCTTCTATTAATAATAGTAATACATGCATACCTTGATAGATGAAGGCAGGCGCCTGCATATCTATACGATGAAGCTAATTATTGACTAACTAAACTAAGACCACTTGCAGCCCTTTATTTGTGACTTGGGCTATTGGAAAGGACAAACGATTGAGGGGATGCATCGGTACTTTCAACGCGATGCATCTTCACGCGGGTCTACGCGAATACGCCGCCACTAGGTATGACTGCGATTCAAAAAATAATTCTGGAATATGAAAAGAAAATTATTTATTTATTTATTTATTTTAGCGCTTTCAAGGATTCGCGATTCAGTCCTATAACTAGAGACGAAATGCCTCGACTTCACGTCAGCGTATCTATTCTTCGACATTTTGAAGACGGTGCTGATTACTTAGATTGGGAAGTCGGAGTTCATGGAATTAGAATTGAATTTCATAACGATAGGGGCAACAAACGCACTGCCACTTATTTACCCGAAGTTGCCACCGAACAGGGTTTGTATTAGGCAATTTATTCCGAAATTTTATCGCAAAACGCGCAACACTTTTCGGACAATGAAAGTAACTGAAAAATTTAAGAACATATTTTTACTCAAACTTTGTTAATTTTTGACAAATTTAGGATGGGACCAAATCCAAACTATCGACTCGCTGTTGCGAAAGGGCGGTTTCAGGGGAGTAGTAACACCTGAGATAAGGAGAAACTTAAAACTGACTAGATACAGGAGTGAGAAGGTTTCTGTAAGCTATGAAGAATACATGAGTCATTGGCACAGTCAACAATGCTAGCAGCTGGCCCGGAGTCCTGGTGAGGGACTCCCGCCTCGTTATTATCAACCAACCACCGCTATGGATTCAAATTATAATAATCCAGATCCGGGCAGTTATTATCGCGGTAATACATCGCAGCGTGATTCTTCTAATCGACAAAATCATTACGCAACATCAACTGCAACAGCAACGGCAACAACAATTCCTCAGCATAATTTAGTCATGGTACAACCTAGCCATCAGCATCAGCATCAGCACCACCCGCACCAACACCCTTCCTCGTTCATCAATCCCATTCCACACCAGCCACAAGTTATTCCTCCTGTCTTAATACCGGTACAAAGTAGTTACACCCCTTCATTTTGGTGGAATAGACCATCGCCGCCACCGCACTACCAACAAAATCAGGCCCAAAATCTTGGCGATTATTATAGTCAATCGCAGGGAATGTACGAGCATGGTATACGCAAGCGTAAATGACACCAGAGGCAGTTATTGAGCGGAATATTTCACTCATTTAAATGGTGCCTATTATACTTTTTATGTTTTCGCATATACAGTCTGCCACTTATGATTCCCCACAGTCCTCCCTAATTTTTTAATACCAAAATTTACGTTAATAGTTCATCGAAAAGTCCTCGTAGTTCGAGTTTAGTTCAATTTATTAGTTACGTATGGTCTTCGTGTCCGAATTGAGAATGCGCTGTACACCTGAGATTAACTAGAATCACTTTTACTCGTATTATTTGACGTAAAAAAGACATAGCAGTCGCTGTAAATCAAGAAAATATCATCTTATAGATATATAAAATGCTAGAATTAGACTCTTAGACTCTATTCACTTAACAAAGATCGACAAATTTCCATGCACTTCTATGTCCGTGAAGGAGCCATGAAACTATAAATTGACTAGTACTTATCGTTAATTGTCGAATCGTCTATCTTAGAAAAAAAATTATACAATTTTGTTAAAAAAAATAACTGACAAGAAAAAATCTACTCCTTTCATATTAGTCGAACATTGTTTTTTTTTTCTTTCGTGCTCCTCTTTTCTCGATGCTGACTCTTATCATTATTAATATTATTATTATTATTACTATTATTATTATTAACGATTTAACTAATAAAATTATGGAAAATAATTTCACTCGCTTCGATATTTATCTCGTGCCGAGTTACTTATTCAGACACGTGGTATTATATTGTCGATGCAAATCGTTTTTTTTTTTTTTTAATTCGAGTGAAATTCAATCGCAGCTCTGTTATAGTCCCATATCCAGTTAAGCGATATGTGATTCATTAAATATTTGCAATCAACATTTTCTGTATACATATATACATATATATATACATATGCGTTTGTATTATTCCTAGATTGAAATTCGATTTATTGTGTTATTTACAAAAAAGAAAAAAAAAAAAGAAAATTACATATTAATAGCCGTTACTCAACAATACTTAGCATTCTACAGCAGTTCGGGTATTTCTATTTTTTTTTTTTGCTTTTCGAATCTGAAGTGAAATTGTTCCCAATTATTCACTCTGATATATAGTTTGATCGAGTGAAACGGTTGGCCTGTATATTAGCGAGTAGAATATCATAAAGAATTGAAAAAATAAGAAATTAAATTGAAAATGCGGTTCAGTCTGTTTGTGTCTTATTTATTATACTTATATTCCGGGATAGTTTACTGCGAGAATAAAAGTATGTTGAGCGATTTAATTATATCTATAAATAATGATAATGAAATATATATATATTAAATATTATTAATCTTAAAATAGGCGTAAATGCCTAAAAAATGACGATCTCATTGTGATTTGTTGATTGCTCTGTGATTCATGTTGACGTCGTCAAGAAATATGTACAACTGAACTGTTTTTAATGTACGATACATCGAGTATGATTCTTGTTATTAGTTTTTCTTAACTTTTGATCATGAATATCGTTGAAAAAATTAATTTTTTCCTCATTTCCCAAGGTCATTTGAAAATGCATAATTGGAGATTTTACTCGATGAATCGAGTGCGACTATCGTATGTGCATACTATTTGAAAAAGAGTAACGCATGGTGTAGAGCATTTCATAACGTGATTAATGTTTTTGGTAGAATTTAAAGAAAGGTAAATTCTCCCATAACTAATGACCCTCATAGCTTTACTTAGCTCATCCAGCGACAAATTATAGCTGGTTTAATTCACTGCCAATTTATTCATCGTTGTTTCTACTATACACAAATTTTGCTAATAATAAAGAATTCGTGTTGTTAAATTTTGTTAATATATGTATTAGCAATTTTGTTCTTATTCTAAGTAACCCAGCTATGGATTTAAAAAAAAAAAAGAAAGAAACAGATGATCAATTTAGTTTCCTGATTTATTCAATATTTTATCGTTTAAGTTTTCTTGTCCCGAGAGAAAAAAAAAGGAAAAAAAAGAAAGAACAAAACGATAGAAAATAAAATAAAATACTGTATCAATTTCTACTAGCCCAGATAATAATCAAGTTAATTAATTAAACTCTAGCCGTTATTTACGCCTAATGAAATATTTATTTTCGCCAGCAAAATTTCCGATAAAACAAAAGAAGAAATGTAGAAAAAATAAAATAAAAATATATTCTATGTATTTGAATAACTTGATATTAGATAAGGTAATATCTAAAAGCATCTAAATTACGAATTAAGCAGCAGCTCCTGATTTGACGATAATAATAATCTAATTTTAATTAGAAGAAAAATAAATAAAATTAAAAATTAAAAACAAGAAATCATATTGTGCCTAGATATTGCGTGGTTTACATTAAATCGATTATTAATTCATTACGAATCAAGTATGTTAAAAACAATATAAATACATAGGTATAACAATATTAAATATAGCGTAGTAGTGTTCAAAACAAAAAAAAAAATAAAAAAAACATTTTAAATTGAAGAAAAAAAAATATGAATAAAAAATTTAACATAAACGTAACGAATATTATTAGCAACTTGTAATTGTAACATAAAAATATTTGGAATTGCGAAATAAATATGAAATTTTTCTATTAATTATTCATCTCGTATTATTCAACTTTCTCCACCTCTTTATTGTGTATTAAAAAATTCATCATTTTTAGCTACACAATGTAGGTAATATATTCATTACTACAATCACATGGAAATAAAGGAAAATACTACAAAATTATCCGTCAACGATACAAGAAAGGAATAAAATCAGTTCTTTTCCTTTTCCGTTTCTAAAACCCCCTGCCTTTCACAAGGCAGGACCGATAAATCATCAGTAAAACATATATTACATATATCACATCATTTTTCCTCATGATCAGAATGTGTACTACTGTTATCGTACTCTCTTTCAATTTCTGTCATTCTTTGTTTCACAGTATAATAAGACTTTGCTTCTAAATATGTAAAATACGAACCCAACAATGCTTGTCCAACAAATATTACGGAAAGTTGTGTTCCGATAGGCTTAGCTAATTTGATAAACACTCTCGATGCAGCACGAAAATCAGTTAGTAAATTAGGCAATCTGTAAGTAGCGTGGCGGGTCGCGTGCTGAAAAAAGAATAACAAGGAAAAAGACATCAAATACTAAACATATCATGAATAATTATCGAATAACAACAAAATTTCTCAATCATCAAGTAATTCGGCAATTTATTTAACAACATAAATTATAGAATTGTTAGTTTCATAGACTTTATCCAAATTCATTGAGATCTGAGAAAAATTTTTCAACGTACCATGGCGTTTCCCAACGGAGAAAGAATCAAGGGGTAAATACATCCAACACCACATTGTATGATGGCAGCTTTTGTTTGAACACATAACGGGCATTCGGTTTTTTCCAGAATTATGTCATAAGTAATAAGCTGAATAAACAGGCGAAGGAGAGAATAATCATTGTATCTTTGTAGGCAAATATTATCAAGAAAACACAGGCCTCACAGCCATCGAGGCAGTGAACTTAAAAAGAAAATGAGGAAATCCTATGTCTAAATGAGGAATATTCAAAATGTGGCTAGAAATTCTAGGACGTGAATTAAATCCCTTAGGAAAATTAGATATTCTTAATTAACAAATTGCTGAATAGGAGAACGGCTCCGAGGCCTGTGAATACCGAATAGTAAAATGAATGAACATTTGTTATTTATCGAAGCTGCTTACCGCTTTGTGAAGTGTGGCAGAAATCATTCCCGGTAATATGACTATAGGTATGTACGTAGACATGTAACCGTATCTCCCCAATCTAAATTTTCTTCTGTAGAAGCCATTGATATAAATTCCAGTTAACGAAGAGGCAAGAGCGAGGATAGAAATTCCGGATTTAAGCGGCCAACTAAAAGAATTTTCATTCATATTTCGTTAGTTTTATTTGTTCCGAAATTTTCAGGTTATGTCTAAAAAAAAATTCGCTATTTCGTTTATATTGATACAATTATTTATTATCGTGTCAATTTTTACTCCAAGCTCAGCCTCTAGCTTGATAAATCGTCTAACAAAGCTATCCTCTCGGTGAACCATCCCTTTTTTCCGGCTACTCTGTTATTTGTAGGTTAGAATCGCAGAATTGGTACTCACACCTCGCTCCATTTGTCCCAATTAGATATCAACTCCAGCTGATGAGAGATCGCCTGATCTTCTGATAGAAGAACAGCACCTTGTGGTAATTTATCAGAGTATTGTTTCATAACAGACATTGTTGCGGTGTTATGTTTATGTTATGTCGTGTATTTAAACGAATTACGCTCAACGTTCACTGAGTACATTCGCATACCCGCGTGTATACATTCGGCTAGATCTGATTTTCGTCTGCTTGGTTCGGATCCGTTTCGCGGCGTGATTACGTCAGCGGGTGAAATTCAAACCTTACAAAACGCCGTACATAAGTAGCTGGTTGATTCTTATTTGCTGCGTTATTTCTTTTATTGCATTATTATTTATACGGTATAATATAATATTCTGTGTTTTACATTGAATGATGTCAAAAAATGTGCACAAATGTTGCTCCTTTCGTTTCTATACATACTTATGTTGTGTACAAATATTTTACATTCATTTAACGTGAAAAGAATATTGAGCGATTTTTATAGATACACAAATTATTCAAATTTCTGTAATTATGAATAGAGTTTATAATAAAAATTGACTTATATTCCACATGAAACACATCCCTCTTCCAATTACATAATATTATAATTCGGCTGTAGCTAGGAAGAGCCCAAACCATTTTCGTAGTTAGGAGGCATCCAGAGCTAGAGTAAAATTAACTCTTTGTCTTCTCTTCTCGTTCTCTCGGTATTTAATACAGGTCGATGTTATTCTGTCGGTAAAATATAAGTAGTTGCTAATAAAAGTTTAGATATATGTATAAATTGATTGTATATTTTCTTTCTTTACTTTCCTTTCAAATAATTTATTTATTCAACTCTTTGGTAATATTAATAAGTTTTTTCAATTCATTTCATTTTCATCTATAGTATACTAAAAAAAAAAGAAACCCACAATTCAACGTTCGACTAACCATAATGCAGTAATATACACGTATCATCTGTATAAACAATCCAAAAATGCAAGACACTATACAATCTAATATATATTATGTATAATAATGAGTAATACATGCTGCTTCAAAACAAACAAGGACAATAATAATACAGTAATCTATTCTATTCATTTCGTTCAATAATCTTTATCTTTCATCGTATCCCCATATCACTCTCAACTCTTTTTATCTATGGCTTGATAATCACCAAATGAAGACCATACTATTAAAGGTTTAGGTAAATAGGTAAGGTAAGGTGAGGTAAGTTAAGTCGCATACACAGCAGCATAACATTACGTACGGATGCAGCGATTATTGTTCAACACCACCCATTCTCAGTATTTAAAAAACAAAAAAAACAAAAACAACAATATTTATCTCTTTCAGACATTTTATCAATATTAATTAATTAAATAGTTAAATAATAGCGATGTTTTTTTTCTTTTCTTCGTTTATTTATGCAGTAAATTAAACTATTAAACAAATCTGATTCAAGTCTTTAAGGAATCTCATCATCAATTTGATAATAGAAAAGATTTATATTGAAAAAAAAGGAAAAATAAAACATAAAATTCATTGGAATGTATCTAATCAGGTAAAATGTGTAGTTATGATACGCAAGAGCTTGAATCAGACTTTGAATAAACAAAAAAATCATGAATTCACACACCTCTACTACCAATGATAGGTTTTTAAACTTGATAATATCAATCGTTTTCCTACTGATTGACAGTACCTGCGTATTTCACTTCGTCAAAAGCTTTCCTCGCCTTTTTAAGCTCTTCGTTCATCGTTAGCAAGTCCTTTACTCTGGCGTACTTTCTCGAATCTTTTCTCACTGGTAGAAATCAAACAAAAAATTACATTTTCGTTTTTTTTTGGTATTTTTTTTTTTTTTTGATATTTACCTAAGAATACGATATCTTCTACTTGGACTCTGCCCGTGCGGCCGATCTCCATCGCTCTATGAGTCATTTCGGTTATAAATTCTATGACCAAATCTTCGAGAAAATCAACGCTCTCCGTGTACGGATTTTGGTCGTCTCCGAAACCGTACATCATGCATCTCAACTCTTTCGAAAATAGCCGTTTACGTCCACCGGGCAGAGTGCCGCCGATAGGAATCTCCGCTTCTTCATCTTCGAACTACCACATATCAATCGTTCAGTTTCAATGACATTTCATCAATCAGTTATATTCGCGCAGCGATGTTCAGGTTATGTTATTTTAGGTTAGGTTCTGTCAATTATTCGAAAACTACATATTCGAGGCTCTCAATCCCTTCTCGATTCTATTTACTTGAGGATAAGATCGTTTGCTCAGATTTTTACCTGTTCGTAACTCTCTTCTGCTGCCATCGCGAACGTTTTCCAATATTCAACCAAATATTCCTACTTCTCTAAATTTTCTCCCTTATCACAGATCAGTTATTTGTGCCTTGAAATCGCGAAGCTATACGGAATACTAACCAAACTGTATGTCAAAACGTTACTGACCGACCTAGGAACAAGTTTTAGATGGTAACGTAGATTCCGACTTCAGCTTGTCGTAAGTCGATAAGTGGAGTCGAGATCTTCCGTACCGATACACTTTTGCGGCAATTTTTAAATAGCCATTGAAATAATTTACCGCGTCGCGTACTGATATACAATTCAACAATAAGCATGTAGATATTAATCTTTGGTCCCAGGTGGGGGTATTTTTTGATAAAAATCAACAACAAACCAAAGATAAATATACTTGAAGAATTTCAAAAGCGAAAATTTGACAAATTTTTCCGACTTCTCGGATGTCGATTCCACCTTTTTCGGACACAGTTCATCAGAAAACGTGACTAAAAATTAGCGTAAATTCTACTCAACAATAATTCAGCGAGCGAAGAGTAATGGATAATAAAATTATGGAGGGATCATGTCAGATACGACGAGGAGTGCAGCTGTGCGATGCAGACCCGTTTAAGATAAAATTCAGCAACGTCAACCGATTATCGTTCGAGCTCGTCATTTGGGCAGAAAATAAAAATCCAAAAAAATTTGTTGTTTATCGCGTATAACACAGTAAAGTAGGAAACTAGCCAGTAGCAGAAGAGTCCGGCGTACATGTATGACCGCACGCAGAACCATTGCCCCATACAGCCCCTCGTTTAGTTATCTCAAGCACGTGCTTATCGCGGAGTGGATCTCCGCGCATACTACCATGCAACATATTATTATATTATATTACATTATATATTTATCTTGAGCAGTAGATATACGTACACTAAAATTATTCGCGCTTCGCAACTGCATGAACAATTTTATAAATAATAATTCTCATCTGAGATAAAGAGGTAAAGGGAAAAGGAGAAGGAGAAGCAGCGGGAGGGGGTGGCGGTTGTGATATGGATAAATGCTGACAGTCCAATAGCCCGAGTTTGATAACAAATAAAAGAGAACGAGAATAAGAAGAATAAGAATAAGGATAAATAAATAAATGAAAAATATAAAATATCAATCGCAAATCGACTCGACTTTATATAGGTGATCTCACGGATATACAAAGTTCGAAATAGTGGCGAGTACGAACTGATAATAGTACGTAAATTCGCACTATTATCGCATATCGCAATTAATTTTCTTGTACTATAGATACTCTGAAAATCCATCAGCTATTTTAAGTATCGATAATAATTACATGTTCAGTTGTAAGTCAGCGGCAGTCGCGGATAGACACTGATCCGAGGATGACGGACGACGTTAAGAGGGCGAAGGCGATTTCGTCTTCGGATAAATCGCCCTCCAATAAGTCAAAGGAAAAAAAAAAGCGATCTAATTTTGACCCGATGGCTGTCACTTGGATGGAAAGGTACAGCGATCAAATGGAAAAGATTTGGAGTCGTCTTCCAAATTTTGTTGGTTCGGCGATCGCTACGTGCGCGATATTTCTTCTGGGGGCAACTATGCGCGGTAAGTTTTCCTTTCTTTTTTTTTGTTCTCCAGAATATAAAAAATTGATATTTTATTTTTGAAATATTCAAATTTCGAGTGTATTACGTGTAGCGTCTACTTATCTTTCGGTAAGTGGTCAAAAACCCTGTACATAATGTATGTACTGGCAGATTCGTGCGGGTGACCACAAAACGTGACATGACTCTGAATCGCGACGCGGATACAGGGGGCCGAGGTTATCGGCGAAATACGTATTATGACCATTTTATGGAATGGTATATTCAACGCCAAATTGCCTCATGAATGAAGTTTATTGTCGCCGCGGAATGAAGCCGCGTTTCAAAACAAAGAGGAAAGCTTCGGCGCACATCGTCGATTCGATGTCGTATATCGAGGCGGGACACAACTGGCCCAAAATAAAAATAGAAAAAAAATAAAAAACAGAGCAATTAGGATTTCTATCTTCTCGTTCAATTTCCCGTTCGTTAAACCTTTCGCCGAACGATCGTCTAAAAGGTGTAGAGAAAACAATGAAATAACCGCGTTAAATAAATGAAGAAAAAAATCTAACAATTGAAAATGTTGTACATTCTTCTCATCCAAAACCACGCGACGATGGAGCCCGACGACGTCGACAAGGTTTGAATTTTCCATTTGAACAAGTTCTTTCATACACCGTGTGAAAACTCTCAGGGATTAAAGAGACGCTCTCGTATTTCTCTACCAGTTGCAAGCACGAATGCAGCACCAGCCAGCACCAGTACAACCAAGAAATATGGTTTTAAAATAAACTTTACTCAAACTCACGATGTATTGCTGTACCTAGAGCTGGTACAGCTTTTCGAGATGGTATCAACTTTTATTTTCACCCTTGTGTAGGAGTTCTATACGTGATATATCTATAGGTATATTTATACAATCGACCCACTCGTGTGTATCTATGCTTACATACAAACAACGGGGTTCGCGACTTACTTTTTGTTCTCGTTACAGTCTATATTCTTCGTCACAATACGCGTCTAAAACCATTCGAAGATGGAGCTTTTTTCCTATTCTGGATAATAACGTTCGTTAATTTTTCTGAACGGCGAAGAGGGAGTTTTGGGAAAGAGTCGACCTTTTTCTGTCGCCTATACGTAATTCGTATGACGATGATAGATACGATTCAATTCGCGTATTATTCGATAAGATTACGCGTTCAATTGGCTGGGATTACCTTTCCGCGAGTTAGACGGGTTCAGATAAGAATTCATTTCACATATCGTCGATTCAAGCTGATTCGGTGAATAGACTTAATCTTGTTTCACAATCGCACATACGTACTCCTCGGGTTATTCGAATAATTTTTGCGAATTTTCTCAAAGTCTCGCTGATTCTTCCTCTCGATATGAAATTCCCGATTTCCAAAAGAACGAGGAATAATTTTATCAACGTCTCTCTCGTTACTTCGTTGTTCGAATTACAATCCGTGAGCAATCCTATCTCACCGAGCTGTCAAAAATTCATAATCTCCGAATAACAGTCTCGCAGGTGTTCCCTAAAGATGATAAAAATCGTTGATAAGGTTCGAAAAGAAGTTCGGAGTAATTATGTTTGATCTAAAGATATATTTATCTCCTATACGACATATTTCGCGGATAAAGTTATCCGCGAAAGAACAATGACGACTGAAACCACGTACGATGATCCTCCTGTACGATTATCTACCAAATTTCAAATCTCGAATTATATTTCAAGGTGAATGGCTGATCGTAGCGGTACATTTCGCAAAACATTTGGGATACGGTTCCTCGGATAATAACGACACGACGAATTCATCCGACTCCACGATTAACTGGGGTGAAATATCGCTGAAGAATTTTTACCTAGAAAATTTATCGTGGTATTGGATTGCAGCTTGCACGGTATCGTACACCATGTACTTCGCCATCGGTGGTTTTCTCCACGTAAGTTCGAAGGTGTAATTAAACGGGGAGGGAGAAGAAGAATCAAGACAAAAAAAAAAGAAAAAGTATTCCCAATTCGTTGTAAAAAATTTCTTTTCCATTCCCTCACCCAGTGGTACTTCTACGTTCGTCAACGAGACAGGGCTGAAGAATGGAAATGCCAGCCTAACTCGTGGATCACTCCCGAGCTTGAGAGACACGAGATAATAATTGGGACGTCGAGTCTCCTCCTGACCAGCACATTCACGGCTTGTTTGGCCTGCTACTTCAGCAACGGTGGTCCTTCAATGATATACTATAAATTCGACGAGTATTCTTGGACATGGTGGTTCCTTTCCTGGCCTGTGATCTACATCTACTTGGTAAGTGGTCCAAATTTGCAAAATTGGCAAAAAATCCCGGTTCTACAATGCAGATCGACGTCTTTGGCCAATGTTGGCCCAATCATGGTGATAAATAAATGGAGAGTATCATCTTCGACGTGAATTTGAACCGAAAAATAATACCGGAGTATATCTGTCCGACGCTAAATAGGTGATATTTATTCCGTTCAAGTTGGCCCTTGTGTACCTGGCAGGGTCAATAATATCGGTCAGTATCTAGGTATATCGGTTTAAATACGCTGACGCTGAATCGGGAGCTGATGCTGACGATACAACTGTCACAGGGTATTTTTTTCCCTTCCTTTTTTTATTTTTTTATTTTTTATTTTTATTTTTATTTTCTGGGGTGAGAGGGTTTAGGCAGGGATGTCGCTGTAGCCATCTGCCTCACAGCTCAGCTTTCGCTCCTGCAAAGAAAGCAACTCTCAACCCTCTCCCGTTCTTTTCCGTTGAGATTTTACCGAGCAACGTGATCTGCCTGCGAAGTATTCCACTTTGAGGAAATACCAACCATCAGTTGTACACCGGGGCGAAAAACGTAGGGAAAAATACCGTACTTGTGGTTCTTATTCGTAATTGCAGACGATAGGATATCCAGGCGGTGAATCACCCTTGCGGAAAGGAGGGGAAAAAAAAATCTCCTCTTTGAAATCGATTCATAGAAAATTCAGGGCCATTGGCTAATTAGTTATCGAATAGCTTACATATTTGAAATCCGCTCGATGCATGGTTCGAGATAGTATAGGTATACCTGCCTGCCTACCTCTCTACCTGTTCGTAATTAAATTCGCGACCGGGTGCTGTACTTATTACGAAGTTAATGAAAAACCCTTTGTATTATAACAAACCTGATTATTGAACGGTTAACAAGGGGGCCAGCCGAGCCAGCCTCTTTTCAAAGAGTAAAAGGTGCCGTAATTGAACTTTCCTACCCCCTTTGACCCCCTCCGCGCCCCTTTTCTCGGCCAATTTGCTTCGGTCTGACGTTTGAATTCGCTGCCTGATCGACGATTGGTTTTTCCTCAATGGGGGTAGTTCCTGTCCCTAACTTAAATAATCCTGCCCTTACCGATCGGCTAATTGCCAACGTCGAGAGACTCGCTTTGGTAAAAGGTAAATTTACAAAGTTCAACGATTTCCGAAAGTCTAATTGCGCCCGGGAAACGGAAGACGTTGAAAAATCTTGCGAAAATCTCGCGGAAACTTCTGAATTTTCAACAATTCGAAGAAACGGCTATATCTCCTCGCCCAATTCCTTACCACTTTGTCTTTAAAACCGGCAACAGTTTCCTGGCGCAACACGTACCCAGGAATTCTATCACCCAATTCAATCGAGTACGTGGTTGGTATTCAATGAAAGACCGGTCTTACCCTCCGCAGTTCCTGTCACGGGGATCCGTCCCTCGGCGGTGTCACGTACGATTTAAATACGCCAGATGGTAAATGTCCGCAGTCGTTCCGGCCCGAAGAGACAAGGCGATAACCCTGCCTTAAACCGATAATCCAACCCGCTTAAGAGAAACGGATTACCTCTAAACTGCCTTTCCGAAATTTCTAACGCCATTCCAAAATTTCTAACGACCTTGGTCAGAATTCCAAACGCTTCCGCACGTATCTCTCTGTCCTCAGGACTATGCCACCTACTGGCTACATCGCGTCTACCACACACCGTGGCTCTACAAGCACTTCCACAAGCTTCATCACAAGTACAAACAGCCCACGGCTTTCTCAGTCACAGCAATCCACCCCGTCGAGATCATCCACATTCAGATGTGCCTCTGCCTGCCGCTCTTCGTCTTTCCAACTCACTGGGGTAAGTCCTTCCACCACTTTCCACGGACCGACGAATGTCTCGTTCCGATTATGACCGGGCACAGAATGACGGGGTTGAAGGAAACCCCCGTAAAGATTCAGCACCGTTTATTAATTCGTATCGGTGATTCGATTTGCGAGGGAATACCTACGTCTGGGTCTGACGATGGGGTCGCGTCACACCCTAAGGCTTCGGGCTCCAGGCTTCGAGGCAACTAACTTCATCTAATTGCGTTATTCCAGTGCCCTTCTGCACAATTGCCGTGTACAACTACTACCACGGAATCATCGATCATTCCGGTATCAATTTCAAGGCTTATTGGTGGCAGCCGTGGCAGCCGGACGCTATCTTCCACGATAATCATCACCAGTATTTCCACGTTAATTTTGGATTCAATTGCTTCATATGGGACAAGGTGAGGTTCACAGTTCAGGGTCGTTCAGACCATTTCAGGGTGTTTTTTCAACGAGTCTATGCTTCGGTTACAGATCCATGGCACATATAGACAGAAGGATAGAATTTACACCGAGAATACTTACTACGGGAAAGGAAAGCTCATCAGCGAGGCCACCAGCAAAGAAATTGAAGCTGACATACAGGAGCGAGATTCGGAGAACCCTCTAGCTTACAGAGACAACAAGATGATTTATAAAATAACTAAAAGCGAATTAGAGGGTAGAAAGACCAAGTAACTTACTATTTTATCAACTATATTCGTTCAGGGTGTTAATTTGGCAGATAACTTCTAACTTGTACGATGAACCAATTCTTGCGTAAATTTTTCAGCTGTAGTTTCCTTCGTTTCAATTTCTAAGCTAATGCTATAACATATAAATTTTTATGCACAAAATAAGGATAGTCTGCGCTTGCGGTCGCATGGGAAAAACGAAATAATAAAATACGTTGGAACAAAGTCTTTGCCAATTTTTCAATCGCCCCAAATTTTGCGGAACATAGATGAACCGATATTTTGAACAGTTCCAAGTCCTTCTTGTTTCGACGGTTCCTCCTCCCGAAAATTAGTCCAAGAGTTGATATTCCCTCATGTCTGAGCGAGCAGTTTGGGTTGGAGGAGTAGTTGAATCGCGGGCAACTACCTGGCTCAGAAGTTCTGGTGGTTTGGTCCCCCGGTCAGTTCAATTGGTCTTAACGGTGGGCACCTCGACGGTCCTGTCGCTCGGACAGAGGTCAGTCGAGTAATCTTTCGTTGCGGGGTTACCTTGGTCTCCGATAAGCTAACAATGGGGTCCTGGCTACCAGGGTGGAGGGTTACGCCGTTACTATCCTGATAATGGAGTGGCGGTCAATGGAACGATAGATCGTGCCGTGCAGGACTCCCAACTCCCAGACTTCGTACCTCGCCGACCTGGCTCCCCAGGGAACAACCCCGAAGGTAGTAGGTAGGTAGGTAGGTAAGTCCTGACGTCGTACCGTCGAGAATTCTCAGAGAATCACGGCTCCTCTTCAACTCTTCTCCCCTTCCTAAACCAAAAAACTAACTCTTCTTCATTCCTTTTTCATTCCTTGGTCCGCTTGACCTCTTCAACCCTGGCTGCTGATACCACGACCGCTACTAAGTCACGTGTGGTTATAGTGGTCGGGTTCTATGTGGTCGTCCCGGCACTCTGATCGAGAGCTCGATCGAAATGCAAATAAAACCGGATGGGTATAGCAATATACCCAACCCTCAGTCCCGGACCCCGACTCCCTCTTTGCCCATATCCGATCTGTACTGCCCACTAGATCGTTCAATCTCTCGGTTGTTTCGTTACCTGATGTCTTTTCCCTCGACCATTCGTTAGCAGAAGGTCGTCATTGCTCACCATCGTTCCATGGCTCCGAACCGACCGCGGTGGAGTCAAATTTTTCACTCTCCCTCAAAAGTAAGAAGGATTGATCGAAAGAAATTCAGGATTATGGCTCGTAAAGAAAGGGACATAAAATCGGAACAGGGATTCCTACTTCCACCTAGCACATACGTCGCTATTACTTCGATTTTCGATCGACTTTTCTCCGACTTGCTCGCCGCTGGAGGAACTGGGACTATCAGAGTGCGAATTTTTCACCTAGTTTCATCATTTTTCGTAATAGTCTGCTATGGGAAAAGTAGCGGAGAAAATCGGCAACCATGATTATACAGCTTAGCCCGTACCGCACATCGTTTCGTTCCTATACCGGCATATTGCTGGCTCGTTTCGGGGCTCTTGGCTCCTCTTGAATCTTCTTGGCTTCCAGGCCAGATACTATCCAGCTTTTCCGTATCAGCGAGTAAACGAGCCCGGGCTCCAGAGCGCAGTATTTCACGTCCGAACAACAATTTTACTTCCGTAGGTACTGGTCGGTCATCGGCATTCCGCCAACGCTGGTATAAGTACGTTCTCGTCGTCGGTGCCGCTATTCTCACTGTACCAGCGTCACTTTTATCGAAAGGAACCGATTGGAAAGGGCATTTTAAACCGCATACAAGATTTATCACCTCCTCGTCGATTTCGTGATAAGAAGAACCCCGGTTCCCAAAATAAGAAACGATTTTTACTCATTTCATAGAAAAAGATATGAAACGAACTCGCAGGGCTTCGCATCAGTCTGCGAAAATAGCTCGTTCCTGTATCGCAAATTTGTTTACCCGTACACTAGAATAATCGAATACCTCTGCAGCCCGCTCTCCCATACTGCAGCTAATTATCAGCCACTTCATAGTTCGCTAATATTTCCTCGAGCAATTACCACACAGCTGTACCTACTACCTACTTGTTGACAAACACAATTTGCCCGGTACCGATCGAAAGGGGACCAGTAAGTGCTCAGGTCGTATCGCTCTTCCTCTACAGTCTGTGCCCATAGTCTGCGCTATCCATTGTCTCGGTTACTCCGGTTGTTCCACGACCTCATCCTCATCCTCTTCCTCCTCCTCTTCCAAGTCTACATTGCATACGACGATGCATGCCTGGGCTGTTTACTCGTAGGCCAGAATAGACTTCGTACTCGGCGACAGTGAAATCTTCCTCGAGATTGAACCCTCTCTGTAAAGCACAGAGCGAGCACCCCGCAGCTACCCTAATCAAGTTACGCCGGAATGCACTGTGTAGGCTTTCAGGAACTGGTGAAATCTGTAGAGCCACCCTCTTGGAGGGAGATGAAGGGTCGGTGAGGATCATACTTACGTTATGGAGTCCAGGATATCGGTTACAGCGAACTATTCGACCGTTTTTCAGACCAGCACACACACGAGTTGGGGTGCGCGTATCCCATCACCATACTGCAATATCGCACGGTTGGTTTTAATTCAAGAACATGACAATGTGGGATATACGGATTTCGACGAGGCGGGAGAGATGACATCCTGTTCACTCGGTATACCATCATATACCAGCTGTTTGTCGAGGGTTGGATATTTCTGTATTCGGTTATGTTTCGGATGTGTGTATTTCCCCCGTGCAGAAAGCCGCGATTATATGAACGTGATATTACGCAGTTCTGCGGTACGTACGTACATATACCGGGTGTCTCCTCATAGGCCCTACCACTACCAATATCTCCCACCTGTTCCCGCACACTCTTCACGGTTCGGTACCATTAAACACCTTCAAACCCTGCGTTAGCTCCGAAGATGCCAGCAGCCAGGTCAAGGAGAATCTCAGGCTGCTGGACGCTGAAAAAATAACTATCCATGCAAAAACTCGTACGACACAAAGTATACGAATTGACACGGTAAAAGTTCCATCTGGTTTATTTGGGCGCGAATTATTGCGTGACACTTGTGCAGTTTTGACATTACACATTCACTGCAATATAGCCGAGAGCGCCATTGACCGACGCCATAGCTCTCCACGCGTGGATCAAATTTTGATTATACCTATACATACCCGATAGACCGTGAAGCTAGTGCGACGCCGATAATTTCGCGGCATGAGTTCACTGACCCGACGGTCCGAGACCCGCGTTACCGCGGCGCGTCTGAGGAAACACCCGGTATACATATATGTGTGTTTCTAGGTATATACGTGTACGTGGGCATGAATGGTGGGTGTATAGGGGTGAAGGTCTGTTACCTTGTGAAGCCTAGCAGTCGTTCGCTACTGAAATAAATCATGACCTTAACTTGTTCTGTGTTTCATTATCTGTTTTAGTATTCGACGTTGCGTTGTCTGCTGGCCTCCGGCCTTAACGATTACGAGTAGGTAGAGAAGCAAAGCGAAGTGGAAAATGTCGGTTAGCTGGGAAGGAAGAGAAAAAAAAAGTAAAAAAAAAAGGGGGAAGACCGCGTTTTCTTATATTTGAATAATTATACCAACGTTGCCCCCAATTAGCAAGCGATTCGGTTTTATTTTATCTCCGAAACACCTGGGCCGTGAAACAATTTCGGAAACTAATATCACCGTTACATAGCATTGATCTTTCGCGAATATTCGTGGGTATATACATATATATGCATATGTGATAAAATTTTATCGTATTTGTATCAGAGAGTTAACAACCGCATTTGCGGGGAGGGTTTAGCTCTCGAAAATCCTCCGAGCAAGCGGTTCATGGTCCAGAACGTAAAATTTAAATGAGAAGCAGGTGTTTAACGTGAACCACCGGTACAACGACATCACGGTTTATTAGTTACCGAAGATTAGATAAAAAACAGGTGAATTTTCAAAATATCGGAACAGAGGGTGATACCCTGTTTTTTTCCTTCTCTTTTTTTTTTCGCGATTCATCTGAAGCCCGTGAAATTGATTGGGGTATTTTTTAATGGAATGTTAATAGCCGGATCACTCCTTTTGATTTCGCATTCGTTACGCGGTTAGGCGTGAGCAAACAGGGGTAAAATTATCAGGGAAACGAGGGAGGAGAAAAAATTTTTAGATAACCGCGAGAGTGGAGAATGGAGAAGGGCACATTTGTTTGCAAACAAGAGACCGGGAGAGGCTGGCGATTTATTGGTAGATAAAAATCGACAGAATTTGCTCAATTACGAGCGTAGGAATTTCGAAAATTGAGGGATTCTTTTTTTTTACGGCGTCGCGACGCGACGCGACGGGACGCGACCCAGTCGATTTCGACGACTCTTTCATGGGCTGGTGGTGCCGGTGCTGCTGGGCTTGATTGCCCTTTTGTCTTTTGTTTATAACGCGATGAATGGAACACCGAGAGCGTCGCTTGATGGCTGCAATTCGAAAGCTAGCGATACGCCAGTGGCACCGGGCACTGTGGCCCGATTATGAAATTCGTAAAATTTGTTGAAAAATAATAGAAAAATAAAAATCCATTACCCCTTTGTCCGACTTCAACTAGACTCCTGCGTGATTGAAAATTCTCGCGCCGTATACACGAAGTGCTCTGGGAGGCCATCGACGATCCGCCAAATCACCGCAAACCCGACGTAACGCCGAATGGATTTAAAATATAACCCGAAATTCAATTCCAGTTTCATACATCGACGGGAATGTCTCTCTCCGTTAATTAATACCACCAGATTCATCTGTGAATTAGAAGCTCGATTTTATACCAATTTCTCTTTTCTTTTTGTTGATTCTTTTAACGAATTCAAAACAGATGCGTTCCCCCCACTGCGTGTATGAATCAAAATCAAACAACAATTTTCGAAACTCGAGAAAATTTCCATAGCTTTACTGATTGGCTCGTATGGAATATGAATAGCGTTTGCAAAAATTTTTCCTTTTTTTTTTTCTTCTTTCAAGCTCGGTCGATGAACTCGACAATTTTGTTCGTCGATTCCAGTGATATGGGATGAAATTTTGTTATTTTTTAGCAAATGGTGGTGAAAAAATGAAGACGACACGCTTGCGGATTCGTTATTTGAGATAAATATAGAATCGGGAAATTTCGAAATAGATTTTCTGCAGCCTTAGTGGTTTCTTTGGGACTGCAGATCCATCTCCGATCCCACTCTCCATCACCTCGTGCCATCGTATATGTGTGTATACATAGGTATACGTATCAGGGTTTTCTGGTTTCCTTCTTTTAACACCAAACAGTGATGGATTCGTTCCTGGAAAGTTGTATCAAATTGGCTCATCTATAAAATTACTGTAAACCCGAACTAACTTTCTTTTCTCTGTACAGAATGCCGGACGTGTAGCGTAGAATTTAGAATTTAGAATTTAGAATAAAAAATGTATAATCTAGAACGAGGAGAGACAAGAGCCTTAAACCTTAAGCCCGGTTGTTAAACACACTCGTTCCGCCGAGTACAGTACTGTACGGTACTGAGTTCATGGAGTAGGTGTACCTTGATGACCAGCCCACGGAATTACCCAATAAAGAAACATCGTCCAGTTCCATTGTCCTAAATATTACACCGTCGTTCTCTCGTTCCCCGTGAAAGGCAAGGCTTTACGCGTTCGGTCGTTAGAAAACGGGACCGAGTGAACAAAGACGAACAAAAAAAAAACGAAAAACAAGAAAAAAATAAAATAAAAACCTACTACCGTCCATATATGTACATGTTTCACGAAATGGAAAGGAGAGTGAAAGTGGGATCTAGTAACGACATGTGCTGGCTTCTTTGCGCGCTAATTACTATCAAAGAGGTACGACACGCAGCTTGAAAATATATTTTCTTCCATTTCATTTTTTCTCAAATCACTAACAGCTGAGTTTTTTCACAGCCGATTACCCGGATCATCGATTAATGATTAGAGATTGTGTCAGAATTCATGGGCTTCGACTTGGAGAGATTTGAGAATCGGAGTCTTCTTTCCGGGCTGACGTTTTTTCATGGAAATTTCGTTGGAATTATTATTTTAATTTTTCTTTTTTTCAGCCTGTTTTTATACTTTTTTGGGTAACGTTCCGCGAGGTGATAACGACTGGAAACTTTGAACGACAGTGTCGAACGAAGTGGATGTAATGAATAATGCAGCGATGGAACTCCGGGCTGGGCCTGAAGACTTGCCTTACTACAGCTACCTTTCGTTTCGTTTCGTTCGATTCACGGGGCAGCGAGCGGACTGTGAGCAGCTTCTAATTGCATCTCAAGAACTCAAGTGAGCGAAAATTGGATAATGATACTCTCTCTTAGCGAGCTCGAGCCGCCCAGCCAGAGACTTTCGCGAGTGCCACTCGTTCCGGTAGACAGCTACAGAATTACCAACGAACGTCTTCTCAACACGCACTTATCTATATAATGCACATAGAAATCGGGACCAAAAATTTATTCTTCAATTCGCAATTTTGAATTTCAACTATTCGAAAATTTCTGTATTTTTCTCGGGATGGGGAGGCGGAGGATAGTTCATTCCGATCGAGACCCTCTTTACGGGAAACCATTTTATCTGCTTCGATCGATAACTTCACGATGTCGTGAATAATTGATAGGATTCCGAAACTTTACTTTCCGAAAAGTGCATCTCAAGACGATTAATTCGACCTCTTATCGGTTTCGGTACGATCGATACAGCCCGAGTTATCGAAGACTGAACGAATACATGCGCGAAATTCAAGTTTTCGAGGTTATGGCCTCTCATTTGAAAATTCGGAGCTTCAACCCTTTCTAAACAATTCGGGAACGCTAAGATGTCGTCGTCTCATTTCTAGGTTGTATGATTTACTGTAGAACGACGTTTTCGCAAGTTTCAGGCTTGATGGACGGCCTCATACCATTTTCCAATATTTATCTTTAATTACAAGCTATATATAGCAGTGAATAACGCCGTGCGATAAGGTCTGACCAACAAGCCTCTCCTGTTTACAAACTCGTAACTAACTATATAATATCCAGTTATATCAACCGTGAAAATAACTAACCCCTAGCTCGTGATACGACAATATATACAATAGCTTACGCGCTTTCAAGTTTGCACGGAGCAAACTGACGAAAGATAATTTAATAACATGTCAAACATCAATTTCTTCTCTAGTCTTTTCATTTTTATTATTTTTAGGTAAAAGACATCATATAATTCCAAATTTTTTTCCATTAAGATTCTGAAATATACATTCCATAAGCAGCCTGTAAATAATAAAACTCAATTTTCAATTATCGCAGCGTTACGCCTGGACTCCTTCCTCCCACAACAAGTTATCATATTCATACCCCTCGAATCTGGTTACATAAGTATAATATATTTTAATTGAATATTACAACCAATTTTATATACACATCGGTTCAAATATCTTCTAATAATTGTTTTCCGTGATGAAACAGGAGCAGCGAAGCTTTGTGCCTTGATCAGCTTCTCAGCGGACAAAATATATTGCGAATCGTCCTGATTTATTTCTGTATCGTTTATTTTCTCCCTTTCTCTGTGTCTCTTTCTTTCTTTCTTTTTATTTATTTTTCCTCTCTGCTTTTTTTTCTTTTTTGCTTTTTTTTTCTTCCTCCTTCTACCCTTCGAGTAATCCGCGACAACCGTGAGACGTTTATGGCGACCTTTATATACGTCACTTACATCTGGGAAAACCTGTGCGGTTCACTTTTTCCCAAATATCTCAACGAAACTTTATGCCACGGTATACCGGCTACCCGGCCCTTAAACAGCTGTGATAAAAATAACAGAAAAAACCTAAATAAACCGACTGGTTCGAGTCCGGGATAATTTACGGAGCTTCAAAAATCTGTCTCGGATAATAAATAATTTTCTTTCGCCAAAGTTTGATTCCGTATAAAAATATTACGTGACTAGAGTTGTTACGCTCTTCTTTTCCCTTACGTTTTTCGTTTTTTTTTTTTTTTTTTTCTCATTTTTTATTTTCATTATTTTTACCTCGAACGACAAAAGTTCTCCTTTCGAGCCTCGCTGCCCGCACACGTATCTTACTTCTTTACTCTACTCACTTATATCCCTATATTGGTTCTGCAGAGATCCGGACGAGCTTCGATGTCGCGTGATATTGTGACAGGTTAATTGGTACTTTCGACAGACAGACAGACAAAAATAGAGAAAATGAGGGAAGAAAAGGGACCAAAAGCGTTCGGACGTCGGATTTATCCGGACACTTTGACCCCTACCGGAACCAACGTCCGAGTAGTAAAGGATTTCCTTCTCCTTCTTCTTATTCCTCCTCTTCTTCTCGTTCTTATTCTTCTTTTTATAATAATAACAGTTTCCGAATAAAGGCACCTTCCTTCTTCTCGGGTGAAATTTAAAATTCGATTGATTTCGTCAGTCCCGCAACAAACGTCGAATGATATTCCCATTACGGTTTGAAATATCGCTCGATTTCAGGTGCCGCATTCCGTGTACGGCTGCGGGATCGGGAACCCCGGCTACAATCCAGGATCCCCGCCAGCCTCCGTGCTGCAGCTTCATCGGTTTCCTATTTTAGTGCCGTTCTCTGATAAAAATATAAAACAATTCGTAATATCGGATATACTTGATTTATACGCAAATGTCTCTTTTCTTTCCTCTCTATATTCCCCTTCATCTCATATCTGCGTCTCGTTTGCGGGACCTTGAGAAAGAAAACGAAAAAAAAAGAAAAAAACGAAAAGTCCAATTCGCGGACTCACTTGGACAATTTAAAAATATAATTCTTAACCGGAGGCGAACTGCTTTAGTCCTTTACTCCTCGCCCTCTTAAGCCAGGACTTCCTCTTCCTTTATCTCGGCTATTCTTGGCTCTATTGACCTACGCCACCGTCCCCTATACTACGGGGAGGTAATCAGGCGAGTTATACACCGACTCGAGTGCTAATAGTACCTCAAGGCGTCTGTCTGCGTGCTTTCTTGTCTTATTCCCAGTCTTGTTTGCCCAGGACTATGGTATACTTCCCCGAGCAGTGAATGATCCTTCGAGGGTTTCCTTTTTGAATCTCATCAATTTTCGGGCTTTTTGATAAAAATATGTACACATTTTTTTTTAATTTCTTTTTTTTCTTGCCCCTCTCCTCGATGCGAGGGACTGCAAAACAATCCGCCGCTGCTGTTACACACGCTACTAATATCTCCGCGGCATTTTCAAATTACGAGGGTCAAATCCCCCGGATAACCAAAGCCCTGTTAGTTTCGGGGTGTACCGGAAGCCGGTACAAGAGAGGCGTAGGGCAGTGCGTCTTCCGGCGTCGTGGCGCCCTGGTGTCTGGGAACGCCTCTCGACGCTGCAAGAACCAAAAGCGCGGGCGGGCAAACAGCCGCGGTTCTCGGCACAGCCAAATTGCAATCTGTACATAACCGAGCGCCATACCTACCCTCGGCGTTGTTTATTCAACCCGTTCGCCCGAATTGAACCCCGAAAACTTGGACCGCGGGCTTTTGACGGTATATTGATAACGACTCTGGGACTCGCCGTAGGTATTTCTTATCTAAGAACAAGGATCGGAAACGGAAGGAATTAAGCTTGGAGATAGAAGCTCCAGTTTTTCCATTTCTTGGGTAAAAAATTCCGGATTTTGGGGCCGGGTGAAAATTCGGAATTTTCGATATCACCGAGTCACAGTTTCCGATTACGAAAAGTATGGAAACCGAGTCATTCGCTTCGTGGGAAAAAATCGAGCTCTTTTCCCTCATCTCTGATTTTTGTCTTCCGCAAGTTCCGCGCCTGCAGACTTACTGCAGAATAGGAAAAGCGTTGTTATGGAATTATTTCCTCTTTTCCTTCTTTCGCCAAACGTACTTTACGGGTATAATATACATACGTAGCGCATCAATCATACTTAGAATGATTCATTGCTCTTGGTTACGGTATATATGTATACAGTTACGTTAAATAAATAATTAAGGTTTCATTCGGTATAAGGTGCCAGTTTTTTTCCCTAGCTCGCTTTTCACCGACTATTATATCATATATCACTATATATATCACACACCCTGCGCGACGATAGATAAATTAATATTCCACACGATAATATATATCCAAATATATATAGCTGTCTTTTGATTAATAATAGCGATACAATATATATACGTTCTAGGTAAATAAATCTGTTTCTATACATGTATATATACACCTCCGTTTATTATCCACGTAACAAATTATCATACCTATAATTTCATCGTATATACGTATACCTGGAAAAAGAAAAAATATATATTGAATGATTTTGGCTGAATGATAGAAAACAAAACTAAAAAATGAATCAAAATAAGAACACACGCTGCTACCGACTCGACGAATATTTTTTCGGACCTGGCAAGGCGCTGATTAAGATTATGCTCGTTGGATCGATTGATTTCATATTTTTCGTCCGATAAGAAGAAAATAAAATCAAATAAAGAAATTGAAAAAAAAAGTGGCGAGGAATCAAAGCCGAACAAAATTGTAGGTATAATAAATGTGATTACGATCACTCGTTCGGAAAAATAATGACGTTGTTTAATTTGTTCGCACGTTTTCGTTTTTTTCTTCTTTTTTTTTTCTATCGTTCTTGCTTTAATTTTTCAACCTATATTTCGTTCTCTATAAAATCCGACACACAGATTTGTACATACATATGTATATATGTGTGTGCGTGCGCGTAGATGGTTGTAGGTGTACTGAATTGCACTTATAATTGGAATTTTTCCTTTTTTTATATTTTCTTTTTTTTTTTTTTCTAATTGGAAATCCAATTAATTATTGAACTTTTCAATACCTTCAGCTATACCCAGCAGCTACCCGTTCGATTCTATCGTTTATAATGAACACCCGTCGTGGTATAGCGCCCTGTGTACCTAGTATAGTAATATAAGAGGGCAAGAATAAGGGAGGAAATAAATTCTTGGATCGTAGGTGTCTACACTTATATATATATATACAGATTCCCAGCGTTTATCCATCCGTAGTACGAAACCTAATCAATTTATTCAGTATTAAGACAGTCGTTCAAGAGAACCGATATACCTACATACCTATACCTAAGCAAACCCAAATGCTACCCCTCTCGGTTCGAATCCTGCAAGTTGAATCGCCTCTCTTCGTCGTGGCACTCAATCCAATAGCTTTATCTGTAATGGATGTATGCTTCCGTACGTATGTAACGTACGTACATACATACATACATATATATACACGTAGGTATCTACACACCTGTGGTATCTATCTATATATATATATATATTGTGGGAGGACTAGTATTAGCCCCCACAGTTGTAGGCTAGGATGTGAAAAATGGGGTCTTTTATATTAATAATTAGCCAAGCACG
The DNA here is from genome assembly GCA_947538915.1 of Tenthredo distinguenda. Lineage (NCBI taxonomy): Eukaryota > Metazoa > Arthropoda > Insecta > Hymenoptera > Tenthredinidae > Tenthredo > Tenthredo distinguenda. The sequence goes on from OX384533.1 coordinate 2,178,554, forward strand.
GAGTTCGGTTATGCCTCGTTTATTTCGTTGATGTTTCCTTGGCCGTTGTCTTCGACAGTCAACGCCGAACTAACTTCTTGTTTTCATTATCAGACATCCATCCACATACATACATACATACATACATACATACATACACACACGTACTGCGCCTAGCAACGGGGCCTACAGCTCGGCCGTTCCTGATTTATAAGGACGTCCCGTCCGTTGGTCCTGCTCGATTGTGCGCTTCGTCATCTTCGGAGTCATGGTTGTCGGTCTCCTCATCAGTATCGTCTAATTCCGGATCCTTAACGGAAATCCATTTCTTTAGTCGGTCGGGGGATAATATGGACTCATAGATTTTCTGTTTGAGTTGGTAGCCTGGGATGTCCCCGACTACGTAACGATCGTTGTCTAGTTTTCTCAAGATCTGATATGGTCCTATATACTTTTTACTGAGCTTCGCACTTCCAGGGACGGAGTGGGTGGACTGTCGAATCATTACGAACTCTCCTTTTTCAAATTCTTGATGCGGCCGTCGTCGGCGATTATAACTCTCTTCGTTTCGCTGCTGATTGGCGACAATGGCATCGGAGATCTGCTCTCGTAACTTTGTTCGCTCCCTACCGAGGTTCTCAAGTGTGAGGTCCTCTTCCATTTTTTCTTCCAGGACATCGAGGCTTCCTCGTCGTAGTCGAAACCCAAACATGGCCTCGGCTGGGCTACGGCCAATACTTCTTTGAATAGCCGTATTCAGTGCCATCTGCACTTTCCCGAGGGCTTCGTGCCATTTATCGGGTCTCTCCGTCAATTTGCAAATAGCTGGCATAATGGTACGGTTGTAACGCTCAATCTGACCGTTGGCACGGGGAGTATGAACAGCCACCTTTACGTGCTGGATTCCATTGTCTCGACAGAATGTTTCGAAGTCGTTACTAGTAAAGGCGGTACCCCGGTCCGAAACAATACGCCGTGGGACGCCAAAGATCCTGAACATGGATTCCAACGCCCGGATGACTTCGTCGGTGGTGGTGGATTTAACAGCCTCAAGAATGACGAACTTGCTGAAGCCATCAATGACTTCAAATATGTGTTTATGTCCCTTCGTGGTTTTAAGTAAAGGGCCCATGTGGTCGACGTGGAGCGTATCCCATGGCCTCGCACCCTTATCTATACTGTGAAGATACCCCTCGTTCAAGCTGGCTTTTTGATTATACTCGAGACACTTTATACAATTGGACAGGCATTTCTTTACGTACTTTCGCATGTTCCGAAAATAATATTTCCTTCTAAGTTCCTCAAGAGTTTTATCAGTGCTAAGATGAGCCAAGGTCTCATGGATTTTCATCACGAGATCGTGCTTCATGCGTTTCGGAACGACAAATCGGTACTCGCCGCGAACCACCTTAAAAAGCTTGCCATTGATAACACTGAAATCGGACAGCGAGCGGTCGTCCCTTTGGAGACGGTTCTTAATTTCCAAGACCTCTACGTCCGTGTCCTGAGCTACGGATAACATATCCGGTTGCTCATCGTCGTCTACTACGTTCATGTGAAAGCAACGGCTAAGGCCGTCCACGTGACCCATCCTATCGCCACTACGATGTTGCACATCGAAGTCATATTCCTGAAGTACCATGCTCCAGCGGCAAATCTTAGCATTTATATCTCGTTTCTCTAAAGTTTGCTTCAAAGCATTACAGTCAGTTACGATTACAAATTTCATACCTATCAGATAAACCCTAAAACGTTCAATGGCTTTAATAATAGCTAGAGTCTCCAACTCGAAGCTATGATAGTTTTTCTCAGTATCAGTTGTTTTAGCACTAAAATAATATACAGGATGTAGGTTACCATCTGCCTGTCTTTGCAACAGGATGGCGCCATAGCCGTGCGAGCTGGCATCAGTGTGTAATTCAGTTTCCTTCTTAGGATCATAAATTTTTAAAACAGGCTCACTGATCAGGATATGCTTTAATTGGTCAATAGCTTGCTTATGCTCGTCACGGACTTCAAATTTAACGCCACCGTGCAACAAATCAGTCAAAGGCTTGGCTATAACTGAATAACCTCTAATAAAGCGCCGAAAATAGCTTGTCAAACCTAAGAAGGCTCGGAGTTGCCGCAACGTCTGCGGTATGGGGAATTGCTCAACGGCTCGCGTTTTTTCTACGCCAGGCTTAATCTCGTCTTTACTTATTATATATCCTAAATATTCTAATTCAGTTTTAACAAACGAACATTTATCGATTCTCGCTTCCAAACCATACTCACGCATTCGATCAGTCACAATTTTAATAATCTCGAGATTTTCCTCGATTGTCACAGTCGCGATCAAAAGGTCGTCGAAGTAAATCCTCAATTTTCTCTGCTGCACGAGATCTCTAAAAATATACATGATATATTCCAAGAATACAGGTGGCGAGTTCTTAAGTCCAAAGGGCGCGACCAAGAACTCGTACTGACCGCTCGGAACTACAAAGGATGTATATTTTATCGAGTCTTCTTCGATCTTCACATGGAAGAAAGCGTTCTTTAAATCAATGCTAGTGAAATAATTGAGGCCACTTAGGCCCTTGATCATGTCATCAATATGAGGTACGGGAAAATTATTCTTTATCATTATCTTATTAAGTCCTCTATAATCCACACACATACGATACTCATTATTCTTTTTCTTAATCAGTACGATAGGGCTCGCATACTCGGATTGACTAGGTCTTATTCTACCCTTAGCTAAATAGTCATCTATTATTTCATCGACGACACCTTCCTCAAAGAACGATAGTCGTCTAGGGGCAGAACGCACTATTTTGTCACTACTTAATTCTATTTTCATACGAACTGGGCACTCGCGTGTCTGCGTGGTGGCATCTCCGTTGCAACTCACGATTTGTTTCTTTATCAGCTCTTTCTGAGCTGGGGTCAAAACTGGATTAGTGTCGATGTTCGGCCCGTCTTCGTCGACGCAGATGTTCATCATTCGATAGACTTCGTCGTCAGGGGGACCCATAGGTCGGAAGTTAATTTCGTCCTGCTCCTTGCTCCAAGCAACAGAGTCAAGGAAGGCTTGTCCTAGTACTAGATCTACGTCAATAACATTGTCCGGGATCACAGCTGCTGGAATAGTATAATTCTCATTATCGATCGTCGCCTGGTATACAATAGTCTTATGGCTTGCCACTAGGTTGTTACCAAAGCCCTTTAAAGACTTGCTCTGATAGGATACATCAGAAATATGCATCATGGGGAGACAGCTCTCTTTTACCAGATTGATAGTACAGCCAGTGTCTAACAGAGCAGTAAGGCTAACATCTCCTACCTGTATGTCTTTAAAATACTTAGAGGCGTTCTGAGGATATGGCAGCGTCCGGATGTGCATAACGGAAGGCTGATTTCCTCCAGCTGAAGTCCTCGAAGTTGATGCCGGTCCGCTGGTGCCACTCGTACACAGCCTCGCGATATGTCCTATAACACCACATTTAAAACACGTAGGCACGCTACGTGTATGCGTGTTATACGATCTATTGTACGGGTTAGTATTATTGTTCATCGTACTGTCTTTGCGCGCACTCCCACTCTCGTTTTGTTTACGATCGCGGAAGAAGCACTTGTCACTCGTATGTCCATCTTTCTTACACACATCGCACTTAACCGATACAGTCTTTGCCAATGCGTTGTCCCTTGAATTATCACCAACTTCATTCGAAAGTAGCTTCAATGTACGAAAAAGAGAGTCAAGCGTTTGGTGGTGAGCAGCGACAAGCTGGGTGCGGATAGTGAAATTATCGATGCCACGAATGATGTGCAGTATGATCTCACTATCGTCCAGTTTCGCTTTCTTTGCCAGAGACAGCTTATCAAGATAATATTCTTCTAGGCGTTCACTACGCTTCCATCTCCTAGCCCTTAGCCTTTCCATGAGCCGGGATATATCCTCGCTGTTTCCGAACATTTCAAGGAGTTTCATCTTGAGGTCGCCCCATGTCAACCTGCATGAGTCTTCCTGCGCCTCATACCATTTTTTTACACCACCTGCAAATTTGTTGGAGGCGAGAACCTTCACAACGTCGTCGTTTAATTGGTACACAATCATTAAATCGTCGATTCGTCTCAGCCACATTTCTAAAGTCAAGGAGGAATTATCCTTGTTGTCAAACACGGGTATTTGTGACGCAATCTCATAATATGGTATTTTCGTAGTGGGGTGTCCTTGAGCTTGTTCGCTGGGCTCGGTGGCATTGTCTTTGTTTGTATCTCTATTCCGAAGTGCTGCAATGTTTTCTTCTCGCAAACGGCTGATTTCAGAATCTCGTTCGGTCAACAATCGCATCATCTGGGACAATTGGGCCATAGTCGTGTCGAGGGTCTGATAATATCGACTTTGTTCTTTACGATGAGCCTCCAAAATGCCTTGAGTCTCTGCGCTATGATGATTTACTAGGTCTTGCATCTCCGAGCGATGCGTCTTAATCAACTCTTGCCACTCAGACATCGTTTTTTTTTTTTTTTTTTTTTTTTACATAAATCTGCTAACGGTCCTAGGGAACACACGTCCGCCGTTAGAGATAATTATCACTGTTTTATTCGTTTATTTTAGTATTAGTCTTTCACTCACAATCTCGTTACTCGATTATCTGGACGTAGCCAATATATTTTCTATTCACGATTCAAACCGTCGAGCAATTCCGCCGCACTTTACTAACGGTCCCAGGGAATTCTCGAACGATCCACACCCTTTCGTACTCACTTTTGATGGAGCACTGTTTTATTTTTAAGGTTCTGTCGGTAAGTATCCCACTTCTGATTCTGTGGGAGGACTAGTATTAGCCCCCACAGTTGTAGGCTAGGATGTGAAAAATGGGGTCTTTTATATTAATAATTAGCCAAGCACGGAGTTCGGTTATGCCTCGTTTATTTCGTTGATGTTTCCTTGGCCGTTGTCTTCGACAGTCAACGCCGAACTAACTTCTTGTTTTCATTATCAGACATCCATCCACATACATACATACATACATACATACATACATACACACACGTACTGCGCCTAGCAACGGGGCCTACAATATATATACACACACGTACGTCAACATTTCACGCCTCGAATTTCCAGGAGTTCGATCGGTGAGCCTTTGACAAAGTGTTCTCCTCGCGCAGATCTATGGCACATACTTAGTTATAATGAAATTACCGTTTTCAACGTTACATAGGTATATACGAATGTACACGTATCTGTACATCTCTCTGTGTGTATGCATTGCACGTAAACATACATATACAAATGTATAGGCATATGTTACGTTGCGTTACGTCACATTACCTTCACCTCGCCAGCATTATTTCACGTTGACACTTGTTCGTCTCGCGTGGATTAGAATTGGCAAATCCCGATTGGATTCGGCGAGATTTAGCCGTTGAAAATACTACCAGATACACATATATGTATGTACAACCCCGCGACGTGCACCAACGCCCCCGTATATATTCATCACATTATTTTACGCATTCGGGGAAAGTCGTTGCGTGAATTAATTTTTTTTTTTTTTTGCAAAAAGATGAGAAAAAAAAATTCAATTTCGAAAACTTCCTTCCGGAATTAGACTCGAACGGTTTTTTTGTTTTTTTCTTCTATTTCGTCTCGATTCGAATTTGAAAACGTCGAAGATACCAACAAAGAAAAAAAAAAATCAACTCTCATCGCTCTCGCACAAAAATTCGCGCGCTACAACCCGCGAGATGAACGAGAACGAATCGAATCGATAAATGAATATAAGGGGATTGAAGAGAAGTAGGAAAGAGAAAGAGAAGAAACAAAAAAGGAAAAAAAAAAAAACAAAAACTGGCTGAAGTATAGATTGAAATTGAAGATCGTTTTTTTTTTTTTTTCTTTCTCTCACGTTGGAATTTCTATTTTTTCGCGCGTGTTTTTTTCTTTTCTTTTTTTCTTGTCTCTTTCTCCCTCTTTCTCTCTTTCTCTCTATCTCTCTTTCTCGCTAATTTGCGAATCCTCGGTCGAAAGAGCGGGTAAAGGAGAGTGCGGCATGGTTCAAAGAGCATGCCACAGGTGCTTTGGAGGGCGATAATTAACGTGCCCCTATTGATAGCAGATAAGTGAGAGGGTTCAGCAGATTAGGGTTGTCGGAGAGGTACTTTAAGGGCGATGCGCTTGCGCGTTTAAAGGATTCATTGTATATATATATATACATATATATATATACATATATACAGAGAGAGAGGGAGAGAGAGAGAGGGAGAGGGATGTATATAGAGGTATACTATATATATATATAAAATCGTATAGAAACGGCGCGGCGCGGTGCGACGCGGTGAATGAGGGCGGGAGGCGCCGTTCAACCCCCGCGTTCTTCGTCGAAGTAGCCTCTGGCGTCGCGACGCTTCAGTCGGGATGCCGAGCGTTCAGTCTCTCGTTGTCGAGTTCCGCCGCTATGCAGATGGTCGGTTATAAACCTAATGCAGCCACGAGAATTATACTCGCGAGCAGACGCGATTTTAATATTATTAACGTTACTGTGATTTTATTATTTATTAACGGCAACTACGCACAAAGTTCAACCAATTCTGTTGGTGAGTTAGTCGTTTTTTTTTTTCCTTTTTCTTTTTTTTTTATATCTCAATTTCATTTCTCTATTTTATACATTATTATTATTATTATTATTATTATTATTATTTAATTAACGATAAATTAATAAATGAAATATATATATATATAGTGTATATAGATATATCATTGTAACTCGTGTATATTATTTGAAGGGGTGAAATGAAATCGTCGAAACTTTCCACCGTTAAGTTTGACCTTTTTTTTCTTCTTTCACATCGTATCTGATTTGAATTCGCGGTGTGAAATTATTATATTATGGTATAAATTGAAATAATTTTTAAAAAAACTTACGAAATTTACAATATAAATATAATGTCGTATGATAATATACTATATAACAAGGAATCAATGAAATTGAATAAATTCTTCTAAAGGGTGCAGAATAAAACCAAAAGAATTAAAGAATGAAAGAAAGAAAGAAAGAAAAAAGGAAGGAAAAAAGCTCCTTTGAAGCTTTTACTTAATACACCGCGTATTTAATTTATGTAGACCGATTCTCTCTTTCTCCCTCTCTCTTTTTCTCTCTCTCTCTCTCCCTTAGTTATACTATACACATAGTTTTAACTAATTGATATTAACTTAAAAAGTTTTGCTTCCGCGTTGATTAAAAGTTATCAAGCTTACAATGGAAGAGAGAGAGAAAGAGAAGGAGAGAGAGAGAGCTATCGCAGCACGGGGTGTACTACGTACTATATCTAGGGAGCATAAAATCTACGTGTTAAGGGGTTGGAGATAATTTTTCTTTTTTTTTTTTCTCTTCTCTCTTTCTTCTCGTCTTTTCTTTCTCGAATCGCTGGTAAGTTTTGTGGAAATATTTTGTCGGACTTAAATTTTTCTTTTCAAACATTGTCTCAAAATTTGTGCGCCTCAGCGATTGATTTGAAGAATAAACGTGTTCGTCGTCATAGTTTAATCGAAATTTCTCCAAATCCCGGAGGAAATATTCCACGTTCGCGTAATTCCGCGAGAAAAAAATAGAAAAAAAAAAACCAAACCGTCGATGTCGGACGAATTTGATCTTTTTTTTTATTTGTGTCGCGAGAAAATTCTCCGATTTCGAAGAAACATTTTTTTTATTTTCAATTTTTTTCGATTAAAAAAATTTTTTTCTTCGTTCGAAACGTTGAGAAAAAAAAATTAAAACGAAATAGTGTCACGTGATCGTGAACGATTTAAGACTGACCCCCGTAATTTCTGTATAGGTATATATTATGATATCGGTCATTCGATTCCGAAACGAAATCATTTTGTAATAATTCCGTAAAAATTTGAAAACGTTTTCTATCAACGCGCGTCGCATCGGTAGACCGAAACCAACCCCTTGCGTAAGTCGAAGCCCGCAAAATTCCAATTAGTTTCTAATTACGTTCCATAATATAGCCGAGTAATTTCACCTGTGAAAAAGCTCCACTCGATAGAATATTTCCTCAAAGCGTAGTCCCATCCCCGGCGGGGGTGATTAGAAATGAAAAAATATTGTTTCGCAAAAATCCAACTGCGTTTTTGCGTACAAGTGTCTCGCAGCGTTTATGTAACGATTGTATCGCAACCCGTTACGTATTTTCACGCTCTTTTACCCCGAAACCAAAATTTATACAAAAATCCTCGACACGGACAGACCTACGTATGTTTCTGGTCAGGTTTACGCAACGAGCTCGTGTACCCGGAGCTAAACACGAGTTGCAAAAATAGTAACACGCCCGGTTTCGAGTACCCGACGGACTGACCGAAGTGTTGTACTCTAATTTCAACGATAATCGATTCGGAGAGGGAGCTAACAACCCCCTACGCTCTATAATTGTATAATTGATTCAAAATTAGGTGGAGTCTGTATAAGTGTGTACATATATTGGACGAAAAGTGCAAGAGTAAAATATACGCATATATCTGTATATTATATACGTTTATATAATTTTGCGTAATATCGGTGATAAAATTTTCATTCACACGGAGCGATTCGAGTACATTTTACACCGTTACGCAAATCAATTAGCCTTGTCGATTGAAACGTTGTGATCAAACATTTCCCTGCGTATCTATACAGGGATACATACACACGCCGTACCTGTAGTCAATGAAAAAGAGATAACCGAGCTTTGCGAAACGGTTTTTAATATCGTCCTCATCGTCGTAGACAGAGATCGAAGAGTCAGATGAGTCGGACGAGAGAAAAAGAGAGAAAAGTTTGTTTTTAAAAATTATATTTTTCTCTTCATTTTTTCAAATTGCTTTCGGTTGTCCCTTGTACACATCCCCTCCGTATATATACACATTCGCACATATATGCGTGTATCCATACACAGAGGGGGTGACGTTACCTTCCATCAATTTTTATTTTTCGTTTGGTTTTTTTGTTTTTTGTTTTTCATTTTTCCGTTTGCCACTGGGAAAACACTCCAGGCTTAGAGAAGTACCGATATAAAATAACACGGGGAAATTTGTTGGCTTTTTATTTTTTTTTTTTTTCATTTTTCGTTTTTTTTTTTTTTATTTCACTTTACTTTACTCTCGCTACATTAATCGAGTAATCGATAATTCCACTCGGGTATATTTTTTCTTCTCCTCTTTATACACATGTATAATATGTACATTACATATTATATTATATATGTATAGGTAACGTAGGTTATATCTGGGCAAGTGATGTAGGTACATACGTATAGTGAAAATTAGAGTTTCAGCATAATTTCTATAAAATTTGTATTCTTATTTTTTTTTCACAGTTTTTACCTCTTTTTCCCTCGTCCCTTTTCTCCCTCTCTCTCTCTCTCTCTCTCTCTCTCTATCGCGTCTTTATTACACAATATACGTATATATATATATATACATTTTGAAAACGCTGATGCAGCTCTAGCTGCCACTTTATACTCGGACGTTTTATACGTTTAACGTAATCCCTGGTGGTGAACTCTCTCTTCAGCGGCGTGTGTAACAGTACTTACGGTTTTACCCCCTACATATACATGTATATGTATATATATACGGGTAGATATCTAGATTATGTGCGAACATTTACATGTGTGTCGTAGTACATCTACGTAGATTTCGTGACCAAAATGAACGAAACGACTAACGAGAAGAGACAGAGAGAGAAAGAGAGAGAAGTGGAACAGAACCGCGATTGAAACGTTTTCACAGTAATCCGCTTAGTTAGACCCAGATTAAGGTTTAATTCGCCTCTCAATTTTTTTTGTTCCTTTTTTTTTTTTCTTTTTTTCTTTTCTACTTTCCTTCCGCCTTCTTCTTCGTCTTTCCCGTCTTCTTCTTTTCATTTTTCTTCTTCTTCTTCTTCCTCTTTCGAAGTCTTTATAAAACAACGCATTCAACACTCGAACTTTATACGTCGAGCTTGAATTATTCTCTCGATTAGAGAAGAAAGGAAAAATGAAAAGTACGCGAATTGGAAAACGGTCGTTTCTCTTCTGGACGATGAAGAAATAAAAGAGCGAAGAAAAAAGAAAAAAAGAAAAAATTTCTCAGCTATAATCGGATACACCTGATATTATATTATGCGAAAATTTAAGAAATTCTTATAACCGACACCCCCGTCGCGACGACTCAGAATCCGATAAGAAACGGTCTCTGATTCCGCCTATATCCACTTACGTCCGTGCAGCCACTCAAGAAAATGAAAATTTCGGTCGAATAAAACGTTACCCATTCTTATATACATGTATATACGTGAATATATATACGTCTGTCTAAATTTACGTTAAATTTACCTTATTTTCTTTCGTTATTTTCTACTTCTTCCCCTTGTTTTTCCGTACGATTTTAAAAAATTTGTATCCTTCGATCTTACAAAAATTGTATACGATTCTCTACTCTGCTCGCCAACTCACGACGTGGTTAGTAGAAAAGTTCGCGATTCTGCGAGGGGGTTGGTTCGGAGGAAAGGAAACCTGAATTTCCGTGTAACTCGATTCCTTCGGTACACCAACGCGGTTCAATTTCTTAAACAGAATCCGAAATCGTAGCCTTTGAAAGTAAAAAAGAGAAGGAAAAAAAAACGAAAAAAATCGATGGGGGTATAAAATATAGGAATGTTTTTTAAAAATTCTAAATCGACTTAAACGAGTTAGGAATTTTTACCGTTCGCTACTTAAATCCTGCCCCAATTCTAACGAGGCATTATTTTTCAACCCTGTGTGCGGGTGGTATACGTATAACAGTTTTAACGCTCGAACGGTTTTGCGAATCTGTAATCTATGTACCTACCCGTAAATGTGCGAAAAAGGAGCCAGTTGGTCGGTTAAAGTGACTCGGGGAAAATCCACCGTGGTGAAAGTGAGAAAATGTAAGATAGAACGAGGGGGGGGGAAGGAGGAGAGAAAAAGAAAAGAAGAGTAAAAAAGAAAAAATGAAAATAAAAGAAAGAAAAAAAGAAAATAAAAGGAGGAGAAAAAATAGAGAAAACTTCAGGGAAAAGAGGAAAGTAAAACTTGCAAGGCGCCGACGACAAGGGAGTACGAGGAGAAGGGTGCGGAGCCAGTGGTTGCGAGCGCGAAGTAACGGGGCTGGTCGGGGGATGCTTAATAACGCTAATTGCACGTCCATCCAACTCCTACAACTTTTATTATTCAGTTTCTTCCCTACGGTTTATCAAATCGCGTATATACGTGTATATATACACCGTTCATCCCCTAACGGTGATCCGTTTCCAAGGGATGCGTATTGGGGTAGTTAAAAAAAAAAGAAAAGAAAACGATTTTCTTCCTTTTCATTCTTTTCGCACGCTTTTGGATATTTCGAAAAAAATAAAACAAAATAAAATAAGAACCCGTACAAAGGGTTTCTTCGAGAACACGCATATATAAGAGAGGTGTAAAGAAACTGAAAAGTTTACCGCGGTTCGGAGTAAACCTGGTTTGACGAAAAATTGGGTCGGCTGCATGCATAGGCCCGAACAATGAATGCCATTTCGAAGTTAAATTAAATATTTGTGAGGTCGAGCGTAGTTTTGTCAAGCACTTACTCTTAACAAAGGTTCTGAATTCTGGCAGAACTGTACAGAAAACTTTGGTCAAACAACACTTTTTTTTTTTCCTCTTCTCTCTTCTTTGCCTCGCTTTATTCTCTATTTTCATTTTCTTTGACACGGGGCCAGGGTCGAGTGTCTCACGTACGTGGAAAGGAGACGGAGTATTTCGAGGAAAGAAATCGCAACTTTATTATTATCACTGCAGTTCGAGTGAAGAGAAAAAAGATTTTTTTAACAAAATTTGAGAAAAAAAAATTGAGAAATAAAATAAATAAAAACGAAACCACGCGGCCGAGCGAGGGGTAAAAATTTCTGTTTAAATAAAACGAGTAAATGAATTGGCAAAATATTCGGAAAACAAGAGAGAAAAAATGAAAAAAAAAAACAGATACATGTGTATCGGAAGATAGAATCTCACTAGCGAATTACAGCCCTACATAGGTACACACGCCCCTTCATCCCCTCCCGTCAATCGATCCCTCATATTTTTTGGGATTCGGTGGATTTGCCCCATTTGAAATTGGAATTTTTTTTTCCTCGTTTTGTTTTGCGTTTTTTTTTTTTATTTTTCATTTTACCTCCCTCCGTTTATTGGAGTAAAACGCGTGTCAGTAGGTGTATAGGTGTGTGCCAAACGGGGGATTAAATTCGTCGAAATTCTTTTTATAGGTAAAATATGATCGATTGACGCGGTACGAAAATTGACAAAGTTTCAAAAATTATCGAACATACAACCCGGACTCAATTATTACAGGATAAAAATAAACGTCCGGCTATAATTCGATCCTTCCACTCTTCGTCGCCTCCGTGCGACGGTGAAAAAAATCGATTGAAAAATTAGGAAAAATGAAAAAAAAAAAAAAAAACAGATTCCTGCGGCTACCGTATAGTTTCAACAGTTTTCACGATCGCAGAATATTCTCCATCGATTCATGAGAAAAAATTCACGAATTCAAATTTTAGATCCATCGATTTATCGGATCGAATCGGTACGAAAAATTTCCACGTCTCGTTGAAACAAAAAAAAAAAAAAGAAAAATTGGAATTTCGCGTACCTTATTTCATCCGCGAAACAACGTAGACCAGTTGCTCTCATTTTCGGGGCACGTTTGTACAAAATTGCGAATTAACTTGTCCCTGATTTTCCGAATAATCCGTACAGCGGCCTCGTTAATTACCATAATTATATCCTTCCTTCCTTCCTTCCTTTCCAAATCCCTGCTCCATCCTTTGACCTTCTGGTATACATATAAATATATATACGGTATCGTGCATACTTCCATGTATTCCATACACGAACGTTCACACGTCTCTTCTTATATGGCTAAAGCAAATAGAGCTAATCGTAAGCTGTTACCTATGCATACGAACGTATAGGTATATACCCATGCATACCCATAGATAGAGACGAGAGGACGGGAGAGAAGAGGAACTCGCCGAACCGAGCGCATCGTTATCTGATCTCGATAAACGGGCAGAGAGGTGGATGCTGCGACGCGAGAATTTCGGCTGCAGCAACCTGCCGCGTCCACCGATGCGTATATACATGTATATATATGTATACGTATATATATAAATAGATACGTACACACATAGGAATTTATAATATAGAGATAGTTAGAGGCGAAGCTAGGAGCTAGTATAAATGATGTATGTGTATCTTGCGAATTTGGAAGCCAGCCTAATGACTGTACCTCGCTAATTTGTTGCCCTGTGTCCTGCACGTAGCTTTCGAACACCAGCCGATAATAGTCCTCGCGATTAAGCCTCAGACCTAGACTCGGATACCTAAATGAGGATAGATACAGGTATGCTTGTACGCGAGGCATAATTACCGGTGTGCAATGATATCACGCGATCCTTGCTCTTTGCTCTCAAGATTCGCGATTAACGGCTAATGAGTGAGCGGAGTAACGAGTCGAATTTTTTGGGTCAGTCCTCCGTCACCTTCCGTGCAACAAATCCGAAAATAATTTTGAATCTTGTCTCAAAAATACTTGTAACAAACTTCGAGAGGGAAGGAAGTCGACGGAATATTCGTTCGGATAGAAAATAGGAGGAAATAAATAAAAAATTGTTTCCAACGTACCTAGAGCCCCTCGAAGAGGAACTTTTTCCTTTAGCTACTTCCACCTTTTCTCTTCAACTCTCTCTCTCTGTATCTTTTTCGCTCCGCGGAATTATTTATCGAAAATTTTCAAGCTCGGTATTCAGAAACATTTATCAACTTCGGTTATTGCCGTTTCGCATAGCTTCGCTTAATTATTATAAACTTGAGATAATTGGACGATGTACATTCAGGCTCACGATCATTCCCCCTGATTACAATATAACAGTAAATAAATTATGCAAGTATGCAGCGCAGTAGCAGCAGCAGCAGGACGAAGGTTACTCTTTTTCCATTTTTGTAAAATTCTCTACTCATTATTAGTCCTTCGCATCTTTCTTTTCTTGTTTTTTAATTTTTTTCTCTACCCTCGTCCCCCGGTACCAGCGATCCTCCCGGATTCCTGGACCTTGTTGATTCTCCAGGAACGCGAATCGCGTACATACACATAGGTCTATATCTCCACTCTTACCGGATGCAACGGGTAATTTCCGGTTCGTGTATATTGACAGAGTTTAACCTCGAACAAACGTTGTAAATTTTACTAAATTCGAGAGAGAAGAACAAGAGAGAGAGGGATGAGAAAAAGAAATAAAAAATAAAATAGAAACAAAACCTACCCTCGTACGATTTTTCCTTTCATTATTCTTCCGTATTTATACGGGGATGGATTAAAATCCTGAAATTAAACGCCCGCTTATCCATATATATACAAGTATGGTACACATCGTTTCTCTCACAGAGAAATTAAACCCCCAGAGACTGCACGCGTACACCGTATACAAGTATATGGATAAATTTCGTGCAATTGTATCATGCGGGTCCATCCAAATATCGGAAGGACGAGTCCTGGTTAGTTTCATGCAAATAACGATTCGTTGGGAATTTTTTCCGAACCGTTTACGATACGTAGGTCCGCGTATATTTCTTTAAACTTCTTCCACGACTCGGTGAAATTCTCTTCTCTCCCTTTTTCGACCCTCTTTTCTCTCTTTCCTTTTTTCTGTATGTATATATATATAAGAGAAATCAAAGGTCCCGTTATATAGGAACTTTGACGAATTTATCGCGGTCAATGACGCGGTGTTACGTTGCAGGTCCTCATTACCGTGATTGCTCAAGCATCGCTGCCAAAAGGTTTCAATCTTGAACAATTTCCTGCGTTTCTTTGTCGAGAGCTTACAGGGTCTGAAGAGCCGAACGGGAAGAAGTATAGGAGCGGGAAACGGTTTGTTCGAAATTCTGGGGGGGGTCGTTAATTATTTATCGAGTTAATGATTCCATCCGCGGTTATACACGAGAGCTTTAATCTCTCTTTTTCCTCCCTACGTAAGGACGAAAATCTAGCCGGAAAAAGGAAGGGAAAAAATAGTAGAAATTCAGAAAGTCGCAGAAAGCGTGGCGAATGGAAAATATTTACGATAATATCCTTGAATCCCGGGCATATCCCTCTTCCGTTCTCCTTTGACCTCTCTTTAAGTTATGCCCCTCTAAAGAGACTAGCGTACCGCGAGAAGATTCTCTCTCCCCGTCTTCCCTCTTCTCTCTCTTCTCTTTTTCTCTTTCCAGACTCGCGTTGCCCACCCACACGTAAAATAATTTTGCATAAAAGTTGATAGGAAAACGGGCTTTCGCGTTGGTTTATTCATAACTGTTTTCTCTCACAAGTGTTTTCCCTTTAAAGGATTTCAAAAACAATTCATGCCTCGGTTGAAACGCAGCATTTCACTACGACTAACATAATGTATATATTTTTCGCTTTTCCCCTTTCCCTTTCCCTTTCCCTCTACCTTCACTTTCCTTTCCATTTCCTTTCTCTTCTTTTCTTTACATCCGAAAGAAGCCGATCCAAATAAGGACTAGGACTAAGGACCCACCCCAGTGGCTTTTCAAATGGCATAAAGTATATTTATAAATTTGACAAAGAATCTGAACCCCGGTTAAAGGATATCCATTTTGGTTAAACGGAATGAGAATGAGAATACCCTTTAGCGATTTTTGCAGGGTTACCGAAGACGCCAGTTAGCAGTAGGGTAGGTTAAACCGCGATTATCCTATACATCGGCGAATTTGAATCGATTCATTCGACGCGACGAAAGTACGATTATTATTTTATTCAACCCCGGTTCGATATCGAAAAGTAATTCCAATTATTGATAACGGGTCCGAGCTAAGGGAGTGAATTATTTCTGATTTGGATAATAACGAAAAAAAAAAAAAAAGAAAAGGGTAGAATGAAGGGGGAAAAACTTATACCTACCTTATACGTACACTGGCTTACGTAACTTTTTCTTTTCGTGTCGTTTTTTTTTTTTGTTTCTTTTTTTTTTATTCTTTTTCTTCTTTTCGGCTCCAATAACGCGAGAACCACTTTGCTGATCACGGCCCACGACCCTTGTACAGAGCTCTGATCGTCGGAGTAACGATCTAAGCGACGTAAGCTTCTTCTTCTTCTTCTTCTTCTTCTTCTTCCTCTCTTGGGGGGTGGAGGGTGGTGGCCATATGTTTCGAACAAAGCAGTCATGTTTTACGACGTATTTCGGATCTCAGCCTTCTCCCTAAACCTACCCCAACCCCTTTTTTCACCCACAAATTTAACCCCAATTTTATCCTCCGATAGAGAATAACATGTTTTATACTAATTTTTCATTATTAGCTATCGTTATACGGATAATTACCATTTTATTATTAATCACAGGTGTAATACATTAAATATATAACACGTTATCGAATATATACACACATACCTCGTACGTGAACAAGATTAAGTTGACTAATTATTCAAACGTAGGTATATATAAATATATATGTATTTATACACGGTTCGGCAATTTGTTTGTTTTCATTAAAGAATTGGCGATTAATAACTTCCAAATTTTAGGGGTGGAGGGTGTATAATATATATAAAATATATACACGATCCCTGTGTGACTACAAAATTAGGTTGTTTGTATTTCGCGAGGTATATTGTCGGGCTTGTTTGACCCGTAACGATCAGCGGAACCGTGACGTCTACACTAATCAGTGATAAATCAACCGTTTTCCACGATTTGGTAAAACGCTTTTTCCCACCGATCCTCGAAAAAAAAAAGAAAAGAAAAAAAAACCGTGTGGGTAAATAAATGAATCGTACGAATAACGATAACTGTATACACATAGGGTGTTTCGAGTTTACTTTCGAATCATTCTCTCGTAGGGTTTCGCGAAAATGATATAATACCGTATATGAAAGGAAAAATTCTACCCTGTTTTATTTTACCGTTTGTTTTATTTATATTTTTCTGCCGACAAACCCATGTGTGTATAAATAGGTATGTGGCTTGGCGTGGCTTGGCGTTCGAGCCGCCACCCTTCCCGCACACTTCATGGTGCAATGTAATGTAGAAATTTCTATACGAACCGCGTACCCGGTTGATTCGTTTGGCCCATAGTACCGGTGCAACCTGGTTAGGGGTTGAGGGCAGAGGGATGGGGGCGGGTTATCGACACTAGCGAAAATCCGATCTATTTGAATGCGGAGGAGCATTCGGCAGACGGAAACCTCTCCACCCACCCCACCAGCTAGCTGGCTACCTATTCAGGTGAAATATTTCAAAACGAATAACCTGGCCCGCGCGCACACACCCTCGTTAAGTACGATGAAAATACCGCATCTATACATCGGCCTCTGTGGCGGGGGCTTGGATCGCTGCTTTATAGCCAGCGATCTGTAACCTCGCGAAAAAACCCTTATATTATACTCATATTCATATAATATATACGATATACGTTGTATACGTATACATCGAATCATCGTTTCCCCCGCGTGCGTCGATTTCCATTCGCAAAAGTTTCCCTCGATTTCGATCTTTTGCCCGATTGAAAATCGAGGAAAAACGAACGTGTGCACCGAAGATAACGAGTTCTACGATATCATTGTCTTGCGATCGTAGGTATATATTAATCGGTTCCGTATACGTAGAAGAGAATTAGAGAGAAGAGAAAAATTGTGTGAAATATGAAACAGGGGTGGGTTTCTACTGCCAAGAAAATCTCTCGAGGTTCCAGACACATGTATATATACATACACGTGGAGAGATACATTTAGGTATCGTGGGGCTCGTTTTCGGTCTAAACTCTGAGCACACGCGATCTCTTACAATATGAATTTTCCGGTAGTACATGAGGTAATACGTGGGGATGTATGTATATATAAGTTTTCAGTTTCTTCCCTCACCGATCCGTACGCTATAACTCATATCCGTTCGCGTTTTCGAGTGGTAACGATCGCTACAGGATCGCGGAAATCGTTCGAAGTGTTTCTCACCCGGAGCTTTTGATACAGAAAGGGAAAAATGAGCGTTATAGAAGCAAGATGAAAAGATAGAGGCTAGATGAGAGCCGTTGAAGGAAATGAAACAGTAGCTGCGAATAGAATTTGAAAAAAAAAAAAGAAGAAGAGGAAAAAATGAAAAAATGTACAGTAAGTTCGAAAGCTGAGAAAAGGCGACGGTGGGACGAAGCGCGCTTAATGCGACTGACTGGATTACTGGATGACTGAATTGGAATACTGGTGGATCGTTAAAACGCTGGGTTCGTTTGTCGCGAGACTCGAGTATATATTCGAGGCAGAGCGATTCGCGGGGGCGTGAAATCCTCGAACGCGGCTCTCTCTCTTCGACGAGACGATTCGTGATTATTAAAATCTGCTAATTATTTGAATTCGTAACTGATTTTTAATTACAACAGGAAACGAAACGAAACGAAACGAAACGAAACGAAACGAGGCGAGGCGATGGCTGCGACTCGCCGTTAATTAACGAGTTATTGTATTTATTTAGCCAATTATTATATTTTGTAACGAGGCAATGGAAATCGCGAAACCTTTTATGCCTTCTTTCATTTTTTATTTTTATTTTTTCTCGCTTTTTTTTTTTTCTTTTTTACATTCGAACTCTTGAGAAGTTGAGAATTTCGGCGGAAAGGAAGGAGGAAAAAAATAAAAATAAAAATTCGCGAACCATGGAAAAGTAAGAGATTCGTCTTTGATCTGAAAAAATACGAATACATAAGTACACGTATATACATACGTATACCATATACCCCGTAATACCTAGAATCGCGAATTTCTTTCGTGAAATATTATACCTTATAAATTCAAATTTCGTTTTAGTATATTTATTACTACGTGGACGGTAGAGGAAGTCTTTGCAATTTAAGTTTACCGAAGAACGATGTGGGAGTAAACACGCAGGGGGTTTCGTTTGGGGTGAAAAATCATCTCCCAACTCGTACCTACCTACTTTGATTACAGCTTCCGTTGTATCAATTCTTCGGGCACAAACGAGTCGGAAGAAATTTTCTTTTCCATTTCGTCGCGAGGCGTCGTTACATATATGTATATAGACTCGTTTCGAAAAATATAATGAAGAAAGAAAAAAAAACTGAAAGAAAAAAAAAATGGAAAAGGCAAAAGATATGAGAAAGAGAGGGAAGAAAAGTTGTCATAACAATAGTACCTAACGCGTTACTTTATTTTATCCCAGACGTTATTTCACGATACGTTAACCATCCTTCAGGAATTTCACCCTCCCACTGGCTTCTGCTGTCTGCCATCGTGTCAAAGAGAGCGACGTGATAAATCTCGGGCTTTAGTCTCACCTCCATTATGTCGCGGCGGTATCAATTTAAGGGAGATCGCTTCGGACGTTCCTACGGTACCTGGGATAACCGGAGTCGAGTTCCTCTTCGTCACGTAAAGGAGGGAAAAAGAAAGGAAAAAAAATCGGATCCAAAATCGGAAGAATAGAAAAAGAAATGCTCTTTTTGTTTTTTTTTGTTTTTTTTTTTCGGATCCTTTCCTCGACCTCTAAATTTTTCTCGGTGTGAAAAATTCGCTCCTTGAGGGTGATACTCGGTCCCCGTCTTCAATTCTACTTCAAAAAAGGGATGAGACGTGATTCTTTGTTTTTTTGCGAGAGTCGCGGTATTCCGATTCCGCGAAATTCGCGAAGCACGGCCGCATTGTTCTTCGGTATTTTAGCCGTAATTATTTGAAATCGGTATCCGCGCCCCGCTCGGATTTACCATCGTTCCTTCCGAGGGGTGGCGAAGCGTCCCGCGAGTCCCGGAAATATCTTTCTTCGGGGCACTCGACCGTGGCCCTCTAATTTACTGAGGCTCGGTTTCGGCGCTGCGGCGATTTACCTGAGTGTAGAGTAAAATAAATGGAGGATTCTAAATTTACTTTACTGGGATTAAGCCAAAGACCCTTTCGGCTAGTTACAGCTTGCTTAAGTGCCTTCCTTACTCGTCTCCTTCGATTTTATATACGCGCAGGTACTTATATACACACAAAGGCGGAAATTCCTCCCTTGGAAGTACTTATTCAACGAGTTTTCGAAACTCATTTATACCCCCGCTTCTGCCTTCTCCATTTCCTGTTTCTTCCTTTTTTCATTTTTTCGTATTTTTTCTGATTTTTTAATTCTTTCCGTAACCCAGGCTCTCCCCTAATCCGTCCCGTGACTTTCCGTCGTTTTCGTTTCATCCCTAGCTACGAGATTCACTCGTTGATTAGGAAATTGGTCGAAGGACATATTGGGGGTGAAAATCGTAAAACGGAATAAGGTAGTTGTAAATTTTTTACACTCCCTTCTTCTCGCGTTATGCCGTACTCTTTCAACTTCTTCCTCTTCTTCTCATTCTTGTTGTTATTTTTCTCGTCTTTTGGATTTTCTATTTTTTCTTGTTACTCCCGTATTCCTCTTCCTCTCACTTCCATAACTCCGCGTTCCGCGCCGTGCTTCCGTCGTTTCTGTATATAGAGCACTAAAACCTTCCCAGACCGTATACCTTATACCCTGTACCTACCCAGTGCCCGATAAGCCAATAGTTGAAAGCCGAGAAATACGCGTCCGTGTATTTGTAGAAGAGTATTTATTACGGCGATATATACAGGGGCTAATCCACCTAGGAATGCACACACACATTCGTGGATATATCTTGTTTATCGACTATGATGGTGAACCATATTGAACCACCTGCACTGCGGCTGACACCGTTTTACTCCGAATCTGCAGTTGCGAATTACAGTAATTCGTATATTCAAACCGTTCCGTTTTTTTGTTTTTTTGTTTTTTCATTTCTCAGGGTCCGAAGAGTTTCTTTCATCGAGAATCGAAATTGTGATAAAATGCGTCTAAATCTGTAGACCGAAGAAAAAATTTTGAGGGGAGAATCTTGAGTCCGGGTCGCTTCGAAATGAAAAACCGAAAATTTCTCCGGGATCATTTATCTAAACAGAGCTGATTCGGGCTAAGTTTCTTTCGAGAAAGTTATCTTGGGAACCCTTCGCGCCTATAACGGAACTTGGCTTGCGGGACGGTCGCCAATCGAACCGTGAGTCAAGGATCCGCTTGAAAACGGTTCTCGTAATCGATGAACAGCGCTCGAATCGGTTTTAGACCCTCGGGGATTCCCAGTAATTCGGAACAAATCGCAATATAGCTGATCTCCTTCGATACCTCAGCTGCTATCACGTACATCTATGCGTGTACATGATATTTAGCAAGATCCGAAAGGCCTAACCTCAAAAACTTGAATTTCTCACATGTCTTCGTTCAATGTTTAATAACTCGGGCTGTATCGATCGTATCGAAGCCAATGAGGGGTCAAATTAATCGTCTCGAGGCGTACTTTTCGGAAAATAGGGTTTCAAAATCCTATCAATTATTTACGACGTCACGGAGTCATCGATTTGAGTAGATAAAATGGTTTCCCGTGAAGATAGTCTGGATCAGAATGGAATATTTTTTGTCTCTACGTCCTGAGAAATAGACAGAAATTTTCGTATCTTCGGAAAGTTTCGAGCTGTCCGAATTCCGATCTTTCGGAACTTGAACCTCCTGGATTTCACCGTTTATGAAAAGAGATCGTCTCAAAGAAGTTCCGAATTTACGGCCCCGAAGAACCTGATACCAAACCCCGGGTTCGAAAGGCCACCCATTCTCCAGACACTCGTGTATTTTCCACCGAAGCCAGACCAAACACCGTGCGTGCAGACTAGTCGACGTCGATAATTGCAGGTCTACCTTATATATGATCCTTTGACAGAATAGGATCGATAGACGAACGCTAACGGACTACTGTAATAAGTGGGACGAGAAATTATTTCCGAATCTATTTTTCACGCGGGAAAAAGTTTCATTGAATATTTTCATCCCCTTATTTTTCCGCGAAAAAGTTTCGCCCATATTAGTTCGCCTTCTTTTTTCTTCGGGATAAGTAAAATCCTCGAAAAACGTATAAACGGGGTGTTCTCCCTTCTCCGGGGCACTTTTCGGCCCTCGGCGAACCCCCGACGCCGAATTCAGAGTCGATTTCGAAAATGCGAAAAACCAAAACGTCGCAACGTTTCAGCGATTATTTTCGGCTCCAATTAACGCGGGGTTCTAATAAAAAAGCGGGTTTATTGTATACGAGAGGTAACAGATCGTAAAAAATGCCTCGAGTAGCTTGCTAACCTTTTAATAGCCTTCGTAATGGGAAAGCGAGAAGGAGAGAAGGTGTGATCGGCGTACACACAGCCTAAGGATACGAAGTTTAAAATCGATCAGAAACTTTATCCCACGGCAACGCGAGCGTAGGTATAAGGCCGGTGTAAGTATAGGGGTAGTTTTTCGTTCCGAAAACTTTGACTGAGCCACTTTTTAGATTATCTTTTATTTTCCTCCCGTTTCCTCGGCGGGATTCTCGCCCTGACCCTACCCCGAAAAACGATCAAACGATGAATCACTGTTTGCGGTGGGTATTCTATTCCGCAAGGTTTCCCTAATTGTTCCCCCGGATCGTTGGTTGGCGTCAGGTAAATCGCAGGTTTCTGAACACGGTGGGTATATACCGGAGTCTGTACATGAAGGTATGTACGTATGTACGTGCGGCTACACAGTAGCTGCCACTTCTCGTTAGCTGCGAATTAACGCGTGACGTCAGTTCAGTAAATAAACGTCGCAACACCCCTTAGAGAACCCGGGGGTTGCGGCGCTCGCGTGCTTTGCTCCCGCTCGCAACCCGTCCGAGATTCAATTACCGGCTCCTCAAGGGTTGCCGGGTTTGGCGCGCCGTCTAAGCCTTCAAGATATCCACCCCGTTCCAGGCTCATCCCCGAGACCAGAACTGCACCGTAATTTCGTACTCGAACATGCAACTAATATGCATAAATTTACCCTCTACTAATTCCGTTCATAAGGCGTTTTCTCCCATATTTTTCAATTCCGAAAAATTGAGGAATAAAAAAATTTCGACGAAAGAAGAAAGAAAAAAATAATCATAGCTTCCGGGATGAAATTGGGACGGGATCTCGAATTAGGAACTAAATTACGTCCTTTTCCCGAATCCCGGACATAAAAATCCCCCCTTTCTTCCCTCGAAAGAAAAAAAAAACACACATCCTCGGAAAAGTTTCCCCGAGCTTAGAGAAGAGAGCACAGCTATCTCTTCCCGGTAAACTATAAATTATATAGTTTTGACTTCTTTCGCAGCATCCGGTAATCTCTCCGGCGGTCTTCACGCCCTCGTCCTTTAGAGTTTCCTAGGCTAGGCTGGACTAGGAAACTGGCTATAGGAGGGAACGGGACTTTTTTCCTTCTTCTTCTCCTTCTCATAGGCTCCGCAGTGAATTAAGGGAGAAATATTTATCCTCGTCCTTTATAGAAGATCCGACTTATCTCTGGACCAAAGTTAATTGGGATTAGCCGTTATATATTGAGTTTGGCACCTTGAACTTGGCCGCATGTATACCTTACCTTACCTTACCTTGCCAGTAACACCTTATAGAGCTGGTGACGAGACCAGGTTGGCAAACTCATAAAGTCCTGGTGGGAAACGCGGGACCCGGCTCAACTGAGCTTAAGGAAAGACCTCCGGCGATGATTGAGCGTCGCAACGGGGTCGCCCTGGTCACGCGGAGGGTCGATAAATTATTATATGTCCACGGTCGTAGACCAGAGCTAATAAAATACAACTTTTGCTATTAACGGGAATATCGTCTTCGACGAGGTCCTGCGGAAGGACGAGCGGTTTTCGAGTCGTCCGTCGCCCGTTGAGTTTTTAATTTATTGTAATTTCGGAAGATTTGACTTTTGTTTGTATCAACCCTCCTCGTATCGGGTTCGAGACTAGTTTCGTTATCTCGGACCCATACAGCGCACAACAAATCCGAACTAAACCCCGAGTCAAAGTTTCTAAATTGCGATACGCGGGCTATAAATCGAGCCGCTAACTTCACGGCTTCAACTCGGGCTCACTACCCCCTCGCGCTCTTCTCCAGGGGCGAAGATAAAAGAAGGAGGGAAGCCGAGAAATGAAAAGAACAGAAAATCGCCCACTTGTCGAGGGAAATCGCGGACATACGTGTGTGATAATCAATAGTTAGTCTTCAATCTATCCGGAAGTGAAATTCTCTAATCTGAAGTACCTAATCCCCGGTCCTTTGCGCGGGGCTTACGTTAGCGGCGGTATACCTAGGGGTAGAAATTGGTCTGGCATATACACGGGAGTTTCTACTACCTGGAGATTTCGTATCCCTGATTTGCTTTGCAGACGACTCATCTGTATAATTAAGCTTCTATTTACAAAGAGCTCGCATTTCCGTGTACCTATCTATCCATCTTTATCTTCTTCTCTCCCCTCTCTCTCTCTCTTATATGATCAGCCTCAGAGTCCGTATCTCGGAGGGCAGAATTATCCCGGAAACCAAGGCGATGGTAAGCGGTTAGGGTACGTTCCCGTATATCTATGCAATCTATAATTTGTTTGTTCAAAGTTGAGCCGTTCCGTTGGAACCGCTCGCACTTCGCCGGATGTATAAATATGTATGTGCGAAATGTTATTCGCAAACTTTTATCAAAGACGTTTAAAACGGCGATGAGTCATCCATCCGGAATCGCTAACCATCGCTAGCTTAAAGGACGAAGACCGTTTCCCCCCTTTTCATTTTCCTTTCCCTTTTTCTCTTCTCGTTAAATTAGTTCGAGAGATCGAACGAGTTCTGTTCCGGTGTGATATAGAGCTGGATCGTAATTGCGACAAAGGATTTTCGAGCTATTTATCCCGGATGATCGTCGCGACTCGAGTCGACTTATGGTTATAAAAGGGTAGTAAACCTTCGGGTTAAATGGACGGAGTTGGAGAGAGGACCTCGTTTCATGGCTCATCAAATCATGCCCAAGTTCTGATCGCATTAATATTACACCTACTTTACGGCGCCCTTCCGAGCTATGGAAGTACGTATCAAACGGTACGTTACCTGACCCCCAGTGCTCGTAACACCGTGCGGATTACCCGCGGCTCTTTTTTTCTCTCGCAATTATCAAAAAGAAAAAATTGGAAGAGAGGAAAGAGAGCAAAAAAAAAAAACAGGGAAAAAACCAAAGGGGTGGGAGAAGAAAGTAGCGCTCTGTGCCTCTCCTCCTCAGAGGGTGAAAAATACCCGTCGAAGTAGAAGTCGCGGTTTACTCCGTATTACCCGAAAGAAAGACTTTATCGCATCGGCGGAATTCATTTCGCCGAACGAAATCCAGCAGCAGTCGCGGAGAGAATGCATTTATTCCAACCTTCGCGCTTTTTATTGTTTTTTTGTTTTTTTTTCGATTTTTTTTTGTTTTCTCTTCTACAAAGAAACTTTGATAATATTCGAGCTGATATCGAGCTTTCGCGGTGAACTTAACTTAACCAATTTTACCCCGCTTGATGCGGTTCACCCAGCCACGCTGCATCACTTCTTAATTAACAGTCTCCTCCATCTCTTCTCGAGCAACTAATTCATTTTTCTAATATCGGACGTCGCTATTTGCTACTTCTTACTCTCCGGGATTAGTTTCTGGTCAAATAAGTAAAAACACACACGCGCGCGTGTGTGGACACCCATGTACGTATACATGACGTAATTGCACTGGTTGTGGTCAACGACCCTGGACAGACGATCGCACGAGAAAAAGAAATTACTCTCGATTCTCCGGGACGCCATTGAGAGGAAAATAGCTTCATCGAGTTCCTCCACGGACAAAGTGGTACACTTTGGGACGAAGAGCTGGAAGAAGTCGGTATCGTCATTGTCCGTCACACGTGTGTCTCCTCCGTGTTCTTTTCCTGGTCGATTCTTCCGGCTCTTATTCCCCGTCGTTACTCATTATACACGGTATCTTGCACACGGATATCCCCTTTCCTCGGACACTGGGTGTTCCCGCTCTCCGGCAACGAGCTCAGACTCTATCCAACCATAGACTCTCGGAATTCAGCTCGTGAAACTATACATCGAATTCGATATAACTGGCACACCATGCCAGAGAGATGAAACGGGATGAAGGGAACGCGGGGGAACGAGGTTTTCACGAGCGGTTAAATCCCGGATTGCATGGTGCAGTGGGAACTTGCTATCCCGCCGGTCTCTCCCTCAAGGCATGATCATTGTTGTGGCGAATTCGGGTACATGCATGCACATACGCACGAGGATACAGTCGCGGGTGTACATTCTCCTCGTACACGTATGTGGACAGGGATGTTGGAATTTAGTCGACTGTGAGGTGTGCTGGGTGGTGTGGTTTTCCGTAAAGGTTCATACAGTTCCCAGGCATCAAGACCACCGCGCGATGAGCGTTCAGCGTCAGATATAGAAATCTAGATACAATAAGCATGATACGGCACGTAGTACGTTTCACTCCTCTTTTTATTCTCCTGTTCCTCTTCTTCGACATACCGCATGCGCTGGGGCGAGCGGGACTGTCTTTCCGGCAGGGTTTCAACCAGACTTCAATAAATTGAATCCGGTACTTTGAATGGAGAGTGGAATATCGCCGTAACGAGATGAAACTTGGAAAGACGGATCGACGTCGGTTCCCGCCGCCTCTCCCTCAGACCCCGACTCGCGAAATTTACAGTGTATAATATGAGTTGGATCCAGGTCTTGTTTACCTCTTCAGTAACTCACAATTTCACCATCCGACGTTTCCGCCGCCGAAAAGAACGCTTCAGCATTCATCAAAGACCCGGCGAAGACTTGAACGTGCATTAATTAACCGAGTAACGGGTAGGCAACGGCGTTATGTGTCAGACGTTATTCGCGGAAGTTAGTCAAAAACCTCCCTTTGAAACAACGACTTGAAACGATCCTCGCCCCTCGCAACCCTGTTTCCTTCTCCTTCCTGTTCGGTAATAGCGCTGATATCCTTGAGCTTGTCTCGTTATACGCACGTATAATATAAGGTTTTAAGTTTGAACCTTCTCTTTGGGATCGGAGAGCATGAAACCGGTACCGCAGACTTATTCGGTGTCAAAGCCGTTCCTGCAATGAATTTTCGCTATTTCGCTCATCGAGCGACGCGTTCTTCTAGCACCTAGTATAAATCTTCCGAATTTTGTTCGGATGGAATTGGCGAAAGATGTCCTCGGATCCCTTTCCACCTTTTATCAAAATTTTACTCTCTCGTCGCGATTCACCCGTCTCCTATACATTTGCATGCTCGTGAATCTCCTCTAATTACCCGGCGTCATCCCGAGTTAACAATCGTTACTCTAAACACGTAGTCTGGAGAGATACGGTTATACCTGGGTTAGACCGACTCCGTGGGATAAGGTAAGCTCAGAGATTGCGTTATCCGTAGGTCTAAGTGCTCGGAGGATTTTTTTTTGCTCGAGGATTTACAGTCCCGTCTTCCAAACGGGTTTTCTATCCTCGTTTATTCATTATCCTCGACAAAATTTCATATTCTACATTTTTAGTGGGTAGAATTGGTGTAGCGGGAGGATTTAGAGTCTATTATAGACGATTCCGTCTTCTCTGTGGCGGAGACGAAGCCGTACACACCGAGTGACCGCAGGCAACGTCATTGCTAAGGAATCAGTCGAGAATGTGGAAATGGTATGTTCGTTTTAACCTGATTAGAGGGAAACCGAGAAGCTCGATCGGTGGTCAAATCGCATAACCAAGTTCTGCACATTGAATATCGAAAGTCCCGCAGGATAAAAATTCCGAAAGCCAGAGCCCCGAAAGGTCCTAACCTCAAAAACTTGAATTTCTCACATGTCTTCGTTCAGTGTTTAATAACTCAGGCTGTATCGATCGTATCGAAGCCAATAAGGGGTCAAATTAATCGTCTCGAGATGTTCTTTTCGGAAATTAAAGTTTCAAAAACCTATCAATTATTCACGACATCGCGAAGTCATCGATTGAAGTAGAAAAAATGGATTCCCGTAAAGAGGTAAAGAGAAACCATTTTTTGTCTTCATATCCTGAGAAATGGACCGAAATTTTCGGATCTTTGGGCCAGAAATTTCGTGTCTCAAAATTTTATATAAAAATTGGAAATCGTCTGAAACGAATCCTGAATTTAGACCCCTGGAAGCCTCGACTCATAGCCGATCCGAATGTGCATACTAATTTTCATCGCGAACGTGCGCGTCGCGAGATATGGCGAATTCACATAATGACCGAAAGTCCTGGCCGCCGGATGCACTGTAGTGAGTGAGATACGGAAACAACCATATACGTGTATACCCAGGTTCGGTACTACAGTGGGAAATTTTCAATTAAATACGCTGGTAGAAATTGGGGTCAGTACCTCAGCGTCAGATATTTGGGTATTCCTCAACGCTCTTGCTTCTCATCATCCTTCTGATCCGTTCAATTACGTGTGTGTTCCCAAACGTAGGTGGCCTCCGCCGTTTGTTAAATACGTATGTAGATAGATAGAAGCGGGATTCGGAGTCGACCACTGATATAATTCAACACCGTATACATGCATATTCACACATATACCTATAAATATACATATGTGAATAAATACCTAAGGATTACACGTATGTATGGGGTAATCTCGATCCAGGAAGTGAAACTATACCGACTTCCGAACTCAACCCCATATACCAAGAGAATAACGCGGTTCCTCTCGATACTCTCTCGTATGTAGGATCTACTCGCATAATGTGAGGAGTATGTAAAAATCTCTACATCCCATCACGCGCGATAGTGGGCCGTACACACATGTACGGTACATGATAAAGGTGTATATCTACGCACGTACGTATGCAGAAGGACGAGGAAGTTTGTTGAAGCGTTTTAAAAGGCTGAAAAGCCGTATACACTCTTATAAAATATCCATAGACGGAGGGTGCAGGGTATGAAGTGGGGTGTGTATACGGTGTACTGTACGTCTTCGTGCAGGCTATATAAAGTGCAGTATAGGTATCTAGTACACACACACCTACGAATGTGAATGGTTATTTTATTTTACGAGCAAAGGTTGTATATATATACGTTGTTAAATTGAAAACGGCAATACGGTTGACAGTTGATGTACATTTATTTTAATACCCAACGGTCCAGGTCTTTTATGGATGGATGTTACCACCAAACCGTATTAACAACCTCTCATTCACTCCCGAGTGGGTGGATTTTACTACCTTTCAAACCTCTGGAAGAAATGCATGTTTCTTACTCAAAAGTCATGTTCAATATTCGAATGAATTCAATTTTATGGAGATGGAAGATTATGTTATTTGTCGCTGTTTGTTTTTTTTTTTTTTTTCTGGGTTTTTCTTCGTTTCGAAAATTAACGACCTATTTGAATCCACCCCTCTTCCGCTTATCTCGAGACTTGCAGCTCCGGCCTGAGTCCAGGCGAAAAGCAACAGTCTGTAAATTCTCATCTTCCCTGGTTCTTTGAACTCTGGGTAAAAGCTGCTCCGGATGATTTTACAAAGGAAGGAAGCGGCGAGGCCATGCCAGGCAAAGGCAAAGGCGAGGCGAGGCGAGGCGAGGCGAGGCAAGGCGAAGGATATTAGATCGTTCTTTTAACTTAAACCGCCTAAATTTACGACGATTTATAATTATATACCAGGACGGAGAAGATATCTCGCGATTATATATAAGATCCTGCAGAAACGGAAGCAGAGGCAGCGGATTATAAAAGTGCAAGAAGCTCGAGTGCGGAGTAAATTCCACAAAAACCGTTTATAGAGTCACGGTGAATATTTCCCGGTCGGTTTTCCCACGCAGAATGGAAAAGCGACGTAGTCTGCGCGATGCAACGAGAAGGGAGATTGAATTTTTGAAGAAAAATAAAAATAAAAAAAATAAAAACCATCCGACGAAACGAAACGGAGTGAAGCTCTCTATCTCTCTCGAAGGGCACGAGGACGGTTTCTATGGGACGATGTATGGTTTATTTCATTTTTTATTTTTTTTATTTCTTACTTCTTGCTTGCTTCTGGTTTTTTCTTTTTTTTTTTCTGTCTTTTTTACCTCATTCTTCTCTTCTATGATGAAAAGATTCGCGAAAGAGCACCCCGCGTAGCTGACAGATACGCGATGAAATCCTTGCCTCGTCGGAAGTACAAGAAAAACCTTCCGACATCTCGATAAAGCCTTCAAATATATATCTATATATTATATGCATAGGAAATCAAAAGCTTATATATTATATATGTGTATAGATTACAGAGAAGAAGGTAGGAATTATAAGGTAATAATTTTTCGTTAAAGTGTATCAAAAGGCGGAAAAAAAAAAAAAAAAAAAAAAAAAAAACGAGGGGAAAAAAAATTGATAGCGACATTTAACGACGGGGAATCGAAGAGAAGATAATTACACGAGATTAGAAGGACTTTTTAATGGTTCGGTTCTGGTAGAAGGGGGCGGAAAAAGAGGAAGAGGAAGAGCCGATATATCACCGCGATCTCTAATTTACGACTTGGTTTTCATTCGGAGTTTAACGCTGCCGATATTTTACGACTAGGTTGTTATAAACGCCGGACTTAAATCTAATGAGAAAATTTTTTTTTTCGAGAAAATAATAATATAAACGAGGCCGTAGATCACGGGACGAAAATTTCCTTTTCTTTTTTTTCTCTTTCGTTCGAATAGACTTAAAATTTCACCTTTTTTATTTATTTATTTATTTATTTATTTACGGAATTTCGTTCCTAAATCAGAATCTCGAAACGAATTTCTGTTGCTTCTCTTTGATTCCTTCCTTGAGGTTTTTTTTAAATTTTTTTATTTTCTACTTCTTAACTCGGTCGGATAAGCTCCGTTGATTTTTTTTTTCTAATTAACTTTGAGAAATAAAGAAATAAAAAATAAAAAATAAAATAAATATTACGTAGTATTTAAGCGGTAGAAACTGGCGAGAGTCCGCCTGCCTCCAGCCTCCAGCCTCCAGCCTTCAGCCGCCAGCCTCATGGCTCCCGCCTAACGCTAAACTTTAAGTACTTCTTAAAGTCTGAAATAGGTATATAAGCGGTATAACGTTATATCCCTATGGTAAAAGTCGGGTTTGAACCCGAGGAACGCGATAACCTAGACTCTGCCGGCACTCTGGAAAAGAGAGAACCTTACTTCGCGGTCCAATTAATGAAATAATAACAATTAGACCCTCGAGTATTCGCGAAACTGAATTGAGCGGAAATAAGCGGGGAAGAGAAGGGAGAAAAGAGTCGCGGTCCACCGATCGCTCATATTCATCAAACATAATGGCAATCGCAACGCGAATCTTTCGTCAGTCATACGCGCCCCGAATAATTTTTTTTATTCGGATTTAGAAATATTTCAGGGGTGTATAACTTGTCATTTTTGATATTCGCCACGTTTTGAGTCAATTTATAATGTATATGTTACCTCTCCGTTGTCGGGATAAAATTAAAGTGGTTTAGGAGTAAGAAAGTTGTCGCGGACGGTCCGTGACGAAACGCACCCCTGGGAATCGACGCGTACAATGAAATACCCACCTTCTTATTTATCCCTCTTATTTTCTTCTTACATTTTTATTTTTTTATTTTGTTTTCTTTTTCTTTTTTCTCTTCTTTGATGGAAAAAAAAAAGAAAGGAAAAGATGAACGTGAGAGGGAAAAGAAAGGGACACCCTTGTAATTATCACTACCTCAATTAACGCCTCGACGACCGAGAAATAAAAAGGACCCAACGACAACCTCGAACATCGCACAATTACAACGAAGTTTCACGCCCTGCGAGAAAAAAGAAAAAAGAAAAAAATAAATAAACAACGAAAAAACTTCCCCTAATATTTTCATCGACTCGCGATCGCCACACGAAACTAGAATCTTCATCCTCTGCGGCAGGGATTCGCGAGACTTTGCAGCGAAGGGGTTGCTTCAATTATAACCGAACGAGCTTACATACCGATTTGGAAGTATTCTAATGAATCGTTGAATTTTCGCTTACTATATAATACTCAAACAAAATTGAATTGATTTAATTCCACGTAGCATTTCCTCATCGACCATCCCTCCGTCTTAGATCTCAAAATAAGAAGAAAAAAAAAAAGAAGAGAAGAAAGCACTTCTTCTTCTCGTTGGTCTTTCTTTTTTTTTTCAGTTTTTAGTTTTTCTTTATTCCACGAGGCATTATACCAGCGTCTGACCCAGTATTATCTTCCTTTTTAAAAAGTGAATAAAAAGCAACGTTTATATCAGATTGGATGCAATGTTATGTCGGCAACGATGCAGCGGT
Organism: Tenthredo distinguenda; assembly: GCA_947538915.1. Lineage (NCBI taxonomy): Eukaryota > Metazoa > Arthropoda > Insecta > Hymenoptera > Tenthredinidae > Tenthredo > Tenthredo distinguenda. The sequence continues at coordinate 2,210,749 of OX384533.1, forward strand.
ATGGTGTCGGCCTCAAGTAAAACCAGTAAAGAGAGCTAAGAAACATCTGCGCCGGGCCAAACCGGATGCAGCATCCAGTTCTGTAGCTATTCCTTCTTCGCTATACTATATACATATATACATATACGTACACGTACACATATATAGTATAGGTACACAGAAAACGGTATACCTCGTGAAATATCTTTGCAGACGGTTTTCAACGGCTTACCTAGTTTCCCTCGAGTATCGGGGTGGGGGATGGGGGGAGGGAGGGTCTGGTTCTTCGGTATAAGTATTATGTATAATCCGTGTATATGTGAGGAGGTGAAATTCACGTGCATGTATGCATCGGTCTTTCTACCACCATCCCTGGTTCACCATCCCCCATCTCGATCTCCGTCTCCATCTCCATCTCGATCTCCATCGCGATCCCCATCTCCATAGCGTACCATTCGTCCCATGCAGAGGAGCGTCTGTCTCCCGCGCTATAAACCAGCCGTCCGAAAATATTACGTATTCGCGAATGGATGGGATTTATAACGTTATATTTCCATAAGGAGGAAACATGCCGCAAAATTCGTTCGCCAGAAATGAAGAATGAAGAAAAAAGGAAAGAAAGAAAGAATGGAATAGAACAAGAAGGAAAAGAGAGAAGGGCGAGAAACGAGAAGGGAAGAAGCAAGAAAAGAAAAAAAAAAGGAGAAAGAAAAAAATGAATAAAACAAATCTTACGAGTGCCGAGAATATACCAATTTTCGCACAGATCTATTATATCGATCGCGATTCGATATCTCGAGTTGTTAATCCTCTCGGTCTTTGTAACACCGTCGTTTCATCCCAGACTTTATTGGAGATTTTCAACGAATTTCTAGAAACTCTGGAAGCTCATAGTATAGGTGTATATATATATATTTTATATATGTATATATATACGCGAAATCAAATCCTGGCTCGATTTGCATAGATTATCTATCCAGCTAACTAGAAACTAAGTAGATTAAAACGTTAGATTAAACGTCCCTGCCCTACGGAAATTTATGTTTATGTTCACTTATAGTATCGGTGGAGGAGAGGAGGAGGAGGAGGGTTGTAAATTCGCTGTTAGAACCCTTTCGCGGATATTTCCGACTCTACGGGACGTGTGTAAAACTAGAAGAAAGAAGGAAAAAAAAAAGGACCCGGATTCCATTTTTTCATTCTTCGATTCGTTTTTTTTTTTTTCCAATTTCATTCGTTGTGTAAATCGCGCCTACCTCGCTATCTCTCTCCCTCTCTTACAAGCATCGTCAAAGAATTTCGCAGCTCGCAGGTATACCTACCAGCACGGAGGGGTGGTATTTGATGAAACTTTTGCACATCGCTAAAAGCCGCGAGCTTGCAGCGGCAACCAGTCTAACGCGTATCATTGTCCCGCGAGTCTCTGGATGAGCGTTCGGTCCCTATATATCTATATATATATGTCGCGATTCTCGTCCTTACGTATCTCTTTCGTTTCAATTTTTTTTTAATTTTTTTATTTATATTTTTTTCTCAGACGCCTCGCGCCACATCCGCGCCGGTTATCTCGCGGTATATTGAAGAGGGCTTTTTTTTTAATCAAGATAAAACTCGACCGGGCCTCGGAGATACAAATTTACTCTCTTATACCATAAGCGGATTGTAATAATTATTATTCAATTCTGACAGAGTTTCGCGGACTAAGTATACTTGTCAGGCTCTCGTAATTTGTCAGCTTCAACTTCTACAGCTGCTGCTATATGTATACGTATACATCTATCCGACACCTCCCTGTATATAATATATATACATATACTGTATACATACTTTGGGGAATACGAAAAGATAAATAAACGCGCGCGAGTCTCTCGCCTTAATAATTCAAAATATGTACATATACATTTTTTTTTCTTTTTCGAATTTCGGTGTCTGTTCCGTCCGACAGAATTCTCTCTTCTTTCCTCTCCGAGCTTCGGACGAATGATACCCCCGTATTTTTTATTTTTTTAATATTTTTTTTCACAAATTCATTCATCGATTCATACATTTATTTACTTATTTATTTACTTATTTACTTATTTGGTTGCTGGGAGTTTTTCGTATGAATTTCGCGAGGGATATCTTTCGGATTTAGTCCCCCGTTCACGTTCGCTAGCCGAAAAGGTGTCAGGACGGATTCCGCTATTATTTACCCGCTGTCGAGTTTCACTTACCCCTGAAAACGAAACAGAATTAATCCAACGCGAAACACTCTCGTCCCTCTGCCCCTAACTCTCGTCCCGCTCTTCCTATCCCTCTCTCTCTTCATATATACCATCCCCGAAAATCTGTTTACCCCCAAAAAGCTCTTCCCTTCTCGCGCGTTGACAAGTACGAACCCCTCGCGCGAAACTCTTCTTCCCGAAATGATACGACGATGGTCTTTCCCGGATACATTATTATATACATATGTATATATCCCGAAATACCAGAAATAACGTATTTTCTTCTTCATTCCCCACACATAAGTCAGAACTAATCTAATTCCCCCCATCCCCCTTTATCATCTCTCACACGAAGGAAGCCAAAAAAGGTTAATTGGAATCACACGTATATAACGCGTTATTTCTATGCAAAAGGGGTGGTAACGACGACGTGTCTTATTCCCGCAGGTTGCATTTTCATACGGTCCGTAGAATCCGGGAACAGAGTTCCGTCTTTCCGTTTTTATTTTATTTTTTTGTTTTTTGTGTTTTTGCTTTTTTTTTTTTCTATTCCTCCTACGTTTTTCTCCCGGTGTTAAACTTATTGCGGAACAGAATTTTGAGTTTTTATTTAGTGAGAAAGTTTTCCCCGGACGAGACCCCATTCCCATTCCCATTCCCATCCCCATCACCCTCCCCCCATTCCTATTCCCACACCATTTCTACATCCTGGTTCCGCGACCCCTGGGGAGAGAAATATTTGCCCGTCGTGGCTACCAACACCTCGCAGACAGTACGGTGACCTTTAAACGTATGGATTCAATTTTTCTTACCAACTTTACTTCGCCTCTTCAGGGGTTGTTTTTTTCTTCTTTTTCCCTTTTTTTTCCCTTCCCTTTTATCCTCTTCTATATATATATGCATGTATATGGACGGTGGTGGATTTTACAACGACACTGCGAAGCTTCGCGGAACGCGGATCTTCCATATACCTATATAACGTCTATATTTATATAGAAAAATGAAAAAACGGCCTTTCACATCTTTACAACAAATTTCAAAGTGTATACCACATTGTGTAAATAATATGAAAGATTCCTTTTGCATTTAAATTGTATAAAATAAATGGATACCGGTTTTTCTGTTTTTTCATTTCTTCTTTTCTCTTTTTCTTCTTTTTCTTACTTTCGCGCGTTTCTTCTCCGTCATCTCCGGCTGAAAAGGGATACTCAGAAAATATGGAATAGTGGAAAAACGTATAACTGTACGTATAGCCTAGACGACCGGGGGATATATACCGCGCAAGGAGAGTGTTTCTTCTCTTCTTTCGAACTTTGCTTACTGCTATGGAATATTTTAGTTCGCTTTGTCCGCGTTTCTGAATACATCGAGACATTAAATCTTCAACGGAAGGGTGGAAAGAGTCCCGTAGTCCTCGCGGGATCGCGAAGAGAAAGATAGAAAGAGAGGGAAAGGAGGAAAGGAGGAAAAGTGGGAAGGGGGGAAGCGGGAAAGGGGCGAGGGGGTAAAGGGAAAGGTAAAGGGAAAGCTGGGAGCCATTATATTTGTATAAATGCATGGGAGTATCTGACAGCTGTTGCAGAACCTCCCTCAGTCTTCGGTCTGGCTCCTTCTTTCTTCGCTTCTTCGCTATTTCGCGAAAGAAGAAATCTCACGGTACGCGAAGAGCCGCGTAAACTCTCGTCCCCGCTAATACCAGTAGGAAAAATCCGCCTTACAAAAAAAACTCTTCCCTCGAAAAAAATTAACGTTCAAAAATTTACATGAATTTAACAAAAATGAAAAAGTTGTAAAAAAAAAAATTTCGAGTTCGAAACGCGACGATTGCATGTCGAAACCCTTTATTTTTATTTTTTTTTTTCGTTCGCTGACGGAACGCAGTCGCGGTTGCGTAAAAAAAACTTTATTGGGGTTGAATCTGACGCGAAAATCAATTTCCCGCCCCCTCCCGCCCCCGCAACCACCGGATAAATTCGTTTCATTCAATTTTGCGAAATATCTGCTCGTCTAATCAACGAACAGTTTCATTCGACCGTAAAATTCTTTCGTTAAGACCCTCCGACGAATAGCCTTTGAAACACGCGTTAAACTCCCGATCTTCTCACGTGTTCCGCGTGATTGCGAAGAAAAATGAAAAAATGAAAAATAAAAAATGAAAAAATGAAAAAATGGAAAATAATAAGCGAGAAAGAAAATAATAAATAAAAAATTTTCAGGGGTATAAATGGAGCGATAAAAAAGAGAAAGAAAGAGAGGTAACTTCCGGCTAATTTCATACCCTTAGAAATAATTTCCGGAATTTTCCCGGCAACTATCGACTTTACAATACATGTAATATATATATAATTTTTTATTTTTATTTTATTCTTTTTTCTCTCTTGTTGAAGTCGGGATTTAATTAAAACCCTCATCAGATCTGAGGTTCAATTTACAACCCTTAAAGCCGATAATCAACTTTTGGTTCTAAAGCTCTGGATTAAAATAAAAATTAATGTTTAATGGGAGAATATGGAGAGGAAAAACTCCGCTCAGTGCCTCAAAGGGTTGAGAAAAAGGAGAGAGAGAGAGAAAGAGGGGATGGAAAAAAAAATAAAAAAAATAAAAAAACTTGTATAAAGAGGTACGAACCGAAATAATTGACACCCCACGCGAATCTAAGGGCTAACCGAATACGACGTTTAACGAACCAGACAATGGAGTGCTGGTGCGGTGGTCAAGCGTAATGCGGGCAGTACACCCCAGGGATTTAAGGAAACAATCTTATCCGTACCTCGCTACCTAGTCACGGACGGTACCTTCCAGACACGTCCACTCCACTTTCCCAAGGTTTAAGTCCCCTGAGATTTTTCAAAAGCTTTACCCCCGAAAGCTAACTGCCCCTATACGTGTATGTATATATATGTATCTATATACATATATGTATATATATCTCGAATATTATTCCGCCTCGTTCGAAGATAAGGTATAAGCTAACGTAATATATACTATATCTGAGATTTTTCGCCCTGGGGAGCAGTAATTTTTAAAATTGGACCATCCACCCCCGGATTATTATCCCCCTCGCTGTGCACTTATGCGTGTATCTCTATGGCCTTTTATTGCCGATGAAAAACGGATAGAAGAAGAAGAAGAAAAAAAAACATTTTCGTACACTTTTCAACCCTCATTATTATATAGATATTTTCACGTCTTCGGCATCGCGGGGTGGCGAATGACCCAAGGCGTTAACAAATTATTGAAAATTTCTCCAGACGACGTTACAGACCACCGGCGACGCGTCGATACCATAAACGAAATTGAACAGCCCTCGGTGCATGACACCCTCCTTATGGCTCTCCAACCCCGTAACGAGCCGTTCTCGTTGAACCGTTAGACTCACGACTCAGTAAACAAGTACTTAGCTAGAAACAAGTGGAGATACCGAGCCTTCTTCGAGGACTATCAGTTCTACCGTATCGGAGAGGCTAAGACCAGCCCTTGTCGCGTAGAAACGTATTTGGGAGCTTCAGACTTTGCGGAAAATAAGAATACCACCCTTTTATGCACGGCCTGTCCTTCTCCGAGCTCCTCTCCCCGAAATTATATCAGAAACGTACGTCGGAATCAGTGGAACTTGGCTCGATACCCATTTGTGTAATAGCGAGGGTCTGGGGGCTGGACTCGGGGCTGTACTAAGGGAAGCACGTTTCCTTGTCACGTTTTAGGTCTGGCTTCCTGCCCCTTTACTATATCGCCACACTCCGGCACACGTACTGGCTTTATGACACCTGTTTGCTGGGAGGGGTTGGTGGAAGCGAGTTCGAAGTCCCCAAGTCCCCGAGTCTCGGTTACCAGGCTCTGTCTGCTCCCTTCTTTCCGTTTTATCGCTCTTCATAAAGCGAGGAAATTTATCGGGGGGGTTAGACGATCGGAAAACCACCACAATGCCCGATCACCGATCTCGCGTCAAGAGTCGCACCTACCTGTACGAAGTTCGAGATATTTTCGAGCCTCGGTCTCACCCCTAAACCTCACAGAAATCACTCGAAAGGAAACATCCGAGCGAGGAACCTACGGTCATAATTTACACAGGAATTGCTTACCGGAAACTAGAAGGATGGCCCTTCGTCCGACGAAAGTACAAAGGATCAGGGGAGACCGAGGATCAGGAATAACGGAATAACGGAATAAAGGAATATGCCCTGAGCGAACCCACCGAAGAGCTTTCCACCTCGAGGTGTGGTGTTGACATTCGACAAATCGTCGACCATCTACCTACTAAGAAGCTCCCTCTCGGCACTTATGGTATACGTATGACTTTCCACCCTGAAAGCATCGCGGTTTGAGCTATGGGTGTTTCCCGCGTGTGTTTATCTCCGTATTTGATCCCGGTCTCCGGGAAGTTACACGGCATATTTGATCGTTTTCAAAAAGCACCTGGAATTCAAATTCCTCGTTACACCTCAACTCTCGTTACCATTTAACGATAACTGCTCGCAGTTTTACGGAGTAGAATTTAGGTTCTGGGGAGATGGGGGTGAGGGGTAGGGTATATCCGCGTCAACGTGCACCGGCAATAAACTTTACGAGTCCCGAGGAAACCCGGTGGTAGAAATTTTCCAGGGGTATAAGGAAATTAGATAAGAGCAATAAACGCCGTTGATATACCGATGTAAACCTCCTGGAGCTACGGGGTGTGTTCCCACTCTCGATATTCCGACAGTGTCATTTTTTGGACGTCAAATGTACCGAGGAAAAATAGAGGGAGAGACGAGGGAGAGACGGAGGTGAAAAAAAGGCCAAAAAATGATAAAGGGAGGAAAAGCTCGAGCTGATTTGACCTGTTGGACACGGTCGAGTAACCCCTTGAATCAGAACAAACGTTGGTAATTTTGCCCAAAGGACTGTAGTACCCGGAGTTGGTATCTACCCGGTCCTGGTGTAGCCAGGGGTGACATATGTGACCCACACACGCTCTGACCGCCACAAGTAATTGATATAGTCCCAGTTCGGTCTAGGTAAGGGACTGCGGAGTATATACGGGACATATAATGGCTAAGGGAAGCAGGGGATCAATATTTCATCCCCTAGTGTTCGCGGACCACATATGCGTTTCGCAAACGCCGATGCATCGCCCTGGCCCAACCCTGGGTCTGTTTATTCACTCCTTTTCCGTTTCGAAGAGGATTTTTCACCGCGAAATTAGGGGGGTTATTAATTTATGACACCCGACGATGAATATTCATGGGGTTTTACTCGACGTCACGGATTCTCGTTAAAAAATATCTTATTCTCGTACGAGAAAATTCATTTTTCATACTGAGCCTCCTACTCAAGTCATCTTATACTTCCCGGACTCTGTTTCTATCTGTTTCCCTCATGAATATGATAATGATATATATAACATATACTTTTTTCTCTCTCCTCGCCACCCTTAAACATCTTGTCTTGTGTCTGAATTTATTCTTATTGGCCGCCACCTTCGTTCGCGAATTTTTATTAATAAATAAATCGATTCCTTCAACCCCGTTCTACACCCGAAACCACATTACACACCGTGCATCGGAAGGGAGACAAACACAGCCCTGAATAACGTCAACGATATCAAATTCGTAGCGGGGGTAGAATGGCTGCTGGCTAAAACAATTATAGAATAAATGATACAGCGGTAAAATTACAGAGCATTTAGTTTAATTAATTGGTGTTTAATCAACGTGAAGAGATTGGTTTGTGGCTGGAAACTGTGCACCGTTCTAAACGACGGTCCTCGTCCTCGTCCTGGCGCTGGTTTTGGTTCTGGTCCCGGTTTCAGACGGCGGTTTTGGGAAAGCGGAGTATACGTGGAGAGGAAATGAGAAGAGAGAAGAGAGAAGAGGGTAGAAGAGAAGAGGGATTCTATCGCGTCGAGAAAAGAGATATAGAACCGTTATGGGGTGAGGAATAGGGGATGGAGTGGCGCAACCAGCCCCGCACGAAGACCGGGGTTAGCGCGAGGGTTTGACATGCAAATGAGTCATTGTTATTGTTATTACGGGTGAAAATCCTCCACTTCAGGAGGGCTTCGCCCACGGGGGAGGCTTAAGACGAGGATGAAGGACGTGGCCAGCTCCCTGAATACATACCATTTAAATGATAATTACAAATCCACCTATAATACGCCCTGGGCTCAAACGTCAAGTTCCAACTTCGCTAAGACGCCGTAATACCTGCCATCTTACATTCGACGAAGAACGTCCCTTACTTTTTCGAACTAAATACACCCGCGCCCCCGTAACGAAATTATATTAATTAATTAATTAATTGCCTTCTCAAGGGGAGGGAAATTTCCGGTTAGACGTTCGCTGACGTGAGCCGAGCCACGTACATATCCATATCCATATACATACGCCACGATCTTTGAGTGATACTCGTTTGATCTTCCTGGCATTAGTCCAACAACGGTGACACGTTATTCTGACGTACCCGCGGAAGCGGGTTCTCGCCGCTTCGCCGGAGAGCCAGAGCTAGGGGATGTTCAACCCTGTTTGCGGATCTTTTGACGTTTACGTGTAAAGCGACAATTCGAAGTAGGTACATATGTATATACCTATATACGCGCAGTGTCATTTGTTTTATGTACAAGAGCGAGCACCCCGCGGCGTCGTGACGGTTTTATCACGTCGTACTCACGGACGTGTATACAGACTAACGATTCGATGCCACCTAATAAGTCGATCGATCGATTAGAGCAGAGAAAACGAGGCGAGCGAATTGGAAATTTCTCGTATTTCTTTCGAATTCACGTACTTCGGTCGTTTTCCATAAAACCAAAAAATTGAAAAGAGTGAGAATTCTGAGGAGAAGAGACCCCCCCGCGTTTGATGATGACGATTCAACCCTTGCGGATTGTTTCGTTCTTTGAACAACCGCGATCATCAATTCGGTCTAATTACGGTCAGTGTTTTCCGAGCGCTATGTAGCGCTACCCACACACCGTCCAGAAACACAACGCCATGAGTTTAATACGGTCCGTGTAGGTAATGATTAATTGCGGCGACCAGACTGACCGCTTATTCTCTCCATTAAGCTCCGTTCTTCTATGTGTGACTGGATTACGATCCTTCCGCTTTTACCGGGGCCATTAATTGTCCTGAAATTTTCACCCGTACATTTATTGACCCGATGATTACGCCACGCATACTCCACATATATACCTTTTTTCTCGATATCGATTTGTCCCGGCTTCCTACAGATCGCCGAATTATGCCTATATGCGTGCCTTTTCCGGCCATAAACCTGCGGTAACAGATTGTACGATAATATTTACGTTTTGGGTAATTTAAAACCTGATTCATTCAACTCGGTCCTTCGCACACGTGCCGGATGGTGATACGGACACAATTGAAATACACCTTGCGTATGTGTACGTCGATTCGGTTTATTTAATACCGAACGAACCAGCGGAGCCTCGGCTGGGCTGACGAGTGTCGTATACATTTTGGGTAATTGCTCGAAAGGGGCTGCCGAATGAAAACCTGAATTGGTTCGTGCCTTAATGGTACCTCTAATGATTTGCGTGGGGTGGTACACCCCCCTCCGTCTCTTCTTCCCGTATTACTCCACTTCCCTCCACCCCCTCAAACGAGGGAGATTAATTTCAATTATTAACTCGAATCGGAGTAATTTATGCGGGAATATTCAGCCAGGTAGGGGTGTATTTATATTCGCCGAGGTGCGTTCGTAACGATCCAAAAAATGAAAATAAAAATTCCATCCTAATTTAACAGAGGCAATATTTGCGACAAATCTCTTCTCACGTTTTTGCCTTTCGATTTTGGGAGACGATGGAGTCCAGTTATCGTTTTGACAGGTTTTAAGAAAAGCAAAAAAAATGGGAGAATTTAAGTACCAAACGTAATTGCATCCGCGGGTTTGATACCGCCGCATCTCGCCTTAATTGCTAATCGCTTTTGCGGCGATATTCCAGTTCCCGAATCAAATCACGTGGATATTAACGAAGAATAATGGGACCGAGGAATTCGGACGTGTTCTTAGACTCAGGACCGCGGGAAGTAACGACGATTTGATGGCCCTTGCCTCGCTTCCTCGCGATTTTCCTACCCCACAGCATACCCATACCCGCACCCGCGCCGTACCCCGTACCGTTTAATTTCCATTCGCCTTTACTTGACTCGGTTCGCAAATCCTTCGTTAGTCCTTTCCCAGTACCGACTACTGATTAGAATTTCGATAATTATTACAGGCACCCATCCGACTCGGCGGGGTATACATACCTAACGATCGATTACTCACACCCCGCTGCCGAACCACCCCGAAGAACTCCTGCTTACCGCAAATTTGATTCGACAAATTTTTCGATCGAGATATCGCGAGACGACGAAGAGTTGCTGTTCCGTTTCTCAAATTTGATCGATAATTACTTCTATGCACCGAGAATTTGGAGTACGAATTTATATCCGCAGATTCTCACCCTTGAAACGGGATCTTCTCTTCTGTCGCTTCGCGCAGGATATAAAGAGCGCCGTTGGGTCAATCTGAATGTTTGAGGGCTGATTATTTTCCTCTGACAATATCCCGTAGGATAGTATTCGGTTTTTTTTTTAATTCGGAATTTTTTGTCACCAAAAGTGTGGTCCGCAGTTTTCTTTTCTTCGACGCAAACTCGGTAATAAAATTGGAATATCTTTTGCGCTTTTTGTTTTATCAAAAATTCCAACGGTCATTTTATAGAGTATTGTTTTAGGAAAAAAGGGGGTCCTTAAACAGCGGAATCGGTCTACCGATACTCGTACAATACCGTAAATTGTTCGAATCGAAATCCCTTCGCTGTGGTTCGTGGAAATTAAAAAGATGGACTTTTCAAGGGTGAAAATCTACAGATTGAAACAACCTCGTTCACATTTAAGATTCTCGGAGTCACGCGATGGAAGTAATTGGTAATCAAAGTTGGAAAAAAGAATATAGGTACGGGTGTAGTGGCTTCACCCCCTTGAGTTTAAGCCTCGACGAACGTTATCGCGTATTTCCACTCGCGGAATGATAAATCACGCATATAAACCCTGAGCCATATCTTTATAAGTACCAATTCGAATAAAACTTGTCAATCTTGTTACGAAAAGCTGTAAAAAAAAAAAAGAAGAAGAAGAAGAAGAAGAAGGGAAGAAAAGAAGATAAAGAGGAAGAAGAAAAGAAGAGAAAAAAAAAGAGGAATTCGCCGTTTCAAAAGTCTATCGGTGAATTCCCCGTTGAATTGATTCCCGACAATAATACACCTACCTCTAAACCCACCCTTAGGTGCACATTTATACACCGGGACTATGTAGAGGTATCAACTAGAAAGAGAAAGAAACGATAGAACGGTGGCTAGAAAGGGAATGGGGGTAGGTAGGTCAATAATCCATGATCCGCTCGGCTTGGGGCCCATTCACCGAACATGTAATTGGGATCAGTGCTTATCTACTGCGCACACCGGTCTCGTGCGCCCTTACGTTTCCGAGGGTTCAATAAGCACCGCTTGCTCGCGACTCTTATAGGGTAGAGACTGACGGTTCGGCGAAAGAATTTAACAAGAAACTTCGTTCGGGGTAGAGCAGGGGAGAGTCTCGATGGCTACGACTTTATCCTCGAGGATATTATCCCGAATCATCCTCCCCCACTCGTAGATAATTTTTCCCCTTTATTATCGGGGCGTTCTTTGGGCCCGGGTCGAAATTCCGAATTTGGTTATCGAGGAAACTTTCGAACTAAGAACACCGGAGGTCCGAAATACCGAAAGCCAAAGATCCGGAAGACCTAACCTCCAAAACTCGAATTTCACGCATCTATTCGTTCAGCGTTTGATAACTCGGGCTGTAGCGATCGTATCGAAGCCAATAAGGGGTCAAATTGATCGTCTCGAGACGCACTTCTCGGAAAGTAAAGTTTCAGAATCCTATCAATTATTCGCGACATCGCGAAGTTATCGTTTGAAGTGGATAAAATGGGTTCTCCGTAAAGAGGGTCTCGGTCAGAAGGAAAATTATATCTTTCGTCTTCACGTCCCGAGAAACGTACCGAAATTTTCTGATCTTTGGTCCGGACTTTCCCAGGATCTTCCTGAATGATTAATCCAATAATCGCTCTAGGTGAAGATCGGGGTTGAGTCTGTACCCATGCGTACCCACCAGTCGGATGAATCTATCATTTAACCATAAACGCAGATTGTGTAGTTAAGGGAGTTTCATGCCCAGCCAGGTATACAGCAGCATCAGCTAGCTCCAGATTACTTAGAAGGCGTATGACGCGGTGTGTTTCAGAGGGACCAACCTTCGACGTGCCAATATCAAACGTGACGGTCCCTGTGGGACGGGAAGCTGTGCTTGCTTGCGTCGTCGGAAACCTTTCCACCTACAAGGTAAGTTGTCTGCTTACGTAGTCTCGCGCGGTTCTAGGTCCTCAGCTTTCACGATCTACCCTCATCCAACCCCCTCCCAAATTTCCGCCGTTTACTAAGCCATTACTACATATATATACATATACCAAGCTCCGTGCGTGAACAATGACGAAAAGAATTGGGATCTTATTGAAAATATGAAATTTTTGATACTTCCGTATCGATTATTTGTTTTTTTTGTTTATTTATTTGTCAGACATGAATGGAGAAATTTGAATGAAAATTACCCTCCAAGTTGTACAACTCCTTCGGTTATTTTCAGAGATTGAATGGAGCAGAAGCTCGTTCGGTAATTAACAGATTCGCGATAATTAAATAATTAGGAAAACCATGGCGTTAGAGTTGGCTCGGTTATCTTGCGTACACATTCAGGTATATATCTATACATACACCGTAGGAATTCGTGCGTGTATGATAATTATTACGACGGATACAAGGGTGTGGTGTATACTTACGTATACTTATATACACAAGTATTATATAACTACACACCGCGTACCCGAGGCTAGTTCATTTCATCTTGGCTAACGATCCTGAGGGAATGGTGAAATTAGCTGGGACAAGTAGCGGAGGGGTGAGGCGGGGGTTGGGTGCAAAATGGGGCTAAAGTAGAATAAGAAAGGGACTGGGGGGCGGGGGAGGTAGCGTCGAGCTTACGACGTGAAGGTTCGTGCAAAGGAGGGTAGAATCGCGCGTAAACATATTTTATTACATTATTATATCTTCGTGGAATTGAAAAATGTTATAGCCCTCGAGGAGTTACGGGGGTGGTGGTGGGCTTTCGAAGAAGGAGAAAGAAAAAAAAAAAAAATTGAAAAAAATTGAAAAAAAAAAAGAAAAAAGATGATCCCTGAACGAGGGGGATTTAGGGTGCTATAAGAATATTATATTATATGTACTCGGGATAGGACTAATTAAAATTAGCGCGAGGCTCTATACTATCGCATAATTTATTATAACGATATTATATTGGAGGTAACTTTTTTTCGTACGCCGTCGAGAGCCACCCCTAAATTATTGTACAATTATCCCGCGTGTATTATAATATTAATCGATATGTAGATCGGAACGATCTTTTCTACGGTATTCCGATCGATGGGATTGCCGATTAGTTCTACACGTGTGGAAAAATGAACGATTTTGAAAATTTCGGAAGATTCCGGGAATTTTTTATCGCCAAAAAATATGAATTGGCGTATTTTTTGCGCTTTTTATTTTATCGAAAATCCCAACGGTCATTCCACGGAGTATTGTCTCGGAGAAAAAAGCAGCCCCTAAACAACGGAATCGGTTTACCGATACTAGTGGAATACCGCCTTGAAGTGACCAACTCGAAATCCCTCGGCTGTGATTAGGGGAAAGTAAAGATTGACTTTTTAAGGGTGGGAATCAACAGACCGAGACCCTCTCGTTCACAATTTGAATCGTCGATGTAATTTGACTATTCTTGAACCCCTCCTCTGGGGTATGAAGAGCGATATTTCCCAACCCCCGTTCTTCAGTGTCCAGAATCAGAAAAAATAAAAAAATAAATAATAAATATTTAAAAAAAGGGTGAAAAGTTTCGATGAAACATTTCCCCGAAACATATAAGAAAAGTTGGTCTTGTTCAAGTGCCTAAAGGCCGCGAGGCAACACGGTGTCAAAAAGGGTGTCCCGGGCAGGGGTGCGAACTCCTTGGTCGACGGGGGCAACGGGGCAGGGGGATGGGAGGGTAGAGGGCGTCTCGGATGAGCCTGACAGCCGCCGTAGCTTAGCTTAAGTGCGCTGGTTTAAGCCGGGTAGATGTAGTCACGGCGTATAGCCTCCGTCTGGACGCGGTGTGAAGCGTCGCGTCGTCTCGCGTCTCGCGTCTCCGGCGTCTCGTCGTCACGCCCGCGTGCCGCAAACCCAGGGGATGAAAGGTCTCGTACCGAAACGCAGCCCTTAGGCACTTCTGTCGAAAGTTATGGGTCCGTTGTCACCGCTTCCTGAGCTATGTAGGTAGGTACTATATACGAGAGCCTTCCAACGTCACGGAATCGATGTACCCCCTACCCCTCCGCCCCCAGATCGTCCCGCGATGGTACCCAACAAGATCAACGCAGAATCCGAGACCGGGGGTAAACTACGCGACATCCTCGTACCAGACCGAAACGGACCGGAACGGGGGAAAACAGACTTAGCGCATATACATGTAGTTAATTTCGGGAGTTTACGGAATCCGGGATGAAAGTCTCTCCGAGAATCCGAAAAAAAATTTAAAAAAATCCTCAAAAACGTATCCGCTTTCACGGATACTTTTGAACGTAAATTGATTTTCCTCGGTATATCAATTTCACCTTTATTTTTACCTCCCCGTACGAATATTTGCATCGCGTTATGTTCACCCGGTTTCCTGCCTGTATATAATATATAGGTATAGATATAGCTGGTGAATACAGTCGGCGGAAAAGGATTTATTATTTCTCCCTTATTTTCCTTATATGAGAAAATAAATATGTTATTCATTCGGTATTGTTTCCTCTCCTTTTCATTTTTCGTTCATTTTTTTTTTTTTTTTCGTCTTTTCCGCTCCCCCACCCCCAAATTTTTCGTTTTTCAGGTTTCCGTAAGGTTTTCCAATATCGTTTACCGGTTGCTTCCAAGATGAGGGAAATCGTATAACGTATACATACAAAGGAATATATATATATATATTTTTTTCTCCTTCTTTTTCTACCATATCACGAAATAAAGTTCTCCCCGCGTATTCTCATTCTTCTGACGTTTCGCGACAGAGGGGTACGTACGAATGAGGGATGCGTCTTGAATTTATTTAGCGAAAGAAGAAAAAAAGAATGAAAAAAAAATGAAAAAATGGGGAAAAAAAAAAATACGCCACTGCTACATAACTCCGCGAATACGGGCTGCGATTTTGCGTGCAGGAATGCAGTGTCGCCTTGCTCAGGACCTCCTTCTGGAGTCGTTACTTATTCCTTGGTTCCAAATTACTCTAGGGGTGAGAAATGACTCCGTTTGTGATTTGTGACGGACTTTTTTAATTTAAAACGAACCGTGTTAGCTAGCTAGATGTACCAGCTAGCCAGCCAGCTCGAAAAATCGTTCCCAAAAGTTGCCCATCCGAAAAACGAGAACAAATTCTCACGTCGTCGTCTCGAGCCGGTCTGAAGGATCTTCCTTTTTGATCACGGAGTTTAATTTTCAACAGGATATAACAAATTAGGGGTTTTTCAATATTTTTGTCAATCAGGGGAAAATGGGGAACAGAAAGAGGCGGGATTCTTCTTTCCTTCCTTCGATACAGCGTCCAGGCTCATCTTCCGAGATGGAGGATCATCCTTCGAGGAAGGGAATTTGGATTACCGTGATTTCTTCGCTCCGATATTAAAACGAAATTTAATTTTCGAAAATGAAGAATAAAGAAGGGATGTGTAAATTAAATTTGAAAAAATTCATCCGAGGACTCGAGTCTTATAACGTTAAGCCGGACACGAAAATTTGAGGGTTGTTTTATTTGTATTGTGACGCGTAAGCAAGACCGCGAGACAATAAAGACTCCCGAGAGAGTAATTTAACTTTGTGCTAATTCTCTCTCTCCCCGTTCTTCACTCGCGAAATTAGTGACTCGAAAATACCGGGGATTAGCAGAGATCGTGGATATTGAAATTTTAATCAACCAACTCTCCGTGCTCGCACGTACACGACTGTTTCTCACCGGCATCCCCCGTCCCTCCACTTTTCTCCTTTAAGACAGAATCCTATACGAGGGGTTCTTAAACCCTCAATCATTGACGGTACAAATACAAAATATATTATATACCGTAATTAATTAATTCCTATAAATTGAACGGTTACTTCGTCAGCCGTGAAATCGTTTCTATTTTTCAAGAAAGGGTAAGAGAATAGCGGAGTAAATTTTTGTAACATGTACTCGCGAAGTGGGGATGAGATCGTCGAATTTTCCTATTTATATCGCGAATACTAGTCACCTCAGTTCGTATCTCTGCTTGTAACGTTTCTCGGATAGGTATACCGTTTGCCAAAGTTACCTCGTAAATTTGACAAGGCCAAAGCCACCCTGCCTCATATACCCCGCACCTACTTGAAACATCGCTTACGACCCCCTTCGCTGCTCATTTCCCATCGCAGCTATTATACAATATAGATTTTCCCCGAAACGTTATAAATGTGAGGGTAGCTACGGAAGAATTTGCCAAAAAGAAATAAATTCTATAAACGGCTGAATGGCAGTGGCGTTTTTTTTTGTTTTTTTTCAAATTTTTTCGAGCACCCGGGTAGTTCGATTCCAAGAAATCGGAATTAATATTTTTTCAGATAATTTCCGTATTTGAGGAGTATGAAAATTTGGGGTGAAAATTATCCGCCGATGGACACACCCGGTACGTCGTCGAATTTTATCGACTCTCTTAGATATCCACGACGGATCTTATAAAAGCTCGCGAGTTCGAAATACGTGTGTGTTTGTGTGTGTGTGCTAGTGAAATAGAAAAGTAAATTTTCCTTCAAAGTATCAGGTTGATATGATGTACGTGCAATTTTCAACTTCATAAATCACGGTTCGCTTGGTACCAGAAAACGTATAGGTATATGTATATATATATATACCTACACGTCGAATCTCACGTCGAAATGAATTTTTGATGAAACTTGTCGGAAAGTTTGTCAAAAAAAGATATCAAAAAAAAAAAAAAATAGGAGGTTGCAGATCGGGACCCGTGGATAAAAAAAAGGGGGTAAAAAGCTCTTTTTTTTCTCGGTTTCAAGGGATTTCGGATTTTCTTTACCGGCAGCTAGCTAGCTGCCTGTCTGCCTGTAGGATGAATGAATGAGTGACTACGGACTGAGTGACGGACGAGGTATGGGAAAGTAAGGAGGAAGGAAGGAAGCAAGGAAGGAAGGATCCGTTCGCAAGTTCTTCGCCACTCTGACTTTAAAAACCCCTTTTGAAAGACAGCTTTTCCTATCTGTTCTATTGAAACTCACTTACACAGGGGTGTGTGTATATATATTCGTATAACACCCCCGGAGAACGTCTTTCACCGTTTTATACCCGCACATCTCTTCCCCCAGTGCCCGTCGCAGTTTAACGGTTGGTTTAGAATCCGTGCACCCCTGAAGCATTCCGGATTGTTTAAGACGCGATTTGGACCGGGTACGGAACGACGTTTCGTGACGAATTACCTCAGACGTACAAAAGACAAAGATGGTTCACCTTGAATAACGAATAAAGCAGAAAATAAAAGGCTCGGTATTTCAGCCCTTATTTACATCTCTGTACGCAGCCAGGTGTTAAAAAATGAATCGCGTATCATCGTCGACGAAAATAAATACCCTGCAACCCCCAGGGGGTTGGTTTCACCGACAGCTGTTGAACCAGCGATAGTCTATCGTTTGGTTGATACCGCGAAATTTTCTGGCGAAAAAGAACCGGCCGAATTAGCACTGGATTAAGCGAGTAGCTTGGCTCTACGTGTATAAATGGTAATTAAAACACCTGGTTCTTTCCGCTCGAGGCAGTAGTGGAAGCTGTCGCTAATTCCTCTTTCCCTCGGTGGAACTACTTTGCATATAATTTTAATCTACGCTGGATTCTATGCGTGCAGAAATTTGCGGAATCCTAATTTTCGATCTCGACTAATTTATCATTTCTGCCAAAAAAAAAAGAAAAAATTCTCCCCGTTTTCTTTTCCCTTCTTTTTGCCTTTTCTCTCGTTTCATTTTTTCCAGCTTCCATCCAGATTCGGAATTCAACAATTTTGATCGTTTTTATTCAGACGCGCCGTTTATCCACGTGAAAACATATTTTTACGCGTTTTAACGCCTTTCACGACGACACATATTCTACGGGCAAGAATAGACCGGAGGTTTTCACCCTCTCTGCCACAGCGAATAACTCGCTATCGCTAGTCCACACTTATGTATTTATGTACCCACTACACATACGTATACGTATACACAGCTTTGCGTCAGCGTTTGCACGGGGTAAACTAGCGTATATAGAAATATATCAGAGGTGTTTCCTTAAAGATCATTTCACCGAAAGATTTATATAGAAACGAGAGAGAGAGAGAGAGAGAGAGAGAGAGAAATTCGATTATTATTTTGATCGTAATATTTTGGGATTCGATTCTTTTTTTTTTAATCAAATTCAACACGCCTGTTTTCCGGTGTATATTCTATTCAAAACTGTACAGGGGTGGATAACCGAATGAATAATATTTATGAAGCTCGGATATTTGTTTAAAATAAAAATAAAAAATTTGAAATAAAAAAAAAATCAAAATCAAAAAGTCTGTATTTCGGACATTGTCCGACAACTATATATACATGTATACATACATGCATGCATGTAGGCGGTTTGAATATTCGAGTGAAATTTCTATCCGCGAAACGGTAAACGTACTAGTATATTGAACACACGTGTATATACAATTATATATATATTTAAACGATGGTGCATTCCTTGGATAAAAACCGAATTTACTAAACAGACTTTTCAGCGATAATTTTGGTCGGGCGCCAGACGCGACTGCGTCAATCACAGATAGCCAAGATAATTCGAATAAAGCGGTACAGAAATATTTAGCGGAACGACAGCCTTAAAGCCCACGGTTAGCTCAGACGCACGAAGATAATAGTAGAATGGGTAGGGTCGCCTTAACTAATTATTAAAACAAAGTTTCATACACCAGATAAATCCTTCGAGGAATCAGTAATTCCGTATATCGTAGCCGAGCGATACCCAATAATTCGGCGGTAACAAATGATTACAACTTCGATAATAACGTAATATGTTCGGAATAATGTAATAGAAATAATACGATAGAAATGACGTGGTAAGGTATCAGATAATGAGCACAAGCGAGAATCGGAAAAGATAGATCTATACTAGAATAAGGAAGAGAAAATGGCTCCAGCCAGTCGCGAAATCCTCTTGCTGATTTTCCTCACAGAAAATTTACTAATCACGTGGCCCGTAGGCTGCACGCTACACGAAAGATACATACGTTACGATGAAGCGGAAAATTCAGCGAGACCTCGTCGCTTTACAAACAGATAGAGCATGGAGAGCTTACCTTATGCAGAGATGATTCGCCGCGCACTCACAACTTTCACACTTTCAGCGGGAATATCACAATACCGATCACAATGAACTTAACAAACGCGAGAATAACGGCGAAGAATTTGGAAACTTAACAGCGATAAACTCAACAAAGCGATAACTGGTTGTTCAATTCAACTAGCGAGACTATAACGCGTCTTGTTCGATCGGGTGACAATTGAACGCAGAAGTGAGTTCCGCCAGGATTTCGGTGATCTCCTCGCTGCTCCTTACGCCTAGGGGGTGGGGAACCTATGAGGTACATCTCATTAGTTGATTGGTTCCCTTAGCCGACGACTTCGCGTAAACTGCCCGTCAGCCGTTGTCTACGAAGCGTCATCTTGTTGCGGGCCATCAGGCGTAGGGCTCCGCGCTTCTTTTAGCGATAACTCAGCCGCCGTTCCTCGAAGCTAGGATTGCAGCCTCCTTATACCTATGTATTTTATAAACCGTTTCAGGTGAAGTTGCAGAGAAGATAATTATTCGCGTGTTGTTATTTTTTTATTTTTTATTCTATTTCCGAGGGAATGGACCAAAATTTTGCCGTTCGCTCGACCAATGTCGGTTATATTGTTTAACATATGAACTGGTCCGTATATCACGCGTAATATCGACGCCGGTGTGGCACGTCGCGGGCGTCGCGACGCCTCGAGCTTGTATTTTCGTGAAATATATATGATATTATAAATGTGTGGTATTATTTCCTTTCGTATTTCGACGAATTTTGTATTTTCATACAATTTTTTTAATCCAACCGAAGTACCCGAAACTCGAGAAAAAAATACGAGTGCGTCGAAAATGGTAAAATAACACACGTAACACAATGCCGATCAAACTCGGTATCCTCTTCATTTTTCGTTACCTCCTTTCACAGTTCAGTATAGTAACACCGCGGACACGTTATTCACACTCAATGCACACGAATTTAAGGGTTGCGCCAATTTTTCTATTCCCTTTTTCTCCCACAGAGAGAAGAGAAAAAAAAAAAAAACAAAAGAGGGAAAAGAAGTTACGTTAATTTAAAATGAAACACGTATAGCTTCTGTATTCGGTATACCATTTCCTGAACAGATACAGAAACGTAGAGGCATCAGGGAGGGGTAGTTTCCTCGGGGAATCAACGACTGCAACTCACTCCCATATACGAAGTCCATCTCGGCTATCCCCCTCGTGTCACACGGTCAAAGTCGAGGGGTGGAAACTTTTACTTCCCTTGAAATGAATTTTACAACATTTCCCACCGAACTACGTTATAGGTTTATGGTGTAGTTCGAGGTCCTGTTTTTCGTCGGAAATACGATATTTTATCATAAATATTCCATAAAACATTGTGGAAAATATTTCTGTTCGACGAATGTCATTTATCTGTAAAAGAAACCGAATATAAGGGGAGAAAAGTCTCGGGAATGAATTATGAAAGAAATCACACGTGCGTTCACCTATTCGGAAAATATCCACCCACGTATAGATATGGGGGTTGCCAAATCGATGTGTTAAACGGGTTTAACGGGCCAGGAATAATTAGACTCTTGGCAAAACGCCGAGATGTGGTAGTGGAGGAGAGAACAACGCGTTTCTACGTTCGGCTAACCGTGTAGCAGCGTTGGGTGGATGTAGATGTAAAGGGATGCCGAGGAGCAGCTACTGTGCGAAAGAGGGTTCGGCGTCTGCGTTCTCACTGCGGTAATTATTATAAGCGACACTACGCGACGAAACGTTAAGTGTAATGTGTATACGTATATGTATACGGGGCAGTATAATAGATGCAAGAAGACGGAGAGAAGTAGAGAAATAGAGAAATAGAGTAATAGAGAAATAGAAAGAGAGAGAGAGAGAGGGAAATGGCTTTGGTAATACATCCGCGTGTGCGTGTGTATCCGTGTATTGTATAAAGGCGAGAGAACAACCCCGAGTTTAGAGCCTTTCGTTACACAGTTAAAACCGTTAAAACCAAAAGCACTTGAATCTGGAGCACCACTCCAGCTTTGACTGTGTATTAATGTACTCGAGCTTCTCGTTAAACCGGAATTTCTTCGTCTTCTTATTCTCGTTCTTAGTCTCATTATTCTCGTTTTATTTTTCTCCTTTTTTTTGTATTTTTTTCCACCACTCCCCTTTCCTTCGAATCAGGTAAAAATGAAGATTACGCGATGTAACGGGGGAAGTCGCGAATTCGGGGCAATCGTTCAAATGGCAAGAAATTATTTCGCCTTCTTCTCGTTCTTCGCGTCGATGTGACGTGGAAATGTAACGTACACACATACGTCGTCGAAATATGGAAGTATAACGAGTTTGGTATCGGGGGGAGCAATGATACCGTGCGATATACGCGAAAATGTACAAAACGAACAATCGGGAGTTATACCTGGTCGGTGCGGCATATACACGCAATTTGGGAAAAAGGCGAGATAGCGAGGCAACCGAGCGAAGCTAGGTAGATTGCGAAGTTAAAATTGCGGTGTAAAAATTAATCAATTTTTATCCCGACTAGGATATGGTCGAATATGCGAATATCTCTCTCTTTCTCTCTCTCGCCACGCTGTACCTCGATGAAGTAAAATTTGCATTCAAACCCCGGTCTATAGACACCGCGACTACACCCCCGATTCAATGCCAGCTTGATAAACCCCCCGTTGAAATATTTAAGTCCCAATCACTTTGCGGGTATTGGCTACCGGTCGCGAATTAAACGGGACCTTTTTTCCGTCTACTTTTCATCGCCTCGGACTAAAACCGCTCCGAGTCGAAGACGGGAGTCGAATTCCGTTTCTCGTGGAAACGGATGAAACATATTTTTCAAATCGCTAAAACCGCAAAGAAAAAAAAAAGAAAGAAATGAAAATGGTAGACAAAAAAAAAGAGAAAAAAAACAGACGTATTGTAGTACAAGGAGTGAAACGAGGGTAATTGCGGGGTGCGTAAATTCGGGGTGAAACTACTACTCGCCGTCCGAGTCTGTGTGGGAACGAGAGTATAGTAGACCTTGGAATCCAAAGTCTGAAACTCGGGGGTAAAGTTTGGCAGTAATTCATAGCCGGCGGGGTAGGGGGCGTCGGCGTCGTGTCCCTCTAAACTCAGAGGTTGAGGGGTAGAGAGTGGTAGGCGTCAGTCGTACGGGTAGAGGGTTCTTCCTATACCTACCGAGCTTTTTGCTGATGGTAGATGTGTACGCGGTAGGGGTAGGTTCTCCGAGGTGGTTGCGGGGACCGCAAATGGGGCTAGGGTTCTGATTTAACGATTCAAGTAAACCTGCAGGTACAAAATAAACGTGGAAATACATCAAGGCGACGAATATATTTCCACGCTTTAAAGGTAAATGGTTTTCTTTTTTTTTCGCACCCTCAAAAACCGTTTCTTTCATTTCAGAAGAATTATGTAATCAGTTAATTCCGCCTTAATCGCTTGTTGAATGTATCGATGTGATACGATATCGCGTCGGAGACTCGGGGCGGGGAAAAGTTTCTTTATCAAAAATTCATTTTTCGTAATCGGATTTTACCGCGGAGGAAAAAGTTCTGATGAATAAAATTACGGGGAGACTTTCTTTCGAGAGTTAACGGCGTATTACGGACTCTGAGAGTAACGGGGAGAAAACTATACCGATTATAATCCCTACACGGAATTTAGATAAATCTAGGGGCTGCTTATTGCACCCCTGAAAATATTTTTGGTTATACTTATTAGCCCCGTTTGCCTACGACAATCCCCGGCTACACCAGATTTATTTACAAGGGCGATACGGGGTTGCGACCTTCGTCACACTCCACGTTATAACTCGCCCTCACCTATGACACAATAATTCTCCACGAAACCACCCCTTATTTATGGCCAATCTAGACGAGACGACGCCCTGCTCTATTTACGGGTTTCAGAGCATTCCGCGTGCTTATATACGCGGTGTATCTCGCTGGGAAGGGGTGCAAAAAATTATCGGTAAAAACGGAAAAAACCCCCCGAGCTTTGACTCCGGCTCTGACATGAATTTGATTCAAAGAGTATCTCCCACCCCCTGGAACTCGCGAAATGATTATTTTTTTTCGTTATCATCCCGAATCCGCAATCGCGTTTGTACGCTCGGTTTTTTATCAAAGAAACTTTCGGAAATGTGGATTCACCCCGACGTGTACCGATACAGTTACCCTCGTTGCGGTAGACACCCGGTCTGTGTTGAATTCGTTAAATATACACGAGCCTCGGATCCTACGAACTCAAAGGTCTAGGCCTCCCCCCGGTGCTAAGGGTTTGTTTGAAGCGGAATGGAATCCCGAACGGTATGCTAGCTGCGGTCGAAAGATACGTTCTCTGAAGTGGAACGCAGCCCCGAAACGCAGGGGTGGCTCACGCTCGTCATCTCCGAGCCAGAGTCGCTCTTCAACGCGTCTCAGAAATCCGAAAAAAAAGATCCCGAAGATTTTCACGCCGAAATTATTCTGCTTTCAGGTCGCTTGGCTGAGGGTGGACACCCAGACTATTCTCACCATAACGAACCACGTGATAACCAAGAACTACAGGATAGCGATAACCGTGAACGACCACAGAACCTGGCGTCTTCACATCCGAGATGTCCGCGAATCTGACCGGGGCTTTTACATGTGTCAGATAAACACGGACCCCATGAAATACCAGACAGGGTTTTTGGACATAGTCGGTGAGCCCGAATCAAGCATGTAAATTAATTAAGGCTCTCGCCCCTCTCCGTGGGGTGCGGGTCCGCGACTGCACTGGAAGTTTAATCAAATACGTCAAACGACGTCAACGTTAAACCGCGTCGGAGTCGTACCACGAAATTTGGATTTTGCCCGACCGCTTTTACGCTTTGTGATTCGCGAGCTATAGATTCGCGATGCATAATGCTCGCTCTGACCCTCCGATCAAGTTTATGTACTGGAAAACTATTATGCTTTGTTTTTGGCCTTCGGCATACTCGATATATTTGCAGTACCACCCGACATCGAGGATTACCCGACGAGCACCGACATGGTCGTCAGAGAGGGAAGCAATGTCACACTCCGATGTTCCGCTACCGGTTCCCCAAAGCCCAGCATCAATTGGAGGCGAGAGGACGGTCAATTGATTCAACTCATGGGCCAGGAAAAAGAAGGTGAATAAATCGGGTGTATTTCCCTACTTTCCCCGGAAGGAAGAAAAAGGGAAAGAAAAAATGGAGAAAAGACGAAAAAAATTTCCACCCTTGTTTCCTTAGTTTTCCTTTTCTTTTTTTTTTTTTTTTTTTTCGCAGTTCTGAATGAAGCTTCTCGGTGTTACGTCTGCGGCAATGATTTCTTATTGTTTAGGGGTAAAGGGACGAAAATAATTCGCGATACTGTCTTCTGCTTCTCCTCCTCGTTTTCGTTTTTAGCCAAAGCTACGAGAGCGCGAGAGACATTTTCTCCGGCATTATTTACGATGGAATATGGAACAATGCCTCGAGTTCGGGGGCTGTTGTCGGTTATGTCGAGCCAATCGACGTCTAAGGGTGGAAAGAGGAAGAATCCCCCCCCCGATCGCTCGAGGTGAAAAGTGAAAGAAACTTGTACGAAAAAAAAGACATGCTCTCTTCGTTCATATCGCGTGTTCATTTAAAATATCGGAAAAATGTTCGAGGGGATGCTTTTTTTTTGTGAAGAAGAAAAAGGGAAATTTTCGGGAAAATTCACTTTCGGAGCTCGTCCTGACCGTGATTTTAATAAAAAATTGACAAACTAGCGAATAATTATTAAATCGCACCCCTATTCGCGTCTGGTGAGCGGCGAAATACCCTAGAATACACAATTCTGATTCTGAACTATATAATTCAACGAATTCGACACGCTCGACCTAAAAGGTAAGACCCGTGGAGTAGGTGGTGTACAGGGCAGAAGCAGCCCTTGCCCTCGTCCAAAGCTCGAGCCTGACGAGTGGGTAGAGCACGCCGAGACCCGTAAGGGCGTCTAGTGGCGTCTGGTGGCTACAAAGGGACCGCTTCTACATACCCAGCCATCGCAAATGACGTGGCACTCCGGCTTTGGTGTATATAAAGCCTCACAGGGTGTGTGTGCGAGTAAACTATCGTCGTGGCTTTTTTTTAAGAATAAGAAGAGAAAAAAAAACCACCAGAATCTAAAATTTTGGCAAATTCAGCGGACAGATCTTGAGAAGAGATCTTTCGATGACCATTTTCATTTTTTTTGGTTTTGTTTTTTTGTTAATGCTTTTTATCAAAGTTTCAAAGTTACGTCCGAGCCGGGGGGAAACATTTTCATAATTTAATCCACGATCTGGGTCACAGTTACTTCTTTTCTACGTGGTAGTATTAACGTGGGGTAGTACATACCTACGTCTACGCTGTACACCCCTCTTGTCCTAGGATACGTATACTAGATGGTGGAGAGTTTCAGGACAACGACGTCGTTCCTAGACGAAGCGACGCGACGCGACGCGACGCTGCAACTCGCGTTGTATGTATATATGTAATATATATGTACTCGTACATAGGCATGTGTAGGTATAGTTGTGTATATACACGTATATAGACAGACGTTTCGTTTTACGGCAGAACTCCGACGCTCAAAACTTATTAACAATTTTACGACTCTTCCCCCCGGTTACTGGGACACGTATAACAACCCTTTCCACGCAGCTCGATATAACTTAACTTCGTTCCTCTTTAGTCCGGCTATAAGTTTCTCAGCTGTCATCGATGGACGATTATTTTCATTTTTGTTTCCTATTTATATAAAATCCCTATTTGTTGAGCTGAAAAAATCGCTGCTTTGAACAAACTCGTTTCCAGGATCCCGTGGTATCCAGAAAAATGATCGAAACGAAGCTGGAAAGAGGCTCTCCGAGAAACTCGACGAATCATCCCAAAAACGACGAGAAAAAGAATTCGACCTTCGATCCAAAAACGATTTTTGCAAATTCGCGAATTCAAATTCGCGGAATGATCCGAGAAACGGGTCGATAAAAAAAGAAATCAGAAATTTACAGGACCTCGCTACAACGGGAGTGAAAAATTGTCCCTGATCACCCCTTTTTTTCTTTCCTCCTTTTTTTCTCGATTTCGCAAACACGAGCGGATGAAATAATAATCAAGACAAATTTCGCCCCTAATAAAATGATTTTTAATACCTCCAGGATTCCGCCTTATCTTTTGGCAGGACGAGTCGCCACGTCGAGAGTAAATCGATTCGCTTAGTATGCTCCTTGCGGTTGCTCGAGTTTTTCGATGCTCGACTTCAGCGCAGCGCCGTCATCTCCTCTTTCTCATCCTCATCCTCCCCCTCCGCCTCTTATCTCTTAGCTCTTAGCTCCTCGCTCTCCGCTCTTAGGTTCTCCGCTCTCTTTTCTCTCCTCAAAGCATCTCTTCCCTACAGACTTGTTGCTTCCGCTACCCAGCAATCACGGGCCTAACCCGGACTGTGTATCTTTTCCCAAAGGTTCGCACTCCGGGTGTCGCTGCAACCCCTACGACGAACGAGCTTCGAAACTCGCAATTTCGACTCGCTGACAGCGACGCGAATTCTCTTTCTCGTCATTTTCGTCGTCGGAGTTATTTTCCGAATTTTCCGAAGGCTTGAAATTCCCTCGGTTTGACCCAGGCCGAGTTGTTAATGATTTTACTTTTTTGCCTCTCCCTCTCGTGGTCCTTTTTCTCCTTATTCCCAAAAACGAGTTCTCTCAGTTCCAGACACCGTCGTTTAGAATTCGTTTATCGTCGTACCGAAACCTTCGTCAAGTTCTAATTTACTCAGTGTTTTCGAACGCGTTTTTTCCAGACTTTTTCATACGTCTCTCCGTTTTCTTTTCTCTCTTTTTCTTTCACCTCAACTTTTCCCTCTCCTCCCCTATGTTCCCAGACCTCCTCGAGTAGTGCGAAATAAAATTTGACCGGGGATATTTAATTCGCGAATAAATTACCGCGACGTATAGATTTCCGAATTCGCGAATTTATAAATCATCATTTCTCAATCGTTCATGCAAACTCACCCGCTACTTAAAACTTTCCTTTTTTATTGGCAATTAGCTAAAAGCAGACCTAAAACCTTTGACCCTTTGACTGGCAGTCTCCTCCTGGCCAGGCGGTTTACCGAGGTCACTACCTAAATGCCCGGATTCCGAACGGGCCACATTGCAATAACCAAAATTACCTCAACCCTCTCGTATACCTAGGTATATATTATATACCTACCCACCGAATATATACAGCCAGTTGGTCAAAGCACGAAAAGCCGGAAATCCGTCCGAGTAAAGTGTACAAATTCTCCCTTCCCCGGATTCATTCCTATACATATATACATACAGGGAAGAAATTTTCTTAAGAATTGTATTAATTTTCATGATTCAACCCTTCACCCCATAAATATATATATAAATATTATAATTAGGCAATTAATTAGTCGCTGTTTCGCGGATCGGGTGCGGTTTGGGGGTTGCGCGAGAGTTTTGGGGGAAAAAATTTGCTCCCGGGGTACCCGGGTTATTGTTCAAATTATTCTGATCTTCTCACCCCGGTGAGATATCCCCATAGTACCTGCCCACCCACCCCTGCACAGGACTAAAGTGAGAGTTCATATTTTATTCATTAAAAAGTTTTACGCATTGTCCGAGCTTTCGGGGCGGTATAGACGGGGGTGCGTATGTATATATATATTCGTTTTATCATCGCCGAGACTTTAACGAAGAATATCCTAAACCCCGTTCTCAAATCCCATCAACACTTTCGCCATCGTATTATTCATAGCCGAGAAAATTCATCTGAAGATTTCTAGCCCAGTCGAGACAACAAGCTACCCCCTTATTTTTTTTTGTTATTTCTATTGCAAATGAAATTTGATAAAAAAAGAAAAGAAAAGAAAAAAAAAATTGAATAAGTGAGAAGAAAGGTATAAACTAAGGGAGGTAAAAAAGCGTGCGAACATCGTCACGCTGTGTCACGTTCGCTAACTACCACATGATACTAGCCGGCTACCACGTCCTAGTCAATTATCACGGGTGTGATAAGCTGGCATAGGATCAGATACGATTAGAACGGGTCTGGTGATTAATTGCAATAATTATGTGGGCACGCGATGACCCCGGCCACCCTTTGCCCCGGATATGATGCCGTACTGCCAGGTAATAAGCAACGTGCGTGACGGCGATTTTAGGATAAGGCGCGTATATACATATCTACCCTTTCTTCGAGTCAGGATTCGCGACTCGGTGACATCCCTGATATACGTATCATGCCTCTCTCATATATTCGCGAAGGCATGGACCGTCGAGCTTCGGAAATTTATTTCCACACTCTCCCTATGAGCTCCGAAATAGTTTTTTTTTTGTTTTCAAATAATTATCGTAGGGTACGATTTTTGGATTTCTTTTATGCATCAAAAATGAATAAATAAGTGAAAGGGTCCCTCGGAAGAGATACAGAAAAATTTCGAAATCTCTTCATCGACTACCTATATTTTTTCACAATTTTTTCACAATCGTTGGATATGTAAGATCGATTTTATTTGTTACAGTTTTGTACGTCGAAGGACCTGTGTACAATATAACGAGGGTGAACCGTCTTCACATGGGTGCGTATCTCTGCATAGCGTCAAACGGTGTTCCACCGTCAGTGAGCAAGAGGATTTCGCTGATAGTCCATTGTGAGAATAAGATATAAATAGATATTTCCATTTCCATTTTTTCTCCTTTTTTTTCTCTTACTTTTCTTCTGTCTTCGACATGTGTATATAAAAACCAATAATTCGTAAAATCGATGTGCGTGTAGCCCCTTGATTAATATTCGTTCGATTTTCAGTCCCGCCGATGATATCCGTCCCGAATCAACTCGTCGGTGCTCGTCAGGGCCAGCAGATGACTTTAGAATGCACCTCGGAGGCTTATCCGAAGTCTATAAACTACTGGACGAGGGAAATGGGCGAAATAATAACCAAAGGTTGGTTCGTAGTGAAAAAAATTCAATTTCCTACCTCCGTTGCCCCGAATGAATGACACAGATCGATCTCTAACGATATGAGGGAATTTCGTATACGGAAATAGAATTAAGGGATGAATTTCGTTCGGTTAGGTGAAACGCGAGGTCCTCTTTTTTCCTCCACTTCTCAGCCTCTTGTTCCTTCTTCTCCTTCTTTTCCTCCTCTATCTGCAAAACGAAGTTTAGCCTAATTCCCGCGGCCTTAGCTGGCCTACGGATGACCGTTAGTGGCCGTAACTGGTCAGACGAAAAGGGAACTTTGACGTGAGTTCAAGCTCGCACTGTTTCTACTTGGATAATTAGAATCCTTCGGGCAAAAGCCCAGATAGCGGGCTTGCGGAATAATTAGCCCTGGTTCGCGGCCACGCTAATCCTCGCTTCTACTTACGTGTATACCTACCCGCCTACCCCACGCGTCGAAAAA
This sequence comes from Tenthredo distinguenda, assembly GCA_947538915.1. Lineage (NCBI taxonomy): Eukaryota > Metazoa > Arthropoda > Insecta > Hymenoptera > Tenthredinidae > Tenthredo > Tenthredo distinguenda. Next base: position 2,240,821 of record OX384533.1, read on the forward strand.
ACGAGCCACCCCGTTCCCTGGCTCGGTAGGATTCACCGAAAAAATGAAAAAATTTTATAAGAGGAAGGGAAAAATTTCCCTCGGCGAATTCTCACCCATTTTCTCAGACTTAAGATCGGAATTCGTCAAGCTTCCGCCACCTTTCACCCCTTTTTATCCCCCGGATTTAAAATCCTGTAAACTTCAGATTTCTTTGTTACTTTTGTTCGACAGAGTTTCCATCTTTTTATCCAGAAACTTGGATTTCGGATACCAGAGATTAGTCGAAGCTACGAAAATTCGGCATTGGGAAAAATTAGGGAAAAATCGACACCCCTAACTCGCGGAGGGAGGCGCAATTGACTCGTCCGTCACTCTCGCGCGTTTAGAATGCCGGTCGACACGCACCGCTGCAGGGTAGCAGCCGGGACGAAGAACAGGGTGGAAATAAAATTCCGGAACATGCCAGATTCTGGGTATAAGAAGTCCCGCGAACCAACCCCCTTTAAACCGGGGCCAATTACACCGACGACGTCGCGTGATTAGCGCTAGGCGTACGGATGTAATTAGAACCGGGCCAAGCGACGCGTTTCCTTCTACCCCTCAACCTATACAGGGGTAGTCTACACGTAGGGTAGGTAGGAATAATATATACAGGGTGTATATACAGAGGGTACACCTTCATACATACGTACCAACGTACAAATTAGAAAAATCAGGTTTACTACATGCCAGAGGGTTGCATGCGGCCAAATGAGGCTCTCGGAGGCGATAAAATCTTCTGGACTTCCTTGCGATTGTTATATGACCTCTCTCTTTCTCCCCCGGACCGTAGTACGGCTAGCCATGGAACAAGAGCCGGAAGTGACCCTGGGCATAGGAAGTTGAATTAGGCACGTGATCCGAGGCGATAAAACGGAAAGGACATCTGTTTTCCGTTTTGTTTTACCCTGTTTTTAGTTTTTTCTTTTCATTTTGCGAATTTCAACACCTCCGCTCTGATACGATCTGAAGATTTTTTCTCCGATATTTCCGCAAGGGGTAAATTTTCCCCTAAAAGGGGCGAAGACTTGCGAAAAACTAGGAAAAAAAATTGGAAAACGAGAAAACGAAGAATCGGGGAAATTTCAAACCCATCGAAATTCATTTCGTGCGCGAAAAGCTTCGTCAGGAATCCGGATTCGTCTAATACAACCCCTTCCAACCCCGTCGACGTGCTCCGCTGTTATATTATTATCGGTATTCGACCGATATAACAACCGACAGACTCGAGCCTATGCTCTGCTACGCTATGCTACGCTGTGCTTTGGCATGAGCGATAAGGGTGCTTGTATCTCATACACCCATGGCTCGAAGGGGTAGTAGTGGTGGTATACCATACCTTGTATATCTAGCCGTAAATACGTCACAAAGCGTCTATAGATCTTGTTCGTTCACCCTACCCCGATAACGAGACGATGGCGTGCGACCCACCCGAAGCGAAAAAGAGAAAAGCCGTATTACCGAAGGGATGATTTTTTTCCGAGTAATGTTCGGACATTTTTTCGTTCGTTTTTTTTTCCGTTTTCTATATATTCACCAATTTTTTTCTTTTTTCTGGTTTTCTTCGAATTTTTTTTTCCTTTCCCAAATATCCGTCAGGGTCAGGGGTGCGGGAGCTTATAATTCCGTCTCGTTCACGGAGAAAAAAAACCTTCGCATCATGCGCTCACGTGCTCCCGGACAAAACATCTGCCCTGGCGCCAGGGTGGAAGTTTTCGAACGGAATTCAGAAGTTTTCGGATGGTGAAAATCCACCGCCTACCCCTCACGCCGTAACCAACCCCCGTGAAAATCCAACCCCTTTAAATTCAGACGGTGGAATTCGGGAGGAATTCTCATTCACACAGCTAAATCCGAGACGGTTTTGCGGTGAGGGTCTATAGAGATATACCCGCGGAGCTGTCTTACGGAATTACTAACGGGCCAATGGCTACCCACAATAAATGTAACGCGGACCGTAAAGAAGATCTCCACGTTTTAGATTTCAGAATCTAAAGGTCACGGCTGGTCTGATTTTGGGGAATTGAATTTTTTTTTTAACGAATCAAATGAATGGAAAATTCTCTGATCTCGAAGTCACCTCGGAAAAAAAAAATAAAAAAAACCAATAATTCCGCAAATCGAACGTTTTTACAAATTATAAGGGTTCAGAGTAACCGGAGTAAGTTATATACATGTATTGACTCTGTGAAAATAATTTTTCCGGGGGACGATTTTCCCGGGAAATGTTTATGCTCCCTGTAAAAGAAAACAGCGATTTTGAGAATTTCTTTACATACGTATATTTTTTTTTCTCTCACCCCCGTGCGTCGCGAAACCTAGCTCGCCGCGGGTGACACAAATCGAAACAAAAAAATCATTAGATACTACGTTAAACGCGGACGATTTATCGAGCTACCCTTCGCGAAATGAGGTCTCGCGTTTATCCTTTCGCTAGGATTTCTTCGTGGCGTTCATACTCCAACGTATATACATACATGCATATATTATATACATATACAATATATCACAACTACAGATAAGGAAATAGCCCTGCTTGGTACAATTATTATTATTGTTATTATTGTTATTATTGTTATTATTGTTACTCCATTGAAAATTATTATTCACCTCGTTGCATGATTCGCTATAGTATCTCTCATCCGCATCGCGTACCTTATACCTCTACTGCGAGTCATTGTACTTTACAAGATAATTAAGTAATCTCGATTCAATATTTCAACCTCGGGTAATACAAAGAACGCCTGGATCATTATTATGAAAATATATATATATATATATATATACATATGTACGGAGTATGTACCGTGAAGAATTTATCAAAGATTTTTTAATACCATGTTTCTCTGCTAATTAGCCAGGCGAAATTATACAGTACTGTAATAGAAAATATTTTAGGGGTGTCCTGTCGCCTCGCGGAACGAGATAACCAACTTTTATTATACTTTCATCTATTCTCGAATGGAATTGAACTAGGATACGAAATTTGCCAAAATAATTTCCAGCCATTTTTTTTTTTAGATACTTCGTAACCATTTTTTTTTTTTTTTTTCCTCAATTCGATTCTGATCGGTTTTCAATCAATCCAATCGATTCCGGTGACGGAATTCCATCCCCTCGTTACTTTTTCACGTATGAAAATTCACAATTTCGGAAACGGATTCCCAAAAATTAATAAATAAAATCAAAATTAAATAAAAAAAACCCATGTTTTTTCCACCGCGGACGGAATATTGAAACTTTTCTCTCCCGGGGCTCTTCGTCAACCTACCGCCATCTCTTAGGGGGAGTTTCAACTGCTCGGTACACATAAGGGTAGCGAAAATTTCCTCCGCACGCTGTAGGTACGGAACAAAGGCAGATTTCAACACCTCGGTCCTACATCTTTTTCATCCTCAAATCATTTTCTGATTCTGTTTTTTTAAATTTTTATCAACGAATAATTGCGAATCGAATTTGTTAATAATTACCCAATTCGATTTTCAGGGGAAAAATACGACCCCGTGCTCCTGGACAGAGAGTACAAAGTCACCATGAAATTAACCATAAGATCGGTCGGCCCCGCTGACTATGGGTCCTACAAATGTATATCGAAAAATTCGCTCGGGGATACCGATGGGAGCATAAAACTGTACGGTGAGTATCGACGATCGGAAAAATCGATGAATTTTTTATCTGAAACGATGGGAATAAATTTTGATGATTAATTCGAACGGGTTCGATGAGAAAATCTTTCTGTGAAATTCAAATCGCGATGGATTCTTTTTCAGAAATTCCTCACCCCACTACTCAGCCTCGACAACCGACTACGACCCCCATGCCGATAGTGAGCAGAGGTGAGACATATATTTCGTCGCGAATAAAATCGAAACGAATCGAGTTTTGGGGAAAATTGTGTTTTTCCTTTATTTTCTTTATTTTAACAGTGGAAAAAAAACAGAGGACCAGACAGAAGTCGCAGCTCACTGCGGGGAATTCGAGACCTAATGAGATAATGGACGAAAGTATAGACGCCTCCCAGCCAGCGGCGAACAAAGACAGGGGTGAGAAAGACTGGAAACGTTTTTGAGACGTTTTTTCCTTTTTTTGAAGAAGAAGAAGAAGAAGAAATCAAATGACTCCGATTTAATTTTACAGATATCCGTCTTCGGGACCGTCACGAAGACGGGGGTGGAGATGAGGGTGCGAGGGGTGGACCTCGGGGCGATAATACTGCCCAGTCAATGTCGTCGAGAAGCACGATTTTGGCATCCTTTCAAAGTCTCCAAGCCGTCGCCTGGGCTATTCTGTTATCGGTGATGACGTAGTCGGTTCAAAATGTCAAAAAAAAAACCAAAACGAAAAGTAAAAAAACGAAGAATCGGAGGGAGGAAAAAAAAGCAAAAAAAAAACATTCGACCAAATTTTTCTCGGCGTAGGTTTGATAAGGAGAAGCGAAATTATAATTAGAGGAGAAACGTTTAAATGTGTTTAATTATTTTTCTTTTTTTTTTGTCGAACAAATAAACGAAAACAAAAAGAAGAAAAAGAAGTAGAAAAAGAAAAAAGACGTAAAAGTATATATAGTATGTATACACAAGCAAAATAAGGGAGGAGAAACGTTTGAAATTTATTCGGTATCGTTTGATGATAAAACTGTCGATTTTTTTCTCTTTTTCTTTTTCTTTTTTTCTTTTTTCTTCTTTCTTTTTCTCCATTTCCTCCCTTCCTTAATCCTCGGACGTATTAATTATCCCCATTGCTAATTATTGTTAGCTCAGTAACGTATATTAATCCAGCGAGATATTAAGATCTTGATAATTAAGAGAGCGTTCAGCCTTCCCTTTGAGATGAAATTGTTTTTTTTTTTTTTTTTTTTCTCTCTTTATCGAATAAGGAGGAAAAAAAAGGATCATGCGAAGACACACACGCGCGCGTACACGCGTAATTATATCGTATAATATATCGAGACGCGTTAGCCGTTCGTTAATCTCTCTTTGTACTTTAATACAATATATATAGACATATCGATTGTCAACGCGACATAAAGTACATAAAGGGTACGTTCCCCTTAACCACACCCCACCACAACCCCCCGAGACCACGACAGTTAGAAATTAATTCGACGAAAGATTAATAGCGGTAGAAACAAGAACAACAAAAAAAAAAAGAAAAAGGAAACGGAGAAAAGAGACGAAACGAAAAAAAAAAAACGGAGAAAATAGGGAAGAAAAAAAGATACAGAAAAAAGTTGAAGAAAGAAAGAACGGAGAAAGAGAAAAGAATGAGAAAAGAAAAGGAAGCCCTCCCCCTCTATAAATATCAAAATTTCCTCGGCTCTACGATTTATTTTGCGAAAATTTACCATCAAGACTCGTGCGATCGTTCGATTTTTAATTTAAAAACGAAAATCTCAACATTTACAAATCGAATTTCGAATCGATCGATAATAATAAAGTCCAAAAACCGAGTGGAAAAAACATGTATATTCCAGTGTCCAATATGCATATAATCTCGTTGTATGAAAAAGAAATTTCGATTTTTATTTTTTATTTATTTTTTCTTCTTCTCAACGTTAACAAAATTGAACGGTAGTAAATATTTGCCTCTGATTGTGAATAAACGATACAAACAGTTTGTAAATTGATTATTCAATTGTAATAGAAATATGAATTGATTTCCTTCTCTTTTATGTATATGTAAATAAATATTATCGATATTAAGATACAATAATAATAATAATAATAATAATAATAATAATTAATACGTATGATCTGCGAATCGAAGTATGAATATATACAGGGTGATTCACTGCTACCGGGCCATTTTAGATAGGCGGATTACTCAGAAAATTCTAAGACTAAAAGTCCTTTACCAAAAATTCGATAGACCTCCAGTTCCCGAGCTACGGAGGATCTAGGATAACCAATTACAGAGCTTATACGTGACTCGGACAGGGGCGTCTAGATATCTTAAATTAATAAAATGTAATTTTTATTTCGTCATAAGTAATTTCAGCATCACTTGTAACTGAAACTGGGACTGCTGCTGGCGTTGGTTTCGACGTCCAGGTCGTCCAGGTTATCCTCCTCGTGATCCAGGTCGTCCGCTTCGTAGTTTTTGTGGTCCAGGTCGTTCGCAACGTGGTTTCCAGCGTCCAGGTTGTGCGCATTGTAGTTTTCGTAGTCCAGGTCATACGCCTCGTAATTTTCGTCTTGCAGGTCGTACAGCTCGTACTTTGTGTCGCCAAGGTCGTTCGCTTCATAGTCTTCGTTATCCAGGTCCTGCGCTTCGTAGCTTTCGTTGTCCAAGTCGTGCGCTTCGTAGTCTTCTTTGTCCAGGTCCTGTGCTTCGTGGTTTTCGTTGTCCAGGTCGTAAAGTACGAGCTGTACAACCTGCAAGACGAAAATTACGAAGCGTATGACCTGGACGACGCAAACTGTGAGGCGTACGACCTAGACTACGAAAACTACGATGCGCACAACCTGGACGCTGGAAGCCACGTCGCGAACGACCTGGACTGCGAAAACTACGAAGCGGATGACATGTGCAACTAAACTATGTAGCACACGACGTAGAAGACGCGAACCACGAAGCGGACGACCTGGATCACGAGGAGGATACCCTGGACGACCTGGACGACCTGGACGTCGAAACCAACGCCAGCAGCAGTCCCAGTTTCAGTTACAAGTGATGCTAAAATTACTTATGACGAAATAAAAATTACATTTTAATAACTTAAGATATCTAGACGGCCCTGTCCGAGTCACGTATAAGCTCTGTAATTGGTTATCCTAGATCCTCCATAGCTCGGGAACTGGAGGTCTATCGAATTTTTGGTAAAGAACTTTTAGTCTTAGAATTTCCTGAGGAATCTGCCTATCTAAAATGGCCCGGTAGCAGTGAATCACCCTGTATATAAAAATAGGTAACGTAAGACGCTATAGCATTTTAGTTGTATAACCGTACGCCCTAAATAATAATATTATCAATAATAATAATAATAGAATGTTGTATATGTAAATATATACATGTATATTAGTACGAGACGAATAATACCTTTATGCTATATATACATATATACATATTATTATTAAAAATCGTAATCTACGTATATAATTAGATATTTAAATCGCTGTATATAATAGTGACTGCTACAGATCGCCACATGTACCTATAAAACTAAAACTAAATAATAATAATAATAAGGAATAATAATAATAAATTATACATATAGGTATATATAATGAGGATCTAGCATAATTATTGTATAAGATGTTATTCGAGGAGTATGAGATTTCGGATGAAATAATCGTATATATAGAAATCAGAGACGCGGTTGTATGTATTTAAGTTTGTAAATAGAATATAATGAGCAAAATATATTGTATAATTAAATAAACAGGTATATAAGGTAACGATGAGATACGATTTGAAAAATTATTTTCTTTCGTTTTTCCGCGTGTATAGAAAAATAATTATTATCGTATGTAAAATTGTTGTAAAACGCATCGATGTACGCCATGTTTGTGCGTGTGCGTATGTGAAATCGAGACGGGATTATTATTAATTATTAAATATTATATCGATGCGGAATTTATTCGACTGTAATATAGGTATGTATATGAATTAATAACGAAATTCAATATCTTAGCTATTATACTGTATGTAAAACGAAAGATATATAATATAATAATTCATACCTCTTACCCGTACCGATTATCCGATCGATCTCCAAAAGCCATTGGAAAATATGAGAAAATAAATTTTTTTTTCGTATATCGTAAATTTTTTTTTGTTATCTTTTTTGGCTGGTAAAAACTTCTTTCTATTTTTTTTTTTTTTTCTTCTCGACGGGGTGAAAGGATATACCAGTTAAAAAAAAAAAAATTGTGTAACTATTATGCTACGTTCGTTTTCGGCCATTCGGCCAATTTAGAAAAGTATATCGAGGCTATTTTCTGGAATCCCTCCCTCTCTCTTTTTTCTCTTTTCCCGATACTTGCGGGGAGGGGTAGAGGGCCTCAAAATCAACCCTCTTCTCAATCCGTACCCAATCACCTTCGATTTATAGTAAATTGTATCGCGAAACGTGTCGTGGTTGCGAAACGTTACTATACCTATAAAGTACGGCGTATTCTAACCGAGACTAGTTTCCTATTATACGGAATATTTTTACCAGAACTCGCGTCGTTCGGGACACACGATTTTACGAAAAATTGAAAAATTCTCCCTCTAAATAGGGGATTTTCACCAAATAACAAACCCAGCCACACTCGTCCCTCAATTATTAATCGAATCGACGGATCAGAAAATATCTACAATTATCTCCCGGATTTAAATAAAAAATTTGATATTTTTTATCAACGAATTGCCGCAATTCGACGATTCTTGAGAAAGGTGATCGCGCTTTACGGTAATCTTTGGGAAAACGTATGGCTTTCATTGAAAAGCTATTTCCGGACGGAGAAATCGACCCGTAAGGGGAGACTTTGATTTTAATTTCCAATTTCCTTTTTTTGAGCCATAGCCGCGGTACATGTTGACAAGTGACAAAGGGATTTGACTCGGTCTCAAATTTATGAAAGCCATTAATTTGGGGCTTTGTGTGCGGCAGGTATTTCCTCCTTTCGTTCGTCTCGAACGGCGGCGTTCCATTAAATTGGCAGAGCCGTCAATTCTAGATCGGCCAATTATTTCCGGCTTATTGAAGTAAATGAATTTGCGCTGTGTACACGGTCTGTTTCACCCGCGTGTTTCTGTCTCAATCAAAATCCCCCCCCGGTCAATAAATAATTCGACCTTAAATTTCCACCCCCTGTACGGAAGACTCCCGCCGGCTCCTCCGGCTCTGTGCGAGAAACTGACCAAACTGGGCAACGAACGGTCCAATTAGCTTGGAAACTGATACTTGCAAGCTGCAAGGGACTTTACGGTCTAATTTCCCGAGGATGACACCGATAAAACACAGGGCAATTTAACGGACGTAAAAAGCCTCGTTTCGGGCTCTAGCTTTATTCCTTCCTTCATCGCTTGATTTATAGTCGAATTTTATCATTCGATATTAATTTACCGAGTTATTCCGTTTACGAGATTTTCAACAACCCTCGAATCGTGACGTCGGAGAAATTCTCACCAGGCCTAAAGATTCTTGATAATTATGAGGGACAGTTTCGGTTCAGCCGGGGAGCATCGTGGATTCCATTATATATTTCTATCTCCGAATTTCATCCCTTAGAGCTTAAATGTCTATTTTATTATTTGCATATATTTAGAGAGAATAATTTTGAATTTATTACAGCACACTTCGGGCACCTAATACGTACGTACGTGTCTCCCTGATTTAATTGACCCCAATTCGCGAGACAACATGGATTCGCTTTATTCTCTCAAGGAGGAACGTCCTCCGCCGTCTGCCGTCTGGTTTCCAGAAATAATACAATAATGTATACGTACACATAAAATAATATTGCTGCTACTTTCTTCCCCTACTTTCCTTCTTGTTTCCTTTTTTACCTTTTCGCGGTCTTATTATACGACACTATATAAGAAACGCGGTGTGGGTTTCGCTCTCTCGTAAAGGTTCGCTATTGTACAACCTACTATCGGGGCGAAACTGGTAATCCGAGATTTTTTGGGGTGGAGCGGGGGTGCGTACGTCTATAAGGGGTGCTTCTATTCGACTCGGCTTTCCTTTCCTTTCCTTGAATTTCCTTTGCTTTACTTTCCTTTCCTTTTTCACGAAAGACTCCAGAGTTTAGCTTTTCGTTCGCGCGATAAAACGCGGCCAAAATTTCTGCAAGAATCGAACCGGAGCATCTGCTTTTCGACACGTGTTCAGCGCGGGCAAAAGAAATCGAAAAGATTCAAATATTTATCGGGCAGAGCTTACTTCCGAAAGGATTGACAAATTGAAAGATATGTATGGATCGAAAAGGGAAGTTAAATCTCGGTCTTTTTTATACCGCCGATAGATTACCGTAGGTTATCGAAAATTCGCTCCCCCGGGTACTCCTCGAGCTTAGATCCTGCGAAGGATCTAAAGGATTTTTGAGGCTTGATATTTTCAGATTTATCACACCCGTCTGCACGCGTGTGAATATGGGAATAAAAGGGAAGATCACCGGGAGGAGAAGAAATGGTTTTTCTCAAATTTATATATTTATTATCCAAGAAATTAATTAATCTTATCGTATTGCGATTACAGTACACCGTTTATCTTCTTCTTACTCATTCTTCTTCCTCTTCTGCGTCGTCCTCTTCTCGAATTTTTCATCCTTATTGTTTCATTTCATTTTAGTTTTCTCCCTTTTATTACTATTTACAAACTTAGCTTCTATTCAGTTATACAAATATAATATATATGTGTATCGGCATATTAATAATCGTCTTTTGCACTATGCGAATATATCCACCGCCTCGGTACAGTATAATTTTTCTTCATCGATACAAAACAGACAGAAACAGCTCTGAATTTTTATTCATTTATTCATCATTCCTTATAATATTAACGAGGGTAAAACTATAGCGGATATTGACGTACGGTAGATTTCTCTCCGTTGTTGAAATAATTCGATCGATTTTCTATTCGTCATAGTTTTTCTTTTTTTTTTCCATAGAATGCCCCGCATGTGTATACGTGTACCCAGATAACTTCGGTATTATTATTTGCCTCTCGTAATCGAGTTCATTGAAATATAAATTCGCTCTATAATTTACCGCCCGTAGATTATTCAATTCTCGAATCGGTGTCTATTTGCTTGTCTCTCAAAATCACTCGAGCAACTCGTTCGAGCAAATACCTACATTGGCCTGGCCCTGGCCCTTGGCTATGAATATGCATGGGTCAGTTATGTACATACATACGTAATATTGAATAAACGATTTTTTTTCCCCTTTTTTAGACACGGTGATATTTAGTGAGTCTAAGTAAACGATTATACACAAAACGACGATCAGAAATTCAAAAAAAAAAATGCGTCTTTTCAATTTCAGAATCGTATTCGATGTATTATAAGTGAAGCGAGCGAAAAGTTTTTTAACGAAATCGTAGGGCGTTGAAAAGGAATCGGGTATTTCAGGTAAATTCGATTATTTTTAATTAACAAACTGACGAGAATAGCCGGTCTTTACGGGGGTAAATGATTTCACTTTTAGTATTCCGTCGAAGGGATACCCTAGATTTTAGTCTGATTATAGGGAAAACGACCGTGAGGCTTCCCTCAAATTTACTGTTTAACAGAGATTTTATTCAACGTAGGTATACATACGTATACATATATACATATATATATATATATAGTTTGGTAGAATCCTTCTTCCTACGTACGGTGTTTGAAAAAATAAAAATAAAATAAGGAAATAAGGAAAAAAAAAAAAAAAAGAGGAAAAGAAGATTGCAGTTCTAGTAGCACTCGTCTTTTCAGTCAATTCAATAGCGAGAGCTGCAGAGACGTAAATAAGCAGTGAGCTGTATGCGAATTGAACTTGCAGGTACAGAGAGGTATATACATATATGTATGTATGTATGTATTCCGTTGGTATGTGTATATCGACCATTATATTGACCCGTCACATCCAACGCTCGATGCATCTGGAATTTATTCGGAAACTATTCCATCTCGCGATTCGAGATAATGCAGTGTTGTTCCGTATTGCTTCAGCGATATAGTGACGTTTTATTATACCCTCTCCATATGCATATAGATGGTAAATCGATCGGTAAGAGGTTACAGAGAAAAAGTCTCTGTAATAACGGAAGAACAGCTTCGGTCTCCTCAATTTCCACGGAACTACCCATATACGTACGAATTTCATTCAAATTTCGGTACTTCGGGATATACGGATATCCAACACAGCTGGTGAGAATAGGAATATCCTGGTGTCCGAATTGACTCTCTGATTCGATTCTTGAATTGGAGGATGAGAAAATTAAGGAAACACGTCATGCTTCGTATCGTAGCCGGTGGTTTATATTTCCTTTGAATAAAAAAAAACAAAAAACGTCGGAAATATAATCATAATAATAACGATAATACAATTTACATATAGGAATTCTTTTTTTCTTTTTTTTTTTCTTTGCTCTTTATTTTTTCTTCTTCTCTCTGTGGGGAAATATATATATAATATATATATTTTTCGGTTTACATATACACGATGTATGTACAGGATGGCCGCGAGCCACGTGATTCAATTTTGGGGGGATGATCCAGTGTCGTAGTCCAATGATTCTTAAACTAGGAAAGTCTTGTGACTCGTTTCAGCGGTTCTTTGCGCCTAAAACCAGCCAGCCCAAAGCTCGCCTCTGTGTAGTAGGCTGCCTAAATGCAGGCGCCGGCGCGATTTCTTAAATGACTCGTATCTCACAAACGCCGTAACGGAGATCGCTGCTTCGAACGGCAGGGTAACGAGCTAAATCCCCCTGATCATCCCCCAAAATTTAAACACTCGGTTCCCGGCCACCTTCTGTTTATATATTCATATATATATTATATTCGCAGCGACGCATGATACGGGGGGTAGTTATTAAGGCTGCAGTGTACGTACGCAAAAAGCGAATTTAAATTATACACAATCCTATCTGTACATTAAACGATGCTTATTAATGGGTGCTTATAGGTTCTTTTATTTATTTATTTTTTTGTTTTTTTGTTTTTTTCATTTTTCTCTATATTCTTTCTTTTACTTGTTTAATCATATATTATTATTATTATTATTATTATTACTATTTATTTATTTATAGACAAGCTCGCACTTTGTATATATATATATATGTATTTCTATATTTCTATATATATATATACATATACATATACCCGGTAAAAATTCGGACAACATTATACGACACGATCATTCACTTCATGCGGAATTAAAATATTTGTAATTTTTTTTTTCTTCTTTTTCTCATCTACGTCGATGATGATCCTCGCTTTGTGTTAAATAATTATTGAGGAAAAAATAAGAAAGCCAAAAAGTACATTAAGAAATTACGTTAAATTAATACATAAATAGATAAATAAACAAATAAATAAATAAATAGTTGCTTAATTATAATATGCGGTGTGTTTATTTTATTTTATATATAGTCTTTTTAGATCGCTATTCAGTACTTCGCGACAAAAATATACGATTCATGGATAATAGAACGCAGGTGATAATATACCTATGTATGGCGATGGATGAATCTCAAACATACTATTTTTTATAGTCACAATATGGCACATTCTAACGTTCCTAAAGACTATTACTTTATTCATTAATCCTGCAAAATTTTTATTATTTACATATATCGTTATAAGCGCTTTCGCAATATGTTATGGATATATATGAATATATATACCTACGTCTTGACGTCGCGTTTTCATGGATATCGCTCGATTCAGGAAAAATTTTGTTCAAAAACTTATTTCTTCTTCGTTTCATTGCAGAGTAACTTTTTTTTTCTTTCTGTTTTTTTTTTCTAAACAATATAGACCGTGATTCAAATCAATTTCACTGGTTCGGTAAAAAAAATTATGTTCTTCGTCACCCAAATACGGTGACGGGAAAATTTCGGAAAATAGTTCGAACTGGCGATATCAGGTCTTATACATAACACACATATACGTATATGTTACACGCGTCTTCGTTAATTCGTTTTATTTTTTAAAAAACGTAGGGATATTTCAAGCTGGACGAAGCGTTCGTGTCTGAGTCGAACAGTGATGGCTTAGAAAAAAGGCAACTACTAACGCAGCGAAAAGGGTTAACGACCCTAAAGAGTTATCGCCCTTTGCTCCAGAGACGTAGTCGTAATCTTCGTCGTCCTCTCTCCCGTTTTCCTTACGTCGACGTAGTTGCAAGTCTAAGAAATCGTTCCTTATCAATAATTATCGAAAGGGGTACATGTATAGATATAATATACGAACTCCGGGCGCAAAAGGGGTGCAAAAAAATGAATAAATAAATAAAACGGAGAAAAATGCGACAATTTTTTGATTACCTCTCTCTTTGAGTATGTTGGGATCCCCGTCGATGTAATTATTCCCATAATTTTTCCTCTGCTTCCCTGAGGAGGTGAGAAACAAAAAATCAAACGTCAAATCCGATCTTAACGAGCAATCGTGTGCGGTGTACCCCGTGCTCGGGGATGTCAACTCAAACAGAGGGATAGACGCACCTAGAGGCAGGTGTACCCCACATCTCATATCCGGCAAAGCCATGTCAAGATCAAATAGATAATATACGAGATCTGGCGGTAGAGGGTAGCGAGGGGTGATAATAGATTCCGAGAGGGTAGTTACACCGCGATGGTAAATTGACGTTAATTAAACTCGATGGAATAATCTACCTGAGTAACTCATCGTCGAGTTTCGCGGATCTTTCGGTATAAAAACCACGAGGCTTTGACATCCCCCTAAAAATTAGCTATAACGCAATCATAAGCCAAGGGATGAAATCCGAATAGTTACAGAGTCATATAATCGCCTCCCGAATAGATATGACGGAGATGCTGACAAATTTGCAGCGACGAAATATCGGGGAATGAAGGGGATAATAAAACGAAGAGGGGGAGGGTACGAGAACGGGAATAAGAATGATAAGGGAGAAGAAGAGACGAAATTCTTCCGTGGGAAAGGTATTATTTGCAGCTTGTTACGTTCTCGCATGACCAAAGTTTATTTACCCGTTTCTCCACTTCGCATTCTCCCCTTCCATTTTTTCGTTTCTTCACAGTTTTTTTTTTCGTTTTTTATTTTATTTTCTTTTCTTTTTTTTACTACCTTTTTATAATACAAGTTCAGTCGCTTGGGATATCCCGGCGCAAGGTTGAGACGCTCTTTCGAGGCTGGGAATATAAACCAAGAAAAGTAAGATCCCGAGCTACAAAATTCCGCTGCTCTCAATTTCTTACCTCCCTGGCAGCTTTGATCTCTCCGGTATATATTTCTTTCTTCCATTATTTCATTCTCTATTTTATACATAGTATATATAAAAAAAAAGGGTGCGAGGAAAACGAAGGAGAAAAAAATATCGCAACCGTTCACATTATCCGGTATAACAAACGCGTGAATAATAAATCCGCGATTCCGGTGTAGATATATGCTGAGCGATTAACTCCCTCTACCAATTAAACCCTTTGTTCTTTCGATACGTACGTTTCGCGGGTTTAAAGCAATTAATCTTATCCTCCCTTACAATAATTCGCGGCTAGGTACGCATACACATGCACGTTTTTATTTGAGGGTAAATAAAAACCAGCGGGGGTCGGCGATCGCGCTGTGCAACGTTGAGTAATTAAAAATCTACCATGGGAGATTAATTGTTTAGAAAAAAAATGAAAATGTATATGGATAATGCATAATGAGCGTTCGCGAGGCTCGGTGATTCTCTAGCTACCTGTGAATTCTCTTACACATAGACGTATATGCGTATAACTACGAAACGTCATTTATCTCCCTTTGGACGATATTTATTCTCATTTTTATCTCCGCCTAGTAGGAAACTATTTTCTGCTTTTTTTTCGTGAAAACGTGTACCGAGAAAAATGAATCCGGATCAATGTGATATACCGTAGGGGTTTAAGACCGCGAAGATGGACCAGGGAGTTCAAAAAATAAGAGAATAGAAGGGAACTCAGGAGTTCTCTGTCCCAAAAATCCAGAACCGAATATATGGATAAGGGAAATCCTTCCCCGTCGATTTTGTGAAAATAATTGTGTGAGTAATGGGGGTAATTTTGCGCCCAGGGTCGCGAAGCTCGGTTCTGAATAGTGACCGCGGCGATAGTGCATGGGGTTGGTGAAAAAAAGGAAAGGTGAAGGAAAAAAGAATTTGTAAAGATCCTTGAATACCGGGTTCGGAAGAGACGAGATATACCAGGCACCCCCGAGTAGGAAGAGGAGATTGAGTACAAAGCGAAATTCTAAGACGGACAGGGGTGCCCGGGTCCTGAGTTATTTTATACACGTCTTAAAGGTCCTGGGGGCCAGCCGTTTTAGAAACTCCGGGTAAAAGCTTCACACCTAACAATAGAGGCAGGCGTTAGCCTCGGCGTCGAGGGGATGGACAGGAGTTTGCGCCACTTCGGTAGGGGCTGCATCGCGCAGGTAAATAGTGTGCTTCTAAAGAGCTTTTACAGCTGGACGTAACTGGAGAACGAGGATGTACGGGTTGTTAGTTTTTTGAACGGGGGAAAAAAAGGGGAGAGAAAGAGTTTGAGGAAAAAAAAAGAAACGGGGGAAAAAATCGGAAGAAAAGAGACTAGGAGTAGCGAGTATTACGACGTCTGGGTACGTAGGTGTACAGGAGTCCTTGTAGCTCCTGCAGGACTTCTTTTGAAGATAAATCCGGACCAACGACCACTAGGTACGGGTCATTTGTCGTTTTCCCGATTAGCCAACCCAACCTTCTCGATAAACTCGGCAAGCTACGTTACTGAGGAAACCGAACGAAGATTAATTGTATACCGTAGGTACGATCTCCTCCAGGCTCTCGATCCTCGACTCAAGTTGGCCGGAGGAAAGTCTCCGCTTTGTAGAATTCGGGTTTATGAGCCTTTTCCCCGTATTTTAAGAATCGAATGGGAAAAATTTTTCGGTAGGGAAGAAGGGCGGAAAAATTCTTCAAATTTCCCTACGAATTCTGTCGCGAAAATTCCCCCGTGTAAGTGAAACGTGTGTCCGTCCGATCGAAGGCCGCGTTGAAATTTGCGAAAATGAAATTCTGCCCAAAACGGAGAAGAACGAAGTCACCTGCACTTTCCGCGTAACAGGCCCTCGAGAGAATACGAAACTTTGAACCCAGAGGGTAGGTATCCGGCATTAGGTACAGGGGATGAAAGATTACGGTGTTAAATGTGCGGAGGGTAGGTATAAACCGAAATCTCGATTCTTTTTTGGGAAGTAAAAATCCGGGCGTACCCACACGTCTCCGGGAAAATAATCGCCCCGTCCGCAGGGGTGATATCCCAATCGTTACTCGAGTAATCAGCCATAATCGATGGAAAGATCAAACCCCCGCAGCAGTGACACGTGTGTCAAACGCCACGAGAGCGAGGGAAGAATCGGCTGAATAAATAGACGAATGAATGAACGAACGAAGTATAAAAGAATAAAGGGTAGAATGGGTTCAATTAAAAGTTTATTTAACTGAAAAACTAATTAGCTGAAAATTTCACAGCCCGATTAATCTCGCTTACGAAAGCCTGCAGCACATGCATCGCCACGAAGAAGTGGCGTTCGTATAGCGGAGCCGCGGTATTCAAGTGGATTCAAAGGCAGGTATAAGGGTAGCTAGGTATAAGTGAGTCGATCTTACGATCCGATATCGTATTAATTAGTCCTATTATTCAACAAACACGCTACCCGGGATAACCTGGTGCGTGTTTCGTCGACGTTATTGAGTCCTTCACGTTTACGACATACCGCGTCACACTTTGTACCCAGGTATACAGCTGGTTATACATAATCTCGAGGGGGATAACAGCCCTCTTTGATCGGGAGGGTTGACACTTTACCGGAGTCTCGATTTGCACCCTTTCTCGTCAATGTATCGAGGCGATAACGATAATTGTTATTATCATTGGGTCGAATTTATTGCTCGTTAACTAACGAGACGGCTCGTCACATACCTGTGGACACCCCGACGCCACCCTAACGTCAATTACTCGGGGTTCGATTAATTGCGATTCAATTTATAACCCGCGATTTTGATTCAACGGATCGGATCGTTGACATGGCTTTTTTCGAACCGGGGTTCGATTTTCTGGACACATCGTGCGACCGGATATCGCAATACTCACCCTTGTTCTTCGTGCTGTTACCGTAGGTCGCCCGAGGACCCGAACTCGATGGTATTTCTGGTATGGAATCAGAGAAAAGGTCCGAGTCGTGAACGAAGCTCCTGTTTTTTTAATTAACAGCTTGATTAGTTAGGAGATAAGTAACGAACCGTAAAGTTTGATGCTCCCATCGGTGTCGCCGAGTGAATTTTTCGAGACACATTTGTACGATCCAAAATCCCCTGGACCTACGGATCTGATGGTTAAATTCATGTGAACGGTGTAAGCGTCCCCGAAGATATTGGGCTCGTATTTTCCGCCTGGAATAAGAGTAAGGGTTGACGACTCTGAGGGTGGTTTTAGTTCTTCAATTTTTTTTTTTCATTTTTCTTTATCAAAGAAATTTTTTAAATGGGTGCAAATTTTATTGGGGTCCGTTGTGGCTATATTCCAATTAGCTATTTTAACGAGAGGTACAATAACGCGTAATTATCAACGGGGGTGGTTTAAAATCCGAAATGAAACGATGATGTAGGTATACGCAGGTATAGCGTAGAGGGGGTGTTAAAAAGTGACGGGAAAAGCTCCGGTGTTGATATTATAATGAAAATAGAAGCATCAAAGAAGCTATTTCGGCAACCAGGGGTAGAAATTGAGTCGTAATATTGATGGCGATTGCGGGGGAGCGTAGAGGTTGAATCGCATTATATTAAACGACGGGAAACGGCAGCCGCGTTGCCTCGATATATATGTGTATATATAAATATGTACACACACATGTGTTGTATATAAAAGATCTGTGTATATGTATCGGTACACGTAGAGGATACCTGGGACGGGGTAGTCGGGGAAAATTTGTTGGGAAATTTCATGAGCTGTTAAGGCGTCGTCACAATAGTTCAATCACGGAATAATAATAAGAAGAAGAAGAAGAAGAGGGAGGAGATGGTCCTGGGCGAGTATTGCCGGCGTGCCAAAATCGCTTTAGAATTCAGTCCGCGAAGGGTAGCTAAACGTGATATTGGCCTAGAACGACACCGAAACATTCCTCTAACTCTCGGTTAGTACGAAAATCGTCTTTTACCCCGTACCTGGGAAATCAAGGGCCGAAGATAATCCCCCGCCGCGAATCAGAGGTGAAGAAATTTTCCGAATCGGACAGAATTTTCAAAAAATAGTCGTCGGTATCGAGTTTGATTTAATAGTGGGAATAAAAAATTTGGAAACGATATTCCGGGGGGTGAGATAAATTTTTGAACGAAAGTTCAGCCTGGAATAAACCAGAGTCAAATACGCGAAGCTTGAAAGAGCTTTTTTTCCGGAATGAAAAGAGGAAATGAATCGCGGCGAGGACCAAATTTCCGAAGAGTATAAGAGTCGGGGGATAAAAGAAGGGGTGCAGAATTCATAAATTCGATTTACTGTCCTTGTAACGTGGGTATACGTTATTGGTTCTGATACAGATGCAAATTCGAACGACGATATAATAGGTTCGGTATGGTACGGTACGGAAACGCGAAGGAGCTGTTGGTCCCTCTGCACCCTCCAGCATCCGACACGGCGGTCGGGGTGTATAGGAGTAGAGAAGCGTAAAGCAAAGCAGAGCAAAGCAAAGCGAGGTAAAGCAAAGCAAAGGAAAGCGAGGGAAAGCAAAGGAAAGCAAAGCAAAGTTGGGTATAAGAGGAAGCGAAGCGCGCCCTTTCTCATAAATGCCGCAGATAAAATCATTCTATATCTCTATCGCCTTCAAAAATCTGGTCGAGAGACATGCATTATTCAGGAGCTAATTTCGGCCGCATATAACCCATCGGAGGAAAGGAGGAAAAACCACCGCCTAAAGAAATGCTACCCATACACCCGTGCCCATACTCACCCCCAAACCCCTCGACGAATATCGACTTTACCTAATAAAGGAATCCCACTGAAACCAATTACCTCAAGATGAGATGTGCTTTACACAGGGAGGCTCTCTCTCCCTTCTTCCCTCTTATTTCTCTCCCTTCTCCGCCGTCGTAGTTTTTTTTTACACACGGAATACTCCTTTTCAAACATCATTTTTCCCTTCTTCTGCTTCTCCTTTCTTCCATCTTAATTTCAAAACGTATACGACTAAATTTAATATACAAATTCGTTTCGCTCACCTTGAGGTACGATCTCACCCTTATCTCGGGTCCAATAGTTTATGGATTTAGGGTAGGCCTCGGAGTGGCAGCCAAGAGTCATCTGTTGTCCCTCGCGAGCTCCGACCAGCTGATTTTGAACCCAAATCATTGGCGGAACTGTTTTTTTCGATTTTTTTCGATTTTTTTCGTAATGAGAATCGGAAAGAATTAGTAAAATCATTAATGAAGCAATTAATTCGGTTAATTCCACCCAAATTCGATACCTACAGTGAACTATCAGGGTGATTCTCTTGCTGACCGAGGGTGGTACGCCGTTCGACGCTATGCAAAGATAGGAGCCCATGTGAAGCCGGTTTACTTTGGTAATGTTGAAAAATGGACCCTCGACGCTCGTCACTGAAACATACGTTGATACCATTACCGGTAAATATTTATAATTCCTAATTGCCCTAAGCGGATTTAGATTACACAGCAATGAATATGAGCATATAGACGGGCTATTGATTCTATTATTTATACACATGTAACCGTATCGCGGGGTACGAAAACGATTAGAGTCCAATTTGAACGGGGGGAAAAAAAAAAAAAAAATGGGAAAATTATGGGTCTGAATTAGGGGATTTTGACAAAATAACAAATTATGGATATACAGACGGTGTTTAGGTAGGCTGGTACCGTTTCGATACCGTCTTTACTTATCGAATGTGAAAATAAGGGATTTTTGGTAAAATAGGAAAGATAATACGCTGAGAATTTAAATTCTGAATTTTCTATTCTTTATAATAATAATATTATTATTATTATTAATATCATCATCTTCGTCGCGGGTAATTTTAATTTTCCACGGCACCTCCCGTGTTACGGGAATGTAACCGTGACGTGAGGGAAACCGATAAGAGGGAACAGGTCGGACGAAGGTAATGGAGTAAAAAAGAAGGTAGAGGGTAGAAAAAGGAAAAGGTTGGAGAAAAAATGAGGAAAAAATAAAAATAGAAAAAAGAAGAAAAAAAAAAGAAGAAAAAACCTTCCGTCGAGGCGGTAAGGCGAGGTAAAAGTGAGAAATTAAGTTACATGGTTAATTGATAACGTACGACCTCTCGGTATGTACGTGATCCCACATCTACCAACGGCGGAGAATTTTCCTGATTATGAAAATTCGAAGAAAAGAAGAGAAAAAAAATCCTTATACACGAACAAAATTTTCTTCTCGTTCGTATTTCGATCCGAAGATCGAAAAGACGTGGATAAAAATGTGAGGAACGAATGAATCGGTCCATGGCAGATCGATGGTTATAAAGGTGGCGAGGATCAAAGGGCAATCACCCTAGTCACACAATTACACCCTCCGAATTAGACACTTGGTGTTCTCCGACTAATTGCATAGAGCTGATGACGGATACGTAGCCGGGGGTAAACATAAATACCTATACCTGTTTTAATTCAAGTCGGGAAACAGGATGTAAATAGGTCTGCGAACTCCATCCACTCCGGAGAGTAAACCGAATTTATATGGTCCAAACGGATATATGTGTGTGGTTCTTACCTGTTAGGACGCCTAAAAGTTTCAGGAACAGATTTACACCCGTTCTAAATTCACCGAATCCGGAATCAGGAACGGCGGGAATCCCAGGGATTTTATGCGATCGTCTGATACGATTTTGAGAAAAATTTTGTAAAAGAAAAATTGAAAAATTTAATACGAGAAATGAACACGGTGTACGAATTATCAGGCTCATTGTGTCAGTGTGTGCGTTCGCATGTGTGCAGAGCATGTCGTAAACATTGGTGAGGACGCGGGGTGTCCCAACGAGAGAAAGCCGGACCTCCAGTCTCGGTGTTTGCCAATTTCAATGCAAATATGAGAGGAGTCTGTTCGCCCTGCGCAAACGTATCACCTCTGCCCTCCCGTTTCTCGGACTTCTCCTTCTCGGGCTCTTATACAACCTCGGTACCGGTCCCCGGTGTTCGTACAAAACCGGGATGTTTACCGTCCCCAGAGATCGACTGGATATTTATATCCGCATACCGCCTTTCTCATATTCACGGTTAATGCTTGTATCGTGGGTAAAAGAGAGAGGAAAAGCACCCCACGAAATTTCGTAGGAAATAAGTCCTCGTGATCAATCGAGCTTCTAGTCTAGGTACAGAAAATTTCCAATTCGAGTAAAACTCACCTTCGTTTCCTAGGGGTATTGGCTTCCCGTCTTCCCGTTTCCACGTTATACTGGGAGGCGGTGATCCCGTCGCAGCACATCTCAGAGTGACGTTACTCCCCTCGCGAACAACCATATCGGTGCTAGTCGGATAGTCAAGTATGTCCGGGGGCACTGTATATAAAAGAAAAAAGGGAAAAGAGAAAAGTGTTATCGAAGCAATATCTGGGGTACAGGGTCGATGATCTCTCGTCAGGGAAAAAGACGTGGAAAAAAAAATGGGCAAATATGAATGAACGGATGAAAATGAACGGCGGGAAATGATCCGCACGTGGTTGTTCATTGTGACCGGCTTATAAATCAGCGAACAATAATTCACCGGGTACTCCGGCGTTTCGGTTCTACCAGATTCTGAGATAAATGCACGTGGCGGGGTGCAGAGATCCCGGTGATAGACGATTAGCCCCGTCCCACAGCAGCCACGTACAGTCAATAAACCCAGATGAAAGACCAAGCGATATCTGCTGCGTCACATCCGCCGGAAGTACCGCTCGCCTGGACTCAGGGGATGATTCCCGTCCATCGGAACAATACCACCGCACCCCTGGCCGTATATGTTATATCGTCATCGTCAATTCGACCTTCATGTTAGTTATACGACTATACCTATCTAACCAGGACGAATTGCGAACATCTACATCCATACATGTGGGTGTGTGTATGTACGTAGGACATACGCACGCGTGTGTACGCATACTCCTGGTTTAAACGCGACCCTAACACGAATGATGTCTCGATATAGGGCTGGCCTTTGGGTGAACTGTATGTGCGGGGAAGTGGAGGAAACTGCAGGGGGAAATCGGGATGATTTTATTCTGCCCCATGGCCGGAACTCGATTTGCGGTTGAGTGCCCGGATGGGTGATGCTGAATTGCTGGGTCAACCCATCCTCCTGCGAGTTAGTTCGGTGGCCCTTACGTCCAAGCATCAATCTTGGAAAGACTCACCTACCCCTCCCGACAGCCCCCGCAGATCCGCCTAAACCCGCGAACTATAAAATAAGAAGAAGCCGAAGAAGAGGAGGAAGAAGAAGAGGAGGAAGAAGAAGAAGAAGAAGAAGTGGAAGAAGTCGCGTGCGGTTGTTATCTCTGTATCCTTTCGCCCCTCCAGGATTTAGGATAATGAGAATAGGGGTAAAACCGATCAATTAACTAATCAGATTCCGGGCATCGAGTTTTGGTGTAGCCCGTCGAATTATACCGTGTCTTTGGCGTAACGTTCGGCTGACACGAGTGTCGGTTTGTTCAGCACTCGCTTCCCTGTTTACATGCCACATCTGGGGGCGTTTGGTGCTGATGCAGAGCAGAGTCCGTTTAAAAGCTCGTCGTGATTAATGCGGACGGGTGGGTGCAGCCGGTTGAATAAACGGTTGGCTGATGAGCGGGTATAACAGTATTGTGTAAATGAGCTACCTAGCGGAAAATCGTATTGCAGTGATTAAATTCACACGAAATTCCAGACACGTAACGGTCATTCCAGATCTTTGATCATCGCTCTTCTTCCACTCCGCTAATCTCCTCTCCAAGCATCGTGGTCCAAGACTCCCCGCAAGTTATAATGAGAGCTTCGTAGACTGAAAGCGGAGAAGTTTAAGGGTCGAATTTTCTCGCCCCATGAAGTCCTGATCAGGTGAGAGGACACCATTCCTGATCCTTGTTATATCCCAGGTACGAATCTATCTTACAACACCTCGAAGGCATGGGAACCTCTCAAAGAGGTCTGTTAGTGTTATGATCTAGTTCTGAGGGCATTCAGGCGGCAATATACCGCCGGTGCTTTTCCAGCTGAAGAGTACCTAGTAAAACTTGTAAACTGCCATAGAAGGCACTTTGTAAGTTGTAGGCAGGTCTGAGGAAGTTGGTTAATGGTGGTCGCGCACCCCGCGCACCTATCTTACCCCAGACGGAGCTGGAAGGACGGACAGTCTCCCCCTAAGGCCGTTTTACTTACAAGATTCTACCCTCTTCCCACTAGGACTCAGCTCTGTGTACACAGCTGGTATATCTCGGAGGATGCGAAGAGCAGTTCATAATTTGAGAATCCGCGTAAATTCGAACGGAAATGAGAGAGGAATGGAAAAAAGGGTGAACTGCTAGTTTGTCAATAATTTTCCAATCCGAGAGCAAAGTTTGACGACGACGCGGAGAAGTGGGTAGATATATATATACACGTACACATACATATACATGGGAGCGGGTACTAGGTACCAGAAAGCAAGTTTGTATTCCTGGGATGCGGAGCCTGTTTGTATCCTATCTGTAGCAATTTAATCCCAGACTTCCCCATCCGAACGAACTGCTCTACTCCTCGTTCCACCCCTCAGACCTACATACCCAGTTGGCTACCTGCAGAACTTCATTTCGCTTGCAAAATCACTTTGTATATCTACCAGGCATGTACGGTACAGTACATACACGTGTAGGAAGGTGTACTTTCACAGAGATTTTTTTTTCGTCGGAGATGAAGAGGGTGGAACGCCATGGAAGCGAGACTGTGCGGCAACTATTCGCAAGTCTTATTTCAGGACCGCTTTCACGTTTATGAAGTCGGGAAGTGGGAAGAAAAAGAAACAACCGAGTGGAAAAGAAGAATCAGCTACTTGTTGGGGCCGGGTTAAACTTCCGAATTTTAAAAGTAGCGAACCGGTGGCTCAAAATTCCGAAAACTAAAGATCCGGAAGACCTAACCTCCGAAACTTGAATTTCACACATGTATTCGTTCAGTGTTCAATAACTCGGGCTGTATAGATCGTATCGAAATCAATAAGGGGTCAAATTGATCGTCTCGAGACGCACTTTTCAGAACGCAGAGTTCCAAAACCCTATCAATGATTCAGGACATCGTGAAGTCATCGATTGAATTAGATAAAATGGTTTCCCGTCAAGAGGGCTCCGATCGGAATGAACAATTTTTGTCTTTTGTCTTTCTTTCGGGGTTCTGGACTTTCGGAGTTTTAATTTTCTGAACTGAAACGTTTCCGAAAATTCTAAATCGTCCTAAACGGATAGATACTAGTTGATGAAATACATAAATCGAAATCTAATTCTTACCCACTACGTCCAGATATCCTCTCTGGCTCTTCATCGGGTCAGTGTTTATCTGACACATGTACCAGCCCCTGTCGGTCTCGCGTACTTCTCGGATGTGGAGAAACCAGGTCAAATGATCGCTGTGCTTAACGTCGATTCGATGATTTTTCGTTATGACGTGACTCGCTATGGTCAGTATTGTCTGAGTGTCGACTCGCAGCCAGGCTACCTGAAACATCGACAACGAATAAAATAACAAAAAAAATAAGAAGAAGAAGAAGATGAAGAAGAGGAGGAGAAAGCAGCATCTACTCCAACTCGCTCAGGGTTTCCTTCCCCTTTGATATCACAGCGGGTAAAAATTTTTCAATAACAGACATATAGGCTCCGATGTCGAATCGATTGTCCTCCGTATCAAAGCGGATTGGAAATGCATTTCCGCGGGATAGAAACGGATTAAAGCAGTTAGCCGGAGTTTATACGTTGAATCGGTTTTATTCATTTGATTTTGGTCCCGGCTGTGTTAGTCAGGTACAATAACCCGGCGGTGCAACATCTCTGTGCGTGAAAACTACGACCACAAAAAGCCAGTCGATGTGGATCGCAGGAAACGGCACGGCAGCTGCCGATAATGAAAATTGCCATTTTGCTTCCCGACCAATTCCAGATACTCCATTCGAATTGCCTCCGGTTCTATAAACACACACGCCGCACTTACACAACGCTTTCCTTTGCTTCCTACGGCTGTTTACCGACGTCTCTTAACCACCCCTCGGCGTTTATCGGTCTAGAGGCACTTTGAGAGAAATCGTTTTCAAAAAGTGTCATTTTTTCATTCGCTTCTCAACTTTTGCCGATCTCAACGGATCTCGAGGTCTTCCCAGTGTCCAGAATTTCTTTCTTCGCTTTTTAGCTTCGTCTTTCCTTCCTTCTTTCGGGTGAAAACAGTTCCGAAACGTCGGCAGAAAGGGGTCGGACGATATACGTCTGGCTCTATGAGAGGACGTCGATATATCTCAAGCTCCTTAAGAGAGTCCAGGTAAAATCCTATCGACAATACGGGGACGGACCTACGTTTAGCACATAACCGACAGTCCAGTGTCCAGTTTCACGTTACCTCGCCCTGGGGGTGCGACAACGTCCCACCCTACGGCTCGCCGGAAGCATACGCCGCGGTGAGCTATTACGTATGATAACACTCGACTCGGATGAAACGATCCCAGACTATGTTTCCCTGTCGTGGTGGCCGAGGTATACGCGGGGTGGGAATAGGTTCTCGGCCAAGTATGATAACCAAGTATTTACGACTGGTTTCTCGAATTTCTATAATTTATTGGCTCACCTCCATCCCCCCGTGGTTCCTGAAGGGTTCGAAAAGGAGCAGCGGGATGAGGAGGAGGAGGAGAAATCGCGTAAAATATTTTCACCTCTCTTTTGCTGCGGCACTGGGTGCAGGGTCGCCAAAATAAAGTTACCCTCCTCTTCCTTTGCTTCCCTTCCTTCACGCGTCACGTAGTAAAAGGTTTATAGTTCGGTGTGGTGATGCCCCGTAAACTTGTAACAGGGGCGGGAGGGGGCCGATATTTGCCAACGTTTTTTCTTCCTCTTCCTTTTCCTCTTCCTGTTCCTTGGCGGCCACCCCCTGCGCCGCAGCATCAGGTGAGATACGGGGATAACCGTAAACGCGTAAATAAATAAGCGTTGGGATCGGCTCGCCTTTCGAGTTATTCGATATAGAGACACGCGCGAATTTCACCTCCTTTCACGGCCTCGGTCGTGCATTATCACTTTTTTACGAGCCTCCGTGGTCCAGCCTAAAACCGAGCGATATATTTCGCGCGAGAAGCGAACCCTGCAGGACGAAGATGAGGGGAAGAATCAGATGCGCGAAACCATGACTTCGGGAATCATTACCAGTCTTGTCTTCCGCCTCGCTACCCTCTGTTTGAAGAGACCTATGTAACTTCGGGAATAAACGTTCGCCGGGTTAATACGCGCCTATATCTAACCCGAGGAAAAACACGACCGAATCCATGTATGCGGAGGAAATACTTTCCTTATTTGCCTAGGCATTCGGAAAGGTAGGAAGATATTTCACCCGTAACGTTCAACTTCCGCGCAAATAAACCCTTTCCGATTGTCTAATCATCCGACACCACCTTACCCGTACGATATACGATATACGTATCGACTACGCTTCCGAAACCTCCCGAATAAAATTCGATTTCGTATCTTTGGTGAAATTTTGTGAACCAATTTTTTCCTTCGGTTCAAAAGTTTGGCATTTCTTTTTTTTTTTTTCTTTTCTCATGAATCGAATGATTTTTAGCGTGCGAAACTATAGCCTCTAATCCGCACGACCGCGCTATGACAGATTGGCGTCTTGGAGAAGCACATAGGTCAGGGGATCGATTTGTTTCGCTTCGATCGCGACCTGGCGACGACCTGGCGACCCGGCCGTCTGGTCTATTCGGTATCGAAACGGTGTTGACCTGGCCTCTCGTAAACACTGGCCACTTTTATATTTATCCCCATTCCTGGACGGGTACGGGGCGACACGAGTGGCTGGTTCTCGCAATTTGTAAACTGCCTTCCGATAACTGTTCATACATCGATAGAAACACTCGATCGTTGTTCATCGCAGGACGGAAAGATTTGTCGAAGCTATGATGTTGAACCGAGCTAAGAACCCTCTGCGTTTAGTCTATTCAATTATTTGTTTGAGGGTGATTAAAATAAAAGCGAAATTTTTTTTTTTCTTCCAAACAGGTTCAAAAATTTCATTTAGGTATAAAAATACGCCTGTTAAAATTTGAGCTCTTAATATTGATATTAAGAGGTGGCGCGTCGCGAATTTCTATTTCCCATTTAAATAACACGGGAAAATTTGTTTTTGCTCCTCCTGATTTTTATAACTAGCTAACGATGCGTCAGACAGAAAATCTACAAACATATTTTCGTAAGGAATTGAATGCTCTACGAAAAAGGTCTCTTACACTTTTTTGATGAACTTAGCCATTCAAATGATATTCGAGTTCGAAGAACCGAACCACTTTCTGACAAAAAATGAGTATCTAAAATAAGTTTATCAAAAAAGTGCAAGAGACCTTTTTTGTAGAGGATTTAATTCTCTGCAAAAATATGTTTGCAGATTTCCCGTATGACGCATCGTTAGCTAGTTATAAAAATCAGAAGAAGCAGAAACAAATTTTCCCATGTTATTTAAATGGGAAATAGAAATTCGCGATGCGCCACCTCCTAATATTAATATTAAGAGCTCAAATTTTAGCAGGCGTATCTTTATAACTGAATGAAACTTTTGAACCTGTTTGGAAAAAAAAAAAATATTTTGAATCACCCTAGTATACATACATATGTGAGCATTAATTCGAAATAGACCTGACCGCAAAATTATCTCGACGCAGTGGCTGCTAATTAGTGTTGTAATAACTATATCTGGTCTCAGCACCACCAACTTTACCCTGCCCAGGGAAAAGTTTTATCTTTTTAGTACTGCGATGAGGAGTTGCCTGCAGATGGCAGACCCGTGATATCATAAGGTAGGAAGGAAGGAAGGTACGTCAACCTCGCCATAATTGCGGATGGTTAAATACCTCGTAAAGTTACCCCGTTCAGCCTTGGCTAGTACTCGGTCTTCGGTAAAATCGAGGCGAGAATTTACTCCTTCGTTAATATTCTTATTGTTAGTACCTTAGAAACAAGTAAAATTCCCATCAAAAATCCCATCGATTTGTAATTGGAAAAAAAATAAATAAATAAAAATAGCAAAGAATAGAGAATTTGCGCTGTTGCAGTTTTATTTTTTTTTAATTGGAATTAATTTTCGTATTCTTATTTCGCCCCGTATTTCTATATGCGTTTGCGAATTCGCGCTCGTCGTAGTAGTCGAGTAGTTTTGTAGAGGCGAGTTTTATACCGCGTAGAAGCTTTATACAGCTTAGCAAGAGAGATTCTATGGACGGGATGAAGAAAGCCTGGCGGGCATAGTCCTCAAAATAGAAGTTATTGAGTTAACTTCATTTAAAGGCTCAGTCAGTACTCGGAGATAATATAACTTATGGAAATATGAAACTCCCAGATCCAGCTGCTGCTGCTGCTGCTGCACTCCGCTTCGTTCTATACGTACTACAAAATCCCCGACCCTTTATACGAGCTCGACTCTTCCTCTCTTGCTACACGCTAACAAGATATCTAATAAACCGAAAATCCCGGATCCCAAATCCCAAATATCAAATCGCAAACCCCAAAGACCGAATTATACAACGAAACTTTCCTCGGACACGGTGTGACGGAAAGTAAGACGTTTTTTACCCCGGCTACGTAACACCTAATTAAGGTCTACGAGGGTCTTAGGCCCCCGTGTATATTTTCACACCACCCCGGTCGCGCGCGAGTCGCGGTGACATATCGTCGAAATGTCAGACGGAAATGTCACCGCGTCTTTCGTGAGGCATATGTCGATAATATCCAGTGTGTATCATATTAGAACGCGATTTTCGGTTGGATCTAGGTAAAAATTATCACGGGGATGAAATTGATCGGCTAATTTTTTTTTTTTTTTCTCTCTTTTTTCTTGTCTCTCTAATTTTTTTTTCCCCACGATTCGGGAAAAGCGAAAAAAAATCGAAGACTATCTAAATCGCGTCTTCTTTCCAATTTTTTGTTATTTTTTTTTATTTTTCGAAGCTAATCAACGAACGTTTCCGCGTTGAAAGATTGCGACTAATAATCTTAGCCGCCGATGTAAAGGTGTCGGGGGAGGTTCGATATCTGAACGAATAATTTCCCCTTTCCACCTGCATCGTCGAAGAGCGATGATTCTAAAGTAGGTGGAGGAGAGGGACGTCGTATAGCTCGGTCTAGGAGCTCTGTAAGAGAAGAGAAGAGAAGCGATAAGAGAAGAGAAGAGTAGAGAAGAGAGAAGAGACGAGAGACAAGGGAGAATATCGGAGGGTTAACGTGGGTAGCAAAACTTATCATTTGGAAGGTCGGATAAGAGGGCGGGATTGATTATTGGATAATTAGGGTTCGCTCAGGACGGTTCTTCACCTCGTTCCGACGACGTCGACGTCGTGTCGGGCGAGTCTCGCGTCGTAGGTACCACGGGTCTCTCTCTTCGAACGGTGAACGATTTTGCTCGTAAATTAAGGCACGCCTCATCCCCCTCGTTCTGCAGGATAAGACCTTTGACGTGATTAAGATATCCGATCGGAGCCGGTTTATTGCGATTATATACATCGCGGTTTGAACAGCCTGAGTGTTTTTTTTTTCTTTTCTTTCTTTCTCTTCTCTATTCTTCTTCTTTTTTTTCTTTCTATTTTTTTTTTCTTCTTCTTTTCTTTGTTCTTTCGTACCAATAACGAATGCAGAACCTCGAATTAGCTTCGAGAACCTGGATGAATTAAGACCGGTATTAATCGAATTGCGAGATCAGCGGGGAGGAGATCCGTGGGAAAAAAGTAGGTTTTTTTTCTCAATTTTATTTTCATTTCTTTCTTTCCTTCCCTCTCTCTCTCGCTCTCTCTCCTTTTCTCTCTTCACTCGAAGGGTAAGCGTCGACTTTGGCACCGACTGAACTGTCGTATCATATCATTGAAAAAAAAAAAACAAAAAAAAAAAAGAATAGAAAAAAAATGTAAAACAAACCGTGAAAATCTGAGAAAGGGAATTTTTTCGCGTTATTCAGTAAAAGTGGTGGATAGGTGGGGGTCTGGTAGGTGCAGAAGACCCCTGGGCGCAGCAGGAGTCTAACCGAGGATAACGAGCACCTACCGCCGCACCACCGGCTAGAGTTATCTTATTTTTTTGAACAAATGGTGCGAACTCGGTTGAGTAATAACCCCAGATAGCGTCGGGGTTTCTGGCTGTGTCCCTCTATTCATTTCTCTCTTTTTCTCGCTCTTTTATTTTTTATTTTCTTTTGGTTTTTCCTTTTTAACGCTTCGCGCCGTAACACTTGAACCTTTAGTTTTTCTTTTTGATTTCGTTTTTTTCTTTTTTTCATTTTTTTTTTTTCCTCTACGGGCGTAACGAATGATTTTCAGGGAGTAACGATTGTGCCATAATTACATCATATCGAGTATAATTCACCCCCGGAGTTCAGTGCAATTCTTATCGTAACCCGAAAACCCTATGGCCTCGGGCCAGGGACGTTCCTGATTAAACGACGTCGTCGTAAGTTCCGTGGGATAATAAATTAAACCGAATTCATCGTTTTAATTTAAAAAAAAAAAAAAAAAAATACGGGAAAGATTGAGGAGAAAATTTACAATCGAACAACCATTCGGAGTTCGAATCGAACAGGTATTTTTCAACGACTGATATACACGAGTTATGGAAAATGGGAAAGTTAACTCTGTCCAAAATTTGGTTTAGTTAAAAAAGTTGACCAGCCCTTCTACAGGTATAACCATAATTACAGCTGAAGTTACGATTCCTGAACCATCGTCTCGTCAGAGTTGCCTGTAGCCAAAGTGAAACGATTCATCTTGAGGACTTTGACGAACCGTTCGTCTCGTCACAGACATCCGGTTCTCCGATCATTCAAAGAGCAAACCTCTGTCGGAAGACCAAATTTTTGACACCGGGGTAAAAAAAAAAATGGTTCTATATCCGTTTAGCAATTTTCCAATAACTGAAATCAACGGGTCGTACGAGAATTTTTACACAGGTTCGATCCGTTGGACGGGTTCGCGTTTCCTCGATAATCGGGTACCGAGAAATAAGAGTAAAATGATTGCCGATGGCTCAGAAATCGTAACTCGAACGAGGACATGATGTCCTTAAGAAACATATATCAGTCCTCGCGTGTAACAAAGCTGGAAACCTGTGTTTTTTTTTTTTTTTTTTGTTGGTTTCTTTCTTTCTTCCTTTTTTTTTTTTTCTTTTTCTTTACTCACTTTATAAACGCCGAGGTCCTTTACGATGCAGGCAAGGATGGCTTCCCGGCCTACCGGTGCGGTGACGTTGGTGATGGGCTCCTTGAAATTAGGCTCTAAAAAAAGAGAGAAGAAGAAAAAAATAAAGAAGTTACGAGAACTTTAGGGGGACGAAACAAGCCCATAGAAAAAACCACCAGTGGTTTTTCTTTTTTTCTTTTTGGTTTCGTTTTTTTTCTCTGTTTTTTCTTTATCAGGGGTTAAACCTGGATGGCGTATCGGTTTAACACCTAGTTTCGTGATCGTTAACGAATAACGATCACCATGCTGTGCCGCAACTCCTACCCCCGAATCCCCACACCCCTGAAACTTAATAGAATTTAACGGAACGCTTTAGCTTCCGGCGATATCTATCTACTTTCATTCATATATATATATATATATACAGTTACCCATATTGTAACCAGAAAGTTCAGGTGTTTCAGGTAGTCGGGGGCTCCCGGCTTTCAGAAACGTTTTCGTATAGTATACGCGTTAGGGTAGTAGATATGGTCCGTGTTGGGTCAGGCGAACGATTCATGACAGCTGTTTATTAGAGACACGCGGCCCACTTAAGCGAAGCGAAAAGAAACTCCGTATTATTTTTTATTTCATTCGATTTGATTTTTTTTCTTTCTTTCCTTCTGTTTTTTTTTTTTTTTCTTACATCCCTTACGCGGTGGGGGAGAATCATTTTTTTTCTTCTCGAATTGAAAAGCAATCTCAGACTCGTTTCACCCGATCTATGCCACTGCGGTTGCAAACCGGTTGAAATATCAACCGGAATGGAAGAGGAAAGGGTCGTTGTAGCCTCGGACGGGGATGGGGACGGGATATTCTAGACGGCGAGGTATAAATCCTGTAAAGCCACTTTTATGGGTCTATTACAAATTCCTGCATATAGCACAAAATATAATGCCGGTAATATGCTCTTATAATACGATGATATATATAATGTAGGTAAAAGGAACCCGCGGATGGGGCTGAGTGTGGCAGAGCCACGGAACCCGCTGCAGGGGTTGTTAGCACAGGGTCTCAACGGGTGGGAAAGACCGGAGTCGCTCTTCCCTCGGCTATGCTAGAATCGCCGGGGGTCGAAGGGTGCCGCACCGCGTTCCTCCTATGTTCTCCCAGGGTTGGCTTCGTAATGGGAACATACGGGGGGTCGTAATTCTATCGTCTGTCTATCTGGCCGAATAGGAGCACTGGGCTTTCGAAGGAAGGGCCTGGATTCCCACTGGGATTAAAACTCGGCTATTACTTGACGGATGAATCATTTCGGGACGGTATCCCGCCGTCGAACTGTCAAATCAACATAAACATCGGCTCTATTTCGCGGCTTTTGAGAAAAAACGATACGCATGAAGAAAAAAACAAATATATATGTATATACACACATCCATCGCCCTTTCGAGGGGATTTGGGCGAACACACACACGCCTCGGCTCGGGCTACTCTGATCTCCGACAATAAAGTTTTATCACAAAGCATAAGCTTGTAAAAGTCAGGATTTGTAAGCCATTCGGTGTATCCTAGTTTCACGCAGTCAAAGTAAAAGCACTTATCGCGATGATCCGGATCAACCGTTTTGGTTCGATTAGAGATGTTTCTCGTCTTTTCTTTTTTAAATTCTTAGGAAGAAATTGTCATAAGGAAACGAAATTTCTTCCTCACGGATAGCACAACGAGGTTGTAGAACTAATTTGGATCATTGCTCGCAGAACTGTAATAACGGAGCTGGGAGGTAGGGAAAGGGAAATGGATAAATCGCGGATGAGTTGCAGCCGAGATATCGCGTGCTTTCGGCACATTACGTCGTTGGGGGTGTCGTCGGTGCCCGTCGCCGTACCCCGTTTATAATGTGCGAAATAATAAGAATTTCGTGTGCCGCTAGGAGTCCCACGGGGGCGCGTGGAATCCCTATTTACGACGACAGTATCGCGACGTCTTTATGCTTATGGTGGCAAATATTCAGCAGCAAAAGCGACGTCGGGCGTCTTAGTTCTTCGTATTTCTCGCACATTTCTCCTCTTTATTTTTCCTTCTTCTTCTTCGTCTTATTTTCCATCTACGCGCGTTTATATTTCTCCTTCGTCCGACGTATCAGATCGAGTCCGATAGCGAATTATAATCAGTGGAAGAGCGAGAAGACGAAGAATAAGAAATGGGCGAAAATGAAGACCGAGCTTATTGTACGTCGGAGTTTTGAATTCAAAGACATATATTTCGAGGAATAACACAATAAGTTGATAAAACAGTTGTAACAACTTTTCGCTTGTTATTATACCCCGAAGGCGGGGTAGTGTGAGACCTTTAGTCCCCCGGCTTTTAGAAGCGAGTGAAATTCAAGATAATCAGTTTTCTTCTCGACACTCTCTACCCACACCCCTCCGACCCCCAAGGCCCTTTGTTCTCCGCCAGGCATCTTAAGATCCACTTTGTGTTTCGGTTACAATTAATGCCGCCATATCGTGCCGTGATTGCGAAGCCTCTGTTAACTCGCTACTTCATTAGATGAAAGCACTGGTACACGTATTATTTAAGAAACGAGATTTATTCAATCGGGATGATAAAAATCTCGAGAAATTCGCGAAACCCGGTCTTCGTTTTGGCCATTACATCCCCCAAATAATCTAAAAAAAAAAAACAAATTTCATTCTCAAACGAGAAGCAACGTTTTTTTTTCCATTTCGAGTTCCACGGCTTTTAATTAGGCATATATGTTCGTCAACACAAAAAAATTCTTTGAGAATTGAAAGAACGGTTTTTTCGACTTAGTCGATTTCACCGGGACGAACCCCTCGGTCCAACTTTTGACCGTACTTCAAAAACTTCCGCGAGCTTTCAGCTTCGTCGATGATTTTTCCCTTCGCGAAAGAAAATTCAATGCCGAAAGGAGGACTTCACCCGTTTTATTACATCTGCGAAAGATTCATTTTTATTTTTTTTGTTCATTTTCATTTTTTTCCATTTCTTTTTTTTATTAATTACACCGCTGCGCTCTTCGCTACTCGCTAACGAACCAGACTCCTGCCCCACTCGACGTGTCAGTTTTGACTTCAAGTAAAATGTATTAATTAACACGGCAATTAATTCCTGCAGTCAGAACTATAGTATAATACCATACCCTGTATATTCATCCCCATATACTCTGTACAAGCTGTTCTATTACTTCTTCGTATCGAAATTCAATCCGAGAGGAAAAATGGGAAAAATCCGTGTCTATCGCACCAGAAATCGATTTCCGAAGAGCCGAAGCGGGTCAAAAGATATCCGCGACTGTTCCTCGGTTCGAAAATCGGTCTTTTCGATTTTCAGATGGATACAAATGAGCGAAAAAAAAAAAAATACAGCTGGACAAAATAATGTATCTTTGGGGTAGCAGAGAAGCGAACTGTCAGCCCTTAGCCGTACGTGTACGTGGATTATTATTACCAACCGCTAAGCCCGCGAACCGCAGAGTTTCGGAGATTAACTACAGAGTACAGCTAACCATGTACGCGGAAAAGTTTGCGAATTTGAAACGTTGTCGAGATTACACTAATGCGTCTGCGGCGGTGCATCTAGCCGCGTCATGAGTATTCCTCTTATGTTAAATTTTTCTTGTCATACGTTGCGCGGTCTAGTCCGCCGTTATTATACAACTTTGTGAGATCTTCTTCTCCTTCTTCTTATTCTACGTTCTCATTTTTCTCTATTTTTCTCTTCTTGTTATTCCTCATCTTATGAAAGTAATCTTCTCTAATGTGCGAAGCTAAGTTTACACTCCGTTTTCCTCTCCGTACCTTATACTTCACTTCGCCGCTTTTAGCTGCAGAGATTTCTCCTCCACCGCACGATTAACAATACCCACACACCCCTATCTACTCAATTTCCCCAATGAGATAGCCGAGATAAATTATTCGAGATTAAACACAGAATTTTCCAAACATCCCCGAAAAAAATTCGCAACCCTTATTTCCTCAACAATTTTCCTGCAAAGACAAACACTCCCTTTCGTAGGTACAGAGCAATCAAATTCCCTCGACAAAAGTGAACTTATCCATCAATTTAGAGACAGTTTTTTTTTTTTTTTCTTTCGTTTCTGTCTTTTTCCCTCTCTCTCTCTCTTTCTTTTTTATCTTCACCCCAACGTTTGTACACAATCACGAAGTGAAACGCAAGCAATTCATTAACTCATTGCCGAGTAGGTGGGTAGGTTGAGGTAGCTAGCCACCGGGGTCGTTAATCTTAACACAATCTTAACGAACTCAAACCATTTAATTAAAAGCGTAATTATCTTCGCATGACATTAATCATTGTCGTTTCTATTTCCGTAATGTAGTAAAAGTGGTAGGCAGCAAGAGTATATATAAGGGAATTTTATCCGTCTGGTTTTTCCACCGAATCAGATATTTTTTTGAACTACGAAACTGATTCATCATCGAGAAAGCAGGGGGTATCGCTGTTATTTAGTTTGATAAATTTTTTACCCTCAGACGTCTGTGGGATTGGGACAGTTTGGGTAAATCGGATCGACTTTGGGAACGACGAACTTTCCGAGGAGGAGGTGTGTATAGGAGAGTTTGAACCTCGAGGACTTTGGCTTTGATAGGAAAGCCGGAAGTGCCGAAAATGAGACAAGCCCTAATTTCCTGTAGGCCATTACACCGGCAATAATTTCACTCCGTGTAACTAAATACATTTAGATACATAAATACTCCCTTCGCAGAACTTGGCTCAGACCCGAGTACCTACCCGCCCTCCCGATAGAGAAATACTCCGCAAATCATCCGGCTGAAGAGTCTCGAAAAGGAAATAAGGGTGACCCATCAAACCATACAATGCAGGGTGTATAACCCCGCGTATAGCACGTCCCAACGAAAAGCTGGGCTCAAAAAATCGGGAGGAATTTCACGCGGATATTCTTATGTACCGATCCTCAAAATTGGACTACGATTCTTCTATTCATTCGTACCGACGCACTCGAACCTCACTTATGTGTGGCGACTGAACAGCTCTGTGAGGTATGATAGAGAAAAGATCGACGATACCGTTGTAACGATCTCGGGGTCTGAACCAGCCGGGGAAAACTAACGACGAAAAGGAATCGGGGGATGAAAGAAAAGCAGTTAGATAAGTGAAATTTTTTTTTTCTTTTGCAAGGGTGTGTAGCGATCCCCCAACTTCGGTCGATCGATCGATTGATAGAGTGATAAACGCGGTGATCAGCCGTGAGCCGAGGATTATACGATAATAAATTATAATTGACGTGCAACGTCGGCGTTTTCTGATGTAGTTGGTACGGGACACCGACATTGCACCGGTGTAACGAGACTAACTAAGATTCCCTCTCCTGGAAAGGAAGTTCGCGAGAAGTTTACCCTGTTACCCCGAACCCATCCCCCCGAATCCTCTCGCTTCGACTCCCCCTCGTCTTATTCCAGAGATGGTTTTCACTCTCCCACGTTAATGGTTTCTGATTATCGTCGTTATTAGAACAGAGTGAACAAGAGGTCAGAACTCCGTCGACTCGGGATCATGTTTGGGTTCAACAAAAGCGCAGCTCGCCCTCGAGCCGCCCGAGGCAGTCAATCGAAGGGGAAAATGGGCGAATCTGTGTCTGAATACGGGATTTTTTAGGGGGCTGAAAGACCCGGTCCCGGAAAAACAGCCGGTTTTCTAGGGGATGTGCCATAGATTTTCGAACCTGATCGATGCAGGAAATTTCATTCAGTGCATGTGAGTGTATATTGGGAAAAAAGGGCAGAGAGAAACAGAGAGATCGTCACTCGGATTATGGATTCGGATGATACGTTCCTCCGTGCATCTCACCGTTCCGAAGCTTCGAAGCGAAAGGTTTCTTCGAGCGACGCTTGCAGAAAGCAGAAAGTGGGATCGGGACCCGCGCGGGTTTTATTACTTTACGTGCCTCAACGGACGCGGGAGCATATACGACAAAGACTATTGCGCTATCACCGTATTTTCCGTTTAACGTACGTGCAGCTAGTTCCTACTGCGCTATCGGAAAGTATTTTTGAAAAAGAGCGAGCTTTTGCCTCCTCCTTTTTCCCCCTTTCTCTCCACTTTCTCCTTTGTCGTTCCATCCGCCTTTGCGCGTAACGTACGTGGGACGTCCCGGCTTCCTTTATGCCGCTACACCTGCCACGTTCTATATTAAAGCATAAGCTGCGTTGTATATATGTATTAAGTTGATAACAACCCCCGGTTGACCGTTAAAAGCACAAAGCATTTTCCTAGTTTCGAAACTGCGGCGTTGATCGCTTGTACCGAAGCGGAGGGAAGGAGTGACCGTTACCGTACGAAGTAGGTAGCTAGGGGTAGTACATAAAATAACAAAGAGCCGTCACTCTGGTCGAGTCGAGTCCAGGAGAGGGCAGGGGGTAGTCCGAGCCAGGAAACTTCAGAGGCTTCACCCTTTCCCGTATAACGGAAACTTGATTTTTTTACCAAAGAAAGAAGAAGCCCGCGGTTTCCCGTATGGAAGCGTAAGAGTTACGCGCGACTCGTAACCGCCGTCGTCGCGACGTTTGTCGTCGCGTTAATTTTTTTTCTTTCTTCTTCTCTTTTCTTTCTTTCTTCTCCCTTCCACTCGTCATTTGGATTTTATTATTCAACTTTTGTTACGCAATAATACAGAAACGATCATTATTGTTATCCGACGTTTCATACAGTTTCTCCTTTCCCTCACTTCTTTCTCCTCTTTCAACGCGCATATTGATTCCTAACTGTCGACGGTTCTCGTTTCGTTTCGTTTCGTACAGTTTTAGTTCTGCTTTTCCTGATCCGAATATACAGCACGCAGTATACATACATGTATAAAAGCTGCGGACGTTTCTACTCGGATATTACGTACGTATACGTAGACCTACACACACAGTGGGCATATAAACATAGGCACATACCTCTACACCTACCCTGGTAACGTTAACAATTGATTTATAGGAGGTGGTAGGTAGGCCGTTGTGCTGATCGTGATAAGCTGTTCCCGCGAAGGAGGGAGGAAGCTATAAAAACCCGTAGATTTTGTCCGTGCCGCTTGAACTATATTTATAAGTTGATACCGTCGAGCTAATATTCGATTCATAGGCTACCACCTTTCCTTTTCTTTTCTTTTCTTTTTTTTGAACTTTTGTCGAAGTTTTATCACTCCCAAAAACCGCCTCGAAGTATACAGATACATTGAGAATCGGTGTGAGAAAAAGAATGGGAGGAATAAGGTGCGAAGGGAGCAAATTTCGCGTGGAAATCTTTCGGAAAATTAAGCCTTGGCAATATAAGCCCCACGAGTCAGATTTTTCGGAACACCATCGATCAACCGTCGGGATCAGAGAATGAGTTTTTTTCTGTATAAAAAGAGGAATGAGGAAGAAAGGGATTAGGGAAGGTGGAAGAGAACCAGGTGCGAAATTATTTTTCTCACTCAACGAGTATTCGTAATGCTCGTATAATTATGTACGAGTAACAGAGCCGCAGCCCGGTTTCTGGATAAAAGCAGCGTACGAAGTAACTACGGCCGAGAGCCGAAGGGGATTCAGTCCTGCGGTCGTCGGACGATTGGTCTGGCTTCTTTAAAGATATCTTGTTGCGTGTGGCGGCAGTAGAAACGGACGGAGTTGAACGGCCAACGTCGACCACGAACTTAGGATATCTGGGGCCGGGTCGGAGCTCCGAATTTCTAAAGCATTCCGGTCTAGTTTGAGACGATTCTGAATTTTCAGAAACCTTCAAAGTCAGAATATTAAAATTTCTGAAGGTCCAGACCCCTCAAAGCTTTATTTCTCAGGATGTTAGGACGAAAAATAGTCCATTCTGATCGAGACTCTCTCTACGGAAAATCCACCCTATCTAATTCAATCGACAACTTCGATCTCATAAAAAATTGATAGGATTTCGAAACTTTACTTTCCGAAAAGTAGAGACGTTCAATAATTAATACAAAACGTATTTGGAACAATAAAAAAAAAGTATCCATCAATTTTACGAAAGGATTTTCAATCCGGCAAGATATGGGATTAAGCAGTTGTTTAGTTAGTTAGTTAGTTAGTTAGTTATTTATTTGGTTGGTTATGGTTGGTTGGTTAGTTAGTTAGTTAGTTAGTCCGTTATATCAGATTGGCAAAGATTTCAGTACACAGACCTCTTGACGGGCGTTTGAAACTCAGACTACAACCAGAAACCGAGTCTGGTTGTGTATCCGTAGGCGTATCATCCCGGGGTAATTTCCAGCGTTCTTCCGGTCCAACAAAACAGCTCCCTACCAACTCAAACAGAGTTTTGGTGAAGGGTAACCCAATTAAAATGCGCTGGTCTCTCACTTTGATCGCGTATAATTGGGTATCGAGTCTGACGGTAAACTGTGGATGAATTTACACATGCATATCCACACGGTAAAAAAAAAAAACGAGAAAAAAAAAGGAAAATTTTTGTGAAAAAAAAAAGAAAAAAGAAAATTGAAGGAGGATAAAAATAAAAATATTACTATAGAATTCTGCATGTTTGTCTACACGCGTATACGTGTCTGTATGTTTGCTGTTCGAATGAAAACTACGGCCTGATGAAGAGAAAGAGGATCGGTTAGGTATCCACTCCGAAATTCGAGTAATTGAAGAGGAGCTATTTCCACAGCGGTATACAAAAACGCATGTGAAGATACGTACCGATTATGGAATATAATATCCCCTCGTGAAAGGGATGAAAGATAACAAATATCCCGTTTTTTTTTGAATAAGAAAAAAAGGAGGTTTTTTTTCTGTTCCATTTTAATGACATGACATGATGTATGCGGGGATCTAATCCTCGGTAATTGGCAGCTGGAGGCGACTATAGTTCAGTTCGGTTCGGTTGAATCGTATTTTTTTTTTTTTTTTTCTTTTATCATAGCGTAGTCGATATAATAATAAACCGTTATCATGCCGCGGATAATCCCGCGTGCAGTGGCTACTGCGGATTTGAACGTGAACGACAGTTTTCATCCCTGTAGCACAGAAGTGAAGTGCAGGAGAGATTTTTATCAGTTGTTCGACAAGGGCTTATCTCGTAGAAGAAGCTTTGGCTTATCGTCGTTTTCTACCGCGTAGATATTCGGAGACTGTATCGTCGGATCCGACTATTTCTAGATATTCTCTACGACGTGACACACGCGGATGATAAAATTTTCGGCGACATTTATCTCCCGTGAAAATGAAGTAAAAATCCTATTTCAAACACTTTTATCTACCTATAATCCCGGCTGAGGTAACGAAGACTCGATTCAAGCTCGCGAACTTGCCAAGTTAGTTTGAACGATTCTATTGAATCTGGTTGACTGGCATCGATTCAGTAACTCGACGTTCGGTGCTGTGCGGATCAGGACGAACGACGGAGTATGAGGCAGCCTTGGGACCAAGGAACGGAATGGAGATGGGGATGGAACGGGGATGGAAGGAAAATACTCCCGGACGTGCAGGACGAAATGCGTTTAATTAAACTGCCGAATAAATATTATCCAGTCGTTTCCAGATTTTCCTTTTCCTTTTCCTTTTCCTTCTACTCTCGTCTCTTCTCTTCCTAGCTCTTGGTTTGCTATCGGCAAGCAGTTCGCTCGCTCGTTCGCGGAGGCATCATCCTGCAGCTGGGTAGAACGACTGATGTTGGATTTGAGTTACATTACCTTTAATTGCCGTTTTATTTCCCAAGAATTTACCCCTTTCTCTCATTCATTTATCACCGGGGTTTCAATTAATTCAAAGACAGTGCATCCCGCATTGAACGAGCCAATCTACACCCCCAGATACACAACGAATCGAGTTTATCCAAGACGTGGAACATCGCAGAGGCCAGACTATACAATTAACTCATAATTTCCACAATTCCCTCTTCTCCAGACCCCGAGGAGGACGAGCATTCTATCTTCGCGAGGTAAAATCTGGTGGAACTAGGTCGCACCTAGGTATATACCCTGAGCAGTAGTACCGCCAGTACCTCGAGCACCTCGAGAAGGAAAGATCTGTTATTTGAATGTAAATAATTAATTCGGCGGTTGATTAAATCATTCAGAAACACAACCAGCATCTAGATACACGTTCCACCCTCCCGCCATCCTTTCGCCCCGTTAAACTCCGCTCCTCAGTCTCTCCAAGCCCGCCGAAAGTTCGCAAAGAAATTTCGAATGGCCAGATACGCCCTCGGCCATTCGTAGATTCAAAAAAATCCCCGAAACCTCAAAAATTATTCACGGAACAGCGATATCCCACGCTGGAACACATTAGAGGACTTGGCTTTATTCAGGAGTGTATCTCGTCTGCTACACGTCTCCTACGTACATCTGAAATTCTGAGACAGGGAACCCGCTCAGATATTCCGCAAATCCCACCGGGCCAGCATCTACGGGGTTTACTGTGACCTGAGCCAGAACCGACGCTAATAATTAATCGAACCGCTAATGCTGTGTGCAGCTACAAGTTAAGTTCGTAATGTTTGACGGTTTTAAACCCTTCAACTAGAACAACTCGGCTTTTATCATTCGACGACGAAAGATTGTCGCTGCACGCGTGTTAACTGATCGTAATCACCGGATCCATTAGATTCTGTGGCAAGGATGCGAGGCTCTGTGCATCCCGCTAATTGACTATTGCCATAGTTCCGTATCCCGGTGCAATGTCTATGATGCCTGGTAATAATCAACCCTTTGCCGGTGGTGGAGCACCGTATTGCAGGGAGCCGCTGGCTGTTCGCGAGGCTCCTCTCTGGTCGAGGGTTCGTACTGGGCCATGAACACCAACTGGCATCGCGCAAATCCCCGTTCCATGGTAGAAGCTGCACTCGATACCGAAGTGCGGAAACTTTTAATTGAATACACCGATGTTCGAATGGTTTCCGCGAGGCTTGAGACACGGAAGTTCGGGCCGAACCCCGCGGTCGTACTTATATTCTTGGACCCGGAATCACCGTCCGACGTTCGACGTCGAATTGTACGAGAAAAGAGTGAAAAAAATGGAAGAAAAAAGGAAAAGCCCACTCTGGTTCTAATTCGGTTAAATTTCAAGTGCGAAAGTCGCCGTTCGGTCCTAGTCAACTTTTTTCATTACTCCGTCGAAATAGGAGATTCTCGACGGGACTATCTCCGAACTTGTATTTCCTTCAGCTTTACCCCGCGGAGAGTTTGATTTCCCAAAAGTTTCGGACGGATCGAAAAAAAGATATATCAGTTTTAATTCCTGGGGAAATTATCGCGCTTCGTTGTCGATCCGAAGACAGAAAAACGAAAGGAAAATAATATCGTTTCTGGGGAATAGAGAAGCAACTGTGAAGACTGACGAACTTTGTTCGATAGTTAGGACCACTCTGCACAGACTTGGCAATTACTGTTCTCTCTCTTTCCCTCATTCGTCAAA
This sequence comes from Tenthredo distinguenda, assembly GCA_947538915.1. Classification (NCBI taxonomy): domain Eukaryota; kingdom Metazoa; phylum Arthropoda; class Insecta; order Hymenoptera; family Tenthredinidae; genus Tenthredo; species Tenthredo distinguenda. The sequence goes on from OX384533.1 coordinate 2,284,260, forward strand.
CAGCGTTACTACATGTTTCATAAAGACCCGTTCGGCTCTTAACCGACTTTCCATGTTTCTAAAATATCTCCACCCCCAACTTTCCAGACCTTTGGTGACCCCGTCGAAATGGCACTTCGATAATGACTGAAGGTTTAGAGTTTCCAGAACCTTGTTGTTGTTTGTTTTTTCTTTTTTGTATTTTTTTCCCTGTTTCTGGCATTGAATTGGGTGCTTTTAGAGTGAGGTAAGTAACTTATGGATCGGTACATGAAACAACTTATATTTTACAGACTAATGGGTTGACGTGCGGGAGCCCAGGTCAGACCAGTAAATGCGGTAGTGGTCGTAGCCGGGAAATATTTTTAGATCGATTGAGCAAATCCCATGAATATTCTATCGACGTGGAATTAAACAATTGATCGTATCGCCGAAGGCACACTTTTACCACGGATAGTTCTTTCTTAAATTCCGACCAACGATTCCGAATGTGGAAATGAACGAGCGTTGAATAGGTGGAAAAGTTATTTACTCGATCAGAAAAAGAGAGAAAGAGAAGGAGAAGAAAGTAAAATAAATGGCAAACGACGGAGAGGGGTGCTAAATCAGCCCCTGATCATTCCATGGGGGTTTGATATGTATATATATATTTTTTTTTACTTCTTTGCCCGATTACTTGATTTCAATTGAAACGCGACTCTAGCTCTTTTCTTTTTTTCTTCTTTCTTCCCCCGCGGTGCAGGATTAAACATTTTTACTTGAAATTCAGGGAGGTCGTTGAAACGTGTTTTATTTTACCGGTGAAAAAAAAGAAAAGAAAAAAAAAAATGAAGAAAGAAGATGAAGATGAAGATGAAGAAGAAAAAGGAGAAGAGGAAGAGGAAGAGGAAGAAGAGGAAGCCTGCACACAGCTTGTTAAAATTTAATTAAAGAAAATTTCGTGCACAACGCCGCACACTCGAACGACTTATACTTATTCTTTTCGCCAATTTGAGCGCCGCGTTATTCGCAAGCTAAAGAACGAGCCCTCTTATACATCGTCTGAGGGGAAGAAGCGGAAAAAAAGAAAAGAAAAAAAACGGAAAAAAAAGAAGAAGAGAAAGAGAGGGAAACGAAAAGACGACGACGGGGGGGTGAAGATGAAATAACGGAGAAGAGAAGAGAGATCGGTGTTATCCGATGTTATTATTTATAACTGTTCAAAAATGTCGTGTTACTTGAACCGGCAGACTGTATCCGGAGAGATTAGCTCCTATCGAAATGTCAACGATTCCGCAAGCTTGCGCGACCGTCAACGCGTTATAAATTCATTATTACTGCCTTGCCTCGAACGTAACCACCCTACACTTACCACCGAACAAGGTCGGCCAAAGTTCGATGATCAATTATTAACGATTCAAAACGCGAAATACCCCCATGCGCGCCCGTGAATCATCCCCGATTCTATAACTGTATCGAAATTATTCGAAGAAAGAAATTACTCCATCTCCGTGCGTAATGAGATCTTCTTTCTATTTTTTTTTTTTTTTCTTTTTTCTTCTTACAAATTTTTCTTTTTTTCTTTTTTCTCCACGTCTCTTAAGAGGATCATTCCGCGAGCATGTCTGGATGACAATCCCTCGCGTAATCGCGTTTAGAAAATTGAAGGTATTCGGGGACGTTGAACGGGGCGTTTATCTCGCCCCGGAATATTGAGAGGCGAGGTAAAAGCGACGGAGAGAGAAAAGCACAGGGTATAGTCAAAGGTATATATATATATATATATATACTCGTTATTGAAAGTACTTGAATAATAATACCTGCAGTAGATCCAGCTTCCGGGTTTTGTTTATTTATTATTATTTATTTTTATTCGTTTCTTCATCTTACTTTCCCCTTCTTTTCATACGGAACACTCGATCTAATTTTCTTTTTTTCTCCTTCTCCTTCTTCTTCTTCTTACAAACGAGCCCGCCAAGTATATAAAAATTAAAACTCGCGAGTACCAGCGGTACAAGACCACGTTAGCTAATAATCAACTCGACGGTATATACACGGGTGACACTGACACACAATGTAATAACTCCAGTGCATACAGGTAGTACATATACCTAGGGCCCCGCTTAATTGGATAGTTAGCGTCAGTTTCGTTCTCCTCTCTTTCTTGGCAATTATTAGAAAAAAGAAAAAAAACATTGGTTTCTTTTTTTTTCTTTTCTTTTTCTTTTCTTTTTCATCACTTCCCTTCATCTCGTATCTCTCTCCGTCTTCTCGACTTCCATCTACGAGGCTATTAAAGCCCAGCCACCGGACGAGTAACGCGATATACCTAACAAGTATAGTTCGCGTAACGCACAGTGCATATATACCTATAACACTTCAGCTCCGATATTATATTATGATAGTATCTGAAATCAGCCGCGGTCGTAAAACAACCCTGCAATGCGAAACGGTGCCCCCCCCCTGCCCCCCTTTCCCAACCCTGTCAGTTATAGCGCTGAACGTAACGCCGCCGGTTTCCGCCAGCATGTCATTACACACCCCGTGTACAGGGTACAACGGTATAGAATGATTAACCGAGGACTATACGTACTCCCCTTTGCCCGCGGGGTAGGTATACAGCTATATTTCGCATACCGACGAACTTCCGGTTCGTCACGCAGCTGGGCTTTTTGGACGGGGATTTATGGCGCGCTGCATACGCTGCTTACGGCGAATTCGCGTCGGGGGCGAAAGTCGGGGGGGGTGAAGAGAAGAGAAAAAAGAAAAAAAAAAATTGAAATTCGGAAAACGAAATTGAAAGAAAAAAATGAAAATAAAAATCCTGCAAATTTCAAGCGAAGGTATGTTTTTGTTCTCCAAAAAACGGAGTAATGCCAGAATCAATTCGAAACCCGTGATTAATTTCATATCAAAGGTTACCCCCGATTTTGATAGGGGCTGTCCGACGTGAATGAAAATATATATTTTTTTCATCATAGATTGTAAACGGTCGTGACAACAACATCCGTTTTTGGTGAAATTCTATACCGTCAAAACGCGAGTTTATTTCCCTCGATAAATAGAAATTCAGCTTCGGTCATCCTGGGGTGACGGAATCCATGGACAATGGGGGCCAAATGAGTCCGCTGGTTTCTGTTGAAACTCGCTGGAACTGATTGTCGACAAACAGGCTTGTCAAAACCGTTGAACAAGCTTTAATGGCTTTTCAATCACGCCCTAGACTCCCGGTGTTCTATAATTAATTTATAAAACCCCGGCAAGGGTATGGGATTAACGATAATCGTATAGTTCGAAAAAATCAGACTCTCGAAAAAAATTCCATAGTCCGCTCTCTCGACTCTGCGGGGAAATGAAATTTCCGTACGGAAACGGTTAATCGAATAGGCGATGAATTCGATTAGCGAAACTGATTAGGGCCCACATATTCGGAGCGTCGTAATAATTGCGCAAATTATTGTCGTATAATTGGCAAAGGCATGTCGTCGTACGTATATATGTATATGTATGTGCCTCTACGTTCATTGTGGGCTGGCGGCCTTTGGCCCGTTTCGAGGTTCGTACCTACCACGGAGGTTCGAGGGTTAAAATGATTTTCCGCAACCTCGAGCATGTCCAAAGTGGCCTTTAGTACGAGGGCTGCTTGCTCCGCGGCCCGCGCTTCAACCCCTCTTTCCAGATAAATTTCCGAGACAAGGGAGCAAGCGCGCGAGATACATATACAGACGTGCAAATATAGATGATACGTATACAGACAGACAGACAGACATATATACAGACAGAGACAATGCTACGTAGTTTGCGGTTAGGTACCACCACCGTTTCTACATTGATTCACAGTTAGCTTGGCTAATATCTCCCTCGACATCAAAGGATCACGCGACCGCCATCCCGGTGGGCGAATAAGGAGGGAAGAGAAACGCGAGAACGGCGACGATCAGTCGGTACGTCTATCCCACCGCTGTCACCAGTTACACCCTTTGGTTTAACCCACTCTATTCTAGGGTCGAGAGTCGAGAGTCGAGATTAGAGGGTCGTGTAATCGAGACAAGAGGTTTATTGCGTTTCGAAGAAAGAGATGGAGCGAAGGAACTTGTATCCGTTTCTTCCTCTTCATTTTTTTTAATTTTTTTTTATCATTATCAAACAAAATAGGTAAAAAAAAATAAAAATTAAACGAGGAACTCCGTGACATTATTTTTGTCATTTTACTCAGCTAATTTCCCCTCTCGTTTTAATTCCCTTAATTAACGCCGTTGAACCTGCAGGTCGGAGGAATGCCTTTGCCTTTTTACTCCTCATATTTAACTTGGTGTTTTCTTTTTTGTTTCATTCGTTCTCAATTTTGTTTCATTTTTATTTTTTTATATTTTTTCTGTTCTGTTCTTTACCGTCAACTCCGTGACGTCCAAATTATTTGGCTAAGTGATCGAACGCTCCTACGCTCTCTGGGGCCTGTAAAAGCGAAAGCAAAACTCGATTCAATGGGTTCGCTGGTGGTAAATGCGTGCCTTGCCTTATACCGTCTACCATACAACGCACCAGATATCTATCATTATCATTTCATGGCAATTCCCGAGTTAACGGCACATCCGATTCGGTAATTGATTGAATGATCGTGAGCGAGGCCTTCGGGTACGATTCGTCTTATTTCTTCGCATTCGTTCCTCCGCCCTTCTCCTCCCTGATGCCTATAAGGCCAGTTAAAAAAAAGAACCCTAAATCCGGAGTGGATTGACCAAACCGAATCACTCATTCCAAAGTATTATTAGACCCAACCGAACGACGATGCTTCAAATCCGGGAAAAGAACAATCCCGGATTTTATGAAAATTTCATGATTCTAATAAACTGACCGGCGGAAATAGCCGGTTTTCAGTGAAAACGACATTCCAGATTTTAGTGTGATTATAGGGAAACGAGAAGAAGAAAAAACTGTGTTTTCAGGGGAATAGGAGGCCCAGCAATTAAAGTCAAAGCAGTAGATCAAACAGGGCACTCCCCAGTCTTTCTTTGCACCGATATAATATTTGCAGATTAAATCGCAATGCCTGATTTCCCTCCCTGGATTTAATGCAGTCTCTCGTACGCAGTAGGGGCATACCTACTCCTAGAAAAATTTCATCAGTACCCACGTTCTCGTCTCTCGGTCATTTTTCCATCACATTTATATTCAATTTCGTTAATGGTAGACAGTAAAAGGCGAGGGACATTCTCGGCTGGATTCGAAGACACCGAAATGATATTTCAGTTCGAAATACGGGGATAGAAGACGTCTAAATATCTCATCTCGAAACGACATCTCGGTTTCTTTTACCACCGCAATTTCAGTTTCCTTAGCCAGACGTTCTCGCTTTCGCAGCCACTTTTATATCCCAAGAAAATTTCGAGCTAACCAATTATCGAATTCTAATTTCTTAATAATTACGTTAAGGGAAGCAGGGGGAGGAACACGTATTGAAATTATCCCACCAAGACTACCCCGATCGAAGAGACATGACAGAGAGGGCGAAAGTGTCTTCTTAATTACTCGAATATAGGCACGTATATATTTAACAAATGTAATTTAGTCAATTTGTATATCTTCGGGGGAAACTGGGTATCTGCATAATCGAGTAAATTGCGATAATCCGATCGTCGTTAACTCCGTCCCGTCATTTTATTCATACCGCGATAAAAGGCAGGCGATAATCGCTGATTACACATGCGAAATGCGAAAATAACCGGCTCGCCGTTCCCTCAATAATTACCGATCGCGATCTCGTGTGTCTGAATTCGCGTGTTTAACTTTTCGCCGGAATAATAAACTTTTTAATCAACTCTAAGGGAGACATTTGACTTGAACACCGCCTCGAGGCTCTTTGGATTTCGCAGTTTCAATTAGCAAATGTTCCTCGTAAAGCCGGTATATGGTATATCCGCAAACGACGGGGGGAGAGAAGGAGGACACATGTGTGTGTGCGCGTGTCCCTGCTCGGCTAAATACGAAACCATAAGGAATTATTACACTCGCTTCAGCCTTAAGACTCATCCTAGATAATTTCACTCCGAGCAGTAGACGAGGGGTTCATAAGTACGAGCTAAAGTCATACACCGGGAGTCTAGAGTCTAAAACCGACAAACTGTCGGAGTTGTAAGTTCAAAGGCACGTGTCGATTGCGTTTCGCGTACATGGATATACCCACGCCGCCGACGCAATGCAGAAGACTGACAATTTTTCTCCGAGAATGAAAACACCGAGAAAATGAAGTAATTCGAAGGAAAAAATCGCTCCCCAAAAATTGGGAGACGGGTGCGTCTCCCGGTTCACTCTGAATCACTGCTGGAGTAGTTAGAGCTGCATCATGCACCCATATGCTCGCAGAACGGGATATAGAGTCCCATATGCATCCGCGTGCATACATATTCATACGCAATGTGCATCCTCCAGTGAATGCGGTGGCATGTGTGAGAAAAGGATGTGAGAATGTGCGTGAGATGCACGCATCCAAAACTAACCGAGGTTCTCTGACTAGTGGTGAAATTATCAAAGGGAATGATACGCTTTTGACTTCGCTCCAAATCTCTTCCAGACAAGCAACCAAATTTAATGAGTACATCGTAGGTATATGTGTACGTGCGCATGGGTGTACCGGGCACGTCTCTTGCTCCATATTCCGTAGCTTAGTCACCTCGTTACATCGGCGATTTTTTTCGCGGAAAAAGTTGCGAAAAGCCGAGGAACGTATCGCGCGAAAGGGAAAGGGAGGAGTGTCGGATACGATTTTTACGTTTTATTTAATATCGCGGAAAACAGATACGTGACTTGAGGCCATAATCGGAAATAAGTGGCGTACATTAGAATTCGGTAATCTGATACAACACGGAACGGCGAATTGATCAGAAATAAGAAAGCATCGGAAAAACGTGATATTAAATTTAGGAAAATTGCTGCCCTTTCAGACGGCTGTTTACCCTAGGCCTCGCGATACCGAAAACCGTATCGTACGTATGGGAAAAACGTTGTCGGGGTGGAAGGCGGGCTATTACGCCACGCACGGGTCGTATGTTTGAATAAAAGAAAGCTTCGCGTAATCCGGTGGTATACCGTAGCAGAGAATTGGGATCCATCATTCACGATAGTAAAATAACGGATAGAGCGAAACAACGGACTAGAGACACGTGAGGCCCCTAATTCGCGTTTCCCCATTCCGAATCCCGGCACTGTGTAATAATCCCTTCGTTTCCATTTCGCCGATAATTTCCCGACGAATAACCGAAGAATGAATCGACTCAAGGCTATCGGATTCCGACGTGGTACCGATGACCTAACGCTCCGAGTAGGTACCTAATCAAAGGAAAGCCTTACCAGACTCGGCGCCGGAGTTTCCGAACACTGGTTCCTGGCGTAACAATGGCTCTGGACTTTCCAGCCCCCGTCGAGTCGAGAGGACTTAATGCACTCGGCTTTTCCCAACTTTGCAACAAAACATTTTCTGCAGTATGTGGAAGTACTGATAAGACCTGGGCGACGCGGAGGCCGTGTCCTGTCGTATCTGTACTGCGACACCTGTTAGCCCAGACATAGGGCTGATCCCCGAACTCAATAAACCAACGAGGTGGTGGTTTCGCGATGTGCGGCGGTTATTTTCATCCGGTGAATAAACCGGCCCCCGTTCGCCCCCTCGTCGCGATTCCTGGGTTCTCAGGACTCCCATAACCCGCTGGGAACAAATCCATCAATTCCGCAGATTCGGGCTAATTGAATCAGAGCTTTTTCCATTCGGATTGAACACTCTGTAATCTAGGCACTGCAAGCCGTACCCCAAAACCGCCGGATCGATTCCAGATCCAATGGGGAAATTTTTGTTTCACATTTTTCTTCATTTTTTTTTCATACGCGTGACGTATGTTTGCGAAAATCTGTTTCTGCTCGCCCACGGACATACGTGACACCTACGTAGACGTATGTCGAGAGACGACGTGTCGTTGCGGTTGAACAACCCGACACACACCCGTTCATCGCCATAATGTATCGCGATATAATATTAATAGTATGCGCCGCTACTCGTGATATGATGTGGTATTATCCTCACGCAGATTCCACGGATTTACATATCGCTGGTTCTACCGGTGGTGCTACTGTGCTATTATTATCCCAGGTAGCATTACGCTAAATCGACGCATAATTACTATACCGACGTAAAGTAGGTACCTACGAACGAAGAGTTAGTGTTTAAAGGTCGTGCAAATTCCCCGATAAAGTCCCCTTCTCTTCGACGAACTTTTGAACAAACACTGATCCAAAATTCGTCAAAAAATTCGCTTCGAAAGCTGATGCTGTTTTCCGGAGCAAGAAAAAAAGATCATAGGGAAACGAGGATCCACTCGTTCTTCGATCAGCAAAAATTTCGCGATTCAATCCGCTGCTTTTGCTATATCGATTCGATCGAGTCTTTTGAATGCACTGGATGAAGGGGAGAGATGGTTCGAGTTTGAATGCAGTTTCCCAACGAAACTGCAGGTAGATCTATACAGAGGTACAGAGGTGCACTTCGTACCTAGACGATTGTAAATTTATCGAATTAGAAGTGCATCTCGTCTATGCACCAGGGGTGAAAATTTTCGTACCGAAACTCGGGCGTCTGGTGGAGCTAGGTGGAGTTAAATACGTTAAAATCTGAGGAGCTATTTCGTGATATACGCTGTCAGGTATTCTCAGTTCTAGAATCTGGGTCATGAAAGCATCACACGGTGGAAAAATTCGTCGAAGTTTGTAATTGACGACGAATTATCATTTTTTGAAGTCGGTAGAAAATTCGCTCCGACATCGCGCATGGTGATTAGATGTATAATTTTCAGTTTCCCGGTTATAAAAGGAGCTTGGAACAACCCCGGAGTATAAAATAACAAGCAATCTTCCGTCTTCGCCATTGCTTTGATAAGTAATGAAGAAATGTAATCATCAGAGGTTGAAAAAATGAAAAGAAGAAGAAGAAGAGAAGAGCTTTCTATCGTCTCGAGACGTCCGAATGACAAAGATGCGATTACTTTATAATTTTACTCCTCCTCCTCCGGTCTGATCAAAGAGATCAAATAGAATTGAAGACGGATGAGAATTTCGACGGTGTTAAACGGGAATATGAAACTGGAAATATAGACACACACATCCAGTCTCTTCCCTCCATCCATATCTCGCGTCTTTCCGCGGTGTGGATAAATCCGTGTGTTGAAAAGGACGGGGGAATATAACAGGGGGTACGATACTACCCTCGAAACTGCATTATATCTATAAATTTAAAGCCTCTGGTCGGGTGGTGCGGAGCCGTTTCATACGTCGAGATATTACCCAGTTTCCCACCCCGATATACCGGCTCGTAGGAAAGCTCGGGATCTCGAAAGCTGCGGTGAGAACTGGCTCTTCAACTTTACTTCAGCTCGTGGATTTTGATGCCGAGATGCAGCCGACCCCTTCTCCCAGTAATAACGCACCCTCTCTACTCCGAGGAGGAATACATCAGATAAAATATAAGTCTAGCTAGCTAGCCAAGGGCATTTGTACCTCTAGCTACCTACGCGGAGAGATAGGAACACCCCGGCCACCCCCACCAGGGTTTTTGCATAATGTACTAGCTCGTTACCTACGCCTATTACCCCGGACGACCTACACGATTCGCAGGAGCCAGGCTCTTACCCTTACCCTTACCCGTACCCTTGAACCGCGTATCCACCATCCCCTTATCAAAAGTCTGGAAACAGGGGCGGGAACCCAACGCGCCAACTCTCGGTTTGAACGGGTCACTGAGCCGCGACTAGACCGCGATATCCCTCGACGTTTCGAATCGTTAAGGACTTTACACGGTGTTTTTAACATTTCCATTTTTACATCAGACCCTAGAATTTGAAAGACTTAAAAAGACTTCGTCGATATTGAAATAGGGCGAAAAATTCTTCCGCGAAACGTTATACCGTATGTAAAAAAGTCGAGTGAAAGAGAACACGAGCGAACACAAGATTTCGCATTTCGTGTAAACGAGTGAAGGTATACGAGGCTCGTGTGGACGGAGTTCGACGTGAATGCGAATAACTTTTATACGCGATGGGGAAATAAAATGAAAAAAAAAGGGGATGAAAAAAATGAAATAAAAAAGCATTGTTTACCCTACTACTACGTAGCGGTATGAAAAGTGCCGGCGGCTACGATACGGTACTGAGAGAGAGAGAGAGAAGGGGTTCCTCTAATTAGAGGGTTACGACTGCACCACAGCGACAGGGGCGGTTCTCTGGGACCGACCGGAGCCACTTATCCGCACGAACTTTCACTGCGCGTACGTACAGTGAATCCGCAACGGCCTAGCGGAAGTCGGAAGTCGGAAGTCGGAAGTCGAGAGAAAATGAGAGACAGAGGATTCGACGGGACCCACGTGTCCCCGTGGAGACCAAAAATAGAAATTCAAAAAAAATAAAAATGAAAAATTTCAGAACCCACCCCTCGTTGTAATCTTTTTTTTTTTTCCCCCTGACAAAGGGATGAATTTTAGTTTCAGTTTTTGTACAAAAGTTTGTCAAATCGAATTCGATGTGGGTACAATTTTGATACACGTTTTTTTGGCTCGGTGGGGTTGAAAAAAAAAAAAAAAAAAAAGAACACGCTCGTTTCGAATATTTTTTACAAATTAGTAAATTTGCGATATGATTTTTTGCACGGGTATCGCGTGTAGAAATGTTTGGAGTAAATTTTTTCGAAATTGTAGACCTCTCGGTTATTTCCCTCACCTCGTCTCACCTCTCTCGCGTAAATAATATACCTATACTCTCCTACCTCGGTATGCTCTGAATATTTTTCAACGAGCAAATGAGGCAAACTTCTACAATGTTGAGCAAATTGAACATTCGCCTATTGTATTTTCTAGAACCCTCCTGTATTTCACGCTCGTTGAATTCCCGTCAACTCGACACACACAAAGCATCAAGTCACCGTTACTCTCGAGAGTTGAAAATTGCACGTATAGTAGCATATAGGTATATACCGGGGCCATACCTCCCACCTCGCCACTTTCACAAATATATGTATATATGTGTGAACCCCTTCTCATTTTCCCGGTACCTTTCCAAAAAAAAAAAGAAAAAGAAAGAAAGAAAGAAGAAAAAAAATCAAAAACGGGATTCCGATATCTGACGAAGGAACGAGAAACGATAGAAAAAAATAGAAAAAAAAATGAGAAAAATGACGAGGCATTCGATCCACGTGTCCATGCCTATATATATGTGATTTATTTCTACCCGGTAAGATAATTGAACGGGTATAGGAATAAATTACTGTGACATTTTGCGGAATCACTCGACTATATATATGTATGTACTCGTAGGTGTGTATGTCAGAGGGTGCAATTTATTCACATTCTATTTCTAGGTACGATACTCACACGTGCCGATATCTTCCGGGACAATCAGCAGTACTATTATACTCGATTTCTCCACTCACCTGAAACTGCAACAGAAAAAAAATAGAGAAACGTTAATTGCCTTCCAGTTTTGTTTCAATTTTCTTTTTTCAATTTTTTTTTTTTTTTGTATTCGTTTCCATTATTCTCATTTCAGTTTATCAGACGGCTATAACCGCACGCAACGAGGGTATACACATCGTTCGTGTCACACTTACTCACATCTAGTCCTCCACTTGTATCTAATTTTATCAGCGAATTGAATTTTTTTTCCCCAATGAAGAATAATTGGCTTTACATACCTACCCATATTTTTTTTTTGTATGGAAATATAAAAAGATCCGTTATACCTTTCTCTCTCTCTCTCTCTCTCGATTCGCGATTCGCGATTCTAGACTCTAGATTCTAGATTCTGCAAAGTACACGTTCGAACGGGGTATATGGAACAGTTAACAACTTCAGCTAGCTACGAGATAGGGTAGCAATTGAGAATATCAGGTCTATAAGCGGAAGGATGGGGCAAGTGATACGCGGAAATCAGACAGACAGGCGTCGGTGTGTGCTAAATTATTTAACACCTGTCCGTCCGTCCGTCCGCGAAGCAAATTGCGGAGGGTGAGCGAAGAGAGTCAAAAACACGGTAACTAAAGCCGGGGTCGAATCTATACGCGGATAAATTAATTTCCGCGAATCGCAGACAAGCATTTCGCGGATTTCTCTTCAATTATTATTTTTTTTAGTCTTCTTCTTTTCAATGCGAATTTCTCGCCGTTGTTGATTCGTCGAGTTTAATTCGCGTCGAAGTTTCAGACTTTAGAAACACGTCGCAATACACACGTAGAAACGCTTTCGAGCTTTACATTCTCACGTGGCAGGGCGCGGTCTACGTTCCGTAATTCGCCACGTGGCAATTTGCGAAGGGTGTAAGAAGAGAATAACATCCCTTAGCTACATTTAGCTAGTTTTTTGCCCGCTGGGTACGTACGAGTTTTCCTCTTTCCTCGTCCCTCTTTTCTCTTCCCTTTTCCCTATTATTTCTCTTCCGTTTTTTATTCATCCATCCGACCGGAGGTTCGCAACAGGCGTCATGCTTCTGCACGTACCAATTACCTCGAAATTACTCCGAGATGGCACGCCGGGCGAGGAGGAAGAGGAGCTTGTAGAGGATGAAAGAAACAAGATTTTCCCTGCTCTAGGGCAAAGTGGCGGAATTCCGAAGTGAAATGCGGGAAAAAATGAACAAAAATCGAAATTTTTTTCACCCATAGGTCAACGTTAGTCTGTAACCGATGACTCTTGCCAAAAATGAACATCAATATTCATTCCCATCGGTGGAATATGATTTTCGGTTGACGAGGGACTTTAGAGAGTGAAATGACGCCGAAGGAACTCGTCCTCAGAGAAAAGTCGCTACGGTATTATTCCATATAAATTCATAGGCACCATCTCCTTCTTCTTCTTCTTCTTCCTCTTCTGCTTCTTCTTATTCTTGGGGTTCGGGTGGGATGGAGGAACGAGGGTGAAAAGCAGCGGACGTTAAACCACTAGCTGCGTAAGCAGTCAGTCGAGCGACGTTTAATAATAAATAGAAAAGCACCTCGTTCCGAGGTGTATATTAAGTTACTACGCGGAGTCTCGAAATTTGTCTTCCTTTTTCCTTTTCGTTTTTCTCACTTTTTTTTTATTTTCTCTTCTCTTTTTTTTTTTCGCTCTCTTGCCGAGGGAATGAAATTTCATAATTCATCTCATTGATTGCGCGACTTTCATCAGCACTTTTCTCTCGCTTCCTTCATCTTTGATCATCGACAAAAAAAATATTGAAAAAAGAAGAAAGAAAAAACAACGAAAAAGTGAAAATCTCGTCTTTTTTTTTCTCTCTCAGAAACCAGGAAATAAAATTCTAACTTCGCCCTTTCCGTAAGAAAGCAACGCTTCCTTCACCTAAGGACAGAAAGCTCGAAATTCGTTGATCCACGACCCACTCTGTAAAATTTACAAATATTCGAAAATTCGAGATCTGCGATATAAATAAGAATCCAAAAAAAAATACTCAACACTCGTCGCGACTCGACGAATCCAGAAAAAAAAAAGAAAATTTCGCGACAGGTAAAAATTCCGAAATCCTTCTCATCCGATACGATGATTCTCAGGGTTGATTTCACCGCACAGACATTCATGCAATTGAATGCAATTCGCACCAAAGTCTTCGCCGATTTATGCAATGCATGTATATGTATGTATATATCGATACACGACGCAGTACATATGCATGTAACGTGTGCGCATGTATACGTGTCCGTACACATATATCTGCCAACAATTCGCGCAAGGTAGGTACTTTGCTATCTCCTTGGCGCCATCCAAACTCATCCCCGCACCCGGCGCCCGGCACCCGGCACCCGGCACCCTTGTGGCTGTTTAACCCCCCGGGTACCCGGTGGATGGGGGTGGTCGTCGTGGTACGCCACGGTACGGAAACACGCCTGGCGTCGCTCGCACATCGAGACACGAAACCGAAGCGTGACTTGCCGCCCTGTTCCCGGTGCTGAATCGCGATTATCAACGAATGAACAGATAGTGTGTCTCGCTCGTGTTCAATGCTCGTAGATATATGTGTGTATATACCCTTGTAACTACCCCTCATACCACCTCCGCGGGATTGAACGTTATTAACCCTTCGACGCTCGTTTTATCTTATAATAAGCCAATGATTTTCGTACTTATTTAGCAAATATCGGTCCCATCCGATAATCCGGGGTTCAGGCTAGTCAAAAAATATCTACAATCGTTTCTCGGGTCGGAAATTTCGTCCCCTCAATTTTTTGGAACGATATTCTTTTCCTTTTTCTTCAAATTCAACTTCGGAAAATTTATATCTCGTCTAGTTCACTGAATCGGATGCATAAGCGAAGTTAAAAATTTTTAGAACCGACTTCCAGGACAGAAAAATGAAGCAGCTTAGATTTTTGAGAAAATTTGATAATCTTAATTAACGAACTGATGAAAAAGGGGGAAAATTAACGATCGCCAATTTTTTTTCTCACCTAATATCCAGCTAATACCTTAACTCAGACTTCCCACGGTGTGTCTATATAGATATACTGATTTCTGCGGGTAAGACAACCCCCTGCGATGGTCTCTAAGTGATTTCGTTAGTCAACCCTAACTCGCCCTAACGTTAACCTAACCAAACTTGATCCAACCCATTCGCCCACCCTTGTTCGGGACGGTTTTCCTCCCTCTGTCCTCTCTCTCGTTCTCACCCCTAGTTTCGGTTTATGAGGACGCCTCTTCGTTAAACAGTTATTACGTTTGGTACGATCCTCTTTCATCCCACCTGGTGCGGTGGCGTAACGACGATGGTGTTAAAAACCCGAATACTAAGAAGAAGAAAGGACCAACGTAGACATAGGAATGCTAGGGTTCAAATTCGGGATGTCTTCTCGTTCCGGGATACAGAAATCGGCGTTTTGGCGGCTCAGGGAAAACTTTGATCGAGATCGTTGGCATTTAGGGTGCGTTACGGTATCTCGGATAAACATCGTTAGGGACTCGTACCTTCATCGATTCGCTAGGACAAGGTGTTGCGAAAAATGTTACCCCTGTTTCGAGGCATGTACTTCGAGGCAGAAAATACTCGCTTGGGAATTCGGGGCGCATAGCAGGCCTTGCGAAGCTCACTTTCACCGCGAGTACCTGCGCCACGAAATTATCAAGATCTTCGTCAATTATTGATACACAGAACAATATTTTCGCGATCAGGATTGATCTCTGCACCCTTTGCTGAAAGATTGAAGTCCCTTCGTCGATTGGTACCTAATTGCGAATTTCATTCTGAAACTAAAAGCAACTTTTTCGCTTTTAGTAACACAGTTCTCGATCAGGCATGCGTCGTGCTGTACTGATGAATTTTAATGACCGAATTCGTTAAAAATTAAAAGAACGGCGATTTACTTTATTCATTTATTTTTATTTTCCGTTTGTTTTCCGAGGGAAAATATAATTTGTTTCATGGTTGTCGTCGGTCATCACGGATTTACCTTTACTCGTAGAATCTGGCATTCTGTAGCACAGTTGATCCTCGTGAACCGGCGAATACCCACAGATAAAGGAAAGACATATCTATACCTCACGCTCATTGAAATGGTATCGATTATTCTATTACGTGCCGTAATACAAATCAACAAAGTCAATTCCAATTAAATCGTAATATCACACGTGAATCGACCTCACATATGTTATACATGTTATATATGTATATACCATTTACATTGCAGAGTATAAACTCTGCGAAACACTGATCTATCCTTTCGTTTCCGGGTCTACATATCCGCAATTAATTATCTTGGTGATATCTACCCGGTTAATCAATAAAACTAAAATTTACATTAACATTGTCACGAATTACTTAGAATCGAAATCGTGATTTATTCCTCGTCGAGTCTTCTTTCTCCCGAGAAATAATAAAATGAATAAAAAAAATGGAAAAAGGGAGCATTTTTCATTCGAAAAAACGACGCTATATGTATCACGTATTCACGTATGAGCAGCTGATAGGTTGCTTGCTAAATGAAACGTAATCCTATACTGACTAAGAAATCTCACAATCTTACTCCATAGATCAATTTACACAGTGTAACCGCGATACTATTATCCCGTTACCTCTGTGTACACATGCGTGCGTGTGTATGCATGTGTGTACAGTTATTAATACATATAGTTATATTATATCGTACACACATCGAAAGCGATACAATAATTCATCTAATCAGAAACGATCTCGTTGACGAGAGAACAATTCCTGCCCTTTACCTGCGCGTACGGTTAGCGTGACCCTATGGCCATACCCATTCTTATCTAACGAAGGAAAAATAAAGAAGGAACCGCAATTCGTTCGTGCGAATGTTGGACGCACACACATACCCGGTCTTAAACTTCCAGGGGGTTTAATTAATTTTATAATCCCTGTTTTTTAATCCTTCGATATCTCTCTGAGGCATGATCCAGTTTATTCGACCAGAATATGACTCGAAATTCGAAAAGGAATTTAAAAAAAAAAAAACCGTTCGTTTATTTATTTATTTGTTTATTTACGGATACGGGATCGCGAGTCGAAACGAAACTGAACGAAACGGATGAATATACCTATGAACGACTTATGAGAAACGCCTGATTACTGATTATTCCGAACACACGTGAGTTTCGCGTGTCTGGCTAGCATGACGTTATAAGGGTAGGTGGGTCATACCATAAGGCGCAGAGGCTCTTTCTCTTTCTCTTTAACTCCATGGTTCGCGGGGTAGGTCCACCACCCCTCGGAGCTGGAAAATGGCAATGTTTCCCCGATACAACTCACCAATTTGTGCCCACTTCTGGGAACCATCGTGTTTGCCCTCACCCTCACCCTCACCCTCACCCTCTTACTCCTTACTCTTCGCGAATACCTACACCTACACGCACACACACACGTATATATGTACATATATATACACGTTTACACGCAGCCCCCGGGACTGCGGTCTCGATAATATATATAAAAGTCGGAAGCTAATTCAACCCCCTCACATACCACTGTGTACTATGTACCTATATACCTATATACATGTATAAATGTACGTATGTATGTGGCGGTGCTCCTGGTGCAGGGCAACGATTCACGTCGTAGGTCAATGGACTGGAAACATACCCATTACGATTCGGGGAAAAGAATCAAATTCTTTGGATGGGGAAATTTTCCGGATTCTCGACGGGTAGTAAAACTTATACGTTTTCCCATTTTTTTTTTTCTTCTTTCATCTCCTATTTCTCTCTTTCTCTCTTCCTCGTTTCTTTCTCTATCGCCGTTCTTTTCTCCTTCTTTTCAACGAAGAATTGTCCACCGAACGAAGTGCTTCCTTCCTTTCTTTCCTTCTTTGATTCTTTCTCTCGTTTTTCAATAATCTATATACGGTACCGTATATATCGCAGTACAAATTATAACAGTCTGTACAGGGAGAGAGAGGAGAGCTCTCTCGGTAATATTATCAACGTTTTGTAATAGGTATACGCGCAGGGAGTGGCGAATATTAAAGCCGTGAGGTCGAATTACCGAACATTAAAATAAAGTATTTGAGCAGCACGCTAAGGAGCTTAGGGGTTTAACAATCCTTATAAGTGGGGCTATTTTTCATACCGCAAAGTATAAATAAGACATTTCATTACCATAAATTGTCTCTAATTTCTCATGTAAATCATTTTTCTTTTTCTTTTTTTGCGGTTCTTTCGTCTTCTTTCCTGTTTTTTAATTTTTTTTTCTCCCCCACTCCACCTTTTTCTTCGAATCTGTTGAAAAAAAAAAAATTTTCTCTCCTCTTCTCATTTCACTCGAAATCTCGCCGTTATGGAAAAAGAGAGAAAGAAACAAAAAAAAAAAAACAGGAGTACGAAAAAACCCACCCTCTATTATCAAAATAGAATCTTTCTCCGCCTTTCTCTTCTCTCTCTCCTTTTTTTTCAATTTTTTTATCCTCTATTCAACGCAGAATATAACTCGGTCCCTATACTAGCTCGTTGATCGCGCCGCGTCATGAATATATAATGTACTATATAATTTGAATAGAATTTGGCCGAAGCGAATGATAATTGCACTGTGATTCTCTGATATAGTTATATAGGCGCATAGCTGAACCGTGGTTGTAAGAGGGAGAACGGTTGTTTTTAACGCGAGAAACTGCAATGTTTTATTCATCTTTTCACCCTCGACAAACTTCGGAGGGTGGTTGTGGTTGCGATGGTTGTGATGGTTGTGGTGGTGGTGGTGGTTTCGTTTTTAGAGTCGTTAGACTGATGTACTACGGAGTAGAGAGCTCTTTGTGACTTAGATATATGCCACATAAAAAGACATTTTCATTTTACGCCTGTGTGTATGTGTATAAAAAAAAAAAATTACAAAGAACGAGAAGAAAAAGGGAAATAGAAAAAAAAAAGAAGAAAAAAAAGAATCACATACATATCGTCGTTTCATCCCCCATAATTATAATTTTTGTTGAATGTGTACATCAAAATCGCAACCGAAGCACACGATTCGCTCATCATCGTACACACATCGTCGAAGAGGAAAAGTTTCATTCATTTGTTCATTCATACATTTTTCTTTTTTTTTCTTTTTTTTTTTTTGATACATTTTTCGAAACACTGGGGGTGCAGCTGCAACAGGATTCGATGCTCATTGTTCACTGGGCAGAATAACGTGTCTTATGTATCGTGGCATTAGGTAACCTACAGGAACCTACCGGGAATAAAAAGGACAAAGAGGAACCATGCTGAGTTATAGAAAATTTATTTATTTATTTATTTTTCCTACCCTTAGATTCGCACGTGGGTTTCACGTATACACCTATATGCGATAGTTCAGCAGCTGAAGAGCTTTGATACACGTATAGCAGATTCGTTGAGCTTAATAATACCTCGAGGTAGGTACCTATACAACAGTTGGCAATTTGTTCCTCTCCGAATTTTTCCCTTCATTTCTTCCCTCATTTTACGTCGCGAGTGACCATCGGCTATGGCCAGTAAATTAACTCACTCAACCGAGTCATTTATTCTTTACATATACGTACATAGCTTCGTACGGATATGAATTCAATCTCAGAGCTATTATTCTTCTTCATGTTCGACGTTTTATTAAAAGGGATGCAGGGGAGTACGAGGAGGTGGGGACGTCACGGTACAGAAGGGTTGAAAACGATGAAAAGAAACGTTTATACGATATAAATGTACCGGGGCCGGGTTGAAGATCCCAATTTTCAAAGTTCCAAACGGACAAAATTCCGAATTCGTTTAAAACGATTCAGATTTTTCAGAAACGAAAAATATTTCATTCTAATCGAGACCCTCTATACGGAAAGCCATTTTATCTGATTCAATCGATAACTTGACGATGTTGTAAATAATTGATAGGATTTTGAAACTCTATTTTCGAAAAAGTGCGTCTCAAGACGATTAATTTGACCCCCTATTGGTTTCGATACGATCGATACAGCCCGAGTTATTAAACGATGAACGAATAAATATGCGAAATTAAAGTTTTGGAGGTTAGGCCTCTCGGATCTATAGCTTTCGAAATTTTGAACCTCCGGTGTTCTCCGTTCGAAATTTTTTTGAATCGGCTGTGTAGACTTCCGGGGAATACCCTTTCGAAAAACTATGAATCGATGATATTCGATTTCGGAATTCTTGCGATTTCAGGAGTTTTGAAATTCGGAACTTCAGACCGGTTCTCATGACATGAAATTTTCATTTCTCAAAAGGACCATAATCCTCGCAAAGCCGCTTTTATGGTCAACTTTGCAGTTGACCGTCACAAGTATAAACTCTACCCTCCGTAGGTCCCGTACAGCTACTGCTGCAGGAAGGAAGGAAGGAAGGACTGGTCACCGCCGTTTGTGGAAGTTTAAAGCGTGCTAAAATCTCACGAATTGCTTAATTAAAGGATTTTTTCATTCGAGAGCATAAATAATAAGTTATAATTTTCTCTCTCTCTCTTTTTCATATAATATCCCAGAGTATATAATATAGGCAGACCGATGAGTACGGTGCTCCGAAACGCGACCCCTCATCAACTCTGCAGCAATATGGAAGACATTTATAACCGAGTGCAATTTAAACATCAAATAGAAGTGGTTTTTGATTTTTACTATTTCGTTTTTTATCCCGTGTTATTTTCGTCGTTTCTATACGCGTCTGCAGGTACGTGTGTGGGTTCGAAATTAAACGTCAGTTACACGAAGTGATTGGGTGGATAGTAATTCATGCCCTGGCATTCGTTCGCGTTTCATGAAATATCATATCACATTAAATACCCCGGAGAAAAATTGAGTCCAAAAATTCACCCCATCCCCTTCGCAAAATCCGGAAAAATTTCGCCCGCCTGATTAGCCGACCCAAAACACATTTCTCCGGCGTTTACTCCGGCGCGGGGTATATCCCAGGGAATCCTAGGGGCCGGAAGGACCGGACGTTGACTCAGGACCAAAAGGAAGGAAATTCCATCCGCGTCCGGTTCCCGCCTGGCTCGTAAGCCGCTGTCCAAAGTCCCGCGGTTTCGTGTCCTTCGCTAACCCCCCAATTCTGACACTCGCGTGTCCATCCTAATTAGCATGTCTTAATCGAGCCGCGGTGCAACGCTTCGATCGGTGCTCAAAAAGCGGACAAAACGCTAGTTTCGTAAAAATTGTTTAAAAATCATGTCGGCTTGGATATCGGGGTAATTCATCATCGGGCTTTTGACACCGAAAAATTATACCTCCGAGGTAGATAGGTATCTATCTATCCATCCGTTCGTTCGTATACGGTATAGGGTTGTAGGTAGTGCGGAAAGCCGGTCACGCGACAGGTTTTATTGTACAGGATGAGGAAGAAGGGTAGCTTTGATGTCAACGTCTGAGGCCGTCGACGGGGCTGAATATCCCCCCGAGACACGAATAGATTTATAAATTTCTATTATCGCTATAGAATTAGGAATTTTAGAACCTAAATATCCCCCTATTTGGCAGGAAATATGATTCTCCCAAGGGTTTTGGGGACATTAATCAATGACACCGAGACTCGCTCGGATATATTGTGATTCGTTTCAACCCGAGCGACACTTCGTGATTTAGCTACCTCCCACGTGTTCACCCGACATGCATTTCAATTTCGAAAATATTTCCCACCCCAAAATTCGATATCTTTTATTAACGAATCGGCGAAAATCGGTTTACTCCAGACTCCGGTGTGTCCCGGTCTGTTTCATCCCTTCTCGATTCTGTACCGGGTGGAAAAGTGCGAGTTTGAAAAGGCATTCTTTGTTATAAAACCGCTTATTTATTACCGAGTATAAACGGATAAGATTGAAGATTTACAGCCCCCGGTATAGGGGGATAAATTCCACCTGCATGCATCTATATCAGACGGCAAAGTGCAATAAAGGATATTACCTATCCACCGATCCAGGCGCGGTCAGCATCGAGTAATTCCTGCGGAGGAACGGATTCGCGTTTTTGATACAGCGACGGGCACGCGTAATCCATCAAGCTTTATGAAATCGCTAATTCCAGGGAATCGCAATTTTTTTTTTTTGTTTTTTCTCTGAGAAAAGAACAGAACCGCGAGGCTATACACATGTAAGGGGTCTTAGAGGGATGGCAGCGGCGCATTGAGTCTGGGCATCACCCGCAGCCTGCGGCTTGCAGGCTGTTGAAATTTTTGCAGTCGTAATTTATTATACGAATTACGAAAATGCGGTGCTACCTGAAGTACTTGTGAATGTGAAATATGAATTTTTCTGCCAAGTGTGCGAAACCGTGAAGAGAACGAGGAGGACGAGGGCGCGACTACGGCGGTGGTGAATCATCATCTTGGCCTGCGCAGATACGAATTAGGAGCAAATTAGCACGTCTCTCTTGGGAACGACGCGGTCTGGCATGCAAGTAAAGCCAGGTAGTATCTGGGTATGTCTAATTGTAAATTGCTAGCAAAGCTATGAGAGGGACTTCAATTCCAGACTCAGACAAAGGCCGCATGCATGACTTGTTGAATTCCCTGCCGCTATAAACTAACTGTCAGAAAATCACGACTCCGCGATTTTGCGCCTGGGATATTTTGCTAGTTTTAGGAGAACAGGGAACCTCCTCCGCGGAATCGATCCTCGTTAAAAAAAGCTCGAAGAAACTTGGCGAAAAGTTATCAGAAAATAATTAAGAAATAATTATTTACACTTTTAATAAAACTGAGTGCTCCCCGTCCTAAGCAGTAATCGATAGACTGAAAGCTTGCTCGAATCTATGTACGGGATATGTCACGAAACACCACCCTTTTACACGGCGGTAATTTAATCAATCAAGACTCGACGAACTCAATCCTTTCCTCGAACATCCTGTACGTAAGCTACACACGTAATACAGTAAACGGATCTAGTCCACTGTACTCTTGGAAAAATGATAACTCGGCTAAAAATTTAGACATCGAATTGGTTTCGGGCTCATTTTCAAGGGTAAGGATGGAGGTGTATAAAAAAAAAATAGGTGAACCTGAATCTGAAGCTTGACGGGCCTGGAAAAGGGAATTAATTCAGGGTGCAAAATGAATTTTTAGCCGAATAACAATTTTCGTTTTCTTCTGTCTCCGAGTTAATTACATGAAAAGTGGCCACCCTTTCGAGCGAGTACTCAAAATTGAGCTAGAGGTATTTCTTTTGAAGTAGGAGGTGCTCGACGTGGAAATCTATCGTTTAGAGTATCCCAGGAGCTTGAAAAAATAAAAATAAGAAAAAGAGCGACCCACCCCGCGTACATACGTACATCGCACATGTATTAACACCGAAAAACCGGGTAGGTACCCGTCGTTTTCACGAGTTGTACCGCTGGGAGAACGACCGTTAAATTAAGTCTTGAAAGGGTAGTAAGTGCCGAGTAACGCACCTCGCTAAACACGTTGTATACAAATTACCGCAAGCTTTTGGTAGGTACCATGCCGCCTTTCTGCAGGGGTCTCGGTACGTAGATATATACATACACTTATATAAAACCTACGTATATACAGGCCAATAAGCACGTTCGCATTTTCCCATTGCATTTCCGCAAACCGGAATAGCTGTTTTCAAATATTCCAGACACACGCACACATACGTGTTAATTTTTATTCCAAGCTCAAGAGTAGAGAGGGTGCTTCGTGAAACAATTGTTAACCACCCGTTATTTAATTTTCCCGTGTCTCTCGTTCCCATAAATAAATGAACGGTTAATAACGGTATTGAATTTTTCTACGGTCGCGGTTTCCAGAGGGTTGAGTATTGTTCAAATTTTCAGTAAGAATTTCAATGTCAATTCTAACGTTAATCCTACCCTCGACTTTTGTCCGCGAAAAATTCCACAAACGTGAAAGATAGAAAAAAATTTTAAAAATTGAAAAAAAAAACCCACACGCAGACACGTCTCGTTACAAATAACAGAACCCGTCGATTTTCGATACGGACATAAAATTTTCTTCGATATAGCTTAAAACTATACAGGTATAAAATATAATCGGTAACTTTACCACCGTAAGACGTTTCTAAAACCTCCCATACACAGGGTACCCCCGGTATATCGATCCTAAGGAATAGAGTCTTTCATCTCACGGTTCGCGGGGGTTTGCCGTCAGGTAATATGAAAATTAAAACTGTATATCACGTAAAATCCTAACTCCTCGGTATAACGTCAAAGGGACATTATTATTATTATTATTATTATTATTATTATTATTATTATTACTATCATTATTATCATTATTATTATTATTACATACCTATATATACATATATACATATATACGTGTAGCCAAGCGATTCGCGAGCCAAGCAATGTCATATTTCATGACTGTGCCCCATAGATCAGAGACTGTGTGGGTAGGTAGAGGTATGCAGGCGCGCTGGTAAAGCTCGCAATGTATTCTTGCTTCGCAGCCCCTATTGTCGTGAAATTTGCCAATGGTTAAGAAATTCAGTTTCGGTATGCCGGAATTATATTCATCGTTCTATTCGTTTCTGTTTGCTTGTTTTTTTTTTATCTCTTTTTTTTTTTTTCTTTCTTCTCGTCCGATTACGAAATTTCGTAAAAATCCGTAATTCGTCGTGGTTCGTCGTTCTTCGAAAGATTTCGAAGGTTCTTTTTGGTTTCTTTTTGTTTTTCCTCTTTTCTTCTCTTATACATATATGTATAGTACAGTATATCGAAGATTCCGTGGGAATGAAATATCTTTCGGTAAAATCGGTGTCGGGTTATATGTATATACATGTTACATAGGTATATGTAACTAGAATGTGGGGATGAACCGATATGTGTGCTAGTAGGTTGAATTGTGGCTCTAAGAAGTAAAAAAGAAAAAGAAAAAAAAAAAAAATGGGGCGACGTCACCAAGTGCCGCGAATGACACAGCGAACACGCTCTACCCCCCCAGCCCCAATCCGGGAACCTCCAACCCCTGACCCACACCACCACGCACTTATGGATACGAAGAAGCTCTATATAAATCCGGAGCGAAAAAAAAAAGAAAGAAAAGAAAGAAAAGAAAGAAAGAAAGAAAACGAAGTAAAGGAAGAAATAGACACGCGTTTCGAACGGTCATATGGTATCTTAAGTAGGAAGATATGTATAATACTGCAGGCGGAGGGGTAGAGTTTACGGAGAAAGAAGAAAAGCGAGGAAAACGAAAGAAAGAAAAAAAGGAAAATTAGAAACGCAATTTTTTTTCTCTTCTTTCTCTCTTCTCTTCTGGTACCGTTTCATTCGATCTCAGGCCGGATTTTCAAATTTGAGAATCCTTGAATATATATGGATCAGACAGTATAATATAAATATATATACTGCATAAATATACAAGAGAAATTTATCTAGAACAGGAAGACGTAAAAACGTGAAATTTTGCGACATAAAAATCTGCCGTTTCGTGAAACCCTTATGTTTATATGTGTGTATATTTATTTACATCTATATCTACGTATATATGTATACACACACAGAGTATACCGCAACTGTAAATATTGATGTAAATATTTTATCATCTAATTAAATATAGAACATCACCTATAGCTTACCGCTAGGGAGATCCGATCTCGCCTTATACTCTTATCTTTAGTATTTTCCATAAAGAGAGTGAAAAAAGAAGTAAAAAAAAGAACGAAACAAACAAAAAAAAAACAAAGAAGAAGGGAAAAAGGTGAGTACGAGGAAAGGGGGAAATGGAAGAAAAAAAAAGGAAAAACTGAGCGAAACAAACAAATAAATAAATAAATGAACAAAAGCTACGAAGGAATAAGAGAAATAAAATGACAAAAACCTAAAAAGTGTTACACATATTGAATTTTTAAAACACTAAATCATACATTCATATGGCATATAGTGGTATAAGTATTTATACGTATAGTGGACCCAGATTCCTTCTTCTTTTTTCAATGTAAAAAGCGACTATTTCGCGGGACTCTTTCATCGAGTATCGGTCAAATCCGAAAGATTCCTTCTTCTATAGATCGAATTTGATTTCCCAAAAGTTGGGGGAGGACAAAGAAGACATTCTTGTTTCTGGGATTAAAAAAGTCGTATTTTCAATTTTGATACGATGGTATTTTTTTTTACTTTTCTTTCAAATCCAAGTTCGAACACTTTAGACAATTATTTCGTGTCTACATCGTAAAGAAATGAAAATTTCGATCTACTTCACTGAATCGTATGTACTGCGTACACGTGTAACGCGCATGTAAGTAAAGTGAAAAAGTTTGAACCGCGAAACTTCCGAGGGATGAGAAGAAAAGAAAAAAAAACAACAAAGAAAGGAATCCCCGAATCTGATGAAAATTTGATATTTTTAATTAGCGAAACCGGAAGAAAAAAAAAATCAGCCGGTCTCCGCGGGTGAAAATTATTTTACCCCCCTACCGTTCGTTCGGGAAGGGGTAGGTACCCCGTCTTTTCTTTTTTTTAGCGTCTTTCTAGCAAAACGGACGTGAATAAAAAATCTTGAGGAAAAATAAAAATAAAAAAAATTCGTCGAAATAACGTAAGGGTTGTAAATTCCCGTTGGTATCGTATATACACTTGTACAGGCATGGTATCCGGGCCTTCTTACAATTATTATTAGGCCTGGGACATAAGGCCTAGGTCAGAGAGAATTTCTCCGTGTCCCACGAACTCCCGCAAGCTATACTAAGAGCCGCACGTTAAACCAGGGCGTTTCTCTCCGGTCTTGTGCGATCCTCTTAGAGGAGGTTGACGATCGTCCCCCAGGGTCGTTTGTGGATTCTGGGCAAAGCGGGGCCGGTTTGCACACCGAGTACATACTCGGGGTCGTTACTTTTATGACTAAATTAACTATCGTGTGCGCAGCAGCAGCAGCGGCGTGGCATACCATGGCATGGGCACCGAGGCCGCGATTCTATATCCGTAAGGGTGAAACGCGCCGCGAGGTATCCGACGACGTTCCGTTCAACGTATCCGAAACGGTTCGAAAAAAAATCTACTCGAAAATGAAATAAATAAAAAACGAAAATATCTCATCTTATTTCGGTCCTTTTATCCTTCTTTGCAAAATTAAACCGTTAAAGCTCTCAATTTCGGGGGCTTTACTTTCCTTTCGTTTCCCTGGGCCGTGTGATGCCCTCGAAAAATTAGGTACGAAATTTTCAGAATTTAAAATAACCGTTGTTAACAAGGGAGCAATTACGGAGGGTTGGCTGCAGCCTCTCTCTCTCGCGCCCCTTTCCTCCTCCCTCTCTTCAAGCTTGCGAAATAGGTAGGAAAACCTGCCTACTTTGTATTGGGCAATTTCTCTCCGCGCAACCCCGGAGACACTAGGAGTTAGGACCGACAACCGTGACGGTTAAGAACGTGGAACGTGCCACCCGCTTCAGCCACATTCGTAATTATACGTAAACGCCTTTCCGTTTTAGAGGGTAGCAGCGGGAGGGGCTCCGAGGAAGATAATGAACTCGAAGAATGTCGCTGAACGAGAGCGGAAATTTTTTTTTTTTTATATAATTCTTTTATTTTTCTGGAAAAGACGGAAAGACGTGGATATAGGTCGGTCAGAAATTGGAACCCGAATTTTCCGGGGCGAAAGCGAGGGATGGGAAATTTCGGGCTTTTTTATCCCCCCGTTTCTGAGATAATACGTTCAGTTTTTCGGGGAGAGGTACCATCCTTCTTTCGATCTGTTTTTTGGACACAGGATTCGCTGGAAGGAGGAAAAGTCGTTTTTCGCGCGACGCGGTCTTTGAAATCTCATGGAACCTTGTGAAAAGTTGATAATGAATATTCTGCGATCGGGAAACCCCGTTCTTCGGACCCTGGAGTTTTCTCTCGTTTCGTAACAACCCCCGCTGCACGGTATAACGCCGCGAACTTTTGGTTAATTCAAATTCCACAGTCGACTGCATAATATGTTTATCCGTACATATCGCACCGCGTGTATGTACGCCACGTTTATATCTATACGGGTGGGTGGTAGTTGAGTTAATATTTTCAAAGTAGGTACTCTCGATGCCCCTCGCGCATATCCTCTAAACTTCTGGGGTATTCATTCCCCGAACAACGCGCGTAAAAAGAGCGCAATTAACCTGAAAAATAATTCTTTCCTCTCACGCCCGGCTCGTGCAGGCCTTTTGCCTCTTGCCTCTTGCCTCTTGCCTCTTGCCTCTTGCCTTTTGCCTTTTGCCTTTTACCGTCACGAGCGAGTTAGGGGAGTAGAGCAGAGTGGAGTGGAATAGAGAGGAGGAGGCCTGCGCGTTTAATTAACTCGAGAAAACATCTTTTAATTATAAAACTATTTTCGAGTTGTGGAATGACCCGTCACATTCCGGGACCAGTTGGCTAAATTATGGTCTTACCAGTGCCGAATCTCTCCGGGTATACCTTATTCTTCTAATTTTCTGTCCCAGCGATATTTATATACGCGGGTGAATAACACGGCGGGAATAAATCTCCCAGAAATTTGAAAATCGGATATTACCCCTTTGTAACGTGTACCAAATGCAGCATTCCTCCCACGTTTCATTTCACGTCACCGGTGACACGTGGGAAAAATAAGATTCTGGAAACGTACGAGAACGAGCCGTTTCCGAACGGGAAACGTATGCAGCTTGTTCGAAATGCTCGAACCACTGTTTCAAAAATCTTTCAAATTAACTAAATCGATTTCTGATACTCTCTTCGCGGGATAATTTTCGGGACATTTACGATTACTTGACGAACAGTCGGAAGAACTATTCATCAGAATCAGTGGAATCGAATCCAAAGCCAAGGAGATTATCTCTTCTCCGTCTCTTTATCTTTTCTTCTGTCGGAAAGAGGAGAAAATAACTGAGCTCTCTTTGTCCCTTAAAAATAAACTTGGCAATATCAATTAAGCTGAGGGGATGATGATCCCCGCATTCCCACCGCGTCGGTATATTCGCGTTGGGGTATTTTTGGAGCCTCCAGACGCGACTCTAGACTGATATAAGTATTCGTCATAGTCCGAGAGTGACTAAGGTTTATATTTCTGGATTTCCGAATCGTGCATCGTTGATAATGTTATATATATATCCACCCTGCACACGCTCGTTTTATAATACCCCTATATTTAATGGGGCGATATATTAGTCTACCCGAATGCGCGCACCACCCGTCCTGACGGGACGTCACTTCGCAAGGATCGTTTTTGCGGGATAGAAAATAAGAAGAAGAAAAGAAGAATAAGAAGAAGAAACCGAAAAAAAACCCGTATACGATTTTTCCATCCTTTTCTCCTTATTTTCTCGGTCTTGTATTTCTTTCCGTATTTTCCGAAAGCCCCATTCGCGTAACGTTTGAGGATCTTTCTCGACTCGAAATTGTTCTACAATACCGATATCTCTCGCGTCTGTCCTTTTCTATTTTTTTTTTTCATTTTTCTTTTTTGAGATTCCTTTTTCTCCCCATCGTCGTATGCTTTTTACCAAAGACGAAAGAGAAGCGAGGCGGGCAGAACGCGGGGTGTGTGTATCCACATATCCTACCGTACAGAAGAGACAAACCAAAGCAAACAGCGTGTACATATTACATTTACACATACATATTACATAAGAAAAACAATCAAATTTCCTTGTTCTTTCGGTATGAAGTACGCGACGTACGTATATCCATGTGTGTGGAGCGTAACGGGCTACTGCCTCGACAATTTTTCTCCCGGTACCGAACCTTTTCCCCGTTTTCTTTGTTTTCACTTCGGGGAGGTTGCGGAACGAGAGAACGAAGAAATAAAAATATATAAGAAGAAGAATAAGAAGAATAAACGCAAATGCGGACCGGGACTCTGACAGCTCCGAATAGAGCGCGAGAAGATCCTCTCGCTTACATGTTGACATACGGAAAATTGTATCAACCGACACCGGGCCAACCCCAACCCCAAGCTTTCATATCAAGGCGCGATACGGTATAGGCTGCCTTCCATGGAATATATACCCACGTAACTTATGCTCAATTTTCACACGGGTATAAACTGCTTTTCTATACATACGCATACCATATATATATATTTTATTTTCTTCTTTCTCTGTCCCCTTTTCAAAATCGTAGTTAATCGTTAATTCTCCAATGTCGGGGGATGAAATTTCGGAGATATGGATATATTCTCCTTGAATTATTACATAAAAGGGATCCATACCGTATACCGAAGTGATATATATATTCGAAGGGTGAAATAGCTCGTGCAGTATGGGTGTATATATACGTATACGTACATCGGGGAGACCATCTATTAATCCTTTTCTCATTTCATGGGAATAAATTTAACGACAAAGAGGAATGCTCGTTAGTATACCTGCCTTACCCCTACCCAAACCGATAAGATCGCGCTCAAGTTTTAGCTCGGAATTGTATAGATACGAACCCCGACGTGCCACGGCCCTCCTCGAACATTCCTGCATGTGGTATTAAACTATTAACTAACAGCTAAATTACTCTGGTGTTATATAGGTATAAGGGCGAAAGAAAAATACCAGAAAATCAAATAACGATCGGAGATACAATCGATCTTGTCATTAGTCTCATTCGCCGTAGATTTCAGCGTCCGATTTAGGAATTGCGAAATCTTTTTCACGGCTGGTTCTGGCGACCATGGGGTACGACTGAAAATCGTTGAAATCGCGGTTCGGAAAGGGGTAGCGTAAGTGGTGAGGATATGTCGGATAGTTGGAAGGTATTTTCGAACGGCAAAGAGTCGCGAAGAACGTTATGCGCGAAAAGTCGAGGTGGTATAGGAGGGGCGAGGGTGAGGGTGAGGGTGAAACGGTATCTCTGATGGAATTCAGCGAGGAAACTTGTCAGTGGAAAGGATGAAACGCTACGGAACGTCGAAACGGGAAAACGAGGAAACGGTCAAACGGTGGCGAACGATAGGAGGACCCGGTATCTATCCGTATTCCTACTCCCTGGATACGCTATTTTGAATTTCGAAGGTTGACCGGCGGAGGAGCTACTGAAAAGAAAAGCTTTCGAAGTGGTGTTGGGTAACGGGGGTAGCCGGTATAGGTCCGAGCAATAGCTAGGGTGACCAGACGCGGTTAGGTATATCTCGTTTTTCCTCGTTTCTCGTTTTTTTCTTGACCCCATGAAAAAGGTAAGGATCAATGCGTTGTTTATCCCAAGAGAGATCATAAAACTGATCCAATCATGGTCCCCATCGACACGGGAATCCCTGGCCGCGGGCCGAAGCCCGAAGTCCGAGAGGTCCGAGCCGCTCGTTTTCTATAGCTTCAAAATCGCCACCTCGGGACAGAGGCCACGGGTCACGGACTTGTCAACGCCTACGTGCAAACGACCAATTCGCGGCTCTGAGAATATGGAAATTTTTATTGCAGACAATTTATTTTTCCATTTTTTTTATCTTCAGGATTCGGGACAAATCCGTGATTCGGCATGTACTACGTACGTATATAGGGACACGGTTCGAACTATAATTTCAAATACACGTACGGGAAGGGCGTCTGATCTGTTACGCTCGAATCAGCTAAGTCCACTTTTTTCAAAAATGCCTCCGACTACGTTCTATGTATGGAATATCGTCGTTTATCCGGGACAATTTTCCGATTTTTTCCTCTTTTCCACAAATTTCATTTTGCAAATTAACATGAAATTTCGTTAATTCCCAGGATACGTCGTCGTGGGGATCCCGACGAATTTTAGTAAGGTAATAAGTCGAGCACCGAAAGATTGGCAGAATTTTTTTTCTTTTTTGCTCTCTCGAAGAAAATTTGTTTTCTATTTCTTTTTTTTTCTATCCACCGTTTTTACTTCGACATAGAAAGAAAAAGAGCTGGGAGAGCTACGAGCGAACGCAGCGTAGTTTTTCTTATCGTGGCTACACACCGCATACGGTATAATTCGTTAATGGTATAAACTTGTAGCGAAATTTCCGTCGCTGTGCTCAGTGGCGAGATGAAAGATTAAAAAAGATACAGAAAAAAAAAGAAACAGAAAAAAGAGATTTTGAAGGACGTAGAACGAAAAACGAGAGGCACAATCTACAAAGGGAGAAAAGTTTTCTTTACTCGCGTTAAAATACAAAGGAAAATAGAAAGTGGAAAGAAGGTATCTCTTTGACAAATGATTCTTTGCCAGGTTTTGACGCGATAGGCGATAACTCGATAATGCAGTTCAGGTATATACATATTTATAGTTTGAAATGAAAAGTTTATAATCGAGGTAAACGATCGAGCCACACATATATACATATTACGTATACTTAGTATACAATGCTGCATTGTTCGATGAAAGATTGACAACTTTTCGAAAGTGTGAAACCCGACTGATACACGTGTACCTAATTATTGTTATTTTTTATTAAACATTAAATAGTTAACGATGTAAATATATGTGTTATCAGATAATTGATAATTATCTCAGTTGACTAGCCTCGGTTATAATTATTATACCCTTATTCCTGTTTCCAAAGAAATTCTGTAACTGATTCATAAATCAAATACAAAGTGAAGTTTCATACCGCCCTTTAACAACGCGACAATGTTGTTACAAGAATCTTAGCTGCTGCTGCTGCTGCTCTCGTTATTTCTAATTATCGCAACCTCCTCTCTCTCTCGCGAAGCTAAACGAGCTCCTTGTACTCCTTAGTATAAACGAGCGCAAACTGGCCTGCAACCGCGAATCATAATTAACTGAAACTTCACTAGATAAACATGGGTTCCCGCTTTTTTCCCACAGGAGACAAAATTTGTTTCTTCACATTTTTACAAGCACTGGCAAAAAAAAAAAAATTCTCAGGGGATTCTTAGGGGCGTCTGGCTCGCTGCCCTGCCGTTCGATCAAAAAATCTCTAGCACCTGCATTTAGGCAGCCAACTACACAGATAAGAACATCCGGCCGTCTCGTTTCAGGCGCAAAAAATCGCTGATCGAGTCGCGAAACTTTTCCAATTCAAGAGTCACCGGAATACGACCCTGACGGACGAAGATTTTCGTTATTCTTGAATTAACGATATTCTCGAACCTGAAACTGGGCATCCCACTGTTCGCCTTTGCGTAGTTGGATGCCTAAATGCTGGCGCTAGAGCGACTCTTTAAATTAGCTGTATCTCGCAGACGCAAGAACGAAGACCACTGTTTCAAACGACAGGGTAGCGAGCTAGACCTCCCTAATCATCCCTTGGAATCGAAGCACCTGGATGTATAGGGAATATAAAATGCACACCTAATAATTACTTTCCATTT
Organism: Tenthredo distinguenda; assembly: GCA_947538915.1. NCBI lineage: Eukaryota > Metazoa > Arthropoda > Insecta > Hymenoptera > Tenthredinidae > Tenthredo > Tenthredo distinguenda. The sequence continues at coordinate 2,316,872 of OX384533.1, forward strand.
AATTTCGGGCGTAGTGGAGCATGGTGAAAGGGTAATTCGGTACCGAATCCAGTCTGCATGGAGCGGTGGTATCGCGTTACCATAACGTACCGTCATTCCGCACATGGCGTGCCGCAGGTGAAGACGGTAACAGACATGTGTGTATCGTGGAGGCGGTATAGATATGCCGAGACTGGTGGTGTTAAACGGTCAATGAAATTCAATCGTTTAATGTTTTTCGATTACTTCCACCCCATTAAGACGCCCTGGTGGTAGGTATACGGAGCTGAGGACACCTTATGTTCGCGTCACATCGTTAAACCGGCTCCCTATACCTTATACCCTCTTCTTCGAAACCTTAGGAGAATAATTCTCCGCCTTGAAGCACTCGAGGCCCGATAAAACCGCGAGGTGCAATTCTTCGACAATTATATCATAAAAATAGCGGAAAGAGGGAAAGAAGGGATTCATCCTTTTTGTTTTTGTTCCTTTTTTTCGGGGGTGGGCTGACCGATTTTTACCTCAGCCACTGTATCGGCTTGGGTACGTGTACGTATAGGTTTAACTCATTTCAGTATAGCTAGCAGTGATATCGATTCAAAGTTGGAAGGAATGGAACGAAGGCTGGCCTATGGAAGTGGTGGCACGCGATCAAACCCGAGCTCTAAGGTATAATGCCAGCGTATAAGGGCGAATGCGACCTAAAACCTAGAGCCTACAACGAGCTAGGTATAACTAAGCTAGCGCGAGCTCTTGACGCTTTTCAGAATTCCGTGGTTTACCCAAGAATCCTTACATACCACTTGCGCGGATGTGTATACCGTTTCGTACGTTACAACTTACCCGCAAGCGTAGTCGCGGCTCGGTCATCGCATTCGCGTGTGTCGGGAGATTCGCTATACCTACATTCCGCTTCGCTGAAGAAATTTCGAGTGTCGTCGTTTTCCGCGTGACGCGGATAGAAATTGGAAGGAGATTTTGGAACGTTCCTGGATATTCTGTTGAATTTTAGCAACGCTTAGTCCGGAATACAACTGATCGCAAAATAATTCTACTCGTTTATGTATGCAACTTCCATATTCGCGATGTGTCCAAACTTTAGCTCGCGATATTCTATTCGTAACATATCCCACTGACGTTTATTGCTTATTCGAGTTGGGGGAAAATCCGTCTCTGAATACAGGATTTTGAGAAAATCGAAAATTCGGTTCGCGAAAACCTCTGGTTTATTTTTCCCTTCTCTTGTCGTTTAGATCTGAATTTTCCTTCCTTCTCAAACTTTTGTTCCTCGTTTCTCATGTTTCAAATCGCAGAAATTATTTCGCGCCGAGCGAAGATCGCTGACGGATTCCGCGAGTTGGCATTAAGTCCGTTCGTTGGATTAGACTCTCAAGAGATATTGCCTCTGCAGCAAGAGCAACAACAGCAACAGCAACAGTACCGTAATAACGAAGGAAGTTTAAACGAGACAAAGAGCAACAGTATCAGTAAGAACGAAATGATCGAAGGGCGGAAAGAAGGAAGGAAGAAATAAGGGTAGCAGCTCCGGCTCGAACGTTAAAATTACTCGGATTCATTCGGCTCTCGTAATTATACCTATATAATAAGGGGGAGGATAAAATCGGCGGACGATTATTCTTCGCTCTTGTTTCAGGGAAGTGGGTATACCTGTCTACCTACCCACCCACCCACCCTTCCTAAATTTAGGCAAAGATTCGTCACCCTAACGGATTCAATCAAACGTATACTATAGCTGCTCTCGTCCTCATCCTCTTCCTCTTCCTCGGCACGCCTAATCCTTCTTATTGGATTCGCGAACGCGCGTTTGTAAGCGAATTTCAGAATTCAATCAATTCAATTCCTACGCGCTGCTATATATCTAACGTATGCCCGCGAATATATATATACATATATATACATATATACACCTATATATATGCCTATATACAGGTACGTGCAGTTGGTTCAACCGAAACTAACGCCAAGTCAATCCTGCGGTACATGTACCTTGTATTTTGCATATAGGTGTGTACACCCATGTATATAGTCTATCCGGATACAAATTGAAATCCTCTGATTGTGCGGAGCATTTCGATCGAGGGTCAGATATTCGAAAAAATGGAAAGGGAAAATTAGAAAAAAAAAAAAAATTGACCGCACCAAATTATTACGCGATTCGTGTTGATATACGCTCCCCGGTTGGCAGGGTATAGTAGAGCTTTTCCTCCCCTTTCCCGAAAACGTCCGCGTTTCTTTAGTTCGGAAAATTACCCCGTGACCGATACTACAGGTGTGTATGTATTTTTTTTTTGATTTTTTAAAAAATTTTTCCCTTCATTTTCCGGGTGTTTTCTTTCCTCCGAAGCGATCGCTGGTCGCGGGTAGATTCCCCTATCCAGGAATAATCCGTGATTACCAAAGCGTAGGAATGAAATGAAATGAAATGAAATGAAATTAAATTAAATGAAGTTAAATTAAATTAAACGAAATTCGGTTGTTAGGGGTGAGAGACATAAGTCTTTCGATTCGAATCCCGCACATAGCAGGAGGTATACCTATCCTAACTTTAATTAACCCATGGAATATTCATAGACGTCATAGGCAGGATCAACCCGCTGAAAATCTCTCGGTTAAATTGTACATTCAAATAAAATCGAATCATCGGTGCCAGAATTTTTATTTCAATTAACAATTATATACCGCGTGTATATGACACTTCGATTTTATAATTTTCCATTCTCTTCATCTCCTCCACGTGTCGAACGACGAAAAGTAAAACCAATTACGAAATTGCAATCCTCAAAGCTCGACTTCGATTTCACAAATTTTCCGAAAACGAAGCAAAACGAACAACCTCCACCTACGCCCTAGCTGTACTTCCATATCCCACGTGGTTGTACGCGCGGGGGTGTAGGTCAACAACCGTAACCGTTAGCACGCCATACGTACATTTGCCATGTGAAAACTTTTACCAATATAATAATAATAATAATAATAATAATAATAATAATATATAGCATATATCTGTATTCACGTAATGGCATTACTACTATTTCAAATATTTTCTCTCCTCTCTCGTTATTTCGTTCTTTTTTTTTCTCGCTCGCATCTCTAAACTTCCCCCTATCTTTTTCTCTTTACCTATAAATAAACATTTATTTATTTATTTATTTATTTGAATAATTATTCATTTTCTCGTCACATTGCATCGCGCGCGGGGCTGACGCAGCATATCCGTATGATTAATCGGTAACACTGCTCCGGATCTGGTTATTGAGGGAACGAGAGAAGAAAAAAGGAAAAAAAAAAAGGGAAAAGAAAAAAAGGAAAAGGGAAAAAAATCCAGCAACCCCATCGGACGCACCGCGCGGAAGTTTGCACAGTTATACTACAACGGACCCCCCGCAAACTTTATAGATCGACAGATTGATAGATCGGTTAACAGACAGCTGTTAGATAGACTGATAATTTGATTATCCGCGCTTCAACGATACCTACCCGCAAAATCCCTATAACCGGAGCTGCGGCAACGATACCGACCGCACACGACGAAAATCGAGGCCGCAAATTTCGTTCCAAAAACAAAAAAGAACAAAAAAAAAAAATACACATTCTTTCTACTATAAAAATTTCTCATCCCGTTATTAGACGCGATTTAACGAACCTGTGCTGGACTGGAATGATATATAGGTATAAGAATCTCTTCGCAATCGGCGATTTATTTTTTTCAATCAGAAACGATTTTTTTTTTTTTTTTTCCATTCTACGCGCTTACTCGCCCGCTAGCCTGTTTGTCAGTTCGTTTGTTTGTTCCCTATCGTGTATATACCTATATATTTTTTTTCTTTTGTTTTTCTCACTTCTACGTTTCCCTTTCCTTATTATTTAGTTTTTTTTTTTTTTTTTTATCCGTTATTTTCTTTCATTCTTTCATTCTTTCTTTCTTTCCTTCTTTCCTCCTCGTATAAGGTGATAAAATCTGACGCGAACCGCAATCAGTAAGGTCTATAGATTGACTGACGTTGACAGGCTTTTATAGTTTCCGTGATGTTGTTTCGGGTTGCAGAATGAATTTTATTTAGGTACCTCCTAGCCGGCGATCGAAGATACCGTATTAAAGAAATTGGACACACGTAACTACGTCGCGGGCCAGCGACACGGAACTCCGTGCCAAACGAGAGAAGAGAAGAGAACATAAGAAATTTCAATTCGAAAATTGAAAATTTTTTTTGTTTTCTCACATCTCTTTCTCAAAAAGAAAAAAAAAAAAATGAAAACGTTGTTCAAATTATACGTTTTTTAAACGGTACTCACCGATGTGCTCGGGACGCACATGTGGCAGGAAGAAGGCAGCGATACCGAGGACGACAGCCCAAAATCGGCACAACTTAACTCGTTCACCTTCCATATAAAAGCCGAACGCCTCTGCTACCTTTCGTAAGGGGCGCGTGCCGCGTCGCGACTGAGTCTGGACGGACTACGGACTCTCGGTTTATCCCCCGACCTAGCTGTATATACGTGTATATATATAGTTATACGAAACGAAACTAAGGACGGAAAGCCAACCCCCTAGTAGCTCCCTGCCGGTAGCGCGCGCCACGCTTTCCCCACCACGCTGCAAAACCCACCACCACCACCACCACCGTCGAAAGTATAACGGCAGCAGCAGCGGCAGCAGACGCTGATGTCCCAAGTTACGCGACCCCGTCAATTGGCGACAAGACACCCTTTTCTTGTCTTTTCTTTTCATCGTTATTTTTTTTTTTGTTTTTCGTTTTTTATCCTATTTTCTTTCCCCCTTTCTTCGTTTCATTTTATCGAAGAATCAAGACCGTAAAATTGTCGCTTAATTATTCTAATTACATCGATTTTGGGATATTTTTTATTTTTTTCCTTATTTTATTTTTTTGTTTTATCGGTACAAAAGCGACGACGCCGCGACGGCTCCGAATTCTTCCGCTTCCTTCTTCCGGCACGTATATCCGGTTGACTTAATTATTTTTTTTTCATTTTTTTTCGTTTCTTTTTTTTATTTTTTTTCTTTCTCTTCTTTCCCTCTTTCGGGGTATTTATTCGCGCGACTTCGGTTCGGTATACAGGCACTTAATAAACCGGTGTTCCCTTAATTTGCCGTTAACGAGAGGGTCGAAGGAAAGGTGTAGGGGTACGGGTAGCGGCAGGACAGAGAGGGAAAAGAGAAGAGTAGAACGAGCCGAATTCCCTCTAATTATAAAGTCGTCGCGTCATTGCCCCGCTCCCTAACCCTACAGATGGTTTTAAGGGAAACCTGAAAACATAACCGCAAACGCGAGCACCTCCCCCTTCCCCCCCCCCCCCCCCCCCCCCCCTCTTTCCACCCCTCGATTACTACGACTCTATACCTTGTACATACCTATGCTTATTAACGAGATATTAAACCATATACAAGCTCGACCTATTCGGGGGAGAAGACCTGATGCAGATCATTCAAGTTCATTCGCATGTTATAAACTTTCGAATTTTCAAAATAATGGAATTTTCAAAATAACGGTTAACGATGAAATATAGGATTTTGGGGTGGAAATAATCGATTCGTCGTTAAGACAAAAATGAAAACCAAATGAAAGATGGATACTAAATCTATCGTAGGGATAATTGTCTCAGTTTTTCATTGGCTTTCGTTAGGTGGTGAGGTTTTTGACGCGGCTAGTCTGATGTATTCGATATCGTAATGAGAGGAGAGAATACAGAGAGGGAATCGGAACGTACTCGCAATGAAATCGAGAATAAACTTCAGCCCGGCCGGCTGTAATACGGGTAAAATATTGTAGGTAAGTATAATAATGATAAAGATTCATCCCGAAGTGAAATAAGATGGTAATTTTAATCCTCGGCCACTTAAGAACTTGATAAAGTATATAAGAGACGTAATCTCCGAAGGAAGGAAGTCCGAGTCGCCGATTCGCGGAGCGAGAAAGAGAAGAGAAAATCGGGAGGAGGAGAATTACTCGCTGTGGTTCGACGGCGGCTCCTTCCCGCACCCCGTTTCATGATTATGCATGATTTTTTAAATCGGTATAACGCAGCATCCGGTTACTCGAGGTCAGCCCTCACCCAGTTTCCGAAGAAAGAAGAACCGCGTCTCTTCGTTCCCGAATCTCGACACCCGCAGATCACCCTTGTTTAATTTTTCCAACTTTTCTTCCTTCTCTCCAACTCTTTGCTTCCTCGGCTCGATCCGTCCGTGACCACTTATGGCATTATCAGTCAGACTGACCACGGGGCGACTTCCTCGCTTATTCTTACTTACCGAACGAACCTGGAGGCCCTTTTGCCTCCTTCGAATCTCGGAGTGGAACGATTTGTCTCGCTTGACACAGTGGTTAAGGCTAAGACTGTGCCGAAGCGGGGATCCGCTCTTTGCCTCTTATATAAACGGAGAACGAAACCGTCTCGGGTAATCCGCGATTTTACCGCGTTTATTACGTTATTACAGATTCGCGAAAATTTAGCAAAACATTTTTTCTTTTTTTTCTTTTCTTTTTTTCTTTTTCTACCCTCCAGCAGTCACGTAATACCCCGCCAAATTTAGAACGCGAATACTCCGTGGGATAAACATCGCGGGTTTGCCAAGATATCGCGACCTGGCGCAAGGCCACTTTTAATATTATACCTATGTTCCCGTTTTTTTGTCCTCTCTGCTCTCCCCTCTTACTTTTTCATCTTGTTTAGCATAAAAATTAGCGCAGGGTTGGTGGGTGTATAGAAAGGCTAATTTTTACACTCGTCCTAAGCTCCGAGGAGCTGCTCAAGTCGTTCGCAGGGTAGCTACGACCTATAGAGATTTTGCGGCACCGCGGAATGGCCTCGTTCCGTCCGTAGGGCCTAACTGTTGAAATTTAAAGTTATAACTACTGGTCAGAAGCCGGGGAACAACGGTGTTGATATTGTTCACCGCTCTGTGGCCATAAAAGTTTACGTTCCTGCATGAATAAATCCCGTTTCTACGGGGGCGAAGGTGGGACAGCGAATCATTGAAATACGTTGATTATACGGGGCCGGGGGAGACGGACCGGTTCCGGAAATGAGACCCGATGGAGGATCGTAGAATTCCATAAATGATCCAGAAAATAAATATTAACTCAGTCCACTCCGGTCCCGGAATTCCCGAGCCAAAGTTCGGAGCGTTTACTGAATTTGACAAGTTTGTAAATCCCAATTAAAGTTGGGTAAAGATTTTCTAGGAGAGCCTCGGAGGTCGAGACCCTTCTCGGTATACCTTTTTTTTAGAATTCGCGAATCTGAATAAAGACGGTGAATAAAATTGAATAATTCATTACGCCCGATGTCCAATACGTCTTGTCGCAGCGCCGGGTCTACTTTGCCGAAACAAAGCAGCGTACGGTAATAATTGATAACCGAGCCGACGGCTTTGATCATCGAAACAGTGCGAAGCACTCTCCTCTTTCAGTGTTCGGAACTTTTGATACACGCGGTAAAATTTAGTCGCGGATTTTGATCATTTTTTAATGTATGACGGAGGGATAAAGACGGAGGAGGAAACGTCGCGCGAGATCAGAGAGCGATGGCTCTTCTTCCCTCGACGCAGCAGAAGCGAGATTTTCTTCGATGAAAATGAAAAACGTATCCCGTACCCCGAGAAGCGTAAAGTTATGAAGAGTGTCGAGCGTCGTAAGATCTGAAGTCCGAGTCGAGTCGAGAGCCAAACCCGAAGTCGAGAGGAGAGGCTGGAAATCGTCGCGAATACATTAGACACTTTGACTTGCTAAGTAGGTTAATTTGAATGTTTAAATTCCGGAGAGGAGCAACTCAATTTGTGAGGACTGTGTCTGGCTAATTCTAGAACCTACCGACCCACGCCTCGTCCCTGAGTCCCGAGTCCCGAGTCCCGAATCCTGAAGTCCTGAACTCCGGAGTCCTCGGCTCTCTGACCGTCCCACGTATTTCCGTATATACCACAAAATTGGGGCATTATTTTGCGGTTTATGATAGCGCCGCTTTCGCGCCCTGGCTGTTTAATATCCTCCTTTTCCTTTACTCTCTTAGTCTGATTAACACAACGCGTTAGGACCGCGAGGAGCATAATTGACCTTCCAGGTGTCGCTTATTAAATACCGCTGTATAACTTTACTTCGACGGTTCCAGCGCGGGCTGAATATCAATTTTTTCGAACCATAAATTCGGTTCAAACTGTTCGAAAATAAATTTGGAAATTATCTATCCCAATAGGGAATTCTCGAAACACTGTTTTGGAACTAAATTGAAAAAAGTCCAGCATTCCAGGTAAAATTTGTCGTTTTTAAGGAATAATAGGAAATGCAGAAATATCGCGTGGATTTATCCCCTGAAAATTTTTCGTCTGTATATTTCGGACCATTTCTACGTTTTGACGACCGAGGATGCAGGAAGTCGATCCACTAAGCCTTCTCTCGTAGGGAGGCCTCAATTTGCGTCACTCACTCCGGACTCGCTCGTTTCCACCAAATTATTTCGAAAGCTATGTATTATATTCACTACGTTGTTATTTATTTTTTTCCAAATATATATGTATACACGGTTACAAGAAAAAATATGTAAACATAAAAAAATCGTTCGTCAGATATATACACGAACGAATGTCATATTTATGCACAGCGATTTATTTTCCCACCTCCGTCGTACGTGGAAGAAAGTCTACCCCTTTTTGCAAGGGCCTTCTCTGAGCTTGTAATAATCTGCAAGAAGAGGGAAAAATTTCGATGAAAATAAATCCGATGAATTTGGAAAAGGAAAAAATTCTTCCTTTTCTTGCGACTTACTAGTTCTGTAGGCGGTAGGAACGTGGCTCTTTACGCCAGCGTCTACTATTTCGGTCAATTTCCACCTGGTACATCGATTGTGACAAAGCATATGGCAAACGCTGTCGAATTCTCGATCAGGAAGATCTCGACCTCGGGCACAAATCTCGGACATCCCATCGCCAGCGACGTTTCCATTATTAATCGGAACAACACCGAGGGCGGTATGATCGTTGGTTATCGAGCAGTGATCGCAATTGCAGGCCTCGTCGATTTCCTCCGTTTCATCGGTAAACGAGCCTGAGAAATCGATGAGAAAAAATCACGAAAGGGGGATAATAATTCCATGGGAAATTTTCGCGGGCGGAAAACGACGGGGAAATATCAGTTCGCGGCTATTGTGCAACGCGGAAAGTTGGAGCTCTGCACGTATATCTCTCGTATTGGAAGCTTAAAGTACGAGGGGAACGTGAGGGGATAATCCGCGTCACGAATCGAGCCGCTCATTATAATCCCCCAAAAGGCATACGCGGATGAAATCAGTGCGATGAACGTAAAACTGTACGGCAAGCAAGGAGCCGAGCATGTACACGTAATGGACACGCGAAATCCTGCGGCTAAATTACATAACGTATTCCGTCCACCCAGCCGGAAGGCGTATATCTACGTAGGTGTGGGTGTAAGCAGCTGAACCTGCAGTACGTACTCGGAGGCACATATGCAGACGTATACTCACCCGATATCAAGACCATAATGAACAGCAGCAGTATCTTCATTGCTGAGCCTGAGGCACTGTAGCGATTTATAATTGATCAATTAATCAACTTAATAGACCGAGGAAGAAGAAGAGCAGCTGATCTCCGTCGCCGGTTTTATTCCTACTAAATATACTTCGGAGATTTATTATTGAACTAACGTTATTATTTCATATTCTGGCCGAATGGCGTCATCTTAGAATCTCTCAGTGCCGTACGCGCTTTATTCATCTCCGGAATATTCTCGTACTTTTCTTTTCGTTCTTCCTTTAGTTTTACAGTCAGCGATTGCTCCGGGTATAGAATCGATCGTCATCGATACGCAAATGCAAGGAATCGGACATTCGCCGATTTCCGAATCGGTAAAACGAATCGGAAAATCGATCGGTGGTCATCTTCGTTAATTTTCGATCGATTATCATCGGTTCAGATCGTGGCCTATGGATCAGTGGATCAAGTCCGTCACTGTAATCGCGTATCGGAGTATATGTTGACACAGTGAACTCTGATCTTATATGCTCTGGCGAAACGAGAGGAGAAAAACCACCGAGAGTCGCGGTATCGCGCGCGCAAACCGAGAATCTCGTAAAGATATTAATTCAAGAATTTTTTAGGAAATGAAATCATTTCGAGTCTCCGCAACCCGCGGGTTTTATTGGCACAAGGTTTACCCTGGGAAAGGAGTATCGTTAATTATCCTAAACGGCAATATCGGGGTGGAATAGGTAAATCGAAGAATGCTGTGTCGACGAAGGTGCGATAACACGCGCGTCGATATAGCTGTTGAAAATTTTCAAAATAGCTCGTCTCAATTTTGAGGGTTGAATTCCGCGGAGAAGTTTGAAAGTGGGATAGCACGAGGAAGAGGTTCGAGAAGCGAGAAGTGGGAATGCCCATAGAGCACATCGATATGAATACCCAAGCAGGCATTAAAATATAACGACAAGTTCCAACGGCGTTGACGATGGCGTTGAAAACCGGTGAGGCTGTTCAAAATTGAGTGGCACATTGCGAGAGGAGAGGAGAGGTCTGAGGAATTCTTCTTCAGCCCTAGCCCTAACCCGGCTCTAACTTTTGATTTCGTTGCCAACTTTAAGCCACTGTTGTTGATATTCTTCCCATTCCACGAACGAACGCGAACGAAGTACTCTGAATAATCAACAACACCGAATTCACAACGCGAAACGAAGAAGACCCCCCATCCCCCATCCCCCATCCCCTAAACCGGCTCAAAGATATTATATTCAAAATAATACGACAAAAGTAGAGAGAATATACGGTTCTAATTGAACTCAGCCACTTCACCCTCTGATGTGTATGTATGTACATGTATATATGGGCGAGTGTATACACCTAAATTTATACAACAAGTTCGAGCCTCAATCGAGCCAAGAATGACAATACGGGTTGGTGTACCAGTGAGTTTACCAAGTAAATCTCTCTATCTCTATATATCTCTGTGAGAAATCGATGTAAACACCAGATTCCGCAAGGGGTAGTTTCCACTACCCAAATTCAAGTCCTAAACCAAATTAATTTCCCCAGCTATATATATATGTGCGTATATGTATATACGTAGGACATACGTATATAGGCAAACGATTAAACATCAAGTCCAAACATTAAGTAACGGTTAGACGCGAATTATCTTTGCCAATTTATGTCGCTCCTCGGAGGGCTGCCGTCGCCACCCTCGATCGATGCAAGGGTTGAGTGAGATGAGTATTTTTCACGGCACTTTTCATCGCCTAATTAGAAACCTGTGTAATTACCGGAAATGGTATCAAGCATGTGGAAAATACAGGTCGTCAGTCGGGAATTAAAAGACCAACTTTTAGCCCGTGGAAGCGAGCGGTAAAGTTGGACGAAACAGTGGCATTTTTCGACCGAAACCGAGGGGCGAATCGCCCGCGAAATCTCGCGCAATCTTCGAGATCTCAGCATCTCGAATTTCGCGTAAGTCCGGTAAGAAAGGCGAAAAAGGAGTCGACGTTGCTTCAGAGAGCAGAAAGACGGATGTGAGATCGCGAGTTGAAGTTAAGTGATCAAAGCGATATCGAGTGATTAATGAAGGAGACGGTTCTCGCCTTTCAGGCTAGATAGGTAACTAACAATAACCGCAAACAATGGGTCTGCGTATTAAAATGCAAATCGGTTCATAAGTCACAACATTATCATCATCACCGTTAGAGAAAGAGGGAGAGAGGGGGTGAGACAGGGTGAAACGGGGGCGGTCTATTGTCATGCCGATTTAAGCAGCCAGAGTCGGTCGCGAGCCGTCTATAACTGCCTCACCGTGAATTAACGGCTCAACGCTTTCTATGCCGTGAGATTAAGTGCTTGAATTAGACGTTATTAAAGGATTTATATTCGGAATCTCCTTAACGCAGCCAGACTCGAAACGACTTTGTGACTCGAGCTCCCATCGTCTACCACTTTTCATTCGTTTCGAACGATTTTTTGACCTCCCTTTTTGCCTCCTTCTTATTTCGCGTTCTTTATCGAGGATCCAGCTGTGCACTGTGTACCCCGCGTACAAAGGATCCTTCAATGACACAGTGATTCCTTCACAATACGTTATAATACGATATAGTACGAGGTACGAGCTCCTGTGAGATTTAGAAGGAATTTTTTCGCCCCGGATAAGTCGAGCCGAGAGTCCATTTTTTCTCTCTTCGAAAAGCAGGAATAAACCTACCCCAGCTGACATTCGGACCCACGAACAGCGACATCCTCGGCTCTTTGACATTTGACAAACTCCGAACGTCATTCCTGACGGGATTATTTTACTCCTAGAGAAACAGTTAGCACGGAACCAGCTGCACCGTCTGTTCATCATCGTTTCGGTCTAAATGTCATCTTACTTCGGCAAATGTTAACAGCTCCATAAGACGGATCCCGCGGAGATATCTGATACACAATAGACTCGAATTGCACACCGGTATATCATCCGGGGGTTGTATTACGCCCCGACCTTTCGCTCAGCAGCATCGCCGACAGAGAACGTTTTCTCCCTTTGTCGTAACACGGTATAATTAGAAAAGTGCATTTGGAAAGTTGCAGGCAGGGTGAAACGGTTAAAGATCACCGTCGACGAGAGGGGGCTGTGGATAAGGTCGATCCAGTGATCATTATTCCCGAGTGTTTTCTCCTCCTGAGGTATAAAATCTGAAATTCTGCTCCCCGTTCTGAACAACCTTTTTCAAAAGATGCGCGTCGCAATTTCCTGTCGTAGAGATCGGAAGATCAAGGGAAAAAAAAAATTTGCAATCAGCTTTCTCTCGGTTGATTACCTAGTCCGGCTGGTTAATTGAGACTTCATTTTCTCTCCGGGTGGAGATGTTATTGCCATCTGACCGAGGGTCAATCAGTGGACAACGAGTTGTGGCTATCCGCACTCCCGGGTGATTATTTCCAGTATTCCGTACTCGGATTTAAAAGCGGAGAACCGCAATGGCGAAGTGAGAGTCTAATTAGTCCACCGACTCGTTGGAAAATACGAAGAAAAAATAAGGACCTTTAATTTGCCTACCTTCCAAGATCCATTGTCCCCTGACCTGGCCGGTTCGCCTCGTTCTCTCTTCGCCGCTAACAACAGCTTCGCCACAGTATCAGAGGAGAGATGTTTTCAAAGTTTGCGTCTCTTTTTTTCTTCCTGTTTTTTTATTTTCTTTCATTTATTTGTTATAACAAAAGCGAGATTTCGTATTCCCTTGAGCGGATTTTATTCCTCGATATAACGACGCCTGGATCATATCGCCAATTACAACGTCAAAGGGCTGTGACTCCGGTGCTGCTGCTCGATTCAGCGTCAGACGAAACGCGATCGGAGGAAAATTCTTTGCGGCTATTTCTTCTGCTTATTTTTTACATTTTTATTTTTTTTTCCACCGGGTAAAAATTGGATTTAAATATACGTTAAAGAGACGGACTTTTCGACCGTTCATATCATTCCGCGCGGACTCGGATGGAACGAATAGAACGTATGAGAATGGTAATTGCGTGCAGTTTGGTAGAAACTAAAAAATCGAATCAGATATCATCGCTGCAGCGAAACGCCGGGGGTGAACTCGTTACCTTACATTACCTCTACAATTAGTGGCTCTGCTTTGCTGGCAGTAATTATGTAAATACAGCGAAGATAATCCACGCAGTTTAGCGTGTATCTAAATCCATGTAGAATAAGTAATTTTTATCCTCGAGGATTAAACTCGGAAGGATATATAGAGGGGAGAATGGAAAAGGGGCTGTTTGATGTTTGAATTGGTTTAAATATCGCCTGGATAATATTTAATAAGCATTCTACAAGTATACCTCCAGATTGTAGATAGAGAGACCAGTTTTAGGGGTAGGAATAAGTGGAACACTTAAAACAACATTCGTATTTCTCTGTTTCTCGTTTTTTATTTTTTTCTTTTTTTGGTTCGAGTTTTACGATTCCAGAAATGGTTAGTTGTGGATTTTGATCCTCCTCGATAGCGGAATCTGGGAAACAAAATTATGGCCAATTATTATCGGGGGTGAATAAGAAAAGGAACTCGCCGTACGAATCCGACTTAATTCTCTTATATCGTGTCCATGTGCGTTAGCAGTTAACGATAACTACGCGAAAACAATACCCTGGTACCTCCACGCCTGCCTGAAATCAGGGTCTAAATTAGACCGTAAAATATAGGAATAAATCTCCCAAGATCGAGTTTTGATTCCTGCAAACGACTGGCCGGCCACTTACGCTGTCGGAGAAATACTTTGGAGGGTTGTTTGAGCGGAAACGAAATGCGGGGTACTTCTTTAAACCGAACAACCGACTAACTTTAAGATTTCATTTCCAAAGCGGTTTTGTAAACCATAAAGTTTCCTCGGGGTTACTGACAACCGGATATCCTATACCTGCCTCACCTACCCCTACAGTACGGCTGTGTAATTTCAGTTTCAGCTTAACGAGAGTTTGATTCAAGGCAACTTCTATGCTATTGATTTTGGCAAGTCATTAACCACGTCTCTTCTATCCCTCGCTCCCTCTCCCTCGACATCTCGCAGCGTAGCGCAAGAATTATCTTGGGAATTCGATAGATCAACGATAGATAAATTCGTGGGGTTGAAGCGGCGCGGAATATGGACCATCGGGCTTCGATCATTTCTTCTCACTCTCTCGCTGTTCTAAGATTGAAAATCTCTGTCGATCCGCGGCGGTCCACGATTCGCTCGGTCTGGATATTTCGGGGGATGCTGGATTCTCCGGTACATCTTTGACAGTGAAAATCGCGAGATAAGAGAAGCCCGTGAATAATGAATTCCGATTTGAAATAATCCCGAGACACTTTACGATCTGGTTTTCTCCGTGCAGTTTTAGCGGTAAAAACCACGAATCTGCGCGAAATCCTTTTCGCCGTAGTCGCTTGTCCGACCGAAAAGTCTATCCGCTTACACGGGCGGTGGAAGGAATCGAAGGAAGGAAGGAAGGCAGGACTACGTCGCGTCGGTTGAGGAAAGGGTCTGGGGTCGTGGTCGGGGTCGGGGTCGGGGTGAACGAGCTTTCCCAAATCGAAGACACTTCCACCGTGCTTTACGGCGAGCCTTTCGAATCTGGAGAAAACGGATTAAAGGAAAAGCCAAAAGGGAATAAAAGCGGTCGCATCCACCGAGAGGATCCCGCTGCTACTACAAGCCCCGAAATTGAGGGTGCGAGGGAGTAATATACACGTATTTCATTAGTTACTTTTATTCGAGCTTTTTTCAATCGCCAATTATTTATTCCCGATGAAAAAATCACCCTTGAAAGAAGTCCCTCCTTTATTTTCCCCTCCTTATTTCTCTTTTCATTCGCCTCATGGAGTATGGAGGAAATTAGGTTTATATTCCTGCGGGGTTGTTTAATCGGACACGAATAGCCTGGCATATTATGTTTTGATAAGACCAGAGGTAATTTAGAGTTTGTATAGGTAAGTAATTTTGGACAAATCCAAACCGAACCGTGTGGTGGCCACGCTATTTCTACCCGGCCACCGCACGTCGGGTATAAGGTATAAGGTATAACGTACAACGGTTTAAGGAGTAGGAATAGTGGTAGTAGGGGCTGGGGAGAAGTTGACGAAACTAATTTAACCGCTATCGCATCAGGGATCTATTACAAATGTCCTTAGTGCCCGAGACGGGAATTATCATGTAGAACGTCGACTCCTTCCCGTTAACTAGATGAAAGGGGGTTGCCTCTGGCTCCCCATCAAGACCGCACATACTTATATTTCCTCCTTTCAACCCCTGCGCCGAATTCTATCCAATACCCAGGAATTTTCTGATTCGAAAAGAACTTGTTCGTTCTACCGCGGGTAGAAAAATCTGAAATCTAAAGAACTGCAGTATTCTAATCGTGAGTTGTATTCGGGGGTTGGGGTTAAAAGCACCGTGTACACCTTTCGCCTATATCTACCTGCCTACCTTATACTTGATTCGACAAAGCAAATCAGGATTCGACACGCGAGGACTCAAGAAGAGAAATCACGCAACCGACGCCCCTTCGCCTACGATTACCTCCGCACCCCTTGCCCTTTCACCCTCCCTTTGCACCTTTAGTCGACCTTTTTACAAGAACTACCCCCCACATCTACGCTTTATACCTCACAGTGCCTCGCCTATGGCTTATATACCGACTCACGCCAATTTCAGTCTAGTTTTCAACTGAAATCGAACTCTGAACACCCCCGTCGTGTCTGGGGGTGCAGGGTAAAGGGTGTATCGCCGATCGAGGTAATAGAACTGTTTATCTCTCCTTCTTTTTCTTTATAACGTAAAATGAGAACTAAAAGTCCTCGCAACGATCAAGGAAGTCGATTCGGAAAAGATATGCGAAAATTCTGTATCTGAATAACAATTTTTTAAGGGTGCCAAAGGATCCGACAAAAGGATTAGTTCGGTGCGTATTTATGAAACATCCTTCCCACGCGACATTTCTATTCTTGTTTTTAATTTAATTGGGGTATATTCACGTGAGATTCTAAATTCTAGTGTGTTTTTAGGGTAATGACCGTGAGGCCTGTAAATGCGAAATTCAGTTGCGAATAAAAGAATATATCTATACGCTTTATAACACGACGGATGAAGAGTTGACACTGGGACATTAAACAGTCATTGTTTTATTCAGTACACATACGTAGGTGTATTGTACGTCATAGAATAACGATTGGGAAGGTAGACATAGCTATACCAACGCGAGTGGTTTATTTGCTATTGTATTAATCGAATGAACGTATGCTAACTGTATAAATAATGAATTCTGCAAACTGAAAAAGTGATAGGTATTTTCTCGTTTACGCTGCAGTACAGTGCAGCAGCGAATTGGTAATCAGTTTGATTTTCTCTGTTTAACAAATCACTCCGCGCAAATTCAAATCCGCGTTCACACAGGATAGCGATTGGAAAACGATAATTAGTTCTAATATCAAGATAGACTATATCCATGCGAAATTATGCCGGTATCAAGTACACTTGCCGGTCTTTTTCACATTTCGGGTATATGTCATACGCTAATGAACTTTCTGCTCATAATCTGTACAAGTACCCACCACATACCCCTGACTAGGTATTGGATACATGTGACGGAATTACACCCCCGCATTGTGTTTGATTTTTATCGTCCACTGAACCTGCAGTTTCGTTTTATGCATTATCGGTCCTCCTGGGTATAATTATAATTTTAATTAATTAGCCTTGATTGGCGATACTTTGTCATTGTTTTATCCGGGGCCTAGTTAGCACCTGGGTGAACCTAATCCACGCTATTGTAAGCAGGTATGTTTAATTATCGTTCTATGATTAACGTCTGATTGGTTTCATCTACCATTCTGCGGACAATGATGAACTACGTACCTGTGTGTGTAATTTTTTCCTGTTCTTTTTTCTTCTTTTTTTTTTTCTTTTCTTGCAAGGGGTTTTTCACCTTCTGTATCGAGCTCAACATCTTTTAAAAGTTCATTCATAATAATAAGCGTTCGGAGCTCGTTCCTTATAGGTTTACGTTCAAGATTACATTAAGAAATGATGAAATTACTCTCGGTTGGCTGCTTTCAGGAAATCGTTAAAAAAGAAAAATACAGTGTAAACAGCTGTAAAATTAGACCCGACGACGTGCGCAACGACACGTAACTTTCTTCCTTCTTTTTCTTCAATAATAAATAGTCAACCGAGTTTCTTTCAGAGTCGTAAAAACCAGATGATACTTTCGCAAAAAAGTGGTATAATATTCATCATATTCTGTTTGCAAGGAAATCGGTAATAAAAAAAAAAAAAATGGCTCGATGCGCTTTCTATGTTTAATTTATTAATAATCTGATAAAATAATACGACAATACGTGTAAGACAGTTCTATTCAATTATTAAACTAATAATCTACTATAATCGATAAAATCAGGCTACAAAAGAATGAAAAGACCTGTACAGCTGGAAATACTATATTTATAATTTATACTGAGGGAACTAAAGCGCGGTAAAAATTTTTTAAATATTTTCTCAAATGGGTGAGATCGATAAATTGATCTCATACTTGTGTTGCTGCCAAGGCAAGTGCCTCTTGGAAGCAGAAAGAGCATGTAGAATGTCTAGTGGTAACAGTATGTTGTAATAAGACAGGGATGTTACCAATTGCCGAAAACTCTGCCTTACCGTGATCAATAATGCCGGTACAAACGCTCGTGATAGAAATAGAAGTCTATACTTTTGAAATATGAATATAGATATGCAATTTTCAAAGATTGAAAACTAGATGAAATCCTGATATGATATTTTATTTTTTATTTATTTTATTTTTTTTGCAACTGGGAGGTAAGATTATTAAGTATGTGGATTGGTGCTGTGGTAAAATTATACTTACATCGATTAGTTGGAAAATGAGAGGAGAAAGCTGTGACGTTTGCTGGTCCATCGAATCTATTCCAATATTGTGATATCTGGTATTATTTTTTTCAAGGAAGAGGCCTTACTTATGAAATAATATAATACAGCTCATTTTTGTTTAAATGGGATAGACAATTTATTTTCATTTCATATACGGTGAATTTTTTTTTATTATTGGCGATTCAATAATTAATATCACTGATATTAATATGTTATCCGTGTGAAATATAAATAATGACTTATAATTACTTTCACAATAATTTCAATTTCGATACTTAAATTGTCTAGCGATTCATGGTGTCCAGCGACATTGGAATATCGAAATCCAGGATTTTTTCTGGACTAAAAGAACAAGACTTAGTTTCATCAGAGAAGATATATCGCTTCATTTTCAATTGCTTTAAACAGAATTGAAACGCTCGTTAATTCAGAATCTTGCTTTTGAAGTGGACACTTCACATTCTGAATTGAATAGGTGCTCCCTGAAATTCGTAGTGTTTTGCGATTGAAAATTTTGAGAAATTTTTTGCAAATTTCCAGGAACAGAGTAAAATCCATACCATTTCAAGGAGCACATTCATGTCAGGATATATCCAGGACCTCCAGGATCTCCAGGATCGCTGGACACCGTGCTGATTGTACATTTATTCACCTTTTCTACAATATTGAAAGATATGATAAATAAAAAGACAGGAAAAGCTCGACAAAGAACCTTCCAAATAAAAATCAAACGATCTAAAGATTTTTCGTATCTATATCTACATCGAAACGTTATTTTTATGTTTAAAATTATATTGAGAAATCGATGTAAAAAGAACAGTTACATGAAATAAATTATAACGTCTAAGTACTAAATACTTAATTTTCATATTTGCTAAAATTAAAAAGATCATGGATTCTAAAATTTTAATGATAATTTTACCATGCGTTTTCCAGAGCAGAATTAGCTGCGGTATAACTGCTTGCGGTGAATTGGGTAAAAATCTTTTAAACCGCGTGCTGAGAATCCAAAATAGAATATAAAAAATTATAAACAAAGACTTCAGGCTTGGAAACAAGACTCCAATAAATGTAACGCAGCTATTTATGCTTGGATCTGTGTCATATCACTGTGAAACTTTGAATGACCTGTAATCAAAAACTGAGCGCATCACTAGATACAAGAGTGTAGACTTACCCAATACAAGTAAAACTATAAGTGATAGAAAATAGTCATGTGGCAGCTGTCAAAGTATTTGATAGACTGCCTAACGAACTTAAAACCTTGACTGTCGGTAAAGACATTATCAAAAGCAAACTGAAAATATTTCTAAGTGCTTCATAGATTCCGTAAAGGTATCCCTGTTATTAACTTCAACAGAGAAATTTAATAAAATGTGAAACTCGTGAATTTTTATGTAGTTTTAAGTAGTATATAAGTTGTTTTTAGTTTTAAGTTCGCTGTAAAGTATTAGACGTTGGAAAGATAGTTCAACAATTCCCGGAAGAGAGATCGGAGTACTTGAAGAATCTCAGAAAGTGCGAGGAAATGAATCAGCCTCACGGGGGATGCGATCAATTAATGCAAAAACGAACGATGCTACACAAATTTGCCGAAGCCTATACAGCATGCGAGAGGACGTACAGGAATTGACAGTGGAACTTTCGTCACCAGACATAGACAGACCACCGCGTTCAATAGTGCGCCGCGATGCGCCCGGAGTCAGAACATCGAGACCAGTAACGAGTCACATTAGATCGTAATCCAGTTAGAATAGTGAATACTTGTCAAAACCTCTTGATTAAGTACATAAAACTTCACCTACTTGTACGACTGAGTTCTAACTCTTAATTCGACCAACGAATCGGAACTTAATAATTGGTTGCCTGGAGGATCTCAGGATCCCGATTACAACAATAGGTGGGGCAACCCAGGTTACACAATTCAGATAGGCACTCTCATCTCGAATTAGCTAGGACTAAGACGAGTTTAAGCCCAAGACGTTTGAACTTGAAATCTATACCAAATAAATTGATTCAAGTATAGTTAAACGTATCTTGGTTTCCGATAGGCTTAACCAGGTACATTAAATACCGAGAATCCTAACCGTCCGCATCCTCCTTTCTCAATAGTAAAAGAGGATACGACACAGTAAACGTATTATTTGTTGAATATTACGAAAACAGACTGTATGTATAGAAAGCCTTTGAAAAACGTAAGAGTTGGCAGTAAACAGGAAGTTTTAGAGGAATGAGCTATATAATCGGAGTAGCCATGAGAAACTGATTCATTCGGGGAATCAGAAGAACCAAATAATAATCAAATGCTATAAGGAAAACTATAGAAATATCAACGGCAAACTTTGACAGAAGATCAAACTCTTACAGTGCGGCGCAGCAGCCACCTGCTAGGAATTTAGGAAACCATAGAGATACTGAGTGAATAGAAAGTGTGATGAATTGATGCGATGATGCACTTTTGTTTCAGTAACGCATTAATCAAAGATTGCGAACAAGACCCGGTACCAGCAATGCTGGAGACCAGTGTGGCTCTGGCGCTGATCAGATGCTTAGCGTCAGAGAGCACACTGGTTGTCGAAGATCTCAAGAAAAGCCTCAAGTTGATGAACGATTCGCCACACTCCGCAACGCGATCCGCCGTGATCAAAGCAATATTTAAAATTCTATTGCCAAGATTCCCGGAGGCGGCGGGAAGAGTCCTTCGCGATACTCAGACCCGGTAATATTCAGCCAAAGTTTTTCTTCTCACTTGTCGTTGGATTGAATATGCAATAATCTATACGTATCCCAACGATTTACCGTAAAATCTTCTCAAAGTAATTAGCTATTGATCATTTCAGACTCAGAGACGAAGATCCGGCCGTCAGGAGGAAATATATCAAATATGTATCTCTAATTCCGCGGCCGGAAGAACGTGAGTGGCCAGAGGGATTCGTAGATAAATTAATCTTAACGGCGGTCGATAATGACATCGTCAGCCGAGATTTGGCGTGGTGGCTGCTGGAGAAGATATTATCCACGGCCGATCGGAATCGGTATATGCCGATCATGATCTATAAACTGACCGATCAGGCCGTGGAACTTCAAGAAAATGAAGTCCAGCAGTTAATCGAGTAATGATTTCAAAATTTTCTTAAAAAAATATCATTCCGGTCTTGGGCCTATTTTAATGAACGAATTTCAAATATCTTCTGTTAATAGCCGAGTACTATCCTGGGTGGAGAAACGGCGGCCCATCCAAGCCATCCTGGACCAATTATTCAGGCAGCTTGGATACCAGGATGGCAGTAAGAATCAGCGGGTGCGAAATGTCGCCTACTGCCTGTCGAGACTGACGTTCACAGTGAATAGTGAGTTCTTTGAATACATTCCGTCAATCGTTACCTGGTCATCCATATTTATCTACCCTGATGAATTTATAGACTTCGTTTATCGGCTGAATAACTATCACGGTCTTAAACTTATGGCTTACAGGTCTCCGTTATCTAGGCGACAACTTGCACCTCATCCACCCGGCGTTAAGTCGAGAAATTGGCGTCAAAATCAGCACCATTGCTAACATCGCGAAACAAAACAGATTCCAAAGAGCTGCCGGTGAAGAACTTGCAGAATTAGTTCACCGCCCGACGACCGACGGTAGACCTCCGTCACCGGTGAACATTCCGCAAGAAGAAGGAACCATTCCTGGCCGGCAGCTGAGACCGCGACGGGTGGTGAAATACGCTGATTCGAGCAATTCCGGATCAGAGTAGTGGTAAGAATCGATTCGCAACATGTTATGATCATTACCGTCTAAGGATCCGTTACCAATTTTTTAAAGAAATTTCGAACATTTAATCTGTACAATTAAGGTTTTCATGTCAGCAGGAGCGCCTCGACAATATCAAGGTAAAGTGAATGAATTTAAACTAGTGTCATATGATGTAAGAATGGCATTTAGGCGAGAACAAGACACCGACTAGGTTGAAAAGTTCTGCATCAGGCCTTCCGATATTTTTCTAAAATTCTTTTAATTTCGCCCGTGCTCTAACGAGAGCAACCGACATGGTGGAAAGATTGCTGTACCCAGCTACTGCGACCAAAGCCATCGCAGCCACCATATTGATCTCAAAAATGTATAATTTCCAAGTAAAAGGAGGGAAAACAGCTCTGCGGATCGCAGTTGACCAGGTAACTATTACAATTATTACTAGGAACAATGTTAAGGTTCGGGCTCGGGCCAGTTGCCAGTGCAAATCCGCTATTAGCAGCAGATATCTGCCGCACTTTAGAAACAAACCGCATCAACGGCTCGGATCTAGATAATTATTCACTAAGGTGAAATATTCAGCTACTTAATCTATGAGAATTTCATCTCCAGAATTTCTATAGTTTCTGAAAATGTGACAATTGCCTATACATTTCATGCACTCATGAATTGTGCAATGAGAACACGTATTTTTCATTGAATGTTTCACAATTTCGCTACCAATATTCTAAAGAGACTCACTTTGCTTTCGATGGAAAACCTTCTATGTGACGAGACCGTGACTTGCTCAGAAATTGTGGCGAATCCGTTTCCCGCTGTCCACTGCATAAGGCTTTCACTGCAGTGAAAGTATTGCAGATGCAGATCATCGATGAATACGGAGGTGAAGACCGCCGAGTCCATACGCTATTCCAGATCTGGCAGTCGCAAGAAATTTTAAGTGTAGGAGCGAAATACAGGTCGCTTTGCAGTCCGTCGATGTTCCGCTGAAGATGCTAAAAATAATGAAAATATATAGTTCAACGGTAAAATGTACCAAGTACGAGAAGCAAAATCATGAAAATTTGTCAGAAACAGTTGATGAAGCAAGGTACTTCTTACGATGGATAAAATAAGAGAGAATTTGATAATTACATTTCATGAGAATATTAACTCATCAGTGGTGATAAAGAGGTAAATCGTAAGCAATTACCTTGAAGGAAGTTTCAACGTACCGAATTACAGCCAAAGAGGTTGATTCTGATCCCTCCTACTCGAACAGCTCTGCAATAACATTGGCGATGGTAACGTCTCACAGCTTGCCGTGCCAGAACCACATACAAGCGAAGCGAGACCCATAAGCTGTCCTGGGTGTAAAAACAGCAATCCAGGTGACCAATAGATTCACAAGAGCAGCTGCTACTGAGCTTGTGGAATCAGTAGTGCGGCCGACCTTCTTCACCAGTGGAAGATGCTGCGGAAGTAGCGACCATTTCTGGCGGGCAGCTCAGACCGAGACGTGCCATGAGATACACTGATTCGGGCAGCTCATAGTAATTCCAGGAATGATGTCTTGAGAACTGTAAATGTAGATGTAGGTATGTAGAACTGTACAGACGTAGTAAAGAAGATATGATTAAATGTGATTAATTATTCATTATTTGAGACTCACAGACGATGACTTAAGCGTCAGAAGACGCTGTCTCGAATATGTGACTTGGATTCCGCAACCGGATCGTTATTTTTTACGGATCAGCCACTCGGACCGCGTGATCGAGGAACAATGGTCAATGACTTCGAACGCGTCTTGAAATTCAAGTACCAGGCGCCGCACTGTGCGACGCGCTCCGCCATCGTCAAAGGCATTTTAAAAATGCGGTGGCCCTCCCGCCGCGGACCCAGCCTAACGACGCTGAGGCAGCAAACCACGTTGAAACGCTGAGGTAGCAAATTGCGTTAAAACGCTGAATTTCGCGAAAACTTTTTAGACGGCTCATAACTTATACCCGTTAGCTATCACAATCACCTCAAAAAAATACTTTATGCTTAGCTAAAATAGAGGATTACTGCGATTAGCGATTTAGATGGCAACGCGCCCGACTCACTCAATTACCGCCTTGATCACTCGGACCACGTGCTTTATGGGAATAGTAGCATTTCTTCAATTTATTAGATAAATTAGCCGATTCTTTAATCGAAATTTGATATATTTGGTATTTATATTATTCTGAGTTAATTATATAGATCACGTATTGTGCTATTATGATTGGTTAAATTTCGCGTGAATTCCGGATAATTCATGAGCACATGGCAGTGTCCTGCCGCTGCGGAATCAGCCTAACGACGCCGAGGATGAGAAATGCGGTCAGAATAAATTACATTGAATTACGCGAAATGTTCTCAGATAGCACGAAACATAAATGTGTTAGCCGTCTCGATCACCCCGAATTGAAACTTTATGCTAAGCTAGAATAAAGAACTGATTGGATCAATAATCCCGATATTAACGTGCCCGGCAGATTCAAAGCAGCCACCGCACTTCAACCTTGTTCTGTTCCAACGAGAACTGTTGGAGAACTGTTCGCGAATCGAGAAGTGGTAACTGGTACTCCCTCTTTGGTGGTTCTCTTAGCGGAAACGGATAGCTGCGAGCACAGGAGCGCACTCTAATTATTCAACTTCGAAACTAATTGAACGTTCCGACTAACGTACCGAGACGATTTTTATTAACTTCATATTTAAGTGAAAAATTTGGGTTCGCCTTGAAAGGCTTCTTCTACTTCTTCTGCGGTATGGGCTATATATTTAGACCCTTTCGTGAAATGGTAAGCCAAATCCGCGGGTGCTAGAGGTGCTGTAGCTAGAGAATTATATAAGACTCTATTCTCCTACATTCCTACAGTATCACGTTATTATATAGAGATAAATTGGAATCTTCGGAAATCAGGATTTCAAGGGTTTCTTCGAAAGCTCCCGACCCTTACCCCTTCTTTTATCTTCCTCTTTAGCTTCTAAGCTACGAAGACAACGATAATTATTCATATTAAATGATGTACAGGCCAGATTTCTCACCGCGAAGCGAGCAAAAAATGCGGTGGGCTTGTACGCATACGCCCTTGCGCGCCGACTCATTGTCAGTAGATGATCCCTATCCGTATGTAAACATGTTTGCTTCAACAAGTACTTTGTTTGAGTCGTGTTTTTGTGTAAACACTGTAGGAGATTACAAAGGAATGTATAAGGTCAGAACAGAGTTCTCAAGTAATATATTAACTGGTTTCGATGGTTTCACCCAGAGTCAGTGTTCGACACCGCTAATTACGATTTGTAATTAATAACAACAAAAATAATAATTATATTTTTAATTTGTAGTTTGGGGATATTTGATTACTAATTACATCTGTAATTTTTATTTATTTTCATCCTAATTACCAATTACAAATGTAATTCTAGGTACGAATTACAATAGGTTGTAATTATCTAAGCCCAAGGATCATATTTTAGTACAATATTTCTTTCATTATACGTTACTCTTGTTAAATATCACGAAGTCACGTCTGGCCCGATAACAGCTCATTATCAGCATAGAAATATATGTATTCAATTTCATGATAGAAACAGTGCCGGGAACGCAAACGCGTTTGCTGACCCAGCACCGTGTCGTCAATTCGACGCAATTCCTCTCATTGAAAAATAAATTCATTCAAAGTCCTTTGAGATAGTCACACCCGGTAATATTCAGCCCAAGTTTTTCTTCCCACTTGTCATTGGATTGCATATGCAATAATCTATATCCTAACTGTTTACCGTAAAATCTTCTCAAAGTGATTAGCTGTTGATCATTTTAGACTCAGAGACGAAGATCCGGCCGTCAGAAGATGATATTTAAAATATGTGTCCTTCATTCCACGGCCGGAACAACGCGAGTGGCCGGAAAGGTTTGTGGATGTGTAAGGGTCAAGTTGGGCGTCGATTATCATCCCATGAATGAAATGGATTGACCAGTCCGATGTATGGTAAACGTTACTTGCATCGGAGAAGTCGGCTATGATCCAGCAGAAACATGTAACGTATACTTGCTTACCGATATAGCCAATTATTCATTTATCCTCTTATTCGTCTTTTCCATTCTAACAAGAGTTCGGCTATAATTTCGTAAACGAAAAATGATTCCCTCCTCTCAGACAAAAATTCCATCTCTGGTATTGCATCATGGTCTTTTGGAAATTGAGATCTGCTTCCAAAAAATTTACCTAGTTCCAGTGAGCTAATGGAAATCTCATTAGATCAATTAATAAGCAATCTACTTGTTACAGGGCTTTGACATCGAAGATGACAGCACACTCAGGCATCTTCTGTAAGTATTCTGTTTATGGTTATATATCAGGCAATTGTGACTCGTCACATTGCACTTCTGTTTCCTCTCCTTCTTTGTCTTCCTCTTACAGTGCGGCGCAGCAGCCACCTGCTAGGAATTTAGGAAACCATAGAGATATTGAGTGAATAGAAAGTGTGATGAATTGATGCAATGATGCACTTTTGTTTCAGGAACGCATTAATAAAAGATTGCGAACAAGACCCGGTACCAGCAATGCTGGAGACCAGTGTGGCTCTGGCGCTGATCAGATGCTTAGCGTCAGAGAGTACACTGGTTGTCGAAGATCTCAAGAAAAGCCTCGCGTTGATGAATAATTCACCACACTCGGCAACGCGATCCGCAGTTATCAAAGCGGTCTTCAAAATTCTACTGCCGAGATTCCCGGAGGCGGCGGGAAGAGTCCTTCGCGATACTCAGACCCGGTAATATTCAGCCAAAGTTTTTCTTCTCACTTGTCGTTGGATTGAATATGCAATAATCTATACGTATCCCAACGATTTACCGTAAAATCTTCTCAAAGTGATTAGCTATTGATCATTTCAGACTCAGAGACGAAGATCCGGCCGTCAGGAGGAAATATATCAAATATGTGACTCTAATTCCGCGGCCGGAAAAACGTGAGTGGCCCGAGGAATTCGTTGACCAATTGATTTTAACGGCGGTCGATACAGATATTGTCGTCCGAGATTTGGCGTGGTGGCTGCTGGAGAAGATATTATCCACGGCCGATCGGAATCGGTATATGCCGATCATGATCTATAAACTGACTGATCAGGCCGTGGAACTTCAAGAAAATGAAGTCCAGCAGCTAATCGAGTAATGATTTCAAAATTTCCTTAAAAAAAATATCATTTCGGTCTTGGGCCTATTTTAATGAACGAATTTCAAATATCTTCTGTTAATAGCCGAGTACTATCCTGGGTGGAGAAACGGCGGCCCATCCAAGCCATCCTGGACCAATTATTCAGGCAGCTTGGATACCAGGATGGCACTGAGAATCAGCGGGTGTGAAATGTCGCCTACTGCCTGTCGAGACTGACATTCACAGTGAATAGTGAGTTCTTTGAATACATTCCGTCAATCGTTACCTGGTCATCCATATTTATCTACCCTGATGAATTTATAGACTTCGTTTATCGGCTGAATAACTATCACGGTCTTAAACTTATGGCTTACAGGTCTCCGTTATCTAGGCGACAACTTGCACCTCATCCACCCGGCATTAAGACGAGAAATTGGCGTAAAAATCAAGACCATCGCTAACATCGCGATACAAAACAGATTCCAAAGAGCTGCCGGTGAAGAACTTGCGGAATTAGTTCAGCGCCTGACGACCGACGGTAGACCTCCGTCACCGGTGAACATTCCGCAAGAAGAAGGAACCATTCCTGGCCGGCAGCTGAGACCGCGACGGGTGGTGAAATACGCTGATTCGAGCAGTTCCGGAACAGAGTAGTGGTAAGAATCGATTCGCAACATGTTATGATCATTACCGTCTAAGGATTCGTTACCAATTTTTCAAAGAAATTACGAACATTCAATCTGTACGGGTAAGGTTTTCATGTTTTCTGGTCAAATTTTGCCAACGATAATCGCGATTGACAGCCGAATGTTTTATCCCATTTCGAGTTGCATCTACTTTCACAGAAAGTAACTGTTCGAGTCTCCACCTGAAATAACAATTTTACCCCCAAACGGAATGCTATTATTCATGACGTCACGTAAAGTTTGATCCATTATTCGGTATCATAATTTTGAAAATGTTCATTGCAGGTAGAATATGGGATTTGAAGACGTTTGATCGATTCTTCACCTCAAAATTGAAAAATGAAGATAAACATCCGGGAATCCATCCTTTGGAACGTCGTTTAGATGTCCCGACCGCTGTGAGAAAGAATATAACGATTGCTGCCAGAGAGAATCGATTTTGGAAAAATTCATTGCAAGCAAAGTACAGGATTTGTAGGCATTCAATCGACAACAAATAACATCGGGCGGGCTCCATCCAATCACCTATTTATCTCAATCTCTTTCGGAATTAAGAATTGTATGTTGTATATTTTACAGAATATCGTTAGATCCTATTTTATACCCATGATATTCAATCACATATTCCGTATGGTAAATACATTTATTTAATTACAAGCCTCTCCGACACTGTCATAATTTATTACCCATTATTTTTTTTTCTTTAATTATCAATCTTATAGGCGTTAGCCATCGTGGTGAAACAGAATTTGCGAAACAGTAAGATTACTGTTACCACGCGATATCATACTCATAGCTTGAAGAGGCACCCGCTTCTCGGGCAGCACTGGTTTTTTATTTCTGACCACGAGCATGCGTACGTTGAATATATTATTGTTGTTACTGTGATAGCTGACTGCCACAGCCCACAAACAGGAAATAAACAAAGTATTACTGATAAACTAAAGTCCGAAGAGCTCTAATTGAGTACGATGCATATTCCAGTGCTAATATTAATTTAATCTAACTGAAAAAAAGAAACAATTCGATGCGTAATAATTGTAAAAATATTGAAGCTCAGAAGAGATAAGAATCTCTGCTGCACGACATAACCTCTCAACTATTAAAACTATATTTTCATATCAATATTTTATCACGATGGGACAGTTTACAGAGGTTAAATGGCCGGCGGAATACACTGAACTAACGGTACGAGAAAAAATGTATTATTTATTCAGAATACCATTTCTATTCATACGAAATACAAACCTAACCTCTTACATAACCTAACACAATATTTACGGAGATTCTAATATTTCAGAGAATCGAGGAGCTTTTGCACTGCAAAATCTGTTATGAATATATA
Source organism: Tenthredo distinguenda (assembly GCA_947538915.1). Taxonomy (NCBI): domain Eukaryota; kingdom Metazoa; phylum Arthropoda; class Insecta; order Hymenoptera; family Tenthredinidae; genus Tenthredo; species Tenthredo distinguenda. Next base: position 2,346,210 of record OX384533.1, read on the forward strand.
GAAACTTCTGTCATAACACCGTGCTCACATAATTGTAAGAAAAAAATATCTTATTTCTTTAATAATGTTCTTTTATTATTTTTCTTTCAATGTCAAACTAATCCTATTACTCAATTTTTTCATTTTTCAATTTTTAGACTGTTCGATATGCATAAGAAAATTCTTACACTACAAAACCCAATGTCCGATATGTTTTGAGAATGTATACGAAAAGGACCTACACGCCAATAGAATATTGGATGAATTTAAGGAATCGTATTTATCTCTTAGGCGGAAGTTATTAGCGTGTATAAAGGGAGTCGAAGTAGAGGAGAAATGTGAAACGTCGATAATCTTTACTCCTTCTAAACCAAATACAAGCAAAATTGGCCGCTGTTATACAGATACACCAAAAAAACTATTCAGGAATAATAAATCCTCCCAAAGTCCTAGCAGCCTTACACTTACGTCTAAAGAATCTAGTCGGAATATACAGCTGCTAAAAACACCGAGCAAAAATATTCCCTGCTCAAGCAGCAACGACCAAACTCCAAAAACGAGCCATATTTTGGTACCAAAAAGCGAGGAGAAAATCATAACCGAAATAAGCAAGAAGAGGGTACCGTGTCCTGTTTGCAGTATTGAAATATCTGAAACATACATAAACAAACACTTAGACGACTGCTTAAAGAGACAGAGATCCATGTCCCCTCCTAAGTAAAGAGTTTTCAGATATTTTTCTTCGTTTAATTGTTTCGTCCAATTTTCAACCCTTTTTTTGTCTCCTTCTCTTAGAACCACGAAGAACAGCCTTGAACCTATGCCAAAGTATGTTATAAACTTGATGAAAGATGGCGAAGTCCGTAAACTCCTCAAGAAATACGGCCTCTCTACTTCAGGCACTCGCAAAGCGATGGAAAAAAGGATACAGAAATTTTCTACACTTTATAACGCGGAGCGCGATAAATTAAACCCTAAATCAATTCAGGAACTCATCAGGCTTTGCGAAGAGGAGGAAATTGCTGAGAAAAATATGGTCAAGCAGAATTCGTCTGATAATGTAATTATCAATGTTTAAAACGGTCTAGAATTAAAATAATCCCAACGTTTCATTGTCTTTTGATCGAATTCCTGTTTTCAGGGCTTCTTTTGCTTCTATTAATCAATTTCTTAATTCCCCAGATGCTGAACATAGATCGTAAAACGGATTCGAGCGTAATTGAGAAAGCCCACAAGCAGTACCGTGAGTATATCTCAATTTCTCCCGTTCCTGAGCCCATTTGTAAACTGATGTATTTATGTTACAGTCGAAAGGAACAAGGAAGATTACCAGAAGTTAATCGAGTCAATAAAAGGTCGTGAAAAGCGTAAGAAAAAGCCCAACACCAGCAGGTCTTCATTCTCCCACGAAACTGCCGGAGATAGTTTAGCGACTTCTTCTACCTCTCAAACGACTAGTCAATGCCTTTCTAATCAAAGCTTTGAAAACAACGACACTAATTCATCGGCCGCCGATATGAGCCAGTATTTTGTCCATGATTCTGACTCAACAAACACCTCTTACCCTTTGCAACATTATTCAGGAGATGATCCGATGAGATTTCTCACGTTAGAAATTTCATCGGACAGTCAGGAGTCGCCGATAAAATCAGAACCCCTTTCGCCAAATGAAATCCAGACCTCAATGGACTGTAAAATAAAATCCGAAACCCCGCAAGAGTCCAGAAACGATTCGAACGTGATTATTTCGTCTAATCCATCTCTGTCTTCGATTAGCGCAGCGGGGGAAATTCAAGCCTTAAATAATGACATATTTGACGCTAGTACTGAAGATAATTGGAGCGATTCTTGCCCCAGAGAATCTAGAGCTAAAAAATCGAAGAGATTTTTAATGAAACGGACTATAAAAGTGGAGGCAGATTACCAGTCTACTGATTCAGAAACGGACGTTGAAACTAAGAGCTTTGGACGTTTGGGACGAAGAACAACGAAAATACAGAGAAAAGAAGAAAATAGGCCGAAAATAAACGCAGTGAATGATAACGGTGCGTAATGGTGATTGAAAATCTTCGCCTTTCTACATTGTGACTATGGATTTTGAAATTTAGGAAGATATGTTCGCAGGATTTTCCCCAGAATCGCCGGCAGATTTCACGGCGGAAATTTCTAATCCGTCTGATTTAAGGAATAAAGAAAATTCGGAGATTGCAGACGGTAGCAAGACGACAGTCGCGCGTAGATCTTCTAGGAAGAGAAATCACGTTTCATACGCAGTAAATTCAAGGGGGAAAAAGAAGGCCCTTGATGAAGTACAGCAGAATTTTATAGAGAATAACGACGGTGATAAAGAAGAAACTTTTAGGGATAGTGCAGCCAAAGTTGAAAGGAATAAAAAGCAGGAAAAGAGAGGTGATAGTACCGATCAGACAGTAAACGGTACTTTAAAATCGGTGCGAAAACGCCGCAAGAATTAAAACTACAGCACAGTTGGAAAAATAAGGTGTTTTATACTTGATAATATGTGGACTTACAGATTTATAATAATAAAATAATTGTCATTGGAAGAAGACTAATTCATCTGTATTTTTAATTACTGCTATTTCATAGATTGGGAAGTAAAATAATTATTAGATTATTGGACTGCAATAAGGGTTCCGGACCCCTAAGAGTATTCTACTTTTTTCTTTAAAAAGAAAAGGGTTTCTGTCCTAGTTTCGGATCGCATTTGATAAAGTTTTCTTTTCCAATATTTTATCCAGCGTTTTTCTTTTTCAATTGCGATCTTTCTCACCACCGCGGCGGTGTTTCTGAGAAAATATATTATGTACTGATCGTAAGTAAATTCTTTATCCATTACAATTTCTTTCTACCAGCTAAAAACTATGCCTATGTTTCATTATCGGTTTATTTGTGAATTCATTGTTGTAGCATCGATACAATATTATTCATTGTCAGTTATGCACAATTTATAATCGTTTCTTAAACATCAATACGTATATCGTAACTAATCCGAGTCTCTTCGTCCGCTTCCTGGCATACAGTATAGCAAGTTCGGAATATTTGCATGGAGTATTTCGTTAACGCAACCCCCACCCGCATCCATTGACGCCACAGAGGCCACTGACCCCACGGCAGGTGCAATTGCCCTAGTTTAGTTTCGCCCAACGGGGTCCCAAATGGTATCGCCATCTCGCGATTGAATTGACGAACTACTTTTGCCGAGCAGGGCACCCGTGCGCCTCGTGATACGCGATCAGAAGTTGGAATTGTCAAAAGTAGTTCCTATATTCGTCCGCGAGATGGCGATACCATTTCACACCCCGTTGGCTGAATACTGACCTAGAGCAATTGCACCTGTCGCGGGGTCAGTGGCCTCCGTGGCGTCAACAGATGCGGATGGGGGTGGCGTTATCGAGACCCGACTGTCCTAATAGAAATATTCCGAACTTCAACCTGTACGCTAGGAAGCGAATAAAGAGAATCGATCATTCGCGGTGGTTATCTACTTATTTTTAGGAAGCAACTACAAATTGTACGTAACTTTGAAATAAATAATATCGTATCGATGCTAGAGAAATGAATTGCCAGATATAGGTGTACTGCAGCTAATTAATTGCTTCGTATGACTCTTCATTAGAGGCATCGAACAAGCTGGAGAGGCCGCATCACAAAATACCTATAAGCTTATCTTAAGACGTACTGACCTGGCAATAGTTCGTCTGATTCTGGCGAACGGATAATTATGGGGATAGCACAGATCCTTGCGGAAAAAAATTCGCATGCATATTCCTCATTGAAATCTAAGAAAAAAGTACCTTAGCAAAAACTTCGAGGGACCAGTCGTTCCTGAGATAGAGAAGGTTCCGTCCGCCCAATGAGACGGTCGTATCGTGTCCTGCTCAGTCCCCTATCAAGCCTGTAGAATTAACGATGCCCGCGGCGTATGACCTTTGCCCGAAATTTTGGTTTCTCAATAATTTTCAGTCTTTGAGTTGTCCAGTCACTCTCGTGCCCCACGTCTTTCACCCCGTAGTTGACGTTGTCCAGGTGGTCAGAATGGTGACTTTCGTTCCCCAGTGCATGGTGGAGGGACGCGGGGTGCACGCGGGGTGCATGCGGGGTGCACGCGGGGTGCATGCGGGGTGCATGCGGGGTGCATGTGTGGTGCATGTGTGGTGCATGCGGGGTGCACGTGTGGTGCATGCGGGGTGCACGTGTGGTGCATGCGGGGTGCACCACACCCTCCACCGTGCACTGCACTGCACTGGAGAACGACAGTCGCCACCTGGACAACGTCAACTACGGGGTGAAAGACGTGGGGCACAAGAGTCACTCGACTGGACAACTCAAAGACTGAAAATTACTGAGAAACTGAAATTTCGGGCAAAGGTCATACGCCGCGGGCATCGTTAATTCTACCGGCTTGATACGGGACTGAGCAGGACACGATACGGCCGTCTCATTGGGCGGACGGAACCTTCTCTATCTCAGGAACGACTGATCCCTCGAAGTTTTTGCTAAGGAACTTTATTCTTAGATTTCAATGAGGAATATGCATGTGAATTTTTTTCCGCAAGGTGTGAATCACCCTGTATATATGTATGTATCATTTCGGAGAGAATAACATTTTTTCATGGAATTATTATCTTTTGGCGGCCCCTGCCTTGTTGTGGCGCTGCAAGTGGAATACTTTTCCAATCACGTAAGAAAAATCGAACAACATATTTTCGTCTCGTTTTTTTTTATTTTTATTTCTCCCTCCAAATTGTTTGAACAGAGTATAAAAACAAACTGTGATGGTTTTTCGATTTGCAGAGCGATTGTTTACAAGCGCTACCTAACATGAGTGTGATTTTAAAATTCCGTAACGCTAATGGAAATAACATTTGTCGCGAGAGCATTTCCAGAGAAAAAGAAGGAAGTATATACCATAAATTGTATTTCTCACTCTCATCGTATTCACATGTAGAATAAATGAACAAAAAATTATACGAGATTATTGAAACTGATTCAAACAATTCTTGTTGAAAATTTACTTGCGTTAGGCAAGCATTGAATCAACTTTATATCCCATACCATACCGTAAACCTCATGGGATATATTAATATATTTTGAATTGTCTCGTTCACGGTTGACTTCTATGAGCGGGGTTTGACGTGCGATTTGAAACCCTCGAGACGTTATCATCCCTCGTGTTTAGAATAATTTGAATGATTCTAGTTCAATGAGTAGAAACTTCATCACCATTTGTATGTGTTTGTTTATCACACCCACGCTGCGCATACGCGAATGAATACATATATCCAAGCTGAGGCATACAAGGGATCGCAATCCCCTAATCTATTATTCGCAGAACTCAAAACGATATACAGACATGAAGTAAACAATTTATTGACGAAATTGAATCACCTCTGGAAAAAGAAAATTAATTCAACAGAAACTATTTGTTCTTTAATATTATCATCCATTTTTTCCTTTTTTTTTTCAAAGCGATTCAATTTGGAAACACGTCGTTTGCTTATCGTTTTTACGGCTACGGAATAACGTTTCAATATTACGTATGCTTTTTTATTTTCTGTACAAAATCTAAGACGAATCGTTCGATCAAGGGTGGATACGATATATTAAACGTTAAACGTAATACAGTATATACCGAGCGATTTGTCTAGCTCATTTCTAAGACTGAAGCAACATCTTCGAAGAAAAAAAAGAAACCGAGGTTGTAGTTGCGGCTTTCATTAGTCTGCATAATATTGTAAATCTTGCTTATACCTAGAACAATCATCGAACAATTTTTGTCACCCTCGTTATAACGAAACAGAAAAAAATCTGAAATATTTTTCCTCGTTTCATCTCTTCTCTGATTTTTATGATCTCTCAAAAACGAAAAGTAAGCGAATAAACCAACCAAATGCAGTACCATATACCGCGAATATCCATACTTTGGGCATAAATATTAATTCGCTTATAACATTTCAAAGCTAAGAAAACTCGATGAAGGTTTAACGATCCCATATGCAGCAATATACTAGCAGCTATCTGTGCAATTTACTGTGTTATCTTATTTACTCAAATAAGTCGCAGAAGTTCGTCAAATGTCTAGAATCTCTTGAATTTAACTACTTGAACTAACATTTATAAATTCGATACATATAATGCACGTGTATATTAGAGTTGCAGATTCTTCTCCCTCATTTTTATTTAATTACTTTTTTTCAATGACTTATTCCACGTCGAATGAAAGTTTCGTTACTCTTCTCTCCTTCGGATATAACGATGGTCACATACTCCTTTTTCCTTTTTTTTATTTTTTATTTTTTTTCTTACTGTATGTATTATTCGACGGAAATCCGACGTTTTACTGTATTCAATGGGAAAAGAAACCAGAGATTCCCGGGTCGAATAGACGTCCGGAAACGAGGTGGTTATAGGATTTTTATATTGGAACTGTAAAGGAGATCGAAGGATACTGCGACCACAACCTCTCGATATTTCATTTCCTTTTATTCTCTCGAAGACGAAATGAAATTGCTCTACATAGACTCAAAGGGTTTAGTTCTATTTATTTATTTGTTCATTTCGAATTCAAAGATTTATAGTTACTTTCATATACATATATCTATGAATAGGTATTCTCTCTGAATCGAAAGAACTCCTTATTCTGTAATATATATATATATTTTTTTTTTTCAATTCAAATTCGAAACCACTTATCCGATACTTTAAAACTGATTACAGATGATGTGAAGATTTCTCTAAGTGATGATGATGATTTATGACCAGCTTGTGCAATTGTCTATACGGCATAAAACGGGCGGGGTAAGAACTCCGCCGACTTTTAATGTTTAGCTCAACGTGAGGGAAAATTACCTATCTACTTTGAGAAACTGCTTCAATAAATCGGCATTAGACGCGACACAATAACCCAGGTATTCCCCGAAGCCGAGAAAATCTGGAATACTTATAAGCGTGTATCACAAGCATCGGAATTGTTTAGTAAATTCGATTATTTATTAAATTGAATGAATTTGGATTCCATGGAAAAACCGAAGGCCAAGAAAGATTTCAAAAAAATCAAACGGAAATCCAAAAGAACGAAATAAGAAAAAGAACATTCGTTTCGCCGTATAATTTGATCGCTGGATTTTCTCGTGTCGGTTCGATAAATTTCATTTGATTCAACAAGTCCGTTATCTCGATCCAGTAAAAATAAACCCCGCAATGTTATTTTGGAGTTCAGCTTCGGGGCAAGATCTATCTATAAGCGAACGTACCATATACCTATAATGTATATAATCTAACTGAAATAGAAACATATGGCTGATCCGATGGAAAGTTCCAGGGATAAAATTTGCAAAGACGATATAAAAATGGAACATCATTTCCCATCGTACTTTTTCATCACTTTATTGAAACCCGTTTAATCATTCGTCCCATTTTTCAACTCGTAGAAGCAAACGTTGAAGTTTAACGAGACATGGCGATTTTTCACGCTCATCATCCGAATGTAAATTCTTGTAAATTTCACGTTGTTTCAATTCGCCGTTTCTGAAATCATTCCGCGAGTTTTTTGGACAGACTTTCGGATACTAGAGATCCGAGAACGTGGAGATTAGTCGGAATCAGCTAAAGTCATTTCCAAAATCGCATCTTCTACTAAAATTTGCAATACTGGAGTTAAAATCGTATTTCCACTCCTACAGACATATATCCTATCTTCTGACATCGATAGCGTGAATAAGATAATAGCTTTGTTCTCGCCGAACGTTTGACGGTTTATTTGACGCAATTTACTATTCAAACAATCGTCATTAAGAATTGTTAAGCGACTGACGTTAATCGTCACGCTGTACCCGTATTGAAAAAAATCACTGGACCGTACGCCACAGGGTCTAAAGATAGTTTCGAAAGTTAGTTGCCAAAACAATCTTGACTGACAGTATATTAACACCGGAATATTCCACCGCGGTATTTCCCATGTCCGAAACCTTTTTCCGAGTCTCTTTCCACTCGCGGGGGTTGAATGAATGCGAATTTTCAACGTTCCAATTTTTGAACATCGGAATAAAATTATCCTGAAAAATGATATAATCTTACAATCTAAACGCAAATATTTTTTCAACCTTCGAAAACAGACGTTGAAATAGTCGAAAAATGAAAAATGTCGAATGTAAATCTCAACTCCGATACTTTTAACATTATTTCTGGTTTTCTTCGCTAACGATTTTCTCAAATTCCTACGCCGAGGCGATCCTTCTTCTAATTTGAAACATTTTTTTCTCCTCATGGTCGAGTTTTTATGACCAAAATTAGAAATACATGTTATATATACATTATTACCGTATACACATTATAATTACATTCTGCGAACGCGTTTATGTATCTATCACGTATCGTTGACGGACATTGTGCATATCTATATACATACATATATGATACGGTATAACGATAACTAAAAGTCTTAAATCTGCGAAGGGTAGATTAAGTACATAAATTTATTGCGAATATAATAACGTATTGTTAATTATAACGTTGTGGATATTATTATAGGCTCGAGTTATCTCTTTCCGGGTTGATAATCATTAATTCGCACACCCCAAATATTTTTTTCAATTTTATTCGTCGATTATGCGTACCGTAGGTACACATACGCGATATAATATCCGTGCCGAAATATGCAAATATTAATATTGTAGGAGAAGGAAAAAATTTGCAAGGGAACAAACTCGCACCCTCTGTACGCAGAGAAGATTTTTTCACCCTCTGTACGGTATAATACATCGTGTACGTACTTATCGGTATCGGATGCTGCTCTGATATCTACTGTATATTATTTCAGCATGAAATAACGTTTTTGCAGCGTATCAAATCGGTTAAAAAATTTGAAAAAAAATAAATAAAAAAATCAAGTAGAAAAAAGGATCAGCCGAAGGAAAAAATCTTTCGCCCTAATAAAACGCATGGATTCGAAGCTTATTATCATCAGTAACGCGAGGCACGCTATACGGTGATTTGGATCGAGCCCAGTTTATGGTATATTCTGAATATAGTTAAATTAGGAGAAAAAAGAACCTAATGGGAGCATTTGGTGTCGCGTAATGGAATGAGTTTAAATACTTTAGCCACGGTGTTGGAATGTAGGGTAAAATTATACGTAGACGTGTACGGTATAAGCCGCTTTTTAATTCGGTGTCATTCGATTAGATAAAATAAAGAGGGATGGCACGTGATTGGATTTGAGCTGATTGAATTGCCCCGAGTATATGAAGCGTGTTACGTAGAGATTACATTTTTAAAAAATGGAAGGTATGTATACGTAGCTCTGGCTAATCAAGAAAAAATGATATTCACATCGCGAGGTCCATTCTTCTTTTTTTTTTTGTTATTTTTACTTTCATCATTATTTTCGAGAATCCTGAAATGGAAAATAAAATCCTGCAGATCCCCGTGGGATTAATTTCCACGTGTGTTCAATTCGTACAAAATGGGATCACCCCGTTACTCCCCGTGGAAAATTTTCCATTCCCACATATCCCACGCGCGTGAAAACCAATTATGAATAATTTAACGGAATTCAATTTGGCCGAAAGAAAAGAATGACAAAAAAAGTAAAGAAAAACGAAGATGACGAAATTCAGATGTAATTATCAAACCTCACATCATGATCTCATCACCGGAACAAATTAACCGTAATGTGGTAATCAGCTGCGATCAACACCCCCGCATATCGTCAATGTAAACATTAATTTATTATCTCCCTGAGGATGGCTGTCAACGGTTTTAAAACTTTCTTCTTTATTTTTGTTCCCCCTTTTTTTTTCTTTTTTGGTTTTACACGTGTTCAGATTGTGGAACTATACGGTAATTTTCCGGCCGAGGGTGCAAGCCGAGGGGATAATTAACCCTGGCCGTTGAGACACACCAGTCCTCCATTTTTCCCACATTTCTCTTCCACACCCCTTAAAGTGAATATTTATCCATGGCATTAACGAGCGTTGTCTTTTTGCTACTAATTTCGGGATTAAAAATTGAGCTTCGTCGCTTCGTCGGCTATACGCGTTAGGGTAGTCCTCAATTCGGTCGTATTCGAATTTCAATGCTTCCATGGGCCCGGCAGTCTTCGAATGAATACAAAAAACTGTGACCAAAAATCCAGGGTTAAATAATTATTCACCGTCAACCTGTATTCTATGTAATAATGATTTTGAAAAATTGAACGTTGGCTTGACAGCCCGAAAATTACCTCGGTATAATAAAATATTGATCGGGTGTCATGTTTTCCTGCCAGCGATGGAAAATTGAGATGTTTCCGTGTTTCGTTGAAATTTATGATCCGTCGGTTCATTTATATCTGATAACTCGAAAATCATTTCGTTTCGGGGTCTAGTTCGATCATTGATTAAATTGAATCTTGGAACGATGGATAATTTACAATTTTCATATGATTTCTACATACAATCAGACAATATCGCTACGGAAATTAAAGAATCAAGTAAATTTTGTCAGTAGAGAGACATATCTCTTATATAAAATCATTATACAATGGTGCTCGAATATCTTCATCGGGAGATGAAAATTTCAGGATCGAATACTTCAAAGATTTGAATCGGAAAAAGGTAAAACCCTTGAAGGATTCGAGTAGAAGAAAAAACGGGGGTTTTTCTGAAAAGATATTTCATCTCTGTATCCCACATACTTTTTCTTTTTTCAATTTTTCATACAAACCGTTGAATTTTTTCAAATTTTATATGAATTTGATTTCAAGGCTGTTTCCATATCTAATTTTCTTTTTATTTGTAACCCCATTTTTTCCTTACTCCTTTGTGCATCACATTAACGACGAGTATCCCGCTTGCGAACGAGACCTCCCATCTGGTTTCTGGGTGGATAATTTGTTTGAAATCTAAGCTAAGAGGATGAATGGATCGTATCGAGCCACACGTGCCAGAACAAACCTATAGAATACCAATGTGTGGGTGGTAAAAATAGAACAGCTGGTGAAAAATGAGATTTTATCATACGGCTAATTAAAATAGGTCAACAATTATTCCATCGTGAAGAATTATACGTCGACGTAGAATTTCATATCAATTATTTTCTCAAAAGCGACAAAAACGATGAATAAAAGCGTATTTCCCGTTCCAAATTTCTTCACATCCTTAGGAAGAAATTGACTTTTCCAAAACAATTTCTTATTCGCGTTGTATCTATGTTTTATACGAATTATTCCGCGGAAACGGGAAACGCGATCGTTGACGGTAATCCGAAAAAAAAGGTGGGATAAAAGAAAGAAAAAACAGAAACAAAAAAAGAAAATAAAGACTGACGATAAGGGTGATTGCAAAACAATGTTACAACGAAAGTGCGCATTCGCGTTGCGTCTGTGCACCGAGAGCGTCAAGTATCAAGCGTGTAGTACCGGGTCTTCGACTAGAGTCAGTGATTCAGTTTCAGTCCCGGTCCGACCCGCCCCAGGTGAACGTCAGCTCCCAGCCCTAAGACCCCGCGATTATTAGACGGAGAATAACAAAAAAAAAAAAAAAAACTAATAACAAGGAAACGAGAGAGGAGAAGAAAAAAAATGTATACAGACAAATAATTAGATAGTATAATTAATTATAGGCAAATGAGAGAAAAGTTCTTCTACTCGAACAGGGTAGTATAATGCATTCGTGTTGGAGTGACGGGATTGAGATAGGGTGCAGATATAATCTCTGATTAGTTTTTTCGTCGGTTATTATATATAACACTGCGGATATGATATAATTTTATAATTTCATTGATCTTTGGGGAAATTATTCCTTTTTTTTCTTCTTTTTTCTTCATGTAATAAAACCACTCTTCTTTCCAATTATTTATTTTCTCGCTTTTTTTAGATTCTTTATCTGACTCGCGATTTCTATTCGGCCTAATTTAGAACCGATAATTTGGTACAGCGACGGGTTTTCATCCCCCTGTCTTAGCTGCTCACATTACCACCTGTTATCGTGAGAAGTATATTTCTTCTATCGCTAAAATTGAGACCCGTGCGTTGGGATCGGGCATTATTTCGGGAAGAATCTGTTCTCGCTAAACGAGTGTATAACGATAGATCTGATACTTGGCTAGAACGATTCACAAACTCTCTCAAGCTCGGGAAATCGGTTCGGTAAATTTTCGGATAGATGAGGTGAAAAATAATTAATGGCGCGTGGAAAATAAAGGAGAGAATAAATCAAGTGACTAAAACTCATAGAAAAAAGAAAAAGAAACAACCGATATGTACGCACCCTCCGTGAACTTTTAAACACTGTGAATGTTGTGACAGCTGTGGTAAAAAAAAAAACTTTTGACGACATCGATCGATAGGTTTACAGTTTGTTTACAGACAGAGAGATAAACATTGATTAACAATTTTCTAAATTCGCAATAGAATCGTTTCGGTTTGTTTTCCATTATTTTTCTCGTCCGAACGTAGTGTCGTGCAAAACAGTGTCTTCCCAAATGTCGAAGAAGAAGAATACCGCGAACTCTGATTCAGTGGCAATAAAAATTGGATTTTGAAAAAGGATCTTCAAGTTTCGAATATAATTATTCGCAAGTGAGTATATGAAACCCATTCGTATAATCCTAGTTCTTAATTCACGATTCACCCCTTTCTCCGGGGGTCTATACGACTATACGTCAATCATATCCTGTCGATAAACTACCCCGTACAGTTTTCAACCATCCCAACGCCAATGCCACGCCAGAATAGGGTATAAACCATGCGTTTACGCACCCCTGTAAAATATCAGGGGATCCAGCTCCACACGTAACACTTTGGCTAAAATCCCCAGCCTCCTGTTGCGAATCTATATATACGTTGCAGATAATCGGTTACATCAATCTAGGCCGATTATAACTCGCTTTGCGTGTCGTCACAGACCCCTTTGACGCGGTAGCTAATTAGTTACGTTATAATTCCACCCCTGCACGGTATACATTTAATTAGTTCATAATTGAAGACGAGAAGTTAAGCCGCTCTTCGAGTACCCAGACGTCGTTGAATCGATCGATCTATTCAACGATGGATCTACCGAGTACGTAAACTCACGAGTTCTTCGCAGCTATTCCCACATCCTTGTTTATTTGATTCAATTTATTATCAGGTCAGGCGGGCGAGCGAAGATCTGCGAATATGTATATCGCCAATGTTTGGGGCCGGAAATCCAGGCTAGGATTTTGATTAAGCTAGGGGTAGGCGGTTCCAGCACGTATGTGCGATGTAGACATAAGATTAGGCCCGGTGTACGTACGTACAGTTCCTACTCTACCCCCGTGCAGATATGAAATTCGCGATAATTGCACTATGGCAATTACGGGCAGAAATTAGTTCCCTCTTTACACCTTTTTTCTTTGTCGCGAATGAAGCGATTTCCATTTACCTCGTGGTTAATTCCGCGCGATTTTAATAAACGAGAAAATAGCGTGCGAACCATGATCCGGATTGGCACCGTGCGGTATATACGTACCTATGCATAACAGAAAAACGTCGACGATGAAATCGGGTGCGGGTGATAAGCCCGTTAATAAACCACGGCGGATAAAATTGATTTTATATACGTATATATGCGCGATGTTTGATCAGCTTTGATTAAGTCCAAAATCGATGGGCGATAATGGTGTAATCTTTTACGCCTCGTTCGCCTCTTTAATTTTAATCACCCTGACCGGCGACGAGGATAGAATCTCGGGTGCAGTTTCCAAAAATCGGTTTCATTAGATTTTTTTATGCTTCCGAACAGATTTTTCTTTTTTCAAATTTACGGGATGAGCACGAGATTTCCATATCTCGTTGAATTTTGAGGGTTTCCTTTCGCGGGGAAAAAGTGGGGCTCTGAATTTTTGAAAGCCCGTATTTTCCGCCTTGTTTTTAATACCGACACCGTTGAAATCGGAAAATACAAGAAACGAGTAAAAAGCCTTCGGGGGGAATGCTGCCCTCCCGCGTCTAGGTGCCGATTGATATTCGTCAGAAGGTAACTTTTTAAAACGTTTCTTCAGTCACGGTGGGACGGAGACGGTGATAAATGGCCTGCTTAAAGCTCCGAAGTTTGAAACCTGAATTTCAATTACCACCGAAGGGTCACAGGCATTCAAAAAACCAGGATTAGTCACATATACGTATACTGGGTCAGAATTTTCCATCTTTTACGAGGAAATAATTTGCCTCAATCGATTTCGTTATACTCCCTTTTTAATTCTTCACATATCTCGATATAATTTATGGTAATCTTTTCCGTTAATCAAACCGTCGTTATACACAAGACCCGGAGTTTTTTTTAGATTTCGCGAAAATCCTCCAGGCTTCGCAACTTATTCAGATTTCCCGCTATTCGCACCACCGGGCTCATTGATATTATTCGACGTTTTATGTCGGGAATAAATTCTGGTATAAACTATCGGGAAACCGGACGTGAGATGATTTATGAAACCGTTCGATACTGCGCAGAATACTGCGTATATCTGTACCTAGGAATAATGTATATTATAGGGAAACTGCGCGCGTAACCGATGCTCGAAGATTAATCAACCGGATCCCTGAATCCTCGCCTTTTTCGCTCTCCTTATTATTTTATTTATCCCGATCCACATTATCCGATGATTTCTCGAGGTCCAAAATTACAGCCTTTTCATTTCACGAGAAAAATCTCTAGTTTCCTGACCCCGAGGTGCGCTGATGTATCACCTCACTCGATCATATCCAAGCGGAATAAACCGTCGAGAGGTAGAGAAGGAAAAAAGGAGATAAAAGTGCGAAAAAAGTCATTAATCCGAAAATGAATTGATCGAGTTCCGACTCGTGATAATGGGACGCGTATTTCTGGGCTTTTTAATCGATGAACCCGATCATCGTTTCATTATACGAAATTTTGCGAAGGATTGTAGTAAGTTGCGAGGTAATAAAAATGAAAATGTAACGTCGAAATATCGGCGGGGGAATAAGATCGATCGCGAGGGGATGAAGGAAATTTAAATTGACACAAATCGTATATAAACGTCGAGTGATTTTTCCGCGATGAATAAACGGAAATGAGAAGAGTGTATCGAAATTTTGCCGTCAAGTTGTCACTGACAGAACTTCGCCCACTCGTTCCTCTGTATATTCTATACAACACTGAATCGACAGGAAAAAAGTAGAAGAGAGCGAAACAAAGTGATTTCCGTCCGAATATGATCCGCGAATAAAAAAAGGAGGCGAAATTTTCGCCGGAAAGTCAGCAGACTTTATTGTTCAAGTATCTATGTACACGTGTGTCTATCTATAGACGTTATAGGTGCGTGTGCGCGGTGTTTGGCTATAAATTTGAAAAGTTGATTAATGTCCTAAATTTTTAACGACACGATGATGTATATTTACCGTAAAGTGTGGGGTGCGTATAAGCCAGGCGTTTCAGAACCTTGGTATAAATAATTGAGGTATATATGTATATATAGGATATTAATCGTGATTCAGGTTCATCGAGTTTCGGAATTTTCCCGATTTCATTATCTATTGTCTCTCGGAAATAAGACGAGGAGGAATAATCGCGGCAATTTATATAATGGCGTGTCCCTCGGGACGGGGATTTGGTATTGGCATTATATCAGGGATAACGTGCGAGTTGTCGAATAGAAATTTTATACACAATGACGAAGTTGAGGCTTGTTATATGATACAATTGTGCGGAATGGGAAAAGGAAAGTAATAAATCGCGCATTGCGTCTTGTAAACTTATTGTACGGAAATTGTAGGTACGAAACTTGTATAATAAATTAACTTTTTCCCCCCTTCGCCACCCTCAACCAATTGCGAAAATATTTCCGAACAAACGGAAGCGAAACGAGATTAATAATTTAAGGAAATCTACAAGATACATATCCTCGGGTAAAAAAATTACCTCAAAAGTTAAATATTCCAGGCACGGGCTCTCTGCGTATGCAATTTTTATTACAGAAAATCGAGAACCGCGTGTTTCGAATTTTTCTTTTATTTTTCGTTTTTTCTTCAAATTCAATCCCTCCTCGATATTCGGCTATAGAAAACTTCCTCCTTTGAAGAATTTGAAGAAACGAAAGAAAACCGTAAAATCCCTAAATTGTTATTTCCAGGCTAATTCGAACCGGATGATGAAAAATCTTTTTCGATAAATTTGATCGTTTCTCGTAATTTGGTTTTATATCCACCATAAATGATAGACATGAGACATGGCTTTCGGAAGCAAATATAAGGAAGTAATTCGGATCACCGAACCGTAACTGCAGGTATATCTTAGCTTGGGACTTAGCGAAAGATTCGGTTACGCGAAATCCGGTAAAGCTTCGGCAAAGTGACTCGTGGGCGTGATTTGCGAGTACGTATACATATATCCGTCTACACAGGGCGCGACGAGGGAAAAACCCCCATTTGCATCCAGTATACTCGTGCAATTTCCATCTCTCGTGAGAATATACATTTTCCCATATTCCCAACACGCGTAGTGTGTCATACCCTAATTCAAATCTTTTTTTTTCTCCTTCTTTCGGTCTTTCTTTCTTTCTCGTCTCTCGCCTCGTTCCGTGCACGGGATGGGAAATTCACACGACAAATTTTCGACGGGGTTTTTTTCCGAAACGCGCCGGGACCGTTTCGTTTATCCTACCACTCGGATTCTATAGTAAAGACTAAAAGCAATCCCCTTGATCCCTTTTAAAAGGCTCGTGAGAGCCTATAAAATTATACCGAACTACGCGAAACGGTAAAAAAAAAAGCTCGAAATCTCTGCTCCGAAAAAAAAAAAAAAAAAAAAACAGATATAGATAATAAAAACGTATCAAATATTCCCTCCAGAATTACCTCTGTTCCGGTAATTTTCTCTTCACCTGTCTCACCCTTTTTTCTCTCGCTCCCCATATCTACAGGCCCCATAATACGTTGATTCGAATTTGTCAGAAGATTCGTATGAAAATAATGAGAATGAACTGGATTTGAAAAAAAATAAAAAAAATGAAAAATGAATATTGATAATAATTTCCAGATGCCTTCGTACGAGATTTCGGTAACGTCATGAGTTCGACGTCGATTCCGGATTATGCGAGCGACGTAGGTTCGACAGCCGGAAGTCAAGGTCCCTTGAACACTTCCTTAGGGAACTTGGGTTGCGACGAGCCAGCATTCAGGGGTACAACCTTATCAACTTCCTGGTTTCAAGCGATAATATATTTCCTATACAGCACGATATTCATCACCGCTTTGCTCGGCAACGGATTAGTATGCTACGTGGTATACAGCAGCCCCAGGATGAGGACAGTGACAAATTTCTTCATAGCGAATCTCGCCGTCGGCGATATTCTAATGACCCTTTTCTGCGTACCGACCAGCTTCGTCAGCACCCTGATTCTACAGTACTGGCCCTTCGGACCGGAGCTTTGCCCCAGCGTTAATTACTCACAGGTGTGCGAAAAAACGAAAAAAAAATCAAAAATGAAAATTTGCAAATTTCTGACCATTTTTTTTTCATTTTTTTCAAGGCGGTATCCGTACTCGTGAGTGCCTACACCCTCGTTGCGATCAGCGTGGATCGTTACATGGCGATAATGTGGCCCTTGAAGCCGCGAATGACGAAACGTCAGGCGAAATTCGTCATCCTTTCCGTATGGATCGTCGCCCTAGTCACAGCCTGTCCGATCCCAGTCGTTTCGCGACTTTCTCAGCCCGAGGAACAGTTCGTTAAATGCGGGAGGTACTTGTGCCACGAAGAGTGGCCGACGAACGAACAGAGGTAATTATGTCTTGATTGATATTCGCATTTTTTTTTTTTTTTGCGAAAAACTCGGTGAAACTGAACAGCTGTTTTCCGTTCTGTCAATGAATATGAAATACGTAGTGAACTAAAAATACCGGAGGCAGTAGCTCGGGAGTTTTTCTATATTTACTTACTACACCCCCACAGTCTTTCAGCCACGATTGTTTATCTTTCTAGTTCTATATCCGACAAGATTCCATCATATCCACGACTGGTTTGAAACTCGGTTTAAAATAGCGATTCCAATTTTGAAGAACAACGCAAGAATATCTCTCTGCCTTTTCCAATTCTTTTCCATATTTCATTTCGACCGTTCGATACTTTCCCCAATCATTAACTGCACCCTTGTATAATTTATTACAACGATCCAATGCGCGTGAGGTTTTAATTAAAACATTTCCTCGCGTCCCCCGACGTTCGAACTAATTACTAAAATAAATTTTATTCCAACCCCCCGATGGTTAACGAAATTAATTAGCGTTTTTAGATCATTTTCAAAAATCGAAGAGCCGCTCATTTATTTTCAGGTACTACTACTCCATGGCATTACTCGTGATGCAGTATCTCATCCCGTTGCTCGTACTGATGTTCACTTACACCAGCATCGCGGTCGTCGTATGGGGTAAGCAGATACCAGGCGAAGCCGAGAACACTCGTGACCAGAGGATGGCGAGGTCCAAGCGAAAGGTAGGATGAAAATTTACCCCGTTCGTCGTTAATTTATTATAGAAATTTACGCGGCGATATAAAGCCGATGGGATTTATCGAAATCAAACAATACCTATCAGAGAAGATAAAGCGGCGATCGAGTGTCTCGCGAAAGCGAAATTGAGAGTGATTGATTCGACTACGTTTCTTCTTTTAATTAAAATTCTATAATTCATCGAACCGATTCATCAAACTCACGGTTTCCCGTCTTTCATTCAACTAAACCGATAGGATCATCGCAGCGATCGAAATCACCTTTCGGTCATAGAAATTTCCCGAAAAAATTGAAACTGTCCGTTGAGTCTTCTGTCGATGAAGAAAAAGGACCCCCGATACCGTTTGTGCAGTTGATTTTGATAGAATTGATTATTCCTTGATCCGACGGGTCGATATGCGAAGATGTCGGGAATCTGATAAACTATATCCTTTGGAAAGCGATTTGAAGTCATTGAGCCGCGTGGAGAATCGACGGGCATTGACTGGTCCAGTTTTCTCCTCGGAGCTCTCGAGCATAGAGTATTCCCGTTTGATGGGTACGTTGGATACCAAACGGAGCAGAATTCCCCCAAATTAACCTTCGCTCTTGACACGTATCGGGGAGCTTTGAGAATTCGCGTTTCGCGAGGACCAAGGAACCAATCGAGACCCCGAGATAAAGGAAGAGAGAGGAAGTGCATGGTGAATGGATCCATAGACGAGCGAAGAGAGACGGACATCACCCATTATTTGCCCCGTAGACAAAGCAATCATAGTCCTATGGCAACAAGTGGAGAAGAAATGAGAGAAAGGGGTCGGGATAATTTTTCTTCGATTTTCGGGAAATTTTCCGAAAGTTACCTTCGCCTGTCAGAACAGCCCCTGCTCGTTCCGCTGCTCGGTTTGTCCGTCAATTAATTTAACCGAGTGCTGTAAATCATTGCAATTGGCGTGTCGTAGGGGTTGTAACGATTCAATTAACAGTAACTAACTACCCCCTTCCCTTAAGTGGTTTTAATTGACACGCCGCGTTACCCAGCTATGATGTAACAGGAATTTCAAATTCGGTATTGAATCAAGGGTGATTTAAACTACCCAGAAATTCCAGAATCGAATGGTAAGAGAAATGCGGCGATACGAAGTCCGGGAAAGGGTGCGGATCGAAAATAGCCTGGAAAAATTCGCACCTGAGTTTGCGAAATTTTTATCATATCATCGTTGCATGATGTTCTCTCTTTTCTGGGGACTCGCACCCTCGTCTGCACCCGGTTTTTATTTTATTATCCGTCTTTTATCTTCTCCCATATTCGGGTACTATTTATTTCTTGTTTCTCCCGGGGTGTAGAAGTTATTCGCCGAGCGTAATTGTCAGGGCTTTTGTGCAGGCCGTACCCACTTTCACGGGGTTTTGTTCAACCCTAACAGAAACCGGGTTGGAATTATCCTATAAAAATAACTCGAGGCAGGTTATAATCTCCGCTGATTAATTGCTCGGGATAATTCTTTCGCAGACCCTGCGCGTTACCCTCGACTACAAATAAAGAATTTAGCTACCCCTAAGTAGGATTTATCGCAATACGTATCATTCGAAAATTAGGAAGGGAGTCAAGCGAAGACGCGGTCTTCGGTAATCAGCGGAAAACCAACACAGGGCTGATTTGTCGTCTTCGCAATACAAGAGGCGACGTTTACCCTTTCATGGGGAAAAAAAATATAAGAAATCCAGACGATCTCTGCCCCGGTGATAAAATCAGGGATGATCCTCCCCGTAACGTGACACAGTCACTATAGACGAGTAATTGCCAGACTATAATTTGTGTCCGACATTTCTGCGATTTATCCTCCAGTCTTATCGCCGTCTTCTCACGTCAGCCTGGCCAACGACTAAAGAACGTTTTACGCGAGGGTCGTAATCCCTGTTGATTTTGCGAATGCGTCTATTAATCCGCCAGACTAGACGCGCTTGTAAAGAGATACCGACCTCACGTGTGATCCGCGATACGCGATTGATAATTCGAAAAAATTGATCGAAAATTTTACTGGGGCGAAGGGAATTGGAGAAATTAATCCGCGTTCGTTTTCACTTCGATCTCAGTGATTGCGAATCAGATATGGGAGAGGATCGTCGATGGGAGAGGGAAGAAATAAAACAGCCCGCTTATGACGGCTTGGATATTTCAAATATGCGAAAATTTGCTCTAGACAAAAATTTTAGATATATATGCGGCTGCTCGTTGCGGTTTATTTTACAGCTGAGTTTCACCGAGTCGTGGAAGAGGGTTTGACTCGAGATCGGAAATTTTTAAAGCCAGCGAAACAGCCCGGGGGAAAAAATTCTTGCCTTTATTTTCACGTGCAAAAATAATACGGAAATTTTAATCGCGAATTGGGATGAGGAGAGCAAATGTTTTCGACTCGGGGATAAGATAATTGAAAAAAAATATCAACCTCGTTTGCGGTTTTTGGTCAACTTTGGCCCGCGAATTTCTCCCTAAAAACCTGATCGAAGGATAACAACTATTCGATGTTTGTTCGAACGCCTTGAACAGAGGAAAGGTACAGGAGACGAAGATTAGCGGAAACAATTCCGATCTGAATTTTATTGAGTCCACAAACGAAAGAGGAATGATCGGGGAGCCGATCTTCTCGTTGAGCTGATAATCTCACGGTTTGAACACCAATCCATCCTCTCCTCGGTCGTACAACGGCGCGTCGTTCGTTTGAAGATAAAAGTTTCCTTTTCTGAAAGAATCGGAGGATCAGATCGACCCTAGTTCTCGAATCTTCTCATCATTCGTTCGCAAAAACTTACGTAGTATTCGGCGTCGCAAATCCCATCACCGCCTTCCGGTTAGATCGGCAGGAACCACTCCGAAATTTGGAATACGAATCGCAGGCGAGGCTGATGAAAGCTCCCTCGTTTCGCACCGACTCGGCAAAGTATTCGCAGGCTCTATTGTGACTGCAGAAATCTGATAACAGAGCGTAATCATTCTCGCGAGATAATAGCCTTCCGATTACTAATGGCGTACCTTCATCCCCGAATAAAGGGTGGCCAAAGAACGGGCATCCCGGCTGCGGGCGGAGGCCTCCGTTCGGATAAAAATCGGCACTTCCAAGGCTCAAATTAATTCCGTAAAGGAACACGTCGGAGTGGATAACGAGGACGAATTCGGCGTCGGAGGAGCTGAGGCGATCCTTTACACCGTAGTATCCAAGTCCGGCTGGATCCAAGCCTGAGTCGAGAATTTTTTTACAAAAAGGGCGAAATTTCAGCGGAATAAAAAGAGGGAAGCGCCTTCTTCTCACCTGTGATTCTGGAGAGGCTGAAATTCACGTATCTTCCAGCGTATCCGCTGATTTGAGCCCCCAACGAATGCCCGACGAGGTTTAAACCGGACGTAGTCAACCCCCCAGCCACCAGTTCATCGAGAGCTTTGGCAAGGGTGTAGCCGACCCCATTGACGCTCAATAAAGCGTAGGGAAAAACGTACGCGATTTTATTCCAGTCGAGTATCAGGACGTTGTGATCCCCCCGGGAGAGATAAGCTGCGAAATAAATTGCCCGTGTAAACGTGGGGATGTAAAATTGAGAAATTCGTATTCGCACCGCTGACGATGGCTTCGACAACCGGCTTATCCGGATTCGCAGGCCAACCGGAAACGTAGACGACCGTTGGCTTGCTCTTATCAATCTTATCGAGGAGCTTCGAGGCCTCGGAGATTCGCACACTCGTGTGATCGGCGAGGGTTGGTCTTGAACCGTCGAAAAATCGGTGTATTAAACTTTCCCACTTTTATGGAAGAACAATACCCACCGGGAACAGAAGGGTTGATCTATACGCACACTCACCCCGTGTACAGCCGGAGTTCCATGGCAGCCAATTTCGCTGGAGTCGCTCTGTCAACTTGGAATCAAACGGGTAATTTATTGGAGTTTGATGAAGATCGTCAACGGCAGAGAATCTACGTCTCCGCGTATCTGATTGACGGAGAATATTCTTCCGAGCTATTTTGGGTTTTTCTTTTTTTGTTTTTTTTTATTGCGGAGGTGAATGAATTTTGGAAACGACTAATCTACGTACTTACTGCACAGCACGCAGGGCTTGTAAGTGGAACGAATCGCTGCAGTTGCGAATAATGGCAGACATAGGAACAACTGGAGATTTACGAATCGCGACATGGTTGATAATTCTTTGAAAAGTATCGAAGCGAGTTTCGCGGAGAGTTACAAACGTCGGGTTTCGAATTGCTCATTCGAAACGAAATTTCTCCTTAAATACCATTTGCGTTGAGTCGTTTCCTGGTGGGAGTTGGATTCTTTCTTCCTGTTTATCGATGAGATTCGCCGATTTTCAAGGCAGACTTGTATCTCATCTCAGGCTAAAATTAAACGCTATTCGTCCAAAATTTGGCACAAATTTCCATCTTACTCTCCATAATTCGAGGAATGGAAATCGTGCGAATTTTAAAAAGAGTGGAAATTCGATTTTAAAATACCGAAGGTCGCCTTTTTTCCAGTCGGATTTTAACGTAGCGCTATTTTCGGTCCGAAAAATTCGGAGAGCAGGATGTATAATCTGTTTTGCACGGTGTCCCCGCATCGCAATTTACAAACGTGACGTTACAGGATTTCCATCAGTTGATTGCGAGCACATTCCTGTTCTTTAATTAAACCCATCGCAATTTCGGCTTGTTTTTTACATATCCAAGGATGAAAATGAACACGATAATAAATTACGCTCTGGCATACAGGGGGAATATGTGATATCTATTTTTCCTGATTACACAAATGTCATAATTGAAGAGAATCAACATTCACCATAAATTTATACATTGATCCTGACGTAGAAAACATTTTGATTTTCGAAAGAGTTACGGATAATTCCATTCGCATCGAATCGGGGGTTTCAGTATTCGCTCATAGATCCACATCGCTTAAGATTATCCAAGTGGTTGGTCGGCAGCGTTAGGTCCGATGATCGGCGTTACATTTTTACTCGATGCTTCCGCTCGATGGAAGACGTTCTACGACGGATCCACGTGACGATAAAAACGCGAATACGTGATGAAACAGACTCTCAACGTTTGCGAAAACTCCGGTTAAATCGGCCAAAGGCCAACTCACGCCGAACGAGATTGGTCCGAACCCACCGCGGCGTCGCTTGGTCTCTGCCATCTGTCGTTGATTTTTCGAGAGGCATTCGTCCCCTGGGATTCTGCTGAGACAGTACGCGAAGGATCTGCACGGTCTGTGTCCCGGAGTGTTTTAGCGGCTTCCGTATCCGTAGATTCTACTGTCTGACTATCCAGACGACGTACGGTGTTCTTGTCTAAAAAAAGCGAGTTTTCAGAATTTTCATTCTTCTATATGATAAGAAAAATCGAATATCCTATGCGAGATGAAGCGTGACTGAATTTTGTCCGATGAAGGAAAAGATGCCCAAGATTATTTCGACTCTGATGTTCCTTTTGAAATTTTTCGTAACAATGAAACAGGATGGAAGAGGTTTTGTCAAGTTGTCATTTTCCGGCTCGATGTGTAAACAATTTGACAAGTTTTCATTATTACCACTATTTTGAACGTGTCCAATCGGTCTTCCAGCGTTTCGTTGGTTGGAAAATGGGAACCGATTGCTGTCCGACGGTTGACCGATACTGGCCCTTGAAGGGCTGAAATAATTATAAAATCAGTTAAATAGCTGTTAATTAGTTTACCGAATGCACCGTATATTCACGGGCAAAATATTTGAAAATTATTGAATTTTATTTTTCACACATGTTTGCCGGACAATTTTCCATGTCGACAATAGACATGAATTCAATAATGTTCGATTCATAAAAAAAGCTGAATAAACACCTCTTGTGTGCTCATTGTCTGCAATCGTTTGCCAATTGGAGACATAACATTCCCTGTCTCTTATTATGTGAATTTCAAAAATGTACGTTTCCTGTTCGAGGGATATTCGATTTTCAAGAACTGCTTGGAATAGGTTCACTGGTGTTCTAGAAACAAGTCTCTCGATAATTCATTCAAAAACTCTTGAGATCACAACAGAATTCTCAATGCTTTTTCGTATGAGCCAAAAACGTGATGTTATATGATTTCCATGGCTCGACGACGAGCAGATTTAGCTTTTTTAAAGCTACCCATAGAAATTTCGGCTTGCTTTCTATATTCGAGGATAAAAATCGGTAAGATAATAAATTACACTCTGCCATGTAGGGGAAACATGTGATATTTATTTTTCGTAGTTACACAAACGTGACAGGTAAAGAAAATTAACATTCACCATAAATTTATACATTGATCGTGACAAAAAAAAACATTTTGATTTTCGAAAGAGTTAAGGATAATTTCATTCGCATCGAATCGGGGGTTTCAGTATTCGCTAATAGATCCACATCGCTTAAGATTATCCAAGTGGTTGGTCGACAGCGTTAGGTCAGATGATCAGCGTTACATTTTCACTCGATACGTCCAAAATCAAATTTTTATTATTACCACTATTTGGGACGTTTCCGGGCTTGGTATCTCAGGGGTTGACGTTAGCATCCTGAACAAGCGCTTGGGTGTTGTTGGTCCCAAGATTGGGACCCCTCGCTGCCCGACGTTCTATCGACAACGGCCGTCGAGTCGCTGAAATTATTGTAAAATCAGTCAAATAGCCGTTAATTAGTTTACCCAATGCACCGTATATTCACGGGCGAAATATTGAAAATTTAATTGAAACCGGAAACGATGTATACATACCCATTCCAAGACCAGGACTCAGTTGGCTGTGATTCGGCCGGTGCGATTTGTGATGCTGTAAAATACGATAAATGAATAAGAGGTGAATTTGCGAATGAGAAAACAGGAATGAGAAAGGGCACGAGTGAAACTAGGAAAACGTTGTTTCTTTTTTCACCGATGTTCCTTGCTGGTAAGAAATTCGGTTCGAGAAATGAAGCTTGTGAAAGATTTCACACGATTAGCGGATCAGAAATAATTTATATTAATAAATAATGAACCCATGAACTTACATCCATCCCACGGAGAAGAAGTACTACTGGCCCAATCATCTGCCGTTACTGCGGCTAGCAGAAAAAAGAGCGGAATAAGCGCGAGTTTGGACATCGTTGAAAGTCTCGGACGTTTTGAGATAGAATAGAGTTAACGCGGACCCTTTATATACCGATTTGGATCCAAAGCGATCACGTTTATAATTCTCGGCTAAATATTAGTTTTCAGACAGGCGTTTTCATAAGCGACAAAAATATTTTTCTACGCTTGATTAGCCGATTGTTATATCGTCCTTGAATGGTTATGTGCGCAGTACGGAAGCGGATACTCGGAAATATCGCTTCTTCGCATCGTTGGGACGCAAAATTTTCAAAATTCATAGAAAAATAACCGCGATATCTTCCAGTTCCTCAATTAATCCTAAATTATTCTCTCCGCGATGTGCGGAGAAATTTTTGCAGTGAGTGAACCGTAATTGAATCACTGTACGCGGTCGTATTTCCGAATGAAATATTTGGTTCGCATCACCTGTTTCTTAGATACAGTACTTTCAAATTTTCTTTACATTGTTAAAAATGAGGTAGAAATGTATCCAGATGTTTATTCCTTGGAACGAAATCACTTAGTAGAATGGTAAAATCGGATTATTTGCATAGTTCCTATCGCATCGAATCGAAAGCATCTATTGAATCTATACGTTACATCCCCGATTACGTCCTGTCTTGGTTTTTATAAAAAATTCGCAATCCCGAACGCATGGGAATTTTATTTTTCACACTCGTGCGTCGGACAATTTTTCATATCGACAATGAACATGAATTCATTAACGTAATGCGAATTAGGTTCGATTCGTAAAAAAAGCTGACCAAACACCGCGTGTGTGCTCATTGTCTGCAGTCGTTTGCCAATTGTAGACATAACGTTCCCTGTCTGTTATCATGTAAATTGAAAAAACTTACGTTTCCTGTTCGAGAGATATTCGATTTCCAAAAACTGTTTGGAATAGATTCACTGATGATCTAGCAGCAAGTCCCTCGATAATTCATTCGAAAACTCTTGAGATCACAACAGAATTCTCAATGCTCTTTCGAATAGTCTCAAAAACGTGATGTTATATGATTCCCGTGGCTCGATGACGAGCAGATTTAGCTTTTCTAACGCTGCCCATAGAAATGTCGGCTTGCTTTCCATATTCGACTATAAAAATCGGTGAGATAATAAATTACACTCTGCCATGTAGGGGAAGCATGTGATATTTATTTTACGTAGTTACACAAATGTG
The DNA here is from genome assembly GCA_947538915.1 of Tenthredo distinguenda. NCBI lineage: Eukaryota > Metazoa > Arthropoda > Insecta > Hymenoptera > Tenthredinidae > Tenthredo > Tenthredo distinguenda. Next base: position 2,372,947 of record OX384533.1, read on the forward strand.
ACAAGTAAAGAGAATCAACATTCACCATAAATTTATACATTGATCCTGACAAAGAAAACATTTTGATTTTCGAAAGAGTTACGGATGATTTCATTCGCATCGAATCGGGGGTTTCAGTATTCGCTAATAGATCCACATCGCTTAAGATTATCCAAGTGGTAGGTCGACAGCGTTAGGTCCGATGATCGGCGTTACATTTTCACCCGATGCGTCCGCTCGATGAAAGACGTTCTACGACGTATACCACGTAATGATAAAAACGCGAATACGTGATAAAACAAACTCTCAACGTCTGCGAAAACTCCGGTTAAACCGATTTGACGTAAATATTCTCAACGAAGCAAGAACGACGACGGCGAACTCACTGACGAAGAAGATGATGTCGAACTCGTCGCGCCGTCTTCTCCAACCCCATAAGGCCATTCGCCGCTAGTTTCGTAATAATATTTCCCGGGTGGTACATCGGGAATCTGGAGATAACGTTCCCCGTTCCTAAGCCATAAGTAATTTCCAATTACAGTTGGTTATAAAAAATGATTTCTTCTCTATTTTCTGCAATGGTATAAAATCAACGAACTATGCGTATATACTAACTCGTTTGAAAGCACCGTCCAACCTACGTCCACTATTGGGTTCGAGTCGCATTCATGATTGTCCCAATTGTCCCACGAATCGCAAGCACGGGCCATGAACGAATTTGGCTTTTCCGTTTCTGCACCGAAGAATAAACACGCTGCCTCGTGACTGCAGCCAGGTGCTATCGAAATAGATTTTCCTTATCACGTATGAAAAATTTTCGCATCGCATTTTTTATGAAAATCATTTTTTTCTTTTTTCTTTCACTTCAACTTCAGATTTCGACGCGGATTTTACGAAGTAGCTGTTATATTTACTGCTGAGTGCGTTGCACATTGGCTGCAGCCTCTCACCCTTATTGGGATACAAATCTACCTGACCTAGTACTAGGGGGTTGCCAAGAACGTTGTCGTCCGTGTGCACGACGTGGACTGTTTCAGCCGAATCGTTATACTGGTATTTACTTGCGTTAGTAAAGTCAGGACCTGCACAGTCTAAGCCTGAAAAAAGCGAGTTTTTAGAATCTTCATTCTTCTATACGATAAGGAAAATCGAATGTCCTATGCGCGAGATGAAGCGCAACGGAGTTTCGTTCGGCGAAAGAAAAGATGCCCGAGATTATTTCAACTCTGATCTTCGTTCGGAAGATATTTCGTGGGTCGAAATGAGACTCCTGAAATTTTTGGTAACGATGAAACAGGAAAGAAAAGGTTTCATCAAGTTCAGTTTTACCTTTCATCGCTCTGATCAGAAAGTCAGTTTTTTCTCCAGCCGAACCGCAAATATGACACCCCAGAGAATGGCCAACGATGACAATTTTCGCTGGATCCCAGCCGTTTTGCATATAAGCATTCATGAAGTCGGCCAATACTCCACCGACCGAATCTACGCTGTTAGCAGGGTATGGATAATACGGGTTGCAGGATATTTCTTCCCACAACATTTCCCAGACGTTGCAACAACCAGACCGGATAACAGCTGAAAAATATCGGTGACTTTGCGATGAAGCATATTACTCGCATTCGCAAAATTTTTAGGACCAATCAGACGGAGAAAGGGACCGAGAATTGTACATGGAAAAATTTAGTTTACAGACGAACTAAAGGTGGAAATGAATTTTCAAAAAACGAAGTAAAATGAGAACGATATGAAAATCGAACCTGGAAATTCTTTCGAATTATCATTTTCCACCTCGATATGTATAATTTGACAAGATTTTATTCTTACGACCAATTGCGGCGGTTCTGGTCATGTTATTTGAGGTGTTATCGCAACAACCCCAACCATGCACGTAGATGAACATCGTTTTGTTAGGCTTTTGTTGGTCCCGATATTTGAGCGGCTCACTGCACGACGTTTCGACGTAACTGGCCATAGAGTCGCTGAAATTATTATAAAATCGGTCAAATAGGTGTTTATTAGTTTACCAAAGGCACCATATACTCACGGGTGAAATATTGAAAATTTAATCAAAACCGAAAACGATTTATACGTACCCATTATAAAAGCGGAATTTGATTGCCCCTAATTCGGCCGGTGTGGCTTGTGGTGCTGTAAAATGCGATGAACGAATAAAAGGTGAATTTGCGAACGAGAAAACGGGAATGAGAAGGGTCGTAAGTGAAACTAGGAAAACGTTGTTTCTTTTTTCATCAATGTTCCTTGTTGGAAAGAAATTCGGCTCGAGAAATAAGCTTGTGAAAGATTTCACACGATTAGCGGATGGAAAATGATTTGTATTAATAAATAATGAACCAATGAACTCACATTCATCCACCGGAGAGGAAGTACTACTGGTATTAATATCTGCCGTCACTGCGGCTAGCAGAAAACAGAACGGAATAATCGCGAGTTTGAACATCGTTGAAAGTGTCGGAAGTCTTGAGAGAGAATAACGTTAACGCGGACTGTTTATACCTATACCGATTTGGATCCGAAGCGATCACGTTTATAATTCCCGACTGAATATTAGTTTTCAGACAGACGTTTTTATAAGCGACGCAAACAAGAAAAAGTATATACATTTTTCTACGCTTAATCAGCCCATTGTTATATTGTGCTTGAATGATTCTGATGAGCGCATAACAGAAGCGGATACTCGAAAATATCGCCGCTTCGTATCGTTCGGATAACAAAATTTCAAGATTTACACAAGAATAATCCTAAATCATTCTCTCCGCGATATGATGGTCATATTTCCGAATGAAATATCTGGTTCGTATCACCTGTTCCTTGGATACTATATGCACATGCAAATTTTCTTCGCATTGTTAAAAGCAAAGGAGAAATGTATTCAGACGTTTATTCCCTGGAACGAAATCTCTCTGTGGAATGGTAAAATCGGATGGTTTGTATAGTTCATATTGCATCGAATCGGGAAAGCATCTTTTGAATCCGTGTTACGTCTCCGATGACGTCCTGCATTGGTTATCATGTAAAATTCGCAGTCCCGAACGCACGCGAATTTTATTTTTCACACTTGTTTGTCCGAAAATTTTTCACATCGACAATAAATATGAATTCATTAATGTAATGCGAATTAGGTTCGATTCATAAAAAAAGCTGACCAAACACCTCGTATGTGCTCATTGTCTGCAGTCATTTGCCAATTGGAGACGAAACGTTTCGTAAATTTCGGCTTGTTTTCTATATTCGAGGATTAAAATTGGTAAGATAATGAATTACACTCTGTCATGTAGAGAGAACATGTGATATTTATTATTTGTAGCTACACGAACGTGACAAGTAAAAAGAATTAACATTCACCATAAATTTATGTGGTAATCCTGACACAGAAAACGTTTTCATTTTTCAAAGAGCTGAAAATAATTTCATCCTCATCGAACCGATGATTTTTGTATTTGCTCATGAATCAACCTTGTTCAAAATTATTCAAGTGTTTGATCGACAGCGTTGAGTCGGATGATCCGCGTTAAATTTTTACTTGATTTCCTCTCGATGAAAGACGTCTGACGATGGATCCACGTAGTAATACCAACGCTTATATAGACGCTAAAACAAACTCTCTTCGTTCTAAAACAAAATGAAAATAAAAAAAAAAATACTCCGGTTGAATCGATCCAGCAAAAACAATCTCAAAGTACCCACTTCATCGAATCTCACAGAAGATTTGGAGCCTGATACCTCGTGCCGTTTTCTCCTCGTCCAAAAGGCGACCGACTGTTAGTTTGGAAATATACCGTTCCTCTTCTGTGGAACATAAACGATATCCAGTCACAATCCATTATCCAATCTTTTTATTTCTCTTTTCATTTTTGGTCAAAGAATACTTTTGCGATCTGAAGCTGTACTCACGCTGTCTCTGGCGTGGTGAGACCCATTGCTACAGTTTCGTTTCCGCTGCATAATCCGGCCTCAAAATCGTCGTACGAATCGCAATAAACTCCAATGAACGCAGATTGGTTTCTTACAGCCTCTTCGAAGTAATAACATGACCTGAAATGACTGCAGACATCTGGAGACAAAGTTAATAAAAATTTCATATTCATTTCTGATCAGAATTCCGAGCTGTTAGTCTCGGGATGAAGAAAGAAGCTCGTTGTACTCACTGAGTCCTGTAAGCTCGCATCCTGGCTGAGGACTGTCTCCACCGTTAGGATAAAAATCGATGTGACCTGATCGTCCGTCGAATCCCAATACACCATCATCCGTGTGAATCGACGAGACGAATCGAGCGTCCATCTCATTCAGGCGTCTATCTTCGTCGTCGAATCCAGGTCCTGCTGGATCCAAGCCTGAAAAAATTGGAGCTATTTCAGTTTTCGATTCCTCGAGTTGAAAATAAAAGTCCGGCATCTTGCGAGGCGGAATTTTACAGCAGAAAAAACCGATGAGACTGAGAGGAAAGTTATACCAACTCTGGTCTTGATTCCGAGACGCGTCTGACCTTTCGATGAACGAAAAAGCACCGGGGATTAAACTTTTCTCGACTCTTTTCTCCTCACCTGTGATTCTGGGCACCGTGAAATTCACGTCTTTACCAGTAAGCCCGGAAATTTGAGCCCCCAGAGAATGCCCGATTATGTGCAGACCAGGTAAACTCAAGCCGCTCGCTATCAGCACGTTTAGTGCCTCGGACAGCTTGAAGGCGACCCCTTCTACGCTTCGAGCAGCGTATACGTACGTGTTGGAAGCTATCACGTTCCAGTTGAGCTGAAGTACGTTGCAACACCTCGTTCCGATGAGGGCTGAAAAGTATCGGAAAACTTGACGTTTTTTCGTTTTTGTTTTAACCGGGGTACTTTTTTGCTGAGAAACTGACGAGAATCGATAATCTTGAACCCTGGAATGGCTCGTCGTAAGGAAACTGAAGTCACTGAGGACCCAAATTAGCTTCAGGCTCATTCGAGTTCACATTTTCACTCGAAAACCACTCGTGGCTTAAATTCTCACAAGATTCAACTATCACCTCCAACGACGGCGTCTCTTGCTGCCCGATTCAGGGATAACGTTTCCCCAGTCCAGCCATAAACGTACAAATAAGTGCTCGCGTTCCATTTCAAAGAGCTTCGAAGAGCAAGAGGATCGCTCAGTGGTACTTCCGTGTAGTTGTCGATAGTATCACTGAAATTACGATTATATGTCACAGGGGGTGGCACACCCTTAAATCAGTTTACCGAATGGACGATGTTTGGCGTGAAAAGAATGATATTCGCTGAACTTTCGTTCGACTTCATACCCCAGAGAACATTTTATACATACCCATACACGCCTAATCGCAGAGTCTGTAATGTGGCATTCGAGGCTTGGTTAACTGCAAAATATCGTAGATTATAAGAATTTGGATTTGTGAATGCGAAACGAAGGAAGAGGATGATTCGACTCGATCTAGACCGGAATTTCGCCGTTTCGTGAGCTGCAGATTTTTCGGGGTAGTTTCTGTTCGCGAAATAAGCGCAGGGGAGGGCTTGAACTCTTTCGAGACAGGAATAGAATGCAAATTTATGAATAATGAGATGATGTACTGACTGCATGGGTCGCAGGGCGTGTAGGTGTAACCAGCTGCCGTAGATAACAGCAGCGCAAAAACGACGAGATTCGCGAATCGCAGCATCGCTGCGAACGTCTCCCGCGTACTTTTGAGTTAGCAAACGGTATCGCCGGACTATATATCCGTCTCGGAGAGCGTTAAGATACATCTCTGACTGATTAGACGTATTTTTGCTTGCATAGCGACGTATTCAACGGCAAATAGAAGAAAAAAAATATATTTTTGCAAAACTCGTTTCGCAACGGATTTTGATTTTATTTTTTTCTCGAGATCGTAGAACCTCGCAGTTCAACAGAGTTCAGCAGCTCATACCCACTCGCGTGTATTCGCAAAGTGTTTTTCAGACGAATGTGTTTTGATCCGCAGTTTTAAGTGCAATCATTTACACGGTAGGATTGCGAGAGTAAAATTCACGCGCTGAGGAATGCCACCTTCTGCCTTTGATCGATGAATTTCTAAATCTAGATCTTCGCGAACGTAGTTTCATGGTTCCTGAGTAATTGGGAGACGAAGACATGCGTGAAAAAAGAACAGGTGATGTTCAGTATTCGCAGTTGCAGTCGCACAAATGTCAGCAAAGAAAATAAATTCGTTCTAAAAATTTCTGTTAAATTCCTGACTCGAATAACATTTTCGTTTCTCGAGAGTTGCGAATACTTTTATTGCCAGCGAGTTCGGCATTGTATCATTTGCTCGCGAATCAGCCTTGTTTGAGTTTGTCCAAGTGTTCGGTCGATAGCGTTACGTCGTCTGATGATCGGGGTTACCTGTTGCCTGCTTGAGCTCAACTCAACACATTCATACTTGTACAATTTTATTCAATAACTGATGAAGTATTACAGGAATATTCTACAAGTTATTTAATATTAAAGTCCCTCGGTGAAAATGAGAGAAAATTTCTCTCTCGTCATTCGATACGAGGATCCTCGAGATGATTGGCTAATTGTGAAGAAACTAAGGAGAAAAACGGCTCACAAATATCCCTGGAACGGTACCCGTCAATAAAAGCGAATCATCGTTTCGTGAAGGTTTTCAATACTCCGGGAAAATCAATTGCAAGCGAATAGCCCCAATCTGAAAGATCAGCTATCTAAACTATTGGAGAAGTCGATCTCGTATAGGTAGTGCCGTTCTTTCGACGACCGTAAGGCGACGCGCCGTTAGTTTGAAGATAATATTTTCCACTCCTGGAAGAAATCGATGGAAAATTATCCAATGGAAGCTCGGTTCGTCTCACATCGATCCTCTGTTAATCTGTGAATATGTATGAGGTAAACTTACGCGGTAATCGGTGTACCGTAGCCCATGACTGCCGTGGGGTTTGAGCTGCATGAACCAGCCATAAAGTTCGAGTACGAATTGCATGAGATACCGATTAATGAATCCTCGTGTAGCACAGACTCGGCGTAGAAATAACACGATCTGTAGTGACTGCAGTTGTCTGAAAAGAAACGATGAGGAGGTAATAATTACGCCGGAAGATTTTTTATGGTTTTTAAGTAATTGTACATACAAGGTCCGACCGGGCACCCGGGCTGAGTTCTGACACCGTCGTTGGGGTAAAAATCGGTATGGCCTGTTTGTAAATCGAGACCAAATACGCGCCTGTCCGTGTGGATGATCTCCACGTTCTCAGCGTCGGAGGAACTCAAGTATCTGCCCTTGGCGGAAAACCCGGGACCTGCTGGATCCAAGCCTGAAACAAGAGTTTTCGAATCTTCATCTTTCGAGATGAAACATAAAAATCCAATAGCCTGTGAGATAAAGTGCAACGGGAGAAACCCGAGGACACCCCAAGGGATATTGATTAAACTCTGATGTCGATTTTCTCGCGGAGACAGCCGTCCGAATTTTCGACGACCGAAGAAGCACCGGGGATAAGCTTTCCTCGATATTCGATCTACCTGTGATTCTGTGCAGCGTGTAGTTCACGTTTCTCCCTGTATACCCGCAAATTTGAGCTCCCAGAGAATGCCCGATGATATGAACACCAGTCGAGTTCAAGCCGTTCGCCACCAGCTCGTTGAGTGCAATGGCCAGGGTGTAGCCGATGCCTTCGACGCTGCCCGCAGCGTAGGAGTATCCCCTGGCAGAAATGATCCTCCAGTCGAGTACCAGGGTGTTGTGATCTCCTCGGGCGACGTACGCTGTAAAACCCATCGATTCTATCGGTTACCAGACAAGTATTGCCACTTTTATTCGTTCGTACCGTCACTGATGGCTCGAGATGTTGGCAGATCGACATTTCCTCGCCATCCATGAGTGAACACAGCTGTTGGCCACTTCTTGTTCATCTTGTCGATGAGCTGCACCGCGTCTCCGACAAGGACGCTTGTATATTCGTCAGTGGTTGATCTGGAACCGATCAGAAATCGATCGTCAAAAATTATGCCGAACGGCTAAGGCTTCGGAACGATATACTCGGCATACGAGAATCAATCGTCCACGTACCCAGCTGTGTACAAGCGCAATGTCATCTTCGCCAATTCATCCACCGACGCTCGCCCAGCTGTGAAAAATGAAAGACAGGATAAAAATTTAGGCGTGGTATTCTGTGAACTAAATTCCTCAAGATTCACGAACTTAGTACTCACCACATCGTGTAGTGCAGGGCGTGTAGGCAGAATTAACTGCAACGATGAACGGCAGCCAGAAGAACAGAAGACTTGGGAATCGCATCTTCGTTAAAATTCCTCAACGGTTTGAGCAGAGTTTAGCCACGAAGGTACTATTAGAAGTTCAACTGGTTGTTCAACCTTTGTGTCGGCATTTAAATATCATTTTTAGCCCAGTGGGTCTCAGCTCGTGGAATAATTCCCGAGTGTTTGAGTCGCGAGTCCCTTGCCATGTTCCTCGATGAATGGTACAGCGAAAGATCAGAGATGAGGCTAACTCGGACGTCTTGCTGCGTGGGACTTCGTACCCCGCGAAATCGGGTGAATTTCGCCGAAATATCAACGCCGTCGGATTTTTCGATTCAATTCTTTCGCCGGTTGAGAATCTCCCGGGTTATCGTACCATATGTAAATTCAACGAACCCGTGAATAGCTACACACATCTGACCTGCTGGCGAAAAAGACTGTTCCAATTGTTTACTTGGATTAACATCGAGATCAAGGCGTATTTACATTTACATTAGATTGCTCGAAGGAAGGTCCTACGCACTCCGGAAATTAAATGAAAAATGACGATGCGGCGTTTGCGGAATACGTTTCGATGGAGAATCGTTCCCAAAAGAATGATAAAGACGAAACACAGAATATGAATAGACGGGCTTTCGGAAGAACTTATCGTCTGTCCTCAGTTCTTCTCACAATTTTCAAACTCGTACATTTCTCGCCTGTGAAATGAAAAAGTCCAATTTCCTGTGCGTGAGTTATTCAATGATGAAAACTGCTATGCTTTGTCAGATGAATAGATTACGCTTTATTACTGCGGACACACGTGGAAAGACACTTCTATCACAATCACGGATTTCCAAGGATCTCTTCAGACTTTTGGAAATTTACAATACTCTGCCACACCTCGATATTCGACAAGATATCTGATACCCGACCGATTCTTTCTCATTAGGTCACCCTTACATTCAACATCGATGGACGTAGGAAAGGGAGAGCTTCGATGATCCAGAAATGAAAATAATGAGAATATACCTCAGATAATTGATCCTATTTGAATATCCCAGGTCTCCTTGTGGGCTCTGATGGCCATTATAAAATATTTATAACCAATTAGCTTTGAGCATGGTATGAAATAACTGTGCGGATGCTACCTCCGTGATTTTTCCGACTGCAGACAATTAGCTGCGAATTTTATACCACTGGAAAAATGAATTCGAAGCGAATGAATAAGCTGGGGTGAAGTACGAATTGCATGAGAGGCCGATGAATGAATCCTCACATCGCGCAGACTCCGCGTAGTAATAACGCGCTCTGGAGTGGCTGCAGATGTCTAAATCTTCAATTTGTTCTCCGAGGCTTAATTAACTGCGAACTTAATAATATTATTGAAAAGTGACTGTATATGCGAAGAACATGAGACTTATGAATCGCATGTGGTTAAAATGGTTTGAAACTCTGTGTCCAGAGTTCTGCCACGAGGCTATCCGATCGAAGTTCGACTGGCTCCTGGAGTAGATATTTTCGCTCAAGTATCATTTTTGCACAATGGATCTCGGCTGGATTTGAAACTGAAATTTCTGCCAGTTTAGAATCTTCCGGGTCATCGGAACATCCGTAAATTTGGCGGATGTACGGATTACGGTTTCGACACATCTCACGCATCGGGCAGGAACACTGTTCCAATTACACACTCGGATTAACGCCGACATCGAGGGCCATCGATTTTAATCAAATTTAGTCAAACATTCGAGTAATCTGCCCTTGATTACACCCCGTGTATTCATCCCACACGAAAATGAATCTCAGATTGATGCGCAACGTGGAGATACGATATATTCGTTTTTCGCGATTCCGTATTCACGTTCGGTAAAGAGGATACATTTTTATTAATCTGGGATTTCGGTATTTGCTCACAAATCAGCCATGTTCGAGATTATTCAAGTGTTCGATTGACGCGGTTACTTCCGACGATCCCTCTTCACATCCCCTCGGTGAAATACGCTTCACGATGTATCCAGGGTATCAAAGTTCCGGGCAAATCGATCAGAAAAGAACGATTCCAACTAACGAAGTCTGTGGCTCCGTGCCATCCTCTCCTTGACCGTAAGGTGAATCGCTGTTAGTTATGAGATAATATCTTCCACTCCTAAGACATAGAGAATATTTTGTCGAACCTTCTGCTCATAATTTTTCTCCATGATAAGATAAGACAGACTTACGCAGTAGTCGGCGTACCGAAGCCCATTACTGCCGTTGGATTTAAGCCGCAAGATCCAGCCTCGAATTCCAAGTTCGAGTCGCATGAGATGCCGATGAATGATCTCTCACGGAGTACAGACTCGATGTAGTAATAAACCGATCTGAAGTGGCTGCACATGACTGATGAACGGATTGTAATTAGAGAAGATTTTCGATATTTATCGTGTATCCACAATGGGGCTTTGGAATTCTGATAGTTTTGCTACTGCTCATACAGACCGAGTCCAAGCGGACACCCAGGCTGAATGCTGACACCGTTGTTGGGATAGAAGTCGACATTTCCCGTTTGCAAATCGATGCCGAGTACGCCTCTATCCGTGTGGATGATCACGACGAATCTGGCGTCACCGGCACCTACGTGTTCCATCAATATGTAGAACCCAGGGCCTGCAGGATCCAAGCCTGAAAGGAAAGTCTTCACAGTTTCAATCCTGCTGGATTGAAATAGAAATGGGATGAAGCGAGGTGTATGAACTTGCGATGAGAGAAAAAGCACCAGCGATAAGCTTTCCTTGATTCTTATTTTACCTGTGATTCTGGAAACCGTGAAATTCGCGAATCTTCCAGCGTACCCGCAAACTTGGGCTCCTAGAGAATGACCGACAAGGTGAAGATCGGTTGTGTCTAATCCACGTGCTACCAGCTGGTTCAGTACCCTAGCCAAGATGAAGCCGACGCCTGGCACGCTGCGAGCAGCGTAGGTGACTAGCTGGTCAGAAATAAGGTGCCAGTCGAATAGGAAGATGTTGTTATCTCCTCGGGCGAGATACGCTGTAAAGCAAAAACGTTCGAATAGAGTCACGCATTGATTTCTACCGCTATGAAAGTGAGTTGAAAAATATCTGTGCACACCATTCATCATAGCTTCGGAAGGCTGCGAATCTGGGCCATCGAGGAACCCAAAAACGTAAAAAATAGTTGGCTTGGTGTCGTCTATCAAGTCGTAGAGTTGCACCGCTTGACCAACCCGGACAGCCACATAGTCATTGATCGTCGGTCTGGAATCATTCGAAAATTGATCTCCCGAATTCACACCAAGTGCTCGGATCATCGAATCGACGTCTTCGGCTGAATTTCGCTCGTAGCGGAAAGACAGTATTCGGTACAAGATAATTAGGCACACACATACCCTGTGTAGAAGCGGAGTTCGATCTTCTCCAACGTGCTTCGCGAAGCTCGATCAACTGCGAGGTAAAGGAAATGACTGAAACGCAGTTGCATACGAACGAACAAGCTCGACATTCTATGAGTAAATTTTCAAACTGATGATCTTACCGCACAGTTCGCAGGGAGTATAAGCAGAAATAGCTGCAGCGGTGAACGGCAGCCACAAGAACAGGAAACTAATGAATCGCATCATCGTTGAAATTCTTCGAAACTTCGACGAGACTTCAAACGCGAGGGTACCCGTCAGAAGTTCAACTAGCTCTTCGACGAGATGTTTCCACTTAAATAATAATTACGAACAGTGGTTCTTAGCCGAAGGTATAATTCTCGCACGATCTAATCGTGACTTTGGTTTCTCTCCTCTTACGAAATTATGCAACGAAATGAGGCTGACTCAGATGTCTCGCTTCATGAAGCGTTCTTCACACTAAAATCAGATATGGTTAATTAAAATATCACCTTTTTCTGGATTTTTGATTCACGTTTCTTGCTGGTTGGGCATCCTTCGGGTTATCGCGGTATTCGTCAATCAGCAAAGCCGTGGCTAGGTATAATATTGGAATGCTTGACCTACTTGGTGGAAAGACAGCTGTTTCAATACTCTACTCACATCAACAATTAGACCAAGATGCGTATTTGGCTATACGTTGGGTATTCTCGCTAATCCGTGACAATTTGATGCCACGAGAGATTTCGTACGTATCTTCGGACTCGGGCATCCGAAAAATCTGTACAAGGGGCTCGCCACCTTAGAATTGCGAAAAAGTACCTACAACGTTTTCAAAACTTCTTGACATTCTTCGCTGTATTTATTGGGTGCTAATTCCCTCAGCTTAATACCAGTCGATCTTTTTCTGGCAATCATTCTTCCATTAATCTGCAGGTTATCTGCACAAAAAACGCTATCGATGCGTGATCCGAATATCTAATAAGCGTGCGTACAAAACTGATTGAGACTAATCGTTTATTCAAGTTACATATATACTCTTATTGGCATCGATTTGGGGACTTTGGTATTTGCTCGCGAATCAGCCTAGTTTGAGACCATTCGAGTGTTCGATCGACACCGTTACTTCTGACGATCCACGTCGCATCTTGCGAACTTTAGATTTCTCCAGTGAAATACGTTTTATGATGCATCCAGGGTATCAAAGTTACGCAAAAGTCAATCAAGTAGGAACGGTTTCGAGTAACGAAAGAAGGGAAGTCTCTGGTATCGTCCCACTCTCTCCTCGGCCATAAAGCGGATCCGCGTTAGTTTGAAGATAGTATCTTCCACGCCTAAAACACAAACGATATTCCATCGGACCTTGTTCTCACATTTTTCAGCTATCGATTCCCCGTGACGATATATCAGGCAGACTTACGCGGTAGTCGGTGTAGCGTAGCCCATGACTGCCGTGGGGTTTGAGCTGCACGATCCATCCATAAAGTTCGAGTACGAATTGCATGAGATACCGATCAATGAATCCTCGTGTAGCACAGACTCGGCGTAGAAGTAAACCGATCTGTAGTGACTGCAGATGTCTGAGGAAGAGATGAAAATGTCGGAATATTAAAGACAGAAGATTTCGTGTGAAATTCATCATCTTCCGAGTTCCGATAGTTTTACTATCAATTATACAGACCAATTCCCAACAAGCACCCAGGTTGTATACTGACGCCGTTATTGGGATAAAAATCGGCATCTCCTATCTGGTAGATGATGCCAAGCACGCCTCTGTTTGCGTGAATTACGAGGACGAATTCAGCGTCACCAACACTCAGGCGTACTTTGTTCAAGGTAAACCCTGGACCTGCAGGATCCAAGGCTGAAACAAGAGTCTTTAGAGCCTCCGTCTTTCTGGGTGAGAATAAAGGTCTGATAGCCTGCGAGGCGAATCGAGTTGCTTGATCTTTCGACGATCGAGAAAGCAACGGAACAAGCTTACCTCGGCCGCCTTTTTACCTGTGATTCTCGGCAGTGTGAAATTAACGTTTTTCCCAGCGAATCCGCAAACTTGACCCCCTAAAGAATGGCCGACGAGGTTCAGACCAGTTGTATTCAATCCATGTGCCACGTACTGGTTCAGCACCTGAGCCAGCGTGTAGCCGACGCCTGGAACGCTGAGAATAGAGTAATTGGGGAGCTGGTTGGCAATAAACTCCCAGTTCCATAGGAAGATGTTGTGATCTCCTCGGGCAAGGTACGCTGTGAAACACAAACGTTCAAATCGAGTACCACATTGGTTTTAACTACTGTGAAAGAAGATGAAATTATCATGATTCGCACCCTTGATAACGGCTTGGGTACTTCGGATATCTGGTGTGCCGATATAGCCAAAAGTGAAAAACATAGTTGGCTTGGTGTTGTCGATAAAATCGAGGAGGAGCAACGCTTCGCCAACCCGGACAGCCACATAGTCATTGGTCGTCGGTCTGGAATCATTCGAAAATTGATCTCCCGAATTCACACCAAGTGCTCGGATCATCGAATCGACGTCTTCGGCCGAATTTCGTTCGTAGCGGAAAGACGGTATTCGGTACAAGATAATTAGGCACACACATACCCTGTGTAGAAGCGGATTTCGATCTCCTCCAACCTGCTTCGCGAAGCTCGATCAACTGCGAGGTAAAGGAAATGACTGAAACGCAGTTGCATACGAAAGAACAAGCTCGATATTCTATGAGTAAATTTTCAAACTGATGATCTTACTGCACAGTTCGCAGGGAGTATAAGTAGAAGTAGCTGCAGCGGTGAACGGCAGCCACAAGAACAGGAAACTAATGAATCGCATCATCGTTGAAATTCTTCGAAACTTCGACAAGACTTCAGCCGCGAGGGTACCCGTCAGAAGTTTAACTGGCTGTTCTACGAGATGTTTCCACTTAAATAATAATTCCGAACCACAGTTCTTAGCTCGAAGGATAATTTTCGAGTCATTTAAATCGAAAATCGAATATGTTTTGCCGATTGAATCGATCACCTTTTCCCGAATTTCGACTTCGCTCTTACTGCTAGCTGCGTATCTCTCGATCTAGCGAAGGCACGAAGAGAGTATATCGACGTTATTGACCCACTCGGTGAAAAGGCAGCTGTTTCAATTATCCGTTCTAATTAATAATTGGATCAAGGTGCCTATTCATAGGTATGCAAAGAGTTGCTGAGTGAACTCTATGTCTATCCATACGGGTTGTGGCCTGCCCTGCTGCAAACCTGTACTGAAAACTTACTCCATTCGTAATCTTTTACCTTTTTCAACATTTTTTATGCAATCCCTGCGTCCTTTGATCATAAGAGCTGAAAGGTACTAAGAGAAGCGGAATATTACCTGACGCGAAGTAAATTGAATTTTATTTGAAAATCGTTCGATCAAACGGGACCTGTGTCAATCAAAAAAGCCATCAAACCTTTGACCAATACGTCTATAATAAATATTTCATTTTCGTTATCGTTATCGCCCTCCTCATTCCCTATGATGTATCGAGTCTGATGAAATCCGGCGAAACAGAGGGACTGGGATTATTCAGCAAAATTCACACAGGTTTTTGAGAAAAAGCACAAACCATGAAGATTCGCGGTAAATCTGTTTATTGAATTTTTCAGTGTTACGTTCCATGGTCCACGATGTGGTGACCGACATTCTCTTATCAGCATTCAGCTCGTTTTAAAAAGTGTCACTAAAAAGCCTCGAGTTTTTGCCGATAATGGCTAGGCAATTAGAAAATTTGTCATTATTATCTGACAGCTCACTTTCCTGGTCGAAAGAACCTTCTCCCGTTGGTAAATTTCATGAACAGCGATTATGAGCAAGGTAGTAACAGAACGGTAGATCTCGGTCAATTCGTACGACAGAATCACCCGAAGAACGACTCCAGTATCATCGGCGGGAAGAAAAATGGTCCAGAAGCTGAACGAGCGGAATTTAACCGAGAATTTATTGCGGCTTAATAGCCATCCTCTCCTTTGCCGAAGGGCGATTCGCTGTTAGTACTAAGATAAAAGTTCCCGCTCCTGAAAGGTAAACGGTGTGAGATCGGAGCTGCTTCTCTAGTCGGGAAAATGAATATTCAGCGGTTTATACTCACGATGTAGTGGGTGTACCGTAGCCCATTACTACTTCTGAATTTGAGCTGCACAGACCGAGCTGAAACACGATGTTCGAGCTGCATTCGACCCCGATGAACGCATCTTCGTTCAGCACAGACTCCGCGTAGTAATACCAGGACCTATGGTGGTCGCAGAAATCTGGAAACGGATTTTAAAAGACCGTCAGAAATCGAGAACGGAGTCTTTCGCTCCTTGGCCATCGGTTATCGTACCATCGTCACTGAAGGGAACTCGCAGGACCGGACATCCTGATTGGAAACGGCCTCCACCATTCGGGTGAAAATTTATAGTTCCTTGGGACAAAGCTGTGCCATAGACACCGGCGTCGGTGTGAATCACATCAACGAATTCGGCGTCTCCGGAGTTCAGGTCATCGACCAGAACGTAAAATCCAGGTCCAGCAGGATCCAGGCCTGAAAAGTGACGGAGTCTGTTACGAGCGCGTGTCGGATGACCGTGAGGAGGGTTCTTCCACTGGTTCTGGTTCGTTACCCGTGATTCTGGGCAATTTAAAACCCGTGTTTCTTCCAACATAACCAGCGACTTGACTTCCCAGCGAATGACTAACGACGTGCAGACTCTTTGAGTCCAGACCAGACGACACCAACTTATCGAGTGCCTCCGCTATGGCGAGACCAACGGCGTTTACGCTAGCAGCAGCAGTCACATATGATTCTGCAGCGACTTCCTCCCAGTTTACGAGTATGATGTTATGATTCTTTCGTTCCAGGTACGCTGCAATATGTGCGTGCATGAATTGATGAGCGTCATTCAAAAGCGAATAGTTCGTTATTTTTATGATTTTATGATTTTGCGGGAAATTTTGATTTTCTCACCACCCACGATGACCGCGACACTTGTCGAAGACGGACTCTCGGTCCAACCGAAAATGTAGAAGGTAGTAGGCTTTCCGAGGTCTAGTTCGGTCAGCAAATCTACCGCATTGCCGATCGATACGCTCGTGTATTCGTCGATAGTATCGCTGAAAGGATTCCAAATTCGGTATATGATCTTTGGAGATTGGTTCAACTTGGAAAATGGAGTTTCACGCGATTAGGGAATCTTGGGTTTGGAAGGTAGCTGTGGATTTACATACCCTGTGTATAGGAGGAACGAGATGTTCGCCAATTGACTTTCCGTCGCTCTGGTACCTGCTGAACAAGCCCAAATATAGAAGCGATCGAGTCGATTTTTAGCTCCGAAAAAATTATGGAAAAAACGGTAAAACGGTGAAGCGAAATCGGGGCTATGCCTCTCTCAATCTTCGAGCAAAAATAGAGCTCGGAATTCGATGAGAGGGATATTAAACCTTAAGAAAAGCAAACCGCGAAAGAATTTGCATTGAAAGTTCGTTGCTCGCTGCGAATATCCTATTTTAAAACCAGTGGATAATTTTATTCGAAACTTTTGACGTTATGAAAACAAACTCATAACGAAATCGTGAAAATATACTTACGAAGCAATAAAAAAATTCCGTCAAAACGTTTCTGAACCAAATATCAAACGACTTACCGATCGAAGCGAAAGACAAGCTGGTAGGCGCTGCACCAACGAAAGGTAGCAGCAAGAACAGAAGACCCGTGAACCGTGCATTCATGATTGAAATTATTTTTGCTGCGCGTAAAATCAGCAATCAATCGAACGCCACTGTTCAAATCTGAGTAAATTTAGCGAGTCGATCTTCGCGCTTAAATATCATTCGCCAAGCAGTGGGTTCGCACGACTTATACACAGATCTAGATTATTTTTGCGCAATCTCGATTCGCGTTGCTTATCGCACTATCTCGACCAATGGTATCATTCGCGAAAAAAACATGAAGCGAGTGCTTTTGATCTGAAGTGATCGTTATCAGCGTTTACGTTATGAAATTTTGAACTCGTTATCTCTTTTCGAGATCAACGTATTCTCCGGTTTATCCCCAGATCGTGGATCCTGCGATCGAATACTCGCGATATGAATGCCAGGACAGGGAAATGACAGGAAAATCGTAGTCCGCAGATACTCGGCATGTATCGATTTGAAAACAGCGCAGGTATGGCATTGACGCTTATCAAACAATTTTATGCATCGTATCGTTTCGCCAGTTACTTCTCGACCGTGGAGCGAATCGCTGTTAGTTCAAAGATAAAAGTTCCCGCTTCTGAAACGTGGACAGCATTTGATGGAAACTAATTCTCCACCTATTCTCTGTGCTGGAAAATAACCGTGTGATGAGGTACACTCACGATGTAGTCGGAGTGGCGTATCCCATTACCACCTTTGTCTCAGAGGTACAATAGCCGAGCGAAAAGTTGGTGTACGAACTACGTTAAACCCCGATGAACGCTTCTCCGTTCAGCAGAAACTCGGTGTAGAAAATCCAGGGTCTACGGTGAACGAAGTGATCTGTAAAGAGAATTAAAGAAAATGAAAGGACGGATCAAAGAAGCGACAGGGATCGTAAGGATCTTTCGAAACTCTCGACTGATCAGGATTCGCGAGAAGGTACTCAGTGATCATCAAATTTCGTCTTTCGTAGCAGTTCCATAGAAAAAACCTCAGGGTGGATCACGTCGACGAATATAGCTTCACCGGCGGTCAGCTCATCAATGAGAAAGCAGAATCCAGGTCCTGGAGGATCGAAGCCTGAAAGGAAAAGTCTTTTGAATTTTTTACAGGGATTTTCTACGGAAATGAAATGGACTCGCGGTGCATTTTGACGTTTGGAATCGCTGCTGTGTCGGTGGTCTCAGTTTTCCACCGAATTCAGTTTACCTGTAGTTCGCGGCGAGGTGAAATTGACGTTCCTTCCAGCAGAGCCAGCCACTTGACTTCCTAACGAGTGGCTAACGATGTGGAGAGTAGTCGAGTCCGAACCATATGTTACCAACTTACTCACTCCTTTGGCTTTTGTGTAGCCGACTTTGCTGACGCTGAAACCCACATAGGGGTATGACTGCGGCAATTTCCTGTCAGTCCACGAGTATGACGTTGCGATGCTGCAGTATAAGGTAAGCTGCAACAGACTGACGTTGGTAAAGTTGCTCAAACTTGGTCCGAAGTGTTTAACATAATTTTGGATCACCCTGAATTGATGTTTGGATCGGAAAACGATCCCTTGGATGAAATATAGCGATTCTTAATCCTCACCTCCAACGACGGTTTTCACACTGACGAAATTCGGACTCTCTAACCAGCCGGGAATGTACTGGGCAGTTGGCTAGCTAGAATTTAGCTGAGGGAGCAGATACACGTCGTATTGCCAATCGGCGAGTTTTCGTACTCAATTTTCGCAAGACTCCCGGTGGTCCCCTCGAAACTTTCATTTCATGTCGTATTATACTCGAACGAACTGTTTGTTCTGTGTGATTAAATTCCTCGCTTTATATAACCGAACTGTTTTCCCTGCAGGAATGAAAACCGCAATCACATCCGAAAGAAGTTGATGTCAAAAATGTAAAGGGAAACATACATGTTCTGCGCACTTTGTCTTTTTTTTTCAACAAAAATGTGAATGTGGGAATGGGAAAAGAAATCGGTAATCGTAGTCCGCAGTATCTATTTATTTTTTCGTCATACTTTTATACGAAACAACATCCGTAAACTTAGCCATCGGTGAAAAGTATCCAGTTTTCAAAGTTGGGACTGAGATAATTGGAGAAGTTTTTCTTTACATATCTCGAACCTGCAGGGTGGAATTGAAGTTCTGAATTTCAAGTTTCGGATCCTTAGCTTCCGGAATTTCGAACCTCCGGTTCTCTGCGATTGAAACTTTTTCGAATCGGCTTCGTAGACTTCCGGGGACCAAAACAGTGAGTCGATAATATTGAAATTCGGAACTTTAACCCAGCCCTAAACTTGCCGATGAAAAACACATCGATGTATACGGTTTCGGAATGATCCGGAGTAGAATTACCCAAGTGGGTTGAGATCAGACAGCTTTGACTCCATCGACGAATCTGTTGCCTCGTATTTCACACCTTTCTCTCCTCGCCCATACGGTGACACGGAATTAGTCTGAAGGTAAAAGTTTCCGCTCCTGAAACCCGATGAAAATTTCATCAAAAATCCATCTCTATCTCTTCTCCGTGAAAGAAAAAGAAAAAACAGAAATGAAAAAACTACACGGGTCTGTACTCACGCTGTAGTCGGGGTGCCAAAGCCTATCACCACCTTAGCATTCGAGCTGCATAAACCTCGCCTGAACGAGTCGTAGGAGTCGCATTTAATCCCCATAAACGCACCCGTGTCGACCACGGATTCCGCGTAGTAATACCACGATCTGTGATGACTGCAAAAATCTGAAAACAGAACGAAATCCGGGTATCAGAGGGTCGGCCGGCCGCACGAACCCTTCAGGACTCGTGCCCAGTATTCATGGAATGTTCTGCTGTTCACCCCTTGGAAACTTTCGCCGTACCGTCAGCTGAGAAGGGTATCGGGAGGGGCGGACATCCCGGCTGAACGCGAGACCCTCCGTTTATATAAGAAGTGACATTCCCTCTGCTGTAACTACTCCCGTATTGACCAGCGTCAGTATGAATCACGTCAACGAATTCAGCGTCTTTTACGGACATGTTATTGTCTCTGCTGGGATCGAAAAACGGTCCGGCAGGGTCCAGACCTGAAAGAAAAAGGCGGGATCAGCTCTCCTTTCGCGACGCCGAATTGGGAGGACCCTTTTCACCGCGAGGGAAGAGACGAGGGTGCTCTTGACTTCGAGGAACTAAAAGGCAACCTGTGATCCTGGATATCTTGTACTTCACGGTTTTTCCGATGCTCCTGGCGACTTGACCGCCCAATGAATGACCGACGATGTGCAAACGGGACGAATTCACCTGGCCAGCGTCTACCATCTCGTCAATCCCCACGGCCACGGTGTGACCGACAACTTTTACACTCGCGATGGCATAGGGGTATGGCTTTCCAGCGATGTGCGAATAGTCCAACAGTAAGACGTTGTGGTCCTGCCTTTTGAAGTACGCTGCAATTTGGCGGAGAATAAAATTCGGTGAACCGTTCTGCGTGGGGAAATTTACAGAAACTTTTGACTCTCACCCCCTAGAACGGTCTTGACGCTCAGGGAATTCGTATGCTCCGTCCACCCCGATATATACATAAGGGTGGGCTTCTTCGGATCGATTTTACCCGACAAATCCAAGACCTTTCCAATGGGCACGCTGATGTAATCATCTAGAGTGGAACTGAAATGATTTCGAATTTTTATAGGATGAATGGTAATCTTTTACGTGAAACAGGTCAGATTGTCAGACTGACCATTTTTCAGCGACTTTTTCATAAATTTATACGCACTTTGGATACAGACGCAGCGATATGTTCGCCAATTCGCTTGTCGATGGTCTGAAAACTGTGAAAAGCGTTAATTCATCTCGAATTTCGCTCTGATTTTACATCGTTGAAACACGTTAGCTGGAGTTGAAGTTTTTGCAAAAAGAAATCGTATCGGACTTACGGCACAGCTTGCAAGGCCTGTCGGACGCATCGATTTCCGCAGCTAGCCACACCGAGAAGAATAAGAGAATCGAGAGTCGCGCCATAGTCCGAATCGTTCAGCACGTTGATTTCGCACTAGACAATAACCCGTTTGACATGTCTTTGGTATCGACGTGCGATCTTATATACATCTTTTCAATAAGTATGATAATATTGACGGGAACGCGATGCGGTGCGAACAAACAATTCTTGCCCTTGTACCAAATAATGAAATGAAAAAACACGAGTAACCCTAATCGAGTAATCCGTTGTCTGGTTAGTGAATGGGAATGTTTGATCAATTTTTTTACCTTTCCTTCAAAAATTATTCCAATAATCGTATAGATTTCCGATTCGTTTCGTCTACCGTCGTACTGGGAATACCGAACTTACGCAAGACGAGGCGTCTCAGCCTTTTGCTCTAGTTAAGATCAAGGTTTGTTTGGGCATATATCGTACCGCGAGATGTGTCAAGAACAAAAACAGGCTCGTTCGAACGTTCGCCTACGCAGAGAATCCCACCATTCGTCAAAACGTGAACACGTTTGTTCAAAACCATCCGGATTTCGTCACTACACCACCTACTCAACGCACATCCAGCTGAAAAGGAAACAGGGAAGAGGAGAGAGCGGAAAGGTCCTCAGACTTTGGTGATGATTTGGGTGAATGAATTAATCCGTGGGTATATGATTGAGGAAAACCCCTGGCAATCGTAATCTGCGGTATATTTATTCGCCACATTTTTACAGCTTTACAAATATGATGTTTCACACGTTTCATCACCGGTTAGATGTAGTTATTCCACGTATGTTGTGCCCTCGGCTCCACGGCCGTAGGGCGACGCCGTGTTGGTCTGGAGGTCGAAGTTTCCACTCCTAAAAAACCGGTGAAGAGAAAAGATTCATGTATTCGTTGAAATTTCACCAGTAGATTGATTGGCTATTAAAAAAAAAATGATTCTGTAGTCCAGACTCACGCGGTCGTTGGCGTAGCGTAACCCATCACTACCGTTGCATTCGCGCTGCATAATCCAGCCTTGAACGAGGCGTCGGACTCGCATGCTAGACCAACGAACGCGTCTTCGTCTAGCAAGGACTCAGCGTAGTAGCCCCAGGATCTGTAATGACTGCAGGCGTCTGAAATCGAAGAGGAGAAGAAGAAAACGTGAATCTCGAATTTTTAAGTTCAAAAATTGTACTCTGCTGAACGTACATGCTAGAATTTCGGAATCCTGCTCGCATCCCGGCTGGAGGGTGCCACCGTTCGGGTAAAAATCCACGGTTCCTGCGCTGTAACCGATCCCGAAGACCCCGGCGTCCGTGTGGATTATATCGACGAAAGTAGCGTCGGAAGAAGAGAGATGCTCGTCGGATTCTGTGAACGACGGTCCTGCGGGGTCCAAGGCTGAAAAAAAGTCCGAGTATCCGGAATGAACTCTTTGCGATAATTGCGCAAATTCTGCTCGCTCAAGAGGTTTATATTTCGCAAGAAAAGTTCCGGAACAGTTCTCGTCTTACCTGTGATTCTGGGCAGCGTGAAGTTCACGTATTTCCCAACGAACCCGGATACTTGACCCCCCAAAGAATGACCCACGACGTGTAGGGTGGTCGATGCCAGGCCTTGGGCTACCAATTCGTCGAGTGCCGTGGCCAGGGTGTAGCCCACCCCGTCAGCACTTGCAGAAGCGTAGTCCCATTCAGCTGCAGCGATTTCGCTGTAGTCGGCTACCAAGACGTTGTGATCTCCCCGTTCGAAGTAAGCTGCGATGTACACACGTGGTGAGAATAATTCAGGATTCGAGGCTCATCTATGTTGAAAAATTGGAAACTTGGAATTCTCACCGGCCAGAACGGTCTCGACGCTCGTCGAAGTCGGAGTCTCGGTCCAGCCAGAGATGTACAGAGCAGTTGGCTTGCTGGAATCTATTTGGTCCAGCAAATCCACGGCATTTCCAACCAGCACGGCCGTGTAGGTGTCGATCGTGTTACTGAAATCATCCGAAAAATTCGCATTGAACGATTACAAAAATCGGTATTCAAATTCCAACAATAGTTTGGATTGATTTCATTGGATAAAAGTGATTCGCACGTACTTTGGATACACTCGTATTTCGATTTTCGCCAATTCGCTGGTATTCGCTCTGTCAGCTGCGGAGCAATTGAAAAGAGAAAGAAAATTAATCGGTGATTTGCGGTGCCACGTAAAGAAGAAAAAGGTGATCGAAGCTGTGGCACTTCACCTCGAGATCGTTATCCAATTTCCGTCAGCTGATGATAATGCGTATAGCTGGTAGTTCGATCGCGCGACATATCATGGCCGATAGATTATCGGATATATCGATTGCAGTAATTAGCCCATAATGAGATTGCGACGTATTACAGTTTATCAAGATCTTAGGATAACTTTGCGCTTTATAATATCTGTCGATAACACATAAGTCAAACTGATAGCTAATTATCTCGAGATGGAGCATCCGGGGCTTATTGGTCAAATTAAAATTCAATCAATAATAATCCAATCGATGGAAGAGGAAATGCAATTTAATTATCGCCGTATCAGCTGATCATTCATTCAATAACAACTTTTTTTTCCATCCGGAATGAATTTAAATTACGAGAGAGGCCGATAGGGCTGATCAAACCACACTGATGAAATATCGATACGGCGCAGTTTCATAGATTCGCAAGAAGAATAGATTTTCACGATATTTTCATGTTTATCGAAACTTGAGTTACCAAAAATCTTCAAAAACGGTTAAAATTCGGATCGATAAACTGACGGATACTTACTGCAGTCCTCGCAGGGCGTATACGTGGAACTGGCTACTGCAGCAAATATCAGCAGACAGCATAAGCTGGTCAGAAGATTCGCGGATTCCATAATAGTTGAAATTCTTTGACAGTTCAGATTGAGTTTCAGTAATCGTCAAAATCTGACTGAGTATTGCGGATTACATTTCGCGCTTAAGTATCATTTTCAAACCAGTGGTTCCTAGCCGCTAGTATAAATTTCTAGTCGTCATTAGTCCCCCAAAATTTGACGAAATAGTCATTTAACATTTCTGCTCTACTGGTCTGGATGTCCAGCCGATAAAGACGTACGGAATGAATTTTCGTTCGATATAATCAATGAAATGATCATTCAAAATCTGAATATATTTTTCTGGAAGGTTGAGCATCGCTCACAGTATCTCAGAATAGGTCTCATTATCGTTATCGCCATGATCTGTTATTCGGGCGATTGAATTTTATCGTTGAATCTCATTATTTTCTATCAGCTTAAATCACCCTCGAAAATTTCTACTCGTTACAGACTCGGTTTAGCGAATAGACGTACGGATTTTGAAACGTCCTTTGCGAAATAGGCATGGGAAAATAAATGACAAATAATCACAATCTGTACGGTACAACTATTCATACAGTTTCTACAAAGTTGCAATAACGATGTTCGAATTCGTTTCTCGGCGTTTAAGAACTTCGCTAGAAAGAAACAGAGTACTGAAATGGAACTGAGCAAGAGTAGAGTTTCAACCAGGCAGAGGACTCATCGTTGCTCTAGTACTTGATAAGTCTTGCCGTCCTCTCCTCGACCGAATCGCGGTTTGCTGTTGGTTTGGAGATAAACAGTTCCGCGCCTGAAACATAGACAGTATCTATTCGATCCGAAATCCTTTCCCGTCTCTTCTATGGTCGTGAAAATAACTGAGTGATATTATACTCACGCAGTGGTCGGCGTTTTGTAGCCCATTACCACCTCTGCATTTGAACTACACGAACCTACTATGAAGTTGTACCAGGAATTGCATACAACACCAATGAATCCCGTTTCGTACAGAAGAGACTCGACGTAGTATTCCAATGCTCTGGCATGGCTACAGGCGTCTATGAAAAAGAACGGTGAGAGATCAAAAAATAATCGAAATTCCTAGTTAAATTCAACGGAATAAGATCACGATTTGGAAGGGACAGTACTCGGCACGGTTCCGGATAATAGACATCCTGGTTGAGGATTGACGCCACCGTTAGGAAAAAAATCGACAGTTCCCGTATTACCGCTGGTACCAGAGACGCCGGCATCGGTGTGAATCACATCAACGAAAAAAGCATCAGCGAACGTAAGCGCGGCGATCAGTAGGCCAAATCCAGGTCCAGCAGGGTCCAAACCTGGAAGAGAGTTTTTTTTTTAAAAAAAGCTCATGAAACAACCGGGAAAAAAGAGTTGAAACTAAAATCACAGCACAGGAAGTTCATCGCGCATCGTCTATGTCTTTTATGCAAATATTTGATCAGTTTATTGGGGCATTTCTATGCTAGGACAAAAGAAGAAACCGAAATGACAAGTTTGCTACATATTTCGTTTCACCTGTGATTCGGAACAACTTGATAATCAAGTATCTTCCAATAAAACCGGCCGTTTGAGCCCCCAACGAGTGCCCAACGATATGTATGATTGAGTTCAGGCCAGCTGCTACTAACTTATTAAGTGCCGTGGCCACTGAGTAGCCAACACCATCGACACTATAGGCAGCGTAAGAGTACGATAGATTTGTAGCAATCTCCGTCCAGTCTACCAGTATGATATTATGATCCTGACGTTGAAGGTATGCTGGAACATAAGAAGAAGACGAAGGGATATGTCGAAGTTCCGACTTTCAAAAGTCCCGAACGGTAGAAAATTCGAATTTGAATACTACCGACTCACAGCTCTTGGAAAGGGTGTTATCCCGAAATTCCACATAGCCGATTTCAAAAACTCTGAATCGTAAAACACCGCAGGTTCAAAATTCCGAAAGTTAAAGATCCGAAGGGCCTAACCTCCAAAACTTGAATTTTGCGCATGTATTCGTTCGGTGTTTAATAACTCCGGCTGTATCGATCGTATCGAAACCAATAAGGGGTCGAATTAATCGTCTTGAGACATACTTTCCGGAAAAGATAGTTCCAAAACCCTATCAATTATTTATGTTATCATGAAGTCATCGATTGAAATATACAAAATGGGTTACCATGAAGATAGTCTCGATTAGAATTAATTATTTTCTGTTTTCACGGCATGAGAAATAGACCGAAATTTCGGGACCCTTGGCCCTCCGGGGGTCTGGACTTTCGGAGTTTTGAACCGTCTGTATTTCTACCGTTCGGAATTTTAACCTTCTGAACTTTGACCAAGCCCCGATAAACAGAGCGTTATAGAATCGAAAGATTTTGATACTTACCGTTTAGAATGGCCGTGACGTACACAGAATCTAGAGTCGCCATCCAGCCAAAAATGATCACAACAGTTGGCTTGCTGTTTTTTATCGACGGTGACAAATCCAACGCGTTGCCGACCAATACGCTTATAAAATCGCCGATGGTTCGACTGAAATCATTCGAAAATTTGTCACTTCACTAATTTCGAAAATTGCTGTATTTAATCACAGAAATCGTCGACTTATCGTGAACAGAGATGGGGAAAAGGATTACTAGTTAAATTCCTAGTCAGTTTTATGTCGATACACGTACTTTGGATACAGTCGCAGTTTGATGTTCGCCAAAACCCTCGGTGTCGCTCTGTCAACTGCGAAATAATTGCAATTCAATTTACAGAGGAATGAGAAAACAGGAACAAAGTTTGTTCGATACTGACCGCAATTGTCGCAGGGCTCGTAGGCAGAAATAGCTACTGTGGCAAACAGCAGCCAGAAGAAGAGAAGACTCGTCAATCGCGTCATCTTCGTGCTCAAAATCTTCGGTACAAGCTTCGAATCCAGTCGCGGTCAGCTTCGAAACTTTCAATATATCTTCTGGGTCTATGTTCGAGCTTTAATCAAGAGACTCGGTAGAGTCTTCCGTCAAGTACATTTCGAAAAAGCGCTCTATGACCGATCTCTTTACCGCGGGGACCCAATTCCGGCGGAATGGGGGATCAAATTTATGAAATTCTACCGTTTCCTATGATTTACCGGGAATAAATATGTTATCGATAAGAATGCTGATTTCAGCAGCTTTATTTTAATCCCTGTGTCAACGCGATCGGTGCACTGAAAGCTGAGTTGTGCTTTCTTTCAATTTCGAATGGCGAGTTTCATCTTTCGAAAGATTAAGACTTCAGTCTCATCGTGCATCCGTCAGCCTGTGACAGCTGATCAGCTGCGAAAAACATGGGAGGTATCAGAAAATAATAACAAAAATTCTAACATAATATTGATCAACACTTGACAATAAATAGTTGTTTAATTCGACCCAAACGTCCGCGAGAAAATAATAATAATCAGGAATCCTACATGAATTTTTTCTCATAGCAATTTGAACATCAGCCCGCCAGGTACCACTTCTTCCAATTTTATTTTTTTACATTTTTTTCCAAATTGTTAAGGAGTTCAATTTTTGATTTTCTCATGAGTACGTATGCCGAACGCCGAAGAACCTTGATCAGGCGTCACGTACCTCTCAGAAGTTCGGCACATCGCATCAGAACGTTTGCATTTTCTAGTAGGTAGGCAACCTTATCGAGAGTTTTTCTCCGACTCAATTTCGGTTTACGAGTCTTTTCTCAAAATCTGAATATATTTTTCTGGAAGGTTGAGCATCCTTCACAGTATCTCACAATCGGTCTCATTATCGTTATCGCCATGTTCTATTATTCGGGCGATTGAATTTTATCGTTAAATCTCATTATTTTCGATCAGTTCAAATCAGCCTCAAAATTTCCTACTCGTTGTAGACTTGGTTCAGAGAATAGACTTACGGATATTGAAGCGTCCTTCAGGAAGTAGGCATGGGAAAATAAATGACAAATAATCACAATCTGTACGGTACAACTATTCATACAGTTTCTACAAAGTTGCAATAACGATGTTCGAATTCGTTTCTCGGCGTTTAAGAACTTCGCTAAAAAGAAACAGACTCCTGAAGTGAAACTGAAAAAGAGTTTAGTCTCTGCTAGACAGAGGGCTCATCGTTAAATCTCTAGTAATTGATAAGTCTTGCCGTCCTCTCCTCGACCAAATCGCGGTTCGTTGTTTGTTTGGAGATGAACAGTTCCGCGCCTGAAACATAGACAGTATCTATTCGATCCAAACTCCTTCTCCTCTCTTCTATGGTCGTGAAAATGATTGAGTGATATTATACTCACGCAGTGGTCGGCGTTTTGTAGCCCATTACCACCTCTGCATTTGAACTACACAAACCTAATATAAATTCGAGGAAGGAATTGCATTGGACACCAATAAATGCATATTCCATCAGAATAGACTCGGCGTAGTACATCCATGCCCTGGAATGGCCACAGGCGTCTATGATAAAGAACAGCAAGAGACGAAAAATAAATCGAAATTCCTAGTTAAATTCAACGAATAAAATCACGATTTGGAAGGGACGGTACTCGGCAAGGTTCCGGATAATAGACATCCTGGTTGAGGACTGATGCCACCGTTAGGAAAAAAATCGACAGTTCCCGTAATATGGTAACTACCGAAGACACCGGCGTCGGTGTGAATCACATCAACGAATGAAGCATCAGCTGACGTAAGCTCGTCGATCAATAGGCCAAATCCAGGTCCGGCAGGGTCCAAACCTGGAAGAGAGTTTTTTTTTGAATAAAAGCTGATGAAACAACCGGGAAAAAAGAGTTGAAACTAAAATCACAGCACAGGAAGTTCATCGCGCATCGTCTATGTCATTTATACAAATGTTTGATCAGTTTTAACGGGGCGTTTCTATGCTAGGACAAGAGAAGAAACCGAGATGACAAGTTTGCTACATATTTCGTTTCACCTGTGATTCGGAACAACTTGATAATCAAGTATCTTCCAATAAAACCGGCCGTTTGAGCCCCCAACGAGTGCCCAACGATATGTATGATTGAGTTCAGGCCAGCTGCTACTAACTTATTAAGCGCCATGGCCACCGTGTAGCCAACACCATCGACACTTAAGGCAGAGTAAGAGTACGATAGATTTGTAGCGATCTCTCTCCAGTCTACCGCTATGATATTATGATCCCCACGTTGGATGTATGCTGGAACATAAGAAGAAGACGAAGGGATATGTCGAAGTTCCGTCTTCAAAAAGTTCCGAACGGTAAAAATTCCGAATCTGAATACTATACCGACACACAGTTCTTAGAAAGGGTGTTTCCCCGAAAGTCCTCATAGCCGACTTCAAAAACTCTGGAACGAAGAACACCGGAGGTTCAAAATTCCGAAAGCTAAAGATCCGAAAGGCCTAACCTCCAAAACTTGAATTTCGCACATGTATTCGTTCAGCGTTTAATAACTCGGGCTGTATCAATCGTATCGAAACCAATAAGGGGTCGAATTAATCGTCTTGAGACGTACTTTCCGGAAAAGACAATTCCAAAACCCTATCAATTATTTATGACCTCATGACGTCATCGATCGAAGTACATAAATTGGGTTTCCATGACGAAAGTCTCGATTAAAATGAAATATTTTTTGTTTCACATCCTGAAAAGTAGACCGAAATTTCGGGACCCTTGGGCCTTCGGGGGTCTGGACTTTCGGAGTTTTGGGCCGTCTGCATTCCTACTTTTCGGAATTTTAATCTTCTGAACTTTGACCTCGCCCCGACAAATGTAGCGTTCTAGAATCGAAAGATTTTGATACTTACCGTCTACAATGGTCGTGACCATTCCAGATCCTGGAGTCGCCATCCAGCCAGAAATGACCACAACAGTTGGCTTGCTATTATTCATCGACGGTAACAAATCCAACGCGTTGCCGACCACTACGCTTATAAAATCGCCGATGGTTTGACTGAAATCATTCGAAAATTTGTCACTTCACTAATTTCGAAAATTGCTGTATTTGATTACACAAATCGTCGACTTATCGTGAACAGAGATGGGGAAAAGGATTACTACTTAAATTCCTAGTCACTTTTATATCGATACACGTACTTTGGATACAGTCGCAGTTTGATGTTCGCCAATACCCTCGGTGTCGCTCTGTAAACTGCAAAATAATTGGAATTTAATTTACAAAGGAACGAGAAAACAGGAACAAAGTTTGTTCGATACTGACTGCAATTTTCGCAGGGCTCGTAGGCAGAAATAGCTACTGTGGCAAACAGCAGCCAGAAGAAGAGAAGACTCGTCAATCGCGTCATCTCCGTGTTAAAAATCTTCGGTACAAGCTTCGAATCCAGTCGAGGTCAGCTTCGAAACTTTCAATATATCTTCTGGGTCTATGTTCGAGCTTTAATCAAGGGACTCGGTAGAGTCTCCCGTCAAGTACATTTCGAAAAAGCGCTAGACGACCGATCTCTACCGCGGGAACCCGATTCCGGCGGAGTGGGGGATCAAATTTATGAAATTCTACCGTTTCCTATGATATACCGGGAATGAATATGCTATCGATAAGAATTCTGATTCAATCAGCTTTAATTTAAGCCCATTATCAACGCGATCGGTGCACTGAAAGCTGAGTTACGCTTTCTTTCATTTTCGAATGGCGAGTTTCATTTTTCGAAAGATTAAGCCTTCCGTCTCATCGCGCATCCGCCAGCCGGTGACGGCTGAGATGACAACTGAACAGCTGAGAAAAATATCGGGGGTGTCAGAAAATAATAACAAGAATTTCAACGTAATATTGATCAACACTTGACGATAAATAGTTGTTTAATTCGACCCAAGCGTCTGCGAGAAAATAATAACGATAAGCAATTCTAGAAAAAATGCAAGAAGATATAAATTGAGCTTCGTCAATGTTTTCTCGTAGCAATTTGAACATCAGCCCGCCAAGTACCACTACCTCCATTTTTATATTTTCAATTTTTCTTCAAATTATTCTTCATCTTCAAAGAATTACGGATTTACACCTGTTTCAATGATTCGTAATATTCGTCGAAAAACGCGGTTCTGCTTTTCCGTCACAGTTTTATTTCCGCAGGTAGAAACAGGTAGAAAAATTGCGGTAATCGAGAGACGAAGAACCTTGATCAGGCCTCTTTTACCTTTCGGAAGCTCGGCACATCGCATGAGAGCATTTGCATTTTCTAGTATGCAGGCAACCTTATCGAGAGTTTTTCTCCGACTCAATTTCCCGCGGTATAGTGCCAGCCTTTTGTCGGAATGAATTATTCCCGTTTCTGATGTATTCCCTTCCCAACTTTCATACCATTATGAATATTCATCGAGTTCTGGCTTGTCTTGCCTTTCGCAGGCGCTAATTTCCGTTTGCTTTTGTCTGTATCAGTATATTCTCTACCAAGAAGGCGAAGTAGGTCTTTTTACGCTGAGCCTGAGTTTGCAATAGGATTCATAGACGAGTCGAAGACGAGCACGTACCTGGATAGACTCGAATTTCGATCGCCGCCAATACGTCGGTCTTCGCTCTCTCAGCTGCGAAGTAATTGATAGAACAAATGGAGAATTAATTTAATTGATGAAAAAGAGAAGAAAAGAAGACCGGAGGAGACTCTGATCGATACTTCCTGCAATTTTCGCTAGACACGTAGCTGGAATGAACCATTGCAGCAAATCGCAGCAGGAATAACAGAGCACTGATCAATCGCGTCTTCTGCATTATACAAATTCTCCGATCCTTGTGTTCGATCCGGTCGAGGTTCACCGATGGATATCGAATCATCTACCAAGACCATCTTCGAGCTTGAACCAACGATTTGCCCCAGAAAAAAAAAGACTTGTGCCAATGAAAGCAGGCGATTCCTCTATTCGAGCAGTTCTTCTCGATCCGAGTCACGGTTCTTTTTCCACAGATGGGAACAAGCTTCGCTAATATCGAGGCAAACGAAAGACAGATGGACCATCGAGATTATTTCGGCCCATCGAATCACAAAGCAGATCCTGCGATTGAATTGCATTTTCTAGTAGGAAACTGGCCAGGTTCTATCTCGAGCAAACTTCCCGCGGTATAACGCCCACCACGTACCTTTTGTCAGGATGAATTATTCCCGTTTCCCCACGTACTCGCGTCCCAAATTTCAAACGGAATTTAATATGCATAAAGTTATCGTTTATCTTGCCTTCCCTAACCGGTGCTCTAATTTCCGTTTCCCTCTCTCTACGGAATATCACCGCATTTTTAATCAACAATTTTCCCACAGGTGGACAGCCTTGGATGTATTCGAACACACCTACATACTTCTGCTTGCCTATGAACATAGCGCAATTTATTTATGAACCCGATCCAATCTTTTGTACTCCGCAAACAGTAATTTTCCATATTCCTACGGCCTTCGAGTATTCCGACGTCGATTGAGACACATTTACCGCAGGGATCGATTCACCTGTAGAATTCAGACACCTAATGTCTACGCAGCCTCGCCTCCGATAGGTTCTCGTGATATTTTGGAATTAAACTACATTCATCCTCGTCTGTAATCATTTATTCATTAAACATTATACAGGTAGACGTTAGATTTGTCTCAGAGTTTGTTCTACGCTACAAACTATCGCCAAATCGATTTTGCTATCGGGTTTACGCCGTCCTCTCCTCGTCCGTATGGCGAATCCGCGTTAGTGTCCAGATAGAAGGTTCCGTTGCTATAAACCGGTGGAAATTTTGGATAAGAATCGACGAGCTGAGGGGAAAAACGATAGATTTCATGCGATACTAACGTTCCAGGTTGTGTCGCAAAGCCCATAACGATTTTTTTGTTATTTCTGCATTTCTTCGACCTGAAATCGGCGCTTCGGTCGCATTTCACACCGATGAAAGCCTTCTCGTTGGTCACAGACTCGGCGTAATATCTCCAGGATCTATGGTGACTGCAAAAGTCTGCGAATGGCAAAAAATGAGGGGACGGAGGGTTAGAGGGATTGAAAATTCTCGTCGGATTATAAATATTGAATAATGATCACCGTCGCTGTCACCAGGCCACCAAAAATGGGGACATCCCGGCTGAATGCGAGTCCCACCGTTAGGATAAAAATCGGCACCACCCGATTCTATCGCGATACCGTATATCCCTCCATCGGTGTGAATCACGTCGACGAATTCGGCGTCGCTCGACGTCAGATGGTCAATGATTATGTAAAACCCTGGTCCCGCAGGGTCCAAGCCTTAAAATATGGGGAAAGCGAAAGGGGTAACAAAAAGTGAAAGAGGGAGTCTGGATTCGTGCCGCGGAATCGATTCCGCTCACTCTTTTCCAACCCCTGCATATATGGAGTTAATTCCTAATGGGTAGACAGAGGCAGACAGGTGAATTTCTGATGCGCATGCGCAGGCTGCTGAGCGCGGACTGTTTCCAGGGCGGCCAACCGTCGGGAATATGAAATTTATTCGCGACGGATCGCCGCGATGCATCTAACCCTGAATATTTTGATATTTAGGGTCATTTGCCATTTTTCAAGACATACTACGCTGTATCAGAAATAGATTCGTATTTAATTAACACAGAGTCCAGCCGTGTATAAATGTCGTGTATAAATTTCATATTTTCGACAGTTGGCGGTCCTGGAAGCTTGCGCATGCGCACTTGAAATCCGCCTGCCTGCCCTTGTCTACCCATTAGAAATTCACTCTGTACATGTATGTCAAACACGCACCTCCCTACGGGGGATGATCATTTTAATCTGAATTTCTGCGGGGTCTCTATAATTCGAGGAATTGTTTTACCCGTTATTCTTGGCAGTTTGAAATCGACGTTTCTGCCAACATGTCCAGCCACTTGACCGCCCAGGGAATGTCCGACTACGTGTAGGGTCGTAGGGTCCAAAGAATTCGCCACCATGTCGCTCAGAGCTTTGGCCACAACCTTTCCAACCCCTGGAGCACTGGGGGCGCTGAGGATATAATTTTGCTTGGCAATTTCACTGTAATCTACAGCAAGGACGTTGTGATCCTGACGTTTCAGATAGGCTGAAAAAAATTTGGGAAATTATTTATCGACCCTCTTTCCCTTTTTCAACACACTTTGATATCTTTGCTTGGGTTATCCGACGTAGCAAAGTCTCCCGGTTTGCATTCCGAACAAAGTCGCGATTGAAGTCGATCCGGAATTTGCATATCCAATTAATCTGCACCGCGGATCGGAATAATCTTAACTATTTTTTGCCTCGACCACCTCCGGGTTTTTTTTTTTTTCATCCCTTAAGCCGGGTCTTAGCCTACAGGAACTATTCGGTAAACAAAATGGTAATTTTGGGACAGAGACCGGAATTAGCTCGATTGAAAAACGGTCGAACGGAGGGAATTTCATCTGGTTTTCAGCCTTTACCACCGATTATTAGTTTCACACTATCGCGATTCAGATCCTCGTTGAGACCATGGATGTAGAGGACGGTTGGCTTCTTCGGGTCGATATTCTTCAACAGTTTCACCGCGTCGCCGACGTATTCGTCAGAGAAATTGTCCCCGAAATTTTTTCTGGAAAAAAATTTCGCAAGGTCTATCGATTAATTAATAAAGGGGATCGATATACATCTTCAGGATAAACTCACCCCATCCATAAACGCAGCGAAACGTTAGCCAGTTCTTCTCTCGTCGCGCTTTCCGCTAAAAGTAGAAAAAATTCAGACACAAATTCGGAATGACACGTCGGAGAAAAAATTTTCGGGATCAATTTACCAGGCGGGAAATTCGCCGCGATGAAAATCAGAAGAATCAAGCTGCACCCCTCGAATCTCGAGGTCATTTTCATGATGTCGACGACGTCCCGAGATTTCCACATCGACGTTCTTGTCGTATTCCGTACGAAATAATTCGGATTCGGATAATCTGTCGGTTTATAAAAATACAAAAAATGATTATCAATTTCGGAATACGTATATGGTCGATTAATTTATGCTCAAAAATTCGAATACGAGGAAGGAAATGATTATTTCCGCGTTGAAGGCTCGGGCGCACTGGCACTGCGGAAAATTTTATTTCGCGGTAAAAAAAACTCGCCGTTATCACGGATAGTCACGTAATACGTATCAAGTCGTTAAATTATTCGGCATGAACTTCCAACTTTTCGTAATGCTCGTATACCTTGATTATTATGCATATTCATATAGATATATCAGCCGCGGTAATTATGCGTATCGCGGATAAAATTAGGACTGCATTATTTTTAATCATTATTATTTAACACTGAATGGTTAATGGCCGCACCCCGCACACGTACGAGAATCGAGAAAAGGCCATTTCCTTATCACGGAAAAATTATTTATGGAAATTTTCCATCGCTGTTTAATACCAGCAGGTTCCCATCGGTTCGTTGTTCTATTCATTTGCACCAACTCGCGTAGGAATACGAACCTGGAAAAACTGAAGTGTTCGGTATACTTTCTAAGTTTCACGTTTCTTCCTTTCTTTCTCTCTCTCTCATTTTTTTTTTTTTTGTATCGTTTCAGTGGATTTTTATTTCCTCTTTTCTATTCCCACCCGAACGGATCGGGAACGGAACTGATTCTAGTGAAAGGGAATTAGAAGTGAATTTCATTCGCCACGTAACGCGGGAACACATTGAGATAATTGTTATGAAATTAGTGCCAAAGGCGTTTTAATCTGGTTTCTAAATTTGGGTAAATAAAATGAACGAACGAGGCTCTCTCGCGTCTCCCAATTATACGCGTAGATAACTTTAATCAAATTAAGGTAGATACGAAATTCCACTCTCCAAAAGACATT
Organism: Tenthredo distinguenda; assembly: GCA_947538915.1. Taxonomy (NCBI): domain Eukaryota; kingdom Metazoa; phylum Arthropoda; class Insecta; order Hymenoptera; family Tenthredinidae; genus Tenthredo; species Tenthredo distinguenda. The sequence continues at coordinate 2,408,727 of OX384533.1, forward strand.
AATTAATTTCGAAGACGCCCAGCGTTTCCGGGGACTTGATTCCGTCTCCCAAACTGGGTCTCGCTCTCTACAAGTGATCAAAACGCCTAATGTAACAAATTGGATTGCTGTTCTCCAAGATTTGAAAAACAGAATTAGAATCTTGTTTTTTTCTTGTTTTTTTCAATCGGCAAAAGTTATCGACAATTCTCAATTAATTCCGTCTGTCGCGCCGGTCGTTTGAAAAGTTTCTCGGCTTTTCGGAATTCGGTGGAAACGCGAACGACCGTCGAACCTATCGAAAGATTCATAAGTTATTCGATTCGAGAGTTCGGAGCATCCCAAAAAACGGTTTCAAAGGATTTAATCATTTCCACCTCGCCTCCGCAATTTACGCCGATAATTTATTATCAACAACGGATGTGCGAACTCACCGTACGATTCGGCGAAAACGAATTTTCGCGACGATCCAATCGCCCTTTCCCCTCGTCTAGCTAACAATCGATTCCAATATAGACTTTGACGATACTGAAATGGAAATATTTTCACTATTCAACTTCACTCTCAAAGTTTACCCTAATATGCCGACCGGCGAGAGTGGATATCTGAGCGAGTCAACAAAATTGCGTAAACCCGGGAGATCAGAGGGTGAGCTATTCGGATCATTTCTATTCAAATAGATCGGAGATATTCATGAGGCCAGCCCAACCCTCGAAAAGATATTCGGCACCAAAGGCGCGAACGGGAATTTTATTTGTCAGCAATGAGTCCGGGCGAAAGATTTCGCGAAATTTTTTCACCTAGCCGTATGTTTGCCACGGAGAAACGCAAGATTGATTTTTTGCAAAATTCAGGATCACGTCGAACGGATTTTCTAGCAGAACTTCTTCACCTTTGATCCCCTAGTTTTATCCTCTTCGAAGTCTTAGTGGATTACTGCAGAACGCGGACCCCAAACTTCCGCAGTCTCCGAACTTCTTCGAACTTTTTTAACAGTTTGAAAAAGTCATGAGCCACCGCCGCCCAGAGGTACTTCCGTGTTGTAAAAATGTCCTTACAGGATTACCTGCTCAGTTATGATTGAGGATACGAAATAACGCCTGAGCCTTTATTATACTGCGTTACGCCGTGTGATGAGAGGTTTTTTTTCTTTCAAAGTTGGAAACAAATCGTTGAAACTTTTCAGCGAGAAACGAAGAAAAATTATAGCGACTAAACCGGATGAAGGAGAACTCGTTTCATTACAACGGATGTATATGTGTATACCTTTGAGATTATTAGAGCAAATTTGGCTGTCGAAAAAAAATTCATTAAAACGATGTCAAGTTTTCGAACATTTCCCAGACAGGGGTTCAAAGTTTTGTGCTCAATCGTACCTCGTTTCCGTTTATAAACTCCTTTTATAATTTGATGAAAAAACTTCGGTAAGAATCTCTCCGCGGGTCGATTCTCGCTCTTCATTTGCGAAGACGAGAAAATTCTAAACCCTTAGCGTGTAGAATTTCGGGGAAAATCTGGCGCCGACATTTGACCCGAATCACTCGGATTACTCGGCATTATCTGTAAACTAAATTTATCGAACCTTTCGCCTTCGATCAGCCTCAAAAAAAAAAGAAAAGAAAAGAAAATTCTCAAATCCAAACTTTCCATTGAAACGGATATACGTACACGTGCATCGTGTACTTGGCAGATTATTTCGTATCAGTTGGCTAATTAACGGGTATATTATTCAGCAAATTTTCATTCCCGTATCTGCATGCGATAAATTAAAACTTCCGTAGACATACGCACATGAATATTGCAGGAAACTAACGACATCGTCCACGCGACGTATTATCGGCTCGAATTCGCCGTTTTCGCAATACTGCAATCGCCGATTCCCAGCAATATATACGACTCAACTATTACATGGCATGAAATGAATCGATAGAAATGTATACCATGTACCAAAAAATTTGCGAACGTAATGACAGACGCAATTACTTGATCTTACGCTATTGAAAGTATCCTGAGAAGATTTATCTTCTTCTTCTTCTTCTTCTTCCTATTATCTATAGAATTCATTCATTTTAATGAGGACCACTTTGTGCCTTTGAGCCGATGTACTCCAGTGCTTTAGTCGACGAATTTCGAACAATCGCAGAGGCTTTTCTCAAGAGGAGAGATTTGCCTCTAGCGATCCATTGTGAACCTTTACCTGAGCGCAGCTAGGGTATGCTTGTAATATTTACAAAATCAATAGTGCAAGGGTTAGCGAGGAGAGAAGGAAGAACACGGTACAGCTCGTAGGGAAACGCTGCGAAATTCCGAATTCCGAATTTCGTAAAAATTTGATATTTTTCCTCTTTTTTCCGTCCGTGCAACGCATGTAGAGCGGAATTCCTTCAAAGGAGAAGATAAATAGATAAACCGGAGTTCTAGTGCGAGATACGTATACTTTTAATGAAATTGATTAGCGAATTTCGCTTTCTAGGGGACAGTAATTAGTTTCGAAGTCGCGGAACGTGCGCGTACCAAGGTAGTTAATTCTCTCGAGAAATAGTCTTCGGTATAAGAAAGTTTTGCGAAACGCGGTCTCTCGTAACGGACTCGATTTCCGACGAAAGATTCTTTCGATTTCACCCCTTTTTCCATTCGGACACTCGCTAATCGGTATCCGGTATAAATACTGCGAAATTTTATTTAGCGCCGAAACAGACTACATCGAGAGATTGCGAATACTCTTAGATTTTCTGCGAGCTATATCTTAAGGCAGTTACGTCAATATTAGTAGATAGTGTAACGAAAAGCAATGTTTATTGTTACTCGAGGTAATTACGGGGCATTTGAAAGGGCTTTTACGATGAGAGTGCTTTCATTTCGTGTAGAAATAACAGGGGCATAGAATTGAGGGAATATATGTGTAGGTAGCGCCCTATTCGAAGCGATAATTTATTTTTAATCAAAAAGGGCTTCTTTTGTAAGTGTGACATGAACTCTGGACGTGCGGAGTTTCGTCTGATCATAAAGTTTCCGAATTTCGGTTGCCTTCGTGACCAATTCAAGCCACGATTAATCAAGACTCAATTCAATTACAGGCCGCAGCCTGGCATTGGGAAAATCGCGAGGGAAGAAGAACTAGGGTCAAATATTAGTCGGTATCGCAAACGATAGCCGGAATTTTTATTTCGTATCTTCACAGATAATTGTCCATTCACGAATTACGATCGCACACATACGTGCGTAGAAAATAATCCCTGATTACTTTCAAGCAAACATAGGAGGGGTAAGAATATTTGGACCGAACCCAATTTCACCTCCTTAAGCAAACTCGATAATTTTACCTAATAAGCGTGTTTTACGTGACGCACGGCTTCGAGGTCTCTTTTCTTATCGCAAAATTCTTAGTTTCGAATACCTCGTTGGAATTGGGCTCGAAATAAAGCTCTCAGAGTCTCGAGTACCGCTTATTTTCACGTTCTATTCATCGCGAAGCGTTATGCCCGCGGAATATCCGCGGATTCGTTATTATTTCACTCTTTAGACTGTTGAAAATATATAAAGGAAGTCATACCCCAAAGTGGTCTTCTGAATAAGGCTGATCACGGGACGAACGGAGTAGGTATAATCCTTATTCTTTCTCTGCTTTCTCGGTATACATGAACACAGACGAGTCTCTTTCATCCAACGCCTCAAGCTCTAGGCAAGAAAACATCCCTTTGCTAAAGAATTTTAAAACATCTTCCAGAGTACGTATCTCTGTATACGACTTCAAAGACTGGCATAATTCACCTCACTTTGTACAGAAAAAACACAAATTACCTCAACCAGGAATTTGAAACAGACATTCTCACCTCGAGCTATACGCTAGCTACTGTAAGCACAAGCAAACAAAGAACTAAAAAGAAACTGACTGTGACGGTGAGAAAAGCTCTTGGGAAAAATCACCCTGGGTAATAAATTACCCTTGTTTCATTCTCCCCGTTACTTTTTATATATCATATTTCTTTCGTCACAGAAATACGAACAGATATACAAGTTTGATTACAAACTACTCCTACGTCATGCTATCCAATATCTAGGATACTTACCGCTGGCTATTATTGTGTCTACGGTACGTACAGTGTTCGCTATTTCAGAGCGAACTTTGCGTATCAGTTTTGCTCGTTATCGGTGAATTTTTATCCAATCTCTATCTCTGAACCGCTGAGAAAATTTCATGCGATAAATAACTCAGTAATTATGAGTAATAAATTAATTTATTCAGATAGGAAGCTCCGTAAATCGTTGGTCAAAGTTCGAACCTCATTTTCGAAACAAAACTTTTCATCGCGAAGATACAAGGGGTTAATTAATTTTACCGTGGGAACGGGAAAGCTTGTAAGTGAATCGCGATGCCGAGAAGACTCTATGGTCTATCGGGGTTCGGATATTGATTAGGGTACGGGAAACCCGGGTGAAAAAAATTGGCATCCCTTCCCCACACCGTATCGGATGTTCCGAGATAAGATCGTGTTTCTGACGGGTGTACGAAAATCTCTGAAATAATTTAGGTACACATCGTGTGGGCAGAGCGCAGCTCTGTGGAGGTAAATCTGAGAGCATATTGAAACCTGAGCTAAAATGTACGTACGAAGTTCAACCCCGATCAAAGCGATCGAATGTACGTACAGACGGATCGGTAAGACCCTTCGGCGTATATTTCCGAGCGAAATATGGGCCGGAAAGTACCCTGAAAATGGAAAGAGGAAGGAAAAATCTCCGGGTGAAAGGGAATAGTAACATAAAATCCATAAATTCGTGCTTTAACGTTATTCTGAAATTTTCCGTCTTCAATTGTTCAGAAAGATAAACGAGGTCTCAATTGAAATTATCAGCGGCGAATCGGAGTGTATTTTGTTCAATAAAAGGAATCGCAATCAAAGCCGAGTTCATTGGTATGAAGAATTGAATCGGCCTCGTCCTCATTAGTGGATAAATATTTGATATGAAAAAATGTTCAAGACGGAACCAGCGAGTAAAAATTATCGAATTTCTCTGTCGACTGGAATCTTGTTCTTCACGGGCTGGTGGATCGCGATAGACGTGTGGGCAGTTTACGGGAAAAATTTTACGGCCCAAGAACAGATGTATTTCACGTCAGGATTTGTCAACACGTTATCCTTCATCGTTATCCGTAGAATCCCAATGGAAAGACTGTCCGAATCCGGGAATTACGAAGGGGGAATACTGGGCTGTCGTATATTTATGTTTCTGGCTCTGCTTCTCGGGTTTGGAAGCTTCATCTCATCGATCTACGTTCTCGTCGAAGTAATCTACTACTCCGTTCTTCCGAAGTACATCGGCTTCGCTATATTCCTACAAAACTTACTAATCCTCGGCTCAACTTTGCTCTGGAAATTTGTCAGAAGTTACGACGATGTTATTATGTAAATCCGATCAATTATAACCCCCGTTTCAACATGAATCCGCAATAAACGAATCATCGAAAAGAGTCAACGACTCCTTTTCATTTTTTCGTTTTCCCCCGAACGCTGTGAAACCGGCAATATTACCGGGCATTCCTCACGCCTCGTACATCCTCATCAAGGAGCAGACATTTTTTGGCAAAACTTTTTTCTCCCAAAGCCTATGGGAGTCTAGCTTGAATTTAGAGGCAAAGTCTTAGTCTAGACATTTATTTAAAAAAAGGATGTAGGTACCTCACCGTTTAACTTGAACTTTACTCACTGACGTTCAAAGGTGGTAAAGGTAGGCGCTGGGTACTCTGATGGATTGCCGTTACGCCGTCTACCCATTCTACTCTATGAATTTTCAAATTCCGCTGCTTCGTCGCCAGACGCTATTGTTTATTTTTATGAATAATCAAATACCCTTTTACTGCAGATTATATTTGCATTTTAATACCATTTCAAAAGTGAAATGAATGTGCGGGACGAATCTCGCGATCAATCGTGAGTTGACTGACTTTTATCTTACCTCATATATTATATATATTTCAATTCCCACGAGTAAATTCTTCCCTCTTTTGTTCTTTACCCATTTTTATATATTTTTATTTTTATTTTTATTTTTTTCTTTCCTTTTGTTTTTTTCATCTCCGAACCGTTATAGAGAGTGATGAAAAAATTCCCCAACTTTCATTTCACACCGCGATATTTTATACGTCATTTTATCTTATACCTATATACCGCGGAAGGGGAAGAGAAAAAATTGAGGAAATAACTGGTATTCGCAAAATTGAAAACGGAATTCTTCACACTGTAATATGTGCATATTACATACATATGTTCTTCTGCTGACGTGAAAAAGTTTAAAGCCGACGGTGTAGAACCGACATAAATCGAGGGAAAGAGAAAAAGTCCGTTTTTCAGATATCCTGCAGAAATTTTATTCAACGTTGCATTTAAAAGGCGGAAAAAAATTCCAAATCAAAAAATATCGGAATGCGGATCGAGTTTGAAGCATCTAGACATCCAGATTGACTTATAGAAAACATGAAAGTATTTTATCGATACAATTTTAATATTAAAATTATAAACTTTTCCCATTCATCGTCAGCCAAAGAACGATCTGCAATTTGAATTATGAACTCGGTCCGGGGAATGTCGCGTCTAGACAAGAGTTGAAAACTTTTTTCTCGCAGTCTCAGATTTTATTTAAACGAGTACCTGCTGTAGAGATGAATTATATACATTCATCCATATAAAAATAATAATTCCGCGATTCACTGGGAAAAGAAATTCGCTTCTCTCACGCCGGGTAAATTTTCTTTCTTGAAAAAGAGGCGAGAAGTAGGTAGTACTCTTAGATTCGAAGAGAGAGAGACAGAGAGAGAACGGAAATAAAAAAGCTTTCAGAAATCTAAATAAAGCAAATAATTTTTCTCCTTTTTTCTCTCTCTCTCTTCCACGTCAAGAGCTTTCTCAAATCTCGATTCGATTCGCGTTAAAAAAAGGACAATCAAATATAATCCGCGCAGTACCCTCTTATTCAATTCCGGGCCATAATTCAAGAACCGGGCGAAAAATTTCTTGCCTTTGATAATCCGGGAATAATATATCTAATAATCCACTCCTGGTATAATTCGGTCTCATGTATAGGTATATACTTACGTCAATGTAAAAATAATTTACATTTTTATCGAACTTTTATACAACACCTTATAAGTACGTCGTCACCTGTATACATATAGATAGATATAGTAGGTAAATACTTAAACAACAGGGCGAATTTTTTGCCTGCAAAAATAAATGGCGTCATGATTAATGGTCATTGAAAGTCGATGACAAACGGTACGAAATCGAGGGAGAGGATAGGAGAGTTTGGGTAGAGGGTGGCGGGTGGAGGGTTAGTCTTGCGACAATTTATGTTTAAGGTCCACAACGCGTATGTGGTGTACCTCTATCTGTATATACTCGTAGATATTTTGGTAGGTGCGATACATCGTGATTAATTGCCCTTAAATTACCCGCCCGAATATATGCATTGTATAACAGGTATGTATGTAGGTAGCGTATCGTACCTCAATAGTTTAACAGACTTCCCAGTCCCCGAGGTCATTTCTCAGACAAGAAGGCCGCGAGGGGGGTAGGCGGTAAATAATTGATTAGCCCAAAGTTAAAGACCCGGAATCACGCGAGAAACGCATAACTACAAAGTGGAGAATTTACCCGCGTTAATAATGTGAAAAAAGGATGAAACGACCGGCCATAGGAATAAATCTGCTTCGTTATACCACCCTTGGGGCTTGGAGGAGTAATTCACCTCGGTTTTAGTGGGTCCTAATTATAATGAGTTACAAGTCAATATCCACTGGCCTCAATTTCTTATACCTTTTTTATTTATTCATTTTTTTTTTAATTTAAAAAATTTTTTTTGCGTATTTTTACTCCTCGGCTAGGCTGCAGATTTTTCCTTGTATTGGACATTCCGAGCACGCCTCACGCCTGCAAGCACGAGTCTAATTCCTATCTACGTCTCTCTACACGCTCCAATAAATCGAAGTTAAGAACGCCAAAAGAATTGGTAAGACAAAAAGAAAGGGAGAAGAGAAAAACGGAGAAGCACCTGCCAGCGGCAATAACCGCGTAAACCATATCCCGCGAAATAGCTGTATCGTATATACTGTATCTATCTATTATATTCGCTGTGAGAATCTCCGAGATCTGGACTATACGTATACCTATAATATAAAAAATCTCAAAAATTTTATACACTTTGAGATCCAGGTAAAATAATTCATCGATTAAATTCTGTTCGATTGTTCCAGATGGTGAAAATGATGATGACTGTTGTAATAGTCTTCACTATTTGCTGGCTACCCTTCAATGTCTTGATAGTGAGTATGATGATCATTATTTGGATAATTCAAAGTCGATTTCGAATTTTCTTTTTCTCTTTTTTCATCCTGACGGAGTCGTTTACCGTAATTTCTAAATCGTCGAATCAGCCGTATCTCACGTTGATTATACCTACCCTTTACCCATACCATATGTCCGTCACACACGATCAGCCCAAACTATCTACGATTTTATTTCTTGCCTCCAATAACACGACGGATTAATAGATTAAATGAACGTTAACCAGAATTGAATCGGACAAAAGTTTCACTCGCCCCAGCTATTAGTCTGCTTTCGAAATCTGGGTGCTTGACCTTTTTTATATACCTAATTACTATCGGATAAATCTTTCCCAGCTTATACAGCGACGCTCTTTTCTTTGTCTCATGTCTGTCTGATGAAGAGATATACGTCCTATTCCTGATTGATGAATATATCGTCATTTTTCACTCTTATTTTTTACGAACTAAAGAAAAACAATTTGTCATCAATTTCCACAGCTTGCCATCGACAATGATGAGAGACTTCACTCCTGGCCAGGATTGGGATATTTTTGGGCAGCTGTCCACTGGCTGGCCATGTCTCACTCTTGTTATAACCCGGTGATATACTGCTGGATGAATGCCAGGTTCAGAGCTGGCTTCCTTCTCACTTTGGCCAGGGTTCCATGCATGCAACGCATCATCCCTCAGGGCCGAAGAAGAACGCATCATACCAGCATGGCTGGGATCGCTCTGACTGGTAATGTGTCTAGTTTGAATTTCTTTTTGGTATTATTTTGGCTGGAAAGAAACTTAAAGGCGGAGTTCCTTCGACTTGTTGCGTCTAAACTGTCTAAAAATACAGGAAGAAAGTAATCCCGGATAAACGTGACGTTAAAAGCCCCTTTGGGCTTGAATCGGACTACAAGGGTTTCTGAAAACGTTCATTCTCATTTTATATGTCACAAAAAAAGCTCTCTAAGCTCATAATGGAATATACCTGGTTACCTGCCTACCTTTGATGGTATTACGCGTGGGATCCGCACTACAATAGGGACGCGCGATCAATTAAATTAGCAACCCTTGATTACTCTTGTTAATCGTACCGTACTAATCGTGTTTCCACTCGATTGTAAAGTAGGTTTATAAGTCTCTGAAAGCCAGCGTTATATGAGCCAGACATCTCGGAAACTGAGACAATGCAGCTTTTGATCGAATACTATCTCCATTATTTTGTATATCGATTAATCTTGCGGCAACTAACGAACTCAAAACGTGCTTGTTACTTTGCACTAACACTCTCAGCTTTTAGAAATGATAAGGCATTGTAATTTCAAACAACAGAGTATTCGGAAGAATTTTATTTTCCAATTATACATGTGACTTAAATATTCTATAAGGGGTTGTATCACCCTTGAAGAGGAGACGAAAAACCAATTTTCTGCTCTTCGAGGGTATAACGGCTTCTTAAAATGAACTAATGATCTAATTTCGCATGTTGTGTCGCGTGCAGTGTTCGATGAGCTCTAACCCCAGGTGTGGAAGTCTTGATAATAGAATAGAATCGCTAAAAAGAAGACCGTGTATATTTATGTAGGAATATCATCGAATACTGCTCGATCCTCGCTCGATTGTGACGATACGAACGTCGTCGTTATTGATGATCGAAAGTGTGACGGTGGGTTCGTTCCAGACGGAGCCTCGTCGTTCGATCGGAAGAAATGATCGTTACCTCGCCTCGTTGCAGGATTAGAAGGCCCAGATAATTCTATTCTACGGAGGATCAACACTTGCAGTACTTATATAAGTGTCAGACGTAAACCTAGCGGGAATCATTACGCGCCAGCCCGTTCCGCCAGTCTGCGTCATACGGACTTGATCCCCTGCAGGACAGTCCAGACGCATAACCGGCATCTAATTCAGCTAGATTCACACCTGGAAGAGCAGATATAGTCGACGGGGAATCCCACAGTCCAATCATTCGATTATTTGAAAACCGCCCGCTCCGTGCGTAACTTACGGTTTCTGCACAACCGGAAGTTACTATTCAGATAGTCACGGGCGGGCGGTTTTTAGTTATTTGAATTCAAATTTTTTTATACTATATCCTCTACGACAAGGCGCGCTTTTCACGGTTATTGTTATTGTATCATTATTATTATTAATCATTTATTGATAAATAAAATACGCAAAATAAGGGTGCTTATACTGTAATAAACTACAACGGCCAATATATTTTACGTTTATAGATAAATAATACGTATAGTTATATACATATATGATAAGTAATTTATATAATGTTATAGGAAATAACAATTGAGGAATGCATTGTGAATAAAAAAAAAAAAAAACCAATGAATTATATAGATATAATACCTGTATGTAACAATATTTGGTGACTATACCTGTGTCGTCACTGTGCCGCAACGCTTTATATTAAAGTTTAAATATCATTATCTTTTTTTTTTCGTTTCAAAAGCAAACATGAAAAGAAAGAAAAAAAGGAAATAAATACAAATATCATTATAGCTGTGTAAATAACGAAGAAATTTATTATCGCATGTATATAAATATTTACTGTCACACACTGTCGTAAAATAAATATTTACATATTATTGAACCTACACATATTTAATCATGGTATAGTATAGTATATTATACACTTCGATATATTGTATTATTGTACATATACGTATATAAAATGTTTATATAGTAAAATGAGACGGAACATCACTTTTCCCGTTGATTTTTCTTCTCTTCTTCTGTTAATATTCTATGTGCATAGAACATTGGATACGATATCATTGGGATTGGGTTTGAAGAAAAAAAAAAAGAAGCTCTTATACTCTACAGTTTTATAGAATATTTCTATTTATTATATTTGATCAATTTTTTAACAACAATCATATAACATCATATATATATTCATGTATAATGTTATTTTACTATATAATAATGTTAAAACTGGTAAAATTCGGAGATACTTGCTTAGAATATAATATAGAATATAGAAGATAATATAGACAAGATATATTATTAATTTAGGAATGTATAGACTCCCTTTATTCCCAATTTTCGATTAAGTACAAACATTGATTTGGGCGAAAATGGTAATGCAACGGTTTAAGCTAGCTTTAGAGATCAAATAAGAGCAACGAATCTTGGAAGACTCGATAATTGAAGCATAACGCCTTGAATCTAAGAAGGAAAGGAAATTGGCAAGTAGAATAAGCCACTTTTCCATCTTATTTAACTTTTTTTCTCACCATTTTTGACCCGTTAAGTAAATTGGACTAGATATGTTAAATATACCTATACATATTCATATAAATATTTCAAGGCAACACGTGGCAAGTGTTCAGATCTATTTTTTCCAATCTGTTGTATTCTACCCTGACCAATAATGGCTAGATGTAATATTGAATCTATCATATATGAGATACTATCTGGTTAAGACTTAATGAATCACATTGTAGAGCGATTTATTTAGTAAATACTACGCCGTGCCTTAAGATAGACAACGATAGCCAGAATTATATTAAAAAATTCTCATTTCTTCGGATTTCTTATCTAAAATTCTTTGATGCTAGTCCTAATCACCTTTTGTATTTATCAAAGGGTACATTTTTTATACTATTCTATGATTGAAAGATCATTTCAACTTGATAAAATATTTGAGATTTAAAACAACAAGAGACTCTCAGAAACAGTTAAATTACTGGCAAATACTCTTTTTTTTTCTACAAAATTTGCGGTTTTCTTCAAGTATTTCTTTGGCATAGAAAAATTCGGGTTTTTGATATCCACTATCAACTTGTTTAGCATTAATAAGTACAAATAAAAATGCCCAAATTAAGGATCTAGAAGTTTTAGTCGGTAAATCGACCTTCAAGTGAGACTCGCTGACTAAAAGTAAAACCAGATTAATTGCATTCGATACAATTTAGCTTCTGAATCGTACCTCTAATGCTATTCCGATAAAATCTGTTTTAGAGATTCCAGAATTTTATCATCACGGTACGCAATGAGTCCACCATGATTGCAAAAGTCAGTATCCCTAGGTAAGTACTTAATATTTGAATCATTAGGGGCATCATTCTTAACAAATTGAAGGAAATCAACAACTCCGCCTTCCAAAGACTCCAGAATAGCCTGGGGCGCACATGTATCCCATCTAAAAGTTGATCCTTTTGATAAAATATACGCATCTGCCTGGCCTAGAATCACCGTTAACAACTTATAGCCAGCTCCGGCTACTTCCAACAGCGTAAAACCATTCTCTGAAAGCTTTGACTTGATTTCAGAACTCTCAGATCCGCTAAGAACAACCAAATTCTTATCGTTTCTCTCCAGGCTAGGAATAGAGGACAGTTTAACTCCATTAGAGCTGAAACCCCAGTAGGAATTCCCTTTCCATCTGTTAAAAGAAAGAGAAAAATCGAATTAACAATATGAATTGAGGCTCTGATGTTGGATACTTGATAATAATTTGTTAGAATCTTAACTTGGGGATTCAATTATGTTATTTCTGGGTGTAAAAATAGTTTCAAAGCAGATTTAAGCCTCTGTCTTGCCATCTACTTACACAGAGTCTAAATTCTCGTAAAAAGGTTGATTAACTACGCCCATAACCGGAGATCCAGTGTTTAGATAAAAGGCGCCAATAAGTACAGTGACGCACCTCAACCCAGTCAAACGCACTCCCGTCACCTGGTCTATTCTTTCTACCCCGTGAATATACTCAGCAGTTGAATCTACGAAATAGCAATAAGACATTCCACCAAATCAGACATGCGAAAAACACATACCAGATGAAAAACTAGGTCTAAAAATCTGATCAGACCCCGAAGAAAGATTTTTCGGTGAAGAAATAGTGTCTGTGCTAATAAAAGTGAAAAAAAAAAACCAAAAAACAGCCTAAACAAACAGACTGCCACCAATCTAGGTAATAAACGTTATTTCAATCGTAATTTTTCACCGATCGGGTCGATCCAGATTCCGACGTCATCGACGAGCAATTGAAGGTCGTTAGGAGGGCGATTCTGCCCAGGAACATCTGCGAGTTCAATATCTCTGTGTACTTCATTAGCGAGTAGAAGAGCCGCCTCCGAATCATTGTTTAAAACTTTTTCCAGCAGTTTGACAGTCTCGTCAAAATTAGAGGAAACTTTGACGGTTACAGACTCGCCCAGAGTGTTGCTGAAAGTATTATTTTCCTCGCCTTGGACTCGCTCTGCTAGCCCTGGAAACTGCCTTAATAATTTATGCATCAATTCAATTTGAGGATTAGATTAGCGAGATTAGGTTATAGAATTAGGTTAATTTTATTTTGTTTACCTCGCTTCCGATATCGTGTCTTATAGTCTCCTGTATCAGTACGTCAGCTAGGGTTTTAAAGTCTTGTACAAATCTCGGGTTCTTTTCATCCTGTGATTTCTCTTGTACAAGTAGTTTAAAGAGGTGTGAATTGTGGCGACAAACTCTCGCTATGTTTGCCGCCTTTTCAGACACCTTTATTAGAGATTCTAACAATCTACTACCCTCTAACATATTTATTTAGGATGATATTGACGCACAGTAATTGATGAATTTATTAACAAGACTAGATGCTGTCTTATATTATTACGTATAACATGTATAACTAGTTTTCTGACAGTTCTAATGATGACAGGTGTCAGACGACAGAGTGAACTCGAGTTCACTGTTTCGAGAATCGATTCATCATATGTCAGGTGCCGTTCCAGTTCCAGGGTTCCCTCGTTCTCTTTGTGATGTCACAACCCTATGCGAATGATGATAATAATAATAATAATAATAAAATGTGTGTAGACGCGAGTGCCGAGTTGAATACAGAAAGAGAGAAAGAGTGAGAGAACAAAACCGACCATTTCTTTAAAGTTTAAACCGAATTTAGGATTCTGTTTGTGTAAATGTAGGTTTTTATCGTTAATTAATGATCTCCGATTCCTAATCTCAAACATTGATTATGGTAAGGATTAAACCCAATTATCAATACTTCATAAAAGCCGAAAACCTAACCTAATCTAACCTAACCTCAATCTTATTACCGGCACATTAACCTATAAACTATATATCTGATCGCTAAATTCCGTCATATTTATCGGAAGGAATAGATTTTCGTTCATATGTTAGTCAGTGATACGTATTTAACGGTTAGAGAATTGAAAAACGATGGAGTTGATCGTATTTACTTATTTTGGTTATTCATTTTATTTTATATTCTAAATACGTCATTATATCGTAAAAGGCATCCAGCGACGGTATTCCGCCACCTGGAACTGTACCGGGTTTTCCAGCAGTTCCACCTAGCATGCCTCCCGGATTTGTGCCGCCGATTATGCCTGGTACTCCGTATATACCTGCACCTGGATTGCCTCCAGGTCCTCCTGGCATGATGCCACCTCAATTTTCTATTCCTCCGCCAGGATTCGGATTTCCTATTTCTACAGGACCACCACCGGATCTCAACGTCATTGGTAAACTCAACTTACCATCTTTTATTAAATAATCAAATACCAATTTTTGTCACTTCATGAAACCAGAGCGGACAAATTCTTATCATCAAACGTCTCAAAAGATTTGATTTTCGATGGTTTTTAATAAAAAGCAATTATTTTTCGTGAAATTTTCAACAAATTTTGAAACTACTTGAATAACGTGAGTCAATTTATTTCCATTAACAGCTGCGCCTCCTCAAATAACTCCAACTGTATCTGCGCCAGCTGCGCCATCAACTGCAGAGTCCAGTTCCACTACCTCAACATCTAATTCAGAGAAAAAGTCTGAATGGACGGAGCACAAAGCTCCTGACGGTCGTACCTACTATTATAACGGTCTCACTAAACAATCTCTGTGGGAGAAACCAGACGAGTTAAAAACTCCCAGTGAATTACTGCTGTCCCAGTGTCCGTGGAAAGAGTATAAATCTGATAACAGCAAAATCTACTATCATAATGTTACTACTAAGGAATCTAGGTGGACTATACCGCCTGAGCTTGAGGAACTTAAGAACAAACTTGCGGCAGAAGAAGCGAGCACGGGTAGTACTACTCCTGCCATCAGCGCTAATCCGTAAGCCATATTTACTAGTTTAGTCTCATTCAGTATGTTCGACAATTTTTCATCCAGGTATTTTCTTGTTTCAGGGCCCTTGCTCCACCTGCAATTCACGCCTTGTCACCAAGTGTGGCGTTGCCTCAGGCAAGCACGCCTGAACCAAGCTGTAAATCTGCCATTGAACAAGCAATGGCCGCAACTCTTGCAGCTATTAATATTCCAACACCTCCTACAAAGCCTGACGATGATAGTAATTCCACAAAAGGCTCTGCTAATGGAAGCCGCAATAGTACTCCTGAGCCAAAAGTCCAATTTAAAGACAAGAAAGAAGCCATTGAAGCTTTCAAAGAGTTGTTGAAGGAACGAGAGGTCCCTTCAAACGCTACTTGGGAACAGGCAGTTAAAATGATTCAAAATGACCAAAGATATCCTCAGATGAAGAAATTGAACGAAAGAAAACAGGCCTTTAATGCTTATAAAACTCAGCGGCTCAAGGAAGAAAGAGAACAGGAAAGACTCAGGTGAGATTGAACGCGCGGATATACCCCGAAATGAATTATTGTTTGAAATATCATAAAAATATTCTTGTTTTTCACTTGTTTTTGAGAAATTTTTCAAGTATCTTCAACTATTTACAAATACCAAATGTCTTTCAGACTCAAGAAAGCTAAGGAGGATTTGGAGCAATTTTTACTGACCCACGACCGGATGACTAGTAACACAAAGTACTACAAATGCGAGGAGCTCTATGGTAATTTAGAGCTCTGGCGATCGGTCGGAGACTCCGATCGCCGGGATATTTACGAAGATGTTATCTTCAATTTGGCCAAACGAGAGAAAGAAGAGGCGAAAGTAATGAAGAAACGGAACACAAAACGACTGGCTCTGGTTTTAGACACCATGACTGATGTCACGTATAAAACTACTTGGCAAGAGGCACAAGCCTTGCTAATTCAGCACTCAGCCTTTGCAGAAGACGCCGATTTATTGGCAATGGACAAGGAGGACGCTCTACTAGTTTTTGAAAACCACATAAGACAACTTGAGAAAGATGAAGAGGAGGAAAAGGAGAGGGAGAAGAAACGGCGGAAAAGATCGGAGAGGAAAAACAGAGACGGTTTCATTGTAAGCCACTGATTTTATTCATTATATCGACTTTTTTATCCATGATTTGACCACTCACGGTTCTCTTTCTTTCAGAGCTTGCTGGATGAACTACATGAGCAGGGAAAACTAACTTCCATGTCCCTCTGGGTCGAGCTTTATCCTATGCTATCGGCAGACATCAGGTTTTCGGCAATGCTTGGTCAGCCGGGATCTACACCTTTGGATCTGTTCAAGTTCTATGTTGAGGATTTGAAGTCGCGATTCCACGACGAGAAGAAAATAATACGCGAAATACTCAGGGAAAAGAATTTCGAAGTACAAGTAAACACGACTTTTGAAGAATTTGCTACAGTCGTTTGCGAGGATAGAAAATCGGCCACATTAGACGCTGGTAATGTTAAGCTGACCTACAATTTGCTATTAGAAAAGGCTGAAGCAAGAGAGAAAGAGCGTATCAAAGAAGAGACCAGAAAGTTTAAGAAATTGGAAATTGGATTCAAAAATTTGCTCAAAACTTTAGACGTCGATTATCAGATGTCGTGGGATGATGTTAGGCTTAAGATAGAGGGAGAATCGGATTTCAAAGCCATTACTCTAGAGAGCGAAAGGGTGCGAATTTTCAAAGAGTATCAACACGAGATAGAAGAAAGCTGTAGCCATCATCACATTAGAAGTAAGAAAAAGAAAACTAAAAAAACTAAGAGAAAATCGAGATCCCGATCGCACAGTGTGAGTAAAAATGTAAGGACACTTGCTCTCTATACCCTAAAATGCATCGATTATTAACAATTTTTTAAACTTTTACAGGAATCTGACGCGAGCGAAAAAGGAGCGAAAAAGAAAACTCAGAAATCCCGATCTATCAGCCCTCCAAGTAAATCTGATAGTTCTGAATCTGATGTGAAGAAATCAAAGCGTAAGAAAAGCAAGAAAAAAAGAGGCCGCAGTCGTTCAGTGAGTAGAATTTTATTTTGTGGTATGTACATATTAAAGCGTACAGTTAATCAATTCATTTTCATTTCCATTGCTTTTTACTTCTATTCAGTGTTCGTACTCGAGGCTTCAGTCCTCGGAAGAATCTCCTGATAGGAGACGAAATAAAGAAGAAAAACACAGGCGGGCATCAGCCCACAGTGAAAGTGGTTCAGTAAACGAGGGTAGTCATCACCACGAATTGTCTGAAGATGAATTGGAAAAACAGAGAGCTCAACTTTTGCGAGAATTGCAAATGCAGCAGGAAGATAATTGAATCGTTCTTGTTGCTTTGGCTATTAAAATTATATGGTATTGCTGTATAAACAGTATCTTAAAAAAAAACAAGAAAAAACAAGAAAACAAAAACAATCTACACTCACAATTGTTGAACGTATTCATAATTTTAAACCAGTAATCTTTATATCCCCAACAAGAAAACCGAACGTTAATATATCGAAAGATTCTAATTGTCAATTATTTATCAAATAAAGTACATGACGAATTGAAAAAATGAATGAATAAATAAACAAATAAATAAATGCAATATCAATATCAAATTAAAAATAAAAAGACTCGTATTTTATTCTACGGCAAAATATGAAACTCTCTAAAAATCAAAGCAATAATACTATTATCAACTAGTGATAAAATTTGACAATATTTTAATGCAACAAATTGATCAAAGGTTATTTTATTAATTGCACGAGCTGTCTAACGCCTGTAGATAGGCAGCTGGACTAACGCCACGCGCCTGAAGCTAGACAAGAAATTCACGACTGTGCGAATTACCGTAAATATTGTTGTTTCAAATATAAAAAGTATTAAAAAAATACAGTTGGCAATACTTCTGCAAATATATTCTTACGTAATAATCTGAAAAAATGAGCCGATCTTATCGCAATTTTGTGATATGGAAATGAGTTGGCAGTCAGTTATTAGGCCTTCCTGGCTGTCACATTCTTAACGTTGAGTTCAGTTTTAGTTTCGTAATAGAAGCTTCGTAGATGAAATACAACCTGGAAAATGGAAACATGAAAGTTCGTTGATTACCTGAATTAGTTAGGAAATGGAATTCGATCCGTTATTGGATAACTCTAGTCTGTCCGGCGTGTTCAATTTACATATGTATACACACATCGAGTATTTGGTTAAATCGTGTGCCAATATTTGTATACAAATAAGATAAATAACCTAATTCTCTGCGTCCTCGTAGTACAAGGCTGCGCGAAAGAAATGTTTACAGTTTATTAATCCTCTCTCATCTCCCGACCTTCGACAACGATAAATAGAATAATTATTATCGCTGTTAAGAAGTGTTCACTGTCACCTCGCACGCTTCGCCGGCTGGCACTACATCAATACGTATTTTATACGTAAGACATCAATATCAACGATCAATTTAATAATAATTCGAAACATTTCTCCTCCAAAATGATGCTGTTAAAGACCTTTTTAATTACAACCACCTGCTGGTTTGCTATCTCTATACAAGCTACAACCGAACACGTCGATCTTGGAACTGTAATTTTCGCAAATATCGTAAGTAAAGAGAAAAAAAAAATTCAAATTTCCGAAATCTATAAACTCTAAATTATTTTTTCAGTTATACAGACACGGGGACAGGACTCCTGTCGATCCGTACCCAAACGATCCATATGGCAATGAATCCTTGTGGCCTGTACCTTTCGGTCAACTTACTAACGTGAGAAACTAGAAAAACAACATCTTAATCCGATAAAATTCTTCAGTCGATATCAAAATAGTTTAATGATCCGAAAATCTATAATATTTTGTCTAAAATTGATCGCAAATGTAAAACAAGTTCTCAAATCTTCTGAATTTCAGCTTGGAAAAAGAGAGCATTTGATGCTCGGTCGTTGGTTAAGAAAACGCTACGCTCATTTGATATCCCAAAGCTATACGCGATACGATATATACGTAAGAAGTACGGACGTCGATAGAACCCTGATGTCAGCCGAGGCTAATTTGGCCGGCTTATATCCTCCGCACGGAGATCAGGTTTGGGATACACTGAAGTGGATGCCTATACCTGTTCATACTGTGCCAGAAACTGATGATTGGGTATTGGCCAGCAAGAAGCACTGCCCTAGGTACAATAACGAGTTCGAAAGAGTACAGAATTCAGAAGAAATTCAGAAAATTTATGAAGAAAATAAAGACTTGTTGGAATATTTGACCTCTAAATCTGGCATGGTCGTCGACACTTTCGAAGATGTCGAAAGAATTTACAATACGCTTTTCATCGAGGTGATAAATCTTATGATATGATATTTTATTTGTCTGGTTTCGCAGTTTTCATGCTTTTCGCACTTCAGATTTACTCTAAGGAATAATATACGGCTTTATTATGACGCTTAACTCGCAGCATGGTATTTGCTTGTTCGGTTTTTAACCTGTTGCATGTTTTTTGTGTCTTATTTATATTATTTTCTCTTATTTATTTGTAAAAGAATTATTGAAACTAACGCTAACTCAGGGATACAGCTAACAATAAATTAGCATAGCAGTTTAATACAGAAGCTAATAATGTGAGGCTTGTGAAAACGGTTTTGCTATTTATGGTCAATTCTTGAGCAACCTAATTCTCTGAGCTATCAAACATTTTGCCGATTACGTAGTACGATGTCAAAACGATAGAGAAAACGATTAGTTAATTGAAATAAATGTGCTAGTCTGAAATTGCAGATAACGTTTCAGGTAGGGTGACAAAGAAGGATGGAGTATAAGCTTTTGTTAAGAATGGTTGGTGAAGGTTCATTGTGCAGATAAGAAAAAGAAAAAGAGAAAGAAAGAGAGATATGTATAGAGGTGGGTCGAATGAGAATTTTATGGATAATTTCTCTGTACTATAAATCATTGAAAATCATCTTTGATCAAATTGGAAGAAGTTGGTAGTAAGAATAATACACAAGTGAATTAAAATTCTTTTTATTTTGCTGTACAGACCGAACAGCGTCTTTGCATCTATTTTAAGCTTTCATAGTACATATTTTATCTTACAAAAATAACATCCCAGTCAGACTAGAGATAATCTATTGCAACGGGCATAGTGCAATAAATGTCTTGTGTGTTTATGTATGTGAATTCAATATATTTATGTTGTGTTATATCTCACTGGTATTTTTTGTCCTTGGATGCTGTTTTGTAGATTATTATTGTTTCAAACAATAGCGAACTTGATAACCTTTTGAGGAAACACATTAACAAGATATCGCACCACTTCAGGCTCCGTATCAATGCCATGAATTGCAACCGCAGAGAATTGATTAGCCGACATTTTTATCATCTCAATATTTTATCGGCAGAAGTAATTGATTACAATGTATTCCATATTTTGTCAATTCTCTACCGCAATACAAGGCTTGTTACAAAAAATGTATTATATAGATATACGAGTGTAAAAAATTCAGTCCGGCATGCGCGATATTGCATTTTTTTTAAAATGGTACCCGGAATAGGTCTAAAAAAATTATATAGTATAAAAATGGTATTTTCCAATCAAGAATCCAATCAAAGTTATTCATAGCATATAAAGTATTGAAATTTTGGTCTTATAAAACAGATAATGTTTGATGTTTAATTTTTCCAGAATCTCTATAATCGCACATTACCAGAGTGGACCAAAGTTGTATTTCCAGATAAAATGAAACCCCTAGCAGCTATGAGCTTTGCAGTAGAAGCATACAATAAAATACTGCAAAGGCTTAAGCCAGGCAAGTTTATTTTAAATGTCACTATAAAAAATATCTGAAATAATCCGAGATTGTTGCGTTCTAAAAAAGAATTTCATATTTCTAGGTCCCTTGCTGGGTGAAATGGTTGACCACCTCGTAAGAAAATCGGAAGACACCTTATCCCCTGATAGAAAACTCTGGATTTACAGCGCCCACGATACAACAGTAGCTAGTTTATTAATGGCTTTAAATTTATACGATCAACATTGTCCACCGTATACTGCTACCGTTTTATTAGAGCTGAGAGTCAACTCGCTCAAAGAACACATCGTTACGGTAGGCAAAAATTTCTCCATTGTTTTACAGATCATGATCATTAGTTTATAAAGATTTTCCACTTATGTTCCTATTTTTATCCGCAATTAGATTTCTTATAAAAATACCTCTGCTGAACCTACACTGCTGACCTTGCCAGGCTGCACGGTCACGTGTCCATTGAAGGAGTTTGTCAGACTTACCAAAGATGTGATACCAAATGATTGGGAAAAGGAATGTCTTACGGACTGGGAAGGATATGAACGGAGTTTTAGCGCATCATCAGTAATTGGTGAGAAATTTTAACTCTATAATAATGAATCTGTTCTTTTCTTCGTAATGTCTACTAGAAATTAATTGATTTTTCTCTAATTCTGGTTGAATTTTACCAATTTTCTAACATTCTATTATTTCCTATCTGTTTCAGCCATATTAACATCATTGGTCCTAATCCTGATTTTACTGGTATTAATAATCATTGGTATTTTTTACTGGCATCACAACTGTGATAGTAACAGCAAGTACTACTTAAAATTGACCACAGATCCCGATTAATTATATAAGTAATAATCATATTATAATAAAATCAGAAATTTCAAGATTCCCAAATCATAAAATCGTAGTGACAATTTTTAAAAGAGAATTATGTATCCAAATCACCTTTCAACATTGTTATTATTATCAAAAAACCCTGAAAATGTTACTAAAGTACTATTATTTTAGGTATTTTTTCCCTCAATCAAAAATAAATAACTTTATTTATGATACAACTAATTGTGAGCATGCATCATTCTAAACCTATACATCTACTTTTTCTCATTGATAGTTTACGAATTTCAAATTCTTTCAATCAGTATTTATAAATAAGTAGAAAGGATTAAAAATGAAGCATAAGGGTTTACTATTTTAAGACTATTTTTGTAATTTCTATCATTCTGTAGTGGTTTTCTTTTCTTTTATATAGATAAATTATTGATACTGGATATTATAAATAACGAAATACGAGATTTCGAATTTCAAACTTTTAGTTTATTCATCATTTTGAAATTAAAATCTTAAAAATCATCGGTTATCGATCAAACTACTTTTATAAATAATAAAAACGAGGTTTTCTAATCCTAAACTCCTAAATCTCCCATATCATCGATCATCGATCTTATTCCGGGAAATCCGAAATTCAAATCTTTAGATCGTATCGTCTACCCATTCAGGTAGTCATCGCCCTTAACCCGCTTGTAAAATGGCGTCTGTTTACGTGAATTAAAACTCCCGTTAACGAGGTTAGGTTGCTACGCGATGGATAAAAAACTAATTAACCAGAAGGAATATTTAAAGAAGTACTTGTCTTCTGGGAAAGACAAGAAGAAGGTTAAAAAAAAGAAACCGAACTTGGGATCTAAAACGTAAATATTTCTTTTTTTTTAATCGATTGGTTTTTCTGATCTGATCATGTAAGTTTTAGGTTAAGTTTAACGAACCTATTTCGACAAATAACGCACTTGATAACTAAAATAACAACATTATCTCAACTCTGTCGCATGTCAATCAATTTTTGTTCGCTTCTTTTTAGCGTCACAATCATCGACGATGATATAGATCTGAAGAATATGCGAGCTATCGAAGACGGGGAGTTTGATATTTACAATACCACAGAAGACGGGCCACAGATTGCAGGAATTGTTGACGAAAGAGGACCAGTTGATTTTTCTGATAAAAGAAGGTGGAAAATCATCACCGATGACGGAGACGGCGATATTACTGTGACTAGCGTTGCTAGAAATGAGAAAATCCCGGATGAACCAAGCCCCAGAATCAAAGCTGCTGCTTCTAATCCCAGCAATAATCGTTCTGGATCTCAAGACAGCGATTGCAGCCCACCTCGGAGGCCTAGAAATGATTCCGACTCTGAAAAACCACTTCAGAAGAATTATTCAAAGAAAAAAAAACATTCTGATTTTCAAGACAGTGACTTTAGCCCACCTAGAAGACCTAGAAAAAATTCTGAGGCAGAAGAACCACATAGAAAAAAGACTTCGAAGAAAACACAACGTTCAATCTCTAGGCCTGGTCAAAGTCGTTCTGGATCCCAAGACAGCGACTGCAGCCCACCTCGGAGGCCTAAAAATAATTCTGACTCTGAAAAACCACGTCAAAAGAATTATTCGAAGAAGAAAGAACGTTCTAATTTTCAAGACAGCGACTATAGCCCACCTAGAAAACCTAGAAAAAATTCTGAGGCAGAAGAACCACATAGAAAAAAGACTTCCAAGAAAAGACAACGTTCGATATCTAGCCCTGGTCAAAATCGTTCTGGGTCTCAAGATAGCGACATTAGCCCTCCTCGGAGAGCCAGAAAAAATTCTGACTCCGATCTAAGCCCTCCGAGAAATTCAAAGCCCAAGGGAAAAGAGAAGGACCATAGAACTCGAGAAGAATATAGTTTCAATTCAGGAAAGAAAGTTAAAAGTAAATACGATAAACAGCGAGAAAATTATTCGAGAGATTCGAGGCGGAGAAATTATGACGATGGGAATTCTAGGACTCGGTTTTCCGGGTCGCCATCTACTGAGGCCCCAGATTTTCACATTAATTCGTCTCGATCTAAGGGTAGAAGTGATTCCTTTAGAGCAGGGAAACATGTGGGTGGTGATAACTCCACTGAATATGATAAAAGCCATCATAGATCGAGACAAGATCGCAATAAGTTGGATACTGGTAGGAAAAAAGATGATTCAGCTTCACCTAGGAACAGAAAAAAGGCTGATGGTGACAGAAGAAATACTACACATTTCAGAAAAGGTGGAAACAACTCAGACTCTGACTTGAGTCCGCCTAGGGAAAACAAAAACAAATCTAGAAATTTTGATACGGATACCAGTCCTAGAATAAACAGGAAGAAATTCAGCAATGTGAATGCGGAATCAAGTCTTCCAGAGAAACCTACTTTCAAAAATTACCAAGAGGTGCTTCTTGACTGATTATATACAACGCTTTAGACCATGTTACTGTTTTCAACAATTTCTCAACTCGTTAGACTAAATCAAAATACGTTTATTATGTATTCTTATAACTTATTTCTTTTCACAGATGAGTGCAGAGACAAGCGGCTTTGGTCAGGCTCCAGTCTTACGAGATAGAAAAACTGGTAGAAGGAGGGACCTAGCTGCCGAAGCTCGTGAGCAGAAAGAAAAGGATGGAAAGAGACAAGAATTGGAAGAAAAATATGCCCAATGGGGAAGAGGGTTTGTATTCTCGCTATTTTCTGAACAAATGCATTTTGAACATTCCTATGTTCATCAAAAATTAATATCCAAATAGTCTGAGTCAATATAGATCATTCTATACGTTATAAATCACGTTAATATAATGAACATTACGTTAATTCCAGATTAAAGCAAGTCGAAGACCGCCAAGAAAAACTAGACAGAGATTTGTACGAGATGAGTAAACCGCTGGCTAGATACGCAGATGATGCTGACCTCGAGCGAGAGCTTAAGGCACAGGATAGAGAAGGGGATCCTATGCTAGCATACATGAAGAGAAAGCTTGTGAAAGAGGGAAAACAGGAGCCAGGTATATTTTATTCAGTAGTTTGTATAAAATGCCTGAACTGTGCCTCCGTTTTCTATTTGAAGTAAACTAACAAACTTGAACATGTAATTGCAGAAAAGCCAAGGTATAATGGGCCCTCCATGCCAAACCGTTTCGGTATTAGACCAGGATATCGATGGGATGGAGTAGACCGAAGCAATGGATACGAGAAAAAATGGTTCGAGGCTCAAAACGCTAGAAAAGCTGTCCAGGAAGAAGCCTATAAATGGAGTACTGCTGATATGTAATAAATGAGTCGATGTGTGTTATAATTTATTATTATATATTGTAGGTGCATAAGTCATGTTTGAATTACTGATTAGACTTATTCCTGATCCTCGAATAAGGAATATTTGAAATATCAAGCGATCTGACTGACTTTCTGATCTTGATTAAATTTAAAATGAAAACAGTAAATCAAGTCGATGTGCAAATCATTGACTTATAAACAAACCAATTTTTTGTGACGACTTTGAATCAGAGATAAGTTTTATCGGTTTTCTTTCGACTAAACTATCCTATAGGATATAAAATGGGGAAGATAATAAATATTTTTAATGCATATGTGTGATGAGTCGATAATTTACATTTTATTGCATATTATTTATAATATTAAATAACAAATATCGAACGATTAAAAAGGAGATTTTTGCTAGTTCTTCAGTGAATCTATTCTGGACAAGTTAGATGTAACAATTCAGGTGACGTCATCCTACTTCCTGATGTAGGTAATGAGATTAAATCACTGATCCAATCTACGTATTAAAAAAAATCTACAATATTAACGTGCATATTGACATACGCGAAAAATATTCATCAAATATAACGAAAAAAAAGGAAATAAATAAACAAATAAATCGCGTATCCTAAATACCGATAGATAAATCTTCGTCACGCCCCCCGTCGATCGGGCATTGTAATCTCTAATCGTCAGATGTCACTGACTCATACTACATTACGAAAAGAGAGAGAGAGAGAAAGAGAAATAGAAGTAGTGGAAAAAGCTACATGACATCAGATGACGTTTCTACTCTAATTGTAGTCAAAGGACTGAGTGAGTGTGTGAGTAAACAGTAGAAAGCACATATGACCAGTCTCCGCGAGGCTTGCGAGGCGTATCACATCTGTCATACACACAATCATATTATACTGTATTATTTTATCATTTTTATAGAACATAATATATTGCGGGGAGCTATCGCATCCGGTAGGCAGATATTTAATCGTATAATATTAAAACATGGGATCATTGTTATTCATCGTCAACTGTCATTTGTTTGAGAATTATTCCTGTCCCGTATCCTTCATACCTCGTAAACAATGAATTTTGAATTTGAGAATAAACGATTTTCCGATTACAGAGCGGGCATAGGCAATATGATCGCTCCAGAGATCGGCTCAACGAACACAGATGCTGTCAATATACACGTTAAAAATGAAAAAATACCTCTCATTCGTGGAAGAGGTGTTTTTGGAGGAATCACCAGGCTATTCAGGTTCGGAAGATCGTCGCCGAGCACAAGCGATGGATACGTTGAATTTGGAACACTCAGTCAGCCACAGACTGGGAGAACCTTGGGAACGTTTGCAGGAGTTTTCAGCCCTGTTACTCTATCCATGTTTAGTGCCTTGGTCTTTATTCGGATAGGTAAAATCCATAATTTCTTATTTTAGACATTTTTTTGTTAATTAGGAGCTTGAGTCATAATTTTATTTCATTGAAAATCAATTATCACGATTTTCGCGTTACATGAATTCAATTTTCTCCTTATCAATAGCTTCGAGTGTCGAGAAGCATTCAAACTACTTCCAAAACGTGTTAAAATATTCAGCATAACAAAAACAGAAATAATTTTCTCTATTTTAATTCTTATACTTCATTTTTAGGCTACATTGTTGGAAACGCAGGTCTGCTGGTTACACTAGCGCAATTTTTCATCGCTTATGGAATTTTGCTATTCACCGTCGCATCTGTTTGCGCAATTTCTACTAACGGGGCTGTCGAAGGCGGTGGAGCTTATTGTATCCTTCCTGAGTATTTTTGAACTCAAGGCTTTAGTTTTGTTGACAATTTTGTTATATTTAATTAATCTAAGTTTGGTCTTTTCATCAACAAGTAGTTACAATCCATTTTCGGATTCAAAAAAGCTCAAATCACGTCTTCCATTGCCTAGAATTCGGTTCTTCAAATACAGACATCTACAATTAGTCATTCTAGTCAGCAGAATCACAGATTTGAGGGTATGGATTAAAAATCTTGGCGCTCAGTAAGGTTTATCACATAAAACTATTCAAAGATATACAAATTCTGACTCACAGATACAACAATTGAAAGAAAATGCTGTCTTGTATCTAAGGAATCTGATTCAGTTGCTTTATTTATTTTACAATACGATTTTCCTGAACATATTGAATAGTTATGATAAGCAGAACCTTAGGACCAGAATTTGGTGGTTCTATAGGAACAATATTTTTCATGGCAAACATAGTGTCGAGTGCACTGTGTATATCAGGTTTTGCTGAAGGTTTGGTTGAGAATTTTGGACCGTCCGGCAACCTAGTGAACAAGGCTCTTCTGCCGGATGGTAGATGGTGGAGATTTTTGTATTGTTCAATTGTGAACACAGGAAATTTGCTGATCTGTTTAATCGGATCGGCTATGTTTGCTAAAACTAGCGTCGTCATATTGGCCGCGGTTTTCATCTGCCTGGGAAGTGTATTTGTCAGTTTCTTTGTACAAAGTGACTTTGAGGTAACTTTTGCCAATAATTTACATACGTCAGAACTCAGCGTTGGCGTTATTATTTCTGTTTTTTAATACAGTTTTTCATTTTTTTCTATTAACACGCTTTGAAAGCAAGCCTGCTGATCCACCAGCTTTTTAGTGCTGTTTATTATTTGCTATGATTATTATATTTTTGTTTATTACGAATTATTGTAGCGCAGGATATCATCCTATCTTTTTTTTCTTAAATCAGCTCCCAAGTTTTTATTACCTTGCGTAGTTTTGTTTATTTATTTCATCATTGAGAATTATTCAGCCGTCAAGAATTTTGAAAAAAGCTAATAAAACCGTCGTAGAACCTATTAGAAAAACATTGAACAGCATACAATGTTTACTATTTCGTTCGCAGTTCATGTTGGAAGTAACAACGAAGAGAGAAAAACTGTTGAAGAGAATTTCATAATAAATACAAGACGAAAATCACCGATTCGAAAGTATGAGAGGCGAATCGCTGCCTCAAATCAAACTCCAAACTCTCGTCTACTGTTATGCGATAGCAGAGTCGAAGAGAAACTAAACTCTTTCAGAATAAACGAGATTTAAGAGTTCAAATGGAATAACGGAATGAATCCAATGATGAATACTTATTTTTATTAAAACTTTCACATATTACTATGTATAAAGAACTTGGATTGGAAATGAGGACTGAAATCAACTAAGTTAACAAAGAAAGAGCAGAGATATTGATAACCTTGAACCTGAAGAAAATGGGGTGGATAAATATATCGAAAAGAATTAAAGTAAAATTAATCGATACTTTCCTCATAAGATTAGAATAATCCATCGAATACCCAACATTTGTGTAGCTTTCGATTTTTTACTGCACGCTTAGTTTAAAACAACGCTGTCACCATTTCGGACAGGCTTGCTTTGAATGCTTATAACTAATTGAAGAAATCCTCTGATAACAGCTCTGAGAATTGACTAATTATATTATTTTTAAAGACTCCTTGATATTAACAAGACTCACCATTTTGGTTTTTTCAAAATTCTAGGAGAATCTGATCTATTAATCCTGTAATTAATTCCAGGTTCCGATACCAGCGGCTAATGATATCGTCCAAAATTCTACCTACCATGTCAATGGAACCTACACAGGATTGCTATCTAGTACTCTAGTTGAAAACCTTTGGACTAATTATACAGCTGATTACACCAGTAGCGGTAAAGTCGCTGATTTTGCGAGTGTTTTTGGAGTTCTATTCAGCGGAGTTACGGGAATCATGGCTGGAGCTAACATGAGCGGTAATAATAAGGCTTCACCAATGTTTTATTCTCACGATCAATCATTCCTACATTGATTATTTAATTTAAAACTTTTACAGGCGAACTGAGAAACCCGGCCAAAAATATTCCAAGAGGGACTCTGTCCGCTGTGATCTTCACTTTTGTATGCTACATTTTATTGTCTATACTGACCGCTGCAACGAGTAGCAGATTTTTACTCCAGAATAATTTCATATACCTAATGCCGATCAATCTCTGGCCACCTTTTGTGGCGATTGGTATTTTGACCACTACATTTAGCGCTGGTTTAAGCAACTTGATTGGTTCCAGCAGAGTCTTGGAAGCATTAGCAAAGGACAATGTCTTTGGTAAAGAAAAAGCAAGAATATCAGACCTGCTAAGAGGTTTTAATGAGTAAATAAAAGGATGCAATCTATAAATTTCACAATTTTCAGGATCTGGATTGAACTATGTAGTACACGGAACTTGGCGCGGCAATCCCATAAGCGCTGTATTGACGTCCTGGCTACTTGTTCAAACTATTCTACTCATTGGCTCTCTAAACACAATTGCACAGATCAATTCTGTACTCTTTTTGCTCAGCTATTTGGCGACTAACTTAGCCTGCTTAGGACTGGAGCTTGCCAGTGCTCCAAACTTCAGGTAAAGTGATCAATACGACAAAACCTCAGGGTCTAATTTAATCTGCATTAAAAGGAATCATTCTTACAGTCTTTAGAAACAGAACTAATAAGATTTGATGAATCTTATTTTTTCAGGCCAACATTCAACTATTTCACTTGGCACACAGCGACAATAGGTCTCCTAGGAACCTTAGTGATGATGTTTGTGATAAACAGTATCTACGCATCAAGCAGTATAATTCTCTGCCTAATTTTGGTGATTGTTTTGCACTTATTTTCGCCAAGTAAAAACGCACCATGGGGCAGTATCTCCCAGGCCCTAATATTCCACCAAGTCAGGAAGTACCTTTTGATGTTAGACTCTCGAAAAGATCACGTTAAATTTTGGCGTCCGCAAATGCTACTAATGATAGCATCTCCGAGGTCGGCTTGTCCTCTGATAGACTTCGTGAACGATTTAAAAAAGGGAGGACTGTACGTTATCGGACACGTTAAAGTCGGGGAATTTTTTTCCCAAAGAACAGATCCTACTATAGAAGAATATCCACATTGGTTGAGTCTAGTTGATCACATGAAAGTCAAGGCTTTTATAGAACTGACCATTGCGCCAACTGTTAGAGAAGGACTGCATCAACTGATGAGACTATCAGGAATGGGAGCTATGAAACCCAACACAATTATACTAGGATTTTACGACGAGGAAGAACCCCAGGACTTTTTTCAGAGCTCACAGTATTCAACAGCTATGTTCGACAGTGCTGTGGCATCGACTACTGTGAAATTATTCCCTCTCAGAGATCCTGGAGCACATAGAACTCTGGATGAGGTTCAATACGTGAAGATGTGTTTGGACGTTCTTAAAATGAAGAAGAATTTATGCCTCTGTAGAAACTTCCATATACTCGATAAATCAAGCATTAATAAGTGAGTATGAAGGACTTGGATCAAATCTCTTTCCGTTCAATTCATTATCTCTGTTATTAATTATATTGTTCTTATTTCTTTTTCCAGGAATTCGAATTTCAAATACATTGATGTCTGGCCAGTGAATTTCTTTCAACCAACCAACCAAGATCCGTTTGATACATCGTCTTTGTTCATGCTTCAGTTAGCTTGTATAATCAACATGGTACCGGTGTGGAAAAACTTGCATCTGAGAGTCTTTCATTGCGAAACTGTACTGGATGATTCCAACTTGAATATCGCCGAAACAACTGGATCTACAAACGAATGTCCGAAATCACTAAACGAGAATAAATTGCGAGAACTTTTGAACATGCTACGTATTTCTGCATCGATAAATCAAGTATCTGAATGGCCCAGGCTAGTCGATAAATTTAGAGAAAATTCCACACACTTTTTAACGGAAAATCTAGACTATCCATCAACCATTAATCAGAACGATAATACCATCACGAATAATATACCGGAAGCTTACTTAACCAGGTAAAGCAAGAGTGCGAAATTAATTCCATTATATTTTATTCATTCAATTATTCATTTATTTATTTGTCTATTGATTTTTAGTGTCAACGAGGTGATAAGACACAATTCGATAAATACTGCAGCAGTATTCATCTATCTTCCTCCACCACCGACTTCGAGTACTTGGGATGAGAATACGATATATCCACAGTATTTACAGTCGTTATCTTTATTGACGACCAATTTGCCACCAACAATATTGATCCACGGGTTGAATGCCGTAACGTCGACAACATTGTGAGCAACAAAAGTTGGAGATGTCTGTGATTCGGGAGTTATTAAGACTCTAATAGCTAAATGAAATTATTATACTAATTGACTATAAGCGGAATTCAATTGTGACTTATCTATAGGTATAACAGGTATATTTGAGAGTTTAGATAAATGAAAAAGAACTTGTAATATTGAATAGGAGAAATAATTTTATAAATCAATTTTCGATTATATTTATAAATGCTTGAAGAAAAAGCACATTGCATTGTCAATCTTAGCCAGTAATTTATTATGTAAATTTGTATTAATAATTCATTATTTTGTTGATCATTCTATAAATAACGTGATTCTATAGATATAAGTATTTATATTTTAATTCCCTCTTCGATCTTGAGACATGACATATCATCTTTCAACGACGTATAATAAATACAACGACCCAGAGAATGCCTACTGATTCCCGCCCTTGGTATGCGGTCAAAAATACAATTCGCATACGGGGTACTAAATAGTATCGCATCTCGCTGGCTGATTGCAACCCGTACGACATTCCTGTAATGTCTAACTTGTGATTGCATATTACGAGGCGCACCTATGTTTACGCACAAGTAGTTCATCGATTCAACCGCGAGATGGCGATACTATTTGGACCCTCGCTGCAGCCACTGGCTGGCAAGAAGGAGCACTGACCTACAGTACGAACACCTGTTGTAGGGTCAGTGACCTTCGTGGCGTCAAAGAGTTAACATGGGGGTTGCTTAATGATATACGACTGGCGGACTGTGACAGGCATCTCGATAGATATACTCTGAATGTAAAGAAGTTGTCACAAAATAGACAAACTAGTGATTGACGAGAAAAGATTTTTTTCTAGTCTAGTTTTTGGTGTAATTTACTAGATAATAATGGTATTATAACACTCGTCTTTCTGTTACGGTTGAATAACCTTCCATCAGAGTCTGAACATCTTCCTCCAACAAGAATTATGTTCCAATTACAAGTAACGAGTGCATATTGAGGCCTTTTTTTAGTCGTTCTGAAATTAGTTAATGAATTGGATAGTATATCATTGTAATACGAATGTAGCTTATATTATGGCAACTTGTATGCCAGGAAATGAATACAGAGACTTGATTAATTGTGATAAATATTTATTTTTAAGAAACAAGTACTGTAGAACAACATAGCTTTGACTATAAGTAATATTGTATCGATACTGCAGCAATAAATTCCCTACAATAATCAAATGCTTCTCTCATTTTTACCTGTCCCTTCCTATGATTCCATATGTCGCATTTTACCGCCAAAAATTTCAGCACACATCCTCGGGTTAGATGTTCTTCTGATACCAAAAGCATTTTTCGACTTAAAATTTTTCTAACTCTGAAAAATCAGCCTGGTATCAAGAGAACATCTGACCCGAGGAGGTGTTCCGAAATTTTGGATATGTGTATAGATATAGGCATTCATACGTGTCTTCATGCACGTCTCTATATGTATATTCATTCATACTAGCATTTTTCGGAGTTAGAAAAATTTTAAGTCGAAAAATTTGTCTCCTGGTATCAGGAGAACATCTGACCCGAAGAGGTGATCCGAAATTTTGGATATGTGTATAGATATATGCATTCATACGTGTCTTCATGCACGTCTCTATATGTATATTCATTCATACTAGCATTTTTCGGAGTTAGAAAAATTTTAAGTCGAAAAATTTGGCTCCTGGTATCAGGAGAACATCTGACCCGAGGAGGTGTTCCGAAATTTTGGATATGTGTATAGATATATGCATTCATACGTGTCTTCATGCACGTCTCTATATGTATATTCATTCATACTAGCATTTTTCGGAGTTAGAAAAATTTTAAGTCGAAAAATTTGGCTCCTGGTATCAGGAGAACATCTGACCCGAGGAGGTGTTCCGAAATTTTGGATATGTGTATAGATATAGGCATTCATACGTGTCTTCATGCACGTCTCTATATGTATATTCATTCATACTAGCATTTTTCGGAGTTAGAAAAATTTTAAGTCGAAAAATTTGTCTCCTGGTATCAGGAGAACATCTGACCCGAAGAGGTGATCCGAAATTTTGGATATGTGTATAGATATATGCATTCATACGTGTCTTCATGCACGTCTCTATATGTATATTCATTCATACTAGCATTTTTCGGAGTTAGAAAAATTTTAAGTCGAAAAATTTGGCTCCTGGTATCAGGAGAACATCTGACCCGAGGAGGTGTTCCGAAATTTTGGATATGTGTATAGATATATGCATTCATACGTGTCTTCATGCACGTCTCTATATGTATATTCATTCATACTAGCATTTTTCGGAGTTAGAAAAATTTTAAGTCGAAAAATTTGGCTCCTGGTATCAGGAGAACATCTGACCCGAGGAGGTGTTCCGAAATTTTGGATATGTGTATAGATATAGGCATTCATACGTGTCTTCATGCACGTCTCTATAGGTATATCTATTTATACTAGCGTTTTTCGGAGTTAGCACAATTTTAAGTCGAAAAATTTTTGCTCCTGGTATCAGGAGAACATCTGACCCGAGGAGGTGATCCGAAATTTTGGATATGTGTATAGATATAGGCATTCATACGTGTCTTCATGCACGTCTCTATAGGTATATCTATTTATACTAGCGTTTTTCGGAGTTAGAAAAATTTTAAGTCGAAAAATTTGGCTCCTGGTATCAGGAGAACATCTGACCCAAGGAGGTGTTTCGAAATTTTGGATATGTGTATAGATATAGGCATTCATACGTGTCTTCATGCACGTCTCTATATACATTCATTTATACTAGCGTTTTTCGGAGTTATAAAAATTCTAGGTCGAAAAATGCTCCTGGTATCAGAAGAACATCTTATCTAAAGAGGTGTGCTGAAATATTTCGCTCGTAATAATAAGCTACATACAATAAGGAATTACGGGGAGGGAAAAATGAAAAATCACGGAACATTTGTTTATTGTCGTGAATTTATTGCTGCAGTATCGATACAACATTGCTATTTGTCAGAGTTTTGTACAATTTGTAATTGTTGCTTAGAAATAAATATCTATTTACATATCGCAAGTGATCTAGCCTTTCTACATGCTTTCTGGCATTCGAGTTACCATAATATAAACCACATTCATATTACAATAATATACTATCTAACTTAATAACTAATTTTACAAAAGACTGAGAAAAGCTTCCCTAGGTACTCGATGCGCATCATCGAAACAAAATCCTTGCTGAAGGGAGATGTTTGGACTCTGATAGAAATTTATTCGACTGTAACAGAAAGACGAGTGTTATAATATGATTATCAATCAAATTACGCTGAAAACTAGACAAAAAGAATCCGTTTTCGCTAATTAATAGTTTGTCTATTGTAGTACGACAACTTCTCTACGCTCAGAGTATTTCTATTGGAATGCCTACCACAGTTCGCTAATCGTATTTCGTTAATGCAGCCCCATGTGATCTCTTTGGCGCCCCGAGTGCCACTGACTCTACGACAGGTGCCTGTACCCTGGCTTGGCTCTCCTCCTTGCCGGCTAGTGAGTTCGACGAGTTGCGAAATGTAAACGTAATAAATTTACGTTTATTATAATAAATTCATCGGTATAAAGTATGGTATGAAGAATAATAAATACTATACATTACAGAATTTAATTTCTTGTTCTGGTATTCATTATTTTTTAGTTCCCGCGTTCCGAACACGTTAAATATATTCCATTATATCATTCTGAGAACAGATTACTATTCCCAAGAAGCAGAACAACAGCAGGGCTATAGGTATAGTTCAAATCTTTATCTTTATGAAAATTCATAGACTTCGTAAATCGTCCCAAGTAAACTTTATTAAGTCGTGATTCAAAGTATATCTGTTCAGAAACAAGAATTCTGGTAGCTCCGAAGAGCATGATTTTCAACCGTTATTTATTATTTGCTGAACAGAAAAGATTTTAGTTCTTGGGTATACCAATATTAGGGATAAACGACTCTGTTAAACTCGTGAGCTTATCGGTCCCGCAAATGACCTTTATCACATGAGAGTATACTAGGAAAAGCCTGATAGCTACATATCATACTAATCTACAATATTCCTCATTCATTGCATCTTTCAGTTCCGTGGAGTCAGCCGGTAGCCTTTTCATCTTCGCCCTGAAACTATTTACATCAGCGTGCGTACTAAGGTAAGTTAATTTCCCTGGCAAGTATACACCTCGCGAATATTATTGCACGTATACTTATTTTGCGCCACTTCGAAATAAAATCCGAAATTAATTAGTTAACATCTTTCTCATGAACAGATTTTACATCGAATGTAATATTAACTTCGTATGCATACTATAAGTGAAAATTGATCATCGTCAGTCTTGTATTATCTCAGTTCTGACGACGAGTAGCGTATTTCTTTTTCTAAATACCGTAGGCTGAATTGTCAGGGTAAATATTCAGGATCAAAGCCTAGCTGTAAGTAATCTACGTAGCTAATCGTGACCAAATGTGCAGCGAATTGGAATATGAACGCGCACAAGGAGGGCTGGGTGAGCGAGATAAACGAGCGTTTGCCAGGAATCGTGCTCTCCTTAGAAGTGAACAAGGTCCTACACAACGAGAGATCCGACTATCAGGATGTATTGGTCGTCGAAACGTACGTGTCTATACGAACTTTAATTATGAGTATACCGATTAAACTCACATAAATGGAATTTTCTGATGTGTTGGTTCTAATCCAACCGGGTCATCAGATATCTCGCATATCTTGCTTATTTTCTAAGGGCGCATGTTGAGTAACTTGAATAATAACTAGAAGTTATTCAATACATCAAAATAAAAAGGCGATACGGTCAATCATGATGTAATAGTGACCAGTATTAACTAATACCAGTTATTCGAAATTTATCACACAGGAAGACACATGGCAAGGCTCTCCTACTGGATGGCCTGATTCAATGCACAGAAAGTGACGAGTTCTCGTATCAGGAGAGTATCGCCTTTCTGCCACTATGTTCCCACCCGAACCCCGAGAACGTACGAGTACAAATTTTTTGCATTTATTGGCAGATCCGAACAGATATTGTTATAGAGAAGGATAATTACATAGGATCTGCAGTTTGATTAACGAAGTAAATGAAGACACCGTTTCGCACGGTATTTTAAAAAGCGCTTCTTCTTCGTTAGGTTTTGATTATCGGTGGAGGTGACGGGGGGGTGGCTCGCGAGGTGGCGAAACACCCCGGTGTAAAGAGTATAACACAGGTCGAAATCGACTCCTGCGTCCTGGAGGTGGCGAAGAAATATTTGCCCTCTATGAGCGTGGGGCTCAGCCATCCGAAACTCAATTTGCACGTCGGAGACGGGTTCGAGTACATGAAGAACCATGTCAACGAATACGATGTAATAATCACCGACAACAGTGATCCTATTGGTTAGTGGATTTATTTTTCACCGTCAAAGGATTAGAATATCCACCAATGTATTCTGCGGTATCTACCTTTAATTACTTTCATTCAGGGCCATCTCTGTGTCTCTACGAAGAGTCGTACTTCAAGTTGATGAGCTCGGCTCTTAGACCCGGAGGAATTGTCTGCAGCCAGGCCGGAAGTGCATGGGGAGATCTGGACCACGTATCCCAGACGTTAGAACACTGTCGGTCAGTGTTTACGTCAGCGTCTTACTGCTTCGTAGCCGTTCCCACTTACCCGACAGGGCAGATCGGGTTCATAATAGGAAGCTTAGATCCGGTGAGTAGATCCAAGATTATCTAGCATTCGAAAACATAGATATTTTTTCTGTACAGTCAATTTGAATTTAGGGGCGGTGAAGGGGGGAGGGGAGATAACAGGGTGATTATAAATATACGCTTCGACTGTATGATGCTGATAAGTTTCCATTCCTATCTTACAAGTTTAAAATGTAGCGAGAAATGATGTGTCAGTTTACCATGAGCAATTTGTTGTTTTATCAGGACAAAGACTTCAAGGAGCCGCTGCGAACTTTCAGCAAGAACGAGTTGGACGATATGAAAATGCGTTATTACAGTGCAGAGGTGCACCGCGCGGCCTTCGTTGTTCCAAGATTTGCGACTAAAGCGTTGCGATGAACCGAGAATACGAATGTTTCATAGCTGGCTATCTGTCGAAGAAATAAATATAACACGTTACGTTCTAAAGACTATTTTTCAATTGATATCTATTATGCCAACGTTTTGCATGCATCTATAAGCATTTTTGCACACCTACTGTATTTTAAGCAATAAATTTTCATTGGGTTACCAAAACCGATTTGTATGCCATTTCTCATTCATCAACATAAGAGCACGTTTCATAACTCAATAGATGCAATCTGTGTACCACTGGAGATAATGAAATTTTTTTTATATCTACTGTATTTTTAGTAATAAATTTTCATTGGGGAACTAAAAACGATTTGTACCATTTTCCATTCATCAACATAAGAGCACATTTCACGCCTTATTATATGCAATCTGTATAACACTGGAGATATCGGAACCAGGTGATACAGGAGCAGCGCTCTGGCATCAGCTCCGCGGAAAACCTGCGGACTATATTTGCCGCAAAGAGCGGACGGGAATCAGTATGCATTTATCGAATCGTTAGATCCGTTCATCTCGCTGACAAATGATGAGTGTTACAAGTGAGGCTTTTTTTAGAAGTCATGGCGCATAGGGCATTTCCACTAGATGGTCCGAGACCCGCATTCCCGCGGCGCGTCTCCGGAAGCACCCGTACTCAGAGCATCAGCGTAAGAACATCTGATATCATCGCTTGTCCCTTCATTCGTTGATTTTCGGCTCGTGGGTTCCAAGTACAATTGCATATAGATCTACTGGATGAATTTGAAAACTTTTTGCGATTGCCTAGAGTATTGGAAACTTGAAATAAGTTGTATATTTTGGGGGTGCCGGATTACTGCACTTATTGTATGGTGTTTGTGATTTTCCAGGATGGTATCGCCTGCTTATCTGTTTTCCAACTAACCTTTATCACCCCAAAGCGTACAAACAAAAGAACCTGATAATTACTCGATGGCCCGATAGTTCGCAATATTAGTAGCTATTTCATAACATTCTAGCCCACCAAACTTAAACGGTTGCCTTTCTTCTTCAACCTCAAACCATTCACTTCGGCGTATACATATACTAAGGTGAGTGAACTATCCTGACAATTAGTATACATACCGCGAAACTCATTATTGCGCCTATACCTATATACATAATTTTATTTCTCCAAAATAAGGCCACGTTGATTTTCCGTTAACGAATTATAGTCCGGATTCAACTAGCTGTGGTCTTTTTCATGAACAGTTCTCACATCAAATGTAAAATATAACATTAATGAGCCACCTATGCTTATAAGTGAAAAATTATTGTTTTAAGTCTTGTATTATCTCACTCTGAAGACGAGTAGCGTACTATTTCTTTTTTTGTGTACCGTGTTTCACAACTAGAGACTAGATATCAGTAAACATACGCGTGGCTGATGGTGATCTGATACGTGGAAAAGTCTCCATGCATTTATTATTTGTGCAGAAAATATGAACGTGCACAAGGAGGGCTGGTTCAGCGAAATAAACGACCGTTTACCAGGAACTCTCTTCTCCTTAAAAGTTAACAAGGTTCTATACGACGAGAAATCCGACTATCAGGACATCTTGGTGATCGAAACGTGCGTATTCATAGACATTACAATTATGACTACTGATCAGGTAACATATTCTCGCGCGCGAAAAATATTTTCAGAGGAGTAAAGCTGCGCAAAAATAAATTTCAACGATATGAGACACGGCTTTAAACTT
Source organism: Tenthredo distinguenda (assembly GCA_947538915.1). Classification (NCBI taxonomy): domain Eukaryota; kingdom Metazoa; phylum Arthropoda; class Insecta; order Hymenoptera; family Tenthredinidae; genus Tenthredo; species Tenthredo distinguenda. Next base: position 2,447,947 of record OX384533.1, read on the forward strand.
GTTCAGCCTACTCTATGATGTTTTGACTGATCGGATACTATTCGTGAGCTTCGCAGATCGTGGCCTAATAGTGATCATATTAGGTAATACCTGTTTTTCGAATTTTATCACCCAGGAAGGACCATGGCAACGCTCTCATACTGGATGGGCTAATTCAATGCACAGAAGCTGTCGACTTCGCGTATCAGGAAAGCATTACCTTCATGCCACTATCTTGTCATCCGAATCCCGAGAACGTGAGTCAGAGACTACGAAATGCTGCGGCACTTATAAACCCCTAAAAATCGCATGTAGTACGAAGACATGCGATACAATAGGCGAAGGACAATTGAACACAGTATTTTAGAAGTGATTCTACTTTCTTAGGTTTTGATTGTCGGCGGGGGTATCGGCGGGGATGCTCGCGAGGTGGCCAAATATCCCGGTGTAAAGAGTATAACACTGGTTGAAATCGACTCTCACATCCCGGAGGTGGGAAGGAAATTTTTTCCCTCGATGAGCGTAGGACTCAACCATCCAAAGGTCAACCTAATCATCGCGGATGGCTACCGGTACATGAAGGACCACACTAGTGAATTTGACGTGATAATCACAGACAACAGTGACCCCGTTGGTGAGCGAATTTTCGGTTGATCCCTTTCCTCTATTACCGTCAAAGGACTAGAATTTCTAATCGTGTTCTTTGCACGTATCTATCTTCGATCTTATTTAGGGCCATCTCTATGTCTCTACGAAGAGTCGTACTTCAAGCTGATGAGCTCAGCTCTTAGACCCGGAGGAATCGTCTGCAGCCAGGCCGGAAGTGTTTGGGTGGACGTGGATCACGTAGCACAGACGCTAGAAAATTGTCGATCCGCGTTTCCTGTCGCGTCTTACTGCGCCATCACCGATCTCACTTGCCCGTCAGGGCAGATCGGGTTTGTAATGGGTAGCCTGAATCCGGTAAGATGACGAAAAACCTCATTTCGCATACAAGCATTCCTACGTTCTTTCCATGCAATCAATTTCCATCTTGGTGCAGAGAAAACGGAGCGATTAACAATACAAACTCCGTAATATCCAGCCAATTTGGAGTAGCTAAACTAAACTGGCATTAAACTGAACAGAACGATTACCATGTATGTGTACGTTACCTATAATTAAACGAAATCAGCGCCTCGGGAATAATCGGCTTGTTGAAATGATGAAAGATGATTAGGCATCACAAATAAGCATTTGGCCGCATTTATTAGTCCCTACTGCAGCTCTATTGCGTAGGCTACTATCATGTTTACGATCGACGGATGCAGATTACTTCTAGATGCATTATAGATCCGGCTCATTGTGTACTTATATCGACTGTGCGCTAATCCATTTTTATTCCTCTTCATCGGTTTCAAATTCACCGAGAAATAATTTTTCAATTTACCATGAGCAATGTTCTTTTTTTCAGAACACGAAATTCGAGGAGCCGTTGCGAACTTTCAGCGAGAAGGAGTTGGACGATATGAAAATGCGCTATTACAGTTCGGACTTGCATCGCGCAGCCTTCGTTCTCCCAAGATTTGCCACCAAAGCATTTGCCGCGAATAGGAATGTTTTGTAGCTAGCTAGCTGTCGAAGAAATAAATATGACACGCTATGTCTAAATGCTGCTAATATTCACAAATTTCAATACTACTTTTCGATTTGTACCTATTATACAATGTCTTGCATGCAACTACAAAGGTTTTTCTTATCTACTGTATTTTCAGTAATAAATTTTCATTGGGGGACTAAAAACGGTTTGTATACCATTTTTCATTCATTAACATAAGAGCACACTTCGCGCCTTATTGTATGCAATTTGTATAACACTGGAGATATCGAAATCAGGTGATACAGGAGCAGCGCTCTCGCATCATCTCCGCGGACAACCTGCAGACTACATTTGCCGCAAAGAAAGGGCGGAAAGCAGAATGCATTTATCAAATCGTTAGATTCGTTCATCTCGCTGACAAATGATGAGTGTTACGTGTGAGGCTTTTTTTAGAAGTCATGGCGCATAGGGTGTTTCCTCAGATGCGCCGCGGGAATGCGGGTCTCGGACCTTCGAGTTGGTAAGCATATGCCACGAAATTATTGATGTCGCACAAGGTTCACCGCTGGACTATTATTTGTTTTATTTATTTCATTGAAAAAAAATAAGGACCACCCTACTATAGCTATACCTACGTAATAGTCGAGCGTTAAACCTAGTGCGAGTTGCGACACCGATAGTTTCGCCGCATGTGCTTCCCGACTAGATGGTCCGAGACTCGCATTCCTGTGGCGCGTCTCAGGAAACACCCGTACTCAGAGCATGAGCATTAAAACACCTGATATGATCGGTTGTCCCTTCATTCGTTGATTTTCGGCTCGTGGGTTCCAAGTACAATTGCATATAGATCTACTGGATGAATTTGAAAACTTTTCGCGATTGCCGAGAGTATTGGCAACTTAAAATAAGTTTATTTTTTGGGGAGTGACGGATTCCACTTATTGTATACTGTCTGTGATTTCTAGTATGGTATCGCTTGCTTATCTGTATTCTAACTAACCTTTATCACCCCAAAGCGTGCAAAAAAAAACCTGATAACCACTCGATGGTCCAGTAGTTCGCAATATTAGTAGCTATTTCATAGACATTCCAGCCCACCAAAGTTAAACGGTTGCCTTTCTTCTTCAACCTCAAACCATTCACTTCGGCGTATACATATACTGAGGTGAGTTACCTACCTTGACAATTAGTATACATATCGCGAAACTCATTATTGCGCATACCTATACAGATAATTTTATTTCTCCAAAATAAGGATTTTGCGTTAACGAATTATAGTCCGGATTCAACTAGTTGTGGTCTTTGTCATGAACAGTTCTCACATCAAATGTAAAATATAATATTGATGAAACGAAAAATGATTGTTTTCAGTCTTGTATTATCTCACCATGACGTCGAGTATCGTACTATGTCTTTTTTTGTGTACCGTGTTTCATAACTAACGACTAGTTATCAGCAAACTACGCATGGCTGATGGTGATCGGATACGTGGAAAAGTTTCCATACATTTATTATTTGTGCAGAAAATATGAACGTGTACAAGGAGGGCTGGTTCAGCGAAATAAACGAACGTTTACCAGGAACTCTCTTCTCCTTAAAAGTTAACAAGGTCCTATACGACGAGAAATCCAACTATCAGGACGTCTTGGTGATCGAAACGTGCGTATTCATAGACAGTACAATTATGACTACTGGCTTATCAGGTAACATATTCTCCCGCGGAGCAAATATTTCCAGATCAGTAAAGCTGCGCGAAAATAAATTTCAACGATATGAGACACGGCTTTAAACTTGTTCAGCCTACTCTATGATGTTTTGACTGATCGGATACTATTCGTGAGCTTCGCAGATCGTGACCTAATAGTGATCATATTAGGTAATATCAGTTATTTGAATTTTATCACACAGGGAGGACCATGGCAACGCTCTCATACTGGATGGGCTAATTCAATGCACAGAAGCGGCCGATTTCTCGTATCAGGAAAGCATTACCTTCATGCCCCTATCTTGTCATCCGAATCCCGAGAACGTGAGTTAAAGACTACGAGATGCTGCGGCACTTCTAAACCCCTAAAAATCGCATGTAGTACGAAGACATGCGGTATAAGTCCTTCTTACATTACTCGATAGATCCGAATAGATATCATTAACGCGAAGGACAATTAAACACAGTATTTGAGAAGTGATTCTACTTTCTTAGATTCTGATTGTCGGCGGGGGTATCGGCGGGGATGCTCGCGAGGTGGCCAAATATCCCGGTGTAAAGAGTATAACACTGGTTGAAATCGACTCTCATATCCCGGAGGTGGGAAAGAAATTTTTTCCCTCGATGAGCGTAGGACTCGACCATCCAAAGGTCAATTTAATCATCGCGGATGGCTACCGGTACATGAAGGACCACACTGGCGAATTTGACGTGATAATCACAGATAACAGTGACCCTGTTGGTGAGCGAATTTTCGGTTGACCCCTTTCCTTTTTTACCGTCGAAGGACTGGAAAATCGAGTCACGTATTTGGCACATATCTATATTTGATCTCATTTAGGGCCATCTCTATGTCTCTACGAAGAGTCTTACTTCAAGATGATGAGCTCAGCTCTTAAACCCGGAGGAATCGTCTGCAGCCAGGCCGGAAGTGTTTGGGTGGACGTGGATCACGTAGCACAGACGTTAGAAAATTGTCGATCCGCGTTTGCCGTCGCGTCTTACGGTGTCATCGACGCTCCCAATTTCCCAACAGGGCAGATCGGATTCGTAATGGGTAGCCTGAATCCGGTAAGATGATGAAAGACTTTATCTTAAATAGAAGAATTTCTGCGTTCTTTCCCTGCAGTCAATTTGAATCTTGGTGCAGAGGAACCAGATAATACAAACTTCGTAATATTCAGCCAATTTGGAGTGCACGTCACCTACAATTAAACGAAATCAGCGCCTCGGGAATAATCGGCTTGTTAAAATGATGAAAGATGATTAGGCATCACAAATAAGCGTTTGGCCATTTATTAGTCCTTACTGCAGCTCTATTGCGTAGGCTACTATCATGTTTACGATCGACGGATGCAGATTACTTCTAGATGCATTCTAGATCCGGCTCATTGTGTACTTATATCGACTGTGCGCTAATCCATTTTTATTCCTCTTCATCGGTTTCAAATTCACCGAGAAATAATTTTTCAATTTACCATGAGCAATGTTCTTTTTTTCAGAACACGAAATTCGAGGAGCCGTTGCGAACTTTCAGCGAAAAGGAGTTGGACGATATGAAAATGCGCTATTACAGTTCGGACGTGCATCGCGCAGCCTTCGTTCTCCCAAGATTTGCCACCAAAGCATTTGCAAAGAATAAGATCGTTTCGTAGCCAGTTAGCTGTCGAAGAAATGAATATGACACGCTATGTCTAAATGCCATGAATATTCACAAATTTTAATACTATTTTTCGATGTATACCTATTGTACAATGTTTTGCATGCAACTACAAGGGTTTTTCTTATCTACTGTATTTTCAGTAATAAATTTTCATTGGGGGACTAAAAACAATTTGTACCTTTTTTCATTCATTAACATAAGAGCACATTTTACGCCTCATTATATGCAATCTGTATAACACTGGAGATATCGAAACCAGGTGATACAGGAGCAGCGCTCTCGCATCATCGCCGCGAGAAACCTGCAAACTACATTCGCCGCAAAGAGCGGGCGGGAATCGGTATGCATTTATCAAATCGTGGGACTCGCTACTCTCGCTGAAAACTGATGAGAGTTGCGTGTAAGGGGTTTTTCAAAAGTCGTGACGTACTCAGATCGTCAGCGTACGAACGCCTGATTTGATCGCTAGTTCCTTCATTCGTTGATTCTGAGTTTCTGGGTTCTGAATACATTGAATATAGATTTACAGAATTATTTTTAAAACCTTTTGCGATTCGCTAGACGGAAAAAAAAACACCCGGGATATAATTTCAATTCATATTTTCATGAAAGTTCACCAACTTCATTAAACAGCGTGAAACAACGTTCCAAAGTTCTTGTACAAATCATTCTTTGAACGCAGAATAAGGTCCGATAAGTCCGTAGACGGAAAGACCAAAGATAAGAAATTGACGCAGGACAAACTAATCGAAAGCGCATTTTACTTCACTATTTATTTATAGCTATTCACATATAGCTATTAGTTTAGATACGGCGACTTGCACTTTGATGTAGATAGCATCCTCATTTACCCCGTGCCTATAATTAGTATCACTTATTGTACTCATATACGCTCGTTAAGATAGTTACATTACAGATTACGGATGTATTATCGTGGACCCGCAGATTTATACGTATATACTTATTGTATTGTATCTATTATCCGCGATGGGCTCGTAGCTTATCGGTTCTTCAGATGACCTTTATCATTCAAGAGCGTACAAGAGAAAGCCTGATAACTACTTGATAGTATGGCAACTCGTGATGTTAGTAGCCATTCGTATTCTTCAGTCCATCGAAGTTAGCCGGCTGCCTTTTTTTCTTCAACCTCAAACTATTTACTTCGCTGTGTATACCGAGGTGAGTCATTACCCTGACAATCAGTATACGTCTCGCGAGGCTCATTATCGCGCATTATACACATAATCGTATTTCTCAAAAATAAAACCCCATCGATTTTTCGTTGACAAATTAAACTTCGAATAGCTTAACTAGCTGTGGTATTTTTAAGGAACGGATTTTACGTCGAGTGTAATACATAATGCATAATATCGACAAGCTACGTATGCGTGTAAATGAAAAATGACCGTTTTTAGTCTGGTATTATCTCAGCTCCGACAACGAGTAGCATATTCATTTTTCTAACTATCGTGGGCTGAACTTGTCGGGCTATAGTTGTCCATGACGAAAGGCTAATCGCCAGTAAACTACGTGACGAAATGCCCTTACATATTTTCTTTATACAGATAATATGAACGCGCACAAAGAGGGCTGGTTCAGCGAAATAAACGACCTTTGGCCAGGAATTTCCCTCTCCTTAGAAGTTAACAAGGTCCTACACGAAGAGAGATCCGACTATCAACACGTATTGGCAATCGAAACGTGCGTGCTACTCTATCCACGTTTTGTAGTATACATACGTCGCTCGTTGAACTATTACATAATCGTATTCTATATATTTAAACTCACATGCTTGACGATTTCGAATGTGTTATGGTTCTAGGGCCATAAGGTCACTAGATATTTCGTACATCCCGACAGACCCAAGTTTAGAAACTACTAGAAACCAGAATGTGATAAATTGTAGTCAGCTTATTCAAAAAAACGATCAATTAATAGCGAGATTAGTGAATCGTGACGTAATAGTGATCAGTATTAACTAATACCAGTTATTCAAAATGTATCACACAGGAAGGCACATGGCAAGGCTCTCGTGCTGGATGGCATAATTCAATGCACAGAAAGTGACGAGTTCGCCTATCAGGAGAGTATCGCCTTTCTGCCTCTATGTTCTCACCCTAATCCCGAGAACGTGAGTTCAACTTTTTTGCCTTAATTGGCAGAATGATAATTGCAGAGGATCTGCAGTTCAATTATATTATATTTCAAAAACCGCTTCTCCTTCGTTAGGTTTTGATCATCGGTGGAGGTGACGGAGGGGTAGCTCGCGAGGTGGCGAAACACCCCGGTGTAAAGAGTATAACACAGGTCGAAATCGACTCCTGTGTCCTGGATGTGTCGAGGAAACATTTGCCTTCCTTGAGCGTAGGGCTCAGCCATCCGAAGGTGAAATTACACGTGGGTGATGGTTTCGTGTACATGAAGAACCACGCTAGAGAATTCGACGTTATAATCACCGACAGCAGTGATCCTGTCGGTGAGCAAATTATCCCGATAAATTTTCTTCTCAATTTTTAATAATTCCACATGTATGTAACGGTGAACTTTATTCAGGGCCAGCCGAGTGTCTCTACGAAGAGTCGTACTTCAAGTTGATGAGCTCGGCTCTTAGACCCGGAGGAATTGTCTGCAGCCAGGCCGGAACTGCGTGGGCAAACCTTGACCACGTAACACGGACGTTGGAACATTGCCGATCCGCGTTTGCGGTCGCGTCTTATTGCATCGTCGCCGTTCCCACTTACCCGACCGGGCAGATCGGGTTCGTAATAGGAAGCCTGAATCCGGTGAGTTGATAAAAGAGTTTATCTAGCATACGAGAATATCAGCGATTCTTTCTCATTCCCTGCAGCGAATTTGAATCTAGATGCGGAGATGACGCAGCGATCATAAATATAAACTTCGTAATATCCAGCCGGTTCGGACCAGCTAAACTAAACTGGCATTGAACTGAACAGAACGATTACCATCCAATCTATACGTGTACAGTTAAACGAAAGCACCGCCTCGGTAATAATCAGCTTGTTAAAATGATGAATGATGATTATGCATCACAAATGAGCGCTTGACCATTTATTAGACTGACTGCAGCTGTATTGCGTAGGATGTTATCATAATTTATGATAAACGGATGCAGATTACGTCTAGGTGCATTCTAGACTCGGCTAATACCTTTTCCATTCTTATTTATCGGTTCAAAATTCACGGAGAGGTAACGTGTCACTTTACCATGAGCAATGTTCTTTTTTTTTTAGGACACAGACTTCAAGGAGCCACTGCGAATTTTCAGCGAGACGGAGTTGGACGATATGAAAATGCGTTATTACAGTGCAGAGGTACACCGCGCAGCCTTCGTTCTCCCAAGATTTGTCACCAAAGCTTTGCGATCAGCCGAGAATAAGAATCTCCCCAATCTAGCCAGTTGACGGTTTATTTAATTTTGTAAGAAACGAACAGCTTCCATTCCCAGATACCAATGAACAAGGATAAGTGTAATTCCTTACAATGTAACCGCAGATTAAATTGTAAAACCGAAATATATCCTATTCGTCCTCAGCCCCAGATTTTTCAGTTATTTCCCACTTTATTACCCATATCAGGGGACCACGCAGTCTACACTGTCACATGTTGGCCCCCAAATTAATAGAAGAGTGCGTCTTTTCGTTCGCTGGCTGAAAATAGCCAAAATTGTACGTATACAAACTTACAAGAGTCTGGGTATTGGGGTACTTCTTCCCAGCACAACTTCGCTAAAGGATCCAAAAGTATCATCATCTATATGATACATGTACCTTGTGCCATGTTTGCCATCGTCGACGGTTCTTTTGCCATGAATGAAACTTGCGAGAGTGAAAGCTGAGGAGACGTAGTATCTTCCGGGTTCACTTATCACTTTTAGCGATGGGTCAATGTCATCAAGAACCTCATTTTCGGAATCAGCTATCTGAAATAAATTTGAACGCATATACAGAATCTTTCCTTCTTTTTCTTATTTTTATCACGTTTTATTTTATCCTCGGTATACCAATTTTATACGGTATACAAGAATCGAATTCGAGACTCCGTCGTATAAATTATTTCCACTGACCATAGTACGGCTTGACCCTTGGCATTTTCGAAAGCCAATTCCTATGACTGTGAATAAGGTCACCGATATCACATAGGTAAAAGGCATCCTCTTGATCTTTGCTTTTTATTATTTCCCTGATGAGTTCAAACTCCTCCTTAGCATCGTCGATTACTGTAATTCCATCGGGATCCATTTGTTTAAAAGTCGCTTATCACAATTTCGCAGTGAAATAGTTTCCACAAAAAAATGCAACGTTCGCAATGTCGTAGCCTGACTGCAAATACTTCAATGCGAATTAGAATAGCAAGGACGGTCTTTTGATAAGACTATATTTACTAGATAAGCTTGCTTCGATAATTATATAAATAATTCACATAATATATTCAGATAAAAGTCTCCTTTTGTTATATAAAATTATACAAGCCTTCGATTATTGAACAGCAATGTATATAAATTTTTTTCATGTATATATTTCTATGAAAAAAAGGCTGGTGTAGGTAGATGAAATTTGATACAATTTTTGGAATACATTTTCATTTGTGATTTTGGTTTCATCGATTTCATGTCCACTTAATTTTTTCAGCGATAAATTATAATTTGTCAAAAATAAAACAAGATTATTATTTTTTTAAAAAGTTTTTCATTTCAGTGCCGAATAGCGAAAATTATTTTTAAACTTCTCTAGTCAAGAGATCGAGGTTCCAGCTATGTAATTACATACTATTTAATGTTAGAAGTCTTTTATTTATATAAATAATACAATATTTTTAATGGCAATTGATTATTGTAACATTCCACGATCATAATGATAATAATAATAATAATATATATTCGTATGATAAAACTTATTCAGAAGCTAAAATTAAAAATAAAAAAACAATAAAAAAAAACTATGAAATTAGTTATTAGATTGTGAAGAGAGAAAAAACAGTGTTACGTAATATTAATATAACGTTTATTATTTATTTAAGACACGAGTAGAAGCAGTTCATTTTTCATTTTACTTATAGGCTGTTGTCATATGAATTAATATGATATCCATAACTCTTATATCTTTATTTCAGGCTAAATTCTTTATTTATTTTGCCCTAGAGATAATGAAACTTTGACCTAAGATATAATAATGATAATAATAATAATAATAATAATAATAATAATAATAATAATATAATTTCAATATTTTTAATAATGAAACACTTAATTTTTGGTATGGTTAGACTTAGACATAGAAATAAGGTAGTTTGATTAGAAGTATAAAAAAAAAATTGTTTAATTGAAAAAACACATAGATCTAAACAGAATTAACTATCGTCGTATACCTCAAGGAAAAAGACAAAAAAAGAAGGAGAAGATAGAATGAGAAAAAGAAGAATGATAGTAGTAATTAAGAAACTTAAAGGTAACGTTAGTCGTGAAGATAAATTGATGTTAAAAATAATTATATGGCTTGATTAGGTCAATCGAGTATGAATCAATCCTCAAGAGCCAAAAAAAACTGAATATAATTAAATGATATGTTACTTCTCTTGTTAATTCAACTTAAAATTAACATAAATGCTTATAATATTTGTAAAAGAAATTCTTTTTTTTTCCAATTAATTCATTAGTTATAAGGCAGGTAATTTATAGTCAAGCATTATTATTACTATGTAATAAGTAATATTCGTTGAATCAATTTTATTATGTACTCGAGTATATAAAGACACGAGCTTAATATATCGTGAAACGAAATTCAAAATATTTGTAAATAACTGAAGAAAACAAAGAATTTGATAAGAATCTTTTTTAAAAGTAAATAAAATCCAATAAAATCATACCTTTCAACCAGTAAAACAAGCAAAGTATGAGGCTGTATATAATTTAAAAAAAGAAGACAAAAAATATATATATTTATATTACATATAGTTAATATCATCTCAATTTCTGTCGATTATTATTATTATAGTTTCATGTAAATGGAAACCGAACTAAAAACTTGACTAATCATTTAATTAATGGAATTTAATATTCCAAAGGCAAAGGCATTTGAACAGCACATGGTTACACATATTATATTCAATAATCTAAGGACACTTTTTCTACTTTGGCCATTAACTTGATTCATTAATTATATTCTGTATTGTTTTTTTTCTTTTTACGGTACATTAAGTCCATACGTAAGCAATTTATTTTCTCTCCTCTCTTCAATATCTTGAATATTATATTTTTTCTTCATTTAATAAGCCTTAATACACTTATTCATCGGATTCCGTATCCAAACCCGATTTATCCATCATCTAGGATCTCATTTCAAGGCATTATGTATTATTATTCGATTATCTAGCACGTTGAATAAAGTTAAAACAGTTATAATATACTGAATGATGCATATCGCACCAAGGTAAAAATTAAAAATGAGTCCAAAACAATCTTCGAATTCCATTCGCTACAGAACAGGTTTTAAACAGTATCCTTCATAGAATTATGTTTCTTTGAGATTGCACGCGCGTCTTGGCGACCTTAAATCGTTTAATTTAGAAAAAAGACCAAACAAAGTATGAAAACCGAGCGAAAGAACTCCGCCCTTATAAACGACGATAAAATAGAAAAAATTGATTGATTGTAATCACATAGATATATATATATATATAGATATACATATATATATTATATACAAGAGATTGAAACCCCGTTAAAGAATCGGATAGAAATTTTCAAAAATCACTCATTATACTCATCGTAAACGATGATAGACAAACTGTATGTATATACACATATATAAGGTATAAAAATGTTCAATAAAAATCAATCAAAGCCTTGAACCAGGCAGTCTAAGCGCAAGCGTAAATACATAATATAATTCTTATAACTCCCTTATATCTTCTCCGCAAAAGAGACGAAAAATTTTTCACAAATCGGAGGGATTAAATTTTGTCGAATTCCCAATATATTCTAATGTTAAACAACAACAATTTCCTCCTCTCGAAACCATCTAATTTTCAAATCTCAGAACCTGGTGTGTAAAAGTCTTCTTAACATGTACCGAGGTGCTACTACTCTCCGTAAGTTTCTTATGGCTAATATATTCCGTAGTTGGTTGCAGCTGGTCTAGTGTACTGTTCATCAATTGTATAGGAGAGCTCGATTGATTGGGTTCATAAGCCCTGGTCTCATATCTAGTGGTATAACTTTCGTATCCGCTTTGATCATTGTCAGTTTCAGCGTCGTCAGAGGTGTCTGTCCTGCTCTTATATTTAGCCTGACGAATGGCTGTGAGTCTACCTCGGGCTTCTTCGAGCTCTCTTTCAATACGTAGAACCTCAGACCTGGCATTAATCTCTTGTGCGATACCTCCGACCATTTTTCTGTTCAAAACAAGAGATCTGTCTTCTTCTTGTTGTATGGCTTGCTGTGCCGCTCTCACCAAATTGTCTGTTGCTCTTTTCACCGCGTTACCAGCGGCCTGCAATCTCTTTGTACTCTCGCTGTCCGGGTCTGCCTTAACTTTACATGCTACTAAAAGCTGCGCGGTACTGCTGGCAACTTGTTTAGCGCTGGATATCAGCTTCTCTTCGGAACTCACACCCTGGACCAAGGCGTTAGCAGATTCTACCAAGCTGTGTGTAGCTGCTGCGACCAATCTAGCAGCAGATATCAAGCCTTCTGACCATTGACCGTCGTCAGAACTTGTTAGAGGTGTTCGAGATACTTTGCCGGTAGTTATTAGCTCCCTTTGAGCAGCGCTAGCTGCTTTTATCAGGGCAGATGTTGCTGCTGCGATTGATTTTGCAGCCTCAAGTATCATCTCGTCAAAGTTCATGTCTTCGTTGGCCTCCTGAAATTCAAACAATTTATGTCGGCATTAGTTTTAAGTAGAAACTGAATTTTCAATTAATAAGGAAAAACTGGGAATGGGAATACGTTACATCAACTTAAGGAATAATTAGCACAGGAATCTGGTAAACTCTGTTACCATTATTTACATCGTCGAAGGATGTTTTTCTCCTCTTTTTCAGCGGTAGTGCCAACCACCGTAATAATATGTTTGATTCCTGGTCGATTATTTAAAAAACAACCAAGAATATCAAACATATCTAACAGTAGCCAGCTAAGATTGCTTTCCGTTGTTAATAACTTAGCGAAAAAAGAAATTCTCTTCAAATCATTAGTTAGTATAATTATGATAATATTTACCTGTATGCTTCGCCTGGGACGAAGACTGGCCAGTTTCTTAGCAGCAGCATCGATGCTGGCGGCTGCACCGAGCAATTCATTTTCAGCAATGACCGTAGGATCGTCAGGATCGACCCAATCGTTTCCTTTAAGAAGTTCTGCTACTGTAACAAGCTCAGTTACTGACTGAGCAATTTTTCTTGAAATCGGAGGTAGCACGTGTTTCGCATCACTCGGTCTTGAAGATATTTGCAATATGCACTGAAGCAGCTCTCTATAATTCATTGCGACGTTGTGTCCAGCGCTGAGTGTCCTATCGCGAAGTTCGGTTGTTTCTGCGCAAGAATAAGCAGCAGTTTTGCAAATCAAAAGCATATCGCTGATAGCTTTTCTCCCCATGTTTGCTGCTGCTATAATATCGTCCTGTTTACAGCTGTTTCCAGCAGCGACAGCCTTAGCTGTAGATATAGTTATGTTTTTAGTGCATCGAACAAGGTCTTCGGGAGTTACAGTGGCTCTTAGCTGGACATCTGGTACGTTTAGGGCACGTATTTCTTGTCCAATTGCTTCGGTGGTTGATTCTAGAGCCCTGGTACCTCGTGTGTGCTCGTCTTCGACAGCTTTAACTGTCTTCAGAAGGGAAGTAACGTTGGTTACCATCACCTGTAAAGAATTTATTTATTAGATATGTGACAGAAGTTTTGAGGTGAGATCTTTTTTGATCAATATAAGCACGTCGCACCATCAGATGCTGTTAGTAGGACAAAACAAGAATGTGAAATATTAGGTATGTAATTGTAAGGATCCTATAATTTTTAGTGTTATTAGATTAGATTAGATTAGGATTTAGTATAAAAAATAAAAAAAACAGCACAATGTATATCTGTGTACCTGTAAAAGAAATAAAATAAAATCAAAGGTAAAAACATAAAATATCTAAAATCGTTAGTAGATCCTGCAAATGGTATAAAAATAAAAATAAAAATAGTTATATTAAAATTTTTGTAAACCGGCTAAATTTCGATTTTTATTTTTTTGTCGCAGCTATGAAATGAAAGCTTGGAGGTTTTTTGTTAGATGTAAATTTTCGTTCAAATAAAAATATTTCAAACTCGATCTACTTTTTTGTTATTCAGTTAATCTTTAACTACGGTACGTTTTTATTATTCTCTTTTTATTTATTAGTACACATTATGATTAAAGTACGTACCTATTGGTTTTTATGACTCATCGATAATTCACTAGTTACATAGTAAATTACGGCTCAAATAAGACTTATACTGTGATTTTTTTTAAATAGCTCACGGATTTTATTCAAACGTTACAAGGGCGGTACTATATAAACGATGATAATAATGAAATATAGTAGAAAAACAAATGTATAAATACTGAAAATCTTTAGCTGGTAGAATAAAAGTAGAAAAATATATCGGTCCTGTGATAATAGAAGAAAAAAAAATAAAAAATTAGAGATTATGAAAATGTTATAGAGAATTACATGGCGTAATTGCGTTTCATAAAAACGTCATGATATGATAACAATATGAGTAAAAGCAGCTGTGATTTGCGAACGAACAAATCTTTGTTCGGGCATGCCTAAGTATATTATAATCTGCAAGCGTCGGTATTCTTTTTAATTTTCTTATTTCCTTATTTTCTTTCCTTGCATAAAATTTTCAAATAGATTGAAATTTCTAATCCCGTCTCATATTAATTTAATAATGAGCAAAGCACTGTGTAAATGGGTAAATAAATGAGTAAATTAAAGGCAGATATATCGATCGATTGAGCTACATAAGCAGCAAGAGGTCCGAAGTGCGTCGAGCAGGGTGATTGCTTTCGGATACGGAGAGTAGGCGAATCAATTCTTCTTCCTGGTCTGAGATAAACCACTCAGATTCCGAGCCACCAACGTCGCCGCTAAACTGCTGCTGCAGCTGTTGCGCTAACACCTATTCATACCCCCCCAGAGACCAAATATCGTCAATAAGAATATCATCAAAGTCCACCTTAGTGTGTGATCGTTAAAAACTTTTTCCTAGACAAGTATTATCAAACTCATTTCGATTTAAATGATTTTAAGTAATTTAAAGTTCAACTTGTTGTTAAAAGACTTGAAAGAAATTTTCATGTGTCTCTTGATCTTCTTTTTGCAAGAAATAACTTATCGATTGAAGTGAAGAATCGGTTATTCTATTGCAAAAGAAAAGATATGTACCAAATATAAATAATTCAGAACGGTTTTGTAAAAAACGTAAAAAGATCAAATAGATACCGTTGAATAAACTTGCACCGCTATTGCTGGTGGTATGTTAAAGTAGTTTGCATCCAAAACATCAAAATAAATAACTACATATAGATATAGATATAAATATGGCACACACATAGAAAACGTAAAATAATAATGAAAGAAGCCGGAAATGATGTGAGAAAAATCAAAATAATAATCATAATAATAATAATAAGGTGGACTTTAATATTAGATACTGACAATATTTAGTTATGCTATATGTATGTATATTTGTGTGTTTGTGTGTGTGTCTGTATACAAATGTATAGTGTATGTATACCTCGCTGCCACCACACACAGGATGCATGAGAGATTGGGAGATAAGTTAAAGATTGACCAGTCAAAGACTAGATTCCATTTGAAAATCTGTTTAGTTAAGCCGCTTGTCTATAATAACGAAATTAGTTAGCAGAAAACAAGAATTTCAACGTAATATCAATATTTATTATTTCATTAAAGTCCACCCCAAGTAGAGAAGAAGAATATGAGAATGAGTTTAAAAAAGAGCGAGAAAGAAGATATTTTTGTTAGTCATACACATTGTTAATAGAAAATCGCAGTCGCAATTACCACATCCAGTTTCTTTTTCAGGGAGGTGGTTGTAAATTATTTCAAAAAAGCATCCTATGTTTAGAAATACATTGTTTTGCATTTCCTTATAAAATTCGATAAAACGAACGAGCGATTCACCAACTATAAGGCTCATTACTTGAAACCGACTTCATCGGACAACTCTCAACCAAAAGCCTTGGTTTTTGGATTAAATAAAGTTCTTGAATAGAAACTAGTCCTGAAAGACTAGAATATCAACTATCCAATGATTAATAAGCGGCTGAATTAGTCCTAGTAATTATTAGTCGTAAATAAAACTGTAAAAAGATGAACAAACAGCCTGCATATATAAATAAACTGCTAAGAAGCACAAGACCAGTTTTTCTGTAGAGGTGTAGATGAATTAATAATTCTCCACGTAATATCTTCACACATCATCAACAGAGACTCTAAAAACGATTTTCAATAAAAATTAATAATAATTTCCTACCTTAGCAGAATCCTTGAGATGCGCCATGCTGGGATCGTTGATCGGTTTACCGCTAGCTGTCTTAGTAGCCTGAATCAGATCTCCAAGGGCTGAGGCGACGTCTTTGACAGCGTTTATCAGCATAACTTGAGCCTCTGGATTATGGCTGCCTAAACTGGCAGCGCCGTACTTAACAACCTCCGCTAGTTGCACGATAGTAGATACAGCGTTCTGAGCGGCGACAGCGAGCTGTTCCTGAGAGGATGCTGCCCCAGCGACAAGAGTCTTTGTATCTTCGACAAGAGCCTTAGCTGTTTTAAGGATATTCTCTCTGTGATCCGCGAAGATATCTCCCTCGTTCTCCGCATGGAGAGTTCCCGCAGTTGCGAACATTATGGTGGTGTCCAAGTCCCCAATTATCCCCGAGACAGTGCTGGCCGCATTTATGCAAGCCTGAGTGCCGCGAGATCCGGCCTGAAGGGCAGCCAAGACCTGTGAGACTTTCTCGGATACATTTTTGCTGTGTTCGGCAACCTCTCGCTGAGCATAAGCGTCCCCAGAAGCCATCTGAGAGGTTCCTGCGGCCCGCACTATGTCTGCGCAAGCACGGCCCAGCTCCTGTACTCCTGTTCTCAGCCGAGATGACACATCCGCGTTTGTTGTCGCTGCAGAAGCTCCTGAGGCGTCCCGAGATAGCTGGGTGTACTTGTGAGATATGTCCACCGCCAATGGACCGAGACGGGAAACGTCGACGCTGGATTTTGCTGACTGAAATTTGGAACAGAGAAACAGTTTTTAGATTTTTCAGTTGGAGATTCTCTGCTGTTTGATATTTAGCTAGTTTTTCTTACTATTTTTCTAATCGAAGGACCAAAAACGATCTCTTGATAGACTTTGAAGATCTTAATCAGAGATTTCATGGATTTGGCTTTGAATAAATTGAGTCTAATGAAAAAAAAATTGTTGTCGAAGGGTACAGGTCTGATTGTTGATCCAAACTCTTTGTAATAGTATATACCGCGTGAAATCTGCCTATTCAACCCCTAACTTACCATTTCTTGTGCCAATCTTGCTATTTCCTTCGCAGCCTCAACCATCCTGGTTTGATAATCGACGTATGAGTCAACAGTATCGACGGTAGACATTCTGTGATCTTCTAATCTGACCATAGCCCTAGATATGGTGTCAATGAGTCCCGTGACTATGCCGTTAGAAGTGGATATGGTCTCGAGAGTATTCTGCAGTTCCCTAAGCGCGTCTTTAGTAGATTCAACAGTCTCGTCTACTTCAGAGTGCAGATTAACAGCCTTAGGATTACCGCCGGACTCTTTAGCGACGTAAATCAACTGCAGTGTTGATTCCGCAACTGTTTTAGTCTGGTCCAAGAGCACCATTTGCTGTTTAGAGTGAACCATATTCGAAGCGGCTCCAATAGCTCCGGTGACAAGTGGCTCAGAGTATAAAGCGATCTGGCTTACGGCATGGCCGACATGTTCAGCTCCATACTTTGCCGCTGATCTAAGAGGCTCAAGTTTTTCGCGAAGTTCGCTAGCACTGCTCTCCATCTGGTCAGTAAATCCTTGGATTGTATTTTCCTTCCTTGGTACCAAAGCCTGAGAAACTGCGCCTAGAGAGGCAGCATCCAGCTCCCTAATTCGAACGGAAAGCGTCTCGATTGCAGAATCGCATTCCTTCTGGCCAGGGGCTTTGTCTCTTATCGAAGCCACCAGAGACTTGATAGAATCGCTGACGCTCTTGCTGTGATTTGCAAGCAGTTGCCACGTCGGAGGATCCTTGGGGCTTACAGCAAGACTCTTTGCCGCTTGAACCTGTAATTGAACAAGTTTTGGAGTTAGATACACAATTCGAGTTAATTTGTTCACCTTTTGACTCTGGATGAGACAGACGAAAGTCAAAGGCTTTGAAAATCTTTAAAAACTGGACTGAAGTAAAAATGAAAACTCACCATGGCGCAAGATCCATCGATAATTGATTTTCCAGCGCTGGTAATGGGTTCCTGAGCAGCTCTGGCAGCGACAGAAATCTTTGCCGGTTGGCTGGTGAATTCAGGTGAAGAAGCAAAGCTGCAAAGATTGTCGACGGCTTCAAGCAGAGGTTTAGTAGCCTCGGAGCATCGCTCTCTGTTAATTTCCGAGCAGTCTTGATCGAGGGCTTTGATCTCCTTGACCAAACTTCCCGTAGAATTAGCCACATCTTTAGCAGACTGAACGAAGTGTCTTTTGGCAACCGGATTGCTGGTCTTGCTCGAGGCTACACGACACGCGTTACAAAGAGCACTCGTATGTTTAGCGATCATTGTAGCGGCGTGTAAAACTTGCTGAGGGCTGCTCGTCGGATTGGAAAGATTCTGGCAGCCCGTATGAATGGCTTGAGCCGCCCTGAAGAACTGAGCTTGATCTACTAGCCCTGGCTTTCCGGCTACTGATGTCGGGTCGCTAACTCCAGCCAGATATGCAGCCTGAGCTGCAGCCTCCACGAGGCCACAGATAGAGGAAGAAACGCCCCTCACAGCAACTGAGAATTGCTCGTGCTCAGACTTCTTTGCGTGGTTTGCGATCCCTGTCATTCCATCGCCGAGACTCTTGCTCTTTTCCATGACGGTGTCGAGGCACTCAAAGTATGATACGTCGGATATTGGGTCACTAGGATTGTCGAGCAGCGGCCGCATGGATTGTATGTTTCTAATCGCATTGTCGCACTCGTTCTGGCCTGGCGCAGCTGACGTACAAACGTCGACGAGGTAGTTTATGGAGTCTGTCACGGCTCTTGCGGCGGCTGAGAGTTGATTCTTCGCATTCGGAGCCCCGGGATCAGCTGCGATTGACTTAGCAGTTACCAAAAGCTTGCTGGAAGTCATGCTGACGTTCTTTAGAGACACCACCATCTGGCCTCGAGTTTCGGTTGTAGTTTGACCAGCCATTTCCATGCTCACACCTAGCAACTCGCTGAAGGCTGTGGTAAACTCTCTCGATGTGTTAGCCAGCTGGACTGGAGAGCGAACGGAAGAGACTACGTTCGATGACGCATCGTTCAGGTCCGCTGCAGCGGTATTCAAGTTCTGCTGAAGTTGACTGAGGAATGAAATAAGACAAAGTTAGCATTTTGGGAGTTGGAATAAAGAGTATGAACATTGTACAGCATTCTGTGCCATGTCAGAAATAAACTGGAATTTAAAAGTGAGAATTTATAACGTGATAATTTTCTCACCCATAACTCTTGTTCGTTTGTGGAAATTCGTTCATGTTTAGAACCTGGCTCATGTCGTCAATATTGCGAATAGCATCGTCGACGTCTCTCTGTCCAGGTAGACATGAAACGCATTTATTAAGCGATTGCGAAACGTCCTTAGCGACGGCAGCGAGATTAGCAACGTTATCCGGGTTATCAGGATTGTTCAATGCCCTTCTAGCTTCCTTGACGAGGTGCAAAGACCTGATGATAATATCATCGGCAGTGGTCAACACCTTCTTTTGTGTTTCCGGGTGATTAGAAGTAGCTGCGACTCCGCGCACAGCGTTAGTCAACTCCTTAAGTGAGCTGGCAGTTTCTCTAGCCGCACTTCCGGTATAATTCTCATTGCCTTGTTTAGCGGCAGACAAAAGCTGAGCCATAGCAAAACCGACGTTCTTGGAAGAGGCTCCGAGCTGCAGTGCAGTCGATTCTGCCGTCTCGCCAGGCAGCGGTCTCAAGCTGGCCGCTTCGACCGCCTGATAAAACTCATAGAGTTCATCCTTCAAGCTGTTTATCAATTCCTCAGCGGCATCAAGCTCCAGGCCTCCGCAGGCCTCTCTAGCCCGAGTGACAGCCGATCTTAAATCAGACAGCGAAGATCCCAGCTGCTGTGAACTGTTATTCAACTGCATAGCCGAAGCCTGATCTGAAACAGTGGGAACCACGGCTCTGGCAGCTTTTACGACGCTTGATCCTGGGTGCAGGAACTGTTCGGCAGCGTTTATGAGGTCTAGTTGAGCTGTAGAGTTGTCTGGCTGAGCTAGAGTGCCTGTTGTAAAGAAAGAAGACTTGTATCAATAAAAAAAGAAGCGTTTTAACTCCTAATATCGAAATATTCTCGGAAATATAAAGAGTTTAGATACCTTTAACGCCGACAACAAGATTAGGGATTTGTTGAGCCATCGCCCTGCACTCGGCGTTAAGCTCCTCCTGGCTAGCTGTATTGGTGTTATGCTTAGCGGCTCCAGAGGCTGCAGAAATACATTGTGTTGCATTAGCGGCGGCTTGTTTGGCGCAGGCCTCAAGTCTGGTGATCAATTTCCTCCTGAGAGCTGGCGTAGCGGCAGCGGTAGTAGCAGCCCTGAGTTCCTCGGCAGCTCTGCGCAGTTCATCTTGCATTTTCGCGTCATGTGGGCTGCTGGCACACTGTCTAGCAGCCTCTACCATCTTGGCGGTAGCATCGGCGAGGATTTTGGCCGCAGCTAAGAGCCGGCGCTGCTGATCTCCATCTGACTGGCTCTCAGCCTCGCCTTTAATGCTGTGAATAAGCTGAGCGGTTGCTTGACCCAAAACCTTGGCCTGGCGGACCATTTCTCCCGCATCTCCGGTGCTAGCGAATAATTTGTCAGTAGCTACGAATATGGTCTCCACGGCTCCCTCCTGCACAGTTTCCTTGGCCCTTTCGCCCCTCGTTGCAGTCTGTATCCGGTTCAAAAGATCGTTGAGAGTTCTGCTCACCTCGGCAGCAGCGATGCTCAGTTCTCTGAGTAGAACTTCGTCTGTGCAAGTCTCGTTGCAAACTTGAACCAGTCCCTCGACAGCCTTTGTAACTTCCCTTACGGCATTCATCAGCTGTGTTTGGCAAGCTGGAGAGTGGAGGGTCGGCGCTACTACCTTAGCGCAAGCGACAAGTTGGGAGGTAGCTAAAGCGCATTGAGTTGCTGCAGATATAACTCGGTTCTGGGTCGTTGAATCTTCGCAAGTGGCAGCTATGTTCTTTGCTTTGAGAACCAGAGCGGCTGTTGTGTTAGCCACGGCCTTTGCAAGCGCTAATAACATGTCTTGAAGTTCTCGGTTCGAGTCGTCTTCCTCCCCGATCGTTGTCAGGACTTGGTGCGAAGCTTCGCCAACTCGAGAAGCGGCGTTGAGAAGATTCTGCCTTGGCTGTAATAAAGAAATCGATTAATATCTACCCCTATATATTAATAGCTGGCTGAAGCTGTGGGTATGAGCAAACACGTACCTCCTTGGTTTCTGGCTCCGTGGCTTTGAGGAGATCGGAGAAAGCTAGACAGAGTTTTCTCGCAGCATCGAGCAGCCTGTCGCCGGAAGATTCGTCGTCTAGTAGAGCAGCGATCATTCGCACGCCCTTGGTCATTTCTGGTAAATTGCTGGCGATCGTTGTGATAGCAGCACCGACGGCGGTATGATCTACGTCATCGGCTGGGCCAGAAGTCAGGGTGACAACCTGTGCCGTTGCAGCATTCATTGCCGCTATTTGAGAGCCGACATTCTGCTTGTGAGTGTCCATTGTTTGCTCGATCCATTTCAGAGAGGCAGGATCTGTGCCGAGCTCAGGAAGTTGAGCTTTTGAAGAAAGCTCGCTTTCTGCTGTTTGGATCACCTGGTGACCTGCGGTGATCGTCGATAACAAGGCACGTTGCGGCTCGGACAAGACAGGGGTGAGTTTTGGATGTTGAATCTTGAAATTATTTAATTATTAGGACTTTTTAGTAGAAGGTCGATTTTTGGTTACAAATAGTTGCTTTTCTTTCTTTGTTAAATTTGTTCGGTATTGACTATTACTGTGCGGATATGCTTTTTTATTATTTTTTGCAATAGTGTCGAATATTGACAAAATTCGTTTATTGTGCAATGTGCCTTTTAGAGACCAATACCAATGGTGATCTTCAAGTGAACGAATGGATTAATCATTTGTACCTACTCTGTGTCCGCAATAGAAGGCGTCTAGCATGAAAATAAATTTGATCATCTATTAGTTTAACAACAATTTAAAGAAAGCCTAGTTTTTAGGAAACCTCTAGGTGTACCGATCGATCGACGAACAATTTTCTCGTGGTTTAGATCCAACGACAATGTTACTAAATTTAGAAATGAAAATATTTAATCTAGCTTAATAAATTAGTGAAATTGATACAGCAAGGGATGAAACGAAAGCCTCGAACTGATGATGGATACAATTGCTAAATAGATTTCCTTCTTGTATAAATGTCAGCTCTGTTTTTATACGTGAGTCATATCCGTCACCAGAACGAGTTTCCGGTTTACTCCACATTCTTACCCGTACTGGAGGATGAGTTACGTTTACTTGTCCCGACTCAGTCAGATGTTGAGCATCATCCATACGACCAGTTCCGTATGATTGAGGTCCTATAAATTGTACCATGCATTCTATCCTATATTTTCAATTTATTATACATATTTACATTGCTATCGCTAAACGTCTTGGATTGATTTTCTGCTTACGATCCAAAACTCTCCTATATTCATCGATTTCTTTTTTTGTTTTTGTCAATTATTTACAAAAATAATAATATTCACAATGAAAAATTGAAACAATAATCTCAAGGAAGTTATTTAACGTGATATTTTATCCTGTGCAACATGTTTGTGATTATAAATGTCTGAAAATGATGTGTGGCGTGTACTTATGATCAATATTGCACACGGATTTGTCGATTGAAAATATCTTCTGTACATAAATATCTACGTAAAGATCTTTTACACATAGATTATAGATTCGTTCAGGTGATAATATCGACAAAAGCATATATAGAGATAAAAACAAATTCAGCTATATAAAATTCAAGATTCATATTTACCTTAAGATATTTTAAAATCGCTAAGCAAACACTTTTGCACGATGAATAATTTACGACAAAAAAAAATGTACGAACCATTTCTTTAATGAAAAACTAACTCACCATCTCCGCCAATTCTCATGACGCCACGGGTCGCTAGAGATTCAATGTTTCCTTTCCTCAGGCCGCTGCTTTGGTGCTGCATGATCTCTCCTCTGTAAGCAAAGACGAAGAAAGAAGAGTAAGTATCTGGAAAGGGTAGAAAACCACCGCAAAATATTCTAAAAACAATAAAAGGTTCTCACCTAGAAGGAAGGACGCTATCCTCTACCATGGTGGATCCTTCGTCTCCTTCGATACCGAAATGGTCTTTAGACTTCTGTTTCTTTAAAATGATGTCAATGTATCCGGCGATAAGCTGTAGAATCTGTTCAGCCTCTGTGGTTTGCACGCTGTAATACTGGTCAGAATAGTCACCAAAATCTAAAGTGAAAGTGTTCGGAGAAGCTCCCCATCGTCTCACAGTAGTAAGCGGCCAGGTTTTCAGTATCTCTTTAGTTTTTTCGTCAAGACGGAGTACGGAGTCTTTAGTGACGCCGAGAAGTCTAGGCACGAGCTTGTTTTTTCCTTTCATTTTCTCTTTAACCAGGAAGAAAGTAACTCCGTAAGTGCTAAGGGATCTGGCTGTCTTTGTGTAGAGAACCTTCGCGTCTAGCTCTGATAGTCCAGCGTGCTTTTTGTGCTCCGCAAATACCTTTTTCTCTATTCCTTTCACTTTCAGGTAAGATTGAGGCAGGAATTCCTTCAGGCTGATCAAAGGAGAAATAATGTTATTGCAGGAATACGATAAGGTGTCTAAAACACGGAAATAAGAGCTGTAAACTCACTCTAAGAACCCCGTTTTGTGCTTGTCTTCTTTGTAATCTCCGAACTGTATCTGACACTGAATTCCAGCAAAGGTACAAGCCTTCTCCTGAGTAATCGGATGTGTGCCGTCTAATATTGCATCTCTGGCTTGAACATAGAGCAATGATAGTTGCACCGGGTCTCTACTGTCGATGTTTTGGTCTGAGAAGAAGAATTTACGACGAAGGAGGACCGTTTCGGCCTCGTCTATACCCTGTTCGCGGAGAGTTTGGCTCGGGTCGATCCAATTGACTGAAATACAGAGAAAAGAGGAGATTTAGAAGACCAGAAACAACTTTACATCTCATTGAAAATCATTATGAAAATTTAATCTCACCTTCATCATCTGTTTTAAGTTTTTTCCTGAGCTGATCCATCTTGGCATCTCTCTCTCCCTTTTCTTCTTTCCGTCTCTTCAGGGTAAGAGTACCAAAGTTTCCTGGTTTCTGGTTCTCGGTTTCTTCTTCAGGAAGTTCTCTGACCAGTGAATATTCGTCGTGGTTTGTGAGGCCGATTTTAGTGCATATAACTACCATCAAATTAGCTACCGGCTGACTGTCGTCTACCAGTAAGGTCTTCAGAGTTCCATCCAACATCCTGACTCTCAGGGTTCTTAACTTTCGACGATATTCGAGCAGGTCTCCGTTCCTCAGTATGTAATAATCAAGATTTCTGCCCGGTTCGAGCCAAACCCCTTTCTTAATGTCTTCGTCGGCCAAGAAAAGACCGTAGTCTTTCGCTGTGTGAAAAAATAACGAATAGAGTTATTTTTGTATTCCGTATAAGAAGGGAAGCGAGTTTTTTCTGGGTTGCAGACAATAGTTTTACACTCACGTTGTCCCATGTTCGTAGCGTCTGTTAATTTCTCCCTGATAACACGACAAGCGTCGTAAACGGATGTCGTCGGGTCGAACTGCATCATTTTTGTCGCATTTTGCTCGGGTATCGAGATGCGAAGAGATAGCGTAGCCATTGCGACTGCCAAAGGTGATCTTCTGCGCGAACGAAAACCCCCTGAATCAACCGACTGAAACATGAGACAATTTTTTTTGTTCTATTAAAAAGAATTCAATTTCTTTAAACATTTCTTCCTAATTAGTGATAAAAGTGCTACATGGATTCGAAATTATCGAAAAACGAGGCATTGCGTATCATGTGATCCATGTCTGAATAATAAAAATCGTTTTTGAAACGTTGAAAACTTATTTTAAACCGCGAAATAAAAATCGCAAAAAATGTTTTCAGTTCAATTACGACAGTGCCACGTTACAATACGTTACAAACCATTGATGTGGATGAAAATTGGGTCAATAATTGCCGACTTCAATAATGAATCGAGTTTCACATACGATACTGACTTCTGGTATATCTATATATTGATCTTCTATTGCACGGTGGTAGAAATGCCATACTATTTGGTACAGGGTGCAACGTGAGGCATAGGCGTAGAGAGAACGTGAAAGTGATCGTGATCGTGATCGTGAAATGGTGTTATGTGTGTGTACAACAAATTGGCGAAATTATATGAAGGAATGAATCCGACTGTACCAAGGGGTTGAAAAATCCCTCAAAAATTATCAAAAGTAAAATTCAGAAGAGAAAAGAAGAACAGAAGAAGACGATCTTAGACTTTTCTATTCGAAATTAAGAGAAGAATCTTCGTTTACGCGAATTCGAGAATTTATCACATGTGTGTGTGTTTGTGTTAAAAAAAAAAGAAAGGGTTTAATCGAAGGTCGGATTTAATGAGAACGACGGTTCCTCATTCCCGATTCCTAATTTTCTTTTTTCATTTTGTTACAGGGTAACTCTCCTCCGTCTATCGGAAATTAATTCTGATTCTCTGTCCACGCCACTGGGGTCTCTCTGCACCCTCAGGTTTCCAGGTTGCCAAGCAACGCCGCCTCTGACTGTGTCAAACTCAAGCGGACCACCACCAACCACCAACCACCGTCGTCACATCACATATGCGTGTGTACGTTGTGTAGAATAGAGAAGGCTGGGCCTGTTTTCATCTCAGATCACGCGGATACATCGAACGGTCAATTATTTATCGTCCCTATTATCACAGGGATGATTTTAATGATAATTAACGCGATAATATTTCTTATATATATTTCTTGTTCCATTAAAGAACAGAAATATCATCACAATGAGGAAAAAGACAAGAAAAAGAGAAGAATAAAGAGAAATAGAGCCTCGTTCGTGATATTATAAGGGGTCCACTTCGTTGACCCATTGAGACAGCGATAAGGGGGCTAGCCGATCGAAGAAGAGAGAGATGGATAGAGAGTGACGGATAGTTGCACGTAGATTTATTCGATTCTGCAGTATTGGTATTGGTATTGGTATTGGTCTCTTGGTGGTCGAGAGAACCAGGTGTGAAAAGAAAAGCAAGAAGAACCTCTGTCCGAATCCCTTCGGGGTATCGGGGATAACACCACGCAGACCAAACTTTCGGAATAAACGACACCCTCGCGTATGACTTTTCGTAAAGTATTGTCAGTCTTGATACGCCTTGTTATCCCTAGCTTTAGATATATATATATTTTTTTTTTATCTATATATTATATATATTTATCTTGACCGAATGGTTTTCGGAAAACAATATGTATACAGTACTATATTGTTTCCGATAATTGACGATGATATAAGAATGTGGGTAAAAATAATATACAATTCGAATAATGAATGATTACCTTCTAGCAAGGCATGTCATCTAATGATTATTATACGAAGATTTGAATTCCCTAGGTACCCATGATCGCGGTACGGAAGAAGCCGACGAATCTGAATATCTCCTTCTTCCCTGTTGATCGAAAAAAGCTCCACCAGTTCTGTGAATGCTTTTCGTATACCAGTAGTTTATCATACCGATAAAACTGCAGCAAGGATTAAGCTCCATATATGTGTATATGATGAGGTATAAAAAAAATAAAATTGAAAAATGAAAAAAATTAAATTGAAAGGTTTGTTTCGGATCCCGAATTCACTGGTTTAATTCAATTCTCGATTTCAACACTTGAGGGGGTTTTCAGACTTCACCGGTCTTGATAAGTTCAGTTAATAAACGTTGGCTTTGAAAGATAAAGCGAAGAGAAGCGAAGCTAAGAGAAGAGAAGAGAAGAGAAGAGAAGAGTTGCGAAAGAGAGCGCGGAGCGCGCGTCCTTACAAGGACAGAGTCGAAGTCGAAATGTAAAATGTTTGTGGGGGACGACGTTGTCGTCGACCGCGGTGAAAGGTAGGTATATGTATATACACATACGTATATATGTACACATGTATATATCTATATTCATGTATTATATCTATGTATTATCAAAAGTGCAGAGAGTGAGTGTTTCCCGTCCAGTTTTCAACCTATACATACGAGTTGGTATGGAATAACTTTGGTTATACATGTTATATAAATACGTTATATATATATGTATGTATATAAAAAAATATATAATAGCTTCTGCGCAGTTCTGCCCCAGTAACACGCGAACACACCCCCTCGAGAATACCCGAACTAGATACGTGCCTATACCGCATGATATGGGGAGGGAGAAACCAAAAACGAATAGTGTGGAAACCGACGGTTTAACTCCTCGCTGATATATATCACGATCTCGAGATTCATGTACCTATACCCACATATATATAAATATATGAAAAAGTATTACGTTATAATCCGCTCGCGGTTATTCTTTTATCCTCGTTCTCGAAAAATTCGGTCAATTCAATTCGCACGCATTTTAAATTCCCTCGTTATTTTTGTATAGAAAAAGAAAAACAAAAAGCTTCGATCCATTCATCAAACAAAAATTTTTGTTCCTGTCTTAATACTCTTCGTTAATTTCTTTGAATCTTTTTTCATTCTTCACATTTATTACTAGATTCTATATTTGAATTTTTGAATTTCGCGCCACAGTTTTTATCGCGCCTAATTTTCAATTCCTCTCTTTCTCTCTCTTTCGACTCGACGGAACAAACAATCTCATTGAATAGACGAAGTTGTTCGAAGAACTGAAAATTCTTCCCAGAAAAATGAAAAAATGAAGAAAAGAAAAGATATACCGCAAATTGAAATAAATGTATGAAATCCAACGATTGATTACATACAAATGTTTGAAAAGCGACTATTTAATATTATCTGTAAGATGTATACATGTATATACTTCGCTTTGAACTCTCGATTCAATTTTCTCTTGGCAATTACGAAACGTCCCAATTCCCAATTGAACCACCATCACCCCTCCACCTATAAACTCTAAACTGCGATTCCCGCACCTTATTTTATAAACGTTCTTTATCGCACCGACGCCGCGAACGCCCGCGGAAAGGAACTAAATATTATTATGTACAATTTTAAGGTATTACCGCACTAATTTGATAACAAGAGATGATATAATTATTCATGCTACTACATACAACGACGTGCAAATATAAATATACACGATATTACAACAATTGTATGAATAATCATACCTACATATACAATAGTTACGTGTAAAACAGTCTTTGAAATAACAAAAACGATCTTCTCTATACGAATAGAGAAAAAAAAAAAAAAAATTATTCAAACCGAACGACAACGACAACGATAACGATAATAACAACAACAACAATAATAAAACCATGGAAAATATAAATACGTGTATAAATAAATTTTTGTTCACCTGCAGATCGATTTTCGTCGAGATTCGAAGCCGTCCATTATACAAAATGCGTTTAATATAAGTATATAATGTGTGCAGCGGGTATATTGAACCCGTAAGTAGATGATCTGGCCTCTTGAAGTTCGACGGATAGATTCGTGTCTGGTTAATGCTTTACTTTGCTTTATAGAAAAGTTCGACGTTTCGTAGTAAAGGTACAGTTGGAGGTACGGATAGTTAAATACTAAGTGCAAGTCGTCGTATCGTGTCTTTCTTCGAAAGTTGTAAGTCGGTGGAGAGATAGGATAGATGTGTACCGTACAAGGTTCTTTTTTCGGAATAATTCAGAGAGACTTCGGCGAGGGTAGAGAGAAGGAAGGGGATGTTGCTCGGTGCCGAGTCGCGAAGGAAGTGATGTGTCTGTCGCCTCGCGGAGGGTACCCCGAGCATCCCTTAGGGCCGAGTTTTGGCGCATGCGTACAGCCGCCCGCCCCATCTAGGCGCTAGGGGTTGCGGCGGGGGTTGCGCAGCTTGGTAAGCGCGCGGTATGCGTCGTAGCGATAGATAAGGACCGAGAATTTCGTAAGAGGATAAGAGGAGGACAGCCAGAGAGCGTCGGGCGAGCCTGGGAGAGCCAGGAAGTGGGAACACGGGAGACTTTCGTCGTCGTTGTCCCATAAGTAAAGTAAAGGGGACGAAGGGAAGAGGAGAATAAGAGAAGGAGGTGACGCCAGGTCCAACTTCACTTTTCATCGAAGCGGCAACTACTTTGGCGAGTCGCGAACTCCTCTCTCTTTCTTTCTTTCACCTTATAGATGTTCTTCCCTTTCTATCCGTACGTTTCGCATCGCGGAAGTCAATTCGATGATTTTTCGATATTTCTTTTGACTTTTGTTTTTTTGTTTCTTTCTCTTTTCAACGAAACAAAATTGGAGAAACGGAAAAGAAAACAGAAGAAAAAACAATGGAACGCGAGTACAAAAGACTCGGTGCACTGGAAGGGTTTATTTACCTCGCGAATCTACGGAAACAAAGATAAAGAAAGGAGGGTGTGATAATGCGAGCCCATGCGCGGGGGTACCTTAGACAGGGAGGGACGCCCGCAACGTTGGTACAAGGGACGTATATCTGGAGGTATAGGTATAGGTATTTTATATACAGTATATAGAAGGATGTGGGAGCGAGCAGCTATAAGAGAATGAACAGAATGGACAGAATGGACACCGTTGGGGGTGAATTGAGACATAGAAGCAATTTATGCAGGAAGTGAGGTGAGCTCAGGGGTCCGAGAGGGTGCCCACCCTCTATCTATCCGCGTCTATCTATTCATTCTAACCTGCATCTGTACACAAGATACCATTAGGGCACAGAGGGCGGAATTCAGAGCGTAGCTTATAAGTCTAGAATAACAAGATAAGAATTGTTTTCAACGAATTTCTCAGGATTTTCGACGACTGTTTTTTTAATTTTTTTTTTTTTTCTTTTATTTTAGGCTTTCAATTATATTTACGAGGGATGATGAATAATTTTAATGAAGAATAGTGTATAGTGTACAGAATTTATTGAATAGGATGGTATAGAATGAAATGAAATATAAAATGGGGCGAAAGGCACATTCTATGACGGGGAACAAACTACGCTATAAATGTGAAATGAAAAATGAGATCTAGATGAAAGTTGAGTGTATAATCTGTGTATACCTATATGTTACACGGACCTATGCACGATGTATATGTACTTATGTATTGTATATGTATGGTATAGAATTGTGGGATGTTTGTTATTCCCTAGTTTAGACATAACTTTATACGATTGGCGCCAAACTGTCTGTTGCCCTGTGATTGGCTGCCCGCAATCCCCCACCATATATAAACTCCGTATCAGCATCCCTTGCGCCGTTTCGCGTTCTCATCGATCCGATGACGTCATATATAACTACCGCGCGAGAATCCAACGGTTTCAAGAATGACGACACGCATCTAAACACTTTTTACGTCTGCATATATGTATATGTATATAAATAATAAAAACCAAACTAATGAATTAACGAATAAATAAATAAATAAATATCCAAATGAATTCATCCCTCGTCCTAATCATCCCCCGAAACTTTCGCCCTTTCTCTCATTTTCATATCCGTAAATTACACGATGTGCTGAAAATAATATGAAAAAATTTCAACCCCAGCGAAAAAATAAAAATAAATTCAACGACTTTATTTCCAAAATTTCACTTACTTTATTTTATTTATCTTATTTTTTTTTTTGTCCTTTTTCTAATTATTGTTCAAAAATATACGAAACAGGTAATTTTTTTCTTTTTTTTTTTAAGAGAGGAGAGGTGGCTCGGTACGTGTGCATGTGTGCGGTGAATAAGGTGCATTATGGGGCTCGGAGAGGGATGACAATTGTCGAAGAACAGGAGCGTAGCGTTGCGTTGCATTGGATTGCGTCGGGCTAGAGCTATAAGCGACAGCTACAGCTATAACAGCAACGATGACGAGAACGAGAACGAGAACGAGAACGAGAACTACGAAGACGACCACCACTTAACGAACTTAGGTACCGACGTGAAGCACGTTCGGAGCATTACGGAGTGCCTATTCAAATTTAACGATCAATATTTGTCTCAATTAAATATATTTTATAACTCAACGGCGCGGCGAGAGATTACGATGGGATGCAATGCGATTATTATACGACGAATTCCATATTGGATTTTACCCGCCTATATCCCTAGTCTATCTCTTTCTCTATATCTAATACCTTCTAATATCAGCAGATATTTGAACTATACAGACTATGTAATATACCGTGTTGTGTCCAATCCGAGTTAACATATATGAGTAATAAATTCGTAATTATAATTATGATATAACATACTCACTCTCCCTTCGCGAGATCCTTTTATCTACCCTCGATGCTGTGGGGGTCAGTGAACGGGCCAAGACGTCTTGGGATTTCGTTATTATCAGTTTAGTCAAATCTCTTCGTACCTCTCTGCTATGTAATCTGCAAGAAAATAGAAAAAACCCAGAATGTTGAGAAGAAAAATCTATTTTTTATTTTATTTTTTAATTATTTTTCGATTTCTTTTTTTAATTTTCTTGCATAATATCTAGCGCGTATATATGACAATCGTTTACATCGAGAGGTTCGCTGAAGTTCAATCCTACACAAGTTATACAGGATGTTGTTTAAAACTTTTCCAATATAAAAAAATCTCCGTATATAATATAAACCTAAATTTATATTCAGCATCTTGTCGCATAAATAATTACAGATTCGTATGTATATATAGATATACATGTCTACAACATACCTATGAGAAAGCTATTTGATTATACAGCGAGGTGAGAGAAAAAAAATAAAAAAATTAACCCTGCGCGAAACTAGACTGCAGCATCGTAAAACGAGGTAGGCAGATATATAAGTTTCGATGAGATGGTTATAAAAATAAAATAAAACAAAAAAAAAAAAGAACAGAAAAATAAACGTAAGTTTCCCTCGTTTTTTTTTCATTTTTTTTTTTTGTTGATTTTTGGTTTTTTGGCTTTCGTTTCGACTTTCTTCGATCGATCGAATAATACACCGAACGTCATACGACGTGAATATAATTAAGAATACATTATAATACGTATATCTTATATACATATAGGTATATACCTATGTACTGGATCGGGATGAGAGCGAATGTGGGAAAGGGGTAGTATAGTAGCGATTTTCGCGGGTAGAAATTCGGGTCGGGGGGTCGGTGGGGTTTGGCGGGAGGGTTGGCGGCCGTGTGACGGGCGCCGGGGGTGGCGCCGCGACGCTCCGGCGCCTACGACGCCGAGACGTTGCTGATGCTGGCTCCATATAGCTGCAGGAGTGCCGGGGATCGCTATACACGATCCTCCAACCTCCACCTCCACCTCCTCCACCTTTTACTCTCGTGTATAGGTGGTACATCTCACGACCGCTTTCCTCTCTCCCTTTTCTTTTTTTTGTTTTTGTTTTTTTTTATGCATCGTGTTCGCAAAATCGTTTAATTTATTTTATCTCTTCGATATTATCTGTTTCGATTTTACGGGTGATAATTTTTTATTTTATTTTTTCACTTTGTTTGCTCTTGCGAATTTACGTACGTGTACATACGTAGTACATCACTATCGTTTCTAAGTGTACCTGTATAGAGATTAATATGCGCTCGTGCAGGGGATTAATTAGAAAAGAAGAAAGACAAGGGTACAGTTTCGCATGTTATACCTACACCTTGTCGAGCTATTAAGAAGATTGTTCGGAATAATAACCGTGAGTGATTGTTGAAAAAATGATTTGAAGAAAAAAAATAAAAAACAAAACAAACAAAACAAACAAACAAATTAATCGATCGAAAATGACGAATAAAGGAAGGCGAGGAAATAGACTAAAAATCAAAACTACGTATAGACATGTGTGTAGACCTATATATAGCACGTATACCATTGCTTCCAGAAATTATCTACTATTTGTAGCCACAGCTCCTCTCTCGCGTAGCTTTAGGTATTGATTGCAATTTGAGTCCTGAGGGAGGATGTCCAAGAGCTGTTTGCGGTAATCCAAAGTGTCCTTAGCTTTTCT
The DNA here is from genome assembly GCA_947538915.1 of Tenthredo distinguenda. Classification (NCBI taxonomy): domain Eukaryota; kingdom Metazoa; phylum Arthropoda; class Insecta; order Hymenoptera; family Tenthredinidae; genus Tenthredo; species Tenthredo distinguenda. Next base: position 2,481,343 of record OX384533.1, read on the forward strand.
ATATATACCTATATATACCTATACGCTTCGTCTTTTTGGAACCTTCCCTTTCATGATTCATTCATTTATTTATTTATTTATTTATTTTTGTTTCGTCTTCCTTCGCAGAAAAATTGCCTAGTGCTTTTTTTCTTATAATTATTTTCGCAAAATTTTTCCAAATCGATTATTCGTTTCATTCATTCACCTATTCACACTGTATATATACGTATATATAGACTATTATTTTTTCCTTTTTTCTTTTTCCTTGCCGTTCCTATCCCTATCTCCTTCCCGCGAATAACCGATAAAAAAACGCTTTCTTTTCCGCTTTCCTCGATATAATATCGTCTTGTCACGTCTGCCCGAGTGCAGCATCAGCGTGTAATATAGGCTATGGTATAGGTATATTAGCTAAAATTCAAGTGTCTCCTCGGTACTCCTCCGCGTGCGGGGGTTCTTATTTATTTTTTTTTATTTCATTTTTTTCTCTATTTTCTTTCAACCTTTTATCACGTATTAGCATCGTTACATGTATATTAGTCGCCCATACATGTAACATACGTACACCACACGTGAATACACATAGAGAACGTGCGGTTCGACAATTAGAACCTCGAGATAAAGAATGGGGGAAAAATAAAAGAAATTAAAAAAAAAAAAAAAAATACGGACAGAAGGGTTTCTCGAGGGTGCGATGGTAAAAAAAATAATAATAATAAGAAAAAAAATCTTTTCTTTTTCTCCCTCTTTCTCTCTCTCTCTCTCTCTCTCTCTCTCCCTCTTTCTCTCTCTCTCTCTCTCTCTCTCTCTCTCTCTCTCTCTCTCTCTCTCTCTCTCTCTCTATTCTTTTCTTCTTTCTGTTTCGTCAATATTTTTGTACTTTATTCACAACTTATGTATACACTCTTCCGCGCAGACCACCCCGACTTATACCTTACATACCCATATACCTAGATACTCGGTCGACCCCGCGGCGTAGTCCACATCACGCGCGGGGCGTTGCTCGATAAAGGGAACAACTAATAAGCTCCGTAACAACCCACCCTGTCCCCCATACCCATACCTATACCTATACCTACCCACCCACCTACCTACCTAACCGAACACCCTACCACCCGTAATAAATCCCAGTGCCCGTAACGTTATAACGAGATTATCCGCGGTGTGGGTAAGGTAGGTAGGTAAGGTAGGTAGGTAGATAGATAGATAGATGGGTAGACGAGTACGTGTGTACGTGTCTTTTATTTTTTTATTTTTTTCCTTTTTTCACTTTTTCGTCAAATTTGTCAAAATCTGGTCTGATATTTTTTAAATCTATTCGATAGATTGTGTAAGAGAATGTGAAATGTGACTAAAAATAAGGAATCAGTGGCACCTGCAGGACGAGAACATCTCCTTCGGAGCCTGATGCAGGGATTTGGAAAAGTGTGTATATGTATATGATAGAGAGATTTTCGGTGTATGGTTAGCATCAAGTATAAGTATATGGTACATAGGATAGGTATCCATCGACACTTTACTCGGCTACGTTACCTCCCTCTATTTCTATTCCCCCCCTCAATCATCCCTTGCTCATATTTAATCCAAGTTTACCCTTGTTTGTCGAGTTTTGGGTTACAGGTCGCCTAATGGATTATCCTTATATCTTGGCGGGAGCGCGCGCGCACATCGCGCATGTATATCTATATACACACACGCATGTGTGCATATACCCACATATACGATGTATACATACATATGTATATGGTATAAGAAACGACGATATATCATATATTGTTTCATCGTCCTATAAGTTTCCCATATATACTTGAATCTTATATTTTCACTATTTTCGGCTCTCTCTCTCTCTCGGTGCAGGACGATGCACGATTGCGGTATTAGAATCCGTTCACAATGAATTTGCTCAAATTATTACGGTGTTATTTATTTTTTTTTTTCACCCCCGCACCGCGCATAGAAAAAAAATATTTCTGTTACGATTCGATCATCCGATAGGCTGTTTGTGTCTCTTGTTTTCTGTAGGTATATATGTTGAAAAAAAAAGAAAAAGGAAAAAAAATAATATACATATACGTATATATGTAAGTTGGTTGATGGATTTGAGTCAGCTGTTACCAAGCGGTATATAAATATGTTATATTATTTCACATATGTATAGTAATGTATAAAAAAAAAAAAAAAAAGTTGTCAACCAACTACACAATTTGTGGTAATCATTTGCCAATTTACTTATGTATATATGAATGTTATAATAATCCAGTAGACAAGTAAACTCGTTACACATATGATTAGCATATAAATAAATATATTTATATATATATAGATACGGAAAATTGCTTGATGTCTTTCAAGAATATTCAGTTATTTATTTATTTATTTATTCATTCATATATGTATATGTGTTCCTCAAATCTTCGACGAATAGCTGAGAAAAACACAAAATAAAAAACAAAAAAACAAATAAATAAAAAGAATATCGGAGATAGCAAAATGCGTAGGAGCAACAGCTTTCGTCATTTTTTTTTTTTTTTCTTTTTTCTTTCGTCGCGTATACGAATCTCTCTGATCCTCGTATGCTCATTTTATTCCACCTTCTTTTTATGTTAATCACATTATTCGAGCGACCGATTACTTCGCTAAATAAATTCACCTGATAATAATAATAATAATAATAATAATGATAATAATAATGAGAGAGGATGGATTTTCGGAACCCTCATTCTTTGTTTCTTTATTTCTTTCTGTCCGTCCGTCGGTCTTTCTCCCTTTGCCACGCGCGATTCAATTGCTAATAAGTAGTCTGTTCCATGAAGTTTACTCTTCGGGCCTGTAGCAGATCCCAGAACTTCTATGGCTATCGTCAACTGTCAGCTAAACGTCTCCTTATATACATACTATATCTAACCCCATAGGGTAGGTAAGTAATACTGCACCGTATGTGGTATATAGATAGTATAGTATCCAGTACATATGATACACAGACAATAAATCCGTCGCGAAAAACTATATACGTATATACATGTATTATCGATATACTTCGGAGAAGAAAGATTAGATATATTTATACAGAATGATATAAGAACGAGAAAATAGCGTTTGTATTTTTTTCTTCTTCTCTTATTTCGATGGGAATACCAATTGAAATGAAATGATCTCGTAGTTCGTTCGACTATATATTATAACGTACGTACGATTTTTATACGAATGTATCGTTTCAGTCGACGCAGTTCTGCGTTCTGTTCTAACATAAGTCTGCCTATTTCCGAGCCTCTACGCATACGCCTATTTATAAATCTAACCGGAACTTATAGTTACGATGCTACATATATATTCATCGAATAAAACATAAATGAATAGAAGAAATGTCGTTAATCGTATTCCATACGTTTCAATTAGATTTTCGCTATCTTTTACGTTATAAATTCCATCGGTATTGATATCAACTTCTTCTTCCGTTCCCTACCCTATTACAATACGCATATATATATTATATATTATATATATACATTTATCTCATTCTCGCATCGTCTCGCTGCATCTCTGATTCCCCCCCCCCACCTTCGTTTTTCTTTTAATAAATTATTATAGTTGTGTGTCATGAAAAAATGTTCGACAAATAAACAAACCGAATTATTGTTCTCTCGGTTATATATTATTAGTTATTTAGTCAGAGTCGAACATAGTGTCCCCCCCCTCGCTTCGGTGAAGAAAAATATTTGAATAATAATTATACATGCGTCAGTTTCGTAATCGTAATAAGAATAATAATTGTAGAATATGTATATGTGTATATGTTCATTTATTTTCTTCGTCGAAAGTGGGACAACTCGGAAATTTCTTAGGAATTGTCTGTGTGATAATAGGCCGATAGGCCGAATTTTGTAGAGGAGAATAAATATAGAAGTCTATTAGAATTTAAAGCAAAGCTGTCAATTCTATTCTATATTTTTGTGAATCATATCTATTTTAGGATATGATATTAGGGATACGAGCTACGTGTGTTTCTGCGATATAGATAGATACCTTCCTCGTCGCTCGGTTAACCTCGACGGTATTAATTCGTTGGTTAATAATCGAGCGAGAAAAGTGGAGAAAAGTACGAGCCGAGGTAGAACGAAAAATGTAAAATTTGTAAATAGTGAGAAAACCCACTAGTTCCTATACTCGGCGATGAGGAAACGGCAACGCCGCTTATACTCCGAGCAAAACGCCCATCTGTCTATAAATCTTTGTGGAAAGAGAGAAAAGGAGGTGAAAAATAAGTAAAAGCTGAGAAAACAACCAATCAATAAGACACCGATATCGGCGTTAGATAGGGACCGGTTTTTATCACCTGACTAATAATAACCCCTCTATTACATACCCGACGAAATATCCATACGATGAAAATAACTCAGAGATAATTCTTTAACAATCAATTGTCACTCGCCGTACTACAGCAGAACCACCCGACAACACTAGCACGACTCGGTCCCATTCCGACGTTCCGTTTTTCCGCGATCACAGCCCGACTCCGAAGGTTCTTGTGTATATGCGGTGCACGAGTGCATGTGTGAATTCGTGTGTCGCGCGAGGTTAAGTACGTCGGTTTTCTCGGTCGTAACTCGAGAAGGAAATATCCTCCGAGGAATAATTATCGCGCATTTTTTCCGCCGCGTAGAGATGTGGTACGATTAGGACAAAGTTTGAGGGTATTTTTAATCGATTAATAACTCGAGAGAGAGAACCCTTGTTTACTTTACTTGGTCGGTAAGGTTCTACCGTGTCTTCCGTACCGTAACGGTATAGCGCGGTCCGAATCCGTCGTGCCGTATTTTATACGTAGAACATTTGATTTGTTTAGATTTCGAAATAGAGAGAAATTTAGAGAAGGGGATCAGGGAACGATTTTAAAGCAAAATTAAGCCGTTTACATTGTTACTTTGTTCCGGAATATTTTTTTCCGATTATATTCTCTCGTTATTCAATTATTCCCGGAATTTGATTACGGTTAATGTAACCTTATAAGGAGTTCGGATATTTGAATTACGTAATGAATCATATTTATCGCTCAAGAATTCTCGATATATTATACGATGAATGTACGATTTAAATTGCTGGAAAATTCTTTACGCTGGCACGCAGTCATCTAGTCATGATGTAGTCAGTCATCATTCTCCGCAGTAACGATATATGATTTAATTTTTATCATTTAATATAATGCCATTACAAAGCAAACGGATTTCCTTATTTGGCAAGGAAAAGGAAACGTCGTGTGGACACGTTTCCTCACCGACTAGATAAACTATCCAACTCCGTGGTTTTTCATTACGCGGAGAAGAGAGAAGGAAAATTAATGAATTTGAATACAAAATCTGCTATCATTTCAATATATTGTGAATAAAAATATGGAAATAAGAATATTCTGTATTTTACGTGTTTCAATAAAATTCTCTTCCCAATCTCAATATCATTATGGTTTCTTTTTTCGGCAAATCAGCGACTAATCTTTAATTAATAGATGTTATATACGTATATACATGTATCTATGTATATATACCATATATACCAATGAGAACGGTTGCAGACACGCGGCGTTTTCGTAACCAGATTCTCTGTGGGCGCTGGAATCAGTTTTACTAAAACGGGGCATACGAAGCCTACACGTCTCTTCTTTCCCTTCACGTAGATATACAGAATGTGTAACGGGGAGAAGACACGCGAAATATCTGAATTTCGATGAATATCGATTCAAAAGAGGAAAAAAGATTTGAAAAAAAAAAGAAATCGAACGAATATCGAAACTTTGATAAACCACTTATATCTCTCTACTATTATTTTTCATTATTACACCTTTTCCGTTATTTTCTTTTTCTTCTCTACGCCCCACTTATTTCTGTGAGATCTGAAAATTCTTCGATATTGCTAACTATTATAATAATAATAAAAAACTAAAACCTATATTAAAACAAAGATAAAAATCAATCGAAAATTGTTTTCGATGTTTTTTTTTCTACTTTTTTTCTACTCATTTTTATCTCATCTATTTCGTGAAAATAGATTAAAATTTTCACGCCGGGTATATAGTATACCGGGTGCTTTCTCTATATTACCGACAATATATATTGTTTCAAAAAAACTCCTCGAGGTGGACACCCGCCCAGGTGTATAGATCTCGTTAATCATCAGCCGGAAACTGGTAAAATCCACATATCTACGTAGATTCTAGGGATGAACCTATATAGTTACGTTGAAATATATATTAGCAGGTAACGATAATTAATATCGACTAATATTGTTCAACAACTGATATTCGATCGTCGAGATACAATATAGGAACAAACGTCTTTAACATCAATAATAACGATGATGATATGATGTGAACATGTGAATGTATATCAATGTCTGCATAAATTCTACGATGGCGAGTTCGTAGTCTCGAAAAAAAGAAAATTGACTTTTTATGGAAAAAAGCTGAAGCCTCGAAATATTCGTTATCCGGAACCAGCCCGTGCTGCCACCCATCGTCGAAGTCGCGTACGATTTATGTAAAAAGAAATTTTATTCCAAAACTAGGATTCTTCGCTTTAGAAAAGAAACGAGAAAAAAAAATGAACGAGGAACGTAGACATAGTCGATTGAAAAACGAAAAAGGACAAAATTTGAATTTCCTTCCTTTCCCCTCTCTCTCACTCTATCTCTGTCTCTCTCACTCTCTCCCTCACTCTCATTTTTTCTTTACGAGTAGCTGTGTTAAGATCGAACGAAATTTGGATACGAATCACAAGAAGAAGAAAAAAAAAAAGAAAAAACGAAAAAACCAAAGTCTAGTTTTTCGTAAAAACTATTTTAGTTGCTTCGGCAGTTATAGCCCAGCGCACACATCAGCGTGCAGGAAGACTTTCGACTATACATCACTTCCGATTCATTCGCGTATGAAATTGTTCTGGACATCCATCTCGCGATCAGTCGAGTCTCTATATCAAGGGGCTAAAAGCCTGACCGAGAGCACCACATGCACGGACTTTCGGACACTTGGATAACAAGTGTGCCACCCGATTTTCCGAACGATCTAACGTTAGAGTGTGTGTAAAATTGCTGTAAATAATAATATATGGTAAGTATATCGAGTTACGATGTACGGGGGGAATTTCGAACGGATTCAGACAAAATGAGAAACAAACGTATAAATGAAAATAAAAAATGAGTTTCCTATTGTAAATAAAACGAAAACTTAATTTCTTAAAATTAAAACTTTGATCCAATTTTCTGATCCACGCGTATGATAAAATAAAAGAGAAGAAAAAAAAATGAAAAGAAAGAAAAGGACAGACTTATTATTCTCTTTCTCTGAATTGAACGAAAATAAAATAAAATAAAAAATAAGTAGAAGACAAATTGGCAAAGTTTTATTAGCCTGCAGCGGCTCTGCAAGATCTAGCGAACGAAAATAGGAGTGGAACAAGAGTCATTTATACTCGCCCATCTCATCCGATCGAGCTACCAAACTACCTTATATTATCCGGGCAGACACTGTGTCTGGAAAAGTAGATATCAGCGCGAAAGATCGCGAGCCTTTTCGGGAAAGGGAAGTAGGGCTATTCGGTTAATATAGCGAAGAGACGGAACGTGACAGTCGTAGATATCTGTGTATGTATAGCGAGCCACGAAATACTATGTACTATACAGCTATAGAAAAGCAGACGACCTGGCGCACGATTTTCCCGTACTTAGATACATATATGCCTGGATCTATGCGTAGATTTATTTATTGCCATTGTATAGGGAGAGATAGCAGCTAGCAATTTACTGGACAACCGTCAATTGATCCCTATCTCTATTGCTCCGCGATATCTGGCTAGATGAGAACTGCGTAGATCGGTATACACTAGGGTGATTAAAAAAAAAACGAAATTTGTGTTTTTCTTCCAAAAAGGTTCGAAAGTTTTATTTAGGTATAAAAATACGTCTGTTAAAATTTGAGCTCTTGATATTAATATTAAGAGGTGGCGCATCGCGAATTTCTATTTCCCATTTAAATAACACGGGAAAATTTGTTTTTGCTCCTTCTGATTTTTATAACTAGCTAACGATGCGTCATACGGAAAATCTACGAACATATTTTTGTAGGGAATTGAATGCTCTACAAAAAAGGTCTCCTACACTTTTTTGATAAACTTAGCCATTCAAATGATATTCGAGTTCGAAGAACCGAACCACTTTCTGACAAAAAATGAGTTTCTAAAATAAGTTTATCAAAAAAGTGCAGGAGACCTTTTTTGTAGAGCATTCAATTCTCTAAAAAAATATGTTCGTAGATTTTCTGTATGACGTATCGCTAGCTAGTTATAAAAATCAGAAGAAAGCAGAAACAAATTTTCCCATGTTATTTAAATGGAAAATAGAAATTCGCGATGCGCCACCTCTCATACCTAATATCGCGGCCGGGTTGAAGTTCAGAATTTTGATACAACCGACCAACACTTTTTGAAAAAGGTATTTTCCCGAAAGTCTACATGAACGAAATGATTTTTCGTCTTCGCATCCTGAGAAATGAACCGAAATTTTCGGATCTCTTCGGGCTTTCGGGGGTCTGGAGAGCCGATTATAAGAGAGCAAGGAAAAAGACGTAAGCTAGATTATACATGTACGGTTTAAAATTGACCTCAGAAAAAAGAAAAAAAAAAAATGACACGAAATAAAAGGAAGCGAACGGTATTCTGTAAATGTGCGGATTTATATTTCCGCGTACCTATTATACAGGGGTAGTTTCACTTTTTTTTTTATTATTCTGTACGGAGATTAAGAATAGGTATATATAATAAAGTCGCGAATCGGGTGCAATAAAAATGAATTTTAAAGTAAATCTGACGTTAGATTTTTACTGTATTACACCTATCCCGCCCATAAAGCTATAAGGGTGGTTTAGTACACTGGCATTGGCAACTCCAGTTTCTCTCGGTCGTTGAAATTCGCCGGGATGCCAAGCCGCGACGGAATGGCGGCTATAAAAACAATGGTGGTAGTATTGGTAGCGGAGTAGAATTGTTGGGGAGGGAATATGTTTTGCCAAAATCGGGCGGCGTCTTGCTGGCGCCAAGGGGGCTGCCCCGCAGACAAGACAGCGGTCTTCGGTATATTTTCGCCTCTTTCTTCCTCTCCCTCCCCGTCTCTCTCCCTCTCTCTTTCTATCCGCACTATCCCGATTCTTTAGAAATTCTAGTTCGCAAGATTGATAAACGTTACACGCGAAGAATAGCGCGGATCCGCGTCTTGGAACGCAATAGAAAGCCACGTTTTGTCAAATAGGACAGAAATATTACGCTTTCGGAATACATACAGCAACGGGCGAGACACCGCGTCGCGAATCATCCGACTTTCCTTATACTTCGCATATCGCGTATGATATTCGCCCGGAACTCCGACATCCGCGAATATTTTCTGCCAACTATACGCGCAGGTATACCTCGATCATCGAGCGAAAGACTGCGGCGGATTGCATCTTCCTCAGCCCCGTGTAAAGGTAGATATATAACGGGGCGTATTGAAATCTGCACGTAACTCTGCCATGTATATATAATAAAAATAATCTGAATATGAATTAGCTTCAAATGGCCTGTGAATCGTATACTGCAGGGTGAAAAGCCTTGCTTGCTCACGCCAACTCGGATATTACCGGGGTAGGATATAGCGGCTCTTTCATATGTTAAAAGCATTGTCTGTGCGATGCAGCAGCAGCAGCAGCAGCAGCGATGAAATATGAGGACTGTTATTTTTTCTTCTAAAAATTTTGTATTCATCGTCTTGAATTTGTTTTCGAGAAATATTGATCATCGCCGGGCGTGTATGCGAAGTTTTTACAGGTTCTCGGTTTCAAAATTCAAGGAAGGAGAGTAAAATTCGCTTCAAGGAAAGAAAAACGAAACCAACAACGAGAAATAAAAAAAAGAAGAAGAAGAAGAAGAAGAAGAAGAAGGAAATCGAGCATTTGGCAAGGGGCGATAATTCCGTATATTACATATATTAAAATTATAGAATAATTTATCGGATATTCGAAAGAAGAAGAAAAAGAAACGAAGAGTTATAAGATCCATATACTATATTCTTTGCTACATTTTTCCCTTTTTTTTCCTTGCGTCTCTCTATCTGCGTTTTCTCCGTTCCGCAGCATATATCCATCACCCCTGTAACAAATGACGATCGGGAGATTTTTGGCTATAACGGAAGTGACGGTTGTATACATCCACATATACATCAGAGAGTGCCTATTCTTCGTTCGCGTTCCGGAGATTCGGATATCGGTATAATTCGCAGTTCGTAGTTCGTCCATACAGTTTGTCGTTGTTGTTGATCCCGGGGAATCCCCCTGCTATGGCTACGCTATAACTATACCGAGCTTTTCACTTGACTGCATTTTCAGATTCTGAAGAATCACCGCCACCCCTGTAACGTCAAAATGATCGGTACCCGGAAACGGATGCAACGGAAGAACGGTACCTATATGTATATACGTATACCAACCCCAAGATGCAGCTCCTATATACCTCCTCTATATATATACATATAAACGCCTATATCTATGTAGTACGTACTTTATTCACGAACTAAGTAACGAAAGAGTACGTAATTTTTCGAATAAGAGGTAAAACCGTTATTTTTCGCTCTAAACTTTTCGTCATCTTGATTTCGAGTAAAGATTTTTGGAAATTATAACAATTCCCGAGTCATTTCGGGACCGAAGACAATCCTCTTTTTCTCTTTCAAATCTCTGATGAAAAGAGAATTTCGCGGAACTATAAAACGGCAATCGTAATTATCAACGCGCGGTCCGGAGGAGCAAGTGAAGAGTATACGTATATGTATATGTACGTAATATATGTCCCCGAGGAAGGAGTATTTAACAAGCCTCTAGAGGGGTCGGTGAATATTCGCCCCCTGACGCGTCATCCCTTTAAATCGTCGTGTTAATGTGATAACACTTAAATCGAAACGAACATTTGGCGGCGAGCTAGTAAGGTACGAGACATTAGTTTTGGTACGATGATTGCAGCTACTATTATATACCTAGCCTAACCCTAACCCTGGTCATATTATCATTATTATTATTCACCACCGTACCGTGAATGCATGTATCTACATATTACATTCATAAGGGCGGTAATAATAATTTTCGAAAATTTCTACCGCGTCAATTTCAAACATTTCATTTTATCTGTTCTTTACGCACGTTTTTTAGATATTTTATGTTACCTAAGCGCAAAGTATACGAATATACAGTATATGTAGTAGATATATGTAATGGAATTTCTTCTCCTCCGAATTGCAGCTGTATGATTTATATTTAATACGGTATAGTTAGTTTCTGCAGCGATTTGTTGTCTGTCTCGACTGTCTCCGTTCACTCCGTTCACTCTCATCCCCGTATCCTAGCATTAAGTCCCCTACCGACTATACTTCAGTTGGAAACGATTCGCTTCCGTAACTGTTGAAGCAAAAAAAAGAAAAGAGAATGGGAAGACGAAGAACAAGAAGGAAAAAAACTAGAAGATGTATGTACATGGATATAGATATAGATATATATATATATATATATATATATGCGTATATCGAAGGCAGACAACTCTGCAGGCGTAATGGTGTAATGGCCTAATCGCAACCCCCTCAATAATGAACGAGAACTTTCAACCCTCCTCCTGTCTTCTCCCTGTCCACTAATCACCTAGGATGTGCGGGGCGAGATCGTTGAACGTTGCACTCTGTTAATTAACATTTACTGCCGGACAAATAATAATCCGATTATTCGGTGCCGGGGTTAAAGTTCGGAATTTCGATATTACCGATTAACGATTTAAAAAAAATGTAGTCTACCGAAAGTCTAGATAACCGATTTGAAAAAAAAGCTAAGCTAAGCTAAGCTAAAAAGCGAAAGCTAAGCATCCGAAAGGCCGAAACTCTCGAAAGGCGAAATCCTATCGATTATTTACGACGTCGAAGTTGTCGATTGAAGTTATATACATAGATATATGTATATATGAGACTAATATCGTTATGAGGAATGGTTGAATTGAGTCAGGGCCATTTGATCAATCTGATCGATACCCGTAGCGATCGGACCAGTAGCGCCTATACCACCAGACTGCCACTAGTGTGATTACACCCCGACCGACATAAATTTATCTCAATCTCATACATATATGATATAAATCTATTGCACCGAATCTCGACCCTCGATATAGTGTATCTATAACTGCGCCCGAATCTATTCCACGCGTCGTTCTACTTTTAGCAATACAATCGGTACACACAACAACCGATATATCATATCCACATACATATACATTCGATGTATGTATACGCGATGAAATATAGTTTGATTTGTCACAGTAGGTTGTACCTTCCCACTCCCCGTAAAATAATTCTATTGCGCTCTTCCTTTTCCTTCTAATATAGTATATATACTTTTATCATATATTACGGGGTATTCTCGCTCGTACGGGAAACTCTTCTCCGCATGGTTCGCCGATTTCGGTGCAACGAGAGATTTCGGTTCTCGGCCTGCGAACCCCCGAAAGCAAATTTAGAGTCATAAACTCTGAGATCAACCCGCGGCTCGGATAAGTTATTCCGTTTGCGAAATACATGAAGAAATCAGTTTTCAATTTCTCACGAACAAACAAAAAATTTCGAAGAAGTAAGATTTTTGAAGAGAAAAAAAAGTAAGAAAAAAAACTTTCCGATCTCGCCTGTATACTACTGTACCGGCGTACTATATCAGATTGGATTTTTTTCCTTTAGTATGGGTAGATCCAATTTGTGTAATGCATCTTTCGCGCCCCGTATATATCCGCAGATTCAAATTCATAGCCTGCGAATATATATACATATAATATATATATATATATGTATATATATATATATATATATCTACATATTATATCTATGATTCAGTCTGCAGGGTATCGGCAACAAAAGACCGCAAAGGGTTTGTATAGGGACATGTATATCGAATTTGAGAAATAATGTTCGGTATAAAATTTTTTGGATATTGAAATGAAAGGAATGGATACAAACTTGAAGAAATTAACTATATGCACCGCGAGCTATCTAAGACTTAGGCTTAATATAGTATATAGTTGATCCCGTTAATCGTCTGTTTGTCCCGCGTCCGATCCATCATATATCTTAGGTATAAAAAGGAGAACAATACGAAGTTCGAAGAATATAGATATAAGACAAAGCCTGAGGGTATTATATTTTTATAATTTCACTCATACACATACACTCGATGAAGAGTAAAATGAGAACAATAAAATGAGATTATATTACACGGACAATTTTGATCAGTCGAATACGCGCATCCATTCAATTCGCAAAGGGTTCTATGTATATGTGTGTGCGTGTGTGTGTGTAAGAAATTTCCTCGGGACATTTATAATATTTTCCTCGGCGTATATCATCGATGTTTTTGCTTCGCTGAAAGGGGTTCCCCCGTTATATCTCGAGTGGTAGGTATAGTAACCCCACTTAATTTCATTTTAATTATAATTAATTACTGCGATCCCGGCCGTTATATATATACACACGCTTCGCTAGTTGAAAGATTAAGCAATCCGTGGGTCGTCGTTAATTCGCATATATAGGTATAATAAAGAATTGGCGGACCACAATTTCCTTTCCGAAAAACAAACACTGCTTTTCTTTAAATTAGTTTAATCCGAGACAATGAGAGGATCAGAGCGCCAAAAAAAATAATTCGTTTTTTGATAAAATTGGCAGCATTATATTAAGCTGTGACATTGCCGTTCCATCGCTTCTAAGTGGTTTATATATACATATACACGTAGATAGATTTTCGTTACAAAAACAAGATCACATTCCCTCGGAGTTTACATAACTGAGTGCTGCTAATTTTTCTATAAAATGTTATTCCAATTTGTAACTACTTCAACGCAGCTTCCCGTATTCCCGCGATATCATTTCGTTATGAAAACAGGAAAGCGACGTAGTAGCGATGTATTATAATATACGAGGCTGTGATAACACATTCCCCCCCTCCCCCTATACATAATATATTACAATTAAATATACATTCGCAGATATACATAGTATGTATAAAATATCATCTCAACTTTTGCCTCGAAAAGGGAATTAAAAAAAAAAAATAATAAAAAAAAAACAGAAATTTCTGAAATTATTTTTCTATCTGAAAGTTACAACAACACAACGATAATGATAATAATAATAATAATAATAATAATGAAATTAGAGAAAGATATTTCTCGGACAATTTGAATAATTCATCAAAAGTTGGGATTATACGTATAGGTATGTATAAATGGGGGTTGGTTGTTGGAACCGTTCCATCTAGCTGGTAGAAGGATCGTAAACCATTTGGCGCATCGCGGTGGTACAGAAGCGTATAGATATACATACCTATGGATGTACTATGAGAGAACAAAATAAAAAAGAAAAAAGAAAGGAAAACAAAAAAAAAAAGTTTCAATAATTTTCAAAGTCCTCGGATCAATATGATATACGGTTGATATGATTGGCTAGTTTCTACAGCCAATGAAAATTCTCCTGATATCCTACGCGTACTACCACCCTCTGCTAGGCGTAGGCGTGATTTTAACCCGGAGAACCTGCGCGTATCCTCGAAATGATTCTATTGGGTAACACGGTCGACCAATCGCGTTTTCCCGTTGCGATAAAAAAAAAAAAGAAAAAGAGAAAGAAATAAAAAAAAAAGAAAAGAAAAGATTCTCCGCGTTGCGCTAAGAAAAAAAAAAATATATATTTTTTTTTAAATTATCGAAAAATTGAAAAAAAAATTGAATCAAATCGAAATAGAGAGGAGTAAAAATTGTCGAACGAATAATCAAACTATAGGGGATATGAAAAAATAAAAATGAACAGAGAAAAAAAAAAATTTCATCGTAAAAACAACAATTTTAGATTTCTATGTGTATAGATATATAAATTATGTATGTTTATCTAAGGTTTTATTTATGTACCTACGCGGTTGATAAAATTAATCAATGATATAATCTATATAGCAGATTAAGTAAGAGAAGAGGTACTCCGCTATATACTTGGACAGGCACGTATACTTACTGTAAGTATAATAAATATGTTATACTATTACTTATACTATACATACATGTGTAATAAACATGGATTGAGAAATGAATTGATTTCGTTAGCTCAAGATATTGCTGTATATATTATATATACCATAATGTATATTAATCCGTAGAATGATTTCAGGATAACGAATAGAAAATATTTTACGCGACATAATACTAGAATTCCGTGGTATACGATATCGTAAATAAATATATTAGATCGCGGTACCACAATAGTATATTATTATTTACTGAAAAATTAATAAATAATAATAAAGAAATGAAATCCAACGTAACTGTATTACAATAATAAAATAAGATAATATCGTAGTATACGCAGTTTCATATCACATTGTCGTATACTTATTTATGGCTTTGCATGATTTTTGCGGTTTTTATGCAGATCGCGCTTCGCTGATGTAACGATTTATTAAATAAATCAAATACGTTATATAATAATCGTGGATAAATAAATAAATAGTATCCTCGATCAGTTGATTTCCATAGAATTTGATTAATGCAGTTATTAATTCAACTCTACGTTCTTTTTCTTTTTTTTGTTGCATCCCGGAATGAAAATACTCCGAATACACGATAACGTTGTAATATGTTTGCATATTATATAAATAGTGTGAAATAAATGAAAAGCTTGAATTGAAGCATCGCTGATATCTAGATATAACGCCTAAGTAATTTACTTATCGTCGTATCTGATCGACACATGAATGTATATTTTAAGAAACGATTTGATGCACGGGCGAATATGCGAATCAAAGATGACGCAGATGATAAGAGATCCGTTGCAAGCAGCTATGGGCTGGGGCCCGTACTATACATTATACATAGAGTTGTAATTTCAACTTCCCATGACTGGACAGAAATAAATGCACAATAACTGCCGGAGCGTCGAAACTTTATAGCTATATACTTGAATAGTTTTCGGTCCGTGATCGCGAGCGTATATTAGAGCTGGGGGATAAAAGAGAAGAGAAGAGAAGAGAAGAGACGACGGGACGGGCGGGGGGAGCCGAATAACGAATAATGTCGTTCCATTTTATGTATTCGGTAGTAGAGAGTGAGGAGGCTGCAGAGACAACCGAGCTAAGGGACGACACGGATAGTTTCGAGGCTGTTGACTCATGTTAAGTGCTTAGGTTGGGGTTGTTCGCGACCAAAAAGGGGATTCGAAAGGAAAATATATTGCCGTTGAATCTCTTATACGCATCTATATACGTATATATATATAGAGAGATGGATATATACCGTTTTCGGGATCCCTGCACTGCACCCTCAACGCACTTTAAATGAGAATTTAATAACCGTCGACTGTATGCGATTTTTTTTTACTCACACGGCTAGTCATTTATATAAATTTAAAAGTCGTTTAATTTCTTTCAGAAAAAAATAATAATCAATGTTGTATGTTATTCGATTAGTTATACATGTAGAAGAAAAAAAATAGTGATCTAGAATTCGGGATTTTTTTACTGTCAATTTTTTTTCTCTCATTCACGATATGAAAATTAAGATAATCTTGACAAACTATAATATATACGAGTAAAATTCGTTTCCGATTTTTATTTGGATTCGCACACGTATGACTTCTGTGGGTACTTATACCTATGTAGATATGCTTTTCTACTGATCGAGCGCAAAGATAACGAAGAATACTGACATACCGATGTCACACGGATTGAAGCGATCTCCTTTATCGAACAAAACAGCTCACATTCATATGCAGAAATTTTCAATAAAGACTTACCATTTTTTGTATGGACCTGCTGGTAGGCATGCTGTTCGATCAGGCCTCGGACTTGTGTATAGCGAAATGCGGAATTTTTAGAACACTGCACTTCAACACTGCACAATATTATATTATATGTATTCTCCAGAATACTGCGACTAGAATTTAAGCAACACAATCGATTATTCACCTGGTAGGCATGCTGTTCGATCAGCCCTCGTATTTGTGTATAGAGAAATACGGAATTTTTAGAACACTGCACAGTATTATATTATATGTATCCTCCAGAATACTGCGAGTAGAATTTAGGCAACACAATTGATTATTCACATGATTTCACACTCCATATTGCGATCCGCACTCTCACCGTACAAGCATATCAATTCAGTGTAATAAACAGAAGAAAAAAAAAAATAAAGAGAGAAATTTTTTTTCACCGTATTACAATCATCGTAACTATTTCGGATTAGTTTTAGAGAATATTTTCACCCCACGGCAGTAATTGGCAATAGTATATTCGTAAAGCGAAGAAATATACTCGCGACAATGATTATAGGAAAGAGAGGAAAAACATTTCGGCGGGAATCCGCGATATTGTTAACCCCAAATAGGTCGCGTAGTCTAAAAACAATAAAGCGTCGATTGATGTCCTCAGCCCACGCACTGGTTAGAATAAAAAGCTGAACAAAGCGAACTTAGCATTAGATGTAACGTACCTTATGATTACAAAACGGACGCTACATACCTATATTATTACATTATTACTATAATTGTCACGATCACGCTACTTTTCTGTCTATTCGAGACGAAATAAAACACTCAGACCTGTTGCTTGGAGCACAGAATACATTTCCACCGTCGTTACTATTGGCGGTAAACTAGCGCGGTAACACGATAGACGAAAGGTCGGTAAGGCTGTGGCTTCTCTACGGTGGCTGTGGACGGCCACAGCCTTATAGTTCACGTATTACAGTCCGATGGTACGCAGAATTTGAAAACGCATCCACTAGGCGACAGCATTTTACAGGGACGAGAGGCAGATAGACCACACGAAGCGGATGCCTCTCGGAACTGGTAGCGCGATCGAACGGTAAAAGTAATAAGTTGAGTTCGATTAGGGGATGCAGCAACAGGTCCCATAATCCCCCGCGGCGTATCGGTCTCAGTCTACCTGCTCGGTTCATGCGATTCAAATGAGATGCGATTTATCCAGTAATCGGGCGCGTCCTAAGTTCAGTTGCATGATTAGTGTCTTATATTTATATTGATCGTGTAAAATTCGCTTCAAGATCAAGTTTACATGCGTCATGCGGCCACCACGATGCCTAACCCTCTATATTATTCATTCGATAAAACTTTACCCCGCTTGGATTTATATGTTCAACGCCATATTCAACGCGGTACATCGATTGTCGAACAAGATCTTGTCTTAAGTGTGAATCGGACAGTGGACCGGTAGACATTTCTCTGAGCTTTAACAACAGTGCCGAGTGTAAGTGTAATTCTTTCAGCTTTCATCGCCAATTAGGATTATTATTGTTCCTGTGTATCCTGAGTTCCAGAGCGGTGAGCTTCGCATGCGATATACATTTTTTCGGCTAATTTCTCTCTCTTATCGGCGCTGTTATAAAGCTGCGATAAAGCAGATTCTCGGAAGAGTGAAATATCGCTGTTACCACTCGATCGTGTTCTTAGATGCAAGCGACACCCGCTGCGGGCGCAGCACAAGTATGAAACGCGTGCTGTTCCACATCTGATCTAGAAACCACGAGGCGAAATCGCGTGTCGATTTGTTTGTGTACAATTTAGTCCGTTTATTAATTATTAAATAGTATAATCAACGCTCTATCAAATTCGCATTCTTATTCGAATACAAATAATACAAACATGAAACGATTGTCTGAAGAAAGGACCAAACTGGTTTTCGAAAAACTAACCAAATAGTGAGTAAGATATGACATTGCGAGGTTATGTTAAGTTAAGTTAAGTTATCTGGAAGTGTTTTCGTTTGCGGACGAATGATTGATGATTTTAGCCATAATCTTGTCATTTTTTATACTTGAAACGATATTAGAACGCGTCTATGATAATATAACCGCTCCACAGCATCGGAGCCAATGTAAAACTCCTGATAGACAGACCGGACGGAATTTACTGTTTCCGAGAACAGAAAGAACGGGTCTACTACGTGTCGGAAAAAATTCTTTCCCTAGCCAGCACCGTGGCACCCGAAAATCTGATCAGTTTCGGCACATGTTTCGGAAGATTTACTAAATCCGGAAAATTCAAGTTACACATCACAGCATTGCACTACCTCGCGCCATACGCTCAGGTAAATGAATTTTCATCATTATCAATAACACGAACGATAATTGAAGAAACTGCATTTAAATTTTTCTCATTTTTCTATTCGCAGTATAAAATCTGGCTCAAACCTTCGGCGGAACAGCAATTTTTGTACGGACACCATGTGGCTAAATCCGGTTTAGGCAGAATTACCGAAAACACAGCCCAGTATCAAGGAGTCGTAGTATATTCGATGAACGACTTGCCATTGGTGAGTGTGAACTTGTATCTACTTTTTTATTTTGACAAATAAGAGAGAAGCGAACTAAAAAAAGTGGAGTTTGATTAATTTTAATGAATAAGAATCAAAGAAATTCTGTAATTTATCTTTCCGATTAATTTTATTTCATATTTATTTCAGGGCTTTGGAGTAGCGGCTAAAAGTACAGCCGACTGTAAGCACGCCGATCCCATGTCGACGATTTGTTTCCATCAAGCAGATCTCGGGGAATATATTAGGTCCGAAGATACGCTGATGTAAGAAGAATAATATTCTAGATTTATTTTATTTTGAAGGCTGAAAGATGATAGAAAATAACAGAGATGGGAATAGAAGGATAAATGAATAATTGACTGTAATTATTCAGTGTTGTTTTAATATTATTGCGTCTCGATGGACAAAAATAAGCTTAATATTGAATAAAAGTTTATCATCTAATCATTCTGTACTTGGATTTCGTATATTCGTAGTTTTGAACGACCAGCCTAATACGTTCAAAATTACGTTAACGTTTAATAATATGGTACCCGATGTAGCATGTCTATTGAAATTGAAATTTCCAGTTTTCTTTTGGGAAATTTCAATGTTACATCTTACGGATTGAACAAAGACATTTAGGTATTCATACATAAGTGTATAGTAATTAATATTATGCCTGTTAATATTCACATCAACAATATATTATTATTATTATTATTATTATTATAAGATTTGAAATTTTCTCTTCTTATAATAAAATCCAATCATTTAGTAGTTCACACTGATTTTCAATAACTTCATGTAATTAATTAATTACTCACTTACTTCAACATATTAATAATTAATGAATATACCAAATTAAACGAAATCGGATTTGAGCTAACGACGTACGCGTGGAATTAAATTCTTACACTCCGGTCTTCTTCAGTTCGATGATCCCTCGGTTGTCTCGTAGGTTTTTCTAAAAGCAATAAGAAATAGAGTTGAAAAAAAATAAAATATAAAACTGAAAACATTGCATATTCGTTACATAAGACAAGACATATATCCTATCATACTATAAACATATCTACCACATACTAAAAGATTCACGCTAGAATTAAATTTCCGTTTCGTTCTCAGTTTCTCTTTCTCTTTCTCTTTTTTTTTTTATTATGAAATTCATTATTACCTCTCGATTAGAGACAGTTAAATCCGTATAATACGTGTACGAATGTGGCGTGTATTCAGGTTATCCTCGATTATTGGTACTTAAAAACTTTTTAAAAGAGAAAACAAACAATATATATACATGCATGACGAAAAAAAAAAAGGTTTATTGTTAAATTATCGGCCCCCGCTCGTTGCGGTCACCGCTTCGTACACACGGGCATATGTCAGAGGATTTGTTGTACGAGAAACGCTTCCGTGACTTTCGTTAGTTAGCCGCAGATGTTTATCCTTATCTATATTACGTATATTTTATTTATTAACGTTTTCATCAATATCGTATTATGCAGTATTATAATACGTAAAATTATTTGCATTTTTTTTGCATTCTTTTTTTTCCAATTCATTAAACTCTTTCGGATAAACGAATTGGAACTGAATGAAATTAATACTCAAAGAAAAAGAAAAAAGAAAATCAAAAATCATATATTACAAATATAACATATCACGTAATATAGATTCCGTTTTTACTTTCATTGATAACAATCCAATTGGGTATAATAATAAAAAAATAAAAACTGATAGAACAAGAAATAAAGAAAGCTGTGGTGGTCAGTAATCGCGTATATAGCGAAAAAAAAATAATATACCTACGTGTGGAATTAAAATATCGTTCGATATGATATGATTGCGTTTCAACACGCCCCTGCTGTCGTTATGAGAAACCTGGTAATATATCAAGCGCGGTATTAAGACTGTCGATCCGTTGTTTCCTTTTTTTTTTCAGTTTTGTTGTTGTTTCTTTTTTTCTTTTTTTATCTGTCTCTTTCATTACGACTGATGTCAATTTTTGTTTCTATTCTTTTTGTTTCTTTCGTAAATACTCCCGGAACTAGCCGTCGTTATGTATACATAGATACAATACGAGAACGAAATAATGCGTTGAAAATTTTCGAAAGAGAATATCTAATCAAAAAAAAAAGTATATCGATCAGAATTTTATTAAATATCAATAAATTTTTTGGTAAACCTGTGAAAACAGCGGTAGAGATTAGTCACCCCGGTGTAGAGGCAGGCGAATCCATTCTCCGATAATGAACCGTAACTTTTGATAAAACCAGAAGACGAAGACGCGTTGTTATTATCGTCGCCGGATTTCATAGCGATCAGGTTCTCGTTGTCTTCTGTAACATTGGAAGAAAATAAATGGGGAAAAGAAGAAAAAGGAAAAAAAAGAAAAAGAAATGAACGATGAATGATGAAATTTTTATTCATTTATTGATTTACTTATTTTATTTTTTCTTCGTTTTTCATTCAATCTACGCGAATGCATAGATTCCATAGTGTACTCACTCAATTCTTGATTGAGAATTTCCAGTTGTTCTTTATCAGTGGTCTGCAGATGACCAACTGATATCAAAAAGTCTAAAGACGTTTCAAAGTGTTTTAACGAGTCGATACGTCGGTCGTTTGATAATGTACGCTTACCGTACCGACTACCTAGAAAAAATCTATCCGTACGTGGCGATAGTTCAACGTCTTTAGATACCCCAGCATCAATCTTATCATCCCCGTCCACCGATCCTCCTCCGACTAACGTCGAATCACCACTACGACCGTATCTGCTTCCGGACCAAAACGTAGACGCTATGAAAAACAAAACGACACATAAAATCGTACAAATTTGAATAAAATTTCCCGTTTTTAGTAAATGAGAATTTTATATGCGGTACAGAATATCGTGAAATTTGAACTTTTCACTCCAACTTTATACCTATCGATATACATATATTTGTATACAACTATTAGCTTGCAAAAGCAGAGCGACGAAGATAGGAGGTAGTTAGAGTTTATAGGAGGTAATTGTTCCTCGTGGATATTAAAGGCTGGATTGAGCACCTGTGAGGTTGCGTTACGAACAGCTAATTACATACGTACGTGCATGGGACTAGAGTTTCTCCAACGCTAGGTAGAGCTATACACGTTATACTCTCAGTGGCAAAGTAAACGCGAGTATTTTTGTACCGTATAGGTTTAAAGAGGGTAAAGGACGCGCGCTGCAGGTGTTCTAATTGATGATTAAAACTGATAGCTGCGTTAGAAGAAGCTCTGAACGCGTACGCGTTTTTCTCTTTTATTCTCTTTGTCCCTTTCCTATTTTTTTTTATTTTCTTGTTTTGTCATTTACGGTAACTTCTGAAACTTCGAAATCGTCTCGAAACGAATTCGGAATTCTTACTCTGCCACATTACCTGTCCCGGGGTCCTGCCGTTTTCCGTAACGTCCGTTAGTGTAGAAATTTCGTTGGGACGTTGCGAGGGTGGCTATGGTGCAGCCGATCCAAAGCCAGGTTGTTATCTTGACGGTATTGCGTCCTAGCGATATACCTGCTCTCGTATGCCCTCCGTTCGCGGTAAGGATCATTTTTCTAAATCTAGAATCAGATAGCTCAGAAAAAACGCTGACTGGTATCCTACAGGGTAAAGTCAACGGGGATGGAATTACAGTTCGGAAACTTCGAACGCGCGATTCCTCAAAGTTTCGAAATTTCGTATCAAAGTCGCTAAAACATTTTCCGTCCTTTGACCTCGAGGATGCGGTCCATTTTAGGGGATCTTTTTTTTTTGTTGAATAAAAAGGTACCCGAAAGTTTAACCACCCGATAATCGATCGAAAAAACTGTCCGATCGTAGAGTAGGATCTATTTTTCTGGAAGGGAACTTTGAGTCGAAGAAATTGCATAGACTGGTTCTAGATTTCGGAGCTAGGCAAGACTAGAAAATCATTTTCGAAACATGGCGATCCATCTTCGCACACTTTACCCTATGTATATGAATGTAGTATAAATCGCGAATCGAAGGTGTGAGACGAATGGATATGAAAATAATCGACCATACTATAGCGATAAGCAAGAATTTCAATGGTTTGGAATAATGTAATCGTATTCTAGCTCGAATAGGTAGAAAAAAAGAAATTTCTCATTTTTCTTTGTCGCTTCCCTCTCATTGTCGGATCCAATCTCCAAGGATTAATCAAAGGTCAGCGGCTTTCGTTTCGTTTATTGAAAAATTATCCGTGATCCCAGGACTCAGGGTTGTCTGACAAGTTTTTCTTGTTTTCCGTAGATATTCGGAGTAATATTGTCCCAATCTATATATAATATATAGATATATATATATATATAAACATCCCGCTTCAGGGCAACACATTTAATGGCAAATCAGCGCCGTGGTTCCTTATCAATTTTTCAATTTTCTTTTTCTCTTTATTTCTTTCTTGTGCAATTATACCGACGTCCTACGATTTTCGTATAAAATAGTCAAATTCTGTGGATTCTTCCCATATTTTATGTCCGTGTATGTATTTACGATATACATATTTGATTCTGAAAGTAAGAAAAAATAAAAATTCCTCGAGCACCTGTCTGTCTACGGTTTCAATTAAAATCGTAGCTTATTTTTTATTAATTTATTCACAACGTTGCAGAAAATTTTTACAAATCCTACATAGGTACTATACATAAACTCTGGCCTTTACTCGAACGAATTTATTTTTCTCATCATTCTGCAGGTATCGAGCTTCGCGTCGAAATAAACCTCGATATACAGATATAGATGCGCGACAAATACATGCAATTTTCATCATATTGTTATCGAAAGGTTTCTCAATATCCTCCGACGCACCTACCCTATATATGTACATATCTATGCGATAGCCGTATATTGCCTACGACGCGCGGTGGTAAACGTTTTCGGAAAATTTCACCCATTTTACTTCATCTTTTGTTCGCGTTTTTTTACACATTTCCAACCCTGTTCGCTAGAATGAAATTAATCTTTTTATATACGGAGCGAACTCACTGACGATGCGAATCAATGAATCTATATGGGCTTGTTCCTATGATGATAGATTCCGAAAATACATATTCAAATATCCATGCGATGAGGAACTTAATTAAAAAATTGATTAATGTTGCAATAAATAAATAGATAGGAGAAAAAAACGTGTATTCTTACTCGTAGAGCGACATCAACGCGGGGTAAAAAGGTACGACGGAAGGATATACGTATCTAAGCTAATGTTACGTACTGAATACAGTAAAAAAAAACTAAAGTCAATTTTTAAACGTTTTTACGTAGTTCTAGTCAAATGCCAGTTTCGGCTATAGATGCAACGGGGTAAAAAATGCAAGGAGGAATAGTGTAATGAAAAAGGAATTGATTATCCTCAGCAATAATTTATTTTACTTCATGAAACTAGATACGATGATATTAATTGTAGTATGTATCGTACCTACTTGCAGTTCAGATCTTTGGATGAGAAAGAAGAGAGGATCTGTGCGAGTATAGATGCTATTTTTGTTTATATTTTGTTGAAATAAATTTTAGCTAAATAAATAAAGTAAAAGCGCAGTTACCACTGACCACTAAGTCAAACCCCGACTGACAAGGCTCTCCATGATCCTGCGCTTTATATAGACAACGATTCACCACCCACGAACCCATCCTTGCGCGAAACGGTGCTGAGGGTACAAGCACATAGGTATACAAGCAATAATTTCCGCCACCTCGTCTTATCGCCTATCTACATCCGTTTTTTTTTTTTTTTTCTTTTTTAAACCGTGTTATAATACATTAATGAATATAATTAAAAGTATCGTTATAGCGAAAAACAGAGAAATTATAATACAGGAGAAGGATACTTTAACAGATATACCCACCCTCGTGATTAAATCTTAAGGAAATTCGATTAGCCAATGATATGTCGTGGGAGATTTATCGTATTTGGAAAAGGATTCAAATTGGCGCCGATTTTGATTAGACGTTTATTCGTAAAATTAGAATTCTATAATTAATTAGACTAATTTTTTACAATAGTTTTTATCTTCGTTTTACATTATTTTAGATTTTTCAATAGATAAATTTATCTAGCTAGCTGTGAATCGCAGTTATATATAATATACGTATACGTATAGGTATAGTCAAAGCAAGTAGTATCAGCCAGATGGGATCGGACACGACTGTCTCCCTTTGTCGCGGAAAAAGTGTGGGTGGAGTACCCAGTCGAGTGCTAATCGAGGGCGACAATCAGAGACAAATTAAAAATGAAGTTCGTTGTTATAGAATTAGTCCGCGTTTTTTTTCCAATTATCAATGTTTTTTTTTTATTATCGTTGTTACTGCTTTGGCACAATTCCTTCTATATCTTTGAAAAACCGGAAAGATATTTCGCATATGTCTTCGTTAGATTTATGTTTTGAATTCCTCTACCGTATAGGTACCCACACCTAGTATCTTATTCGTAACAGCCTAATATCCATACAATGAACGAACACGTTCCGGTCATTTTAATCAGTTTATAATTTATTTCGAATGACGTGTCACACTATACATACGTATTGAATAATATATGATAACGTATTTTGAGCGGAACAAAATACATTTTTACTGCCCAAAAGTTTCCAAGCTACAATAAATAAGAATATTCGTAGAGCCTGCGGGTCTCCGTTGTGTAGTTCGCCTCTCTTATTCTCCGAAAGTTAATAATAATGATACCGATACATAGTCTCCTACGAATAGATGACGACTAAGGTAATTTACGTAATTGCATAAATATCGGTGACCGTAATATTACGTGCTCGTTAATACCGTGTATACATAGATACCTACTGTGTTTTATGCAAGCGGGCGACGGAAGATTGAATAAAATATCATAGTAGGTATAGAAGCCTTCAAAGTTAAAATCCCCGTGTGTAATCGCGCATGCGCGGTAAAGTGGTAGTCAGTCGAAAAGCCTGGTGTATGTCGCGTCGGCCATGTTGGCTAAATGACTAACACTCCGAGTAGTCAGTTGGCGTCTGTCAATTGTGTGCAAATAATACCTTCCACGAGCTGATTTCACTCTACTTTGATCGTTAATTGTTGACATAATAATAAACAGAGGAAGTTTTTTTTATAAACAATACAATAGTGCTACAAGAATTACCGTTCGTTACATTGTACATCCGAAATGACTACCGAGGAAAAGTTTCACGCCGCTGTAAACGTGATAAGAAATTTACCAAAGAATGGTGAGCCAGTTTTATCTTCGATACTAACGTGTTCCGTGTACACCATCAGATCATATATCATATGTATATGCACCATGCGTATACTGTGGTAGCGGTGGTGTAGCGTAGTTGATGAATTTTCTAACCTAGAAAATAAAATTGAGGGTATCGAAATGAACGATTTTTTTTGTATTTATCTTTTTATCGTATTTTGATGCGAGGATTGTAACATATCAGTTTTGATATATAAATTGAATATCGTCGTGTTACGAGGGAGTATGTACAATGATTAATGAATAATGAAACGGAAACGGTGTACTGCGGCGTAATATCGTTTGCCCAACATTTAGCATCTTGAATATAATAAAACGGAATAAGAAGGATCCTGTCGCCAAGTACAAAGTCCTAAAAAATAAATATTACAAGTCCAAAGTTCGGCTCTCTTGTTCGCTGCTGCTGTTGCTGTTGCCACGACGATTCGATGTTCCTTTCACACTTCCTTCTACCTATAGACGAACTGCGATCATAAATATTAACGCGTTGCTGACGAGTGTGCGAAAAAATAAAGAAAATAAAAAAGTTAATATCACGATACGCAGTGAGAGGTTGACAATCGGAGGTTAAATCTCCGTTTTATATACAACGAAGTTTTGCGTCACGGGAATGTTCGAAAAAAATGATACGAAAAGAAAAAAGGAATTTAAAAAAAACCGTTCGTTTTTTTATCATTATCCAAGTCATTCTTCTGAATTTGTTGGTTTTTTTTCTCAACACGCTGATTTATGATACTAGCTCATTTCCATTCGCCTTGAGAATAACTAATCGCGTATCTGCATATGTATACGTATACGTATGTATACGTTTCTCATTATCTCTACGGAATTGATAATCTTTCGACCTCAGGATGAACGAGGTGAACAACAAACGAATCGAGAAATTCAAAATCGTCATTTCATTTTTTGGAAATGAATTTATGCCTTTTTCAATTCCTATTATTGTTTCAAAATAAGGTGAAAAAGGTTCGAAAATCGCAGAATTATTAATCGATAAATTATTGTAGAAAGATTTTTTGCCTTTTTTTTCAGTTCTTCGATTTATTTCTTTATTTTTAGCCAAAGAAAATCCTCGTTTTTTCTAGCCAGTACAGTACTGGCCTTAAAAGATTGAAACGTAACTGGCTATGCATAGATTTTCGCACCCGTACCGCTGCCCCACCTTTCACTTTTCACCTTTCTTGCTTTAGACACACTACTTACCCATATCGAACGTTTGAGTATATACATACATGTGTCTATATGTTCTCAAACAGCTCCCATCTCTGTAAAGTATGGTGAAAGTGACACTGACCCATAACACGACTCCGATGCTTTATGAGTCTTTGAAAGTCGGGACAAACGAAGACAATAAAGTATCGTATTCTAGTATTTGCTTTGAGTTATGCTCATTAATTTTAAATAACGGTAAAACTGACTTGTTAATAAAGTATAAACGAAATGAGGAAAAAATTTCTTCGTAATGGGTAGAAAATATCGCTGAAATTGATTCGGATTACCAATTATTATTATTCTAAAAAATAGATGCGCTCTCAATGAATTTAAAAGATTTAAAGATTGGAAGATCGAGAGCTCTGATGGTTGCGTAAGTGAAAGGCATGGAATTAAGTCAAGGCAGTAGTATAAAATGTACACTGTTCAATTTGAGATAATAAAAACTCAGGCTCATTAGTGTCGTTCCAATGGTGTTACTCCTCGTAAACACTAATGGAAATTTACCAATTTCCTTCTTTCCCCCTCCTTTATTCTTTTTCGAGAAGAGAATCTGTCCAGCAGCTATGAACGGACGCACACTTTAGCGATTTTAAACCAATAATAAAGCTGAAAACCGGATTTAGATTCTGGGAAAAATATTCTTCTTCATTTATTATTGGCTTCCTGATATAAAGACGAAAGAGATTAGGTTCCCAAGATATTAAAAAAAATATAAAATGATACATTAGGTCATTAATATTGATTCAGAACGACTTGTCGGTTTGTAAAAAAGTTTAATTTCAGGATGTTAAATTGTTTCACAAGAAAGTTGATCGAGTATAAGTTTTGTAATGCACATCGAATGAATGGTGAAACTGTGTGGCTCACTTTCTGACTTTCACACTTACTTATAACGCGCTGAATATTGCTATTAATCGCTAGGCTATTTTCAGAGATAAAAATTCCGCGAACCAGGGCTCGACCTGGCTAAATCCTTGTAGATAATTCACAAGCGGGTGTCCTTCTACTATCACTTTTATAATTCCGGTATTTCCACCTCGAATGTATCTGACCTTTAATTACCGGTTCATGATGCATAATGGTATCGAAATAATTCATAGGTTGCGCAAATCTTGCCCATGGTGTTGATGGCTGAAATAGGAAGTAAGATTCCCTGAAAAAAAGACTCCCAAATCGCGTTCGATTAAGTTGCTCGATGAGAGAGCATTTATCTCCCATTTATTCTCAAAGTGGTTTTTTACTCTAGGAGCATACCAGCCTAGCAATGAGCTTATGCTGCGCTTTTATTCTTACTATAAACAAGCCACGGAAGGACCCTGTCAACAATCAAAACCCGCATTTTGGGAAGTGGTTAAAAAGGCCAAATGGGACGCCTGGATGAGGCTCGGAAATATGGGCCGCGTAGAGGCCATGAATAACTACGTCGATGAGTTGAAAAAGGTATATATTCTTCAAAAATATCGAAATTCTATCTCATTATTTCCAGAAATGATCTCCCAATTTCTTTTTATCTTTAGATCGTCGAAACGATGTCATACACCGACAATGTGGCTAATTTTCTTGGAAGTCTGGACTCGTTCTACGACAGTGTCCCTGCCGAAGATCTGGAAATGCTTGTCGGGCCTGTCTTAGAAAGAATACGGTCGCAACCGGGCTCTCCGCTCTCTGGATCTCCAATTGGTTTGTGAAATGAGCTGAATCTGGTGTCTCGGTTACTTTAATAACGAAACTAAGAGTTAAACCGGTGCTTTACTTCGATAATATTTCAGGATCGAGAGAAACTTCGCCGCACAGAGTCCGCGGTGCTTCTCGGCACATCACGAGTAGTCTGGAAACTAGCCCAGCTAGTAGTCACAGCGCCAGTCCGTTACCCCCAGACACAGACGGAGAAGAAGAAGTGTTTATAGATACTGTTGAAGTGAGTGCTCCCTCCGACTACCTTTTTATTCTCTATCTGTGGCGGGGCGGAAGTGGGGGTCGATTGAGCAGACCCAATCTCTCCGCTTTCAGTATATTGGCTGATTTTAGGCAACTAAATTGTTAGATAATACATGAAAAGGAGAGTTATGCAATTGGATTTACTTCCTGACCTCCAGGTTCTCTAGTCTTCTCGCCTGCCTTACCACAGACGCACTTTTTTCTGTAACACTTTTTAAACTGCTTTCACTTTTAACAATAACAATAACAGTTCTGGATATGGATTTACTGATCTAGATGATATGTTATGCTGTAGTGTTAATACTCTCTAATTTATATTATGTACTTTTTTATTTTTATTTAAAAGGAAGCAAATCCTTTTACCTCTTTGCTTCAACTAGTCTGCAGTTTTAAACGTGTATACGCTACTTATCACACTCAATACTTACTTCCTTTCAAATAACAGTTCAGGTACTTTTTACATACTAATAATCGCTTCATCATAACATCCGCTGTTCGGGATTAGATCGAGGTGGCTATTTTATTATGAAACTTTAGACAGAAATAAGAAATAAACATCCTCTACAAGAAAAGGTTTGTACATTCATTGAGATAAGGTTTGAACGGAGGAGTCTGGTAACAGTCGGTAAAATGCTTCTTTATTGACCAAAAATCCATTCTTTGGTACTTATTCAACGAATTTTAGGCATAATTCGAGTTACTCTGGTTTTGAATCACAAGCATGAATAAATTGAGATAAAAAATGATTAGGAAGCAAATTTCGTCAGTGAATATTATAATTTTGTATCCTACTGGACTCCTTGATTGAGATAAGCAGCATGTGTTTAGTGTCGTTTACTTAAATTCAGAAAGGCATGTAACTATCGTAAAATTGCGTAGATATTAGCGATAACCGAGGTATTGAGATTTTTCTTTCTATTATAGAACCAGATATCTTTGCCTGCTTAATTTGCTCGCTTACTATTATAAATTCACAGCTTCTTGCCCGCTCTCATTCATTCATTGATCGAATGTAAAACCTTTGAATTATGTTATTTGAATGGAAGTTAGGGGTAGTCCGAAGAGAGCATCGCCCCAGCTGTATTTACAAGCTACTCCTCTTTCTTTCTCTCTCTCTGTCTCCCAAAAAAAGAATAATCCGCATTAACTGGTAATTGGTATCGGTGTGAGGTCCTCGCTACTTGGTCTACACCGCTCTCTACTATTATTTCATCCATTGTAGTTTAATTTCATTCCTCAGGGCTAAGGAAATCCTTATTTTCTTTTGCCTGTTAATTTGCATCTATCTATACAGTAGACTAAGTAATATCGAATGCAGTCTGTCGGAGTTATACCTTCCTGCTGTGGACGAGTTGAGTAAAATAGATCAAAGAAAACTAAGAAAGGTGAGAAACGTTGTTAATATATAAACTGATATATCCCTGAAAGGGTTTTCACTCGCGGCCTTTGATCTTGACTAAAAATTCTCTTAAACAAAGCTACTAATTTGACCTGGCAACAGATTGTTCGCATCGCGTGTTTCAGTCTGCTCCGGAGCGATCTAACAAGGAAACAGCCAAGTTTCCTACCGCCTTGCAGCAGCCTAACTTGGCCAGTAATAATCATGGTAAAATGAATGGCCAGGCAACCCTTGTCAAAGAAAATAGCGCCGAAATAAGCAGAGACACGCCGATCGCGAATGGTCACGTTCATACAATCCAGGAGGAAGTTAAACCAGAACGAGGACGATCTAGGGAGAGAAAAGACGATCGAAAGAACGCTGAATTCTTTGCTCAAATAACAGCTACTGTACAAAATTTACAAAGAGATTTAGACAGGATAACTGCACGTGTTAGAAGCCTCGAAGGACATGCATTGAACGCACTTTCTCCTCGGCCTGTGAGTCTCAGTTTTATATTTCGACAATGAATTTAATGAATTATTCAAATTCGTTGAAATCTTATTAAATTTGTGGCTTTTTATTCTACAGTCACAGTCGCCGGAGCAAAGATACCCTAAATGGTGGCCAGTGAGAGAATGTTCGCCTCGAATATTTGCGCTTATGATATTGTGGCCGTTTATTGCTCACGCTGTTATATCAATTGCTCAACGCAGTCGCCAGCGCAAACTGTGATGATTATGACGATCTTCACGAATAGATCCATCGATCAATCAATCAATCAATCAATCAATCAATCCTCTATGTTATATATTTTATAACGTTTTATATTCCAGACTTTAAATTCATATTCTATGAATTTTGAACACTATTATATAGGTTGGTAAATAATATTATTATATAATATATATTATATCTGTATATTGGAGGGCTTTTTAAATTACTTAATCAAGCGCAAGGGAGACAGAGAAGAGAGAGTTTATATTGGGATTTTGAGGATCTATGTAGGTGCAGTAGCTTCATAGTTTATACATATGTATATCCCCTAGGAGAATATCTATACTGTAAAATATCACTATTATTGTTATTATTATTATTATTATTATTATTATTATTATTATTATTATTATTATTATTATTATTATTATTATTATATTATTTTTATTATATCATAGAGAAAAGAAAGAAAAAAACTATAGAATATTAAGAAATTTTTCCATTCCGAATTAGGTGTATAAAATATTCGTTAAGAATAAGGAATACACACGTGTAAATATTTATCGAGAAAAAAATTCTAACTTCATCGAGAATCTTTTATTATTTTTAACAATTATTTTTTGACTTTTTGACTCGAAATTCTTTCAGTTTTTAATCGAAATCTTATCCAATTAGTTGAAATTGTAAATAAAAATTTGGTGTTTTCATTGGTTCCTTTTTCGTCTTTGAACATTCAATTGGGATTAAGGCTTCATGGAATTATTCTTATCGTTTTCAAATTGGTAATTAATTAAGTACGTAGATACCGCGTTTGAATCTTTCTACGTATAAATATTCTATATGTTATTGTATATATTATAATAAGTTGGCTTTTATGTAAATATAATATAGATTGTTATCGATCGTTCTTTCTCCAAATTTGATGTTTTTTTTTTTTTCTATTCTGAAACTACGCCAAAATTTCATACGGTATATATGATACATAAAATTGGATATAATATTATTATGCATTGTTATATCGTACAATTTTTTTGGGGATGTGAATATTTCATATTTCTTGTAATAATTGCGATCTTTCTCGTATTCTCAAAAATTGTTAGATATATATAAATACAAACCATACCATATATCTTATTAGACAAAAATATATTATATTAGTTTCGGAAAAAGAGAAAGAAAAGAAACCAAGTGATATTCACGTTACTATAATAGTAAATCTTTATCATCTGTTCATGATTTAATTTAATTATGACAATTCATTAACTAGCAACGAGACCGTATCGTATGATACGAAGAATATTCAAAAGATACGATGCCTTAATCCTATCCGAAATTAAATCCATTCTTTCTTTTCGTTTATACGTATACGAAGATTGACTTGAGCCTGTTTTTAACTGTATTTACAAAATTCTTCCTTCTCTTTTTAATTTCTTTTGTTTTCGTTTTTCCATCATCCCCGGCGTAAGGAAAAAGTACTTCTACCCTCTCCGAATCCGTTACTCACGATCAATTTAACCGAATGAAGATTAAGAGAAAAATTAAGAGATGATCGAGACTAACAGGGTCAGAAGATGTTATTGGACTAATCATTAATCACCTACTGTGGCTGCGCCTCCTTCACACTCATGTTAGAGGTATGATACGTAAATCCGTATACTTGTACAGCAATTTTCTAACCAGGTATGTAAACATCCAAATTTATATTATCGATATTTTTTATACATGTGTATATATATATCATTTTGTCTTGTGTTATTTTTGCGATATGAATGCTTGTTTGATATGTATTTCGTCGGAAACTTTTACCTCCCGTACATATACAGACAGTATATATAGAAGAAGATAAAGTTTGTTCGTATTTCAATTAAAATAAGATTTAATTAGATCGTAAAGAAAAAAAGAAAAAAATAATTTATCGGTGGGACAAAAGCTAATAGTAAGACGTAATTGAAAGTTCGAAATTTCGAATATCTTTCTTCGATATAAAAATTAAATAATTTTTTACGTAATTAGCTATAGCTGCATGAAACTGTGAGTATATGATAGCTATGAAATAAAATAATGCCGAAAATTGTTCGATAAGACCAAACTAACGAATGCGAATATGATGTATAATTAATTCGCGGTCTTATATGCATAGGTATGGAAGAAAAATACTGAAAAACTGAGTAATAATGCCGAGGAGTGGAACGATACGTTGTTTTTGTTTTTTCTCCTTTTTTTTCGCTCTTCTTTTCATTTCTAATAAAGAAAAACCGCAAATAACAATAATGACGATGTTAATAATTTTGTGGAGCCGCGTTAAGACGCGTTTAATTTTACGACGGAGAGAGAACGTGTACGGGGTATATACTGGGCATTTAATAAAGGCGTGGGTGGCGAGGAACGGGCAATGGGCAGCGGGTGCTAGGCCGATAGTTAGCACGACGCTCGGCGCCGTAGTTGCCGCCGTCTGGACGCCCTCGGATCTCTGCGGACTGCGGGTCTATCGAGGCAGTGGTAGGGTACACATATATATACATATATATACTAGTGTTCGTGCTGGTACGGGTTGGGTGCGGGGGTGGGTGTAGGAGGAGGCTTCTCCAAATAATACTGTAAATAAAAATACCCACCTAGTTTATACACCTACGTTGCGAGGCTTCGTGTGGAAATTGATCTTTTTCTAGCTATAGCTTTTTTTTTTTTCTTCTTTCTTTGTTTTCCTTCCTTTACGTCGGATAGGTAACAACATCATGTATATTGTATGCGTATAGAGAAACACTATTATCTGTACGATCATCATTAAACAGGGCCTCCGCAGTCGTTACCCCAAAATTACACTATTTCTTCTCGTTTCCCTATAATTACACTAAAAATCTCGGGTTTCCCCTAAATATATACTAAAGTACAATCATTTCGCCGGTTTGTTAACTAAAACATGAAATTTTACTAAAATTTGGAATGTATATATACTTTTTCTTTTCATCCTCAAAGTTTGATTCGAACTTTTTTTACTCACTTTTTCATAAAATTCGGTAAAGTAGCCAACGATTCAATTTCTTTAACGAATACAAGATAATCGTTTGCTGTGTTTGAAGTTGAATTTTGGGAAAAAGAGATATTCTAAAATCGAAAAAAAGAGTTTATAATCCGAGAAATAATTGTAGACATTTTTTAAACCCGCTTTTTAGCTTTTGGGGAGTCAAACTCGATTTTCTCAATTTTTTTCCCCGGTTCCAATCCTCTAAATCGTATAAAAATCGTGGTATTCTATTTTTCTTGAAAATCTTCATTGACCTTTGCCAAGAACCACGTAAAAGCATACAGTATACACGCTTGAACTCCTCCGAGCAGCCGAGTTACAAAGTGTTTCAGACTCGTGGGACGAATTTAAGTTAAAATGTTAACATTTCCCCTAGCCATAGTATATAAGGGTGGAATTATTTCACTCGAGATAATAACTTCGCTAAAAGAAATCTACCGACGACAGAAATTTCGGATAAATTATTCTTCATTATCCACCAATTCGATTCGCTTCGCAAAAATTTTTTTTTTCATCAGTTTACCCGATAAATTCGCGAACTTTTTTTTTTAATATACCGCGACGAAATTTCAGCCGAAGTTACTCTTTCCGCGATTATATATTGGCTCGAGCACGTGTTGGGTATATGAAACACGAAAATACATAGAAAAGGAGAGAAAGCGAGAGGGTGATCCGTCACCCCTGCAGTGCCACCCGGAGCTAATATCTGTGTTCATTTGGGGAAGAGTACAACGGCGAAACTGTGTTAGCATTTGGGGTATATAGCCGTATAGGAAAGCTAAGGTAGGCAGTAAGGTATACGTACGTAAGGTACGTAGATACGTACGAGACGCTCCCTAGACCGTGTTCATGATATTTAACAAGCAGTAAACCCCTAATGAAACGGGGCTTCAACTTGTCGTCCATAAAATAAGTTATTGGGGCGTTACTGGTGGATCGAATATTTCCTCCCTTACACACACGTGTACTAACCACATATCGGACTCGCATACGTTACCTGGGTGTACCACCAAATTTCAGTCTCAATTTCCGACGATTATTACAGACAACAAGATTTAGAATATTTTTTTTTTCTTTTTTATTTACAACATCGAACGGCTAGAGCGCAAAATAAATTTAAAAAATGACGGATCTCCGCGAAATGGGTTTTTGTTTGTACATTTATACCGACAACGCGGGGGTCGGTAATCAATCACACTTGAAACTGTAAAAACAACGGAGAAAACTACACTCGATGATTAATTTATTTATATTCCCCTTTTTAGTTTACTTCATTTTTTTGATTTCATTTTTCTTAATTATCTACACGTAGCTGTGATGCATGTGGAAATACACAGTTAGTTTTGGCTCTTACCCCCGCCCCTCTCTAATTACGGGGGTTAATTGCGCGCCCCGTATTCTCTGGGCTTAGGATACCTACCGTTAGTGATTAACGTTATTTTCCAATTTCCTGCCAAACACAGCTGACGATAGGTAGATGGTATATAGGTATATGCGATAAGAAATCAATATACTTATATACATCTGCCGTGTAGTATACGTACCTCGTCTACCTCGTCGATGTACACATCCTATTCCTTGACGATCGGTTACACCCACCTTCTTATCCAAAATGTTGCACGGCACTATGCACCCCGTCGTTCTCGCCTCGCTCTAAATGGTCACTCGCTGTGACCTGAGTGCCACTAAAGGCGATCTACTTAACTTAACCCGGAATACTACGCAGGGGTGGTTCCGGAGCCGGCGAACGATCCATGGGATTATACGATCAAAGAAAGAAAATACCTACCTGTTGTACACGGTATAGGCGATCGAACGATCGGCGAGAGAAGTTTTCCCTTTTTCTAGGCTGAGTAAACGAAAGAAGTGAAAAAAGAAGAATCGTAGTTCGTTTCCGGTTCTTTTTATTTCCTCTTCTCATAGAAATCAGTCCCTGTGTGTCTCAGTCACGTAATCGCTATGATATTCGATCAAAGAGATCGTAATTTTTTTTTTTTTTGTTCGGGGGTAAAAATTTGTTAACTTGTTATCTACTCCTGGGAAGCCTCTCTTTTTTTCCCACCCTCCACACCTCTTTGGTGCGTTGATTTTAATGAAATAGCAACAGATCTTACCTCTCGAGGGTCAGGCGGGTAGGTAGGTAGGTACAACTCTCTTCTCTTTGAGGGGATTTATTCCTCTCATCTTCAAAACGTCATTTGATTGCGCGTATTCACTATGCTGACTGATTACTCGGTACATACGTATAGGGGGAGAACGGGGGAAAGCGGACATCTCGGCTGAAGATCGAATTCTTTTTTTTCTCAACAAATTTACCGAGGAACAAAAATTTTTCGACGGTCGAATGGCCGATTTCTTGCTCCTCTTTTCTTTCTTCCCTTTTTTTTTTTCTTCGACTTCGTTTTTCGTTCTTCGAAACGAATCGTACCATCGAGCTTTTCCCGAGAACAAATAGTAGAAACGTGAAAAGACTAGAAAGAAGCCCAGTTTTTCGATCCGGTGTAAAAAATTTCTCGACAATCGCTCGTACGCTTCTACTCGATTTCTTTCAGCGAATTTAAAAATTCAAAACTCGACGATGATGAATTATTCGGAAAACAATTTTCTAAGGAAAATCAAATAGAACGTATGCAACATTCTTACGTACCATAAAAGCGTTTATATACATATATCTATATTCCTCGTTACGTACATTCGCCTAGTTTACGAAAGCCCGAAATTAAACAATACCGTTGCGTGCGTGGGTTGTCGAAAAAATATTTCATATCAAAGGAACAACTCTGCTGTGGTAATTTGCGGATATCATTGTACAGGTATATATGCATATGTATACCTATATATGTATACCATAGAGATTAGTATATTTGCGAATGATATTCCTGCGGTGTATTAAGGTATACAATATTACGTAATAATCTTCCGTTGCATGTTTCGTGACGTAATATAATGTAATCTATTGTAGGTATAGTTAAAGTTACGGACTGCGTCATTACTGCATAACAAATACTGATCGTGAGGTAGAAAGAGATAGAGAGATACATAGGAGTTCGGTCTATAGCTGGATATATATTATATCTGTATATGTATATAATATCAGAATGACAAAAGCGATTCTCGTTTTGAGAATTTAGTTACGCGAATTTAACGTTACGAACTTCCATCATCCTTGAAATTATTTAGTCTCCGTAATTAATTTCCTGTTTATCTATTTCGTACACGTAATTATTATTACGTATATATATCTTTGTATATGTATTGCGATTCATATTACATATCTATACACACGAATGCCACAGATCTGCGTAGCTACCTATTAAGAGATACTCCGCCGGAGGGAATATGACCGATACCCTATGCACGACGGGTTCAGATCGGTCTCTATAATAATGAAAAAATAAAAAATACAATTTTCACATTTTTTTTTTAAATTTCTAACGATTAGAAAAAACGGAAAATCAATTAATAAAAAAAAACGGAAGATACAGTCTCGAGCAATAATTCTTTTATCTTCTCTGTCTTCTCTATACGTAATATGTAATATCACTCATCCTGCGGGCGAGGGGCGGAGAGAAGAAGGATGGAGTGGTCAAGTGTCAAGGGACGTATAGTACCCACCTTATACCTAGTACCTACATACGTAAGTTAGTCTCTAACGAGACAATGGTAGATGGAAGACATTGGTCCGATACGCTTCTGGTTATTTTTTTATTCTATCGCTAGTTGCTAGTTGCAGCGGTGAATCGAGGGGGAAAATTTACCCTCACATATGTGTAGATCGTATACTTTATTTGTTAACAAGGGCCACTTGATACCACGTGAGATTGAACGCATTTGTTAACCCGAAAGAGAGACTGGGGCGATGGCGGAGGCCCTTACGTTGTTAGCTTATCTCGTCAAATTTCGTCACGGGAATATCCGGACCACTTTGCTCTCCCAGAATTAGACGAAAAAATAAGGAAAGATGGTTGAAGCTCGGAAAACGAAACGTCGCAGTAATTGATTTCCTTCTAATTTCTTTGCGAATAAAAAATTTAGGGAATAAGGAAAAAAGGAAGCGAGGGAACGCCGAAACAATTTAAAATCCTTATTTTTACATTTTCTTTTTTCTCTCTTCGGCCAAACTCACGTTAATTTTTTTTTTTTCGAGAGAGAGAGAGAGAGAGAGTCGAAGCTGTCTTTCTAGAGCTTAAAATTTTTTTTTTTTTTCTCACAAGAACGAAGAGGAAAAAATCTCTCCCTCGTAATATATAGATATAGGTGCAGAGTATCTGACTATCTAATTTTTATATTTCATTAAAAATGGATCCGCCTCTCGAATTTGCGTCATTTTTTCCATCGTTTTTTTTTTGTATTCTTCTCTTTCCCTCGATAATAACATTTGATAAAATTCAATTCTTCTTTCTTTGACGTCTATCTATACTCGGCTAAAATCAACCCTGGTGGAGGATGTAAACTACGCGACGTGATCGAGTCACGTTTCACGTTTGCTTTAGCCCGTTTCAATAAGAAAAAAATTTTTTAAAATAAAAAAAGAAAGAAAGGAACAGAGTTGGCAGCTGGCTATCCGTACCTACCCGTGTCCAGATATCAGGATGCTCCTGCAGGACGCGCAGGACTCCTTTCTAAACCTGTAAACCGTTTCGTATATACCTATACATATAGGTATAGCTATACCTGTAACTTATAAGGTAATTCAATTTACTAAATAAATAACCGAATCGGATTATACCGTTGGGGCTCTACCACACCTATACGACGGTACTGAC
The DNA here is from genome assembly GCA_947538915.1 of Tenthredo distinguenda. Lineage (NCBI taxonomy): Eukaryota > Metazoa > Arthropoda > Insecta > Hymenoptera > Tenthredinidae > Tenthredo > Tenthredo distinguenda. Next base: position 2,521,008 of record OX384533.1, read on the forward strand.
TCACATCCTAGGATATATATACATACATACATATCTACATATCCCATATATCGAAGGGATGTGTAAGGGGTTGATTGTATGGTGTATACGTACGTGAAGTAGGTCAGTAACACTTCGCGCCCGCGCGTTTCGCACTTTACTACATATATACCTGTGTATGTGGATATATACCTATATCTGTATATAGGTATGTATATATCCGTCCGGTTCCCTTCTACACCCTGTATATATATATATATATATATATGTATGTATATATATATGTATGTATATATATCATATGTATATATATATACCTATATATACACATATATCTACCTACTGTGCTGTGCCGACGTTGCAATCAATACGAACCTGTGCAACGCCACGCAGGCAATCCTTGTAGTACATTTGGTTCTGCGGTGGGTATGATCTGTCTACATATTAGCAGAATCCACTGCATCTATATCATATCCGCTAGAAATTATGGATTTGAAATACTGAAGGGATACCTACCACCGAGGCATCGAGTGAGCCACTCGAATGAAATTTTCTTATAGATCTTTACGAAACGCGGGGGGAATTTAGGGGTGTTAATTTACTCGTTCCTTTTCCCTTGCAATCATTTTATACAGGAGTTTCTACGTAAGATATGGGTGTACGAATTATGGAAAATAAATAGAAAAAGAAAAGAAGAAGGAAATCTCGGACGCGATACGAACCCGTACAGAAAATCGAAACGTTCGCAGATCCTCTTCGTATTAAATTTTGGGGTGAGTGGGTAGAGGTACCACTTGTTGGCGGGTCGGCGAGCAACAGATGCCCCTCCTCGGTAGCAGCAGCAGCAGCACCGGCGTTACCACCCCCGTCCGTCTTTATACGCCGATTCCGATTAGACTGGCTTAGAGTTTCGCGAAAGTGGTCTCTTCAACAAGAGCCGTAGACTAAACAATTACCTCCACACTCTCTAGCCCCCATCGCTGGATGGGCCAATTACGCGGTATTTAGATTGCTGATTGAATTAGAATGTCGGAAACGTGAGAAAAATAATTCACCTGCCATTTCCTCTCGTCCGAAACACCCGATCGGACTATCCCCGATTCCTTCGACTCGATTTCCCTTTCGGAGAAGAAAATAAAAAGTAATATACGTATACTAATCCGCAATCGAACAGTTTTTTCCATCCATTATCGAGTCTCCTAAGATTCACCCCCTCCTCGAGGTCAAAGGATGGACTTTTTCGTATTTTATAGACCCTGTGAATAGATTTGGATAATTCTCACGCGATTGGGACATCGGGGCTGCACATAGAGAAAGCCAGTGTGAAATAACGACGGGGTAAAGTACCGCGGCGGCGCATTGCACAAGGTTTAATCTCTGGGGTGCGCAGGCGCCATTTTGCGACGCCACCGCTCCAGGCCCGCCATCTTGTTCGCGTTGGTTTTCGGTGCGGAGTGGGGTCGGATATAACCGTTCGAATATCGAACACGGGCTTCAGTTCGAAGGCGAGATGAGGTGACTGCATCTCCAGCCAGGGTTTTAGGGGAGGCTGCAGCAGCCGTCTGAGGCATTTCCTGCGCGTATAATTCTCGCTTAGCAGTCTCCGCGACGCGCCGATATTTTATAACAAATAAAACTTCTTTTTTTTCTACCATCATCGTCACCGTCATTATTTTTTTTCCCCCGTTCATTCGCGTACTATTTATCGATTTATTCATCACCCGCGATTCTAATGAATACGAAGTCTGCTGTACGTTCTCCTTTAATCTTCTAGCGTCCCTAAAACGGTCGAAAAATCGCGGTACATAGTTTAGTTCAACGCGATGTGAATTTTTTCTTTTTTCATACGGTATTTTCCCCGATCATCATCATCCCCGCTGTATTTTGCACTCGAATGTATACCCGCTTATCTTTCAATTAAACCCGGTGGTTGATCAGGGTGTAGAATGATGCATACGTACGACGAAGTCGCGAATCGACTGCGGTTCCATTCGCATTTTTAGCCAATGTATAATTCGCGCACAACCGCGAACCGTGCGATACAGCTGACTACGTACGAGATACACGCGCAATCGACTCTTCGTCAAAATTCGTTTAACGTTCTTCGGTTCTTCTTAAACCCCGTGAAGGACTTCCGGAGACAGAGAGAAAATGAAAATGGGCGAGAACCGAAAAACTGTGACAAACGATTTGAGAGGAAACGGTGAGTCAGGAACCAAACGTAACTATATAACTGATACACATATGTAAATTGGAAATAACGACGAGAGAAATATTGTAGAACTTTTCTTTCATCGATTTTAGGAAATTTTTGAAAACTTCTTCTCATACGATTAGACGTACTCTGAAAAAAAAAATATGTATATATACCTGTATTTTATATACATACATACTATATATATATACAATGAATTTAACCATCGTTCAGCGCTTGCGCGTCGTATCTTTTCATTGGGGTCGTTTAACGAGGCAGAGCTTGGTAAATTCATTAGATGATTGTTTAATTAAGTTAATCGGTAGGTAGCAATCGCGAGCGAAGGGTGAGTCTGGGGTTCGGGGTATGAGGGGGGGTTCGTCTTGCGGTGATAAAATTTCCTCTATACCTATAAACATTTACTCGATATCAAAATCGTATTTATAATTAATATATACATTATAATCAATATAAACAGTATCTAACAACGAATGACTATCATCCTCCCCATGTGTGTATGTATCACCTTCGATCACGATATTCGATTCGGTACACAGGTACCAAGTCTGAAATGTTACATTTCGCATTATCGTAGTATTTGAAACGATCAGAGACGCGTATGTACGAAATATTTCTGCACACGTTTATGCACACTATATACGTAGTACATCTATATTCACCTGTTGAATTAATCGTCGAAGCAAAAGATAATTATTTGGGTATATAAAACGACCGAAAGATAAACAGAAGGAGGAAGAAACTATCTACTTCTAATATACCTATACATATGTATAGAGAAGACTGGGGCAAAGGGAGTACCTCGGTTGAAAATCGATCGAATTTTTGGAATAAAAACCAAAAAAAAATCCATCAATTTTCACCTGAGGTTCCCACTTCGCCCCGGTCTCTCCCTATACCTGTATTCAACGTCAGAGGTATTCTCAAGTATATGTTCACATAGATAGACAATAGACGTATACGGTAGATGAAAACAAAAACAAAAAGAAACAAAAAAAATGGAACAACAAGGGAGTTTTTAAAGTTAGCGTCAGATTTTCACTCCCGGGGGGTTTCAAATTTTTGATTTTAATTTAGATCGCGTGGTGGTGGTGATGGTACAGGGCGCGGTGAGCATCATCACGCGGAATTGAGGAACGAGTTTCGATACCGATTTGCTATTCGGTATTGTTTCATTACTTGTATATGTGTATATATATATATATATATATATATATTATATATATATAGGCATCAGGGATTGGTGAACTCGCGGTGAAAAGGGGGCTGATTTTAATCACCGATTTTATAGTCGCGTGAAAGCTCGAAACTTTTGATTAAAATTTAACCCCTCCCTTACTTCCTCCTTTCTTTCCTTTTTTTCCATATAGTATATACCCATAGAAAAAATTCTCATAAAAGTGAAGAATACAAAGGTACGCGTACAAATACATTGAAAAAACTGAAAAAAAAAACAAAAAAAAAAACGAAAATCAAAGATATTTCCATTATTTACTCCCTTACTTTTTATTTTCTCTTCTCTTTTCTCCGAGCCTTGGGGCTGAAAATCTGATTGAATAGAAAATCCCTTCTCTCCCCCCACCCCCCTTCCAGAGAAAAAAAAAAAAAACGAAGAGAAAAAAGAAATCTCGTTTCAAAAATCACCGGGTTCGACAATTTCCTTCACCGCGTTAGTCGTACCAGATATACTATATATATATATCTAATCCCACGAGTTGTATTTAGCTTCTCTTGTTCCGCAATCAGAGCTGCGGTAATGCAAAACCTGTGGCTATATCCTGCGGCTATAACAGGCGTCGAGGTATCTGCGTGCACCGGAGTACCGGAGTCTCTTCTCTTCGCCCTCGCCCTTCTTCTCTCCTCTTTCTTCCCTCTTTCCATTTCTCCACTCACTCTTTGCCATCCGCGTGGTTATACTTGGGCATACACACACTGTCTAGCTATATATCTATGTGTATATGTATACGTATGCGCATACGTGTGTATGTGTACGCGTACAGCCTACAGGTACATATATCTCTCTCTAGACGCGCGCGAGCCGCTCTCAACTACGCGAGGGAAGTAGCGAGGACCCAAGTTGTGTCAGACAAGTGGCTGGCAGTCTGTGTTCTACAGGACGGTTCAAAAGCTTCAATTTAGAGGTGTATACGCGTGCCCAGGCGCGTACCACGGTTTCGAGATATCTTTCATTTTCCCTGATACAAATCCGCGAGAAATAAGGTTTTAAGCAGAAGTAGAAAATAACCAACGCGATTTACCTCCAAGGGACATATCTATTTTTATTCTTGTCCACTCGATAAAACGCGGTTAATGACTGTTACGAGTATACAGGAAAATCGTTGAACCGTTTGGCATAGCTTACCCCCTGTGTAACTGTATCAATACGTAATATCTCGTAAGGCAAATATTAGATCGATGTACAAATATATATCATGTATATATGTATATTCGTACAACGTCGCATATACTCTAATGATCGTTCTGTCGGACAGGTGTCCATCATCACGTCCAATCGTCTACGGGCCATGGAATTATCTATAGATTTCATAGATTCGGGTCTACGGTTAGAACAAGCGGTTGTTTCTTCCTGCGGTGCTTCTTCGTTCCTTATACGAGTATAACAAGGTCAGAATTCCGAAGAGGGTTCGTTAACAGGCGCGAATCCGTCAGAAAATAAAAATAGGGAAAAAACCGCTTTACCCGAATCCGGAAAAAAAATTGATTCGTAAAAATTGGTTAGTAAAGGTTCCAAAATATGCCCCTTCGGATCTAGTTTCGAGGGTGCGGGTCGTTCACGATCCTCGATGAATCCAGTCCCGGGATTTTTTGACATCATTCATTTTCCGAAAGTTTGAAATAAAATGAAATAATGGGGCAGATATGAATTCGCCGTGACTCGCGTGAGCCGTGCGGCACCTACTGCTACCGCTGTATACGTATTCTCCGCTTCTTGCGCCGTCTGACCAACATTGATTTCTTCTACTCGCTGCTGCTGTCTGGTCCAATACGGTATACGCCAGAGGGAATATAGCGCAGCGTCACACACTATGCGGACAAATTCCTCTGTAGAAAAGGGTATGATGATCATTTCCAGCTTCTTGGCTAGGAGGTATATACTATATACGTGGCTGGCAGGTATGTATGTATGTATATATATATATGTACATGTACGGCTCGTGGGGGGGTTTAATTTGAATTCCTGCTTCCTTGGATTTCGACTATCACTGATCCCGCAGGAATAACGAGATAGAGAAATTCGATTTTTTTTTAATTCACGGGTATATTCGAGTTTCGATTTTTTCCTCATAGAATTTTTTCACCAACGAATTTCGCGTCCGAGTTTCGAACGAAGCCTGAATCTCGGTCCACGTCTCATTCCTTCGCTCCTTCATTCCTTATCCACGTGCGAACGATGCCTGATTAATCCAGGAAGGTCTGCTCCTTCTTCTTCTTCTTCTCTCATGAGAAATCAGTGCCGTGTACATGTCGGCTCGGAGGCGTCCGCACCTTCGTTCGCGAAAGTCTCAGCTTCTAGCCGTTCGTCTCGATCTACTCGATTCCGCGAATTTTCCGAACGGATATCGAATTTCTTCACTTTTTCCTTTTTCCTCTCCTTCTTTCTTCTCTCTTTTTTTAAAAAAAAAAAACGTTCTACAACTCGGCGACGAGTAGTCTCGAGTAAAAAATTCTCAAGGGACAAATGTCTAAAATTATCCCAGGAATTATTTATTCAACACCGAGTCGTTCGCGAGAAGAAAATATTTCTAAATCCGCTGATGCAGCGAAATACCTCCTCGCCCAAAATTCCACGATCTACAGAGATAAATTGACATCGGGCTTCTATCTACACATACGGGATAGGTATAGGCTCTGCCTAATGGAAATATAATGCAATCGATTAGTATAATGAATTATTGAGTAGAAACTCGCGGTGAAATAGGTAGGTACGTATCCGATGGGTCATTATAACGCTAGGTACTAGCAGGTATTGTGTTGCAATTACCGTTACAGATATATATGCTATAAAACAACGGATACGCTACTCAATTTTCTCGGGAGACAATTTGCGGGGTGGATTTTCTGTATGATAAATTATTATTATTATTATCATTATCATTATTATTATTATACAACATTGTGTTCATATTATGCAATAATATATAATATAATTATATAATTCTTGGTTAACGAAGAGTTATCGGTTGTTCAGTTATTTTGGTTAGCCAGTCGTTCGGCCGGTTATACTTTTACACGGGGTTTGAAAATTTTCTAATATCGTTACGATACGGTATAAAGGACAATGAATAATATGCCACGACCGTTACGTAATTTAGGGGGGTCAAACAAAAGAGCTATTTTTAATTAACTGCGACCATCATGCCACGGGCGGTATATAATTTCTATAGAACACGCAATTTTCAATATCGTTATATCATATGATACTACGGTGTACAACGCGGATCTATGCGACCCGAGGGATTCAAAAGACTGATAACAATGTCAACATAATTCGTGAAAATTTGTGAAAATTATCCGTTTCGATTCTGCGTCTGTTTTTCTTTTTCTTCTTTTTTTGGATTTTTGGGAATTTTTGATCTTCTTTCTTGCGCCGTTCGAGGGAAGCTGAGTCAAGTTTCTCTTCAACTCAGCCGTACACGGTTTTCTTTATTCTGTTTCGAATGGTTTTATTCGTCGCCTCGTGCGCGGAATTTTCTTTTTTAGAAATATACGAGAGCTAGTATAGTCGGACTTTGAAACAGCAGCATCGTCTGTAGGAGGGATTTTCTAATTACAAAAGGCTTCTTTAGCGAAATTATTTTTATTCTACAGAGGTACGTGGCACAAAGGGGCGGTTTTCGAGGGTATAATAAGTAGGTGCTGGCTCTGGTGCAGGGTAGGTACACCCACCGCTAGCCGGGAATCAAATTAACGCCGTGCGATGAACATTAGCCTGTGCGGTCTGAGTGTATTTCTTACTTTAAGTTTCAGCTTATATCTCCGCCTACCCTTACGGGGTGGAAAAAAGAAGCAAAAATGAAGAGACGAGGCAGGAATAGAAATTCCGAGTTCGTTTGAGACGGTTCCAAATTTTCGCAAACCTTGAATTTTATGGAAATAGAAGATTGCAATATTCGAACTCAAAATTTCAAGATTCGGAATATAAATCATACGACTCGAATTCTGAATCACCTTGTATATGAAGAACGGGAGTTCGGAGAGGGGCGGGGGTGGGGGTGGGGGTCGAAATGGTGAAAATGTGAAAACAGTAAAATTAACAAGATTTTAGCGCCCCGTAAACGCTGGCTGGCTGGCTTGCTCGATGGGTGGGTGGGTGGGGGGTGGCCGGGTTTGTTCGCTGATATATGCACGGGAGCAATGAGTGCTGCCTTGGTAGGGGGATGAAAAAGACGTAAAACCGTATAATATCCACAGATTAGTACTGCCGCGCTGAACGGGCGCGGGCGCGGTCCGAGTTATGACTTATGACCAACGTGCTCGCGCAACGTTGCAATTAACTTGATCTATGCGCTAAAGTATAAAGAATTTAAGATCTTTTTCAGAGCTACAGCTTCAAGAATATATATATATTTTTTTTTTTATAACAAAAAATTAAGAAAGTAAGAAAGAAAGAAAGAAAGAGGGAAAATAAGAAAAAAACGGTATGCAAATTCACGAATTAAATTTCTCGTACGACGTGGCTCCAACTATTTCGAAAATATCTGTATAATAGCTGCTTATATACGGCATATACATAGACTATATATATCTATATACATATTCGTACCGCCGATTGTTCGTCAGCCTTCGAGGCTTGAGTTGGTTGATGTAGGTCGAGTGGGGCAGCTCATCGTCATATCAGATGGTGTAAAGAGAGTAGAGGCATGTATATATTATACATATATGTATACAGTCGCGATTTGTTACTGTGCTGAGTGATGCGATGGTTTTGATGAAAGATTGATGTTTCTGTTTCGTTATTCAAATACGGCTACATCATGTTTAACATTCGATACACACAGCCACGCGTATGGTATACACAAGATCGATGAATGCTCCGCTCCTCTCTTTCCTCTCTCAGGCACTAATTCCGCTTTTATCACTCGTAAAAAGAGTTCCGTGATCAGTATTACGCATAAATTTCTTCTTCTTTCCCACTTTACCCATTTTTCCCTCTTTTCGATCGTTTTTTTTTCCTTTTCTTTCACCAACCCCCGGAGTCTCGAAGAACCTTTTTTCGTACCCGCGTATACCTCTGCACTATATATTATTCTTTATCGTTTATAAATAACGCGATATAACAGTGGCACAATTCTACCCTCGCACCTATACTCTGTAAGGTCAAAATTCTCATGTACATCTACCTAACAAATGAACCGAACATAGCATCGATTTTAGGGGTAGGTGAGTAGGTAGGTAGGTAGGCAAGTAAGCGAGTAAGTAAGTATCGCGGTAACCAACGATAAAATATAACGCGAAAAATCAGGGTGCGGAGAGAGAGAGAGAGCCTCTTCTTTTATCTTACTACCCTCAATATACCATCGTCGCGGTATTTCTCTCTCTCAGAATTTATTTACTTGATTATTACACGACTATACTTTCGCGTCTCTTTTTTTTCTCTCTATCTCTTCCTTATTCAAAATCAGCCTCAGATAGCGACTCGACGTTTCGTCCCTTTTTTTCTTTTTTTTTTTTTTCTTTTTTCATGGGTCGATACGTAGTACCTTTGAGTGCCTTTATCAGTGGGGTGGTTACCTAGCTTTACGTATATATATATATATATATATATATAATACACGTATATATTATATAGCTACGTAGTACTACCTCGGTCGAAATAATGCAGATGACTTCAGTGCGATTAGAAACGCAAGCGCCCGAGGATAGAGAGCGATGGTACTTCAGAGTCGCTTACCGCGCGACTCTGAATATTGGTCCCACTTCCTCTTTCCTCATTCCTCTTTCCTCTTTCCTCTTTCCTCTTCCACCGTTTTCAAACTACCGCTACCACTACCACCACCACCCCTGCAACGGCATCAGCCTCTTTCTCGTCACCAGTGGGACCTGAAGAGCTCCTGCAACCTCTGGAGGAGTAGGTACATTCTTGATCTCTATAATACCGCATGCGTATATACCCCAAGATTGAAAGAGGGTGCAGGGTCTCTCAAGTTAGATTGAGGATCTAGAATCGATTTGAATTCTACAATTTTTTTTTTGCTTCCGATTTACTTTTACGAATTCATCTTTCATCCCCATCAAAAAAAAAAAAAAAAAACGGATAAAATTAGATACGTTGATATTTTTTTTTCGTTTCTTTTTTTTTTTAACGTGAGAAAAATTTGGATCAATGACACATGCTTCTGGGTTCGTCAATATTCCCCGACAGTTGTTACTTATATACGATTAAATAAATCTTTTATTTCATGCAACACATTAATTATCATCGTACAATAGGTATATTATGTAATTCAAGCCGTGGTCATCGGTAGTAATTGGTACAGAGGTATCAAGGGGTCGTACACATACATCGTTTGGTATATTCTCCCTTATTTTTCTTCCTTTCTTTCTTTCTATTGCTTATAAATAATTTACGGAAAACTATTCAACTATTATAAATAATTCTTGATAAAAATTCATGTAAGTAACATGTAGTGTGTATATATGTATATATATAGAAATATATATATATGTATATATTCATATAGGAACAGTTCGATTATTGCGTTTATTTCTAAGGTGAATAATTAATTAATTTATCAATTAATTCTCGCGACTGACTCTGGCCCTTTGTGAATAATAGAAGTAGCTAATAAAAGATAAAAAAACATTTAAATAAAAACAAACGAATAGGAACGAATTATAATGAATTGCAATATATTATTATATGCATTACATGGTCATATATACGGTCATTTATTACGAAAGCGGATAAATGTATCGATTACTATACCTATATAATATATTGTTAAAAGAAACGTGTAGATATATATGTATATCCCTCATAATTGTTATCGTCTATATATTTATTCATTTATCAAGTTATAACTTTGTTTTTTCTTTTTTCTTCGTTATTTTTTTTTCTTCGTTTTTCGAATTTATTTTGAAAACTTGTTAAAACTACGAGTTCTATCTGAAGAAAAAAAAATGAAAATATATTCGTCGATTTCTCTCGATGGAACGAGAAAAAAAAAAAAAAAAACCCATAACGGTGATACTCGTCGTCGATCGTTGTCGTCCGTCAGACGACAATAGACAGCGAAAACTGTATCTGAATGAGGGTGACGATAATAATCATCAATCGTATCTCGTATCTCTGGTTAAAACGTCGCGCGACGCGTCGCGACGCGTACACATACGCGTGTGTATACATATAGGTATATATGTATACTATAGGTATATATACGCGGGATGATGCGAAAAAAGTCTGTGACGACGGAACTCTCTAAACTGTCGAAAAGGATTACCGATGAAAAACTCAATCCTCGTTGTTTCTTTTTTTTCCTTCTTTTTTTTTCTCCCCTTTCGCTCTCTTTCCTCTCCCCTCCTCCTATAAACGCGCACTGCATATTTCTCGCGGAAACCTTAATTGTTCTTTCCCATACACCCGTAATACCCACCCACATATGTATCTCTATACTCGCACGTCCGTACGTACACGACGGGGTGTTTTATTTTCATCACGATCGACCCTTATCGTTTCCCTTTTTTTTCCCCCCTCGGTTTTTCTTTTTTTACTATTCTTTCCCCCCATATCTCTCTCCCTCCCTCCTTCCAGCCCCCATAACTCTCGCTCTCTCTCTCTCTCTCTCTTCTAATACTTTCAGATCTGTATCCGCTAAAACTTTTTTTTTTTCTCTTCGTTTCTCGATCAAAATTTTCTTCCTCTCTCTCTCTCTCTTTCTCCTCTTTCTATCTCGTTGCGAACGAACAAAAAAAAAAGAAAAACAAAAAACAAAAAACGAAGTTTGAAAAAAGAAAAAAAAATAACAATGAAAAAAAAAATCTAGTTTCTCGGCGGTTTGATCGTGCGACTTGTCGGTGGGGGCAATTTGTTAAATCCTGCGTTGTCGAATACCGGGAGTAGGTCCCTCACGCGTTGACCTGTACCAGGAGATCCCATGTCCGCCCACCTGGGAACCGTCAAAGAAAATTAGAAATTATTACATCTTTTTGTTTACTTTTCTCTCTATATCCGTAACAAGAATCTTCTCCTTCGATTCTTTCCCTCTTTCCTTCCTCTTTTTTTTTCTATCTTTCTCTCTCTGCCTTTCTCTCTCTCTCTCTCTCTCTCTCTCTCTCTCTCTATTCCGTCTCATGACCTATATTAGTCTCGCACCTGTTGTTCCTGTATTTGCTCAACGGTTGTGCAGAGGGATGGGGTGTTTCCGTAGGGAAGTACGTAGCCCCGTAAAAGTCCAGACCGCGGCTCAAAAGCATCGAAGTTTCGTCGACGTTAGCCAAAGTTACTCTGATCACCGGTGGTCCGGTATATATGGTCGGCGCCTCGTTTGAATTTTGAGTTTCGGACTTGATCTTGTCGTTTATCGCTTTCACTGGTAAAAAAGAGAAAAAAAAATCCACAAAAAATTACCAAAAATTTCTTTTTTTTTTAAGTAAAAACGCCGAAAGAGTGTAAAAAGATAAATAGAATGACTTACTGACGTTTCCGGTGTTCAAAGGCAGTCTGGTAACTTCTACGATCGAACGATACTTGTAGAGTGCGTGTCGTATGTCGTCCTCTGGCACCTCTTCGGGTACGTCCAGCACGTATATGGTGAAGATTTTTGCCGGCCGACAGGGTATCGCAACCTTCATTCGTTCATTTGGGAGCTAATCGTTATTCGTCATATTCAAGGCAGTAAATAATTACGTGTATCGAAGATACGGAGGGGGCGAAAGAAATTTATACAAGGAATGAAATTTTTCTTCTTCGTTTTAGCAACGGATAGGAAAAAAATATTATCACGGGAATATAGAAAAAACTGATCGGGTCTCTCAGCGGCGTCGAGGCACTTACCTTTTTGTAAAATCTTGCCCCAGTCACCTTGTGAAATCCTTTTTTAAAAACGGCTTGAAAGTCCTCGATGCTGCTGAATTTGAAGAGTATCCCAGTGGCGGTTTTAGTGAGCGAAAAAGCACCGCTGGTAGAAAAAGAAAAAGAGAAAAAAAAGAAATGATAATAGAAACCAAAAACAAAATCGTCGTAACCGAGAAAAAAAAGAGGAGAAATATAAATTCTCACCGAAAGTTCATCTTCTCGCAAATGGTGGCAGCTTTATCCATGCTCAGTTCGTGGCTTGGTGTGAGGAGGAAAGCACCCTTGGTAACGAAGTCGTTTTCGCTTATTTCCGAGTCTGTGTCATGGTCCGGCCAGTCACGGACTTCCTGATTCAGCCGTAAAAGCGAGCTGCTCTTTGAAGTCGACATGTCCTTCTCGTAGGACATACTGTTGGTCTGTTCCGGTTGGGACATCTTTTATACTCTGTACTAAAGGGGCGTTGTCGTGCTACGCCGAGCGCGTCTTCTTTTTATCCTATTCGACTACTAGCGTCGAGATCTTTGCCGAGCTTCTCTTATATACACTCCAGAACCACCACCGGCACTGAACTTTAGAGTACTAATAATCCAGTGGACGAACTAAAAAAGAGAGAAGAAACGAGAGAAGAAAAAAAAAATTTGGGAAAAAACGAGACCTTTAACTCGGAGGTCTCATTCCTGCCCGCGACGACGATTTCTCGCCTCGGATTACGGTCCACCATTTCTGGATGTCCGATTCTTTATAAGGTAAAATTTAATGAAGTTAAACTTATCGAGTCTAATTATTGCCGATAGATACAAAGCGGGCAGCGTGGGACTTCTCGATCCCCGTTTCTTTACCATTTTCGGAAACGTACGCGTGGGACGTTAACGGGCTAATTGGTATCTCGATATCGTACGTATTATACGCGTTGCATAACGCGGATGGATCATCGTCGTCATGCTTTTAGTTCGCGTTGGCATCGATCAAGATGCTTTTGTCCGTCCCGATACACTCAGGGTCGAAATAATTTACCCCTACCCATCGACGAAGTCATCGATGTGTGACGATCGACGTACGGACAGAGATGTGTGTATATAAGTTCCCGCAAATGTGTCCATAGTGACACAGCGAGTAATTGATTAGGAGTTGCACGGACCAGCCTCGCCTTATCCTTGCGAATCTTCGTATCTCTCTCGCCGTCGTTTGATTGGAAGTTGATTGAAATTTCAGCCTTCGTAGAACAAGAGAATATGAAATATCACATATTTTACGATATTTCCGGGTTTCCAGCCGTGCATAACGACTTAGAGAGGAGAAGGAGAAAAACTGGGCTGATCAATCCGCGCGGAAATTTGGGGCGGTATAATACGGTGTGGTGTGTAGGTGTAGGTAGAGACGTACGAAAATGACAATGAGTACTGCGAACAGTTCGCAACTTTAGCCAAAGGCTTTCGCTGTTGCTAGGCGCCGGCACGGATGACAGCTACAACGCTCAGCGTTCTACGACTTACATTGATCCGGGCCATTCCGTGCCAGAAACGTTATACCGTATAACGTTCGTATAATACGCAAGTATCAGAAGCGCTGCACCGAAATAGGGAATCATCGATCCCATCAGATCGCTCGAACGATTCCATATCTTACGCCGAATACAAAAAACAAAAAAAAAAAGGGAAAAAATACAAAAATGACTCGGTTTCCTCATTTAAGGGATTATATCAGGCTCTCTGCCTCTCCCTCTCTCTCTCTCGTCGGGGCTACGTAAAGAAATGTGCAACTATCTGAAATTCTTGAAATTTTCAAGGATTCCGCGGATCTCCGCGGAGCGGTGGCTGTTATCACCCTCGTCTTGGTTAGCTGACGCTGACGCGACACCCCGCGGAGTCGTGTATAGATATAGTACACAGTTTTGGGCACTTTTTCTTCCTTTATTCTTTCCTTCGATCATATAATACTCACCTATATAAAACAGGCCGATCATTTACCTGTCAGGTCGACTATAATCGATATTTTCCGATGCGTTATTAATTTTTTAATTTTCTTTCTTTCATTTTTTTTTTTTTGCTACTTTTTGTATAAATATAAAAGAGTATGATTTAAATATTGATACGGCCGAGCCCAACCCATCCCATCCCATTTCGGCATCGGTACATATTGGCATCGGCATCATCACGCACCGAAGCGTTGCTAAGTGACTGTCCTCTCTCGGCATACGTCATTCCATCGGACTTGACGGGTTTCGAATAGCTCGAATCGTTCGGATTATCGGGTTACGTGACGTATCCGACTCGCAGGGGATAGTAGCGGGTGGTAGCTTCAGTTAAGTTCGGTTCGGTCCGGTTCAGTCCAGTCCGGTTCGCACAGAGTAAAGTACACCTACCGCACAGTTGATCAACGGTTTATATACCCACCATCTGGCTGCACCCCGAACCATATCCATTAGTTATCTGCAAATCGTACTTTATCGTACTTCATTTTTCGCTCCACACAATTCAATCCCATATCCTTAACGATGTCGAATTTTCATCGCTCCGTTTTACATCCCCCGTTTAGTTTCCTCCTTTCTTCTTTTTCCTCTTCTTTCGTCTAGCGAATTCGTACCACTTATTTCGCATATTCATACACGTATACGTACATACATACACGAAGATCATGCATATATGTATACCGCATGAAGATTATCGAAGATATACTATATTTTCAAGACGAGACACATCAACCCGGTTGACGCCAGTCGCTTGTGACTTTGGGTTCCTCCGCAGGGTTCGATCAATAGATAGGTTCACCGAGAAACACAACGCCGCCGAAGCAGACTCTCTCTCACTCTCTCTTCTCTTCTCTTCTCTTCTCTTCTCTTCTCTCTCTCTCTATTTCCCCCTTCGCACCCCCTTAACTTGAACGCACACACACACGTATATATGCATATATACGTACAGTTATATCTACCCACGTCGATGAACACAAACGCATTGAACGGAGACGTGGATCGTATGTGTGCATCGATGATTGGCTGACTGGCCATTCCCTATACGTACACGGATATACTAGCTAAACACGAAACAGTGTAGATATATGTGTGTGGGTGTGGGTGTGCGTGGCAGGGTATAGATTGGAGTCGGTTAAGTGAGTCGATAGTCTTCGTCTCAGGAATAGCAGCAGCTGTAATTCTGTCATGATTCAATTAATGGCTATTTTATCAGCGGTAGGTATACCTTGGCTGGGCTGCCTCCGCTAATTCAATTTCATACCAATTCCTTTTATTAACTGATACGAACCAAAGAAGATATTATTACCGGGCTATAACGTGCCATCTTTTGTCTGGACATATGAAGTGGCCAAGTTGAACGAAGAATTTCAAATTTTCCAGTCTTATAAGTTAATTCAAAGCCCCTCGTGCCTCTATACCTGAACGGGAATCTACGACCTCCACCTATACGAACGTTCGATAAAAAGAGAAAGACGGGGTTCGTTTTAACCGGCGGAAATTCACGGCGGTCGTCCATTTCCGGTGGCGTCTTAGGCACAATTTTCTGATCGTTGAATCGACTCGACTCGATTTGACTCGACTTGAATTGACTCGACTCGACTTTGCTTTACTTTGCCCGGGGACGACACAATGGCACACCAAATTAGCCAACTATACGTATATACCGGTCCAAGGCAGAGCGAGGGATGAAGAAGGAAGCTTTGGGAACGAGGAGGAGGAGGATAGAGTCTGTTACACGTTACGGACCCCAGGGGCTATCACACAGTTTAGTTGAAGTTGAAGGAGCGCCAGGAAACCGAGCGCTATTAAGAACCGTAACAGAGCGGACTCCTCGTCGATCCAAGGATAATTGCTAAAGCTTGACTAATAGTTTTTCTTAAGGTTTGGTTCATAAATATTTAATACCACCTTTTACATTCCAACTATCTTTATGCACATGGTTGAATTCGTGCCTCGCCTTCGCTCCTATGCCAGCTACGAAATTCAGGAACATGTCACATCTAGAGGGGAAACTAATTTTCAAAAAATGGGGACGCTCTGTCTCGTTTGGTGCACCGTATGATCCTTGCCGTTCGTCCAGTCGTTATTCCTGCTCGTGTTTTTTTGACTGAATTTATTAGATTACACCGAGAGCATAGCTTTTCGGGGGGTCGATGTCAATTCGCGCTTTTACACGCGTTGATAGGTTTCAATTCGGATCGTTTCAAGGTAAATACGTCGGGGATATAGAGAGCGCCGTTGGATCGATTCGGGTGTTTATAAGGGCTGGTTATCTTCGTTGAACAATATACCGTAGGATACTTTATGGGATTTCCTTTATTCATTCGATTTAAGAAGCCGTGGAATTCTTCATTATCGCCTCTTTCCATTTTCGCAAAAATTTATAGAGAAAGTCGTATATCTTTTGCAATTTTTATTCCATCAAAAATTCCGACGGTCGTTCTATCCGGCATTTTCCCCAGAAAATAAACATCCCTTAAACAGTTCAATCGGTCCACCGATACTCGTTCAATTCCGCAGAAAGTGACCAAAGGGAAATCCTCCAGCCGTGATTTGGCGAAGGCAAAAAGCGACTTTTCGAGGGTGAGAGTCCACAGATTTCGACACCCTCGATCATACTTTTCACATGTAGAATTAAAACGAAGAAAGGAGGTAGTCGTCGCTGACGAGAAACTGCGGACGTATATCAAGGGGCAGGAGGAAACAATCGGCTGTCTCCTCCATCTTAAATTGGGATTACCTTAGAATCCTGTCGGCAGTCTGTAGAGTAGTGAACCGTAAACCTTTAACCCACCCGAAACTGGTAGCCTGTTGTATTACCATACAGATTGAACCGTGGAATCGGCTACTGGGTACAAACTACGCGGACTATGTACAAAGAGCTGTAAAGTCCAGGAGGAAAACGTGTTTATAGGATGTTATACTACATCCAGGACCCAGTCTCAGTCTCAGTCTCAGGGGGTCACGAGTTCCGGACTGAAGAACGTGCCCTTATTTTTATAGAAACCCCGACTCTTACGAGAATCTTTCCCAAGACGCGTTGCCCGACTATATAAAAGGGTAAATCACTCGGAAAATCGTGGGTATCAACCCAAGATGCTCATTTTCTCTTTTCATATTCTATGATTTTTAAGGAGAGACCTTCTCCGCTCTTTTTTTCCAAGGGGTTGAAGTTTTTCATCCCTTTCTCTTTTTTTTAGCGAAACAAATTTCTGACAAAAAAAATGGAATTAAATAAAATCGGAGAATAAAAAATTCTGTAAACCGTACTACGGATAGCTTGCATAATTTAATCATCCGGGGATTAGTCCGATGGCAAAGCAAAGCAATTTGCATTGATCCTCAGTCTTGACGGGACAGGAACTAGTCCCCGCAGCTTTAATCCGCGGAGTTGGACGTTTCTCTTTTCATTTTATTTATTTTTTTATATTTTTTTTTCTCTCCGCGGGTTTCGTTATTTTTATTTATTTCGCAGGGAGAAGAACGTCGAATTAACTGTGGCTCGTTAGCGACCGTGAAACGAGCAATTATTGTCGTAGAATTGAATCAAACAAAGCGCGATCATTCGCGCGCCGTATGGGAGATGAAAAACGGGATAAAACCGAGGCGGGAATGAGAGAACGGGTAAAAATCCGACGTCCCAAAAGTCAGTCCTTCTTTTTTTTCATTTTTCATTTTGTTTCGAAAAATAAAAGAGAAAAAATGCGTAAAACATTTTCGAACGATCGCGAAAGGCACGCGTCGCTCTCTTCCGAAATTCTTCGCGTACCCTAATTCGTAAAAATCATCTTTCCGCACCCCGGTCGGGGCAGCTACTCAACTTGAAGATGTTATTGATATAAATGAAACAGTCCCGCGCCTTCTTCCTCTGCCCCATATAATCAAGATTAATGTCAGCTTGTCAGGCCCTCCCAACTCTGTTATAATTAGATTCGAATTCGCCCGATAACGAAATAAACCATCCTACACGCCGATTCGTTTCCTTTTTCTGATATACCGTACATAACGTTGTTAAAAAAAAGAAAAAGGGAAATTTTTCTCCTTCTCTTTCTTCATATTCTAATTACTTTGTCCCACCGAAATAGGGAACACATACGTATGTACATGGGGGGATGGAAATTTATGAAAATTTGATTGAAAGTTGAAAGCTGGACGTGCGGCACGAAACCGGCCTGCAGACTGACGTTAATTAATTGCCAAGGTGATGTTTCGTGATGTATTAGCCTCCGTCATGATAAACCGTGTCATCGGTGTACCCATATGTACATATATATTGGCCGTAAATTCGCACCTCCTACCCCGTTCACGCGGGGTTTTAAGCCGTTTTAATTTAACCCTCAATTATGAATGTGTCTGCCGCGGGTGTGACGCGAATATGGGTATCCATCCGCCTCGAACGGCGTAAGAAAATTAAAGTAAAGATGGAGAAACCGTCCGGAATTTAGAGAGGGTAGAAATAACGGGAAGTTTTATACTCCATAGACTTAATACTACTCGAGGTACTATTTAACGATTTAATAATCGATAAATTAGACCTGAGAATGTATAACGAAAAAGTTTTATCACGTCTCTTTTCCTTATATATATACATGTATACTTATAGGCGGAATTATATACCTACCATAGCAATTAGGATTTGCATCTTGATTTTGAGCCGGTCTGATGCGGAAGCTTAAAGTAATTTAGAGACGGTGATGATTTCTCGGCGTAGGAAAATTGTCGTATAAATTTCTATGGTTTACTCGGTTTCGTACCTGCGAATAAAGTTCGTGAAATATAATGCCCCGGTGTTATAACTTCTGAGAGACGTGTACGACTCTTATTCATATATGTGTGCGGTGAAAATCGACCAACAAATCGGCCATAAAAAAAAATCAAATTCTTAGTTCGTATATCCATGTATCTCGCTGTCTGTCACGAATTTTATCGACACTTACCCAGCGAATATGTAAATACGTCTTTCCGCACCCTGTAAATTTTCATCTGGTAAATTTTTCCGCCGAAACTTTTCCTCCTTTCTTACCGTTTAGTTTTTCGATATATACCGTTCGATGGATACAAACCCCGGTTTTATACGGGTGAGGAAACGGAAAGTTTCGAAAAAGTTCTTTTTTTTTTCTAGTCCTTGACACACGTGACATATATGCAGTGGAAACATTCGCGAAAAAAGTTAGGGGAAGAAAGAAAAAATGTACGGAAATTATGACTATCATTATATTTCGTATCCTCGTCGAATTACAAAAGCAGATAAGCCATCGCCTGATCAATTCCCGATGAAAGGATGAATTTGCACGCAAGTCGAACCTCGTTCATCTTCCAGAACGACAGCCGGGCCCATCCATCCATCCATCCATCTATATCCATCCGGCGATCGTGTCATCGTGAGCTTGAGCACTTCGAATCGCGGAATATTAACCGGCATGAAGATTTTTCTTTCTTTTTTTTTTTCGGTTTTACTTTAGTCTCAGACCAATCGTTTCTCGATTTTCTATACCCAATTGTATCGAAAGTTCGACCAATATTTTTCTCTCTCTGAAGGAAAAATTCGGGAAAAAAAAAAAATTCAATTCGGAAAAAAAAGTGGATTTGGAGGAAAAAAAAAAACAAATCGTTCTTTGATTCGCTTTTGCCGAATATACTCGAACCCGCACCCCAATTATGTGCGTGCCTGGTTGATCGCCTCGCCCTTGTTTGCGAGCACTTAGCACGAGCGCACCCTTATTAACACGTTAACGCACGCTGCATTAACACACGTCCGGTACTACGAAGCCCCGTGAGGGGGAAGAGGAAGAAAAATGAAAAAAAAATGAAAAAAAAAAAATAGAGAGAAGAAAAAAAAATATAACGCAAACCTACGTACGCACGTTTATACGGTTTGCGAGAGTCAAACCTCCCTGTCGAGGCTTCGGTATCGGAGCCGATGACGATACTAGACGAAAATAAAAAAAGAAAAGAGTGCAAAATCGTTAACATCCGTGCGAATTTGAAACGATTTTTTTTTCTTTTTCTTTCTTTTTTTGGTCGACTACTTCGCGTATAATCAAACCCGAAATAATTATCCATACATAATAATAATAGTAATAATAATAATTAGAGAAGCATGCGGTAAATAATTAACCAAGTTGTTAGAGAAGAACAAAAAGGAAAGAAAAAAAAAATGAAAAATTTATTAAGAGGATTGAACCGACGTTTATACATACGAATACATACATACATGGGAAAATTCAGTACGTACACACGTTCTTTCCCCCTTCCTTCCATCACACGTATGTACATAGAGAGAGAAAGAGAGAAAGAGAGAGAGAGAAAAGAACGTTGGTCTCTGGCAATATACAATTACTTAGGGCATTATTACGCCAGGCACACCCTTGCATTAGCCAGAGTGGAAGTAGCCGCACCCATGATCGCCGTTTGGGTTGGGCCGTCTTATAACTCTGGGTGGGTTTACGTACTACGTACGTATAATACACCTCTGTGTACAATGTCTACAGTGGGGGGATTCACCATCGTCGATTACGGATTGTTCGCTATTTATACTATAAACGACGACGATGACCACAGGCCGAGTCCTCGTGTCCTCGTTGCCCCGATGGTTGATGGGTTACGGCTGACTCATATTTGCCTTTCACGTGGGGGAGAGAAGGGAGAAAAGCGGGAGGAAGGTCAGCTGAAAATTTATGAAATTCCTCCTCTTTTTTTTGATCTACAAAAATCTGTATCGCTTCGATTCTCCCCTTTCGTCATTTTCGTTCCGCATTCTTCGATATCGAATTATTATCCACCGAACGAAGTCCACCTCCGATTTAAGGTATAATGGCTATTACGTGTTCGAATGAGATGTGTATATGCACGCATCGTACGTACATACGCATATCCGTTACTAATTGTGTTTACGGCTACTGCAAGGGTATATAAAGAGAGAATCAGCTTCGTATCAGCTTACGAAGTACGGTATAAGGCCATGTCTAAGGCTGTATCTGGTTTTCGGATAAAGGACGTAAATTTTCAGCCCCTTATACCAACCCCGTACCACATATTAGAACCCGCGGACAGATTTTCTTCATTAAAACAAGAACAATAATAATAATGGGAAAACGCTAAACCTCCGGAGTCTACAGGCCTCTTAATGACTCCGCAAGCCTCCTTTTTCCCTTTTCCTTTTTCACTTTTCCTTTTTTCACTCGTTTTCATTACCGAGCTATTAATTATCCTCGTTTAAAACCCCCCGATTTTCATTCGAAATAAACTAAAACTATTTGATATCACAAAGAAAAAAAATGTACCCGAAAAAAAAAAGAAGAAAAACATCTTTTCACCCGAAAAGTTTGAAATTTTATAACAAGAGTTCCCAGTGTTGCGCGAGGGGGTGGAGCACGTAGAGTAGCATGGAAGGTACCGGGGGTCGGTTTTTGAACGGGAAAATATTTCCGGTTACAAACATTGCGAACGAGGGTTTCTCACGAATCATCTATCTAAATATCGCGTTAAGGAAGGGTGGATCCGCGCGTAACCCTGTGGTAGATGGTTGCGTAGGAGTCGACCCTGCAGTGCAGAGAACCACAAAAATACCGAATTTAGGGAATGGCGTAAAGAGCGGAGAGGAGCGGAACGGGGGAGGAGGGAGGAGAGAGGAGCGAGGTGGATGTCGGAAGTAAATTTTCATTTGGGTTTTAGGGAGCGGCGGCATGCTATCATATCAACGAAATAACATTACCGCATCTACCATATACCATCACCGCCGATTCCCTTGCTCAGTCGTCGTCACATTTCCTTATCGGATAGTTGCGGTATAAAATCCAACCGAAAGATTTCAGATTCGAGATCTTATTTTTTCTTTTTTCTTTTTTCTTCCTTCACCGCGTCGCCGCATTCTTCTCGTTCGTATTCGAAATGATTCCTCGGATTCCTCAAACGACGATTATCGCGCGGTATCGATATCACTCGACCCAACGCGAACGCATCAATCAGTCGTATAGATTCCGAATGATAGATAGAGTGTGAACGCTAGTCGAAACGGGATTTGAATATCGTGCGGTCTCGTTGCTCATTGTTTTGTCAGAGGGGATGAACGCCCTGTATATATATACATACCGTTCCCATATATCCGCGGTCATGCAGTTTATTCCCTAGATAAACCGCGATCCGATTGTAATGAATGCGATTCCCGATGCTGACGGGCTCTATGGCTGCACCGTATAATCTCGAGTCTGTTCGAAACAAAAAAAACGACCTTTGACCTTTTTTTTCTAATTTTTTTTGGTCCGAAAGTAAACTTTTCGCATAATTTTATCGATCGATGATTGAAATCGATTAGTGGAAAGAAAAAAATGAAACGGAGGCTGGAAATCTCGTTGGGTTTAGCCGAATCCCCGTAGGTTCGATCGATACGTTTATACCGCGCGACCGACGCAAGTAACCCAATTAATTGATTGAATATAATCAACTTTGGCTCGACCTCCCAGATACCGAACTCTGCCCCCCGTGTAATACCTACTTTCTCATAATTTAGAGAAAACATAACACACAAGGACGAACCTTACAATCTCTGCGCACGCGACTTGGCGTGTTCAGCCCTTTTTCTACACGTCTATATGAAGATAACCGTGGCCAAAGTATACCGCGACGTAGGTATGGATAAAAAAATGAAAAATAAACCTCAGGCTTGAAATTTGTTCATTCTTTTCAGGAATAGATATGAAAATTTTCGAAAATTTTTCGCGACTTTTTTTTTTTAAGGGGATTCTATGAAGTCTTTCGGGTATTTTCACGGGGGTCGTATCACAGAATTTACACGACGTGGTTGATCGGTACAGATGTGCGTGTATGTATACGGATATATGTTCACTCGTAGTTATCCCCGGTTGTTAGTTACGCGGTAATTGACCGCGTTTGGTATAAAACAGTACCGCAAATCCGCAGCCCCTGCCCCTGCCCCATATAGTCTTCGGATTAATTATTTCGTATAATTTGGCAAGCTCCGGTTGACTCGCTTCGCGTTTTAAGGATTACCGGGGATACCCCGTACCCCCTTCACACGCTACTTCCCCGTCCTCGATAACTAAATTGGAAAGACGAGTTTCAAGATTAGAGAATCGTACCGGGTCTTTTAATCCTCGATTAAACAAATCATCACCGTATCGAAAATTATATACGTACATACATAACACGTGTACGAGTGACTTTACTGAACATCAAATAAATCCTTACAACAATCTGATTTCGAAAAATAAAAATTTAACCTTCGCTTCTATTATGTATGTATACTAGGGTGATTCGAAATAATATATATTTTTTTTTCCTTTTCAACCAGTTTCAAAAGTTTCATTTAGTTATAAAGATACGCCTGTTAAAATTTGAGCTCTTAATATTAATATTAAGAGGTGGCGCATCGCGAATTTCTATTTCCCATTTAAATAACATGGGAAAATTTGTTTCTGCTTCTTCTGATTTTTATAACTAGCTAACGATGCGTCATACGGAAAATCTACGAACATATTTTTGTAGAGAATTGAATGCTCTACAAAAAAGGTCTCTTGCACTTTTCGATAAACTTATTTTAGAAACTCATTTTTTGTCAGAAAGGTGGTTCTTCGAACTCGAATATCATTCGAATGGCTAAGTTTATCAAAAAAGTGTAGGAGACCTTTTTTGCAGAGCATTCAATTCCCTACATAAAAATATGTTTAAATTTTCTGTATGACGCATCGTTAGCTAGTTATAAAAATCAGAAGAAGCAGAAACAAATTTTCCCGTGTTATTTAAATGGGAAATAGAAATCCGTGATGCGCCACCTCTTAATATTAATATTAAGAGCTCAAATTTTAACAGGCGTATTTTTATACCTAAATGAAACTTTTGGACCTGTTTGGAAGAAAACAAAAAAATTTGGTTTTTTTTTTTGGAATCACCCTAATATATATGTATACCTAGTTTCGAACTGTTAGATTTTCGGCGAGCCACGGGGCCTGCAAGGTGTAACACGACCGGACCATCTGCTCCTCTACTGATCGTGGCACACGCACGTGGCCCCAGCACGTGCCTTTAGCTGATAATATAACGCATTGTGTATTCGTAGATACACATATGCGTATATAGACGTGTATATGCGTACCCTCTTCCCTCCCTTCGCTCGCTCGTGGATTTAGCTCGCGATTATTAAAACCCGTATATTTATACGAGTTTGATTGAATCCGTTTCTAGTACATTGTGCGCGTATGGGTTCGACGTTCGCCTCTTTCTCTCCCTCTCTCTCTTCGTACACAAAAAATAAAAAAGTCCCTTAAAAAAAAAAAATGAAAAAAAAAAGAAGATAAACAGTTTCTCTCTCGAATCGTATGCGTTAGTTAGGTAGGCCAGCAGGTGGTATGGCGAGATAGATACTATATAGGGGGTTCACATCTGCCTCGAAATTGCCAGCTGACAGCTATTTGAGAATGAGACCGTTGCAGTTTGACTTTGCTCGAGCAAGTGCGGTCTCAAAAAATTTTTTACACCAGTCAAATCTAAGGTATAACAAAAAAAGTAAGAAAAAATCGGAAAATATCGAGCGAAACGAGAGATTACATGATCCTCGGTTTTAAAACTGATGTAACAAATTCCCCATAAACGTTACTCCGTATATTTACGGCTCACTTTACTATACCCTGCTCAGCCCGGGTTACGTCAAAACCTTTTTTCTTCTTCTTCCTCTTATTTTTTAATACTTATGGGCACAAAAGGCAGGTTGCGTAACCCGGCCATAGCGCCCTTTCTGTAGAAACGGCAACGGACACGAGATATTTAAATACTGTATTAAACAGGGCGTATATGTACATACATATACATACATATTTTTTTTTTCTCCATTCATTTCGGCATGGTTATAACAGCAAGTGACGTAATTCATCCCTTTTGCAGTCGGAGGGAATAAGGAGGGGGAATAATTAGGTAAAGAAGTCGAAAAAAGGTTGCAATGCGAAACACAAAAAAAAAAAGAAAAAGGACAAAGATTTCGTCAAAGTATTGCGAAAAGGGAGGAAAGTTCATTCGAAGAAAGAAGTTATGTGTTACCTACTTCGTTCCTGTTTGTATACCGCGTATACGTATGTATAAGTTATATGTATACGACGGGGCTTCCTCGACTCAAGAATTATTAATTAGACTTATTATTCCGAGGAAGCGTTAATTTCTCAACTCTTAAAAAACTGTCTGCGTGTATACAGACTGTTTGATACCGTTGTTTAAGAAAGAAGCGAGTCCTTGATCACCTGCTTCTTTATACAGGCGACTGACTCTCCTCGCTTCTTCACACCCCCGCGTATACGATACACGTTGATGATATAAACCTATAAAATGGGAGGAAAGAAAAGAGAAGAAACTGTTTGAACAGGTGATTCAGCATCTGTTTAACGGAGGCTACTCCGGCTATCAGAAATAATCCTTTGTCCGAGCTCGTCTCGTTGTTCTCAATTAAAGAAACCGCTATTTTATCATCGTCGCATCGATCATCCAGAGAAAAGCATCCGTTTCGATCGCCAATAAGACTCTCACTCATTTTTCTTCCTTTCTTCAAGTAAAGTCCGAGAAACTTGACGAATTGCGAGAAGAGGAGCTTTTCGAACCAAAATCTGCAGTAGATTAAACGAGAAGAAAGAACAGAGAAAAAGGAGGACAACTTGTCGTCTCGTGAGTGGACGTTCGTTTTACGTTGTGCTCGCAGAGCTGATGTGTTATGGGACATACATGGGTCATGAAAGTTTATATACGAATCGAGATTTTCAAGCTCAATCACGAAATGTATTTTTCTCTCCTTTTTTTCTTATTTTCCCTAATATCGGGCAGCCGCAGTCGCTGCAGTGCAGCGGAGTGAAGTGGAGAGAAATTTCTGGTATGACGATGAGCGCCCTTTAGCGAAATGGTGATATGCTTTATGGTGGACCGTAACATTCATGGCTGGGACACGCGGAGCTGAGCTGAGGGTGTTACGTGTTCATAACTCGACGTTACTGCACCAGCAGCACGCCTCGTCCCTGTGTTATACGTATGCTAAACCCTCCCCCGACTCCGGCAAACTCTATGGAGCTAAACGATGAATTTCATTTTACGGGGTCGGCCGAAGCGCTCCTGAGCCTCGTCTCTGCTCAGACGCAGTTTTAGAACCTAGGGATTCAACGCGCTTCAGACCTTCGCTCTGTCACGGTCTCTAAACACCTCTATGCCGGGGGAGATGCCTCTCGGCTTTATCACACAGTTTCAAAAGAAAAAGTGAAACGAGAAGGACGTTTCGGGAGGATTTCGATTAGCGAGGATCTTTAAACGTCGCGAAATCTTCTTCGAAATTTCGCGGAAAGCTGAATAAACGGACGAAAGAAACCCCCAACCTTGGGATTTTTCCGTTCATCGTTATTTTCCTTTTTTTTTTCTTTTTTTTTATTTACCCTGACGAAGCCCAGAACTCATGGTTCCGTCGTCGATGTCCATTCGGCTTGTGTAGCAGCTCGAAGCCGTACGAAGGTTTGATTAAATAAAATACAGACCCTTCTTACACGCGGAGAGTATTTCCAGTTCAGGCTTCGGTCGATGGCCTAAAGCCCGAGCCAAACTGTCGAGCAAATAGTCGAACGAAGGTCGTTCAGTGATTTCAGTTGATATTTCCACTTTCTTTGGGAAAAAAGCCGCTCGATTTTAAACAGGTGATCTTCCTTCTCAGAGGAGACAATCGAAACGATGAAATCGCAACGGCTGGTGTCACAGTTTCGACTTGGAATGCCCAGAAACTGCCCCAAGTCTGATTATGTGATCACGCGGTCAGACGCCTTCAAGTTTTGCTTTGAATAGTTCAAAGTGGCCAGCAGCGGCTAGCCACGTCGTAACTTAGCCTTGGGGTTTAATAAGACACGTCGTAATTCACCCCTGCGACATCTTGGCTGTCGAAGCATCGATATCTGCAGTTTTATCCAGTGATTGGTGGTGGCGAAAGACGGAGTGGCGTATTATGCGTCGTTTTCTCCTCCGGCGAGCTTCTCCCTGCAGTATTTCGATGGAATCAAATCCGAGATTCGGTGCTTTCATTTTCGAGCTTTTCGCATCGAGGCTAACGGACCGTGAACACGTTCGTGCCTCGCTCCCTCTAGTTTTTCTATTTGTCTATCGGGATCTTCGACTTTGGCTTCCGCGGGCGAAAAATTTCGACTGGAATCCACGGTTTCTTCATAGTTTCCAAAAGCCGAGGTGAAACGACTCGGATTACCTTATTCCTCGACTCCTTCCCCGTTCTTGTTGTTGCGCAAGTTACGTATTACGGATCTTTATGTCACTGCGCAAACGCTGGGGTAGCTTCAAGGTCGATCGAACGTTCTTTGCCCTCGAACCCGAGTCCTGCCTAAAACCCTAAGGCTGAAACCCTTCGTTTCCGGGATCGCGTTACCTGTGGAACGTTTTTCGAAAATAACTGTAAAAAAGACTAACGATTTCTTCCGCCGAATCGGCGGATCCGCCTCCGCCCGTTGGCATGGATAGAAGTATTTCAATGCCTGCTCGAATCTACCACGTTAACGTAAAACGATCCGGACCTCCCCACTTCTGGACTTGACAGCTTATGCAACGTTCGAAACAGACCAAATCCACCCGACCGAGTATAACGATATTTAGTAAGGTCAAATGAGCTCGAAACGACGAGAAATTCCCCTCCGCTTTTGCCAGTTCGAGACTGCAATCTAGGTGTATATTCTTGAGACTGGGGACGAACCTCGTTCCAGGTATATCAAGGAAACCGAGGTAAAGTTTCATCATTTTATTCATATCATTTGGAAAACGTGGGTACATCGCTCACGTTCGAAGAGAATGATAAATTTCGCTGATATCAAATGTCTGGAGTGTATCTAGTGCAGTACAACGAAATATATGTGTTTATCCACCAGATGTAGATATCCTAATCGATTTTCGATACTCTATAGCCACTCCTCCGTTCCTTATTCGGAATACTCGTCGTCCTCGAACTATACGAAGAAGCGACGTTTCGTAAGGCCACTACCGTTCGTCGAAGCCTTACTTTTTGAGATTTAATTAATTGGAGACTGGTGTGTTATCATTAGGTGTCGCAAAGTCGCCGGTTACTTTGGTATTTCTATCTGTTTTTTTATTTCTCTACTTTTCGGGGTGGGATTCCCTCCGGCACGTGTCCGGCAGGTCGTTGCGAGATTATAGTACGCGAAGATGGTGGCGCGGGATATAGGCGAGCCACGAATAATAACCTTGGACATTTAATTATATTAATTTTCGTTTTATACGAGGGACACGCGAACGAACGGTGTGCTTCAGTGACAAATTCGGTCCCGTTTAACGCGAGTGATTTAGTGGACTCGAGGGAAGAGTGGCTCCAGTGACGCGCTAGCAACTCCTGTAAATTCCCCTAATGAAAGTCCCTCGAGGATATTCTCGGATCGTATTAAACCAGGGTAGGATACCTACCTGGATAAACCAGATCCCAGCTGATATGCACTGCAGGACGACAGCTCCGAGTTCCACCGTCGCCTTTTTACCCCCAATGGTATTTTGCTAACGAGAATGAAAAAGAGGGAATAATACGATCGCTGCCAAAATTGGCGATTCTTTTCATCAAATTAAGATTCCTGATAAACAGGGGAAGGATTTCCAACCCCGTCCGACACGCGTGTGTGTACCTGCGATACGCAAACCCGACGGGGCAAGGGTTCCCGACGCGTGTACGCATCATGCATGTAATACGGATAGCAGGGTATTTTAGGAGCTTTTACCTCCATCTCCGCACTTCTCGCCTATTTCGAGTCACTACCTTCGGGGGACGTGGACACCCTTCGGAGGTGAGGTTAACGGACCGTGTACCGGGTACATACACCCATACGCGTACACGTACATGCGTGGATCCTACTCGACCCGTTCGACAATCTTTCCACCTTGGCACGTTGATCCCAAAGAAACCGTGACGATGCGTTCGACGGGGTTTTGGGGGTCGTTGCTTTCCTTATTGAAGGATTTTCCGGGGATGAGTAACGACCCGCGTCGTTTCGTACGGTTCTTCGCGAATTTGTTTCACGGGAACATCGCGCACTGGGTATGTAATTAGTCCGTAGTTTTCCCCTCCCGGTTTTCCCGCTGTTTAATTTTATGGGGAATTGCTTCGCGGCACGTGCAGGTCCTGTGGCATTATAAGTAAAATGTCAAGCAAGGGCGGGTTCCTCCGCGCATTTAGCGGTACGGCGCCAGGACGACACCCAGTTTAATGTCAACCCCTAAATGTCAGGACGGGTTCCCGCTCTCTTCGACGCTCGATCTTTACCGTCACGAGTTTGGCCCCGAATCCTCGGCGACACCCCGACACCCGCCACTCCAAGAATCTACTCGGAAATGGGAGGAGGAGGCAATAATATTTCATTATGTCGTATTATATTTATAACTTGCTAAAAGGCCATCATCTCCGTCGTACTTCCCTTTCCGCCCTGTCGTATCTACCATCCGCTAACAGCCCCACTCGTATAAATTTCACGCGAATCGTATTTCAAAACTTCCACGAGATACCCGTCGCATATATGCGTACTATTCGTACGAACCCATGTACGCATTCGCCACCGGAATACACCTTCATCCCCGATTAACGGACATTTCTCGCCAATCTAAGTCGGAATAGACATTTCCGATCCGTTTCCGAAAGGCTGATCATAATTTTGAGTGCGAATCCAAAGAACTGAGAATGATCGAGGTTCCAGAGTGCCAAACTCGGCGCTGTTCAATCTCCGGTTGATTAATTACCGAATTAATTAATTAGTAAGAATCGTGAGCATATCGTGGATCGCGTTTGGGTGTCGGAAGCGAACGAGGAGGAGGTTCTGTCCGGGTCGGTGATCTAATCCACATATCGTTCGTGATGGTGACCGAGGCGAGGGCCTCTTCGCAGCGTGACTTTTTGGAATTGCGTGCATAGCGGAATGGCCATTTTACGTCTATCTTCGTGTTTTCATTGTCAAGAGTGGTCGTCGGCGTAGTTCCAGGTCGGTTAATTAAAGCCTGTGCGCGGGAGGGGGAGGAGATAAATTCGGGATGATTTATGATCCGAAGAACAACAACACTCCACTTTCTACGTACCTTGACAAAAGTGTACTCCCGCTCACGCACGTGCTCCCCAGGGAAGATGAGGTGAACCTGGGCGAACGGGGTGAACGGGGTGGAAGACGAGCTTCCTAATTAACAAAGAAGCGAGGAAGAAAAAGAAGAATGAAAAATGAAAAATGAAAAATGAAAAATGAAGAGTGAAAAATGAAACACAAATTTTATTTTTTTTTCTCCAACTCCTCTTCCATCTTTCTTCCTTCCTTTCTTTCTTAGTTCGCGTATAATACATGTACCGCATCCCATGGGCTTAGCGGAGAACGTTGTAATCTGTGAACTGAGGGAACTCAGATCCGTACGGCGTAAAAAGTTTGCTTACGTTTCAACGCCGAGAATAGATCCGGTAAACATTGGGGTACACCGTATCAGCTGGGGCACGTGCACAGTTCCGTCAGCGTCGCGGCGCCCAGAAACATAGAGCAGCGGATAAATCGAGTGTGCCAGAAATACGGCTTCTCCCGATACCAAGGCCCGAGGAAATAATTGAGAAAAATGAAAAAACGATAAATTCATCGAATTACGACGGCTCGATGCGATCAGAGGCTGCGAAAACGGAGCGCAAAAATAATCCCGCTCTTTTCTGACTCCGATATATATGCAATTCCCTTCGTTTTTATCTGCCCTTCCAGAAGTAAGTAAATGAAAAATAGAAAAATAAAATTTTCAAATTTTTTAACCGACTGTGTTTCGAGAAGTACTTTGGTCCATTATATTGTACCGAGATACGGGTATATAGTTTCGATGGAATATGGCGAAATAATGTATAGAATTCACGTTAGAATTCGTCCGAGTTTGAGGTTTAAAGTATAAAGTTTAAGGTATAAGCGATACGTTACATAGAAAATAGGGTGATTAAATTCCAGGATGTTCTCTGGAAGAATCGTTACCTATATACCTACGGGTATATACGGTGTAGTATATGCACATACCCATACCTCGTAAATCACCGATTGGTATCCGCACAGCTCTCGACCGCGCACGGCACCGAGTAGGAGGACGGAGTTTTCCGGGAGTTTGCATAATACCGATATTGCCGGAATTTATGATAGTAAAACGAGAAGAATAAGAATAATAAGAATAATAATAAGAAGAAGAGGAGCAAGAGGAAGGATAAACCTCCCTCTAGGTATAGAGAGCTCGCTTTCTCTCATCTTAGACGATCTTTTGAAGAACTAGGTATAAGTATACGTATAATACGTACGGAAGAAACTTTCCCGAGCATTTCATACACGCCCGATTGAGATAGGAAAATTTCTTTCGTTATATATACTCGACGGATGTACTATACGTAGGGGAGAATTTTTGGAAGATAAAAAAAAAAATTTTCCTTCTAAAATGAAACAAATTTTATCAATTTTAGAATGAGAAACTTTGCCCCAGTCTCTCTCGTACGCTACGTATCTACTACGTACGGTAGTTTACCGTGAATGCAAATATTAAATGCTCGCCGATGAAAGAGATTATCGTGTGAAAGAAGGGTTTATCCCCCATTCACTCCCCCTCCCGTATAACACACGTGAACTTTACGGTACACACTTGCATACGTCGCATGCATGTTAAGTTATCTTCTCGTGTGCATGTATGTATATGTATGTATATATATACGAACGCGAATCGTAGCCGCGTATACAGTTTTGAGCCTCGAGTATATTTCCCCACCCTTAAAGTCTTGTACGATCAGAATGAACGTATACGTGCGTACGTATACATCTGTATGAACTCCAGACCACCGCAATCGGGGAGAGCAAATCCCGGCGGCGTTCTTTGTGCCCTATGGATGATATTCCCTACGTTCGGTATATAACCACCTCTCTCTTTCCATCCTTGTACTAAAACCTACCACCGCATTCCCACATACATACATACATACATATGTACATATACCTATATACATATATACGCCAAGCGTTTAATCTATGCTATACTATATCATGTGTGCATATACATGTATATATATATTACATATAATATATAATATGTATATACCTACGATTGCACTGCACAGGCGTGACTTATACGCGTTTGGTACTCAACGAGGAAATAGGGAGAGGTTTCGAAACGAGGTTAAATGATTAATAAATACGATAATATGTGTAAAGGGAATCGAATAACGAAGAGGTTGGTTTTTTTTTCTCTCGTTTTTAATTTCGAAGAATTTGATCTCTTTTTCTTGTTTTTTTTTCTTCTCCTTTTTCCTTCTCGTCATTTCTTGTTCAAGAATGGAGAGGTAGAGGTATGCGTCACGAGTTGGCAGTCGAATTTACGATTAGGACTACTTCTTTCGTGGGTACGGTGTAGTAAAAAGAAAAAAAAAAGAAAAATAAAAATGCTTCGATATGTAGGTATACCTATAATCTACGTGTATACTGAAAAAAAAAGAAAGAAGGAAAAAAAAAATCAATTGAAATTCATGACGATGAATGTGTGTGGAGTGACTCGCCATGTTTATATAGCTGGGTTATAGCTCGAGTTGAAAGAGGAAAAGCGAACGTGCGGGTGGTTTAGCAGCCGCGACTTGTTGACACCGAAGACCTTTATATGCGTGGCGAAACTCGCGTGTGACCAGCATCAACCGAACTATACGTAACGTAACGTAACGTAACGTTTCGATTCCGTGTATACATACCTGCATACGTATGCGTATATACGTACGTACTCGTATAATACTGTTATATCAAAAGGACAACGCGAGTCATATAGCTGTGTAAATGAAGCCCGAAACTAAGCGGATCGGAAATTTACCGATCGGGAAAAACTTCGGTCGTTATTCTTCGAATTTTTGAGCCGATACACGGATTACAACGCCTCGTATAAAATGAATGGACGAGTCGTTAAAACGCGAGAAAAAAAAAAAAAAAGGGTGGATAAAAATGATAATGATGATATCAATAATAATAACATTTTTTTAAAAAGAACGACGAAAAATCGCGGAATTTCATTTCTGTATAATCGAAAGTACAACGTCGTCGTCGTCGGCGTCGGGGGGCGGTTTTCTGAGCGAGAAATAATCATTTGTTCGTAGTTGGCGGTATGAAGAGGTAGAGGAAGAGGGAGAGGACGAGGAGGAAGAGGGTAGGGGGTCCCGACCTCCTCGCGGCCTGTCCGACGCCAGTCAAAATGCAAATTCTATCTTCAGCTGAACGAACCGCTCGCATTTTCGCGCTCCCAGGGTGTTGAATTATTATTTCAACCATTCTAATCTTAATATTGAATCGAGGTAAAAATCTTGTGGAAAAAGAAATTAATTCGTCACTGAATTAATTACCCAACGCTCTTAAAAAATTCAAAACGCGAAAGAATAAAAATCGCGGTTCATATATAAACGAATTTTTCCTTCTTATTATCTCTTTCTATCTTTTTCCTTTTTTTTCTTCCCCCTTCACCTATATTTACTCCTCCCGTATTCATACGCGTCTATAAAATTGAACGTCGCGAACCATTGTCCCCAGAGAGGCTTATCCCCGTCGCGGTGGTTTCGGGACCAAGATTTTGCCCGAAAGGGTCGTCGCCCTTCTCCTCCTGTTCTCCCTTTACTTCCATAAAACCGCTGCACGCCGGGTCCACCTGCATATTTCAGCTGGAATTTAATTGAGATTCCTCTATACCGTAAGTTCGAACCTCTTCGCTCGACCTCGCTCTACTCTATTTTCTAAAAGGGTGAGAAAAAAAGGGTGAGAAACAAAAACTGACTCCGGTATATTTTTTCGACTACAAAAATCTCTTTTCGTTGATTTTTCTCTTTTTCTTTCTTCTTCTTCTTCTTCTTCGTTTTACCGAAATGTGAATATATTTATAAACGCAACGTAGATCGGTGCGTAATAATTACAAATAGCAAAGACAAGAGGACAACAGGACTCCAGTCTGTGAGTATCGAAACTCTGAAATCTCCGTCCTAAAACAGAGCGCCATCTGTCGTGTATATATTCGTTACTTTCCGTCGAGACCATCCGAAGTGCTATCGACGAGATCCGAGTGCGACCGAAGTGTGGTTACGAGTTTGTACGATCGTATCCTGCGCGCTCAACCTAAACCTAAACCCGCGACAGTACAGTTGCGGTCAAACCGCCGGACCTCAAGGGTCCGGTGGTAATAACATGTTAATAACCCTTACTGCTATTCCTTATTCTCATATTCGGTATACGATATAATATTACAGTATTTAAAAAAAGAAAAAGACAAAAAAAGTGTTCGCGGTTCACGAATTGCGGGACGTATTTACGTAATAATAATAATAACAATAATAATAATTTGAAAAATTAACAAACAAAAGAGACAGACGAAGACAAAAAAAAGGGAAGAAAATCAATAAAATAAAGTAAAACGTGATAGTTTTTTTTTTTCGCTTTTTTTCTTTATTTTTCTTTTTTTCCTCAGTATTATTATTATCATTGATAATTCGTTGAATACTATTATGAGATAATATAAGTAGCGGGATCATCAACGTTCTTTAAGAACGCCTACGCACGGGGTGAGTGTTTATGATATTGAGATTTTACGAGGTATCGAAAAAAATAAAAAACGGAGAGAAAGAAAGAAGAGGCACAGAAATTTCTGTAAGATCTTTAAATCCTATTTCTCATTGTACCTTGATTTCCATATACGTTACACACATACATACTTATAGTAGATACAAACATGGATTTAAATTATATATATACGTGATAATTGTGTATAGGCGCGTCTATAGTTGTCATAGAAACTGTTCAATACGCAATAACAATGATAATCATCATTGAAATTATTCGTAGCTCGTCGATCTCTTATTTCTGGCTATAGAACAACGTTATAGTATATATAATATACGAGCTCAAAGCTTCCCGGAAGCGTGACAAAACCCGTACTCGTACCCGTACCCGTGTACCCGTGTACCCGTGTACCCGTACTCGTTGTCGTCGTCACCCGAACCATCATGATGATCCGCGGTCGTAACCGAACCCGACACTTTTTCACTCGGTTTGACGTCTGTCAAGGCAACTACGTTGACCGGCTGGAAACAGTGTTACGGTATAGGTACCGCGGGTGGACAGAAATACAGTCTAGATTTATATCTGTCGCCATACGTACGGGGGAAAAGACCGAGGCAAGGTTCGCGGTTCGGTTAAAAATTGATAAAAAAAACTTTTCTTTCGTTTTTTTTTGTAATTTTTTTCTTTCATTTTTCGGCAAAAAACAAAAAGAAAGGAAAAAGAAGAAAAAACAAATCAAATTTTATCAGTTCTCAGCCGGAATATAAAGTTTCAGTTTTAGTTTCGGTTTTTTTCGGCCGGAATTGAAAAAATTGAAAAAATTCGTGGTATTTCGAAAAAATTTTCGCTGTACATGTATATGGAACAGAAACGATGGTTAGTTTTCTATTACCGTATAGAGTATACTATAGGAACCCGTGATATTTATAAAGGCTACATCTGTTGATCCCATATACATGCATGTGAAGCATCCGAAGCAGAATCAGAAGGAGAGCAAGGCTTTTGCCCTGTTATTAGGCCCATTGAGTTTGATAACGAAGTCTACATCCATATACCCCATGTATACATATACGAGGTTGCAGCAGTTCTAGAGAACGATAAAATGCACTGATTGAATAGGGAATCATCATGCTCGCAGTAGAATACGTAGGTATACCCCTACACACGGTACGGGGGACGCGGAGTAAATGGGCATCGAATTTAATTCGGTTGATTATAATCGTATGGCGCTATCGCACAAATATAGAGTATCGATCAATCATACGGGCAGGGTGAAAGAATTGGAGACTATTCTTTTTTTTTTTTTTATATATACTATAATTGAATGGAATGTAAATTCTCGTGTAAAAAGTAATTTTTTTTTTTTGTTTTTTGACACGTTCCAACGGTATCGTTGAAATAGTTGGTTCAAACGATAAGAGAATAGGGAATATCGGTAATTAGTATGCTGCTGTACGTCGAGAAGGAAGAATAAGTATACGGAGGAATATAGGAGGTGACGTTTGCGTACATCGAATTGTCTTTGCGTTACGTGTTACGTATGCATGTAGGTATGTATGTGTAGCAGATAGATTGTAACTAAACCGTGAGTATAGGGAAGTTAACGATCGACCTTATTTAACAAGGACTGCAGCAACAGCAGCAGTCTTGCGGAGATGATTTAAATTCAAGATCTAGTCCATGTGATAGTAATAACTATATTCGAACAACAATGCTTAGCATATTGTGAAACTGGACGCGAATGTAGCCTAGGTATGGTTATAGGTACCCGTACTACCTATACGTATGTCGCGGTTTGGTGCCGAACCGAGTTAAACTAAGCTGAACTAAACTAGACTGAACCAAACTTAACTCAACTTGTAAACTTGTCGGAGAAGTTGACCGGCCCGATGACCGAACCTCCCGAAGAGCGAAACGAAGTTACAACTATTCGAATTATTTCGCATGTATATATATTTATATGGTATATGTATTTGTGCGCATATTATCAGAGCGCTCGTTAATTGGGGTATGAACGCGAAATGAATAAAAAGAAACCGTGTAATTAATTCAGATTTTTATTTCAATGCTTGACCCTTGATCAGAGGGTACGAACTTTCGAATTTAAAATAAGTTTAGGGAAAACATCGCCGTCACGTTCAGTTTTCAGGCTTCGGTACGATATTTTGTAAGATTGGAAGAAAAGTAAGATCGTTCTAATTTTTTTCCCCGAACAGTATCATCGATGTTTAAATAATTTCTCACAATTACACATGTTTTTTCTTGTTTTTTTTTTTTCAAATACAACTCGTCCCGCGATTATTAAATATTTACGCAAAGTATGACGAAAAAAACGTACATGTATACATTTCAAATGGAAAAGTTTCATCGCCTCTGGTGGTCAAGGGTCAAATATTGAAATAAAAATCTGAATTAATTACAGGGTTTCTTTTCACTTATTTTAAAGCCGATTTTGAGGGGTGGCGCGATGAAAAATTCATTCAAACCCCGAGTAATGACCACCTTAATGTACATACATACATATATACACATATATATCCATATACACGTACTTCGCCACGATTTTATGCCTTCGCCTCCACCGCCTCTGCCTCCGCAGTTCTAAATAAGTTTTAGTTTTAGGTTTAAGTGTAATTATTGTATAAGTGTAACGCTCGCTGCATGACGTCAGTTCTTCTCTCGTAGCTTAACTCACTCGTGTTTCTCTCTTTCCATATTTTTCTATATTACTCTCTCTCCCTCTCCCTCCCTCTCTCTCTCTCTCTATTTCTCCCTGGATCAGAGACCGCCTGCTGCTTAGTGCAAGAGCACTAGAACTCGTTCGTGTTAAAAGGTTCATTTTCTGCAGCGCTGTATTAGGGGCATTATTATTATTACTATATCGTTGAACGAGAGACGAAGTTATGACCAGACTTGCGCTATGTCGAATAAACGTTGAATATACATACATATATATACACACTACGTGTTATACTTACATACATGTTACTTACATATTATTATCTGCCCACGGTGCGACTGGGTCTATAGTGCCTACTTGTAGTACGCGGTACCAATAATTCCTAGGAGTTCGTAACGCGCGATCTTTTAATACGTTTAATTAGAGGTGGGAAGAAGTCGTACCTACGTGAATACGAATTGTAAATGGGAAATGAAACCGTTCCGATTTCAACATCGGAGAGAAATCGCGGTGTCAATGAAATTCGAAAACTATAAAAGAAGTTCTCTTTCTTCAAATTCGAACGTCCGCCATATTTGGGAGCCGGAAATGATCAGGGTTCGAATTTAATTTCAACTAGCGTGTCTTTTCTTTTTTTTTTTTTAAGTAGTATTGAGAAATTTTAATAAAAATGAATGAAGATAATCTGGAATTCAATTTTGACCAAGGTACGGGTATATAGCCGTAATAATATGGAAGTAAAACTCGGTTTGGTCTTGCAAATATGTATATATATAGGTAGAGAGATTTCGCGGTGACTACGACGATCTGTAGGACATTTAACTCGCGGGGAGAGATTTTAAAGGTATAAATGTATTTTTCTTAGGGGCGGAAAAAGCTGCGATGAGGAGAAATAAGAAGAAGAAGTAAAAATGAGAAGAACGAGGAGCGTTTCAGCTCGAGTATAGGTATAAGCTAGCTGTTGAAAAGCTCACATAATACACACACATATATAGTTATACGTATACGCGTTACTTGTGCAAAAACGGGAGCGGTTCCAAAATGAGCATTTTACGAGCACATTTATGCCCCGAGTTTCGCGTACGGCGTGTACATCGCGATTGGACAAATATCGCCATACGAATCTTCTTCTTCTTCTTCTTCTTTCTTCTTCTCCTTCTCATTCTTTGGTCTGCGTAAGCGAAAGACAGATAAAAATAGAGAGAGAAATAGAGACGGAGAAATGGTGCGAAAAATCTCCGCGGTTCGCCATACGCGTCCGACAAATCTCCTCGCCCTCGACTTCATATCTTCAAGGGTTGTCCCGTCGCGTCGAGTCGCGTCGTGTGAAGGAAGAAGAGACTAGGAAACCGGAGTCGGAGGATGAGGAGCCCGGGGAAACCACCCTGTCTCTTCCAATTACCACCAACGCCGAGCGAACCAAGTTTCCAAGCTAAACTTCCACGGCCTATCGATTTTACTAGACGTCTAGCCGCGCCGACACTTCGCTTCTTCTTCTTCTTCTTCTTCTTCTTCTTCTTCTTCTTCTTTGTATCTTAGTTCATTCACTATATATCCACGAACGAACGTAGGTTAAAAAGCAATTCCGTTCAGCGGTGTACCCCAAAGATTCGAAAATCCGTTCGGAATTTTGCAAAGGGGTGAAAAGTCCGTTTTTTCGTTTCTTCTTTCCTCGATATATTCTCCGTCATCTGACTTCGCCTCGCGTTTTCCATCAGCGATGATCTTCTTCTCGAAACCCTAACTACGTTACACCCTCGACGCGTCGAGTCTCGACACCAGGACTCTGAGTCTAATACGGTTACAGGGTTGCCCCTGGCTACGCAGAGATTGGCTGTCAGTTGTCCGAGCGATCTGGTTGAAACCTCAGGGATTCGTTTCGAAAAGGTGAAGAAAATAAGAAGAACGGAATCACTTCCAGATATTTTATAACCATTTTTTATCACCCACCTAGAATCGACTGTCCTTAAAAAAAATGAAGAAAAAACAGACTAATTTTGGATTTAGGTTCCCTCAATCGTAAAACGAACCCCGTTTTCTTTATTCAATTCGCTCTAGGTGGTCTAGACTACGAATAGTGCAGCCTGAAACGTCAACCGCCGTTAATGGACTGCGGCTTCTCCTTTTTTCTCTTTTCTCTTTTCTCTATTTTTCTATTAGTTTTACGCTTTTCCCTCCCTCGCAAGTACGTCGTTACGCGTCTCTCTATTTCTCCCTTTTGGGCAATCGCCTCGATCCTATCCTCTTCTTCGTTGCCTGCGATTAATTTCTTCGATTATAGAACGAATTCCATAAATCCATCGAACGAAAATCGAGTCTTTTTCTCACTTTTCTTCTCCTCCTGCCTTTTCGTGGACTTCTCTCCGAGTCTAGGTAAACCGGACGAGGATAGTTAGTCGGTAGTTCGAGGCGTGAAGAAGTCACCGACGATTACCA
Source organism: Tenthredo distinguenda (assembly GCA_947538915.1). NCBI lineage: Eukaryota > Metazoa > Arthropoda > Insecta > Hymenoptera > Tenthredinidae > Tenthredo > Tenthredo distinguenda. Next base: position 2,560,908 of record OX384533.1, read on the forward strand.
GAACCCGCGGCCTATCCTCCACGCCTATTTGACTATCTTTATGCCACAAATAGAACTGAAGATTGTATAAATTGTTGTTTGCTTCTCGTAATTCTACCTGTGGTTTTTTACACGCTGTATTTTTAGACACCTTTTTCAATTCTCGTTTATATCCATCGATCCATCTATCCGCGTACGTATCATACCCTCCGCACAGTGAAGATGTACATCGCAGAAGTAAAGTAAGGCTTCTTCTCTTCGTCCTTCGACCGAAGAGTTGGATTACCTTTGCGTCAGTAGAATCGAACTCTACCTGCCGGATTCCTCACACCGATATCGTCCAGAGTTCCCGTATACGAAAGCTAAGAAACGTTGGAGTCGTAAAAAAGCCTATTTTTCGACGTTTCGTTCATTTCGTACCTCTTTTTTTTTCTTTCTTTCTTTTTTCAGGCCTTGAATCTTTCCTGCGCCATAATGGTCCCTCTGTCTAAATCCAGTCGATTTGCACTTACACGCTAGTGCATATGGCGCACAGTAACTCCTTGTCTGTCTATATACGATATTATGTACCCATATAGAGGGTATAGCTATCATCATATCCTCTTTTGCTCTCGTACTCTTACTGCCGCAGTAATTCCCGCCGTACAGGCTCTGAATCACTCGATGATCTTCGCATATCTACGTGTACATGTATGCACATGTATGTATGTGTATGTAGGTATAATAAACATTCATTCAAATATACGTAATAGAAATAATAGAAGAGGCTTAGTCATATGACAGGCGTAGTCGACGACTCGTCGACTTTATAAGTGAGTTTAGTCACTGCGATAATTAGACTCTGGAATTATATACCGTCATTCGCGAATACTAGGTAAGATATAACGATATTAATAAATAACATTTAAATTAGTTATAATATCGAGGGTGAGACAACTTTTCGCTCAATTCTCTCAGAAACTGAAGAACCAAAAACGATTCCGGAACTTCAACCCAGCCCCGATAACTCCGATTATTCCATCATTACCCTGTGATCCTTATTTTTATTTTTTATTTTTTATTTTCTATTTTCTATTTTTCGTACGTAGATACGAGCGCGGGGATAATAAAGAAAGGAGATAAGTGATTCTCGTTGGCACGTGCCTCGGCCAGTTTTAGCCTTAAGGGTTTGGGCCCGATGGGATTCGATGTCTCGGTGTATAGTCTGTCTGTTGGATCGAGAAGAACAGAATAGGCAGAGAGAGGGAACGGGAGGTGCCACCTGTTTGAGACAGGTGGCTTTTAAGGAACCGAAGAGAAGGAGTAAAGGCGGAATAGATATACGGAAAAATTGAGACCGAGAAAAGGATAGGGAGTTCCGGTTCGGCGCGTTTCCGGGTATTTAGGGGAGAGAGGAAGAGCTGTTTTCGATCAGGAACCGGAAGGAGGAATTCGAGGCGAGATATAGAGCGAAATAAGATAAAGAAGCAGACGGGCAGGTGGCGAGGAAAATAACCGACGGTAGAAATATGCCTCATGCTAAAAAATTGTCTGCATTTTGTTATCTTTTTCAGTTTATTTTATTTTCGCTTCTTTTCTTTTCATAAAACACTACGCGTATATATACCCTGTGTATAAAATAATTGATCCAGATTCGTCGATCTCGTATGTTATAAGAATAATATTTCTTTTATCCGTATATTCCCGCAGTGGCAATTATTTGCAATTTGATAATTTATAATCGGGGAGGAAGAGGAGGGGGAGGAGGATGATATCTCTATAATATCTACACCCACTCGCGAATAAATCACTATACGTATGTATATCACCTACATATATATAGTAGCGGAATAAATTCCGTTTTGATCACGGAGAGAAAGATGGACGCGGTGAGGTAATTTCGAGTGGTTTAACCTTTCGCAGTTAGATATACAGGCATTTTATGTATATGCGCATATCTATGAATGAATGAATGGATGATCGTTAATGCTCTCGCTTTTAAAATCGGGTGAATTTCCAGCTTCGGGAATCGTTGCCGCGTATATGTATATCGGAAAGAGTGGGGCAGGCAAGGTAGGAAAATTGGCGAGATAGGTTCTCGGTTAAAAAACCAAAGAAAGCGACAACGTCGAGTTTAACGAGCTGTGGAAATTTCCCTTCCGTTGAACGCGAAGATCTCGGATTCCCGAAGACGTGAGGATTTATCGAAATTCGTAAAACTCATTGTTCGACCGAAACCTAAATTTGCTAAAAAAATGAGAACGAGGAAATCGGCAGTTTGGGCCAGTCTAGACCGGGACGAAATAGATTTACCGCTGGTTTAGGATATTCCCAGATTTTTGGACGAATAAAATAAAATTTCATAAAAATTAACGGAGCGAATCGACGTCGCGCCTCACCACTCCCACGTAAATTATATGGCTATACGAACGACGAGAAACTAGAAACGGGGATCGTTACTCCATGACAGTTATACACATGCATACAAACACACGCATATATAATATGTTTTAGTAATTACCGATCGCCATGCGGACTATAATAACCGATGAATTAATCGTTATTATTATTTAATTATGTATTCATTTATCTATTTATATATGAATATGAATCACCGCGATCCGCGATTACGCAACAATAATCGCGTGTATCCGCGACCAACTTATATCGGCGAAGTGTTGCAGAACTCCGTCGCTGCGCTCCGCATAGTTCGCATTTGTCCGCGTAATAATGAAGTAATGATGATAATGACTGCATCAAGGCGCGGCTCCACAGCGATACTCTTTCGCACTTCTTTGCGTGTCTTCCGCTTTTACCGATTCAGTTGAAAAGAAAATTTATGACATGAAAAGTTCGGAGATCGTGTTTGAACTGTCATGATCATTTTCTCGGGTTTCTTTTCCTTCAAGTATTTTTTCTTCGGCTTTTCGCAACAGCGTCTGAAGAAAAAATTAAAAAATAAGAAAAAATAAAAAAAACGTTCATTAAAACCGACGATTCGAATCAAGAGATATTCCGTAGCGCCGCGACAATTTATATATTATATATATATATATATATATACGTATATCTACATATACTTATGTATTAATGTATATATATCTATGAATATACGTATATATATATAGTGCGGTAAATTATTTCATTCCCGAGCTTTATGAGATGTGGGCGTGTAAGAATGAAACCTGTGACATCATAAAGTTGGCAGCCGTTAAAGATTGCGCAAGACTTGGCTCCGTCGCCCCAAGATCTTAAAAATTTTAATACGCGAGCTCATACGCGCGTTCTAACTCGCCTCCACGCACATAGATACATAATATACATATATACATATATTACATATATACGCCGACGCTTTAAAGTATCTATTCAATGCCTATATACGTCCCGTTCTTAAATATATTATCGTCATTCCCATTTTTTAATAAATATTTATTATTATTATTATTATTATACCATTTGTTAAAAAATAAGAATTTTCATACATTAGAATTGTTTATTTGTTACATACGTATACCTGTATATACATATATACATATACAAGCTCATATTTGGTTCTCATATTATGTTTTAATCGAATCCAACGTGACCCGGAAGCCACACGAAGTCAAATAAAGAAATAAACGGAACAAAAGAGGCGCGTTGATTGTTATTCGAATATCAACGCCTCGCTCCGCTTATCCTCCCTCGCTTATATCATACGAATTCCCGCACACGCACGCACGCACGCATACTTATATTATACAAAAAAAAAAAAAGAGAACGAAATCAAAGAAATATAACCTGTGTGACGTAAATTCGAAATCTATCCGTCTACAAGTTTATTTCTTTCATCATTATTATTATTATTGATTAATTAACTAGTCAACTAAATAATTAAATAAATAAATAAATAAATATTCGTTTCTATACCTATAAGTCTTCTGACGATCGGTCTTCATGACGTTCCAAGATCTGCGGGTGCTTCAGACGCATGTATAGATATATATCAATAATATGGTCATATGGGTAGATATAGAGACAGATGTCGGTAGCTATATATATATATATACATATATATACATACACATAAACTACGCATATACTACGTCGAATAAAGAAATCGATTTAAATATAGTTACGTTGCTAAAAATAAAAGTTAACCCCCCCTTCAAACCCCACCACCCATAAATAAAACAGAACGAAGCACATCGCGTTATATATATTGTGTGTATGTGCATATATGTAGACGCATGTATATGTATGTATATATATATATACACACACACACACACACATATATATTCACACACACTGTACAGTTTCCTTATCCAAACTTCCTTCGGTTCACAGTCCGAGGAATTCAATAAAGGATCGAGCTCTCTCTCTCTCTCTTTCTCTCTTTCTTTTTCTGTCTCTCCAGTTGGTAGATATACATATATACGTACGTCGTACATACACTCGAATCCACCCACCCAATAGTGTCTAAGAAAACTGAAACACGGATATATACCTACATCTGGCTTCTTCTTCTTCTTCTTCTTCTTCTTCGTCTTCTTCTTCGCGTCTCCGTAACCAAACCGCTATACGGTATACCTAGATAACCCAGCACCCACACACATATGCGTGTGTGGTTTCTAAATACATGCACGAAGGCAGAGAACTCGATGCGAGATCGTCCGTGTTTCATTATTTGAATCTGACCGAGCGAAGACCCGATTTAGAACCTCAGCCGAATAAAGAAAGAAAAAATTAAAGAAAGTAAGAGACGCAGGAAGCATAAGGGAAAATTCGATAAATATAGGGTACAGGCAATTGATAGATCAAAAGTAGGAAGAAACAGGTGATTATGGAATAACGGGTGTCTATGCGGATTCAGGTTCTTTCAAAGTTGAATTATTTTTATAGGTTCAGGTTAGAGAGTTGAATATATAACATATATGCGTAGTTGATCCGATCGTGAATTATCTTAACCCGAAAAATAAAGAATTACGATTTCACAAAGGCGCCTCCATAGCCGACTCGTAGTAGCTCTGGCTCGCTTTACAGTTCGGGCTTCCTTCTACAGGCTAAAAATAATCCTTATATACACATGTATACGTGTATGCCAGTCTGGAACCGACTAACTAACTAACTAACTAACTGACTGACTAACTAACTGAAGTATAGGTCTATAACGCGTAACGTAACGTAACTTATAAGGCAAACGGTTAGCAACGAAAGAATTAAAGAGGACAAAACGAACGGAGAGTATGAAATCTTGTTTATGGATTACTTATTTATTTTTTTTTTATTTTTTAGTTTTTACCATTTTTTCATTCTAATTATTTGTGTTATTCAATTACGTAGACGCGTTCGCTAATTAGTTTCGTTGAAATTTCAGTCGAAATTGTGTAGATATATACTAACTTTCTTTTATTTATTTTTTTATTTTCTGTTCTCGCTCCGTAATTAAAACCGTGGTAATAATCGTAAATAAAACAATACAGCGAACTTAAACCAAACCAAACTAAACTAAACCGTGAAGTTTTTGAATCATCGTAGTCTAGAGAATAAAAGAGAGAGAGCGAGAAAAAAAGAGACTGATAATCGCTGTATAAGGTGATGGACAGGCTTATAATGCTTACACGTAGGTATATACATATTGACAAAGTAACCCTATAATATAAAATGTTTGTTCGTCAACGGATTCGATTTCTTTATTTATTCTCCACAAGTTTGGTATTGGTATACATACACATATACGTATACAGTACATGCTAGTGTTAAGAGAAGAAACTGAAGATCTGGGGGAAAAAAGAAAAAAAACAGAAGGGCGGGGGAGATACGTGGCTTCGTACTTAGTGGGCTTCGCTCGTTTTCCATACACAGATACCTTTATACTGTAAACAGTGAGCATAAGCAACCATATGTATATATATGTGTGTGTGTTGTATATATATATATTTTTTTTTTTTTTTTATATGATACGGGGATATCAGCGTGCGTTCGGCGAATTTTTATTTTTACCAAAACCGCGCGAAACCAGGTGCAATCAATAAACGTGGAACAGGGAAAGACGGGTGAGTGAGTGAGTAAGCAGGCAAGCAAGCAAGCCAGCCAGGCAGCCAGCCAGCCAGGCTTTTAGACGGACCCTTTGCTTTTTCGAAGCTTGCGGTCAAAAGCTTCCGACTTAAACCGCGCGGAGGCGCCTATTTATACGCGCGGAGACAATGGGGGCGAAAGCAAGAAGTTATAAAAAAAAAAGAAAGAAAGAAAGAAAGAGGAGAAAAAAAGAGATTCGATTCTCACACAATTATTATATAGACGAAAGAGAGGAAAAGAAGGAGAAATATTCTTTCTGATATTTCCTTCTGCCTCTGATTACCGTTTCATTTCATCGTTGGTATAGTATATATAGCGAAAAAAAAGAAAAAAGAAAAAAATACGTTTCAGACTTCGGAGTAAACGTTTGGAAACAAAGGAACCACTAAATCATGCGATTTGATAGCCGGGGAAAGCTGAGCGCTAGAGGCGTTTTAGACGTTTAACGGAAGTGCATTAAAACCGGAAAGCTTGGTCAACTTCCTTTTCGTATTTTAACCCCCTTTCTCCCACTATCGCTGATGCCTTCGGATATATAGGTATAACAATATACCTTATATTTTACCTTGAATAGAGAAAAAAAAAAGCTGTACGCACGTATAGGTATATACATAACTACACGTATACCTCGGAGGGAGATAAAAAGGAAAGGGAATTATATATATATATATATGTATATTCATTGCAGTGGCACGCGAACGAATATATACGTGTATACAATATACACATATGCATGTATAGAATGCAATAAGCTAGTCTAGGGAATAGGCGAGTCTAGTCAACGATGACGCGTTTCCTCGCCCGTCTGAAACTCCTTTTCTGGACTGATTGATCGGTTCTAATAAAAGGAGGAAAATAAAAGAATAAAAAAAAAAAAAAACTGAAAGTAAAAGTAAAAAGAAGAGAAGAGTTTCTTACCCCCCCGTTCCCGACGTAAATTGAGCCACGAAATTTGATAGTCGTTCTATCTTTTTCTTTTTATTCTTTTCGTAAACCTTTTTTCTTTCCTTACGAACTTTTGCTTTCACTTTGTGACAACAATTTATCTATCTGAAAATATTTGAACAAAAAAAATTAAAGAGAAAAAAAAGAAATAATGGTCATTTTCAAAATTGGGTTAATTATTCCGTCAAAAAGAGTCGCGACTTACGTATTTATATTTTACATCTACATAGGTATGTATACACGTCCCGAAGTTCTTTAAACTGACATAGTTTTAAACCGTTATATACTATTTACTATATACCATGTATACATATATACCTATAAAAGCAGGAGATTTTACGCGGTGTGTATACAGTGAACGGGCGATATAGACGGGGGCAAGCTCGAGCGAACTGAACTGGTAAAAAGTCGGGATTCCCACGCGGTTCTAGCTATATAGCTGCCGTTCGTATATATACCTAACTTCTAGGGTACATAGTACTACACATATATACAGTGGGATAGCAAGATATTAGTACCAACACAACACTGGATTCAGAATATATATAATGAAGAATATAACCATATATACATGGTAATTCGGGTCGAGCGGGGAAATATTTCGAGGGTAGTTTCCCCGTGAAAATTCAAGTCCAGATTTCCTTTACCGAAAATTCGTGGGACCCGTACTTTCCGAGCTACGCAAGATCTTAGTCGACCAAACGCGGAGCGTATAGATCGCGGGCTCGTGGCCGGCCCTGGCTGTGTCACCTATAAGTTCCCGCGATCGGTGAACCAAGGCCCTTCCGTAGTTCGTGAACTATTGCGCCCTCGGATTTTTTTTGCGAAGGAAATTTAGTATCAAAAATATGGCCAGCTCCACGTGAATCGTCTTGTATAATTCTATAATTCTCTTTATGCGTATAATAATATTATTCATCAATCAGTCGTATGGTCGTATCTTTTTCCCTATGCGGCGGTTTTTCCCCTGAAGGCGATACAGCGAACAATCATTATCAGCTCTCAGATATATATACGGTTACGAAACAGTGATAACGTGGAATGTTAGATTAGAAAAATGTATTTTGCAAACTATAGTCTGTTCTCTCTCTCTCTCTCTCTCCATGTGTATATCTTTATTAAAGTTTGCATGGGATACATATATCTACCTACGCGCGGGGGAGGATTATAATCTCTAGGGTAATTTATCCAGTTTCTAATACCGTATAGATATACCTATAATAGTATTAGATGTCACGTAATAACTAATTTATTATCGATAGCGATCGGTAATAATAATAAGAATGATAAGACGGGATGAGAATTTTTTTTCTTCTCTGCTCTGCGATGCATTAAAAAAAAAAAAGAAAAAAGAAGAAAAAAATGAAAAAGAAGCGTTTTAATTCTTCTCGTACCCCCGAGAATCTATCAAACTTATTGTTTTTTTTTTTTTTTTTAATCGATCCAAGTCTCCCACAGCTCCTTACATATATGTATATACACATATATATAGCGTTCGCTTCTGAATCGCTTTTCAACCCGTCGTGTCGAGTCCTCGTGAAAACGGTGCTTTCGATTTAATTTAAAAGGGTATATGGGCCTGGCTCTGGCTCTGCCTCTGCCTCTGCCTTTGCCTCTGTATGCATTCGCTTTGCAGAAAGAAGATGAATTTTTCAAGCCAATTTAACAGAGGCGTCAACCTTTTTTCGCTCGAATTCAAAACTCCTCCAAAACTCAGTGGGGCGGGGTACGGGAGAAAAAAAAAAAAAATCAACAGGACGCAATATAAAAAAAAAATTGGCATGTGAAAAATTCTTTTTTTTTCTTCCACTTTTGCTCGAATTTGAAATCCTTCAATTATTCAACCGATGAGGGATAGCATAAAGGTATTCGTCTCGTATCTATGTATACGTATCTGTATATATCCGCAACGCAATATGTAACGTTGCTCGATAGAAATACGTGGGTGCAAACCGGTAAATAAATACATATAAGTAGTTACATATATGTATACATGTACTAAACTGTATATAGGTATACATAATATAGCTATGAGATACGAGGAGACATAAATCTCGTCTCTAGTTGGCCTACTCCCGCGATCAGTTGCCACTCGCGTATATATATATATATATATTTATATATAATATATATGTATATCTATAGGTATACATAATATACTAACAGTGACTCTCAACTATGGTTTTTAAAATTCATTGTATACTGTATAGACCTATGGTTATATTTTCAAACCACCCACCCATTTACATCTTATATATGTATATTTTACTGATACGACTGTATATACCTGGTATATAAATATATATCACGTATAACATGAATTTTCGTTCGTTAGAATTTTGAATAATTGGGAAATATGTACACGATACTTGTATAGGTGCTAGTTGATATCGAAAAAAAAAAACGAAAAAAAATGGACGAATAAATTGTTAATTGAAACACGCAGATTGTTAAGAAACGAGCGTATATCTCTTTAATTTTCCGCAGGAGCGACGTGTACACGAGACCGATGTAGGTATACTATGTATATGTATCTGCGTGTGATCTCTCGGGCTTATAAACTTTTCGACCATGCATGTTACGTGTTCGGGATCTGTGCGATAGATTTAAATACATCGCCGTATACGCTGCAGTTATACGGTCAAGAAAAAATAAATAGAAAACGAAAAAAGACGGGGAGAAAAAAATAAGAATACAGTTTAAAGCCAAAAACGGTCTCGATTTCCCTCACTTCGCTCTTTAATTCTCGTTCTTTCGGATATATGGAATATATTACAGACGTCTGTTTTTACTTTTTATCAACTATTTATTCCGCGAACTCTCGTGATAGGTCAGACGACTTTTCTTCTTCTTTTTTCTTCCATCCCACTGGACGTAGGAACGGTTTGTTTCTTCTTCTTCTTCTTCTTGGTACCTTTATAGGTAAACGAGATATACTATGATCCTCCGAGACGAGTTATAGTTTGTCTTATAAGTCTATATAGCCGCGTGGGAGGAATAGAGAACCTGTACTATATTTACAAGACGCCTAGAGAAACTCATACAATCTTACGATTTGTAGCTGTATCCTCGCGCCGCGTTATTATTGCTTATTGCATATCGCATATTGCATATTGCATCGCTCCGGTGTTTTAATCAACCGCTTTTGCTCATTATAATTACATTCGTCAGATTTGCGTAACAATTAAATTAATCAACGATATACTCTGTAAAATAATTTATTTATAATACATCGAATACAATATTCGCGAATGTTTGATTCATTCGCTTTTCTTTTCTCTTTTTTTTTCTTTGTTTTTTTTTTTCTCTGTTTTTCGCTGTAATCTGCATCGACGGTAATAAAAGAGTTGAATAAATTTTGTTGTCATTGGGTCCGAGTCTCGTCTTTGTTTGTTTGACTGTAGCGGAAGTGGGCTTGGCCTACTTCGTGTGTCTTTCTACACAGCCACAAAGAACGCCAACCGAGAGGGCACACCGCGCGAGCTGTTCTCTCTCTCTGAGGTCACGAAGATAATCCCACGAAGTTATAGCGCAGCTCTCGCGGGGCGGCGAACACCTTATATACATATTCTCTTATCCTCTCTCGTTTTGGGATGTGTTTAATTTGTTTATCATACATCTAACGATTTTTTTGTTTTTTTTTTATACCCTAGTTATCGCATCGTATGAAATAATTTCGTCAGAAACGGAGAAGAAAAGAAAAACAAAAATTAAAAATTAAAAATTATCGAAAAAAGAAAAGAATCGTAGAGAAAATAAGCGGAAAACGAAAACCGTTTATACGATAATATAACTTTTAGCAAACTATACCGATATATCATGTCAATCTTGAATATAAGAATATTAATTAAATGAAAAGTTAACCCCGTGACGGACACCTGGGTACGCCCCCTTGTCACGCGAGCCACGCATTAATATACTAGGAAAATTTTCAAACCCAGACCCACACACGTGTAACAGTATACGCGACGTTAGGTTAGGATAGGCGCGTGGCTGTTATACCTGTATATATGTATAGGCGATACGTGAAATCTGACGAAGGAAACAACGAAAATTATTGTTTGTTTAATTGCATTGCATTAGGAAAATAAGAGAGAGAATACAAAAGGGGATTTTTAACGACGACGAATCTGTTTTTTTTTTTGCGCAGTAATTTCAATTTTATTTAGTTTTTATTTTTTCCTTCGATTTATATATATGTAATAAGTACACCGGAGATTTTTCAATTCTGTACACACGATTACGTAACCGTATTTATATATATACATATGTACATGGATATTTTGGCGATGGATTTGTAGGTCTAAATATAAATCTCTTAACGCCTGTATGTACAGCTTGCAGGTATATGTAAGCTATAAATATGTGGAGGGGGAAATTAAAATCCGTAGGATTCTTCTTTTTATTATCGTTCTCCTTTTTTTTTTTTTCTGTAATTTAGTTTTGTTATATCAAAGCTATATATAGGACTCTGAAGCAATTACATGGACGAGTTGGTGCAGCCGTCCTGTCGTTACGCGTACCTACCTACCTACCTACCTACCTACCTACCTCGCTTTCGTTCCTTTTACTTCTTTCTTTCTTCCTTCCTTTCTTTCTTCCTTTCTCTCTTTCTTTCATTCTTTTTTCCTTCCTTTTTTTCTTTCTTTTTTTCTTTCTTTCTTTCTTTACGCTACGCATACGCGTACCTGTACGTACGTATACGTGTGCCTTACTCACTCACTCACTTACTTACTTACTTACTTACGTATACTTTACGCGGTATACAGGATGCGCGTAAGTGCGTGGGTGCACGTGCATCAGGCGCGGCGGCGTACGCTAATAACGGAAGTTTTCGAGGCCACCGGGAAAGATTTACGCAGCTTACGAATCGAACGCGACGATCCTCGAAGTCTTGAATGTATAGGTAAGGCAAGATAACGAATTAGGTAGGACGTGTGACATGAGCGGGTGAATAAAAACAACCGAAAATTTCTTGCTCATCTTTCTTATTTTCCTTCAAGTGTTTTTTTTTTTTTTCATCTCTTTTGAGTCTTTGATTTTTTTGATTATTCAAAAAAATAAAAAAGTAAATTGTTTTTCGAGAATTTTTTTCAGTTTTATTTTTATTTTTTATTCTTCGGAACACGTATGCGCGTAAACGATGTCTTTGCGCGCGATTCCGTGAAAAATATAGAGGCATATGTATGTGTAGTGGGTGTATATAGATATATAGATATGTGGTAACCGCATTATATATACACGAAACATAAAACACGTCGTGCGGTAGGTATTTCGCTGTAGAATAATACACACTATAACGTTTTGAAGCTGTCCTAGAAATTAGACGCGCGCGCCAGTTTCGTACACCCGGACGGATGTAAACCGAGAATATAACCGAGAATGCGAATGTAAATATACTTCGAAAGACGGCTTGTAAAACAGAAACCGAGTAAAACACCCGCCGATATATTATAAGCCGCGCAGGAAACAATTTTGCGGAATTTAAGTTTTCCAATTTTCTCCTTTTTTCCCTTTCTCAATTTCTTCCATTCCCCTCTCTCTCTCTCTCTTTCTCTCTCTTTAGAAAATAAGAATTCAAAAATAATAATTAAATCTGATACATTTAAATAGTTTATGAAATAATAATAATTTCCGGCGATATAGACCAATCTGCGAGGCCGTTTCTACCTTCATTTCATCTGGCTGCTGTTTACCGCGGGTACCGGGTTAAAACTACGAGGACGATGCTCGTTCGGGCTTGCTTATTGTGCCCGGTCGTTCTTTGCCCGCAGGTAGGTACAGAACCTCGGTCGTGGCTCGTCGTGGCCAAGAAGGCTGCAGTGTCAGTGACCGGAGTATGACCCCTGGACAGGATCCCTGTGCAACTCTACCGCCTTCAACTCACTTCTGTCCGTCCGTAGCTGTACGGATCTCTTCTCTTCTCTTCCTTTTATCTTCCCTTTCTCTTCCTTTTCTCTTCCCTTCTCTCCTCTTTCTCCATTTCTGAATCTCTCCTGACTTATTTCCTGCGTCTACCCTGCCGGCTCGTCCCGAATCGTACCTTTACCCCTTCGCAGCACTGCACGTAGCTCCGGATCTAATGTGAGGAAGCGAAGCGCGCAGTTGCGTTGTCTCGAGTGTCACATCTCGCTGTTGAAGTCCGAAGAAGAAGAAGTAAACCCGCTGACAATCTCCCAACGGGCAAACGGGGTCGTTCCTCGTTTCGAGATCTGGTCTTCTTTCTACGGTTCAGAAAATAGGCATGCATTGTGATCCGGGGTCAGGATTAAATTCGATTTCGATCTTGATCGACGAGCCGGAGGATTTCCTCGACTCACGGTATTCCCGGCATTTGTCATCGGGTTGTTATTTTTACTATGAATAAATGAAGGAATGGTCGCTTCGAAATGAGATTAAAAAGTAACCGCGAAACTTGCTGCGTAATATTTTATCACTTTATTCTTTAGGGCCCTTAAGCTCTCCTCGTTCTCTTGAAGCTTCGATTCAATCGGTCAAGTATTACGAGAACGAGCGATACTCGAGAAATTTCGCGTTTTACAGCAAAGCGATAAAAATTCTTCTTCTTTTACACGACGGTGGATACCAATAGAAAACAGGAGAATTTTATTTTCACACAATGTGCAACGATTTTTATATCTAAAGGAAGAAAATCTTTTTTTGGACAATTATTCACGTTTTTTCTTTTTCTTTTTTTTTTCTTCTTGTTACAGATCGACAGTCTGGAGCCTGCGAGAACGCATTGAGGAGGAAGAAAAAGAAAACTTCTAAAGTCTTAGGGGGGAAAAAAACTTAAGTTTGATCCTGACATTAGTTTTTCTTTCTTTTAGGTATAGAAGACAAATATAAGCTCATAGTTTTATCTCGGGGATTTGTAAGTTCAGCGGGGGGAAGAAGGGAGGGGGAGAGGGAGGCACATAATGTAGTATACTCGAATGAATGAATACTAAAATGTAAAAAGTTCCGTGGGGCTCCTCATCCGTGTCGATCAATCGATGGATATCGCAGTTAGGCCTGAATCCTTGCTCTGCCCGTGAGTTTTGACCAGGGTGAGCAAAGTTTCAGGTGTGTCTGCGGTGTTTGACGTCACGACTTTGATAATAATAACGAAGGCAAGAAAGGAAGGCGAATTTTTCTCTAACTTATTAAAGTTGCGGAAGGCTATATACCGCACGTGAAGACTTCCGTACACGACGATAATACGACGAGAAAGGTAGAATTTTTCATCAGCTAAAAGTAACTACCTCGTACCTACACTATCAGCTCGGAGCCGACGAGTATAAGCTACAAGAACAGAGCGGAAACGACTTCCTAGACAATTGGGCTCAGTCGGGATCGGTGGAGCATGTAACGTTCTTCCGGTCCCGCGTAATCGACTAAACACAGCTGAGGGCGACGGGTCAAGGAGACGTCGAAACAGACATTTGAACAATGTATAGTGAACCGCGAACCGTGAACCGTGAAAACGTTCGTTGAAGGGTGAAACTTTGAGTTTAATTTAAACGATTAATTTTTGGCTTTGACATCACCGAAAAACGATCGTCTAAGTCTAAAATTATGGACTCGAGACGAATGGAGGAGGTAAACGTCAACGCACTGGATTACGACGAACAGATGCGGGGCTCGAGTCGAAATTGGAAACAAAAAGATGGTCAAACGAGGACGAGGATGCGGACGCTCTCCGCAACGGACCGTGAATAAAGGAATAGAGTAGAATGAAATTTGCCGGAAACGGAACCCGACCGGAGAAGAAGTGGGGGTCAGAGTTACTGTCGGACTGATGCCAGTCGCCAACAGTACAAAGAGACTTTGCTATATTTGCTGACCAGTTGCACAGGGGACATTGATGGTTTTTGAGCACCTCTACTACATAGATGAGTGTGTTACGTATGCGAACCCTGGAGCTGGTGTTATCGATTTATTAAACTCGATTTAACTCTTACGCCTGAAATTTGCTTTTGACCTGCGGTCGCAAGGCTCTTGTTTGAGAAAAAGGTGAGCAAAGTTTCAGGTGTGTGAGTGTTTCGAGGTCAACAAACAATCGGAGCGAGCGAGGAAAAGCTCCGGAGTTTCGCGGAGCCAGGAATAAAAAGATATTGGGAAATTTCGCTTCTTTTAATGTCGTATTTTCTTACAGGAGACGGTACCAACGTCCCAGAGAGGAAGCGGACCGTTTTCTGTTTCGTATGATATTACACCACGTGTATTTACTCGCCTGGTGAAACTTCTGCGAAATTATTTTATACTCGTTTCGAAACAGGAAAAATTCCAAATCTCTGATCAAACTCTTGAATTTTATTTAACCAGCCTCGGTATCCCCTTTACACACGCAACAGGATATTTCTGAGAATATATCGTCGTGTACGAACGGCCTGCTATAATACCGTGATTCATGGGTATTTAGTTCTGAATAATGATTATTCGAGAAAAAATGTACCTGAACCACGGGGCTCAGAGAATAAAAGAAACGTGTTATCACTGAAATAAATAAATCATTCCTACGTATACGCCAATTGCCGCAATCGATAGATACCCTGGTGGGCGTAGAATATGCAATTTGCAATTTCCAGGAGGCTGATCACAGACGTATACCTATATCACGTATAGGCATGACCGTGTGCAGTGAGCGAGAAAAAAAGGCGTAGAGTATGTAGGCATACGAATATGTAGCCGGCGCGGAGTATAATGATAAGTGTAATTCGTAATTCTGATGCATTTTTCACAGTCGTATATTCGTGTAACCCGTGAAATTCAACACCGCTTTGTTTCCACGAGGTACTAGAAGAAAGACGCGGGGACTCCTGAAATTTTAACGAGAGAGTGGTATACGTCCCACGTCTTTGTAAGATCAAAGCAAAGCGAGATTTTATCTCCATCTCTCAAAGGAACACCGTGTTTCGACTGCCGCACGGTACAAACGGCCCCATTATCCGGAAACTAGGTATTATAAGCTCTGTTTTTACCACCGCAGCAATTCAAACCCCCAATTGCACGCGTACACCCGAATGTTAATAAAGTATCATTTTCATCTAATAATTCACAAGGGACTTTATCTTACCAGTGTTATAGTCTTTATGATTTTCTGGGTATTGAGAATTATGTTTCATGACAATGCAATGGGGTCTGAAATTATTGTAAAGTGGGACAGAGGAGAGGAAGAAATAAAGCGAGAAGTTTTTTCGTTCTCTTGTGGGTTTATTTTTCAGTTTTTCTTTCTATTGATTGTGATACACTATGCGATACTGATATTCGGGTCATACACAAATTCAGATAAAAGGAATTTGAAACAGCTTACTACAGATCTAGAAACGGTGTCAAGCGAGCTAACTGAATACTAAAATATGAAAATAGAGCTCAGAAAATGTCCGAGGAATCGTGAGAGCACGTGGAGCAGTAGATTATCAGATACCGCGAGACAAAATCGATTGAAAAATACATATCAGACTCGATGATCTTTTAGTAGTAGTTTCAAGTAATTCGTATTTCTGCGATGATAATATGGTGACATGTCGGTCTTGCAGTATTAGCTAATTTCTTACCATAATTTGTTTACTATTCATTTCTAAAATATACAGCAGCTACGCATTTGTTATGTGAATATAAAATAAATTATTATATTTCAATGATCTACCGGACCTTGTTGTATGCAACCCGCACGCCATTCTTGTTCGATAAGTTAGAAATCTCATAATTGGCATATGGGGCGACAAATGGTGTCGCCATCTCGCGGACGATTACACGAACTGATATTGCTGCTAACATGGGTGCATCTTTTAGCACGCAACCCGCAGCGCATTGCCGGGATTTCTACCTTGTGGTTGGATATCAGGAGGCGAAGTCATACTTACGGCAAAAGTAGTTCGTTGATTCTACCGCGAGATGGCGATACCATTTGGCACCCTGTCAAAACCACGAGCCGGCAAGAAGGAGCACTGACCTACGGTATGTGCACCTGTCGTAGAGTCAGTGGCCCTCGTGGCGTCAAAGAGTTCACGTGGGAAGGCTACATTAACAAGATATGACGGTGGATTGTGACAGGTATCTTAATAGAAATATTCTGGACGTAAAGAAATCGTCGCAGAATTGACCAACTACTCATTGACGAAAAATATTTTTTTCTAGTCTAGTGTTTGGCGTGATTTATTAAATTGTAATCATATTATAACATTTGTCTTTCTGTTACAGTCGAATCAACTTCTATCGGATTCCAAATCTCTGCCTTCAGCGAGGTTCTGTTCCGACTATGAATATCGAGTTCATAGTATAGCTTCCGTCGGTCTCTTTTCAAACTAGTTATTAAATTAGATAGTATATTATTGTAATACGAATGTGGTTTATATTATGGTAACTTGTATGCCAGCAAGTGAAGAAACGAGATCTATTGCGATATATACATTCATATTCATTTTTGAGTAACAATTACAAAGTATAACTTTGATAATTAGTAATATTGTATCGATACTGCAGCAATAAATACCTTACAATTATCAAATGATTCGTCATTTTCCACCTTCCCCTCCCTGCGATTTCCCATTGCATATAGGCTGTTGCGTTCTCCCTCCAAAAATTTCAGCACACTTTCTCGGTTTAGATGCTCTCCTTTTACCAAGTCGATTTTCGACCTAAAATTTAAATTATTTGAAGTTAGAAAAATTTTAAATCGACAATCCTCCTGGTATCAGGAGAGCATCTGAACCGAGGAGGTGTGCTGAAATTTTGGATATGTGTATAGATATAGGCAGTCATACGTGTCTTCATGCACGTCTCTACAGGTATATCTATTTATACTAGCGTTTTTCGGAGTTAGAGAAATTTTCAGTCGAAAAATTTGGCTCCTGGTATCAGGAGAACATCTGACCCGAGGAGGTGATCCGAAATTTTGGATATGTGTATAGATATAGGTATTCATACGTGTCTTCATGCACGTCTCTACAGGTATATCTATTTATACTAGCGTTTTTCGGAGTTAGAGAAATTTTAAGTCGAAAAATTTGGCTCCTGGTATCAGGAGAACATCTGACCCGAGGAGGTGATCCGAAATTTTGGATATGTGTATAGATATAGGCAGTCATACGTGTCTTCATGCACGTCTCTACAGGTATATCTATTTATACTAGCGTTTTTCGGAGTTAGAGAAATTTTAAGTCGAAAAATTTGGCTCCTGGTATCAGGAGAACATCTGACCCGAGGAGGTGATCCGAAATTTTGGATATGTGTATAGATATAGGCAGTCATACGTGTCTTCATGCACGTCTCTACAGGTATATCTATTTATACTAGCGTTTTTCGGAGTTAGAGAAATTTTAAGTCGAAAAATTTGGCTCCTGGTATCAGGAGAACATCTGACCCGAGGAGGTGATCCGAAATTTTGGATATGTGTATAGATATAGGCAGTCATACGTGTCTTCATGCACGTCTCTACAGGTATATCTATTTATACTAGCGTTTTTCGGAGTTAGAGAAATTTTAAGTCGAAAAATTTGGCTCCTGGTATCAGGAGAACATCTGACCCGAGGAGGTGATCCGAAATTTTGGATATGTGTATAGATATAGGCAGTCATACGTGTCTTCATGCACGTCTCTACAGGTATATCTATTTATACTAGCGTTTTTCGGAGTTAGAGAAATTTTAAGTCGAAAAATTTGGCTCCTGGTATCAGGAGAACATCTGACCCGAGGAGGTGATCCGAAATTTTGGATATGTGTATAGATATAGGCAGTCATACGTGTCTTCATGCACGTCTCTACAGGTATATCTATTTATACTAGCGTTTTTCGGAGTTAGAGAAATTTTAAGTCGAAAAATTTGGCTCCTGGTATCAGGAGAACATCTGACCCGAGGAGGTGATCCGAAATTTTGGATATGTGTATAGATATAGGCAGTCATACGTGTCTTCATGCACGTCTCTACAGGTATATCTATTTATACTAGCGTTTTTCGGAGTTAGAGAAATTTTAAGTCGAAAAATTTGGCTCCTGGTATCAGGAGAACATCTGACCCGAGGAGGTGATCCGAAATTTTGGATATGTGTATAGATATAGGCAGTCATACGTGTCTTCATGCACGTCTCTACAGGTATATCTATTTATACTAGCGTTTTTCGGAGTTAGAGAAATTTTAAGTCGAAAAATTTGGCTCCTGGTATCAGGAGAACATCTGACCCGAGGAGGTGATCCGAAATTTTGGATATGTGTATAGATATAGGCAGTCATACGTGTCTTCATGCACGTCTCTACAGGTATATCTATTTATACTAGCGTTTTTCGGAGTTAGAGAAATTTTAAGTCGAAAAATTTGGCTCCTGGTATCAGGAGAACATCTGACCCGAGGAGGTGTGCTGAAATTTTGGATATGTGTATAGATATAGGCAGTCATACGTGTCTTCATGCACGTCTCTACAGGTATATCTATTTATACTAGCGTTTTTCGGAGTTAGAGAAATTTTAAGTCGAAAAATTTGGCTCCTGGTATCAGGAGAACATCTGACCCGAGGAGGTGATCCGAAATTTTGGATATGTGTATAGATATAGGCAGTCATACGTGTCTTCATGCACGTCTCTACAGGTATATCTATTTATACTAGCGTTTTTCGGAGTTAGAGAAATTTTAAGTCGAAAAATTTGGCTCCTGGTATCAGGAGAACATCTGACCCGAGGAGGTGATCCGAAATTTTGGATATGTGTATAGATATAGGCAGTCATACGTGTCTTCATGCACGTCTCTACAGGTATATCTATTTATACTAGCGTTTTTCGGAGTTAGAGAAATTTTAAGTCGAAAAATTTGGCTCCTGGTATCAGGAGAACATCTGACCCGAGGAGGTGATCCGAAATTTTGGATATGTGTATAGATATAGGCAGTCATACGTGTCTTCATGCACGTCTCTACAGGTATATCTATTTATACTAGCGTTTTTCGGAGTTAGAGAAATTTTAAGTCGAAAAATTTGGCTCCTGGTATCAGGAGAACATCTGACCCGAGGAGGTGATCCGAAATTTTGGATATGTGTATAGATATAGGTATTCATACGTGTCTTCATGCACGTCTCTACAGGTATATCTATTCATACTAGCGTTTTTCGGAGTTAGACAAATTTTAAGTCGAAAATTGTTACTCCTGGTATCAGGAGAACATCTGACCCAAGGAGGTGTGCTGAAATTCCGTAGGGAGAAAGAGACAGTGTATATGAAATACATGTCTTCATGCATGTCGCTATATGCAGCGTTGTCCATAGTTAGAAAAATTCTAGGTCGAAAAATGCTCCGGGTATCAGGAGAACATCTCATGTAAAGAGGTGTGCTAAAATTTTTTGCTGGATGACGCAATAGGGTACATGCAATAAGGAATTACGGGGAGGGGAAAGTAGAAAATCACGAGACATTTGCTTATTGTAGGGAATTTATTGCTGCAGTTTCAAGAGAATATTACTAATTGTCAAAGTTATGTACAGTTTGTAGTTGTTTCTTAAAAATAAATATCTATGTAGAATACATATCGCAATTGATGTGGTCTCTTTATTTGCTTCCTAGCGTATGAGTTACCATGATATAAATTACATTCGTATTACAATAATATACTACCTAATTTAGTATTTCTATCCAGATGCCTGTCACAGTCCGACAGCCATATCTCGCTGACACACTCCCATGTAAATTCTCTCTGACGCCTCGAGGGCCACTGACTCTACGACAGGTGCCCGTACCCTAGGTCAGTCCCCCTCCTTGCCGGCTAGTGGTCTCACGGGGTGCCAAATGGTATCGCCATCTCGCGGTGGAATTGTCGAACTACTTTTGCCATAAACATAGGTGCGCCTCGTGATATGCAACAACGATTTCGGGATTTCAATAGTGTCACGCAGGTTGTGTGCAACTAGGCTCGCCTATGTTTGCGGCAAAAGTAGTTCGTGACTTCAACCGCGAGATGGCTATACCATATGGCACCCCGTATACCAAAATAGTCTAAAAAATAGTGCCCTCGCTATCTTGCTTACGAATTGTCAAACTACTTTTTCCGTAAACGACGAGCGGCAATCAATATGAAGTCTGCTGATCGTTATTTATTATTTACTGCTAAAAAATGATTCTTACTAATTTGCGGGATGTCAATCGAGTTCTTATCAGTTAGAGTACATGAAAACCATTCTCAGAATAATTTCGCGGGTGATTCGATCTCCCATTACGAAGCATAGCAAGGGCAGAGAAGATGGAACTAAATGAACTTTCGGATAGTTCAGCAATAAATTATATCATGTATCCTGCTCCGATAATTAGGTAGCTTATTTTAGCAAATCTATACATACTGTAGCAAAGCATAGTTAGAATAACTTTGAATTATAATAATATTAATAATAGAAATTGTTTATTGTACTTAGATTTGTACATACATTATAAAAAATAAAAATTCTACACAATGATGAGTATTTGAAATGGAGATCTCTGGCAATATCTTATAATATAAATTCTAGATACAAGATTTAATTACAAAAAACCAGATTTCACTCCCAAATTTTACCTATTTGAATTTTACCTATTTTTATAAATCCACTATACGCAACGAATTATTCTATTGGACGGATGACACTGTCCCACGTAGATCTCAAGTCGTTCAAAAGGGAATAACAAAGCTCCCGGGGTTCTAAGACTTCGGATTAAATCCTGCCGAATTTCTTACGGTGGCAATGGTGTAGGTGCTACGTAATTCGGATCATCTATCAAACACTCTGCGTCCCAATCAACCGGAATAATCGGAGTCACCAATTCCACAAACTGATCCAATGGGCAGACGGTCGTACACCCCGGGATAGTGAGAGGATACGGTACCCTCTGCGTAGTGTTTCGCAAAAAGAGCTGTAAGAATATTAAAGGACATTTGATGAATAAAAATTGGAATTGACTTGATAAACTAAAAGAAAACATGTTGTCTTTAATTGTATATCTTTTTACCTGAACGTTCCATCCCTCTTCACCTTCGTGCAGTTCAATAAGAGTCATGATACTGTACTCTGGCATCTGGGGATCCCATACTTTAAGAGTACCCAACAAATTGGAAATAGTACTATCATGTCCAGTGTACATGTACAATTTCGTTTTATCAGTACCAGCTACTTTAGCTTTCATATCATTCACAATCTTCTTTACGAATGGTCCGCCTTTCAGACGTCGAAGTAAATCGGTTTGTACGAGCGGCAAGTAACTGTAGATGGTCAGAGGTTCCAGTTTGTCAGGAAAGTAAGATCTGGTCCATGCCGGTAGCTCCAGACCGATATCATCCTGAAAGTAAAAAGATAACGGAGATTAGAAAAGGGTAGAGTATATTTAACTGCAAAACGATCTCGAAACACACATTTTCCGTGTAGGTATGAGCATGAGTGATAAAGCCGTATGATAATCAGTAATTCGATGATCGTTTTTAACGCACTAATTTCCGTCCGCGATCAAAGTACGATAAATTTTACTTTCTTTCAATCAATTCTGTTGATATTCTACTTACGAAATGATTGGTAATGATGTGTAGGGGATGATACTGGCTTGACGAGGATTATCTCTCTCGTGTCTCGATTTGTTGAAACCTGGAGTCTCGGGCAAGGCAGAAACAATTACGTTTCATGCTCTAAGTTCGACGTTAAACGAGGTTCGATGAATAGTAAGATTAGGATGAAGATTAAGAAGTAAAAACCACAATTATTGAATCCTATTATCCAAGGATAAGACAACCAGTCATGAATTTCGAAACGCGGCAACTAAAAATCGCTTAATCCACTTCAAAAAAGTCAAACCTCTGCTTTCAGGGTCCCATAGATATCCATAATGTCATCAGGATTGGATATCTTCTTTCCAGTAAGATTTGTCAACTCCTCAAAAAGTCCCTTATTCTCAGCCAGTATAGCCTGGAATTCGCTAGCGTTTTTAACTGCCTCAAGTTCTTTGTAGTAAGCCGGGCAGCTGGTCCTGACCAAGAGAAGCTAAAAATAATAATAAAACCGTTCAAATCAAAATAAAAATTGTTTAAACCCTAATAATTAGAAGAAAGAATAATAAAACACAGTAAAATTAAAATATATACCGTGTCTTCATCAAGATTCTGGTAATTCAAAGGCACAGGTTGCCATGCAAGATTAGTCTTCCATATTTGAGGGCCTTCGGGTTTCCACAGACCAGCAGCTGTTAAGAGTCCAGAAATTTTCGCACGATCGACGGCTGTTGTTTGAAGATGAAATATATCCGAGCTGTATTGTCCGCCGAGAAATTTGTGGTACCTTTTACGTAGCCAGAGACCTTCGTTATAGGCATGCAGCTTCCCTGGCTGAAATAATGAGATATAGTAAATATAAATAGGAGTATGAATGGGGAAATCTTTATGTGGATTGTATTTTATTTAAAATTGAAGATAGTTTATAATTAAACTCGAGATAAATTGGAGCAGCACGTGAATATTGCATAATTTTTAAGTCGTAAAAACGAAAAAGTGTCGAGGTCGTCGGATAATTCGCGTATCGTATAGAATGATGATGAAAAGGACCTAAAAAAATAGATAAAAAATAACGATAACAGAAAACAGAAGAAGCTAGAATTGTAAGCATTAATATTGGAGTGCTTAGTTGATAGGCCAATTGGATGAAAAATACTGTAACGATTATAAACGCGGAATTTCGTACGAATGCAGTAATTACTCACGTTCGTTAATTGTCCCCATCCATAAGGCGCCAAGGTATCATTTATGTGAGGATCGGTTGGAAACGTGTCTGCAGGGGTTCTGCGAGCGTGCCTGAATACCTGGAGAATACAATGAAAGACGATTAGTATTGATGTAGAGAAAATAGCACCGACGAGCGAAATATTATTTTTGTCCAGCTAGTTTAGTAACAATTATAATATTACAGCCGTTTTCAAGCGTCAATTTCATATTGAGCCGGTTCGCCGCCGTATTGAAACCATTGTATTGTATAATAGAGTGCGAATGTTGTACCGATAATTAACGTAATAGATACGCAAACGTAGTTGAAATAGATAAACATATTATTATCCCCGTCGGACATTAGTGGATGAAAGAAAAAAAAAGAATTGAAAAATAAAAAGAAAACGATGTATGTATTGTAATTGTATTTTAAAATCTATAGGTACGTTTGTTTTCGAACGAAATTTTAACGCGATAGAAATTTCATCTGAAAGATCAACCGCTAACTTTTTAAAAAACATCTTGATACTATTTTCTAAGTATAATATTAACTTCTGGATAAAAAAAATGATAGTAAAAAAAAACTATCCGTTTATAACTGTATATTATATATATACATATACCTATATCAGCGAGTTTTAAAACAAGCCATATGTTATTCGCGGTAAGATGTATAGAAGATTGATGATGGTCAAGGAAACGAATATAAAAATAGACGAACTGTGAATCAAAGAAAAAGGAAAATAAGATTAAAGATTTCTCTGTAGTTCGAAATTTGCGAAATTTTTATCGCGTGAATAAATGATTATTATTTTTTTAAAACAAAAATTAGAAAGTATGAATGAGAAAATAAAACGAAATATAAACGGAGGCTGCACATATAGTTTTACTTTTTTTTATCGCTTATCTACTATTAATAAATCTAAAGATGATCTCACAGTTTCTCGTATACGTCGAAACCTATTTTTAATTTTATTATAAGGTAATAGGAGGAGAATGTGAATCAATCGCGAAATCAACAGCTCGCGGAATTATCAATATACTACATCATACATGGCAGAAATGCGGAGGAGACTGAAAAAAAAAAAAATATTTTTCAAAACTTACAACTGTGGCTTGGCGAAGAGTCTCGCTTCTACCACCGTCGTTATCGATATCTTCATCTCCATTTGACGAATGCGAATCAGTTCTAGGTTGCCCGGCTGTAAAGGAGATATTAAAAAAAGGAAAAAAAAAGAGAAAAAAAGCAGACAAAAAGACAGAAGATTTATAAATTATTAAAAACAAATTGTAACATGGAATAATTGTTTTACGCGATATCGAAAAGTAAAAAAAAATTAAAATCAAAATAGTTCTGAATATTTTATTCATAAAAACATGATGTGTATTATTTTCAAAAAACTAAAATAATTATCAAGAGAGATTCTGATCATACGTATCACGCCATATTTGAATTTCAATAATATACTAGACGTTGAGAAGGAAAAGAAAAAATTGATCGTATATAGATCTTAGATAATGATAGTCTATGGTGTGTTTTGTAATTAGTAAATGAATATCTTGGATATAGGTATATATCGGATGTTAATAACGTTGTTAGATATACACATATTATATACATATATAGTTATCGAATTACTTACCAGTAGCTAAAGCAACGAAAACCAGTGCAAAAATAATCGGCAGTAGATTCTTGGCGCTGTAAAAATTGGCCATATTTTTCGATTTTTCGTTTTGTCTTTATTTTGTATTCTTTTTTTTTTTTATTAGTTTCTTTAATTTAATGTAGAAGTTAGAGATTTTAACGTACGGTAAAAGCCGATTGTTAACAATAATATATCTCGACGGTACGAGTCTAGTACCGACGAGCAACTGAACTGAACCCACAATCCGATTGAGTGAATTTAAAATATATGTGGTCCCCCTCTTCTTGTATAACGATATAACACGGCTCTCGTGATACTGGAGATAATTCCAAACTATATACATACATTGATATTATATTATATATATTATACATGCATGTATATTAGTTATTAATCAGTTTAGAAAAAAAAAAAAGAAAGAAAAACTACAGGTTTTAACATGAATTGTAAGAAAAAGCTGAGTTCTCATTATTTAAACAAATCACGTTTGTTTATCTCGGTATTTATACAGCGTACAGTTACTAGTCAGGCTTAGTAATGGTCGGAAATAAAAATAGAAAAAAAAAAACTTAAATCACACGGAATAAGAATTATGGTCAAAGCACGATTTTTGTATGGGAAAAAATTAACGAAATACAGAATAATTAATTTTTTCAGAATCTTCGTTTTTTTTTTCTTTGCTAGCGTTTCTATCATACGACCTATAATATGCGTATAGTCTGTTGTGCGTATACGAAACTACGATCTAGCAGCATCGAAGCTATACCTGTGATATAATTGATTCATCAAGGCCAGTTTAACCAGCTTGTTTCAAGGAAAGTTGAAATTCTCCCGAGCATATGATCGTAACTAGTATTCATTTTATTCCCACTATCTTACCTATATGGTATTCACGCAACATATAGGTCGTAGGTAGCATGTATTGTTATACACTGCATGTACGTATGTATGTATGTACGTATGTGACGAAAAATGAATGTTATACCTAACACATCTATTTTTTTTTTTAATAAATTATTTGAATTTTGAAATAAATAATTGATAATTATTGAATATTGAATACTTGTCTATAATTGAGTTCGAGAAATCCAAGACACACTAATCAGAGGCATAATCGATAAATTTATAGACACGAAGAAGATAATATGGTGCGTTAATTACATCATCTACAAACCGCGAGTTTTATCAAATGTAAAAGTTATCGGTCGAATTGCGAAATCGGCAGAAAAACAAAGAATGATAAATAATTAGATTATAAAATAGAAGGAATTTTATAATCACAAAAAAAAAAGTTATTACAAAACTATCGCATTTTTTATCGACATAATTATCTACGATTTTACTTATTTGCCTCTGATTATATCCACGTAGCCCGATTCTGTTCCTTCCTTTTATGTCAAAAAAAAAGAAAGAAAATAGTAGTACACCATACATGAAAAAAGAACAAACAAAACGGAGCAATCTTTGGGCTTATGTAATTAAATTAGAGTTACCACGGTAACAACTTTTAAACAATTATCAATTATTTCTATATAGAATTTTCGTATATCGTGATTTATTCCACGCGTCTTCTTCGGCTTCGATTTTGCGGTATAGATTATTATAGCAAACGATTTAACCCATATATTGCGGGGAAAATATATTCCGAAATTAGTTAAAAACCCGTGGATATCGTTAAGCGAAATCGTGGACCGGTTGAACGACACAGCGGCTGTGAAAAACCAGAAAACGAGTTCCAAAAAGCTAAGAAACGGGGCAGGAGACTCCAAGGTATACATTATACAATAAATCGGTATATCTGTAGGGCGAAAATAAGTGGAAAGAATTTTATTTGCAAAGCCAGAGTTCAAAAGTCCCGATTATTTTACTCTTTTTCGCTACTTGAAAACATCGCGAGACTTCGCAGCCGGAATTAATTAAAAGGTGAAACAGTACCGATGATACAGATAGAGATAATGTTAATATTGATCAAATATTTGCCTATCTCATACTGCAGCGTTGAAATTTCAACGAAATATTTAATAGCGTAAATACCAAACGTCATAACATTTGTTGAATGATAATATTATGATTTAATTATCCTTTACATTCGCGTGATAACGTAATAAAACCGATTGTTCCCGTCTTTTTCCTGACTGTATCGATTATATCAAAACTTGATTATTGTTGGAGAAAAAAAAATTTATCTATTCAAGTTTTGAAATAATTCTAAACCGGTCGATTATTCAATCGATGATAAATCTGATCAATGAAATTCATAGAAATAAGACGCGATTGCAAACGAGCTTCGAAAGACCCTGAAAATAATGAACATATTTTTAGTATTGGTATAAATTCATTTCTCGACGTGTTTAAACAGTCTACAATGGCAAACATGTCCGTGGATTTTCGACCTAAAGAAATCCAAAAAGATGTAAACCAAAATGGGCCAATATCAACAACAAATCAAATACAAAATCAAGCTCCGATGAGACCGAGGTCGCTGTATACAGCCCATAGTTATCACGCTCAAACTGACGAGTCGAATTTTCAGGTGATTCTCAACGAATTATACAATATATAATATATATAGATCAATGTGAAATGATGATTTTATTTTAGACGAGTTTTCGTTTCTTTTTTTTAAATTATATATCAACTTCAAGACCATTATAATAGCTATTCGAAGTCTAAAGTTAATCTGTTTCTAGTGTTTATTGAGTTGCCTTTAGGGCAACTTCAAACACTTCTATGAATAGTCTGTATGTAATATTGATAAAAGACTGTCACACAAGTCAAGGTTCAAATTAGGAGAATCTCAACTCTTACCGAATGTAAAATGAAATTAATAACATCAGAAATAAAAGAGAACAAAGAAAACATGATAATTCGGCAAGAAGCAAGACTGTTTAGAAACTGATCGAACGATTGATCGGCTGTTCCATATTACATAAACTTTTGAGAATAAATAAAATTCAAATCATAAGCGGAGGAATCCGCCTCGAAGAAAAAGACAAATGAAAGGAGGAAAGAACAATTTAATATTTTCGAAAATAAATTTTCCCAGAGATACTCAGAGTTTTCCAAATACTTTGAAACACCGCCGTCAGAGCAATGGGGCGGAGTAACATCGGCGGCGGTTTGGCGTCAGCCAAGAAATCCAAAGGCAATAACTACCCCCTATTACGCTACCGAAGAGGCTTGTGTTTACACAGAAAATTGGCGAGAACATGAAACTGACGCGGGAACTGGAGGAGCAGTTGCTACACCCCATGGAACAATTTCGCTGAGACTTCACAACAGAATAAGAGTAGATATGACGATTGACCGAGCAGTTAGAGTAATAAATTTCAAAGTATGTTAGCAATTGATTGAAATAATCAGTTCCCTCTATCTCCGGAGCTTGAGATCTCCGATTTCCTTTCTTTTCTTCGACTTAGAACAACATCGTTCTATCTTTGAGCGGATCTGGCGCAGCTGCAGCCCTGCTTCATCCTAATGGAAGAATTTACCAATACGGATCGCGGGTCGAAATTCTAGCCCACGATACCCATGGAAACAACAAGTTCGTTGAAGGGAGAGAGGAATATAACTGCTGCAATCTACCGGCCTAAATCTCTTCATTTTTTCAATAGATATGCTAAGATGTGGTACAAGGGAGTCAGTTTCACCTCCGAACAATGCGCTTTAGTCTATCTGGTGGACGCCGCGGGAACCAGAACCACTACCGATTCATTTTCCGACATGAGTCAGGTGTGAAAAAGTTTATGGGAAATTCTTGGGAGTTCAAATTCATTTTTGAAGTCACGATAAAGCTATTCAAAAGATTATTAACCGCAGGACTTTTCTTTGAGTGTATTTTACTCCGAATCTCGACACGGTCCAGCCTGCCTTCAAGAAGCTGCTACTGCCTTAAGTGCCGCGCAGTATTGGCTTACCGACGAAGGCGTGGAAAATTGGATAATAAACAATGTCAGGGTTTCGCAAACACCGGATGGACTTGTTAGGTGAAAATAAACTCATCTGAGATAGAAGAAAAGGGGATTTGATAGTTTCTAAAAGCTCTAGATGCTTAGAATCACCAGTTTCGTTTTTGTTTTTACAGAATTGCACGAAATAGCAACAAGTATCAACTGCGTACTTCTCCTAGCAACGGAACAGCCTCTCTCACGACACCATTTTTACATTGCACAGCCTCTTTGGGTCAGACATCGCATTTGTTTGTTCGTAGAGGAGAAAGAAGGATGCATTACGACGGGACTAGTTTTATAGTACGTAACGCTGGTCATAGCGCAGGTTTCGATGATAATAATCAGCTAAAAGTTTACTAAATCAAAATTCTGAGAAATTCTGAGAGATTATTTTCTACGTAAATACATACTTTTGTATCGTTTGCTTTTGGTGAAGACAGAGAGTTTCTTTAATCATCACATAGTTCATTGAATCATCCAAAAACTGATAAGGATCTAAAAATCCTGTCTTTATGACATCGCATTGATAAAATGGATAATTAAAGAAACGAAAGAAGACGGAATGAAATCTAGGCTGTTTTTAAAATACAAAATGAAAAAAAAAGTTAGAAATTTAATTTAATTGTTTTCAAAAAGTTTAGTAATTTAATTTAATTGAATGTTTTCCTGCACGCTGTGGACAATTTCTAAATAAAACGATAAACTAAAATTAAGAAGATTTGTATCTCTCTCATTATTTCACATTACGAATATTAATTAACAATACAAAACAAATATCAGGAAGCAGAATCCGAAGATTCGTCAAATCTATCCGGTAAATTAGGATTATAATCCTCCAGTCGATTCATTTCTAACTCTTCCTCATCTGACGAATCAGTGTCAAACCCATGTCCAAGTTTTGGTCGAGCTTTGTCCGATAAATTTCTCCTACAATATATCATTACTGAATATCCTGCTCTATTCGCACACTAAAAGTAACATCAAATCTGTGATTGTGATTAAAGATTTTCTTCCCTTGCTAACTGCAGGTAAATCTGTTCGATTTCTAAGAAAGTCGAGTTACCATTTCTGCCCAACTTTTATATAAATGAAGTCGAGTTATACTCACATCTGGAAGCCTTTCTCCTGCGAATCTCTGAGCAATCTCTTCCTGCAGTTTTCCCTGACATCGCTATTGCTACTACTGGGAGAATTCTGCCTCTGATAGTCCGCGTCTTTTATCTCCTTAATCAGTTCCTCGGCAATTTTTCCGTCGTACATGTTTAGGGCTCTCTTGGGTTCGTTGCTATTTGACATTCTGCATTTAGCTTGATTGTAAATTTTGCTCAGGTTTTCAACCTTAGATAGCAACTGTCCAGGCTCTGACATATCCTTGATCGTTGGTAGCAGCGAGTAAGGATTAACAGGCTGCTTTTCTTTGACTCTGAGGAACCGCTCCAATCCATACTAAGAGGAAGACAATAAAGTAGCGAAATTGGGCTGTAAAAAGCTGTTTTATGGACCAAAATAATGGAGAATATAGATTCTCACCTCTCTGTGAAACGCGCAGTGATAAAATACGTCGTCGTATATCATCTTGGACAATATGTAATTAGCATCCGTGTGATTCTCGTCTCTTATGGTATTGTGGAGTTCAAGAATCTCTTTCCAATCCGAGAGAGTGACCCTTATCTTAACGTTCTCGCAGGGGAGTTTGTAGTAAAGTCCATAGAGCAGATACAGCCCGCCAATTTGGGTCTTGAACCGATAAGGTGGCAGTATGAATAGTTTTGCCACTTGCAATACTTCCTCGCAAAATTCTAACATTTCTGCGTAAGATTGACGGCCTCTGAAATCGGAGAGCGATATTATTTTATAGAAGAACGTCAATTCCCAATTTTTATCTTTAACTTACGTGAATATCGCTGAGAATTTCATCCCCTGCCAAATGTGACTAAAGTCTTGGAACCTGACAGTGTCGCCTTCTTCGAATTGGTTTATTAGCCTTTTACAATCGGCCTGAAAGCCACTTGCTATGTAGAAATTACTTGTCATTATCGTATTCACCCACTTTCTGATTATACAATTGTTTCTGGAGTGCAAAAATCGAATCCAAAGATCACAAACCACTACACGGTCTTTAATTTGTTTTCAAACATCAAGCGCAACGCAAACTTGCACATAAACATCATACGACACAGAGGATACAGTCACTAATAAAATGGGACTAGTGATTGTCTAACTATCCAGATATAAAAATTGGACAAACGCGATAGCGCCAGTTTAGATAATCACAGATTATAGATTTCGGATAGAAAAACCAGGGTAGTTTTTATTCTTCTTCTTTTATCCTCTCACGACAGACTGAGATCTGATAATTTTCACGTTTGATATTATTTTTATGAGAAAAGTTTCCAATCTTTGTTAATATTAATGGTTAAAAAATAGCTGATTAAATAAAAAAAAAAGTTGCGACGCGCATGCGTGAAGGGTAATACGTAATACATGCGCACAGAAATAAATGTGCATCTGCGCATATGGTTCGGCAGATACGGTACCCGCAGAACACGGAACCAACCCATTCCG
This sequence comes from Tenthredo distinguenda, assembly GCA_947538915.1. Lineage (NCBI taxonomy): Eukaryota > Metazoa > Arthropoda > Insecta > Hymenoptera > Tenthredinidae > Tenthredo > Tenthredo distinguenda. The sequence continues at coordinate 2,592,710 of OX384533.1, forward strand.
GTGGTATACCCTTCTCACTTGACCGGCCATGATGTTGAGTGCCGTATCGAAGGCAGCCTCCGGGGCACTTAGGGTAGTAAAACCCGCCCTTCTGCAAAATGAAGCTGTTAAAGTTGCTGGAGCAGTTTCAGTGAACAGTAAGTTTTATTCAACAGTATTAACCCGCCCTAAAAATTTTGGATTTTAGAGAAGTAGACATTTTCCCGTGTCCCGTAGGCCCCGAGTGTCTTCGCGATCGAGACAAGTTGAAAAAACGTTATTTATCAGAGCAATAAACCCTCTGGTATTTATTTAACTTCTTTTATTTAACCTCACAGTAGTTTTTCCGCTCAATCACATCGCCTTAGACTGTAACAATTGATTAATGAGTACTGTAAAAGGTGTTCAAATATATCGATTATATAATCCGAATTCTGTCTGTCGTTCGGCAGCCATTGAGGTCATGTAAAGTAAATTTCTTCCTCTCCTAGGTAGTTACGTAGATTTTTGAAACGATACTGAGCTAGAGGTTGAGCCTTGTCGTATCGAATAACTTTGATAATTCGAATGTTTTAATGTAAATTGTAATATTATAACTTATTGTGTATCGCGACGCCATGTTGAATTTTCGTTAGATCTGTTCGCAATGCGGCGAAATCCATAAGCTGATTTCTGCTAATTTTATAATACTTTAGATAGTTTCAAAAAGCCGATAATTATTCAACGATTCAACCGTTCTATCATTCATTCAAACTCTCGTATCTACGATATCGTCTCAATCCTATCCTATATGACAATGTTTCTTTTATTTCTCTACTCACGAGAGGAAATCTTTATTCAAGATTTTTTTTTATCTATTATGTAATAATTAAAGCACCGATTTTTGTCCACAGTTTCATAACAGACAAAATACCTTCTCTTAGAAAATCAATACTTTAGGATTCTCTGTATCAGAATTTCCCTGTAATGTCAATCCAACCCTTTTTCATTCACTTTTCAACTTCTTCTCTTCTTTACTATCATTATATCTATCTATGTCATAATCTCTGGCATCAGTTCATCTGTATTAAAATATTTTTTATTTTTTCAAACTTTCATTTTATCTAATTTGTTCATCAAAATCCTTAAACTTTTTTTTAATACTTTTTTATACTTTTCTCTTCTTTTTTTAACTGTTCTTTTTTATTTTTCCCAGACCGACAATATGCGAAGGCTGCCGCCGCCCCAAAGGCCGGTGCCTCCGGTTCGGCAGGTAAAGTGGTGGCGATCATCGGTGCCGTAGTAGACGTACAGTTCGAGGATGACTTACCTCCGATTCTGAACGCGTTAGAAGTACAAAACCGATCCCCGAGGTTGGTGTTGGAAGTTGCTCAACACTTGGGAGAAAATACCGTCCGCACAATTGCTATGGATGGTAAAATTGAAATTGAATATAATTATTTTGTTAAAAAACTAAAGAAAAAAATAATATATATTTTTTTTTTTCATCAACTCAAAGGTACCGAGGGTCTTGTTCGTGGCCAGGCTGTGCTCGACTCTGGATTTCCAATCCGTATTCCAGTAGGAGCGGAAACTCTCGGCCGTATTATCAACGTCATTGGTGAACCCATCGACGAACGCGGCCCAATTCCGACAGACAAACGCGCAGCTATTCACGCTGAGGCTCCAGAATTCGTTGAGATGTCTGTAGAACAGGAAATCCTTGTCACTGGTATCAAGGTCGTCGATCTCCTAGCCCCGTATGCCAAGGGAGGAAAAATTGGTAATTTTTATTACCAAAATCGACGAATTTTCATCAAAACTCGAACGAAATCTGACCCTCTCATGTTTCTCCAGTCCCTCAGGGACCAAGAACCATCAATTTCGTTTTTAAACTGGTCTTCCAAAATCCTAAATGATTGAATTTCAGGTCTCTTCGGAGGTGCTGGTGTAGGAAAGACTGTCTTGATCATGGAGCTGATTAACAACGTCGCCAAGGCTCATGGTGGTTACTCTGTGTTTGCCGGAGTGGGTGAGCGTACTCGAGAGGGTAACGATCTGTACCACGAGATGATTGAGTCCGGAGTAATCTCCCTAAAAGACAAGACTTCCAAGGTAGCGCTTGTATACGGTCAGATGAACGAGCCCCCTGGTGCTCGTGCTCGAGTGGCTCTCACCGGTTTAACAGTCGCCGAATATTTCCGTGATCAAGAAGGACAGGACGTGCTTCTCTTCATTGACAACATCTTCAGGTTCACTCAGGCCGGTTCTGAGGTAAAAAAAATGACACAAATGAATCTTTCAAACTCTAAAAGCCACAGATTTCAATCTGAGAGTCCAACAAACTGCAAAATCGAGACTCTGATCATTTAAAACATCTACTTCCTCCATTTCAGGTATCTGCTCTTCTCGGTCGTATTCCATCCGCTGTGGGATACCAGCCAACTTTGGCAACAGACATGGGTACCATGCAGGAACGTATTACGACCACCACAAAAGGATCCATCACATCTGTGCAGGCTATTTACGTGCCTGCTGACGATTTGACTGATCCTGCTCCAGCCACAACCTTCGCTCATTTGGACGCCACCACTGTACTTTCTCGTGCGATTGCTGAGCTTGGTAAATTTGAATTTATTGTGTAGCTTGTAATGTTTCTTTGGTCTCCACAACGTTTGTAATATTCTTTTTCTGGTGATTGCAGGTATCTACCCAGCCGTCGATCCTTTGGATTCTACCTCCCGTATCATGGACCCTAACATCATTGGTAACGAGCATTACAACATTGCTCGTAATGTCCAGAAGATTCTTCAGGACTACAAATCCCTTCAGGATATCATTGCCATTTTGGGAATGGACGAGTTGTCTGAAGAGGACAAACTCACTGTTGCCAGAGCCCGTAAAATTCAGAGATTCCTTTCTCAACCTTTCCAGGTACAAATTCTTGAAATTTTTATCAAAACTGACTAAAAAGGGACAAATAATCATTTCCTTCTGCTTGTCCGTTTACTCAAATAGGTCGCTGAAGTGTTCACTGGACATGCTGGAAAGCTTGTACCTTTGGCTGAGACGATCAAAGGTTTCCAGAAGATATTGGCTGGAGAATACGACCATCTGCCAGAAGTAGCTTTCTACATGGTCGGACCAATAGAAGAGGTAGTAGCGAAGGCAGAAACCCTGGCTAAATCATAAATATGAATAGTTAAAAAGTCGAACTTAAACCTAAACGCCCTGAAGAGGAGGGAATCATTCAACAACGTTCCATAATGTCATCGCCCGACTAAATAAATGTAACATAATAAACTCAATGCGAGTTTTGTTTTTCTCAATTGATGTAATAATCGATTGATTGATAATGATTTGTAGTCAGGATAATCGTTTTAATAAAAACTAGATAACAGGAAGAAAATATATTCATTGTAAAGTAATTGATTAATGAAACCCGACAGTTTTTAAATACGATATTTAATTCATGTTTTTTTGAAACAAAACTACTTTTGCTTTGGCATATACCTATTTACTTTGAATTTAATCAGTTATGAAATTTTCTATCATTTTATTACTATTATATTTCCGAACGGTTTTCCTCTACACAATATCTATCATTGTTATTGCATATTATTGAATGAATACTGTTAATCGATAGAAAATACACGATGATGCGACGTCGTGCTACTGTAATCACCGCAAACATGTATATTAGTTGAAAAGAGAAAATTTAATAAAAAAAAATATTAAAAAAAAAAAATAATCAAACTATTACTTTCTTTTTTAAACCACTAAAAATAGAGCTAGATTATCATTTCCTTTTATTATAATTAATCATGATATAATTACAACTTTTGTTGTAACTCTAGGGTATAATAATTTCTGCTTCTACGTTTCTCGGAGTTAGATTTTTCGCTTTTACTGGTGAATTTTCCATCACAAAATGAGTCTGTTCCATTTCCCTTAATTCTGTATCAACTAATGATATATTTTCATCATTGAGCAGTGATTCGATATCAGTTTTTGTAGAAGGGACAGTTTCTAGATCAGTGGTATCCTGAATAGAGATAAAATTGGTATAAAATATCATTTTAATATGATTGATTGCTAGTTAGATTCGATATTGAAACAGCATTAGACCTTTGGCAAATCACAGGCAAAGTCCCCTGCTTCAAGAGCTAAAATATCTGATTTTAATGTATTCTCCATATCCGGAGTGGTGAATCTGGTCCTTATAGCACGAACGACAATAACATCCTGTAACACAGGAAATGAATGAAGATAGAATGAGTTTTAACAAAAGTTCAAAGACTATAAAAGAAAAGATTAAAGTATGTATGTATGTACGTCGTTAGTTAGCTGGTCTGCAACCATTTGCATGTAGTTATTAACGTCATCGATTTCATCTGCTAATTCCTGCTTAGTTTCTTCGTAATACGGATCACATGGTTGATGGTCACAGTCCACAACTGTAGAACATTGAGAAGGATGATAAAGATTTGAAGAAATGAGACCAATGAACAGAAATAAAATCGTATTTGTAGTTCTTTGCATAATTGAACAGATAATTTTTAGAATAATAAAATTAATTAACGATTTGAGCAGTCGACGAAAAGATTTGTTTGTGAAATTTATATAGAAATAATAATAAAACGTTCTGATGTTATGGCAATGAACAAATGATGAGTTCAAAATAACGTAGGATTTGTTTTCCCTTTCGTTTGGCATAAAGAAATAGGTTTTTAATAATCATGTAATATATTCGTAATGATACTTAAACAATAGAGCAACAATATCGTATTGATTAATGTTATATATACACAGTTAACTATTTATTTTTTATTACTATTATAACTTTTTTTTTATCGCATCGTAGCAAAGATTTTGTAGCATGTATGTAATAATATAATAGATAGATAGATAGATAGATATTAAATAACTCGAATACGAGTAATAAATCAATAATTCAATTGTTGTAGTAGATATATCTCTGCTTTGAATTATAACAAGATTAAATAAGAAAACTAGATAGATAATATCATGTATAATGGAATATATTTATAAAAGTATAGGTAAAGCCTTTTATTTAGGGCTTAAAATTACTATATGATTGTCGCGTTTTCAATATTCAACTAAAAAAAAAGTTTTATATTTATCAATTTCAAGTTATTTGCTTTCCATTTTTTTTTGTTCTCTCTTCATATTTCGCACACGCTTGCGTGTATCAATTTAATCATTAATTAATTCTGTGAATATATATATAATATATTATGAACTTTTCTATTTATAATAAAATAATAATTAATTATTAGGAATTATTACTGTAATCTATTATACAATCAACAAGCATTTACGATTATTTACAACGGTAAAAATCCTACGATAATTATTTTATTTAGTCCCTTTTATTAAGTTTAATAAAAATATTACTGGGATTTACTGGTTTATATAGATAATAACTTTAATTGTGCGATAGAAAAACAATGTATGTTAGTAATAATTAGTCATTAAATAGCTGCAAGAAGTTAAAATTGAAGCTGTTAATTTTCATAAGATTTTTTATCCGCTGTAAGATATGCATTATTATTCTTCTTATAGTTAACTATTACATATATTAATATTAAGAGCTCGTTACACATAAAAATTCTTTTGTGAAAAAGGCACATTATTTCGATTGTCTTAAATTCGCTGGACAATAGATAACAATGACTTGTGCCATTTATTTAATTAAATTTACATACTTGCGAGATTTTATTTTATTTTATTTTATTTCATTTACTTTACTTTACTTTTTTATTTCATTGCTTTTCTCCAGATAATATAATTGACAAGAATACTAGGTATATAAGAAGATGATGATAAAAAAATTATATAATATTATCATCATAAATATCAAATATCACCATAAACAAGTGTATAATAATAATTGACTAATTTTGGTTTCCTACGTTTTGTCTTTTTTTCCTTATTAGTCCTTCCAGCTCAAAAAAACAACTCTCACAGTTTTACATAAATCGATTCAATCATCAATCGCCTAATCGATCTCCTTTTCATCTTTCTTCCTTTCATTCTTTCTACAGAAACTCTATCATCATTCTATCATGTATAATAAATTTAATATTTCGTTTACACTCTAGTGCTGATAATTCATTCTAATTTCGCAACGGATCTAAACTCTCCAATGAAAAGTCGTCTGTTCCGATTGAAAGACCTCTGCTGAATCCATCCTTGAAATAAAAACAAATTTAAGCATTCTGAATCACAAATTTGACCTATTTAAGGAATGAACTCTCTTTTTACCTTCATTTCTAAAAGCCTTTTATCTAAAAGTCCAATAGCGTTCTCCAGTTCTTGTTGACTTGGATTTACAGCAGCAGTTGTTGCCCCAAACTCTCCCATTTCAAATGGATCATTTAATTCAGTTTTGTTTCCCCCTGAAGCCTGTGGGTTGAACGGAACGCTTCCAAACAAATCTTCCTTGACTCCATTCTGTCTTCTAGAATCCTTAGCCTTTGGTGGCGGAGCAACTGCAAAAATAAATTAAATAAATAATTAAATTACAGATATCAATTGAATATCAGAAAAATAGGAAACAAGAGAATATTGAACTCACGCAAAGGCGGAGAACTTGCGCTTCCATTAGCCTGTGGGAAGAAGATTTGCGCCGAAGACATCTGACCGTTCAATAACGGATTGTTATTAGATTGATGATTGAATCCCGTGCCATTAGTCAATCCCTCATGAGCTCTTGGATTAAAATCTTCCTCAAACTCGTCCATGAGAAGACCTTCGAGTTTAGTACCGACTGTTGGTGCAGGTGGTTCGCTACTGAAGGACAACAATACGAGGTTGGGTAAAGTTTACATGAAAATAATACAGGCAGATGATAATATAAGACATTATTGAATAGATGAATTATTTTACCCCATAAAATCGTCATCGAAACTTTTTTCAAAGCTCCTGGGAGGTACTGGCGGAGGCTGTTGTACACCATTGGAACTATTTCCATTACTATCGCTGTTTGAGCTGAGAGAAGATTTGCTCAAGCTACCATTGAACCGGGGTTTATTAGTGTCGTTGAGCGAAGATGAAGAACTTTCGGGAGACATCGGTGCCCCTGGCACATGCAAAATGTCTGGTAGATTGTTCTGAGATAGGTACAATGATACGTCGGCCTGAAAATCAAGATTTCTTGTTACATGTGAAGGGATAGAACAGCTTTGGGTTGTAAGATGGAGTTTTTTCTCTCCAAAAAACAATTTGGGAGATCTTTTTGCCCTTACCGATCCCTTGATGGTAGCAATGTCTTGTAACCGCTGTCTGTAGATATTATTTTCATGTTCTAAACGTTTGATTTTATGCTGTAGCACCATGCTTCGTCTTTGGCTCCCCAAATCCTTGCCAGAAGTTTCTAAGAATCTTCTATAAGCAAGATCGAAAGCTTGACCAATGGTAAGAGTTATTTCTTCCGATAATTTATCGCTAACAAATACGAAGCAGGTGTGTCTCTCCGCGTCTTCTTCCTTGGCTATAAAACTGAAGAATTTTTTCTCTCCCTTATCGTCTGCGCAGTACGAAATTCGGTGGAGAGGATACTGGTGCATTATTCGCTGTAGAAAATAAAATTGGTCTAAATTTGTGTCAAAATAATGTCTGAAATAAAAAAATCTACAATATCTTCCATCGCACCTTTGGTGTAGTCTTAGTTTTTGGCTCCTGAATAGCCACCCCATCTATGCTGATAGTTAATTCAACTTTAGGAGTCTTGGTTCCCTCACTTTTCTTCAATTGCTGATTGAATTTTAGTTTGCAAGTAGCTTCCTTGACTACGTCAATGCCTTTAGGCTGGTCTACATCCGTGCTCCCAAGATACTAAACAGATAAAATAATGCTAGCTTATTTTGTATAATAATTCATCGACAAGAAATGAGTAGCGAAGTGAAATGAATAAACATGAATGAATATTACAGTTGTGAAATTAGAAAGTAGCGCGATCCACCACCTGATACAGATATACTTTTGGCAATAGTAAAAGTTTGGTATAATGGGTATGTATATGCGTTAAAACTGTTGCTCAACAGTTCAGCCACCACTTTCAGCGAGCAAAACATATTACAAGATCCAAGGTTCGTTGAACTGAGATTCTAGACTATTCCGGTATCATGTTTTATAAAATTGAACGCAGTGGCTGCGAAAGGTGGGAATTCAACATCCTTATATTATATAAGAGAATTTTAGTGGTAATAAAAAGCGCAAATAATTGAAATGAAATCTCTCGATAAACTTCGATATAAGGAGAAGAAAACGGGCTTTTTATACCAAAGTTGGCGTGCCAGACTAAACAGTGATAATAATGACGATAATAATCAATGGGGACATATTTTAAGAAGCATAACAGAGGAGCTACGCGAATCTTGAATACGTTTTAGAGAAAAATTAGCATTCTTGTCCAGACGAAAAGTTTGTTTGGTAAAATGAATAAATTACTATTTTGGATATGTGTACTACGAACGATCAATGCCTTGACCTTTTTTACACTCTGTTTTCTATGAATTGTAAAGAATTAAACAATAATCGCTTAAAATTAATTTTTTTAAATCATTTTTCTTGCCTTTTGAGGCAATAAAATCAACGATACCTTAACTAGGTAGGCGATGTGACCCTTTTGAAGAGCGTCCGGGGAATGTATCCAATTTCTGTTCGATCCAGCTGAAGTAAAATAAAATGAATTCAGTAAGCCCTTCCTCATATAAGTGTTACGTCTTGAGATTCTTCGACGACTTACCGCCATTCTTGCTCGGCTGATTTTTGTTGTTCGTTGAATTCTGCGCCCATTTTAGTAAAGTTGAATTCCTCATGTTACACAGTTACACAGGCCAATTACGAACTTATATTCACCGGTATTTGAGAGCGTCTGTAACGAACAGATAGAAAAAAAGGTACAACCATCAATTATAGTATGAATATAAATCAAGGATTAATTGCAACTGAAATAAGTAACTAATTCCTATCCCCGCTATAACTAAAATAAAAACCCCTTATGGAAGCTTTTGTCAGACAAATTGAAGCTACGCTATAATATACGACTACTGTGTTCAACGTCCGAGCAGCAGTCAGCCTTGGTTACGAAGGCCAAATCCTTTCATGTTTCATCATCCCGTAAATGAGTGATCTACAATTTAAACCGACCTACCGACCGACCGACCGAACGACGATCCGGCTATCGCATTGTTGTAAACAATAATCAGCTGGTTTTTAAAATAGGAGGAAACTGAAAATCTATGCTGTTAGTTAATTATTCATATTTTGAAGGACTCATCGTGATTATTTGGTGTATAATTAATAGAAGAAGAAGAATGGAACAATTTTTATTACATATTAGGTTTCAAAAGTTGTGTTTTTTGTTATTTTGAATTGGAAAAAATATTAATGCTTCGATAATAATTAAATTTTGAAATGAGTAAATATCGCACGAGTAAAATTTAATTTTCGCGAACAGTTTTAGTCAATTATATTGAAATTTATAGATACATATCTGGAATTGAATCATGTTAAAAATATTCCTGAGCCCTGCAGCAGCAGCAGTTTAATAGTAAGTAATAATTCGAATTTTGTAGGAATAATAAAACGAACGACGTGACTAATCGTAAATGAATGTAAAAACTAATCGGAAAAAAATAGAAGAAGAAAAAAATGGACAGAAATAGAAAAACCTAAAGAACTGACTATTGCTATGCGAAATTCGTACAACAGATTATAGATTGGTAAATTGACATTGAAAATTAACGCGAGTTTCTTCTCCTCTATATATATATCAAAATAAATTAACCCAGTGCTAATAATATTGCATAAGTTTTTTTCAAGGTAAAGAGCTTGAACACACAAGATATTCCCTGTCACCTGGTGAATGACTCATTCTCGATCTGTATCCACGTACAGATAGGATATAGGTAGGTGGTAGGTAGTACCAGGAAAATTAAGAATAAATTTAAAAACAAATCGATTAAGATAAGAAAGAAAGAGAATAAGTAAATAAAATAAAATGAAATGAAATTTAAAAAAGTGAATTGATTATCCTCGGGATTCTCATGAAACAGGAAAAATTAATATTCAAAAATATCATCTCGTATTTCGATCGTGACATAAATTTCTGAGAAATATAGCAGATTAATTTGTTATTACATATTATGAATATAATTTTAATTAATCGGTGTTTCTCTTTTTTTTTTTAATATTAAAAATTTTGTTATTATATTCATATATGTGCGTTTGTGTCAGTTTGTGAATATTATAAATATAACTAACGGACTCGATATATTCACAGCTTTAATATATGATACAGAGAAGTTTAATATTATATGTATAGACGCGTGTGCAAGTAAATCGTTCTATTCTAACAGACCTATAAGAAGAAGAAGAAGGACAAGGAGAATGAGAATGAGAATGAGAATGAGAATGAGAATGAGAATAAGAAGAAGAAGGACAACGTTTATTTTAGTTGCTAACGCAAATACCGTGCATCATCATCATCACCATCATGTAGCATGCACGTGTCTATTGCATGTTAATACGATAATCACCGTTCCCTATAAGATTGAGTTAAGAGACGACCGCGTAGTTATACCTACCTATATACGTATACTATACATGTATATTGCTTCGACGGTATATAATAAAGAGAATAAACGAAATAAAAAAAATAAATAATATATTTATAAAAAAGATGGTACCACATTCAGAGAGAAAGATTATCAGAGAATTTTTCATTCTTTATCTTCTTAAAGGAGGGAAAGATTCTTCTCTTCATTATGACTATTATCATTATTATTATTATTATAAAAATAATTGCCTATAATAGTGCGTTGACGCCAGAAGCACCGTAGAAAAGTTCATGAAAAACAACTATGCATGAATATACCATATATCTATGTATAATATGTGTAATCATTAAGGCGAGGTACATGGTATATAATATGCATCGAGACGAGAGGAAGCGAGGTTCATAGGTCGATAGAGTACATAGATGTATACGTATATCGCTATGCTATAGCGTACATAGAGAGAGAGAAAAGAAAGATTGTGCGTATAGGTATATGTATAGTAGATATCGATTTGAATTTTTTTTTTTTCTTTTCTTTTCTTGTCTTCGGCGAAGTAATAAATTTTTCAAATATGCGTATCGGTTACTTATTGAGAAATGCTTATGAGTACAACAACGCGTTATCTTGTGTCTTTCGAAACAGAAAAAGAAAAGAACAATGGTAATCTTCTATTCGTTTCAAGAAAATGACAAAAAATAAAACTATATTAGATAGGTAGTTTCAAACGTCTATGACACAGATTTGACAAAAGGTATGTAAAGAATGATAACAATGTCACGGAGAAAGTGCGTCAAGAATTTTCTAATTGAACATCGCAGTACGCGTGCATATTAGATATATATAGCTATAGTATAATATCTATATCTATGTATATAGATATATGAAAATAGCTATCGTATACAATGGAGTTAATTGATTGATTGATTGATTGATAACATGATTCAATAAAACCTGTATAGACGGATGACAAACACGCGTATTTACTTCAATTAATAACAGTATTATTAATAATAATAATAATAATAATGAGAAAGAATTTGATCAACGATTGAAGGAATCAAGCAATTCCCCTTATTGCTGTGGAAAAAAGAATTTAAAAAAAGAAATATATATATATATAATATATACAAAAATATTGTTTATTATTGTTTATAGTGTGATGAAATAAACGGTTCAATAAATTGCGCTTCAAGATAAGAATAATAAAAACATATGTAAACATATTCTTTGAATACGCGGCAATAATATATGTATACATGTATTACGTATAGTCGGGAATGTTTAATCGATTCGAGAACAAGAATTTGTCTCGTTTTCCTGAAACGATAATAAATGAATAAAAAAATAATTTGAGTCATATAGTGACTGTAAGGTGTATCAACGTTATTATACGTCTACGAATCACAGATATAAAAGTAATCTACGCCGTGAACTAGGAAATATAACTAAATGAATAAATTTCATTTGTTATGTATGATTATCGTCAACTTTACCGCCCCTGGGCTCAGAATTGTCGCCTCATGCCTGTTCGTGACATTATAGTAGATACAAATGTATAGACAGACATATATATATACACATATATAGGTATACCATATCATGCGGGTATAGTTCAACTCCGAGGAATACTAATTGATAATTAGTTGACCTCTGAGTAAAAGGAGGAGAAAAAGAAATATAAGAAGATGGGGCAAATCCGTGTGAAATAACTGTAACTCGTAGTCGTCGACATTCTATTCGATATACGTGGATAGACAGATAGATACATAGATCGAAAGATACGTGAATTAAATAATACGCAAACGGGTTCGGAAGGAAAAAGAGATAAAAGAAGATATGGAATAGAAAATCGTATAAAATAAAGTTTACAGAGATATATATGTATAACTGTGAGTACAGAAAATGTGTGATGTATCTATAAACCTTTTATCTAGTAGGAAAAGATTATTTTTCGACGACAGGAAATGGTAGTTTAAACTATTCAAAGAACCTAATTAGAGCCAGATATGTAACACACGATCGAGTCTATTAGTAAACATACAAAAGGTCACACAGTCAGACAAACACACATAGAAGAAGAAAAAAGAGACGATACGATCCTCCTCGTGTATACATATTGTATATGCATGGGTTTAATCTTCGAATAGATTAACGTTCATCCAGAAGGTATTATGTATCTCTTTGAAAGGATATAATTATAGGAATAAAAACGAAAGAAAATAAACAGTAGAATGGAGGATTCTTCTTCTTCTTTTTTTTTTTTTTGTTAGTATATTTCGCAAACTACACGTAATCTAGATTTTCAAATTATAGAGGAAGGTAAATATGTAACCGATAAGGAATTTCGAAAGAATAATAAAACCGAACATATAGATATATAGGGAGAGAAAGAGAGAGAAAGCGATAACTTACTCACTACTCAAACAGAATATCTCAGGCTGGTGTTGTATCAGCGGAGATTTCAATTCTTGGCAATAAGAATAACAGTAATAAGTCACGACGCGATTAAACAGTTGCGCACAATTAATATTACCGTGTACATACACAGATAGAAAATTATTTATCATTTACTATTATTATTATTATTATTTTGTTTGCAGCAGCAGCAGCAGCAGCACGCACTATTACATTAGCAGATAATTGAAATGAATCTAATAGCTAAGAAAAACAGATGATAAGTAAATAGATAAAGAAACTATTAGTACGTTGTTTTAAATAGAAGAAATGAACTATAACTATTATCCCCTGCAGTTTGTCTATCGTAAAACTGAACACACATGTACACTGATATTTAATCTATTAGGAATTCCGAATCTGAATACCCTCGACTAGAGTAAAGCGAACTATCATCTACTCGACAAAGACTCCGTGACTATTCGACCGATTGTGACAGACTGAAAAAAGCTAACGATCGTTGTCGTCGAACGAACGAACAAGCGAACAACGTAGTCTTTCGCTTTGCCTGTTTGGTTGGCTGGCTAGTCGGTCGGTTGGTTTGTCGGGAGATCGGCAAGCTCAGTGTCGGTGTGGCGGTGGGGGTTGTGTATACATCGCGCACCCACCCCACAATCATAGATATTTTCTATACGTATAGGAGCCACACGGTTCCATGAACGCGTAGAGGACGTGGATGGCAGTGCCAGCCACCGACTGACTGCGCGCCCGTTCGCCGACCGCCAACCGCCTGACTAGTACCCGTCTCTCGGAACTCTCCGTTGTCGGCGAGTCGGTGTCGCCGGGCACCAAACAACCTTTGTCATTCTCTACTTACTGTACTGTCCTGTATTATACCGTGCATACCTAGTATGCGACGGATGTGTGTGCACGGGCAGGGTGACTCGAGTCATGTCATGTTCTTACGGGTGGGTAGACGGGCGCGATGATAACAGTGGAACCGTTTTTCTACCCGTATAGATAATACGTAGAATGATAATGTACGCGAGAAGGGGGAGCATGTTTTCATAATTATTTGCATTTCGTGATGTCTGCGTCTTCGGAAATTTCAACACTCTTCTTCCTTACTTCTTTTTTTCCACATTTCAGTGGTTGGAATTTCCGTTTCTTTGTTTTTCTCGCGGTTTAGCTAGTCCGGATTCTGACACTCTCTTGTTGTATAATTATCATAGTTGACGTTATAACGTCAAGTTGAATACGAATAAACCCGTTCGAAATACGCCGCTTTGCGAGCTTTATTAACTATAGTTATAAAGTTTTTAATTATTCGTAAAACCCTGGGGTTACGTTACATACCTATCTCTTCATACCTACTCATGTACCCGCGAAATTATATATTTTCTTAATATACGATAGAAAAATCTGTCGGACAGTCAAAAAATCGTTGCCGTTTTTAGACGTATACAATTTTTAGAGCGTAACCAACGACTTCCGGTTTTCTCTGACTGATATATTTATTCCATCTATGTGTATCTAACATCCCCAAGATACGTATACGTCGGCTATAATTATATTATAGAAGAATAAAATTATACGTAATTTGATCGGACCTTTTCGATTTCCTTTGCTTTTAATTGCGCGAATCGCAGGATCTTGAGATTTTTATTTATATATAAATCTAGGGCAGTCGGCTGCAGTAGTACGTATAAATATGTATGCATATATATACCTACGTATAAGATCGTTAACAATTTACTTACTCATTTATTCATTTATTCAATTATTCTTTGCCATTTCAACAGTAACAGCTGATCCAGTGATACCATACGATATCCCTACATATGGACGCTATACGTGAAGTTTAGGCTAACAAACGGCGCTTCACACGCGCGTATGCGTATCTATGTCCACATACATCTATAGCTTATGTGTACCTATGCCTTATTAAAGTTTCAAGACACTTTCCCTGTACTTTCTCACAGAGTTCTTCTTCTCTTTTATTCCAACTCTCTTTATACTATACAATTTTCATATACGCGATGTTTAATAGTTCTCGTTTTAATACTGGCATATACGTAATTACGTATGAATATTTTTCAAGGTAATAAAAATAACTTTCGAAGAAAACTTTTTTACGTCTTCTTTATCCTGGACGCCTTCAATATCTTTCGCAGGTTTGTTGCACAGAAGATTTCGCGGGTTGGAGGAAATTCAGCCAACGATAATCAAAGAAGAAGAAAAGCGCGAATGAGAGTAGATATAGAATATCAAGTTTCCTGTTTGCCTAAATCTCACGTTTTCCACGTATTGCTTACAAAATAAAAATACGTATACCTAAATAATTCACATGTGCATTGTGCAGTATAGCTCTGTTCAAGTTACGTAACTTTGCCTCATAAAGTGTTACATAAATATTCGTGTATGTAGAGATATGATACACGTAGCTGATTCTACATAGCAACATAAGAAGTAGACAGACGCGGAGTCAGTTTTTTTAAAATCGCAGACTTCCGCGAATAATAGTAAAAAATGAAGGATTCCTCAATTATTTTATAATTTTTTATCAAAAAATAATAACGAGATATACTTGACCTTTGACCTGCGCCACGCGCAATTTGAGTTATACGTTAAACTGTATGTTAACTGATAATAATTTGAACGGTAATTAGTAACCCCCGTTGCTAAAGCGATAATAAAAGTTCGAAACGTCTCTCTCTCTCTCTCTCTCTCCGTGTATAAATTATCGCCGTTTATTATTATCGGGTGGGCGTAATTTTCTAATAAACTTTCACGCCCGTTAAATGGGGCGTTAGTTTATTACGATTGAAACCGAATATCCATGTTTTTTTATTCATAATTATTCCCTTCGATAAAGCGTTTGATAAAAGTCGGCAATGCAGACGGCGAGACGAGAAATGATCAGATATAGGTATACATCGATACAGCGTCGATTATTTCCCTCTTTCTCTCTCTCTCTCTCTCTCGCTCCCGGATTTCGGAACGCGGATAATGGTAATGGAACGACGATAATAATACGCGATTATACAAGTCAATTTAAATACGGGAAAGAATAACGTATCGCTGATAAATTAATCGAGTAAAATAATTGAGGATTACATTGTTCCGCGAAATACGTGAGCCGCTTCGCGACGATTATAACTTCCCGATTGCATTATTGTTCGTCTCATTATACGAGCACTTCGAATACATGTAATTGAGAAAACTTGTAACATCTCTAGACGGCAAATAATCAAACATATAATAGCATAACAACAATAATAATAATAATACTAGTAATAAAGTTTGCGGAGATAAATCATGATGAAGAGAATAAACAGCCGCGATATGATTAGTCAAAGAAACTAAAGAAGGTGGACAAACCGGACCCCCCGCGTCTCGCAACTTTCGATTGTAATTCGGCACGAACTGTAAGATTATACACAATTTTCTACGTGACACATACTTACTTACTTACTTACAGTTACGGAAGGGAGCTTAGCCTGTCTTGCTAATGTTTTCGAAGAGAAATCATATCTCGAAATACCAACGTAGTATAGTTGGTTAAATTACATTTATGTATTTTATACGCAGATTATATTAGTTACGAAAGTCGTATTAGGTATTTAGATTTCGAAAGATTTTTCACGGGTGAAACCGTGTTTCTAAGCTTCGTAATTGACCAATAATCGACAATTTTGCGAGAGAATAGATAAAAATGAGAAAAAGAAAAAGAAAGTGGATATCATTTGTGGTTTTTGCATTGTTACGCGTATATCTAATTAACGGCTCTTCGTTTCTTCCTTGTTGATGTTATTATTATTATAATAACGATTCCGCGGCGGATGGATCTCTTTGTATGTATGTATTTAGCAATGTGAAAAGTAGCAGTAGGTTCCCATGGGTGCAGCTCTCGTGTCGAGCTGAGAGAATACGGTAAAAATAACAGAATAGAAAGTAAGATAAACTAAAACCGAATCGTGCCTAGAGACGTAGACCGTTACGGTTAAGATTGCGATTATGTTTTTCTTTGTATTATGATCGAACTTTGTTCTACCTGGAGGATGAAATTTGAGTGAAGACGTACAACAAATCTGTTTGTACCCGTAGCTTGTAAATTTCATCGAAATAAATGAACGATATATTATTAAATCGTGTTATAAATTCGCTTTACTTACCGAAGAACGGACAGAAAATCAAACCCGTGGTTTTAATGCGGATCAGTAATTTGCCACTCCGCTTAAACTCGCTTTGACCTTTACCGCTATAATACCCCAGTCACCTCTCGTCGCACAACACACACGATCAGTTTGAGTGCAGAATAAATACTGACGAAAAATGAAAATTGAACATCAACCACTACTCCGCGTCGGTTAGAGATCTGTCGCCAATGCCATCTAGCGGTACGGCGGTGAACTAAAACGCCCATATCCCCCCATAACCTAACAACCAACAATCGAACTAAACCAAGATGTAGAAATGTTTAATTCGAGGTAAGGAACAAAGTGATCCTGGCTTTAAAGACCTCAACAAAATCAGGGGAAGGATAATAGATCGGGATATTCCTTCCTTCTGCGATATCTGTAATTTATCATTCCGATTTTAATCAAATGTCTCATTTCACACTCCCGCATTTAACGCATCTGTCATATTCCTCGTTAAACCAAAGATTCAAGATGGCGGCTATGGATGTAGCAGACGATGCGGGTGACATGTAAATTTGTAAATACATTTAGAATATCCCTAATTATTTAACTAATAATGAGCGGACGAGACCAGAGAGACATTGGAAATGATTCCGAGCGAATTGACGATGCCGTTGATCCCAGAGTCCAGGTAAAATAAAACGTCAAATATATTTAACGTCTGTTTGCCCTAGATTAATATACTTGCGGTATTGACATTCCCTAAAGAGTTTGAATATAATTATTCAATTATTTAATTAAGATTTTCTAATTATTGTAAAGTTTTCGTCAATTCTTGAACAATCCTTAATTATTATTTGCCCCCTCGTACATGAATTGTCTACAAATACAAAATACATACAGTTTTATTTCAATACGCGACGAATAATTATTCGAAAAATAAAATTCACCAGTTCTTCTCTTCAATTCTATTTTAAATTATGATCTACGCGTGAAAGTATACATACATGCATACATACTTATAACCAACTATTACAAGAACTAAGGTCATAAGTTTAAATTAGATAACAACACCGATTCAGGACGAATAAAAAGAAAATTGATGTTATCATTCAGCCGAAGATATTCAATCGTGTAAATTTCAAAAAAAAAAAATGTAAAAAACCTACTATTCTTATTCCAGATTGAATTGGAGCGTCTAAACACTGCCACAGACGATATAAACAAACTAGAAGTCGATTTGGACGTAAGTATAAAATTTAAAAAAAAGATTAAAAAAATGTTATTTATTTTGTTTATTTATTCTCGGATAATTCGCTTTGCTTTATTATATAGACAATTCTTTCCCACGTTCGAAATGCGATACTTATAAAAACATATAGGGGAACCTCAGGCGCGGTATGATAAATGAAATTGATATAGTAGGCGGACAGGTTGGAAACTGCTTACGACTAGATTTCATTGAGTCGATTAACTGATCATGAAGTAGAGAGACAAATGGATAATGGGGGTGTGACTCAATCACTGCCTTTGAGCATTTGCGAGATAGAAATAGACTAGGTAGTAGCTAATACTGCAAGTAGTTTTATTCTCAGTTTAAATGATTGAATAAATTTAGTGCCCAAAGCATATATTTGCTCATGGTATACGGTTTCAAGAATCCTAAACATTCCCCTAATTTTCTACACGACAAAAGACTTCCTTCAATTATCTGCAACCCAATTTACAATATTTAGGAAGCAAGAGCGACGTTTAGGCAGCTACTCTGCGAATCTACTGTCAAGATAGATGGACTGGCTAAAAAACTCGGTGCCTGTATCGAGAAATCCAGACCCTATTATGACTCGAGGTTCAAGGCAAAGGAGGTGACCTTAGATCCATATTTCAGATCATTGTTAAACTTATAACATTTATTTTTAACCCATTTTTGCTTTCCCAGGCCCTTCAGGAAACACAAAAAGCAGCTATTAGATTCGAGAGAGCTAACAGCCAGCATGCAGCAGCTAAAGAAATGGTCTATCTTGCTGAAGAAGGTCTGAGAACCGAAGGGAGATGCTTTGACCACGCGTGGCAGGTGCTAAAACTAATAGAATTTGGGTTTCTTCCGGTATTTTGCCTTCCATTCTAATTCAATACTCGATTTAGGAAATGCTGAATCATGCCACTTCAAGGGTTAATGAATCAGAGCACGAACGAGCTCTCTCGGAGGTCGAGCATAGACAAACAACTGCCATTTATCATAGGGCTGAACATAACGTTCAAAGACTTCAGAGGGAATTAAAACGCGCTATTGCTAAGTCGAGGTATACGATTTTTATACATTTTAAGCATCTTTTCAAACATTTTATTATACAAAGCTTGACTCAAATGGTTTATTTTTTTCCAATTTATTTCAAGTAGTAGTTGTCGTGGTCGCCGCATGATTCACCTTATATATTTATGATATTATACTATATTATCTTCATTTGCTCGAAAATATATTTGCTTAGATATTTCAACGAGAAATTTTGTCTTTTTCCAGACTACGTGTTTCTCTGTTATTTTTGAAAAACTTTCTCATCGAGCTAGTGGTATATTATCAATCTAGAATATTAAATTCACAAATTTATGAATCTTCACCTTCGGAAGCAGATAAAACTAGAATAAACGATCGAATTGATTCGGCAGTGCAATTTTGATTAAAATTATCGATTTTCTCTAATCATTCTGGCCTCTTGTTTATTAATCTTGATTTTTCGTGTATGAGTAATTGAGAATTCGGAATCTGTGATGGTTTTCCAATGATCAATTTTTTTTTTGCATCCATTACAAAGGCATGCATATTTTTTACCTTGCAAGAGAAACACATGTGGTGAAGGAAGACGTATATAAACTTTTTTATTTATTCATTTCCTTACCAATCTGTTTATCTACTTACTGATTTAAAATTTATTTCTCAATTACATTTCATACGTAGAATTAGAGTATTTACGTCCTGGTTATGTTAATGTTGGCAGTATGGGTGCACGCCGCAGCTTACTTCTGATAAACAGTATCGCCTACAGGCACAACTTGCTCATGTTGTAAGTAGGATAGTAAATTATTTTACTTTATTTCAGTATGTTTAATTGCTAAAATTAAGTTTACGCTAATGCAACATTTTATATTCAAACATTATCTACTTTTAGATTTCTTAGTTAATTTCAAATATCCCCTAGTTTCTCCCCCCTCGCTTGTTAGACATAATTCGATAATTTTTTCTACTTATTTTGAACCGCATGTTTTCTACTAGCTTTTTATATTAAAGAATCTGGATCAAACAGGGTTTGTCGAGAATATCACTTTTTCAAATAATAAAAACTAAATTAACACAGAATAATCATTTCATTGACTGACCTGTATAGGCCGTACTATGAGATGAAAGCTCATTTCAACCAGATGCTGGATGAACAAAAGTTGAGAGTCGGTGTGCTGGAAAGATCAGTAGCAGAGGCAAAAATGACCTACGCTGAAGCCCTGCGAAATTTAGAATGTATTAGCGATGAAATTCACCGGGTAATCATCAAATCCAAGTCTAGGTTCTCATCAGCGTGTATAACATTGACTTCAAATGAAATCCTATGTTACTTTCAGACCCGGAGATACGATGGGACGGATTATCTTGCCAAACGAACGGGAGATTCTCCCCATTATTCTACAAATCAAACGAATACTGCAACACCTACAGATTCTAGCATCACCGGGTCCCCAGATAGTACGGATTATACGAGCGACGAATATCTTAGACTTCCGGAAAAAATGGGGCCAAATCCTCCCTGCTTGTTGCCAACTAGAGTAAGTGTCGAGAGATTTATTTGCGTAATGGAACTAACTAATAGAATCATTTGTTCGATAGGTTGATAACGACCCAAGTTCTGAGTACTTAGGCCTAAGTCATTTAAATCTGTCCTCAACGGAGCCACGAAAATACATAAAACGAGATCGTCCAAGGAGCATCGCGACCACGGATGTCAAACATATCAACACGATACAGAATCAAGCGAGTACATCAACACCGCAACTCTCAAATTTGGCTTCTTCGAGAGTTAAGAAGATAAAAATAGTATCACCGGAAGACTCTGAGAAAAAGAATGGTCTAGTTCAACAGAACGGCGACGAATGGACAGAAATAAGCCTGAACAATTCACCAGAGGAAATTTGTTACAATAATGAGAATTATTCGGACGAGGATGATCCTATACCCTACAAGCCATTGCCGATGGACTTTAGCCCTGAGGGTATTAACTCGGCGCCAAAAATGGATGATATTCAACAACAAACGAAGGACAAACAGATTCGAAAGAAATTAGTAACGCAACAATCCTTACCTGCAATGCCCAAGACACACGATGTCACAATCAGCGATGATAAAAAAGATGAGGTCACCAGGAGCCCTTCTATCAAAAATAGAACCAAACTCGATAGCAGCTTGGCCAGCTGGATTTCCAGGAGCTCGGCTGGCGGTGATGCCAGCTGCAGCAGCTCTAGTTAGTATTTAGAGCTGAAAAAGACAAGAGTTTTTTTGTTTGAAAGTCGAGTAACAAAGGTTTTACTTTCTAGCCATTCGGAAGAATTTCTCTTTCATTATTTGCCACCAGCTGAATACTTACGCAGAGTTTAATTCCTTTTTTTCTAAATATTTCTAGCCAGTTCGAGCCGTCGACAGTCTTTGGATATTTTATGGAGCGGTGGTACAGGCGAACGTGTAAAAGAGCTTCTTAGCCATGGAATGATGATGTTGAACATATCCAGCCTGACCGAAAGAAGATCTAGCGAGCCTCGGGCAACTGAAAAAGATAAGGAGAAAGCAGACAAAGCAGAGAAGGCAGAAGCTAAAGGAAAGAAGGTGCCAAGTCCGCTTGAGAAAAGCATGAGCTACCTGAATCCAGAGGATGAAACTTCGGACAGCGAGAGTTTGGCCAGGTTTGTTACGGTTTGGTGAATGAAATAAGCTCTAAGAATAAATTTAGTAAAAATATTTGATGCGGATTTGAATGTTTTCGTGTGTTTCTAGCGTGGAAATGCTGACGGAAGACCAGATATCTTCGCTCATGATGGAACAGGACATAAACGAAGTATGCCAAGAGATTCTTGGGACTCCTCTGGTCGAGGTTTGTCCTTTGCTGCAACAGCTTCAACAACAGCAGTAATACAGATTCTATAAAACATCGTCTTGAAACTTGAAACAGGAGATCATTATGACAAAACAAATAATAGTAACAATAGTATAACAGAAAGTGTTCAGATTCACGAGTATGATAAATAAGATAACATTGTCAAGGTAGTTTTTCTCTCACGTATGAATATTTATTTTTAAACTGACCACATTCCTTTTTCAAAATGGTTTGGTATTCTTTTTCTTTGGATTTCAAATTAAACAAGATAAAAAGATTCATGGAAAAAGGGGTACAATTTGTTTTTGGTATCGATTAAGAAGAAAAAACATTATCAGAGTTTTAGGACAGTTATTATCTTTTTATATAAATCCATTATCTAGTTTGTCTTTACTATCGTACCTTGATAATTTACAATAGAGAATATATGTATAATTTATTTACCTACACTTAATTTATTAGTAAATAACAGTTAAAGATTTTCAATTGGAATATTTTATTCATTTTAACTATTTATCATTAGAAAATCTTTGCAGTGCTGGTCACTTTTCTGCAAAGCCTGATCTCGATCTCTTATACATAATTAATTACTTAAGTTATGAGAAACTTTTGGGAATTCTTTAATTTATTTAGAGTATCGAGAGAGGTAATGTTTTTTTGCTCGGTTTTTTTTTAAGAATACTTCTGCCATATCAGTGACGGAATGATTTGAATTTTGACGAAACCTTTGGGAAGATAATATTTTAGGCAAAGTAACGGTGTGGGTATTCCACGATTTATAAATTTACACTATGAGCGGCTTTTTGGTCTCGGTAAAAATACCAGGTGCAAAATCTAGGAGAACTTAGTTTTAAAAAGTACAAGACTTTGAAAAAACTTAGCAAACTGTATATTTTGTTATTGCGGTTCGTTGTTTGGTGAAATAATTTTTAATTTAATTTATTAGAAGAAATATAATACCGACTGGTGTCAGTTGTATTTAACGCGTAATTTTAAATGGTTAATAAAAAAGCAATATAATATTAATAGTCAATGCTAGGTAATCAAATGCATTCCTTCAAAGTTAGGGTATGCACAGTGTAAAATATCCAAGTCTAGTAAAAATAAATCCGCTAATTAGTATTTAAGATTTGAAAAGAAAAGAAGAAGTCCACTAGAAGGCAAATAATAATAGAAATAAAATATAACGAAAGAAGGATATCAATTCTTCTGTTCCTCACACTTATCTACTACACGACGGGCACATACATATATATTTATACAAACGCACGTGCACCAACGAATAACTTAATATTTCTATTGAAAAAATTAATTTCAGTCAATTCCAGTCCGATTATAAATCATAAATACAATTTGTCTCTGAGCAATACGAAGATATGTTTCTTAATCTGATCCGTTTAAGCGACAGCATTCACTTTAGGGCATACTTCCAATTATTCCTCAATATATACAGTGAAAAATATGTCCAAGGTGACTGAAGAACAAAGTATTGCATGTAATAGAATAAACTATATTGATAACATATTGAATAATATTTAAAGTTAAGTAGCAAAATGTATTTTCGTTTGAAATATTATAAATAATTGTATGATGCTAGAAAAAGTGATCCATGAAAATGAGATCCTTAAGTTTCAACGAAAGATATTTATCCCGGTTCTAAACGTAGGCAGAAGAAAATAACATTTTTTGAATAAAAATATTCTTAGATATTGTCAAAAAGCTCTCGAAATACATGTCCGTACTTTACAAATGTCTTCCTATGTTAAAAGAATATTTTTAAGACTTGAAAAAAAAAAATGAAAATAAAATCCAAATATCTTACATCTTGTATCTTTACAAGTATATAATTCAAGTTACAAATATTATCTTTGCTCACGTTTACTATCATCATTATTCCTACAATATTGCTATTAGTAACGGCACTAAACTATTTGCCTATAATAGATCGCAGGGATATCTAGCGTTAGAATCTAGATGAAATTAGTGGAAATGCTTTATCTGTGACGTGTGTAAGTTTGCGTAGAATTTTACTTAACGTCAGAGATAACTCTTAAATAAAAAAATTAAAATCTAAGCGGGACAGTAATTTTTCATTTTACTAATACAAAACGAAAATTCAATGTTACTCTATATTTTTCTATAACAATTTTATCGACTTTACATAAACCACCAAATGATCATAGAGCAGGAAGATAAACAGTCTCACAATAAATTGTGTATCGAGTATGAAACAATGAACAAGAGAAAAATCTAGGCATTCGCTTTCGATATAATATTGTGTATGCCAATTTGTGACCGCTGCTTATAGCATTTGACGTGTATAATAATGTAGTAAATGTGATATTATACACGTCTAGCGAATTACGTATATGATTATTATTATTATTATTATTATTATTGATGTACAATATTTGTATATGTAATAAATTGTAACTATGTATATAATGTCATTTGTCATTAAAACATCATTGGTAAAATGAATATATTATACTATCACTTGAAAAGTAAAAATGTCTTCTCTATCTTCTTTGTCCTATCCCATAGTTCCCAAACCAATAGATCATACATGAATATGTAATTGGAAATAATTATGGGGCATCCAATACCTTCCGTAAATTGCAATACTATAATTTATTATCTCAAGTTGGCAAATACAATAACAATATAGTAATATTATAATTATATATTTAAAATTATTAGCGTGAAAAAACTCTTCAAGAATTATAATTACGACTATTATGCTTTATAACGGTGCCTCGTTTACAAACTGCCATTTTATAACGGTCATTGTGCTAATATATTATCCTGTATACTTTTATAGTAAGTAATATCATTCAGATTCTATCCTCATTTGGTAGAAAAAAAAAGGAAAAAAAAGTAATAAACTCGTTCAAGAGAAATAATGACCCAGCGATGCTAATGAAACTCTGTTAACAATTTATACGAGTAATTGAATTGAAGAGATAATCAATTTGTACAAAAATATGCATTATATTATGAACAAATCTTGATGAGAAGTAGACTTTAGAAATAAGAATTTTATTCAATCGACAAATAAGGCGCAGTGAATTTGGTATTTTTGGTGGTATTACAGTGGTATTTTTATTACTAACTATAAAAATATCACATTCTGAATTGTCTTTTTTAATCAATAAACAAATTTTTAGACTTTATTCTCAATAATGATTTCCAAATCTAAGATTGAAACCTGTTACAGGATATGAGTATCGCTGGGTATTCTATAAATTCGAGGAATTATAGCTCTAAGAGAGCGATTACCTAATTTTGTTTGCTTATTCGACGGTGATTCTTTTTTTTTTTCATCAAATAATAATATAATTTACAAATATGAAAAGTCGACTCCAAAACGTATATACTGCGTACCATTCAGAAAATAAAAAGCAAAAACGAACAAAAAACTACCACATACTCTGTCAAATACTCTAGCGTACGTTACAGTCTAATTATATTTTTTCATAAATAAAAAAACATCCGTTCCTTTTCAATCCAATTTCACATTCGTTGCAATATACACATATTAGAGTTGACCAACGAGCAATCATCATGCGCAGAAAAAGTGTTTCTTCTCTCTCTCTCATATCTTCAAACGACTAAACGCGCGCGAACACAATATATACATGCGATACGAAGCAAACTGCAGTAATAAAAAGAATGTCAATCAATTCATTGAACCTATGTTCAAGTGAATGTTAATATAATTGAAAATTCACGCAGTTGAGGAAAATTATATTTATCCAGTTTCAATTAACAAAAAAAAAAACAAAGAAACATTGAATAAATGAAACTATGATGCAGTCGAGCTCAACTATAAGCAAAAAGATTAATCATCTGTTATTTATTATCATCGATGTGTCAATGAATTACATTTAGCAAACAACACGGCGAAGAACACAATCAATGATTTAATTATTATATTATGTACTTTAAAAAGACGATAAACAACGAATAATATATTATAATATTGTAAAAAATTGAACAGTTATATTGTCTTTCGTATGCAATCAATTGACTAAAGCGAGATAATACGTTTTATTCTAAAGTCTTTTTACCTGAGATTGCTGTTTGTTGAAATATGTTTATTATTAGTTTTGAAAATTTTCATTTTGAATCATTTTCTGAATCGGTTTAACAGAAACATACGAAATTGACAGAAATGAATGAACAATTTAGACTTCATTCATTAACTCTTGCTCTGCGCCAGACTATCATAATATAATAAATGCATAATTTGAAGAATAAAAACAACACTCATCCCAAGCCATGATGCTCTCGTCTATTAATATATTTGTTAATATTAATTTAAGTAGTATAGATAATAGTGCTCAAAAACTTAACAGAACAAGCTTTAATCATTCGCGTTGTAACGGCGTTGCAACCATATACAATACCGTATCAATAAAGACCAGTTTCCTACAACCTTATAGAATTATCATAGTACTTAACTAATTGCTATCATTATCATAATATTATATTATATTAGTATTTCTTACGTCTTAATAACTACTATCAATATATATATATACACAATTGGTAAACATCGAGACATGTATTCAAGGTCGTCTTGGAATAAAAGAGAAATTAATGGGAGGGGCGAGTACGGGTACGGGTACGAGTACGGGTACATATGTCACGTTTATGTATACTTTTTTTCTAGCTGTAATTATCTAATAGAATAATCATTAAGATCTTTAAAGATTTGTATAGTTTTAGTTACGAGCGATTGATTCAGTACGAAGACGATCTTCAGAATATCGGACTATTTGTTTTTTTTTTCTTTGTTTTTTCTTCTTAGGAAAGAACTCATTTCGGAGTTACATTTACATACATGTTCTTCTATAGAACAAAGAGAAAAGAAAAAAAAGAAAAACAAAGAAGAGATTTATCCTATTTTCTACATTTTATAAATAAGCTGAAGATTAAATACTTCATGGAAATGCCACTGTTATTTGAAAAAAAAAAAAACCAAAAAAAAACCAAAACAAAACAAAACAAACCATCTATACTCTAAACTTAGTTCGAAACAGATAAAAGAAGAAACCAATGCGCAATAATAGAAGATTGTATAAAACTTCTTTGCGAATAATTCAGTACACTCATTTCTTAGAGTTTAATCCTCGGTTCTATCTTTTACCTGGATTCGCTTTGTTAGCCGCGACGACTTGTAAAATAATTTTTAAATTACAATTATTTGTAATTTATTTACATTGATCTTACTTGTTTACTGTCTGTGGTTTTTGGTAAACCTTGGTAATATATGACTGTTTAGAAATTAAATCTACTTATTTTAGCAAACGACGCTTTGGAGTAGTTTTCGAAGTTGTTTTTTTTTTCTTTTTTTTTCTTCCTTTCCTTCAATATTTTCTTTTCGTTTCTTCTACTTTTTTTCTTTGGCACTTCTCGGCCGATTTCAAAACGTGTTTATTAAACTTTTATTTAGAATATATATATATATATACTTATATATATGTATATATATTAAATTATTATTATTAATAATGATCAATTAATTATTACGTTTACCGATCTAACTAGTAGATAATAAAAATAATAATAATAATAATAATTGTAATAATGATAATAATGATAATAATAATAATAATAATAGTAATAGTAAGTGAAACTTAAATGGAACTAAAATGGAACTAAGAAGAGAAAAAAAGTTAATGGCACAAGAAATAATTGTAGTTTTTTTTTTTTTTGTTATTTTGTAATTTTTTTTTTCTTTTAATTACTTTTATGTTTGATTTTGCGTTCTCTCGATTATTGGCAACTCGTTTTCTTTCTTTTTTTTTTAAATTATTTATTCATTTATTAATTTATTTATCTTTATTATTAATATCTTTATACGAATTTCATTGTTATATCACTCTCTTGCTTATCTAGGTATGTGTCTTCCGACTATACATATTTTGTGTTTATTTTATTCTTTTTTTTTTACTTTTGTGCATCTTAAGAATCTCTGACTAGCACATTTATGACGGATATAGAGAAATCCATTTTTTAGGTCACAAATAATAATATTTTTCAACATCAAATTCGCTGCTTCTATACCTTATTTATCGCAACAACATATCAACACGAAACAGACAAGCCAATACAATTCGTAACAAAACTCAGTTTGGTAAGAAAATCACAAAAAAAATCAGCTTTGATATTGCGATTTTTTTTATTATTCGTTATTAGAGATTAGCTAAATTAGCGTTTCGAATATTGCACGTATTATCTTCTCCTATTAATCTTTTTATGCACCTTGAAATGGCATGAAATGGTCATACTAATACGTTTAATACAAAAAGTACCTATATTATGAACCATTTAGAAAGCAAGCTTGAAATAGTAGCAGACTTGAGTGAATTTCTATCTACGGTATTAGGAGTAATTAATTATAGTAATTAGTTTACAACTTTACGATTGATATCATCAACTGTAAAAGATGCTTAGAAATATTTCCGAACTGTTCTTGTTGTTGATTTAATTCAATTAAATGCTTCAAAGAAATGCTACTACTATCCCTTGATAAAAAAGTTATTATTTTCTTTTTTCAGATTAAATCCATGGCATTATGATAATTACTATAAGTAACTCGTTCAGGGAATTGTTTTCTACTACAAGATTGAAAAAATTAAAAAATCAAACGATCAATTCTACGAAGAGGCAGAAGAGAACTATGCCTCTCTTTTTAGTTTAGCGAAAAGAATCTCTTCAAAGAAATGAAAATGCCTGATATTTTTTTATGGCAGATGATCATTTTTAGACAACTTTGCAAAGACATTTAAAACAAGTATCGGTAGCACTCTGCATCTTGTACATAAAATTTTGTTATTGTTCACGTTTGATCGATACTGATAGTCATATATGAATTTTTGTCTTTTTCGGAGAAAAAGTGTATATTAATTAATAGTTTCAAAATACGCAAAGTATAGAATAAAGAGATTTAAGTTGAACGAGGAATAATATTCAAGAGTACGTATTAAATGGAACATTTTTGGGCAATTATAATTCCTTCTGTATCCTTGTAAAGAAAAAAAAAGAAAAGAATTTTTTTTTCAAATTTGTTATTAGTATACTACAATGAATGCATACTGCCATATCACGAAATGAACTGTAAAGTATGAATATTAACTAAGAATAACGTAGCATATGGTATTAATAGTCACGACAAATACTGGTCAACTAGATATTGTAATATCGACGAATTTTATATAGTAGGGGAGAAAAAAAGAAGAAAAGAAATATTCAAAATACAAACAAGAATTATTACGTGCAATTTATTTGCTATCAAGCTAATTCAAATCGACGACTTGGTACGATACGTCAAAAACGTTCGAGCATTAATACAGTCAAAAAATTTTTAACCTTTAATATTTTTTAAAAATTCTATTGTTTTCTTTTTTCAATTTTTTTTTTTTCTTTTACCAAGCACTGACGATAATTTCTTTGCCGCTAATTGTATTCATTATCAAATCTATCGTCAGGGATCTGATTTACTGAGAAAATTAACGATCATTTGCTCGCGTTTAGCACCAAATCGAGCGAATCGTTTGAGAATTGCCACTCTGAGAGTTGTCTGATTTAATATTGGTTAATTCTTATTGTTGCTGCGCGGGCTTGCTGGCTGGCTAGTAGCCTGCTGTGCACGTTGTATGTATATGTTTAATAGTTTTAATTTACTTCCGTATAAAGAGGTAAGATGTGGCATTAACACTTCTTCTCCAACTGCAGCGTGAATAGCCACCATACAAAATACTGCACTTTTACGTACAGTGCTTTCTCTGTCATCGTAGGCCTGCAAAATAATTCAAAAATTGAAATAACCGCCAAAAATAAGGAGTTTTTACTATCAGGCTCTCTATTTTGTTCTTTTGCAAAAAAACATATTCGAATTTCCAGATTATTCATGATCGATTCTACGAAGGCAATCGTGTTTTAAACTCACCTGTATAAGGCCTGGCATGATTTTCGATAAATGAGGAGTTATAACGTCCGCACCCCAGTGCTCAACTATTTTATGAAGCATTTTAATACCTCCCATATTTTTGGGGAATGGTTCGGTTGATATAATCGATGGAATTAAAAGAATGATTTGATCTGGTGGTAATACCGTCACAATGGTAGCTGCACACTTCTCTGCGACTCTTAGAACCTGGGATAAAAGAAATAAAGAAATTTTAATCTTTTTGGAATGATATTTCAACAAGATAGACTAAAGCAGAGGAATTCAGTTTAATTTAATAAGAGAAATCTATCTATGCCCTGACATACTGTGCACATTCTCTAACATGCGACGCATTAAGGTATAGAAAAGAGTCTTAAGACTATTCCTTTTTCTAAATTTTTGAACGATTTTAAACTCCATAAATTCCGATTTAGGCATTTCCTTGAAGACATTCATTGTCACAAATCAATTTCGATCTAATCTCTATAAACTAACATGCGGAATATTTGATTCCTAAAATTCATACTTTAGTCGAACGATAATATTTCTAAGCATTAATTACTTATATAATTGGCATGAATACAAACTACTACACAAACAAACAACACAGATACCTCTAACTGCTTTACCATGGCTCGACCGCTTCCTGCAGATGCCTCGGGACTAGGATCATCAAATTTGTGTGCGTGTAAAACTTTAAGAACAATGAGTTCAATGAAGTGGGAAAAGGACTCCGTTAGTTCAGGGCACTTCAGCAATTCTATGAGTACTTGGAGTACCTCAATTTGCACCTCTTTATGGGGGCTGGCTAGATTCTCCAATAACGCTTTAAGCAGTTTTCTGAAACAAGAGGATTAAATTTATTGCATAATAAATTTTTGTAAAAATATGAAATATCTAAAAACCTGATTGAACAGTTTTTCATCAACTCACCTAAAGTTCTTTTTTATGTATGGCATATCTCCATCTCTAACGTAGGACTGAAACTCTTGAAGAGATGCGACCTTCTCTGTTTCACGGCCGACTTCTTCTTGAAGTATTTTCATCATATTATCCAATACCTCAGGTCCCCTAGTCGAATCCGGCGAAGATCCTAACGAAAAATGTTGAATAGAATTCAATTTTTAGTCCGATTCAATCATCTGAGGTGATGAAATTGAAACTTGAATGTTTTTCACCATTAGTTACATCTTATATCACTGATAACATCATTCCAACTAAACAAAAACGTAATTATGATTACCGTGAGTCTTATATCCATTATTTTCTTGAGGTAGTATAAGATCGCCAGCGATAGTATCACTCGACCCGTTCAAAGCGATATTTGTAACTGTTCTACCTCGCTGTGTTGGAGAAGAGACGGACGACGAGCGTCCCTGTAAAACGTGTAACCCTTTACTTTATGGGCAAGTTATGAATAAATACTAGAGTATCGAGGACCGGTTCTTCTTCAGCTTTATTTGCATTTTAAATAAGTTTTTGTTCGATACTTACTGAATTCGATAAGGCTAGCCCTTCCATCCTTTCTTCTACATCAGCCATGTTGCTGATTCCGCTGTCTTTGCTAGTCGTCGCTCTTTCTAGACGATCAAATCCGTAATTTTGGATCTCTGCAGTCGTTCGCCTGAGCGATCTGGAAGGTAAAACAAAATTATGAAGACGTAAAAATTGGAATAACAGCAAAAATCATATTTCAAATAAACTTGAAATACATCTAAAGGCAAAGATCCTCTGAAAAGCGTCTGTAAAATCAAATTTCCGATGAAAAAATCGATTTTCACTAACTTGTAAACCTCCTCAGGGTTCAAATTATCATCATCCATGTCTATCTCGGTTTTAATCCTCGCGCGAGCTGGAGAATGTGGCATTCTAGGTGGTGGAGTGCCTGGTGAAGCCGGATTACTAGACCCGGAAGATCTTCTCAGATGATTTTGTACCAAGGGCAATGCTGCTTCCTAAAATCATGTGAAAATTGATTAAAATGTTGGAAATTGAAACAATTTGGGGCCTTTTCTGCCTGTGATGAAAACTCACTTGGTAAGGTTTCGGCAAATCCGATAGTATCATTGTGACTTGAGGAGTGTTCAAATTGTAGAGTGCTATAACAGCGTTTTGCGCGTGCCTCCTGACATCTTGACTCTTCATATCATTTGTCCAGTCTATTAATCTCGCCAAAGCTGATCCTGCTGAGCTGTTTAATGCGGATGGTTCTGCAGTGTCTGCTATTTGCGATATAAAAGTAAGAGTGGCAACTTTGACTCTAGAATTTGGTGTCTGAGTTGGATCGGTCAAGAAACGTAATGTTGCTGGGAGAAGTTGATCCCCGGAGAAACATTCCCTGCAAGAACCCAAAAGAAAGCAGAATTATGATGACAGGAATCATTTGACAACTGTAAAAGTAACGGTGTTACAAATGGGTCGATAATCTCACCTTACAACGTCTAAACTTTTGTGGATTTTCGTTTGTATTGATCCAAGTAAATCTGTTCCAAGTTTATTCAACAGTCTGGCACATAATACGTAGAGCCAATCGCCTAAGTCTTCATTATGGCTCGCGATAAGCTCGTTTAAAGTGTCTAGGAATAAACTGAACACTTTGGTGTGTGAATCCATGAACATTTTGGCAAAAATATCTGTTATCTTCCGCAATTCCGTTGCTGTCAAAGTGTTTCCATTTGCTAAAAAATGCTGCAGACCAACAAGACCCTCTTTTCTATCTCCCCAATGCTTTCGGCTACAGTTTTCAATGATTTCTTTAATATCCTGGAAATAATAATTATTTTAAACTAATAGCTTTGGTGAGATGATTTTTCATTCACAGATACAAATACAAAGAAGTTAATTCATAAATAACTCGGTTTTTTTTCATCCACAGAAAAAACAGTAATGATTAAAAAAATAACAGATGGTTAGAGTCGGTAGATCAGATTGAAACAAAGTAAGGCGATATAAAGATAAGAAATCTCAACGGAAATTGAGAGAAGGTAAATCTTTTCTATTTTGAGTTGTTTTTGAGAGAATAAAAGCCTTACTCGTTGTTGCAAGTGTCTAACAACGATTGATGAATAATGAAAGAAATAAAAATAATCTGTAGCAGACAAACCTTAGGGATAGCTTGATCCCACAATTCGCGATACAATCTTTGTTGCGATCCGCTCCATGAAAAGGACTATATGAATGTATGGATTGATGGACAGAGACGAACGGGTTTCACATCGCATCGCGTTAGTCCAAACCAAACAAACACGCCGCAACAGAAAACCAAAAGGGGAAAAAACCATACATGCATTAGCCACATTGATTGACGCAAGTTAATGGAATCCTTAAATTAGTATATTATATAATATACTTTAAAAAGAAAAAACCGCTTCGCACAGAACCAAAAACTGAATTTTTCAATAGAGTAAAAAAGGAACTGTGTCTTTCAATTTTCCACGAATTCTATCATAGAAATTCATTATCATAAAACAACGTATCCCTGATTGAAAGCCGTATTACTGAAGGCGAAAAAGTCGGTCCTAGTTTGAGGACAAAATTTAGAGACTTCAAAATTACCGAAATAAATTGATACACAACCCAAAATCTCCGTCACTCAATTCTGAATAATGTCTAATTGTGAAAATCTTTCTCGTTCTTTTACCATAATATACGCGCGAACATAACTGGTTTTACCCCTTAACCCTTTCAACTAACGACTTATCATAGGACAAAACAAATAATATTGATAGTTACATCCAAACACACATAATAAGATGAAAATGTGATGAATGAACGAATACGCTGATTGAAAAACATATCTAATTACAATAATAACAGATATCTACAAGCGATTAAAAGATTTTAGAATGAAGTCTGAAGAAAGCTTCATCACTTCATCATATCATCATTTCTTCTCCAATTAGTTAAAGCAAAAACCTATTTTCAATCACTCACGTCGCTTGGTCGTCTAAAACTGTCCATACTACGCTCTGAACAAATGCTACTAGTTTCGCTATCGTCGCTGTGATCTCCTTTGCCTCTTGGTGTTCTTGTGTAGTTATCTATACTGTCAAAGGTCAGTGCATCTGCAAGGGCAGATTCAGCCTCTCTGGATTGTTGGAGCATTTTTTGTGCCATGACTGGCCTAGTTGGAGGTCTGTCCGTAGGAGACATGTGGAGATTTCTGCCCCTGTAAAGAAAGGAAATTTATTCATGTTCAGAAACGTTGAAAAGACATTATTAAATGTTTTTATTCGAAGTTTCCTACCTCATTTTACTCCCAAAGCTTCTGTCCATACTAAAACGCTGAGGACTAGGTTCTCTGCTATTTCCAGTGCTCCTTATTCCTTGGCCTGATAATCTTCTCGGTCTTGCTATAAGAGATTCACCTTCTCTGTTGTAAGTTGCGTAGCTCAGTCTTGACGATGGCGAACCAGATCTACTGCTTGCTAATATAGGAAAATTTTCATTCAAATGGTGAGCAAAGGTGAGCAAGAAAAAAGTTTACAAGAAATTTACTAAATCAAGAGTCCATAATCTCATTTAGTACGATATTTTCTCTAGAGTCTCATAAAAGTTGAACATAATCACTTACGCTGAGATTGGGAGACTCCGGAAACCCTTGTCCGAGTTCTTGCTGTTCTTTCCGGACTAGCAACTGCGCTTTGTGCATCTGGGGATTTAACTGGTCGAGCTAAATTACAAGAAATTGAAAGAAAAATTCTTGAAATGAAAACGGAGGCAATTGGTTAAATTATCAAGAGCTGCCATGTGAAAAGATGAGTTACCTGACTTTCCTTGCTGATTGCTAATATCATTTTCTGAGATTATAAGCAGCGTGATTAAGGATGTGAGAAAATATAATTAAGGATGTGTTAAAAATGAGAGTGAGATATTAAATCTGACAATAATTAAACTTACGGAGAGTAGCTTTCTGCCGATTCATAGTTGCGTAGGCCATTCTGACCTTGGCTCTCTGCGCTGCTTGGAGATCTATTGCACTTGTCGATCTAACTCCTGGTGTTATACGACCTAGGGAAGAGAGGTAACAGCTCTATAGTTACTCTCTTGGCAAAGGTATGAACGAAAGCCATTTAGAACATGCCGAATAGATTAAGATACTAGGGAATATTGGGATTACATTGCACAAATAACATGGACTTTTTTTTTATTCCAAGTTCAGACTGTTGAGGACTCTTATTCACCTTCAGTGATAAATCAGAAATAAACTTAGACTTAAAAAATACAATTAGGAATTTTAAACCGTAAGTAAAGTCTTCTGGTCTCGAGGGACATGGAAAGAAACTAAGGCATCTATTTTTGGAGATAAAGTATCGATTAGAAAGAAACTCTTTCAACAATTCTTATGATTTTTTTTAGACAAAAAAGGACAAAAATATTTAATATAAGTTAGACGAAAAGTAAATACAGTACTTATCACCTTAGAAACCCATGTAATTACCTTAAACACTATCAAGTATGTAAAGAATATAGGTAAGTTAGTAAGAAATTGAAAAGTCCAATATAAAATCCTGTAAATTTGGTGTTAAAGTTCGTCTTTCTATGTACCTGGTTTTCTGATATTAAAGGCCCAATACTGTAAAGATTCGTTGGAACGAAAAAAATTCGTTTTTGTACCAAAACCAATAGTTTTCCTATGTCCAGAGATGATGAAAAGTAAAAGACGTAAATGAAAATAACACCAAAGTGATCTACTAGTGAATTGGACTACATGATGATTTATAGGGATTATTTTTCATTCTAATTACAATGATTATCGGAAGGTCTTTGTAGTATAGGAATTCCAGATTGACGATACGATCTAGGCAAAGACGGAGTTCGTCTAAGAGGGCCGTGCGGTGCTCCTCCCTGACCATGATGTAAGTTTTCTGTACTACCTTTATTATTTTATAATATAAGGCAATAAAAGTCCAAAAGCAGCATGTAAAAAGGAAATGATAATGTCTTATTGTTAATTTGAAAGGCGAAAAAACTATCCAACGACGATAAAAAAAAAGTAATAATATAAATAATGTGTGCAGCGGTGTGTTACGCATCGATATCTTTCACTTCTGCGAGAAAAAAAACTTTAAAATCTGTTTCTGCTAAAGAAAACATACCAAATGTTATAATAATATAATTTAGAGTAAGAATAAACGGCTGCGAGCTGCGTGGAAATAGAAAAGAAAAAAAGGACCAAATTAAAATTATTGGAAACAGGTAAAAATTCACAAAATAAAAACTTCCGATGGAAAAACCGTCCGTGTTAAAGTCTCCTGTTTACAACAAGCGTTTCAATTTACCTGTAGCACTCATCGTCGGCCTTGGAGCCCTGGGACTTATGCTCGTAGATCTGGCCACTGCATTTAGACTATTAATACTGCCGCTATTGCTGAGAGACATAAGAGATCGTTTGTAAGTTGCGTCTAAACTGTTTAACAAGGCTTCCGCCTGTTCCGGAAAATGTTCTTTGAAAGCCCAATAGGATCTGCAAGAAATTGGTTGAAATTCATGATTCCATTCAATAATTTAGAGGAGTTAAAATAGTTGTCAGCCCAAAGTAAATGTTCTCTATTTCTTTCGAAAATTGACTAAAAATCCATTCTTTTCGCTCACTTCCTCGCCGCTGCTCTGGCATCTGCATCGGAATCAGCCATTCCCTTTTTAACTGCCTCTTGTAGAGCCGGGACGTGTCTTTGTAGCACTGTCGGAGCCCAGCACTGAAGTATCAGATTTAAAAACTCGCAAGATGCTCTCCTAATGTCTTTGCTTTTGCTGTTTAAACTGGCAGTAATTATGGGTATAAATCTGCCGCTGTGAGTATGCTGCAAAATGAATCGCACCGCTACGGCTCCGGACGTTGCCATGACCTGAAAAAATTTGAGAAAGACGAGAATAAGAAAGAGACCAAGATATTACAGCCTCTAAGAGCCGACTTAAGATCCTCACCTTCGCGCTGTTTTGTATGAGATTAATGAGCGTAGGCAAAACGCATTCTCCAAAGGTTGCAAATTTGTTTCTCAATTGTTGGCTCAAAAATGCCATTGTTATCGCCGCTTCTCTGACAACCTGTGATCTAAGATCCATACAGGCGGCCTCGAAAGGTCTTTGTACATTTTTTAGGCACTCGGTGAAATTATCAAAGTTTGCGCCACCGGCTATGAGTATACCTCGCAGCTTTTTCATCTGTGATTAAAGTCGGGCGTTATTTCATATTTTCGTTGATTAAATGCAGATTTTCAGCTTTTTTTTAACCTAGACTGTTAACTTACACTCTCGTTTCTCTGTTTCCAGTCTTTTTTGTCATCTCCGACAATGTCTTTAATACTTTTCATCTGTTCCTCTAGATCTTTTGCAGAAAATAATTTCACCGCTGGTACATCCTCAAACGCATTTAGAAAAGACTCCTCGTCTATCGCTCCTGCTTGGCCTGGATCGATAGATTTTTAGTTAATTTAAATCTAATGAAATTCTGCCTGACTCACGGAGTTTATTTTATAATCAGGACTCGAGTAACATCGGAACATTTCTAACAACGAGAAACAGTCTGGTAATTTTTAGAGGATAATAATCATTAAATGGGAAACACAAAAAGCATCAAAGCGTGATCGTGACTGACGGTGAGGAATTTTTATCGACTAAATTCTCAAACTAAATATAAATAAATTAAAAGTAGTTTAAACAGTTGTAAACAAATGTGGATGTGACGATGGCTGTAACCGATGAAGTAGCTTTGATGAAATTTGAATAATTTTAATCACCGCAGAATAGCTTGACCTTTGAATTCCATAGGAATCCTTTCGCCATTCATGAAAATTAAAGATTCGCATTCCGTAGTGTGAAAGCTAGGTCTTGAAAATGAGATGAAACTATTCTGTAGGTTTGTTGCATTATGGTGGCTATATAATTACCATTAAATGAGTTTTATCAGTACTTTTGATATTCTAATAACACCGATCTACAACAACAACAGGAATAAATCGCTACTAATACTTGTCTAAATGGTTTTTTCTATAATTTCAGGCTCTCAAAAAAGAGGAGAGAAATTAAATGTGGCTGTGGAAAGGCAAAAATCATTCTAGAATCTGGCTGCTGAAATATATTAAAGATATTTCGGAATT
This sequence comes from Tenthredo distinguenda, assembly GCA_947538915.1. Classification (NCBI taxonomy): domain Eukaryota; kingdom Metazoa; phylum Arthropoda; class Insecta; order Hymenoptera; family Tenthredinidae; genus Tenthredo; species Tenthredo distinguenda. The sequence goes on from OX384533.1 coordinate 2,630,981, forward strand.
TAAATGGAGTTCATAGATCATAATGAATAAAAAAGAATGCCAAGATACTTTGAGAATTCGGTAGGACTCGATAACAATGAATTATTCAAATATTTTTTAGCAAATTTGAATAATTCTTCTATTACAAGCCACCATAATAATAACGATTAAAAAAAAATAATAATAACGATTAAAAAAATATAATAATGAATATACTACTTTCACTTATTTGGCAATAATAATAGGTACCTGCCGCTGATTTTGCGGATGAACTGTATTTAAGATGTGCCCGTTTCGCCGAAGAAGTTGCACTACCAGAGGGAGCTGTTATACAGGGAATAGTTAGCAGGCTTGCAACAATCGCTAATCATTTTTTGATTTTTTTTCAATCTGTTTTTAAATTTTTGTTAGCAGAGATTTGAGGCTGCGGCGAAGAAATTGATTGATATCTCTAGTTCGAACTGATAAAATTGTACAAAAGTTCTCCGCCGGAGTCTCAAAACTAAAGCACAGTTATTATTTCTCAACCAATATATCCATACGATCAATTAATAATTAAAGGCATAAGCAACGTCGCTAAAAATAATCATGATCATCATTATTGAGAAAATGTGTTATGATAAATTAACGGTTTTATCTAAATTCATTAATTTCTTCTATAGAATGATGGAGATCTTTGGTTTCTTTAATTAAACAAATTAACGACTGTGTTACATGATACTAGGCATTCCTGTAAAAAAAAATTAATACTAAAGAAACATAGTAAATCGTGCCATGTTTGAATAGATAATAATAATGAAGAGAATCACTCTAAAATGCGGTGCAACGATGCAAAGCAATAACACTATCATATAGCATGGTTACAGAAAGGTTTATTATGGAAAATGCAAACAACTATTCAACTCAGGTATGGTTTCATCCAAAATATGTATGTACCTAATGAGGATGAAACAATTCGATGATTAGAAACTAATGAACAATACCTGGTATCGACTGCACGGATTTAGCTGGTCCAAATTGTCCTCTTTTTTGCATAACGCTAGTCGATCTCTTGACCGGAGCAGATTTGATCTAAAAATTAAGAAGAACAAAATATTGTGCAAAGATTTTATGAGAAATTTCTATTATACATATATGTATTTTTTTTTTTGAGATTCAAATCTTCTATACGATTTCACTTACTGCTCGGTCTGGTTCATCCTCGTCTTTTACAACTGAAACATAAAGAAAAAAGAAACAAAAAGATAAGTAAGTAAACAAATAAGTAAAGGAATGATTAAATAAATAAATACAGATATAAATACAATTTATTAGCTGTTCCAGTAGATTGATTTTAATCAGGATTTACGATTGTAATTTAATTAAATGGCAAAAAAAAACCTAATAGTCTCAGAAAAGTAATAGATGAAATAAAGAGTCGGTAATTTCGGTTCCAACACAAACTACAAGTAATTTGAAGAAAATAAAAATAACAGTTTCGTGATCTGGAAATCGTGAAAAAATATTATTTTCTCGAGATTGACACTATGAAGAATTTTTTTTTTTTAAATGAAAGTAGGAAAAAAAATCCGTTTTCCTTGATTTTGAACTTGTATACCTAAGTCAGGGTAGAGCCACGGAGGTTTGTGAATATCGCAATGACATCCTCTGGCTCTAGCCCCAGGATGTTTAACAATGTTGTCCCATTGTAGGATCCACGTGCTACTTGGATCCCAGATCCCTTTATCCATGCTTGGAAATTTTGTCAAACCACGTCTTGAGCAACATCTGTGTTGCTGCTCGCTCGACACAATCATGTTTGTTTTCTTCGAAATGTTTTTTGAGTTTTACGTAATTTTTTGGAGTTTCGAAAAAAAAAAATTAAATTTTTTTTTTCTGTTTCTTTCTTCTTATAATTTTCGCCAAATAATTAAATATAGTATTATACACTATATTTTTAAAAAATCTTTGCGTAATTAAGAAAGGTAGTTCCTTCTTCCTTTTGTTGTTTTATCTTCTATACCATAAGTAGAAACATGTAGATCTGTTTATACACGTATAAGTATGTGTTTAATGTGAAATGCGGTGAAAGCTATTCGCATTGTTTCCAATAGATATTCTAGCATACACATATTTATATATACATGTATATACCTCTGAGGTACTGAAAGAGGCGAGAGAGTAGATACGACTCCTAATGATGATCATAACAATAATTCACCATTATCGTTAAGCTTTTAATTAGACTTTCGCAATTGTCAGTAATATTTCGCGTTAATTTTAATTTCAACGCCTCCACATCCTATACTCCTCTTTCTCTCATTGTTCTTTACTTCGATCAACAAAGGGATAAAAAAAAAAAAAGGATAATCAAAACTAATTAACTAGAGAGAATATTCAACGATTCTAGACTACAGATGATAATATCTCGAGTGTATCACGAAAATAGAACGTATTAATAGTTGAAAAAATTTTATTAATTTTTAATGATATTTTTTTTCAAATTCATAGATTAATTTTGCAATAAATATTGTAGTTTTTTTATGAAGAGAGAAAGAGAGTGAGAGAGAGAAACTTAGAGAGGCTTAGGCAGAACCTATATGTAAATATATAGGTATATGCATACATAAAATCAGAGAATGAGGCGAATAAGACATGAACATCATCGTGGTACAAAGAGATACACTGTATTATAATATATCGGAAGACCGAAGAACGAATAGACGCACGCGTTCACCTTAGAAATAATACGCTTTTACGCCTATCTACCTATGTACTTGTATTGCGTAATATCTTGAGGTTTGCTAGAATCGTTCGTATGTAAATAAATACATACATACATAGATATATACATACATAGTTCGTACTATCATCGTTTATTTACTAGCTCAGAAAATATCCATAAATACATGTATATAATAATGTAGGTAGTAGTAATAGCATTCCTGAGGTAAATTCCCGAGACTAGTTATAAGATGTTGTTTAAATATTGTGAAACATCTGTCGATGAGGGAGGAAAACGAAATAATGTCTACCTAATATTGTAGTTATTCAATCATTGTATCGTCTTTACTATTAAAATTAGCCAAAAGAAAGAATCGAACAAGTTATCAACAATAGTAGGATCTCTTTTCTCTCTTTTCTTTTTTTGTTTCTCCCGTTGTTGCAACTGCTAAAGAAACAATGAGAAAAACGCGTGTCACGTCTTGAAGGACGTAATTGACTACCTAATTAATTGCAGGGCTACATTCAGATATGCAAATTAGACACGGAGCACCGCGATGACCTAGCTACGAAAAAAAAGAAAAATACCAGATGCCGTTACAACTAGATACGGAAAGACCACGCATGTTCAAAAAAAAAACTAAATAAAATAATGCGAATCGGAATAAAAACGAACAAAATTAAATAAATGGCGTAGAATGCAGGAATTGAATTTGGCTAAAACCGCGATATTTGTTGCTATAATATTGACAGAGCGAGTATAAGCGGCGAAAAAAATCAGGTTTGAAACCTGTTTCTTTGGCGTTGATGAATAGAATCCCGACGACTATGTTAAAAGCTTAAATGAGTATTTAATATTATTATCATTATTATTAAAATAATTATATATTTTTATTCGAGGATATGCAAATCTAATATCGAGTCAGCAAAAGTTCGGACTAAAATAAAATGAATGAATAAATTATTCAATAAAGTGAGGCTTCGCAAGTCTGCTAGTAAAAAAAAAAGAAGATACATACATACTTTGAGAACATAAATGAATAAATAAAACGCGGCGTCAAATCTAATCGTAAGACTACACGTAAAGTAAACAGTTTTTAAAAAATTTCCTAATTATCATAATAATTTGTTTTTTGGTTAGAATGATGAAAACATACGTTGAGTTGGTCGAAATCAGTTGATAAACTGAAGTAGAAAATTCGGCACAATCTGTTTTATCTAATCGTAATATTGTAAGGTGAAATCTGCGTGACAACATATGTAGTTGCACGATTTGTAAAGATAATGATATGTGTATATCATTGACGCGAGCTAAGAATAAACACACCGTAAAGATAACCTGCAGAGTTAAATAAGAAAGGAGCGAAAATAAAATCTTTTAACTTATTGTACACCAGTATCACTATCTTCACCTCACCACTGTAAATAATTAACAATTAGTTTGTTCTATGTAGACTTAAAAGAGTCCGTGACACAGAAAGAACAAATACGATGATCAAGATCACAGAATATCGCCGCGTCGCGCGAGACCATGATCATTGACACATTTTTTCTCGATTTGTTTCAGTTAAGGACGAGTATGAGTTTGTTATTTTATTTAACTTGATTTCAATTCACGATTCACAATTCGCGATTAACGATTGAATCTTAGTCACTTCGGATATTCAAGTTTCGAAGAATCGAAGCGAAGATTATTTTCTCCGAATTTTATTACAAGACAAAACGAAGTAAAGGCCGTTTGCAAATTCGTCTTATCTCTTTAGCTATTAGGCTAGGTACCCGGTCGCATCTGCCAGACTGTTACTACTGCGACAAGCAACGTTGATGCAGATAGAATACTGAATACGATAGAATAAACTAGCGAAGTATCACCGATGTCCGGGGAGTCCCCCCAGCTGGTAGTTTTAGAACGTGTAACTAGAGGGGGTCGAGAAGGGCTCAGAGGGGAAAAGAATTGTACCAAATCTCTACAGAGGCGGTAATACACAAACGCGTAGATATATGTTTGTAGTGGGTTTAGGGCAAGGGTCCGGACCAGCGATGCGATATATTAGAGGGGTTCTCTATAGACCGATGACTAGGATATATTGGAAAATTAAAAATATCGATTTATCTCGAAGTTTGGGGTCTAGGAACGGAAGATACCATTTTCTAGCATCGAAAAGAATATGACGAATGAAAACCAAAAAAAAGTTAGCAAACTTCTGATTGGTTTATGAATTCCTTATTGTTAGGCGACCAATTGGCCCGCTAATATCATTCGAACATTTGCCGGGAATTTTTGAAGTAGGAAATTTATATTGAAAAATTTATGTAATACGCATTATGTTATTAAAAATGTTTAGAAAATATTCCGCTGATTAAATGCAGCCGACAAATGATTAATTTATTCATTATTGTTAGCTTACAGGAAATATTGAATAATTTCTATTTGGAATTCTATGCCGGCTCAGTAACAATATGATTTGTAGAAAAAAAAAAGTTAGAATGCAGTCGTAAAACGATGCTTATAAACGTTACGTAAGGCTGACTAATAACCGATGAATATATACGGAATTTATACTAAAGCACCTTCCTGGAGAGTATTTCAATACCTTTAGCAAACTGCAAACTCTTTTCATAATTATTTACTAATACTAGTATACGAGACGGATAGATACGTCTTGGAAATCTCTATCTCGATTATCACACGCCTTTCCAATAATCAGAAAAAAAAAATGATTAAATACCAATTTTTATGTAAAATATTGGCAATTATTATTATTATCATTATTTCCGATTATTGATTAATTCGATTTCATCAAAACATTAAAATTCCAACAATAAAATAGATTATTGTTATTAAAATTTGAGAAAATGGTCCAAAAACACATTTGATAAAAAAAAAAAGACATGTACCGTTGGATGTGACGTTACAATTTGTAGTATGAATATCGAGCCTGCACTCAGTATGCTAAGAAGAAACAAAATTTTTCAGCAATGGGTGTGTCAGCATCCTGAATAACAAATTACCTGGCGAATAGCCTTTTCTCTTAAATTGTACGTCGTACATAACAAATAGATTGCAAAGACAAGAGTACAACGGATAGAAATATCATCTGACAGTAAAGTAAAAAGAAAAGAAAAAATGGAGTATATTTCAAGAATATAAGAAAAATCAATACCTTTTTTTTTACAATTCTTTTTAACGAGTAAAGAATATTTGTTTTTGAAATTTGAACAGTCTCATACCAGTATTATTCCGCTACATAAGTTTCTAGTAAGACGAGACCATAAGCCCTATGGATTTCATCAATGATTTAAGAAAGATACACTTCGTCACGCAAGACGGTTCGCCGAGCAAATAAGATCCGTTACATCATAACTTCCGATATCTGGGCTCGGCAGCAGATCAATTACACAGAATCACCTCTTATGTTAGCAGTGGGTTTATATTTTAACAAGGATAAAAAAAAATTCACCAATTTTGTCAGCTAAATCGCATTGTATAATAACAGAGGATAGAAAATATCCAAGATATCGAATCCGGCTATATTTTAGGCAAGGATATCAATTCCAGATCATAAAAGGAATAAAAAAAGGGTGGCTACTCACTCTCAGCAGACATTGCGGAGGGCAATAAATCACCGGCAGCCTTAAGCTGGTCAAACTTCTCCGCTAATAACAGCCACCTGAAAATTGATCAAAGTTTTATGAAATATTTAGGATATTGATTGAAAATTCGTTTAGCTCTTTCATGATAAGCGGAAAGAATCAATCCGTGTGAACTTTAAACTAATTTCCTGCCTACTAGACAGAAAAAAACACTTTTTCATTCTTATTTTATAACAAGTCGTACTTTGCCTGCGGCACGCTGTGCTTCCTTTGTAAATCGAGTCGCAATCTTTCCCCAACGTGTTTGTAAATATCTGCCAAAGTATTGAGGGCTGTTTCTCGAACCTTTTCAGTTGGATCCGAAAGAAGTTTAACTATATTCGGGATGACTCCTGATAAAGCCATTTCGTCGGCTCCATACCTGTAAAGATTTTGAAGAAATTAGTTTTTTTTCCATTAATTGTCTAGAGTCAAGACTATCATGAAGTAAAAGAGTCATAAATTCTTTCCTCAAGTGATTAACCCAGCTATAATTAATCTTATCGTAGTCTACCAGATTGACACCAGCTCTAATTAGATTTGAGGCATGAGGAATGAGTGTTAGAACACCGGAAACAGAGAATTTTATTTTTTTTCGAAACGTTTTTGTCTTTTCAAAATAAAAAGGAGGAAAATTAATCCTGAGATTGACGAATTTCTTACTCATTCAACGTTGTTGTAAGAAGGATGAGACCCTCCTCTCTTAGTTTGGCATTTTTGTGTGTAAAAGTCGGACCAATTCTATCCAAGAGTTGCTGAGGGCTCATACCAGCCCGTTCCATGAGCTTCAGAAGAACCATAGCTGCTTTTTCTCTCGTTGTGTCCTTGCTGTCTCCTGCAAAATAAATTTTTAGATCAAATAATAATATCGAGGATTGACTTTCAGCCGGGTAAGCTTTTCCCCTGTCCCCAAGTTGTTTCTCGATTCGGCATACGGAAATTGATTAAACCTTCTTACTTAATAGCGAATGGTTTAAATAGGATTGTGCATTAACTATATGAAAACCTGAAACCATAGTGTGTTTTGCCGTCTAAACCATTTAGCATTGATTAAATTAGATACCGCTTATTTATCAGTATACAGGGTGATTCACACCTTGCGGAAAAAAATTCACATGCATATTCCTCATTGAAATCTAAGAAAAAAGTTCCTTAGCAATAACTTCGAGGGACCCGTCGTTCCTGAAATAGAGATGGTTTCGTCCGCCCAATGAGACGGTCGTATCGTGTCCTGCTCAGTCCCGTATCAAGCCTGTAGAATTAACGATGCCCGCGGCGTATGACCTTTGCCCGAAATTTTGGTTTCTCAGTAATTTTCAGTCTTTGAGTTGTCCAGTCACTCTCGTGCCCCACGTCTTTCACCCCGTAGTTGACGTTGTCCAGGTGGTCAGAATGGCGACTTTCGTTCCCCAGTGCATGGTGGAGAGACGCGGGGTGCATGCGTGGTGCACGTGGGGTGCACGTTTGGTGCACGCGTGGTGCACGTGGGGTGCACGTGTGGTGCACGCGTGGTGCACGTGGGGTGCACGTGGGGCGCACGTGGGGTGCACGTGGGGTGCACGTTTGGTGCACGTGGGGTGCACGTGGGGTGCACGTGTGGTGCACGCGTGGTGCACGTGGGGTGCACGTGTGGTGCACGCGTGGTGCACGTGGGGTGCACGTAGGGTGCACGTGGGGCGCACGTGGGGTGCACGCGTGGTGCACGTGGGGTGCACGTAGGGTGCACGTGGGGCGCACGTGGGGTGCACGTGGGGTGCACGTTTGGTGCACGTGGGGTGCACGCGTGGTGCACGTGGGGTGCACGCGTGGTGCACGTGTGGTGCACGTGGGGTGCACGTAGGGTGCACGTGGGGTGCACGTTTGGTGCACGTGGGGTGCACGCGTGGTGCACGTGGGGTGCACGTTTGGTGCACGTGGGGTGCACGTTTGGTGCACGTGGGGTGCACGCGTGGTGCACGTGGGGTGCACGTTTGGTGCACGTGTGGTGCACGTGTGGTGCACGTGGGGTGCACGCGTGGTGCACCACACCCTCCACCGTGCACTGCACTGCACTGGAGAACGACAGTCGCCACCTGGACAACGTCAACTATGGGGTGAAAGACGTGGGGCACAAGAGTCACTCGACTGGACAACTCAAAGACTGAAAATTACTGAGAAACTGAAATTTCGGGCAAAGGTCATACGCCACGGGCATCGTTAATTCTACAGGCTTGATACGGGACTGAGCAGGACACGATACGGCCGTCTCATTGGGCGGACGGAACCTTCTCTATCTCAGGAACGACTGGTCCCTCGAAGTTTTTGCTAACGAACTTTATTCTTAGATTTCAATGAGGAATATGCATGTGAATTTTTTTCCGCAAGGTGCGAATCACCCTGTATATTCAATGTATAAAAAAAAAAAGATGCAAAAAAAGAAATTCGGCGGAAAAATAAATCTACTTTTACTCATCTTTTTAGTTCTCTTAATGATTGGTCAATCGCTTTATGATTCGATCAAATATAGAGCTTGTAAAACGTACTACAAAATATTTACGTTTTTTCTTTCTTCAATTCTTTGTCTTCTATTTTATAACTTACCCAATCTATCGATGGTGGGCTGCATAATCGTCGATATATATGGTCTGAAATCTTGGCCCATTCGATCGGCAAGATAAGTGAGAGCGTCCAATCCATTTTGACAAACCTGTAATAATGCAATGAATGAATGTGGAGAAATTTTTCATTGTTTTCAGACTTTGGTATTATTTTGGTCCGTTCTACTCCTTCCTAGATATATTAGATATGCTTGAATCGGCAAGATTTGTTTGCTTGTTTGTTTATATATGAAAAAATATATTTTCCTTTATTATTTAAGTGTTATATAATTAACTCCCACGAAAAACTGAAAGTTTACTATCTGTTTGTACATCTGTCCGTAAATAAGTGCTGAATAAACTATGTGGACAAGCCACTCCCGCATTATGATGTAATTGTTTGCACCTAGCACGTGGACTCAGCAAAAGATGGTAGCTGACCTTGCGAATTTAGTTGGTTTGATGATATTCAAAGTCAAAGCTTTAGACAGATTTTCAGCTTCGATGAATATTATTATTGAAAGGAAATAATCTATTGGTGGATTTAACTGAATAGAGAATTCCCATTCATTCATAAGTTTGAAAATGCAGAGGAGAAGCAAGTTCTTCAATCTACCTATATGTAAAAACCGTAATTTGTCTATTACATATTCATCAACACATAATGGGATGCAATTAAACTAACGTTACTTACTAAGCCAGAGATTTGGAGGTAAATGATAGCCAAACTGTCGAAAATTGAACCTACTTATACAGTTAATAAATAGCTAGTTATTTTAATGATACACCATTAACTCTTAACTCCAGTCTCAATGTCCAGGCGAAAATCTAGCGACAATGCTGCGTGGGGAACCTTCAATATAAATAAATGAGTGTAATCTTAGCTAGCTACTTGACGTGTGGGCAATTGGCCAGAAGCATGGCCATACTTATTGAAGTTCAGTATGTGGCTTGCAAAAACCAACTCCGACGTGGGAGGGTCTCTCCTTAACTTTTTACAATGAAACTTAAAAGAAAACTGAATGAAAAATAATAGATTCTTCTTGTTTATTTCCTTTTATCCTCAATTTTATCATTGGATATTTTGCTCCTGAAGTACGTAAAAGGAGTGTTTGAAGAAAGATGATGATTCCGATCACTTTATGTTTTTCACCCCCTTTTTCTCATTTCTGACTAAATAACAAGAAACTAAGGAGAATCTGCGGTGACACAGATAATAAAAAGCAATGCTAAATATAGCAGTGAACGGTACAGCAGCAGGAGGACTAACACATTGAGAAAGGTGGATGTGTGGTGTGGTAAGAGATAGGAGATCATGATTCATGAATAATGTAAAACCTGTTCAATTTCATCTACTACAATCCTCCAGGCATGTGTTAATCCACAACTACATACCTTTGGGTATCACATCATATCACATATACACTCTTAACTTCACTGGGACTCATTTTTCAATTTCATATACGCACCGCGTAATATGATCAACTAGATTTACGGCCCCAAGTTAAATGGACGAAATTTGTTACTACATTGTTATACCCTTTTACTTACCTAATATTATAAATTATTACAGGACATATTAAAGACCAATTTTTGGCTAAATTATTATTTTTTACCAGCTTCTATCAAATTACTAATTATCACAATTTTTCAAATACAACATTGGCTAATAGATAATTATAAGCGAAATTTTTCCAACTTATTCAATCCTTGCTTTAAACTCCAACTGACCAACTTGGCATGGGATACTTTGACATAAATGGTGTGAAAGTTTTACCTGATTCAAAGAGTACGGTGCCAGGTATAGATATACCTTATTTTTTTCTTTCTCTGGTTTAGTAAGAAGTTTATTTCCAGAAAAAGAAACGTTTTCATTGATTTGAAACAAAATATCTATACATATGTAAATAAATGAAGAAAAAACAATGTATTTTATTCGATTAACTCACCCTGGGATTTCCATTGTGAAGCCAAGGTATAAGGTTGTCAATGAACAGTCCGATGTCTTGGCATTCGATGCTTTGATTATGATCTCCCAAATAAGTTAGCAGTAAATTACCGACGTTTAATTTCTTTTTAATATCCGTAGTAGACAATAGCGGCATAAAGCCGTCCATGTCTCTAGGATTTACAGCCATGATCGTTTATCGATGGAGATGTTCAAAAAAAAAAAATGTAATTTTATGATGCGAGAAACGAATTTAGACAAACATGTTGCGTTTTATTTTATTCTCTATTTTTGTCCTTTGATTTATTTTTATTTTTGTTTCACTTTTCAGATAAAAATTTATATCCTCTCTTTTTTTTACTCCAAAACGACCAGTAACTCTTATCTGAGTGTTCAATGTCCTTTATTGTTATTAATATTTATAAAATTTGGCTGCCAAATAATATTCTCTTCTCTCCGATAAATTGTTTTGACCACTGTTACCTCATCGTCACTCGCTTATAATGAAATAAGCAAGTAAACTAAGTTCATCGATAGACAGAGCATAGTTTTATCAAGATGAAACAAATCTAATATCTAATAGTTCATTAAAATCCACTCTGTTATTACGAGATCTAAAAATACGAGAAAGAGAAACTTGATCAACGTTTTGGGGCGATGACAAATTTTTCTTCTCAAGCTTACACTCTTCTACACGTTCAAATAATTTACTCTGAAGAAAGTTATCAACTGGTAGAGTAGCCCGATGCCTGCACAAGTTTGTTTTCCACAAAAGGGTATAAGCCGTAACGCAGCTTCACTTAGTCAGAAAAATGAATTCCGACAGTTTGAATTCTCGCGAAAAAATTAGGCGGTATGATAATAAGTCTGGGAATCTGGTAAATGTTTACACAAATATATGAACAAATATACCGAATTGTCAAAATCGAAGATTACGTATTTTTGAATTATTTTAGACGATTTTTGTCTCGTATCAAAAGTGACGCAAAAGAAACTCGACAAACGGATAAACGTTGAGTAATTAGGAAAAATAAACAGATACACAATTGCTAATATAGTAAATCCGGACTTACATACATTAGATGACGTTCGGTAAGTAACTATTCGTGAAATAATACGATGGACCGAAATGCGAAGATTATGTTGAACCTGTTGTGTCACGATGAATAATCCGGGTATGGAATAACGTCACGTTGAAATATCGTTCGTTAAATAGTTTGCAAAAATTGATTGTATAGAGTAAAGAGACGATCGGTGAGTAACCGTCACCGAAAAATGGTGAGAAAATATTACGGCAGTATAAAAACGTTACGTAAATAAGTTTTAAAAGTTTAATAGGGTTATTTTATTGATTTTTAATAGGCTGATTTATAACCCATACACAAACATACAGACCTTATTAAACACACCGCACTTAACAATAATACGAAAATACTGAAATGTCAATAAAAATTCAGTTTCGTTCCGATACCGTAGCCACATTTCGCCATTTTCATTTTACGGGGCATGAAACTTGAGTCTATAACACAGAAGCCCAAGTTCATACATTATTCTCCCCTTGGCCGCCATTTTGAAATATCGCTGGCCACTAGTTAGACCGCGAAGTTAGCAGACAAACCATAATACTATCGATGTTGTTCATCTTACATACGATGTAAAGTCCATGACCCACGGAAAATGTTTTGTCGTCTGTCTATACCAGTTTTTCAAAACATCATTTACCTGACATTTGAGATTGTTATATGTTTTGCTGAAGCGATTAACGGTTTAAATTGAAAAGAAATAACTTGAAAACAGTACAACATAGTCCGTACCTCAATATACAAATAGTTTAAACATCGTGTGTGTAATAAAAAATCGTATTTTAATTTCTTATAAATCGAAGAGAGAGGTTATGTCACAAAAATTTTCTCCCGAATATTTTGTGATCTACTAAACAACACGAATAATATTTAGATTTCGCATAATGCCCAGTTACCCAATTATCTCCGTTACTTGAAGTTTTTCGATCTCATTTTTCACGTAAATTGAAATAAAAACAATAATAAAAAATGGACGATTCGGACTCAGACAACTACGAAGGCAGCGCGGTCTTAGGGACCTGCTGTAACGGTGCTGGAAGTGTTCACCTGGCTCGTTACAAACCGAAAAACACATTTGTAGTGATAAAAAAATACAACATGGACAATCGTACCCACGAAGAATACGACTTAGTAGAAGAAGAGATAATAATGACCAGACAGCTTCAGCACCCGAACATTCTTCCATATCTAGCTACTTTTGTATCAGGACATAATATCTGCGTTGTTTCTCCGTTAATGGGATATGGCTCTTGCCATGATTTAATCAACGAATATTTTAACGAGGGATTACCAGAGCTAGCTATTGCCTATGTGCTAAGAGACATTCTTCAAGGGCTGGAATACATACATAAAAGAGGATTTATCCACAGGTAAAAAAGAATGAGAAACAAATTAACGTTTTATACCGTTTCTAATCTGCTTTTTTCTGTTTATTTCAGGGCGATAAAAGCCAGTCATATTCTCGTATCTACTTCTGGTCAGGCCTGTTTATCGGGCATGAGATACGCTTGTGAAATAGTTAGGCACGGTAAATGGCAGAAGACAATACACTCTTTTCCAAAATCAACATCAAATAATTTGAAATGGCTTAGCCCCGAGCTTCTGCAACAGGTTCGCGGCTTTTATATCAAATTTCATCTTGATTCGGGTCCGAATCGGGAAAAAAGTTTTTTGAAAAATTTGTAGGACCTTCAAAGTCTCTAAGATGAAAATGGTCCGCTGAAATCAACAGGTTTCATCATTATTCTATCTTCCTAGGACCTCCATGGCTATAATGAAAAATCTGATACCTACAGTCTGGGCATGACGATATGCGAGCTGGCGAACGGAGTCGTTCCTTTCTGCGACACATCCGCTACTCTTATGTTGACCGAAAAAGTCCGGGGAAGTGCTCCACACATTTTAGACCGCTCGACATTTCCTCCCACTACAATGGACTTGGACGGGGCAGAGAATGGTGAAAATATTAAATTTTGGGGATTTGATCTAGCTACAATAGATAATTAATATAATTCAAACCGTTTTTTCAACTGTTTTGTTTTGTTTTCTTCTACAGGCGAGAGTAAAATAGACTGCGAGGAAGTAGCTGGGGATGGAAACGCGAGCAGTAGTAGTTTGGACACTGCTAGGTCTCGCCTGCACAATATGTCTAATAGGAAATTTTCAGAACCATTTCATGCCTTGACTGAATTATGCTTGCATAAAAATCCCTGCGATCGACCAACCATGAGCCAACTTGCTGCCCATCCTTTTTTCAAACAATGCAAAAAAAATGATGAATCTTTGAACGAAATTTTACGATCTGTTACACCTGTTAATGAGAAACATATACACTCTGCTGGTACATACATTAATGATTAAACAACAAATTGTGTAGATCTTTTTGTCTTGAGATGAATTAGATTGATAATTCAAATTTAACTATCAATTATTTCTGTAGTTAGAATTAATTACGTAATCGATGATTAATTATGAATTTTTGTCTGATAAAAAATCATGTTTTTTTTTCAGGAGATTATCTCGTTGCTGTATCGACTGAACAATTGGTAGATTTGGATCTGGAGACTTGTCAATGGGATTTTTGAGACGACGTCAATGAATTGAGAAATTTATGACGTTATCTATCTGTATATCAAGCATCTGAGTTATAAGTATTTTATTATATGATTTATGCCTGTTGATAGATATAATATAATCAGTTTTTGATAAAAGAAACAAGAAAGGCGTTTAAATGATCTGTCTATTCGTAAGGCGATTAAAAATAAATGATTGTGTATTGTAAATCTATTTTATTCATTTGCCTATATAAAGTAAAGTTTGATCGTTCTTCTTTCTTTCCCACGAGCCACTCACTTTAAACTAGTTATATGTATGTATAATCATATAAGATAATTATGCAATTATTTATTGTTTCTCATTATATGATGAACACAATATTAGCCACTAGATATCAATATCCATATTTCTCTATTTTGATATTATTATTTTCTCAATATATAGTAGCTTTGTTTTCAACTCTAGAAACTATACCGTGGACTATTCTCCAAAGATACTAATTGAACCACCTTCTGATACAATTGACTTCTAAATATTTATTTTCTATTCATTATTATTAGTAGGCTTCGCACTGCTCGTCAAACCGCAGTATAATATCAATTGTATTTTTTCTTATGTTTTTTCTCTTATAAATGAATGTTTCGCGTTTTAGTTTTAAGAAAATTTCTGAAACCTTGTTACAGTAACAGAAGGCACTTTTGTCTGTAATATAAATAAATCGCGTTGATTTTCTAAAAGGATAATAACAATAATAATTCCTGCTGATATGTTGGTATAAGTGTTAAAGTTTGCAAGAAGAGAAAATTAATATTTAAAATACACATCGCCGAGCCTTTGTTACAAATTTTCCTACCTATAAGTATTAAACTCTATTTCTTTACTAACAATAAAACATTAAATGAGTTTTATTACATTGGGAGACGAGATTATATATATTCTAAAAAAATGTCTTCTTTATAAAGCAAAAATATAGTGCTGTGAGTCTGTAACATCGTATAAACTCCTTATAATTTCAAAAAAAAAAGTTAATATATCTATGTATATATCTATGTATGTGTGTATGTATGTATGTATATTAACACTTTTTTTTGTTCTTGAAAATATCTTGGAATATATTTTTTTTTTTCTCCTAGGGTGAATATAATAGGATTAACAAGTATATCTATGAAAAATTGTGCGCATTTTAATATCCGCACTTTCCAATAGTAGGAAGTTTCATATTTTTGGCATTTTCTTTTATTTTTCATTTTTTTTTCTCTCTGTTTAATGTTAAGTTGAAAAATGTAAAGCAGAGAACAAACGTTCAAAAATGAAATGGCAATTGAGGAGTGATAAGTCTGGATTATTCATAGATCGCTGAGAAAATATTGTATAACTTTTTTTTATCTTGTCTTCTAATCACTACCCATTTCCAAAAACTTAAACAAAAAGAATCGCCTATACGATCCTAACTTAATATTATTCTTTAATACTGTAATTAATATCAACTGGGATAAGTATTCATTAGATTTATTCCTTTTTTAAAAGAAAAAAAAAAAAAACAAAGAAAAAACCGGTTTCGCCCCTTATACTTTGGTAAATATTCACGTGCCTATGAAGTGCAAGACTTGAATCTCTGATTTTGATGCAGTTTCAATTATGCTTCACTAGTTATGAGCTTAAAATCAGAAATAAATAATAATGCCTTTAGTTGAGTCTATCCAATGAATTTCAAACCCATGCTTCGCCTAGTTTTTCTTCCTTTTCTCTTCCTACAAGTTTCATCAAGCTTCTTAATTAAATTACCTTAACTTAATACAAATATGTTATTTTTTGTCAGTTTACAGGCGGTCTACATTGAACACAGTTCTCCATGGCTGGGAAAAGGTATCTCTCAACTTGAACGGTCGCCGTATCAATGTCTAACTCTCTCCTAATGTACTTTAATGCATTTTTCAGTACTACTTCAGAGTCAGCAGTGCTATCTGAAATTTACAAAATTTCATCAGATATGGAAGATGAATTATTTGCCTGAGTTGAAGAAAATTTCTTCCTTTTACTCACTTATCGCAAGATGCACTGTAAGTGCATATTTGTTCAGTGTTAACGACCAAATATGAAGACTGTGAGCATTTTGAACACCTTCTATGCTAGATAATGCTTTGAAAATATCAGTGTATTCAAAATGATGGGGAAAACCTTCCATCAATACGTTCATACTATCTCGCAATATAGGCACCGTTGTAAAGAACACAATCAATGAGAATACGCAAGTACAAATTGGATCTGCCATCTTCGCACTTGGCTGTAAACAAATAAAAAAAGAGGATGAAATGCAAGCAACAACTGTGAATCCCACATCGGAATATCTAATATAAAAATCGAATAAAATCAGTAATAAACTTACGTAATGTTTTATTATAACAGCGGCGACAAAAACTCCTATACTTTGAATAAGGTCTCCTATAACGTGAATAACGGCAGCTCTAACGTTTATATTACCAGGTACATCTTTCCTGGTATATTCATGGCTGTGTGTATGGCTGGATCGCATTCCCCCATGGCTATGGCCATGGGGAACCTTTATACAAATCCCATGGAGAGTAAGTCCCATTCTAAACGGGGGTGAAAAAAAAAAGAAAACAAGTCTTTATGGATTCTAAGAAGCAGAGAGATCGTTTCTAGTCTCACAGTCCAATTTTGTGCATTGTATTCGCTCAACTCAGTAACTGAACTCACATAATATTAATAATAATCCCTATCCCTGCTACAAGCATCATAGTATCAGCGTTAATTTTAAAATCTCCATTCACCAGCCTCAGTACAGATACATAGACAAATATTCCAGTCAGTATCCATATTATAGTGACGCTGAGAAGAGCTCCCAAAATTTCTACAGGGTCACAAAAAATGGTTAGTATCAAATCAGAGTATCATTCGCAATAAGTGAACGGATATTATTATAAATCACAAAAATATTTTGGGTCAAACTGCAAGATTTTCTTTGTATTAGCTATACTCACCAGCTCTATAAAATCCAAAGGAGAGTCTTTTCGTCGGAGCTCGTTGACCAATCCAAATAGAAAACATACTGACTAAAAATCCAACAAAGTCGGACAATAAATGAGCTGCGTCGGTCATCACGGCCAAGCTTCCTGCCAAATGGCCTCCTACTATTTCCGCCAACTGTAATAATAGCAAAATTAAAATGATGGATCAGTTTCTCTTGATGTTTCTTTGAAAACGTTTTCTATCCATTCGTTCAGTTAATTACCATGAATATTAGGCACATTACAGAAGCTGCCATCAGCTGACGCCATGGACTAGAATCCTTTTTTCTAGACATTCTAGAGTGGCAGTGTTCTTGGATGTTGTGTACGTGACCATTCTGGAGCGGAATATTTGAATAACGATCCTGTAATAAAAAAAAAAACAATAAATAAAAAGAAAAAAAGCGATTAGAGTTATAAGAGGGAATAAAATGGCTCCTCACCAGGACAGGTAGTTCCGTACTGTCGCTAGAATTGAGGGATAACCTAGTCTGGGGAAACATGATATTTTGCAAGTTGGAATTTCCATTAAATTCCTCAATTTCAGGCGCGTTATTACCGTCCTCATTCCAAGTTCTCAGTTTACATTCATAGCTCAATATACTGCTTGAATTTGATAGTTTTCTGCACCTTGTGCAGTTCTCGTTAGCGGCCAAAAGTTTTTTCTCAGATTCATCACCCATAAATTCGTCGTTTGTTGGATCGTCGCAACGATGATGATCGCAATTGTGAGACATTTTTAATTCCTTACTTTTTCTTCTCAATATATTCACGCTACTTTTTTCTTCTATTCTTAGATTCAATATTATCGTTTTTAGGTTATGTTACTCCGCGATGACAAACGTCGGTCTTCCGTACGCGATAAACCGGAGTTTTAATAACATTTCTAAATACAAATAAAAGAAAAGATTCTTTTACTTTATAACTTTTTGTTTGTTTCAAGTCACGAGATGTTTGATAGCATTTGCTTCAACTAAAGTGGGACAACCTTATCGCGCTAGAGTTTTATCGCTTTATTTATTATTACAATTGTTTGTTATGTTGTGGACTAATTTGCGGAAGGAAATGGAGGAAGAAAGATAAGATTTTTTCATCAATAAAAGCAAATACAATGATAAAATAATTAGAAACTTGGTATAAACGATTCGAAACTCACTCCATAGCTTCGTACGTACAGAGATTCACTGCACCACAATTAATGAATAAAAATAATTAACCTGATGCCCATGTCCGTTCTCGTTAAAAAAATAAAGCGAATATACGTTATCGCTACTCCACGTGATGGCATTTTCAAATTGAATAAGACCTACTGGCTATCGCATGACATATTGTTTGATATAATGTACTACATACTTAATTACGACTACCTATCGGCGATAAAAAACCTGCACAAGTGCCGATATACCTATGTATAGTATGCTTCGATTTCGTAGTATACATCTCAAAGTAGAAGTTATGCCGCCTGGTTCATAGGCAACCCGTTTTACCTGTAGGTGATGCTGGGCACTGCCACAGGCGTATTGAGCGGCTACGTCAGCGGCAAAATACGTCACGATGAATAATTGTCGACTGGAATATTTTCCAAATTGTTTTTTCTAGATAGAAATAAAAATTTTAATGACTTTCTGACGGAGAAAAACCCATTGGGTCACAAAGTTCAGGTAATTTCATTGAAAATTGTGTATGTCTATGTATATGAGTCTGTTGTACCATTATATTAATAATATATTATACTTACAATAGACGCGACGTATATTTACCATTGCAGCGATCTCTATATAACTTCCGTAATTCTTAAAATGTAAGGCAAGAACGTCGGTATAATAATATATTCGTCAAATGTACATTTATCATGGGAAAGCGAAAGCGAAAGTAAATATATACTATCCGTACTATAATATCTAGGAAAAAGTAGCGCAACTAATTACTTTGTAAACTGTACATACTATACGTATGTGAAGGTATATATACTATATATTTTCTGGCAATATAGCGGACATCTAATCGCGGAATAATATACGAGAAACTAAAAACAAAAGTAATTATTAAGAATAAAAACAGGCCATGAAATACTGGGGAGAGAAGGAGGGGTATTATGCATACTACGTATCGTACAATATTGTACATGTATAGCAATTATTTGTCAACAATGACATAATTAATATATTATAGCTGAAGCCTACCGCAATAAGATTAATCTTGTAAAGAGCCATTAATCGTACGGCAGACTGTCTCAGTCGGAAAGAACAATGTTTATCGTGCGAAATTATTATACATGTATTATAAATAAAAAGTTACTCTTTTTTAAACGATTATTATTTCACGAATTTTCATATTTGTGTAGTATCATATGTATAAATCGTTATTGAAAAATTGTTCAGCCATATACATTGGATTTCTGAAACTTAATTTAACGGAGCAAATAGGTGACTTTATACCTCGTACAGCTGATTATATCTACTAGCTTAAATTATTACAGGTAATTCATTAGAGATTATATTACGAAACGTACAGCCTCGTTCACTTCGACGCGACTATTCAATATAGAGTCGATAATTATCTTATTTCTGTTATTCACTATTTCTAGGGATACAATAGAGTTACCTAAGAGTTATGTATGTTATTGTTGAAGTAGTAATATACCTTACCTGCATACATACATAATCACCTTGAAAATAGGTAAATTTAACTTTGTAATAAATTTGAAAGACTCGACATACTGACGCGTGGAGGATTGCTGCGGTAAGCAATCAAAATTTTAATGCACAAAACGACAAACAAGGTCGGATGTAAAAAGACTGGTTCAAAGTTAGCAAAGTACAATATACGCGATACAACATCGTCGGTCAATGTTAAAAAATTGTATACCTAAATGTACCAAGTGTATGGAAGTATAATCAGACTAAAAGTTGAACTATAAACTATACGAAGCTCAGAATCTGATTTACGATCGTTATGCTAATTTTCATTATACTACCGCCACTGATTAGCATTGTTCTATACTGCAATTGTTCATTCGTTGATTAAAAACAAAAAAAGAAAAAAAAGCTGAAGATTATATGTATGGATCGAAAAAAAAGACAGAAAAAAGGTAAAGATTATGTATGGATCGAGCGTCGAATAATAAGTGCATAATTTACGCGGCACGTGTTTTGATTTCCAACCATCGAATATGTGTATAGTTGTCTAGAATAAGGACATAAAAAAGAATTAAAAAAAAAATAGTATATTATTCATAATTGTTCATTCATATATATTTATTTGTATGTTCATAGTATTTAATCGTTAATAATTATACATATACTATGTAGCAGTTCTTTTCTCAGAACAAAATCATAGTTTTATTCGACTGCTCCGCACGGTACTCTATCAATCGTGCAAAAGCTTGTGTTCGTGTTCTCATTATAATTTAATTCGCTGTAGCATAAGTTCAAGGCCATAAAATTCACAGAGCAACTACTTTGGCAATTTAACATGTTGTATTTCACGGCCGTATACATACCTGTACTTATATGTATATGTATATATTATACGTTCTGCTACGAATGTTTGTCGAAGTCGGAATTTGATATAATTTCGTTCGCCAAACAAAAGTTGCAAAATTCAAAAATGGAGTTTAAAGATTTGATTCCGATACCTTTTTTTGTTCCAATATTCAAATAAATAAGCCAAGAATATTTTCGTATAGTATATAGTATATAGCTATACGTGAGCATATCGAATCTTCGTTATTTATTTTCAAATGTATAATCGCTCATTAAATAATGTCTGTTGAATACAATAAAATAAAACAACATATCCAGACACTGGTATTATCATCATCGTCATAACATAATTATTAGGATAATATAAATAAGATATAATTAGAATAATATAATAAAGCATTTCCTCCCTTATCTACGCGGTCAGACTTCATCGGTTTATAACACATGCTTATAACATTCCATGCAGTGATGATGATTCGAGATAACCTCAAACTTAACCCAGATTGAATTATTGATAAACGTATGATACGATACGCATTAATAAACATTTCTGTAAAATGAAATTTCACATTATAGGTCGTGCTACGCTGTACATTACTCGTATGATGTCACATACCATATAGCTTCTCTAACTGGCGAGCAAACAACTGAACTCGACATATTTAACGATACATTTTATAACCGTAAATATTCGTCTACTATACAAGTGTTAAAAATTATTTATTTCTAACCCTAACCTAACATAACAGTGAAACTTTAGGGTAAAGTGCAGCGCGATCTATTATCCGTAGGTATTTTTTATCATTCTACTCTAATACACATGTAGAATAATATTGCGACTAGAGATTGACATGTAGAGGTGGTCAACTAACACATATCAAGTTCCCACAATTATTATAAGAAGTTTGAAATCTGAGATTAGTAGAGAAAGGACGTGCGATTAAGACATAGAAAACTTATGACGTATGTTCGTGAATATTTCGATCGTAAAGGTAAAGGTAAATTGTAGTAGGGGATAACTTAGCGGTCATACTATAAACGATAGTTGAATAAAGTGATGATGATGATGATGAGATACCTCAGTTTGAAACGAGCTCTCGGCCAGAGTGGAAGCGTTTTATAAAACCGCCACATTATTATCACCGTTCTAATAATAGTAAAAAACGTAAGGAAAGAAGCCGAAAAAACGTGTTTGACATTGACAATAACTGCGTTAAAACGAGTTCTCAAGGTTCACTTATCTCCCACTTCTTCGCCCCTCTTTTTAAGTTGACAAAAAATAAACAATAATAATAATAACCACACGCAAAATTTTTAAACCCAATTTTAGTCGCTTCAAAATCATGTGAAACTATCTCACCGACTTAGAACAGTTACTAAACCTACTTGAGTATTCAGTTATTCGCATTACTCGGCTTTATTTAATCGACCGTGGAGACCGTGTCGTCGGCTACAATATACAACCAGTTAAGTTATTTTGCCTTAAAACTTTGACTGTAAAATATAAAAAATGTACCAACGCGCAGTATTGTTAAACCTTCCGAAAGCCCAGTCTATAGACATAGATTTCGACGGTGTGACATACTTCGCAAAGCATGGATTTAGGGGAGTTAAAAAACAGATACTTAACGGTCTAAGTGGGAGTTTTAAATCTGGTGAATTAACGGCTATAATGGGTCCTTCGGGAGCTGGTAAATCAACATTACTTAACATCCTGACTGGATTTAAGAAGGAAAATGTTGGCGGTAAAGTTGGGTATATTGGAGCGGATGGAAAGCAAGGATGGAATGAGTACAAGAAAGACTCATGCTACATTCAGCAGGACGATCAACTCCATCCTTTGTTCACAGTGAACGAAGTGATGTTCATAGCGTCGGACCTCAAGCTCGGAAACAGTTTAAACAAAAAGGCAAAACAGATGGTGATCGACGACGTACTAGATACCCTTGACCTTAATAAAACTAAAGACACACGATGCAATCGGCTAAGCGGAGGGCAGAAAAAGCGGCTTAGTATCGCCCTTGAACTATTGGACAATCCCCCTGTTATGTTTCTCGACGAACCTACCACTGGACTGGACTCCTCTTCATCTTTACAGTGCATTTCTATGCTAAAGTCTTTGGCAAGAGGCGGGAGAACCATCGTTTGCACTATACACCAACCTAGCGCAGCTATTTACGAGATGTTCGATCACATCTATTTGATAGCAGACAGACAATGCGTGTATCAAGGAGCGGCGACCAGCACCGTTGATTACTTGAAGAACCTAGGGCTGAGCTGCCCGAAGTATCACAATCCTGCTGACTACATATTGGAAGTAGTTAACAAGGAGTATGGCAACTTTAACGAACAACTAGCCACCGCGTCGAGGGATGGGAACTGGCGCGGTCCTCCAGCAGTTAAAAACATCAACGTATCAGATATCAGGCGGTATAGCGAAGAGGGCAAAGCTACTGTACTGATTAACACACCCTCTGAATTCCACAGGTTTTGGGTACTCCTTAATCGCTGTCTTATACAACTTTACAGAGACTGGACAGTGACCCACTTGAAATTGGTACTTCATTTTCTGGTCGGTGTGCTCCTTGGGCTTTTGTTTATCAACGCAGGCGGAGACGGCTCTAAGACTATCAGTAACGTCGGGTATCTCTTGGTTTCTGCCGTATATCTTTGTTACACTAGTATGATGCCTGCAGTGCTTCGTTTCCCATCAGAATTGCCAGTTCTTCAGAAAGAACAATTTAACAACTGGTATAATCTCAGGACTTATTACGCCGCATTTTTGGTCGCTAATTTACCTGTTCAGATACTTTTCGCCGTCGTTCATTGCTCGGTTTCATATTTTCTTAGCAGTCAGCCGCTAGATTGGAACAGATTTTTGATGTTCCTTGCCATCGCAGTTCTCACAACTCTGACCGCTGAGAGCGTTGGTCTTGTGCTTGGAACTACTGTTAATCCAATTAACGGTACATTTTTAGGGGCCATAGCGACCGCAGCTATGCTGACGTTCGCTGGATTCTTGGTATTGTTTAATCACATGCCAACCTTCCTTTACTACATCAGCTATTTCAGTTATTTACGATATTCTCTCGAAGGACTTGTACAAGCTATGTACGGTTTTAACAGGGAGAAGTTACCCTGTCCTGACGAGGCGATTTATTGCCATTACCGAGTGCCTAAAACTGTTCTTTCCGAGCTGGCGATGACCGAAAACAAGTATTGGATGGATATTGGGTTACTGATGGCCCATTTTGTCGTCTTAAGATTCGTCGCTTATTGTACATTAAAGAGAAAATTGTCTATCGCTTGAATAAGTAGATAGTAGTTTGGTATTTGAATGGAATTCAATAACTGTTGTTTATTCGGAGTTATTAATCTCTCTTGGTGCTAAACAGTCATGTTTTATTCATATTACTATTTACTATACAAATGACTTTGAGGTAGTGATATCATCCGCAAACACATTTGTTACATCCTCATTTTTCATTTCTTATTCCAAGCAATCTCTCTCTATCCTGTAATTTAAATATATTCATTCAATTTGAATCTCAATTAATTTTTGCAATGACGCTGTCCACACTTTGGTCATGATTAATAATTTTCAAGAATACTGGTTTCTTAATAATTGAAACAAGCAAAAAATCAATAAATAATTATAATACTATACATGATACTATACATATGATGAGATATTTTATGGGACAAACAGGGTAGAGTAAACAAATTAAATATCGAAGAATTTTTTCTTGCCATCTGATCAAACGAGTTGCTATTTATTGAAATTTTCCTAAATCTCCATTCGATTTTTGACCTTAGGTATATATTTATATATATATAATTCGGTAGCTATTTTTACAAAGGTTGATTTATTTATTACAGTTTTTGTTACCTACTTAACTTTATTATTTAATAACAAGTATGAAAAATCTTAAATGATTTTTCTACACTGCAGCGTTCTACTTTATAATATTTTAATTACTAATTTCATTATAAAATATTATTTAAACTATTACAACGGATGGCAATCTTACTACTATACAATGCATGATAATGATAATAATAATAATAATAATAATAATAATAATAATAATAATGATGATGATGATATGGTAGCTAATTTTTATTCGAAAAATATTTCGAAATCAACAATGAAGAACTCATGTTTAGCGTCTTTACATTCCATTATGTAATACATCAGAGAAGTTTCATTTTAGTTTCTGGTTAATGTATAAATCATTTTTAAATACGTTATCAGCCCTCTTTGTTCTTAACAATATATTATATATTAATACGTTACTGAACTATCGTTGATTTCAAAAACTTAGAATAATAAACTCCATAATTTGAAATGAAAACAAATATTAAAAAATTCCGTCTCCTTCGATGTAATAAACAATTTTTAATTTATTTACCTGAGTTTTTTTTATCAAAACTCGGATCGTGTTTGTGTATATATACAAACCCGATATACATACATATATATATGTATTTATATATGTATACAAATATATATTATTCAGTATTTTTCGCTTTTTGCGATTTTCGATGAATAAATATTTTCAAATCAGTATAATATACGCAGCTCTTTTATACTATCTCTATAATCTACCATTTACGTTGTGAAAGACAAATATTTTTCCTCTTATATTCATACGAAAAACTGACTAACAACTAATTTACATGTAAAGTCCCGAAAATACCCGACACTAAAATAAATCAAAACTATTCAAAAGAATGTGAACGGGTGTATCTAAAAAGAAAAGAAAAAAAGCGTTCAGTGTTAATGTCAACAGATATGTTTATATATATCGGTTTTTTTTTTTTTGAAATCATAAATGGATAAAATTCCTCGCCAAACATAGATATTAATAAGTGTTGCATCAGTTTTATCATGTATATATAAAGTTTCCGACGTAAAAAATTAATATGTATACGAATACAATGAATAATATTCTCCGCGAAGGGCAATCAACTCTTGCATAATTTCATTTATTGTTAATATTATAGACAGTCGATTGAAGATAATCGGCCGGCTGTGCAATACCGCATTATATAATGTGAATTAAACTGCCTGCTATACCGGTATTATTTATGAAATTTATTTTCAATACGTTCGTATACAGATAATATTTATTGCTCATAATTATTAGCCATCTCGAGTAGTGATCATCCTCTAGCTGAGTTAATTTTTATGGGGGAAAAAAAAAGGATGCGAGAGAAGACGGAAACTAATACTTAATTATTACGTCCACTATATTATTCTTTTGCATGGAGATATAAGATTTGTTATTATATGTGTACTGAGTTTTAATTCACGGTTACATGGGAAAAATTATAAAGACGTGACATACCTAACAACAAAGCTCTAAGCCATTACGTTAGTTCATAGATACGTCTATTTATTATATATGGGCTATATACCTCAATTAGGATGAAAATGTAGGAAAAATATGACGTATGTTAGTCCGGATTCTATAAATTAACTGCCCACTTGTATGATAGAATCTCAAAACTCTTAATTACTTGTTTACAGATGTCCGACTTAAACCATCGTTGATTTCGATCGTTAAAAATACAAAACGAGTAAAATGAAAAATGTAAATCCCGAAGCTATAAAAGTCTGCGAAACTGGTATTCGCAATGGAACTCTTCTGCAATTAAGTCTGCTGTTTCATTGTATTTTTTTTTTTTTTTTGTAATATCTAATTCTGGTCTCTACCTTATTAAAATTGATCGAGGCCTTTGCGAGCAAAATATTTTTGAATTAATAAACCTTGAGACGTGAGTACGTACGCGAAGTTGTCGAATTTTTTTTTTTTTTTTCACTCGTAAATATAATATATTACAAGTTTGGTTCAAGCGGGAATTTTTATTTATTCTTTCTCTACGATACCGCACCCGTCTTTTTTCGGACGGTGTTTTTTTCCCCATCAGCCAATTTTCGGCTTATTCCAAATTCTATTAACTAAGTTGCGGGACATATATCGTACATCTGCGCGTTTCACTTTGAACGTCCTTCAATATTGATCAGCGACGTGTCTCACGCGCAGATGAAAACCGGAATTAAGCAATAAGAATGCCTAAGAGCAAAGTACCATTTTACAAAGGCGTAGAAATAACGGAAATAATAATACTAAAAATGATAAAATGATATGAATAACGGTAAGAATTTACGGTCGAAAGTTTTATTATCCTATAATAATACAATAATGCGTAAGCATTCTATCCCCAATGTAAATCCTTAGCATTGAGCGGCTGATAGTGGTTGGCATTTTCAACTACCACGAATACATCGCAGATCAGAGTTCTCATTTATACGCCAAGGAAAACGGACATGAATAAATTTCGTTCGAATATAAACTAGTGATCAAGGAAGTTCAGCGAACTCGCATCCTTTATCCTTCATCAATGCAACTATTTTACATGGGAATTATATCTTTGAAGTAAATAGAACAATTTCATCCCGTTAAGAATTTTCCCGTATCGTTGACTGTGCAATTATTTATCTAATTTTCCCGTATCGTTGACTGTGCAATTATTTATCTAATTTTCCCCTCAATTTTCAAATTATTAGGCTAAAAAATTTTCAAGATACTTAAATATTCAACAGGATTGCAATATCCATGATCGCTTTCAGGGTCCATGTTCAGTCTCTTTATTTACCGGTACACGAGACCGCAATTATAAAACTAGTGAAGCAGTTCGCCTATCTCCACGCAGTAAAGATTTTCTCATTGCTAAATATTTCAAAATCGATTACATACCACACAGACACTGTACGTGCTTAACATAATTCCAGGCAAGTTCAATGATCTATGATATTGAAACATCTCCCGCGCTCCTACAATTGCGGCAAAAATAGTTCCAGAATCGCCACCAACGAGACGCCACCATATGTGCCGAACATGACGCCATCTTCAATAACATTTACAAACTCGGTCATACAATTTCTTCGATCATAACCTGCAACGTGTACTCGAGTCGATGTCGTCGAGGTGTCAATAATAATAAGTAAACTGCGAATCTGGAAGAAGAGATAATTGACGCAGTTAAATACTAGCGTCTAAAGTTTAAAAAAATCATGAATAACGATGGGAACAAACAATCGGACTCTCAATTCATATCATTCCAAGATTTTTCACCCATCAACCGATCCGGCGGGGCTGGACAAGCGCAACTAGACGTTGGAACACCCGATAATCAGGCCTACGGTAATCTCCCTAATGACAGCACGGGAATTGGAATCATCGAAGATCTTCAGGGGATGCCTGGCAAGGATGAGGGTGACTCATTTGATTAAAATAAATTTGAAATAAAAAAAAGAGAAGCTAGAAGTTTTATCATAAAATTAATCATGTTTTTAGCAACCGAAACGCAGCACAGTTTTTGGAGTATAGAATATTACCAAAAATTCTTTGATGTCGACACGTCTGATGTTGTCGAAAGAATAACTCGATCCATGATCCCAAGAGGCAAAGAGAACTACTTGGAGACTCATATCCGTAGAAAACCGGATCTCTACGGTCCGTTTTGGATCTGCGTTACGCTAGTTTTTTCAATAGCAATAAGTGGAAACATGGCTAACTATCTACAAACAGCAAACTCTACAGCTTATCATTGGAAATACGATTTTCACGTCGTTTCATATGCCGCTACAGCCATCTTCATATACGCCTGGTTGCTCCCTCTTGCTTTATGGGGGGCCTTGAAATGGTCAATAAGTCAACGTGATGGAGAAAACGAATTGATCGAGGTAAAGATCAAGAAAGTCAAAGAAAGAAAAGCAGATTTATTCAAATTTTGATCGAATTCTTATTTTTATCAGTCTAATGCATCACCTGGCGTATTGGAGCTTCTTTGTCTCTATGGATATTCCCTAGCCATTTATATACCTGTGGCGTTTTTGTGGACTATACAAATCGGCTGGCTACAATGGTCACTAGTTGCTATCGCTGCTCTGATGTCCGGCGGAGTTTTGCTGCGCTCTTTGTCTCCGGTTATAGCTGGTAAAAATATTAGTAATGGAATAGAGTTGACTTTCTCTTCGTTTCAGATGATTTAAAGTTTTTTCTTCTTTTTCCAGGAAAACACAAAATCATTTATGTTGTTCTGATTCTGGGAATGCATTTCCTACTAGCTGCTGGTTTCATGCTTTACTTTTTTCACGTACCATCTAAGACAAATGTGAAAGAGCACCTTTTCACCACTACACATGCCCCTGTGCCAGTTGTTCCGGCAAACCATAATAATTCGTCGAAAATTTAGATCAGAGAATATATTATCCCTTTCCTGAAATCGTCAATTAGTTTAAATCGCTGCTCCTAACGTGAAAAATAAAAATCGATTCTCTAGATACGATATCTATCTGTGTTATTACTGTCGATAAGATTTAGAGAAAGCTTGTTATTGGCTCCTCTGGTCTTTTGTGATTCGTGCATAACGTTATTTATAATTTATCATTATTATTGTTAGTTTTGTTCAAATTTTCATAAGCGATAATAGTTAATAGAAGATAATTCATCAATCTTAATACCAATGTATGTATGTACAGTTTGAATCATTTGTATGCAAAATATTATTGCATTAGACAATGAGATGCGAGTAAAAAATATGTCTGAAACATAACTTTTTTTGTTTTCTTTTATGAAAATTTATTACGCACAAAAAAATGACGATAAACAAAAACTCCCGACGAAGGTCGGAAATCATGATTTTCTATAATACAAATGAAATAGATTATTTATTGTACAATATAATTAAAAGTAAATCCTTAGAAGTTATTAAACTGCAATTACTATAAACCCACCAACTACATACATACTCTAGAAACTGAAATTTGACTTCTTTTTTACCACAGATAACTCGCCGTCAACGGCTTAAGCCGTTTCAAATATTCACGAATAAGATTATTTCAATAAAACAATTACAACTTTGTAGTATAACAATATTCATAATAATTACGAGTAGAAAAATTACATCCTTAATATTTCCTCATTCCTTTCGTTTTTTTTTTCTTTAATGCGATCAGATGTGTAGTTAATAGCAGCTGCTAATTAATTTCTGTTGAAAGACAGTCACGAAAGAAACGGTACGACCAAATCCTCCTTATGTTCAACTTGGATATCACTAAGTGCAGTTACAGCGCTACTTAGCATATCATTGATCTGAAAGTAAGGGTAAAGGATATTTAAAAAAATGATAGGATAAATTCATCTTCAACTTTGTTTTTCCTTTGTTTTTGTTTATTAATATATCTCATTAATATTACCAATTCTCGATCCTGTGATAGTATGCCTTCGCCTGCCAAGACCCTCTCAGGTGCTGGTACATCTTTCAAAATACACGGAGGATGATCAGGAACTTGAACACCGATTACTTCAATCTTTTTAGCGTACGCCCTCGATCTATCCATGTACTCATGCTGTTCCAAATTGTGCGAATCTAGTGCCCCGACGTCGATCACACTTCTATGAGGAAAAAATTTAAAAAAAATTACAATTACGATAGAAAGGAGTATAATTTATTGAAATGAAGAAAAATGAAGAGATTTTTCGTTTCTCAAAGTTATTCTAACTGTGACGTTTAATTGAAGGGAGTATAATCATCGTATCTTCTTGTAGATAATGAATGTTGCCTAGAATTGACATGATGATGATATGAAAGTAAAAAAAAAGTAAAGTAAAGTAAAGGAAAGAAAACCAATTTGTCGTAACTATGTGGTTGAGGATTTCCCTAGACAACAATTTAAATATAAATAAACTCTTGGTACAAAGCCAGATAGTAGTAACA
This sequence comes from Tenthredo distinguenda, assembly GCA_947538915.1. Lineage (NCBI taxonomy): Eukaryota > Metazoa > Arthropoda > Insecta > Hymenoptera > Tenthredinidae > Tenthredo > Tenthredo distinguenda. The sequence goes on from OX384533.1 coordinate 2,661,761, forward strand.
GCAGGCGGCATGCATTACTTGCAAAAAGATTGCACAGTGGTATCAAAGAGCAAAAAGATACGGAAGAAAAAGTAAAACAAAATAAAATAATTACTCACGCGGCAGTCTCATGCAGAATTCTGTTTAAGGCGCTCTGTTCGTCAGTCTTCTTTGGGACGGGGCTGGCATACGGATTAACGAAATCGTCGCTGAAAAAGAGAACAACAGAAAGAAAATAAATAAACAAATAAAGAGCTGCATGAAAAGCAGGAAAAAAGCATTTTTCATGTTTTTTTTTTGTTCGGTGTAAATAATAAATAGCTGAAGTTAATTTATAAGAATGCTTATTCTTACTAGCTACAACATGCTTAGTGTTTATAATCAATTACCTGTGCGTTGTAAGAACATTTGTTGTATTGCTGACAGGATTTGTGAGCAAACGTGACCTCTCGTTAACTGTGTCGCCCTAAAATACATAAATTATAAATCGGAGTGCAATTGTTTTATTATTCCCGGTGACTGCATCTTCCGTCAAATAACTGGTGACGAAAATATTTCGAATGTTGAAGTATCTAGCTTCGTGTTTTTATTGCCATAACGACGATTATTGTTTAATATGCGAAGGGAAATAATTTTCAACTATTTGTTACGGTGGAAATGGGTGAAAAAAATGTCTACGTATAAATAAATAAATAAATAAATAAATAAAGCTTATTATTTCTATTTAAAATAACAAGCCGAACGATGACGTCGTAGCTTTGAATGTCGGGTGTTTTTAAGTGATTTTGTCTTATTTCATTTTTTCAAGCACGATTTGTCGCAGGATGGAAATAGGATTTTACATATTCCGGCCTCAAGGCAAAAGAATAAAAGAACATTGCGGCAAGGTTATTTGTTCCAAATGTTTTATTTGACATACCTGCGGTCCATTGTCTTCCTTGCAAAAACTGTAGCAGCATCCCATGCTGATTATTTTGTTTAATAAACCCGTTAGAAGAAAAATGACGACAAATGTTTACTGTCGGTATATTATTATTCAATTAAATATAATCTCATTCTTGGTTCCCACTACACGTAAACAATTACGCATTTAACTGTCTGACCCACTCGCCGACTCAAATTCTCAGATTTTAATATCACCGATGTCACCGCGACGAACAATCATCCGCCCCCCACTTATTACTGGGAGTTACAAAACCACATAGATACTCATGTGCGGTGCTAAAGACCGCACAGAGCACTCGCTAGACAGCTACCTGCAACCCGCATGATACTGTTGAGATCGGACTTGTGGTTGCATATAATGAGGCGCCAGCTAGTTCAGTCGTATAACATTTGCACTTGGGGTCTCTCGTGTTAACTAACTTCGCCTCATCTATGACCAAAGCTATTATACGCTTCAGCGCGAACACAACCTAGAAACTGATGAAATATATAAATTTGTAAAGTGGCTAGGAAATATTCATATAATAGGGTTTTAAAAATCGTTATAAAAAAGGAACAAAAGCAAATCCATGCCTCTAATCCATTTCTTCTAGTTACTATCAGTGATCTATTAATGATGAGTAAACCGTTTTGATTTCTGAACAGGACACTAGGTCCAGCGTACCGGCTCACACAATCAATTATTATAGGTGTAGATTTTTTGTTAAGCTTTAATTCATAAAACAATGGGGTTTAAAACGATCCTCGATATACCGCGCAGGTTATTTCTATACAAAAATAATAACATTAACCTAAAACGCAGTGTTCACAACTGTGCAAGAGTTTCCGAAACGAACACATCCGAAGTTGTTGGAAAACGGAGAATCATTAAGGTTCGACTTCGCCACCAAATTCATCGTTCATAAACCCCGAATATCACAAATCCCCCTTCCTTTCTCCTATAAAATTGTCCGTAGGACTCAATATAATTTGCTTCTAATACAGGGCTGGGTGAAAGCTCTCCGAACGATGAAGGATAGCATATTTATCGACGTATCTGATGGCTCATGTAACGACCGTTTACAAGTCGTAATACCAAAGAGCATAAAGCCTACAAATTTGAGTTACGGAAGCAGCGTATCAGTCGAAGGAGATTTAGCGCTGGGTCCAAGCGGTCGAATAGAGCTAAGAGCCAAGGCAGTTAAAGTAATTGGAGAATGCGTAGTATCTGATGGTTTCCCCTTTGCTCCTAGAAAAAAATATCCTCAAGAATATGTCAGGCAGTATTTACATCTAAGACCAAGAACCAATGGTTTCGGAAGTCTGTTGAGACTCAGAGACTTGGCCACTGCTGCTATAGGCGATCATTTCAGAAGCAGAGGTTTCGTCGGTATTCACGTGCCAGTTTTAACTTCCAATGATTGCGAGGGAGCCGGCGAAGTATTTAGCGTTAAACCGGATAGCGAGGAGCTCCTTCATTCCATGAAAAAAGAAGGCGTATCGGAAGACGAAGCCTACTTTAATACCAAAGTATATTTAACTGTTTCTGGTCAACTTCAGCTGGAGGCTGCTGCGAGGTGAATCGCTGTATTATATTGCAACAGAATCTTTAGTATTTTAAGAATTTCAGAGCTTAAAGAAAACGAATATAAACACTTTCAGGGGATTGTCCAGAGTCTTTTCATTCGGTCCAACTTTTAGAGCAGAGAATTCAAAGTCCAGATTACATTTGTCTGAATTTTATATGGTCGAGGCTGAGGTCGCTTTTGCAAATGATATTGAAGAGATAGCGAGGGAAACTGAGCTGCTTTTAAAATCTGTGACTAATAATCTGGTTGATAAAGGGGCCGAGGATTTACATGCTATAGAAGCACCGGAACCACATTGGCTAGATAAAAGTTTTGGGATGGTTACTTACGACGAGGCGATAAATATACTTGAAAACCACGCAGACAGACTAACTTTTCCGATAAAATATGGCGACGGTTTGTCCAAAGAACACGAACTGTTTTTGATTGATCATAACGCCGGAGTTCCCATATTTATCGTCGATTTTCCTAAGGATAGTAAACCATTTTATATGCGTGAAGCTACCCACGACAATACTAAGGTAAGGATAAGGTTGGGATCAAGTTTAGTTGAAAATTAGATTGAAATGATCTGTTCTTCCAATATTCCTTTTTTTGTTTAATGATTGTTTAAAGGCAGCGGCAATGGACCTCTTGGCACCAATCGTTGGGGAGTTAGTAGGAGGCAGTATGCGTGAAGATAACTACGACGTGTTAAAATCAAAGCTATCCTCACTATCGCTGAACCTTGACTGGTATTTAGAACTTCGTAAATATGGAAACGTACCGTCAGGTGGATTCGGAATGGGTTTTGAACGTTATTTGCAGAGCGTTTTGGGGATACCAAATATCAAAGATACTATTCCGTTTCCTAGATGGCCACACAACTGCAGAGTTTAAATACATAATACGAAATAAAAGCGTGGATTTTTAATCTCTTGCAGTTCTGTTCGTTTTCATTTATCATTGTGAATATTTAAATGATGATAGTAAAATAAGGAAAAGAGATAGAAAAAGAGTTTCGATGATTTCAGGTTTAAGAGGACATTTCCTCTTCTTTTTGTGGGAATTTTATATTTGAAATATGAAATTATTGGGAATTTGGTGCTGAAGGTAGAGAAAATATCTTCGATTGGTTTTTATAGTTTTATTTAGATTAAATACTGAGATGAAATTAACAGAAGACAAAGATAGGTATATTTTTTGCTTTTATTTATTTTTATTTTTTTCTCTTCCAAGTCTTCAATGATTATTCTTTACTTGTAAGAATATTCATTTGAAAAAATGAATCATGATCCAATGAAGAACTATGTAGGTAATAAATTTTTTATTTTTTTCTCTGGCAGCGTCGAGGGGTAGAATATTATTAGGGTGATAAATAACGAGCGAAAAAAAAAAAGTCAGACCCCCATGTAATCAACAAGTAGTTTCTTTCTTTTTTTTTTTTTATACAACAAAATAACGGTTTTTTTTTCTCTCCTTTCTCTCTTTCTCTGTCTCTCTTCTATAGAAGTTCTTATCTTATTCGCATTATTATATACTATATACAATAAAATAGATAATTATATATCACACATTTTGTACAGTTTAAACACCTCTGGTTCACAACAACACGTTCGCCAATTCCTCATTTGTTCCTTTTTTTTTTCTGTTTTCGTAATATTATTAGTTTATACACGACCATATGTCTCACAACTTTTTTTTTTTTACTCGTTAGGTAAAAAGAAAAACAATTAGATAATTAAAACTAAGAATCTATACCCAGAAATATAATTAAGCCCTAAGGTATTTTTTTTCTTCTTTTTTATGCTTTTATACCACTCCTTTTCACAAGTTTTTCCATTATTATTATTATTGTTATTATTATTATTATTATCATTATTATTATTATTATTTTTTTGTTTTCTTTCTTTCATCTTTTTTACAAAGTACAAACAGTACGAAACGGTACATAAGTTTTGTGCTGATCATTGTTATCTTCTTTTTTTTCTTCTGATTTTCGTTCTTAGTCTCCCTCCTATTCGATGACAGTAATATATGCGTATGTGTATATATATGTATATATATACATAAATATATATATTATCATTATTTGTCATTGAAAACAAATGCACGATACATGATAACTCTCTACAAGGAATGCTAAATAATTTCTTATACTTAATCCTAAGTCATTATTTTGTAATACAGTTAATTTGTAAATATATACACACGCTTTCTCTCACGCACTTTCATCATTTTATCAATAATCGTATACACACACAGATACACACAGATCATACAAACACACGCACACACGTACATACATTACATACATACATACAAACATATATAATTGCTGGTAGTGTTTATACCTAACTTGTATGATATGATCAACAATTATTAATTTATATAATAGATAAATAATCGTAAAATGATTCAAAAATTAGTTTCATTGCCTAATTATTATTTGTTGGTGATGGGTAGTATGTGAAAACTATGTGATGTTTATGTTTTTGTTTCTTTTTTTTCTGCGAAATTATTCTTCCTCTTCTTCTCCGTTGCAGTTTGCAGCAGTTGAACAAACGATTCGTGAAATGGAAAACTCGCAAAATTTTATCAAAAATTTTTCAATCAAATTGATCTCAAAATAACTTCTTGAACTAATCAAGTTTGAACAAACTATGTGTGTATTCAAAATATGAATATCCAATGAAAGAGAAAAAAAAATTGGTTGATTATTTAAGTAACGCCGATGATAAATTGTGACCCACTTTATATTCTTGTTCGTTCAATCGTTGCATGATTTTATAATTGACGTCCTCCCTCCTCGAGGCCTACTTACCTTTTTGAAATAAAAATGAAAAAAATTAGAACAATAAAACGAAGAGAAAAAGAAATCTAATTAATAAGCATACCTAAGATCACGTCATACAAGCTGTACAAAAATCAAGTACACAGGTACATCAGCAATTACGCCAATAATTTTCAACATTAAATAACGTAACTATGTATAACGTAAGCCGAAGCCTGAGTTAATCCGTTTAACATTCTGGACTATACTAAGTCGTATCCTTGCCTGTATTTACATAGTATGTTATCGGGTATGTATTTACATTTACATGATAGAACAAAGGCCTGATAATTCATGGCCTTTTTCAACGGGTGGTAAATTGGACAATTTTTTTCCTTGTAAACTCGGTTTGATTGAAGCGGGCCTCAATACTTCAGCAGTAACATTATCTGGGGTAGATTCTGTATTCGGTTTGTCTTTTGGTTCGTCACTTTCTTTTGTAGCAGTAAGTGGCTTTGTTATATTTATTTTTATTCTAGACGGTGCTGTCTGCTGAGCTGCTGACGCTGATTCTAACTCAACGTTACCATCTATAGAACTTTTCACTGCTGTATAAGTTGTGTCTACCATCGCTGGTTCGTTCACTACAGTCTCTTCTGTATCTAGTCAAAATTCATACATTAATACGTATGTCAGTATAATAAATTATAAGAACTTTATATCTTCTATCTTTCATCGCTAATTAGTGGATATGTGCATATTATTTGAGAATTTATGTAATAAAACAATTCTGAATAATGAATCAGAACTATAAAAGACTCACCAGGTTCAGGATCAATAGGTTCCGTCTTCACCTCAATGTTATCAAAAATGAACTGCTCTTCCTCCGCTCCGTCATCTTCGATTTCCTCCTCGTCGATTGGTTCTTCTTTAATTTTAACATCAGCAAAATCTACGGCCTCTATTCTGTCCGTTATATCGTTTTCGTCTATTTCTTCTATATCTTTATCTTCTTCCTTTTCCTTTTCATCTACTTTTATATTTTCAATCTCATCATCTTTCATTTCTTCGGAAACAACAGCAGTCTTATTTTCCTCCCCTTCATCCTTTATTGATTTTTTAATAGATTCTTCAACCCCTTCGGGTTTATCGACAGATTCTTCAACCTCGGGCTTAGCTCCCGCTTCTACATCTGCATTTGCCTCTGTCTCTGCTTCTGCGTCTGCATTTGCCGTATCTTCTTCTTTCTTTTCCTCTTCCGTTTCAGCCACTGACTCCTCCATTGCACTGATCGAATCGTCCATTGATCGCTAAAAGTTGAGGAGAATGTGTTAAGAGATAACAACGATAATACACATTGACCGATGATAGTTAGCAAGCGATAAAGAATAATTCTACAAATAATATAGGTATATTCGATTTATTAACACAGATTTTTCTAGTAATTATTTAATAAAATTTTGTTGTTCACGTACCGCAAGATTTTTCTCCTATTGCGAGATGAAAAACGAAAGTTTATAATTAATTAATAAAAAAGGAGAATTCTATGTGTTTGACAAATCTATTATAATGATTTTTTGGATACTTATTCCATAAAAGCTTGGACCATGCTATAAGAAGTGCGATTTAATCATTTGGTGTCCCACGATCAATTATACACCAAAAAATAAGAATGCGTAACTAGCAAATATGGTTTAACAAAGTTCAATTAAAACCAAGTTACCTTGTGATCCTCCAGGCAAAGTGGATGATAATTTTTTCCTTCAAAATTAATCGCAGGTCTGATATGCCACTCTTCTTTTTCCTCGTTGTAGAATTGTTCAAAAGCATCGTGGCAGACCTGGCATTGTGTATCTTCGTTGCTGACCGTAGCTACGCTTGGCTGTACAGTTTCCTGAGGTAAATCCTCTGCGGTGGTTCCCTCAGTTTCTGCTGTTTGTTTCTCAGTCTCGAACCAGCTTTGTGCTGTTAGAATATTAATCGTTAGTTCATTATATTTGCACAGACTTCAAGGTCTTAAAATATTTAGACCTTTCGCCTTACCTCTGTCCTCCAAATCCTCAATCTCCTCATACTGGATCCAATCACTGACGTCGTAATACCATGGACGGGAATGAGCCTTCCTTGCAGAATCTCTTTCACGTCTATTTTGTCGGAAATGCCAATCCAGGTGATGACTATATCTGGTTGCTAGCTCAGGAGCGAACCTCGCGCCGCATGAGCTGCATTGCATCCCACTATAAAGTGCTGCGGCAATGGCTGGCTGTTTTCTGTAAGGAAGGAAGAAAACGTGTTATAAGTGGATCAAGAAAGAATCTTCCAAATTGAGATGAGAATATTCAGCAAGCTGCAAAACTTGTTTCATTTCTCTTTTAGATACTTACACTTTCAGAGTTTCTGGTTTATCGAAAGATACCGGAATTATTTCTGGCTCTTTCTTTTCTTCTTCTTCTTCTTGTTTCTTCTGCTCTGTAGTAAGATTAGGAACTATACCAGTAGCCACTAATCTCTGGAATAACTCATCCATGTTAAGATTAAGCGGTAGCGACGGGGCTGCCGTTGTGTTCTCTGCTTGTTCAGCTTGGTAAGATAAACCAGATGAAGGAGCCATCGCAGAGGGTAATACTGAGGAGAGAATATCGAGCTGCAAATCTGTAAAAGAAAGAAACACGTTGAAAATTCAAGGCCAATAAAGTCATCTGCAATTCCCAAAACCATTAAGTCTCACCAGGTTTAGGCGTAGGATTGAGATCTGATCCGTCTTGCGATGCAGAGTCGTGTTCCATCGAAGGATAAGCCTGCTGCACTGGTTGAGGATCGGGATTAGCCTTGTTGTCAAGAATCGGTGGAGTTGGCGGAGATTCAATGGGGCTTTCCCCTCGCATGCCAAATATCTTGACATATCCTGCACGGAATCCTCTAGGGAGTACGGAGAATCGAATGAAGTGTTTTTTGTCCCTGATAAAAATTGGCTTTGGTAGTCCGCCGAACTCGACTTTGAACGGTCGGCCATTGAGCAGAACGGTTTGGAGAGCATCTGTGAATTCAAGGGTGTTTGGTTTTCCCTCGATTTCGAATCTGAAACGGATTTAAAGAAGATAGTAATTAGAGCTAGTTTTTCTTCAAATATGAAAGGAGCGTCTTTATCTCAGGAATGAAACTTACATCTGTGGTTTGGCGTCAAGAAACACAGGCACCATGTTCCTTGCGTTTATTATCAGGTTTATCTTAGCAATAACCAGATCTGTCCTCTTCACATTACCAATCTTGACCTGTGGCGGAGGGCCCTCTAGCTTAACAGCGACCTTTTTACCACTCAAAAAGATATTGATTGGTGGTCCGCCAAAATAGCACTCGTACCAACGATCGTCGACCCATAACTCCCTCGTTGGTGCACCAATTTTGACCCTGCAAACGGACATATACAAGCATTATTCAATTGAACTATTGACCATTGAACCATTGAACTTCGAAGTGTCCAAAGTATCTTACCTGTGAACCTCTCCTTCGTACATAAACTCCTTATAAACTCCGTTAAAGGAGCAAGTAACTGTATCCTTTTCGTCAATTAATATCCTCCTCATTCCATCCTGGAATCCAATTTCTCTAGGATTATCCCAGTTCAAGAAGACTACGCCAGTATCTCCGTAATATCTGATCTCTCTCGGTACACCGTCAATATTAATGGACTTCATAGTATCTTTGGTAACTTCGTCCAATATCTTGGGGTCAGGCGGAGGTAGCTCTCTGTTATGCTGTCCTTGGCCCTTTACGAGTGTCCCTCCGAAGTCGTTCTCGCTTTCGGTCTGCTCGTACTTAAGAGGGAGATTAGGGGACAGATTTCTGCTCGGCATATTTGGGCTCATATTAGCACCTGCAGGTACATTGGGACTAGATAAAACGTTGGGAGGAGGCATAGCGCCGTTATTCATAATCAGAGAAGCGGGTCCATTCATACTAGACATTTGAATACCAGGTGGCATCGGAGGATTAGGCATGCCCATCGGACCCATGGGGCCGTTAGGTAGCAAATTAGAAATCATTGGGCCGTTGGGTCCCATTGGCCCCATTATTCCAGGTCCTAAGCGCTGGCTGGGACCAATATTCTGATTAAAGCCGCCGTGGAACTGGTTGAACTCGGGTCTGATAGGACCGTAGTGTCTGGGGTTCTGCCACGGACCAACGGGCCTGTAATCTGCGTTGAAATGATTAAGTGGTCCAGGAAAAGGGCCTGCAGAGTGCGCCCAAGGTCCTGGAGACTGCCACGGCTGTTGCCCTTGCCATCTTGCTCCGCTATTCTGGTTTCTAGACATTTGAGACTCCTTGTTTCCTCTTCCTGCTTCACCGTCGCTAGAAGGACTGAATGTCGGAGTCCTGTCCACATCGAGACCTCCTTTTTCCCACACAATCGAAGTACCTTCTTTCTCCTTCCTTAGAGCCGCCCTGAGCTTCTGATCTTCACTCATTTGCAGTACTTCTTGTATCAATGTGTTATACTGGACTTTTGTTATGGATCCTTGATTAAGCTGTTCCGCAGCCTGTTTCATTATTATTTCAATATTTCTGTCCGCGTTTCTCTCCGGCTTGTCAGGTTCTCGCCCACGGCGACCTGGTCTAGCGTCTGAATCGTCACTAGAAAGAGTTCTGCGTCTCTCCTTGGGATCATCAGGTAGCTTATTGTACAGCCTAGGTCTTCCCAGTCTATCCCTGTCTCGATCTCTGTCCCGTTTTTCGTCCGAATTATTTGCCGTCTGTTTTTCTCTCGGTCCTTTGGGAGTCGGTTGTTTCAGCTTAGCCCAACCATCCTTTCCATCTTCTCCTGATATTATTGGAGGTGGAGGTGTAGGCGGACGACCAGCACTAGGATGAGTCAGAGTTCGCAGATCTACATCCTCGTTTCCAAATAGCCTGATAATTACAAAAGAGTATTACCATGTGAGGAATAATGAAAAAATGAGATGCTTGCTGTTTGTAATATAATGCGGATATACTTACGCGTCAAACTTTTCAGCCTTCGTCTTCTTTGTTGCTGAAGATTCCAAGTGTTCTGAACTTTGTCTTTTATTTGCCCCAACAGCCAATACCCGCAGGTCCAAGTCCTCCTCTGTAAAAATTTTATTTATGGGATATCCTATGCAGTTCAATAGTAGAATGCCCAATGATAGTGATAATGAAATTAAAGTATCGGTGGGTTTTGGTTGTCGTCAGTAGTAAACTAGTGAGTGCCGATTGGGCATTCTACTACCATTACCTGTTTCTTTCTTTATTATATCTGGAAACTAAGTAATACACACATCTTATGACTTATGTAACGACTGGAGCTTACCTTAAAGCTCCTTCAGGTTTTTTTGTCACTTAGGATCCTCTCAGACTTAAAAATATAGATCTAGATACGATAATTTCATAATATAATTAAGACTAGACCAATACTTTTTGTTCATCGCTGGATCATTTTATATTTCAGGAATTAATAACCGTGCGCAACAAAAATAAAATAAATTCTAAAAATTTACGTATCTGTTCGTAGATTATCATTCGTCCAAGTACAGTTCCGAGTAATCCTAAACTTGTACAGTTAGAAAAAGTAAACAGTATCTTTGAACATTGAATCGTAAAGATTCCTAATAAAAATGGTAAAAGAAAATAAGAATAATGCGTAGAGCAAATCGTAGATTGTTAAACTCAGAAACGATCGTTGATTAACGCCTCTTTGCAATGAGGAGATTGAGATGCATCTTGCAGGAGTGAAACCACTATATGTTAGATAATATTACACTAATTTATTGCTCCACAAGCAACTTGGTAGGAGTAGTTCTTTCCTTGCGGCTATTCGAGTGCGATTTTAAAGTAACGCGAAAATCAGGGGTGGTAGAGGCTTGTTAAATGAATGAAGCACTTGCCTGTGTAGTCTGCTCCTCTACAACCCCTGACTCAAGGTAGAATGAACAAATGTTTGTTGTTTGTTTATCAGCGTTAAACGCTAATTTCATGTAAAATTTTCAAGCAATAGTAAATCCAAAGATGTCGTAGAATGTAAACTCACTCTTTTCGGGAAGACCGACGCAGACAGTAGTGGTGGGAAGCGGTAGAGCTGACCTGAGGTCCTCGTCTTTAGTCGAGGGATCCACGACGACCGGTTCTGAGTTAGGTAGCTGAACTATTGCAGCGGATATAACAGTTGTCTCGGGACTCAAACTGCCATCTCTGTTTCGCCTGACGTAATTTCTCTGTCTAGCATTGGGCCTGATTTCTTTGAAAGTTGGCGGATGAGGAGGAGATACTATCAATGAACCTGACTGTTCTTCCTCTGTGACACCTCCGGAGCTACTCAAGCTGGAGTTAGATTTTGTATCGTTACGTCTTGGGATTCTATACGAGGGACTGGAACTTCGTTTCCTAGATTTTGAGGAGTTCTTCTTTCTGTTCTTCAGGGTTTGGGATGAGGATGAGGACTGGTTAGGAGATGTTCGTATCGAAGTCGAGCTATCCTCGCTATCTTTTTCGTTAGACTTAGACCTAGCGGGACTATTTTCCCTCTCAACTTTAGGGAGTTTGCTCGGCGAGCCCTGAGGCTGTTTAGATCGAGATTTGTTCCCTAGTTTTCTATAAGAAGACGATTTTGAGGAAGCGGAGGACGACGTCTTGTCGTTGGACTGACGAGCGCCGAAATTTTTATCTTTAGATTTCAATGAATCGGAGCCTCCGCTTCCCCTACTATTTCCAGATGACGTAGACGAGGCGTTATTATTATTTACCAACGATTGGCCTTGAACTATCTTAGAATTGTTAGAGCTACTACTATTACTAGACGATCTGGGGTCTTTCTTCTGGCTCGTTCGATGCGATACAGCATCTTTGTTTGCGTTACCACTGAAATTTTTATTGTTATTATTGTTGTTCAGGTTTGTATTACCATTATTGTTATTACTAGAATTTATCATCGAGTTATCAGAACTGGCAATATTTGACGAAGGCTTGTTCATAGTGCTAGTCACAGCCTGTTTAGAAGTTATCTGCTGTTTTAATTGCTCTGAAAGTACAGTGTTTGTGACTTGTTGAGTTGCTAGCGATTGATTATCCAGACGAGAATCGTTTTGTCCGACTGCTACTGTTGTTGTTGCTGCTGGAACTCGAAGACGCGGATCAGTGTTTGCAGTCGCAGATTCTGGCCCAGAAGAAGCCGATGGTTTAAGTCGTGGATCCCTAGACACCGGTCTGGCAGAAGCTACAGCAATGCTGCTTGCCGGTGCAATTCGTGGTCCATTAGTCACGCCAGAATTTTTTAGAAGAGATGCAGTTGCCGCGGGGAACTGTAATGAAAAAAGGGCAACGATTGAGACACCTTTTTCACCTTTTGGAGAAGGCTTAAGTCAGATGTCCAAAGATCCTTCTCTTACCTGTTTAGTCACGTGTTTCGATGTCTGAGTCGGCAGAATAGGTGAAACCGGTTTGGTCTCGATTGTCGTAGCGACGTGTGCAGTCTGTGGAATTTAGAAATAAATTGATCAAGCTTTTTCACGGTTTTGTATCACGATTTTTATGGACTTTATCAATCTGTGCTTACTGTTTCGGCGCGAATACTTTCAGCTTGTTTGGTAAGCTGCCTTTGTTGCTGCTCTAAGCTTGCAGTTGCCTGCAGTAACTCCAGCTCGATCTTTTTCTTCTGTAATTCTAATAGCTCTCTTTGCTTTTTCAGCAATTGTTCTCGCATCGCTGCCTCTCCTATAGTAACTGGATCACCGGGCGGCAGCTTTACTGCGGGTACAACTGGAGGCACTATTGCTGGTGTGGTTTGAGGCTAAGAAAATAAGCAAATAACCGAATAGATGAATATACGGATAAATAATTCTTGTTATCATTAAACATTGACTTCTTTTTCCAAAACCATGCTTCTTTACCAGTGATAAAAATCTCGGATTGAGATGTATAGATCCTGATGATATAGATGAAATAGATGTTGGCGAAGCAGTTATTGGCCAAGCCGGATCTATGCTGTGAACTCGTACGTCCAATGAGAATAACTTCTTCGCAGGGAAAACCTCGTTCCAAGTTTGTCTCAGCTTCCACATACTGGCCCTCGTGCTTTCGTCTACCTGTTAAACCCGGATATGAATTATCTGAATAAACCTCAAAGAGAAGACTGTAGATTTCAACCAATGATGTTAAAAACTTTTAATAATACTAATATCTTATGAACAAAGCTAGACTTGGAGTTCATAGTATCATATTCATTAAGGAAATGGTCAAGATAAGTAAAAACCATTAGTTGTTCGAACTGCATAAGTTTATAAAGTTGAAGAGATTAATTTCGATACTTTTTTTCTTTAAGTGAAGTAAATAGAATTAGAGAATTTCAGAAAATTGAATGTGATAATACTAGAAAACATATGTAAAGTACCTTCTCAAATACACCACAAAATATGTTGACAATGTTTTGGGTGAAGAGGTTTGTGTAGGCTCCATTAACGTTCTTGACGATTGAATCGATGAGGTATAGAACAGGAAGTTTGATGTCGCTTCTGACCTAATAAAACACAATAACACACTATCCCACTGTACGGTACGCTCAATCCACTCGGTTTTCAAATCTTGGCCACCGCATGCCATCACCAGCCGACCACCAAATGGGCCTTCTTAGATGGATCTTCTTTCGAAACGCGGCGATACCCACTACCTTACAAATACATACTACAACTATGTCTAATCACTTAGGTGGTAATAACTTATGAATCAGGAAATAATATTCTGGATGAATTGACAGTGCTAAAGCAGCGTTATTCAATTTGAATCTAAATCAATGATTTGATGGGATTGATTTACCTCCTCCTGTGTTCAGAAGTAGAAAATATTAAAGAAAAGGATGTCTATAATAGAATTAAACAGCAAGATAGAGATAAATCGAAGAAAATGAGAATAGCAACTCTAGAAATAAGATGAAGACAAAGACGCTAAATCCGCACAGTCAATATGCCGGTGTATGTGGATGGGATAATGTAAGTGAATAAAAATATTCAACATGGATGCGGGATTTTTGGCGTAGACAATTCCATTTGACATTGAGCGTTCACTAAAAGTTTGTCCAATCTGCGAAGTTTAATTAGTTTCATTCGCTGATAACAACGTTACATAATTTACTCACAATTTCAAGCGATTTACAATATTAGTAAGACCGAATAGTTGGAAGAAAAACTTTTTTTTTTCATATAAAATAAAATTGTTTTTCTCCTCGTTCATTCAGTCTTTGATAATGAAAACATGAAGAAAAAAAGAAAAAAAAATTGTCTATATTTTATCAAACGAGATGAAACCAAATTTATATGCAAAATACAGAAGATTAAAGATTTCGGGTAAAAGATCAAAGATCAGAATAAATTCCCCTGAATTCAAAATAGTGTAATTTATCTGAGTTCGCAAGTCTAGCAGAGAGAGCGCAATTTTTTATCTTAATTAGAGAGTATTGTTTTAGTAAGAGATATTCCAGTTTCAATTTCGTTAAAGAGTCGGATGAAAAATAATGCAGCAAAGATAATAATTGAGTAATGAGAGTCTCTATGAAATTTATTGTTGAAGGTATAAGATAATTACGTGCGGGAAAGCAGATGGAGAATTGTAAGGGTGGGCAGGGAAGAATAGGACGCTTATACTATTGTTAGTGGTCCGAATAGCGATAATATAGAAAAGAAAGATGTGAAAGTGAAAACAGAACAAGAATAAAAAAGGAACATAAAGAAAACTTTAAAACTGTTACACCAACCGATAAACAAGACTACTAATTATTTTTATGACTAAATCGTAAGCAACGATCGCCAGAAATCAATCACCACATTTTGTGGTAGTAGTCGTCTTTGCTGTTGTTTGCTATTATAATTTCTTTGTATTGTTTTGTCACATTATGATTAATAATAAAAGTAATGACAATAATAATAATAGTAGTATCATAAATATAGTTACAAATTTATTGTTATCAGAAATATCGTATGTACAAGAAGTAAGACAAGTCTTCGACTCCGACGTTACTAGCTTTAAGAACTTTCTTCTTCTTAAAAGCTAGTAAACAACGATCGATCTATTCTATCGAACTAATGAACGTTTATTAATTGTGAAAAATATATAAAATAAATTAGAAACTTGGATAGACGTTGTTGAAAAAAAAAAAAAAAAGATAGTGGTTGTGGACATCGATAGAATAATATATTTTACTTTATTTCCACATTATTTGTCGGGTATATTTATGTATATGTATATGAAATATCATATGTAATACTGATCATTTATCACAGATTTATCAAAAATTGTTCTTTGCTTTATCTTTTCAAGCGATAAGAGGTGCATAAAAAGATTTATAAACCAACTTCAACCCCTCATTTCTTTTATATATAGGAAAATGTTAAACACAGTCATCACAGTATATAAATATCAGTCTTGCGGCTATTCTTGGCTTTAAAAAGCAGCGATTTTCTAATCAAATCCCAGCTGCTCTCTTCTTTTATTCCAGGAATAAATAGATAAATAAATAAACAAATAAATGAATAACGAATTATATTCTTGATGAAAGAAAGAAAGATTTTGTCAAAATTATTTATGCACTTCCTATTCTCTCGAAAGGAAAATCACTCTATCTAAGGAATTATTCGTCAGTATGCTGGTACAGCATGCAGTGCCACAAAATACTACAAACAGTGTGTATTTTTTTATCGTTTTTCTTCGATTCTTTTTCTTCCATCCATAAATGAATGAAATAAAAGATCGTACAAGAATATGTCAGAGACGAAGAGGCACGTCCTAAAAATACCTTCAAGAAAAAAAAAGAAGATGAAAAAATAAATGAAAACAAAACATAAAACTTTGTTGAGACAAAAAATTATTCCCAATGAACCAAATCCAATGAAAATTTACCAGAATAAAAAATGAATACTACCAGAGTAAAAAAACAGAAACAAAATTGTAATAAAATAACTTTTGACAACATTGATAGTCTTCGTGAAAGTATTAACGTGCCTCGACGCGACAGACGAGAGAAAAAAAAAAGGAAACTTTGAGACGGTTAAAATATCAACAAAGTAATATCATTATTAATATTTTTTTTCTTGTTTTTTTAATAAATTTATATATGTATATATATTTTTTTTTTCTTTTTTCTTTCCAGCAAAAAATGACCCTTTAGACAATTTTTTGGAATTTAACTACAATGATAAGTAACCTTTTGCAGGTGGGTCTCGACGGCTTGGACTATAGCTGGGGCATGTTCGACGTTATCCTCTGCCAACATTGTCAGCATGTTGATAAGCGGTTTACTGTTGATCGTCAAATCAGATAGCGACGAGATATACTCGTCGGCTATCTCCTTAGACTTGGACGACGACATAGTTTTCTTCAGTCTATCCTTCCCAATGAATACGCCGAAGAATCCGGCTCAACGTAACAGGTACATTCCGCACTGTAGTAGAAAGGAAAACGAAATATTGTATTCAACTTTTTTCGATTTGTTTTATTTTATTTTTTTAAATTGAATAAAATTTGGAAAATATTTTCACATTTAGGAAAATACGAAATTTAAAGACGAAGAAAACCAAGAATTCGTTATTTATTATTTTTGTTTCAATATTATTTAACGACGATTCACGCATCAGAGTGAAATGGTGCAAAGATAATAAATATGTGTTTACATAATTGTGTAAAGAAGTACTTAATATTTGAGAACAGTGGAGCGCGTTTATACTTAAAGAGCTAAAGCTGATGATGATTTTTGGTGATAAGTGTGACGCGCTGTATTTTCGTATGTTTTATTTTCTTATACATATATATATTTATTTTTAATGCGATGTGTATAACGCGGTGAGTCATGGTACAAGGAACTAGTTAATCACAATGTTAAAATTCCGTAACGCAGCTGGTTTCTTTTTCCCCAACGTCGTTTTTGCCTTTACAATACAATACGTACGAGCAAGAAAAGTACGTGCTTTCTAATAAGCTAATTTTTCAACGCGTTATACTATGTCCTGTCTATAAACCACTCCGACAATGATGAATAAATAAACTTGTTTTTCTAATTACCTTACAAATACATTTCTAGGCACAAATACACATCCTCGGTGATAGACACAAATGGTACTGAACCGTTTACTTTATTATATTATATTATATTATTAAACTCGTATGCGAGCTCCTCACTGAAACGGAGTACAACGTAAAATGGCTACTCCGTACCCCGTGGATCCCGTTTACGATGTGACTAAGAAAGGAAGCCTCCCATTGGTAGAAGACGACATTCATTCGCCTGCTCATAAATCCTTAGCCAATCCGAGGCTCCGTTGCATACGCGTTGTGTATTTAGTTCGATGTTTCACCGGCGCGTCGCTTAGGTCGGTTTTCATCCTTAATAAGGAACAATAAATTGTTTGTTTCGCCAGTAGAGAGCGCTGTTATTTTTTTACCAATCAATCGCCCCTCCCATTTGCCGTTTAGTATTCTACAACAGAAAGGTCCAATAGTTATTCCGAGACTTTAATAGGCTGTATTTCGGTCGGCGAATAGCGAGTCGCTAACTTCTCCGAGCTAAAAGAAGTACAATATGATCGAAAAACGTCACTCTGACAGTGTGATGAGAGAGAATGTTTCTTGTAATCCACTTTTAATTAGCGATTGAAAGAATAGGTTTGAAATGTGATTTTCAATTTAACATTGTTATTTGTTGAAACAATTTCTTTAAATACGATGAGCTCACGCCGATGATCATATACCCGTTTGTTATTCTTATATATAAATTATATTATTGTATTCCGGGTGCTGTCAAGGTGAACTTGTCAAGAAAGTGTATCATCGCTGTTGCTTTTATATTAAACCCAATAATTTCAATTACATTCGTAAGTTTTAATCATTCTTTCACAACGATACTGTGAAAAAGTTCGCAAATGCTATGGAAGACTATAAGTTCCTTTTCAAAGTTGTTCTCGTCGGTAATGCGGGGGTTGGAAAAACATGCTTAGTGCGAAGATTTACGCAGGTAACTTTTCTCGATTTTATTCTTTTTTTCGTTCATATTTTTCTTCCCATCATTATTTTTCTCACTTAATTACTTCGTCGATTATCTAAATAAATAAACAATTCGATTATTTTCTTCATTTACCGAAATATCTCGACATGTTTACCTTAAAAATCAAACATTTCGTTATTCACGTTGAATATAATCATTCCTATTTTCCTTGCTCTACTCTGATATCTGAAAACTCGTTACATAAGTGTTTGTCACTTTAATCAGGGACTTTTCCCACCCGGTCAAGGCGCGACGATCGGGGTGGATTTTATGATCAAAACTGTGGAGGTAGAAAATGAGAAAGTTAAAGTGAGTATTTGGCGTTTATTTACACTATTAACAGATTAGATGTCATCAAAACATGTTTCCAATGTCTAGGAGTGACTAAATAACGGATTTAATTAACTGCTTTAAGCATTTTTTGAATAAATTCCAAATTATCTTGGAAAAAGGATATGTTATGTTATTTTTTTATTTTTTACAGCTTCAAATTTGGGACACAGCTGGCCAAGAGAGATTCAGATCCATAACGCAGAGTTATTATAGATCTGCGCACGCTTTAATTTTAGTTTACGATATATCTTGTCAGCCAACTTTCGATTGTCTTCCTGACTGGCTGAGGGAAATTGAAGAATATGCTAGTAACAAGGTGCTAAGGATATTGGTTGGTGAGTAAATAGCTTGTAGCCGACCAAAAGGGAAAACAGACAAATAACAACTAAACAAATTTTATGCAGGTAATAAAATTGATCGAGAAGATAGAGAAATACCGACTCACGTCGGTGAAGACTTTGCGCAAAGGCACAGCATGTATTTCTTGGAGACGTCAGCTAAGGAGGCAGAAAATGTTGAGAGATTGTTCATGGAAATAGCTGCTGAATTGATGGAGGTAAATTTCTTAGAGTAGAAGAGAGTTTGGAGCGTTTTCTTTTTGCTTTAAATTTTCAGTTTTATTAAACGGTTAAATAATGGATTGGATTTCCTTTTTCTCATATTTTCAGCAAGCAAGAAGCAAGGAATTACCGAGGTACGAAACAAACGCAACTTCTATTAATGGTAAAACAACTTCAATCGGTGATAGCAGCAACTGTAGTTGTAGCCGCCTTTCTTAAGGAATAATTACTTCTTTTTTGTGAAGGGGCTTGTGTGACTTCATTAATTAATTAATTATCTTAACGGATATTGCATGTCATACCAGAAGCAGCTTGGCGCGAGGAGGTGGAGTTAGCCGTTCGCTAATTAAAATCCATTTTAAAAATTTTCAAGCCTGTTAATTCTTTTTATATACATATATTGACTTGGTTTCAAATTTTTATATTTATTAATTAACAAAGAAGGTACTTGGGCTCGACTGAAAGTTAAAAAGCTTGATCATACGGAATAGAAAACGGTCAGAACCTTTTGTACGCGGTTTTTATCCCGTAGTTGAATAATCCTTCTTCATTTCTATTATATTAAGTTAAAACGCAGCTTTGTTCGTACGGATGCAAAAGAAAAATACACGTTTACTTAAATTTGTAAATACAGAAAAAAAATGATATGAAAACTCTGTTAAATTTGATGATTAACGGTTTAAGTTTCAATTGAGATTGTATTAAACTAATATGTATACCTAGTTATTATAATTTATTGTTAATTTTAATCTTAAGAGATTGCCTCCTTCGTGTACAATTTAATTATCATAGTTATTAGAGAAACAGAAAGAGATTATGTGTTACCATAGTTTTTAGCTTTGGTTTTATTCGATTTTTCAATCTACTCGGTCTAGTCTGACTATACTTATTTGGTATTTTGAACAGTATTGAAGATAGATCGGAATTTATTTCCATTATAATATAAATAGACGAATCAAACATCACTTTAGGTTCTCTTTACTAACACTCGTTATTACTTATCAAAGGTTTACTTAAAAAATAGTTTTTTCTCTTTCTTATTTACTTCAAGATTAATGCGACATAATACAGATCACATACTGAGAGGTGACTAAAATAGCGAGCAAGAAAAATGAAAAACAAAAAAAAAAAAAACCAGTAATAATCCGTAAGACGATTTACAGTAGTCAATTAATATCAGATAATTTTTAAAACTTAAATAATACAACAAGAAATCGACGTTCGATCACGCTGGAGTAGTTAGAAATTTTATTATTCAACTGCAATTCGAAGAAAAAGTATAAAGGGATTGACTGCGACAGCCAAGATTAAAATTCCAAATGCCTTTTATATTATGATTAAAAAGGATAATACATCATTGAATTACAGTTTTCATTAATCGTTTTAATGTTGGAAAAAAAAGTTCTCCTGGCATCGAAAGTACAGCGTTTTTAGTTTTGAAGCTTTGTTATCGTTTGTTTGAAAATAAAATTTTAGTGAATTTTGAATAAAAAGACAAAGATTTTGGCTACGCCGATGAAAAACATATCAGTTCATTCGTCATTTATACATAAATGTATAAATCTCATCGTGTAATAGATGGTAATCATGTGAAAGAAGACTTTTTTAATTACAAATAAATACAAGAGGGTATTATTAAGATTGCCAGGAATTTCATAGTAGATTTTAAAAAGTAATAATGTTGTCGCTACGAATACGAGTCTTAGGACAGAAAAATTGTCAATAACTCTTCATTATATCTCTACTATACATACTATATAGTACATACATATAGATATAATTTCTAATAGATCGTCGATTTACAATTTATAGAATTTATATCAAGGCTCTGTAGTTAATTCTTTAAATGTGAGATCTCGTTGAATCAGGTGTGAACCAAATTTTCAAACACAAGCAAAAGATTTTAATCTCTGGTTGAAAAACTCAAGACATCAACTTATAAGATTTCATTAAAATAATTCCGTATACGCTTGTTTATAAATTGAGAAATAGCTTTCATAATATTGTCAATGTGCACAAAAGCTTTTTGACTTACTAATTCTTCCATTTATTAGAAAACGTGGAAGATTTATTATGAATTGAGATTGCTTCTTAGTTTATGACGAGTACACTAAATTCTGATGCAATATACGTGCGGAGTTTTATATTTAAAGCCTTGGTAAAATAAAAAATAAAGAAATATCTACGCAGCAGATAAATATACCATAAATTATTGTTGATGCTGCGTCATCGTTTGAACAGAGAATTAAAACTAAGGTAATTAATAATCTAATTACGTGCAATATTGTTCCGTCGTTGTTTTGTAAATATGCTTCGATTTAGAAATAAATTAGACTCTCACTTCTGATGGATATAATTGAATGATCTTTTCAGAAAGATTAGGAAAAATAATAATACTTTGCTGCAGAATAATGTTGTGCAATAATTCATAATTATTGTTAAGTATGCGTCTGCGTCCTGCGATCGTATATATGGAAACTAGTTTTCAATTAATTAAGACCAGTGACTAATAAGTAATATATAATATAACTCACTTTCTACTCAGTTAGCATTTAATTGCATTTCACAAATTGCAAATTTACGATTAGTATTATTTTGAATTTTTACTACCAACGTATATGGTCAATACTAAATTGCTTACAAGATATACATATTTCTGCACCATAATTTAAAATGCTGATAACCAAATCAAAACTGACCAATATCTTGTAATTATTTAATAAAAAATTAAATCAATGTAAGAACAATTTTTGTAGTTTATATATAAAATCTCTCCAAATTTTCCCCTCGGTTTTATTTTTTTTACAAAACACATGAAAACATTATTCAAACAACGATTAATTTTACTCCTCTAAATAAATCATCATCATAAAGCCTTGAGGTTTTGTCTCCATCTAGAAATTCGTTACGAGTCGAAAAATATTGTTAAGCTTAATTTTCAGCTTATTATTACTTAGTAAGTATATATTTTTCTATCCTCGGATACACTATTCATCATAGATATTTGGTTGCTGATATACTTTAGAGTATTTTTCACATCGCAAATAAGAAAATTGACTAAAAAAGGAGCGTATTATGTCCAAAATAAAGAATGCAATCAATGTTTCTTAATAGAGAAATTCTAACTTGAAACAAATTTTTTCAAGCCGGTCTGTTCTAAAGATAGATTAAAAAGTCGTTGTTGAATTTCTTTATTTTCAGCCTCGTCGCTGACTGAAACTTCCCCGCAGTTACTGATGTATATTCCACCTTTTCCTTCAATCTCACTGCTAACAGCTGCATAGATAATCGAAGTAGCTCCCTGTGCTGGTTTCTGTAAGAAAATTATGACAAACTTGTGATGATGAGTGAATGCTTGACAAATTCTCATTTCCTGAATCTACAAAATTTGAAATAAGAGATATCAAGTCCTCTGTGCCTATTTCACCTTAAAGAACATGTTGATGATCCATTGCGCGTTTTTCTTAAGCTGTGTGTTATTGAATAAATCTGTATCAACTATTCCAGGATGAACAGCGTAGACCTCAACATGAATACCCTCCTTAGTCAGCAGCTCTTGAACCCATTTAGTGAACATTATTTGAGCAAGCTTGCTTTGAGCATAAGCAGCCGAAGTGATGAAGCATTTTCTGGAAGAAATTCGTTAAATTCTCAAGTTAACTAATTTATTTGAAATTCCTTCTATACATAAAACAAGACAATAATTCATACGTCTAATAACTAGCAGTTAAATATTCAGCTTCACCTTTTCTTAAAAATTCAAAAGTATCGCTTTTTGTTCTTCTATACTCACTTGTAGTTAATATCGTCGAAGTTTATTGAACCAGCTGAATAAGCACATGAAGCTACGTTGACAATTCTTGCCGATTCTTTTTCTGTACCAGCGTTCTTCAACAAAGGTAGCAACAACGAAGTCAACAAAAAATGTGAGAGATAATTAACACCCCATTGCTGTTCGAAACCTTCCTTAGTCTCAGTGTAAGGAGTGAACATGATACCAGCTGAAAAGGAAATTAGAAAATTATTAGAAAAACTTGTTTTCCATATAAAAAACTTCTCAGAGTGAACTTTACACTTTAATACATGAAAAAACAAAAAAAAAAAACGAATGAGTGGACTTGTGTTACTATTTTATAGAAAGATTTTCTCATTCCGTCGGAAACAAAATATTAAAATGAATTAAGATGAAGAATAAATTGCCACCGTTGTTGATCAGGACATCAATTTTGTCGTAGTTATTTTTGACTGTTTGTGCAAATCTCCTCACAGACTCAAAGCTGTTATTGTCCAATTCGTAAACTTTTGCCGATCCTTCTGTCACTCCAGATTCTCTCAATAATCTAATCAGTTTATCGCCTGCCGCCGGTGTTCTGCATGCTGGAAACATGGAAAAATGAATAAATTTATTAATTCAATATGTATAAACTACAAATATTTGAACGTTTTTTTTTCAGTTTTCGTGAAAATGCATAAAAATGAATAATAATAATAATTGTTACCGATGATAACTTCCATATCACATTGAAGCAACATTCTTACAACCTCGGTACCAATTCCTCTGGATCCACCAGTTACAACGGCTACTTTTCCAGTTTTTTTGGGCAATACTAAAAAATGATGTTTAATTATTAAAATAAAAAACGAGGAATATGCATCTGTGATAAGAATTGAATATATAATAATAAAATATGAACAAAAAATGTACAACAGTTATTATAATTGGTTTAACTTT
The DNA here is from genome assembly GCA_947538915.1 of Tenthredo distinguenda. NCBI lineage: Eukaryota > Metazoa > Arthropoda > Insecta > Hymenoptera > Tenthredinidae > Tenthredo > Tenthredo distinguenda. Next base: position 2,685,663 of record OX384533.1, read on the forward strand.
GTGTGTACCAATTTTGTTGCGTTTAGATCCGAGGTAGTCGTCAATGAGGGCCTTTAGCCCTATCACGTTATACTTCATTTCGAATATAATTTCAGCTGTAATGTGCGAGAGACTTCTCTTCGATTTAAAATAAGCCGCAACTCCTGCAGCGACCACAAATATTGAACCAAATAAGATATACATGTTTCGGGATCTACTGATCGGTTCCGAAACTGTCTTCATTCGTTGACTACTAACTAACTGTCTAATTTCTCGAAAATATTCGTTGGGTTACCCCTACTTGGAACGCCCCTCCAATTCTATATTTGTGTGTTAAGTTGACACATAAACGATTTTTTGATTAGCTTGCGATTATTCACCGCGACTACTCGGCCCCCACAACACCACCCCGTTTTCAGACATCTTATTCGAATATGTATGTACTTTCTTTTAGAGAGACTTTCTGCCTTGAGTCGCTTTCTCTGAAGCTGATATTTGTACTACATACGTTATTGTAGTACATTATACCTACGTGGGTTCACGCTATTTATTGAAAACACACGCTGACGTTTTTATTTAATTTTTATACCTGAAACAATATGTCCTAATAATTACGTGTATAAGATTGCAGCATTTCGAAAGGTAGAAATAATTCATTCAAATAAGCCGATTAATTATGTAGTAATTGTTTATTGTCTGCATGTGCCTGTAGGACATTGGGCAATATATGTATGCACGTAACGATCGCATACACGCGTGCGTACGTATACATATGTGTATGGGCACTAAGCATTGTATACAGAGTCTAATTTGTCTGGTAGCAGGTACCGTTTGATCCAGCTAATTCAGAAAGCGTGCGAGATGAATGATGTCGATTAAAAAGGGAGAAAAAAAAGAAGGTCATCAATCAGATACCGTGCGTTTCTTTCATCTTTATAAAAATGAGTATTTCATGTTTTTTTTTTGTTCTTTTTTGTCCTAAGGCTTATCTAGTATTGCTGTTCTACATTCCACACTGGCTAACGGGGGGTAGGGGATACCGGAATACCTGAGAACCAAACGACCTTGGACTTATATCTTCTTCCGTGTCATAGGTACACCAATAGGTACGACCAATCGTGAGGCTTGATCCCGCCCTTAGTAAGGAGGCTAATAAAAACGAGTTACTTGCTAGTGCTGCCATCTCCAGTTTGATAAACGAATTAAAATACGAAACCCGTTCAACTTCAGCGGTGGTGTGGAGTGTCGTCGTATCAAAAACGTATAACTGCTTGATGAATGTGCGTTTACCTTACATACCTGGTAGTGTGTATCGAGTAAAAATAAATAACTTCAAACAATTATCAACGTGTTAATATAATAAGGTGAGTAAGAGACTAAGTTATTGTCGAAATAATTTTTTATGGCGTGAAATTATTAATTATCGAACGGATCATATCCACCCGTTAAAAAGTGGGGCTAGGTTCGGTCGGCTCGAGGTTTACGCATATCTATCCAACATACATACACACATAACTGTAAATTATGGGCTTTCGCAAATACATTGATCCTCTGTTAGAGGCATTATTATTTATTCAAACTGAAAAGGAGCGAATTTCAACCATCATTTATCACCTTTCGGCCCATAAAAATCGATAAATATAATATCGAAAACGATTACGTTGTCACTGATCAATTCATAGCTTATAGATTCCTATCTGCGTGATTAGCCTTGAGGTAAAAATGATAACTTGCAGTGGAATAGTTAAGAAAATATCGAACGATTTATCGTCCGGTATATTAATTAAAATCTTTTATGTTTGAACGCTTCGAATTTCACCGTGGAAAAATTCTTATGTACTTCCTTCTAATGCCTTCAATCGCTTCAATTATTCTGCAATAAATCTCACTCCACTGATTCGTCCATAAAGTTTTTTTTTTTTTTTCCTGATATAAAATAACCATAAATTGATTTACGTTGTAAAGATAACTAGTTAAGTATTTAATTTTACTTACTATAACGATTCATAGATCAAGATTCATTGTCGTTTGTTTATCAAGGTAATCCACCTGCTTATTTTTTACATACGTATAGGATAAGAGATTCCAGGTCTGAGAAACAAGCGCAGTCAATCCTCTTTCCGTTCATTTCAATATTTTTCATTTCTTTGTCTATGATATTAATTTTCTATTTATCAACAGGATGGCAGACACTGCGAGTAACGGATCAGGTGATACAACTGCAACTGAACAACCAAAAGGATGGGAAAATTTGAAGCAGCATGTCATAGACAATAAAATTCTAGTTGGTCTATGGGCTACTAGAGTATTGACCATACTTTTTACCATCGGATACATTATACCAATTTTTGGGTAAGATAAAATATTAAGAGATACAAAATCATGAGATGATACAATCAGTTCCATCGGTATAAATTAATACGAATACACATTCTCAACGATGTTACGTATACCTAATAACGCCTTAGACTATTCTTGTCTTTTTTCTCAGGTACATTTATTGGCCTTTGTCCTCATTCCAGTAATTATCTTCGCATGACGAGCCAGTTCTGCTCGGTATATTTGTTATATAAGTGAAATGAATCATTTGTCTCTTATCAGTGATTAATTCTCACGGTTTCGTTATTTTTTATATGTGTAGAATATATGAATGCTGTTTGATTAGATAAACGAGTAACAGAATATTTTTCAAAAATTGGAGAGGGATTATTAACATTGATTTTGAAATTTAAAGAATAATATAAAAAAGAATAAGAAAGACTGAATTTTTGCTACACAGAATACTTTTACTTTGATGTTAAACCCATGGAGAAAGTATGTCAAGACATTTGCATAACAGTATCCGTTTTTAATTTTTTATTTTTATGGAACCGGAAATATTAGTGGTAGCAGTTTTCCCAGTTTTTAATATGAAATTGAATATTATTATAATTTCACACAGACAGAAGATTAGAAAAAGCTGTACATTTTTATCATTTTTTATGTTAATTTAATTCTAGGAACCCTTACAATGCTTATTACAAGGTTTTGATGTGCAATGCAGCGACCAGCGCACTAAGACTCCATCAAAGACTTCCACGAGTCCAATTCAGCAGAGAATTCTGGACTATGTTAGTCCTCGAGGATTCTTGTCACTACCTATTCTATTCTTTGATATTCCTATACGTCGCGCCAGCTTCGTGTATCCTTTTAATAACAAATGAGGAAGACAAATATTTGATAAAAAGCTGAAACATCATCTAGGGTCTTGGTTTTCCTTAACAATATTCACAGTGGTGATTGCTCCAATCCTACTATTTGCTGTTCTCCACTCTGCCAGTTATTCCCTGACATTATTGGACGTAAGTATCCAAAACTGGTCAATATGTAACTCAAATTTTACACAACAATCCCAAATTAACATTACCATTATTTTTCAGTGCCTCGGACAGAACAGCTGGTGGGGAGCTAGGCTGTTAATTTCCTTAGTTGAATTCCAATCCCGAAACATGCTTCGACTATGCGCTATCTGTGAAGCGATGCTTCTGCCATACACAATATTACTGATCCTCAAGTAAGTCCATAAATAACACGTTGTGAACATTTTGAGAGGCATTTTCAATTGTTTTTTAAAAATTATTTTCGACTCTTTTTGCTCAACGTTTTATGTATCTTTTATTTATTTTCAACAGCGGAAGAGCTGGCCTCCTGACGCCTTTCATCTACTACCAATTCCTGGCCCTACGTTTATCTTCGAGGCGTAATCCATTCACTCGTAACTTGTTCCGTGAGATTAGCAACTCTTTATCCGCGCTATCAAACAAGCCTGGTATGCCGGCTATATTGAGACGAGCGATTACGTTCTTGGTTGGTTTGATGCAACACATGTCCCGTGTTCCCTAGTAAGATTTCCACTTATTTTTTCATTTACAATACCGGCAGATAGGTGGTTTTTCCATAATCTGAGGCGATTTCTTCGGGTCTGGTCTACAGCTTTGCCTTTGGGCAGCAAATGACTTTAGAAAATCAATTAACATATATTAATAAGCTTCCGAAGGGGATGATTGTCGAATAATCAATTCAATTCAATCGCTTAGTTTGCCTAATCTTTCCAAAAACTGGTCCTGTCAAGTAGTTACAGTGCAGAGGAATTTTTTGGACAAGCATTCAAAAGTATTTCAAAATCATTCAACATGTAAAATATATTTCGAAGATGTATGTAGTTTCTCGATCCCTTTCGGAATAGCCCAGATAAATTTTGGAATAAAACAATTTTCAAAATCTTGACATAGATATCAGAAATGAAAGGGTTTTGAATTTCATTTGTTAATTTAAACTAATTGAGCTGATAACGAATCACAGGTTGTTTTGTTTGATGCTTTTTCACAGTTTTCTTATTATTTTTCAACTTTCTAATGTTACTAGATGTGTCGATGTGTTAATGTTACACTTATCAACTATCATTATCAACAAAAAAAAAGACCAACATTAATATTATACATTATGATAAAATTATAATAAAGAAAACTTTAAACACCGTACACACAGCAAGTTTTGGAAAAAGTTGTGTTGAATTTTTTTTTTCTATTCTATTCTTTTTTTTCAGCATGTGAGTAATTCTCTGATTTGATTACTTGCTCGAATTATCTACTAGTTATAAATTTTATCAAATTCAAAGTTCAAATAAAAATCAATTATCATTCTCTACACTCTACTCTTTCAATCTTACATTAAATTATTTACAAAACGTCGAATAGTAACTGCAGGTGTATGTGAAGAGTGAAAGTGAGTTTAGTTCCATAAATCTTGGTGCAATACTACTTAGATTCAGGATTTTAATTATTAAATTAGTAAAGAAAAAAAAAACGCAGAATAACAAATGGGAGTTTCCTTTTTCAACTATAAAGTATTCTTTCATCTACTTTCTCGCTCCAAGTACCTATCTATACTTTAAGGTTCAATCACACATTAGTATTATCTCGTTTATGGTAACAAACAAATTTATACATTAATATAATTAAATATGGGATTTACGAATCGCTGTAACAATCGATAGGGCATAATGTTAATTATTGTCGTCAGAATTTCTAACGCTCTTTACATTCTTAATAAACAATAATAAATAATAATATTACTTATTGTTGTTACATGTTGTTATTTGTATGTATATTATGACAGTAATCAATTATCTTATATATACCTATATATTATGGTCTCTGGATATATTTCTTATAAATTTCGTTGTTTTTCTTTTTTAAAACACACAATTGTTGCTCTTAATTTCTTTTCCCCCTATATCCTATTTAAATTGATTAATTCAATATTTTAGATGCGCGAAAAAAAAAAGTATGTCAAGACATTTACAAACGAAAATTTTCGGGAACCTTGATTATTAAACATTATTTACACTCTCTTCATTATCGCAAGCAAACTAATATTATACTATAGTATTCACAAATGAATTCATAGAATCAAAGTAATTTTTGTTATAAGCTACGTTGTCAGTATTACAATATCTATAGTGATAAACTAGCTTTACAAAATGCAATATTTATGTATTCTACGAAAAAATGCTATTCTTTTTCTTTTTCTTCTGTTTTTCAAGCTTATACTTAATCCCTTTGATATTCAATTAGATTAAGACGTCGTAGGTTTTCCTATCAGTTCTTGCTCTCTACGAATTTCTTGCTCTCTTTGATGCTCCTTATTTAGTGCCTCCTTTTGTTTCATTTGTTGAAATCGTAACGCCCGTTTCTGACAAATTATCATATGTTAAAAAAAAGGACTAAAACTATGAAAACGAAAAAGTACACAAATATGTCCCTGATCGAATTATTCAATTACTACACTGATAGAAAAAAAAATTACTATAAATCACCTTCAATTTGTTTGTTCGCTCATGGACAGAACCCATTTCCTTTTTGATGTTGGCAAGTTTTGTTTGGTAAGTTTTAATCGTCAGAAACTGAAAAAAACAAATAGAAATATTATGAAAATGTATTCAAAAACATAACAACCATTATGTCTTCTCACCAATTCATTTATTTCCAAATTTCCTTCGACATCGTGCAATTTAGCATTCTCAACTTTCATTTGATCTATCAAAGTCTCTTGTTTGTTTCTGAAACAAGAATAACAACGATTTATTTACTATTTATATCATTTTTTCCGTTTTTGAAATACAAAATCAAACAAACTTACGTCAGTTCACTCAATTCTTTCTTAACCTCTTCCAACGGTTTTTGATAAACTTCCAACAAGCCCTGGGCAAGATTAGACGTAGCCTTAGAAAAATCCACCTCAATTTCACTTAGCAATTCGAAGGATAATGTAAAACAAAGAACAATTAAACTTTACGATTGGAAACAGCTGATTAGCTGGCATTCAAAAAAGTGGAAAGGTTAGGTTAGAATTAAGGATTACCTTTCGCATTGTTCAATTTTAGGCTGTACCTCGACGGCAGCCTCTTCTCCAATATCAGTCATCATTGCGTATGCGTGTATATGTGTATTTTAAATTGAGTTTAAAACTGTTGTTATTAACGGTAAATTTTTGAGTATTCGATATGTCAACAAAAACCGTGCAACATCTCGCGTGCATACATTCATACCCACATACATACAATACAGTATAGTTTCTGACACGTCACAACTGACAACTCGAATACGTGTGTATCTATCGTATCGAATGAGAAGAAATGCAATGAAGTTGGCATCCAATCGTACGAACCAATGAGGATAGTCCAACTGGAAGTTTTTTTTATCCAACAACTAATCAGACGCTTGGTGATCGCGGCTCGAAGAGGAACGAACACACACAGTTCAGTTCTATCGCCCGCTTAAGCTTAAAAATGAAAATGGCGGCAGAGGTGAGGTGGCCCGTAATAACAATTGTCGCAATAATATTCGGGCTATCAACTGTCTTAGGACAAAATCCGCACCAGAAATTCGAGTATAAATATTCGTTCAAGCCTCCTTATCTCGCACAAAAAGACGGCAGTGTACCGTTCTGGGAATACGGTGGAAGTAAGTACGATCTACACTAATAACCATCTCCGTCACTTCGTTTCACTCAATGTTCAAATCTACCGTATGGATGTTATTTATCTTATAAAAGATCTATCGATACGATATTTAAAATTTCGAATAAGATTTCAATAAATTGTAACACCATTCACCTTCCGCTTGAGACCCGAACCTTGAATTAATTTCACGTATTCTCATCGCATTTAATTATTATTACTATTCCAGATGCGATCGCTAGTGCCGAAAACGTCAGAGTCGCACCGTCCCTTCGGAGCCAAAAAGGTAAGAAAAAGAACTGATTTTTCTAAAATATATTCACATATTTCGTATAGTTTTTAACTCTGAAAATATTTACTCAAAACACAGAACCTGTATGTCTGTATGTTTTCTGTTTTTCAAATAAGCAGAATTCTAAACCTGTTATTCATCGCATCTCTTATCTTTTATTTTCTTTACTAAAAATAGGAGCCATATGGACCAAGCAACAGACAAATTTCGACTGGTGGGAGGTTAACATTGTCTTCCGTGTTACTGGCCGTGGGAGAATTGGGGCTGATGGTTTAGCCTTTTGGTACACAACTTCTAAGGGCGCATATGATGGGCCTGTCTTCGGCAGTTCGGATCAGTGGAACGGGTTGGGATTGTTCTTCGATTCCTTCGATAATGATAATAAACACAATAATCCTTATATCATGGCTGTGCTCAACGATGGGACGAAGCATTTTGATCATACAAAGTAAGTAGGGGGATGTAAGATTTGATTCCAATTTATTTAACGATTTTTTGAATAAGTTTTGTTCAGAACAAACACCAATTTTATACAAGAATTTTAATCAAGTCATGCATTTTTGGAATTTTAGCGACGGAACTACGCAACTCTTGGCTGGCTGCCTTAGAGATTTTCGTAACAAACCATTCCCGACCAGGGCGAAGATTGAATACTATCAAAACACGCTGACGGTAATTATTAGCTCTTGAAGCTTTAGGGTTGAGCAAAAAAACAGGTTCTTTAGATAAGAAACTATCCTTAAAATCGGAGAAGCAGCTTTGGAAAGAACTGCACCTTTTGAAAGAGTAATTTTTGGACTCTTTAGATCATCAAAGAGCAAAGTCTACCACCACTTTGAGTTGGATCTCAAATTCTCTAAAATTGGACTCTAAAAGCTCAGCACTGTTCCACATCTCATTCAACACCAACTATAATCAAATCTTATGTTTTCAGGTGCTTTTCCACAATGGAATGACAAACAATGAACAAGATTTCGAGATGTGTTTGCGTGCTGAGAACGTTATTTTACCAAAGTATGGTCACTTTGGTATATCGGCAGCTACTGGTAAATATGCAGCGTCTTTTAATTGACTCAAATTCGTTTGGAAATATCATCTTTATTTATTCCTCTTGATTTCAGGTGGTTTGGCCGACGATCACGACGTTCTCCACTTCCTAACTACCTCACTACATCCGCCTGGTCAAACGGTCGGTGATAGTGGCCGCACAATATCAAGTGAAGAGGAGATCAAACTTGGGCAAGAGTATCAGGATTACCAGAAGAAGCTTGAGCAACAAAAAGAAGACTATCGCAGGTAAAAGGATCTCAGTTGTCAAGTTTTCTAATTATTTTCTAAAAAAACAAATTCAACTCACCTAGAAAGCGATAAATTTGCATCCACTGCCGATTTGTGTTTCAAAGTCGGACACAAACAGAGATTTCATATTATCTCATCTTCCTACACAACTCATTCTTTATTTATTCAAATGCAATGTTCATAAATTTTTCAGAGAACATCCCGAAGAACAGCCTAAAAAGGATGAAGAATTCAATGAGTGGTTTGAGACCGACAACCAACGGGAATTGAGGCAAATATTTTCAGGCCAAAGCCAGATGTTTGATGCTCTGAAGGAACTGCATAAAAAATTAGACGAGGTTGTCGGTAGACAGGAACGGACTCTGAGTTTGATAGCGCAGGTTCAAGTTGGTGGTGAGTAACGACAGACAATTTAGAATCAAATTATAAGGTTTATTTTACCCTGTTTTTTGCAAAGTGCGAAATTTTTTATGTTATTTTGTCAAAAAATTCATTTTTGGACTAAAAGTTCTCCAACCACGAGCAAAGAAATTTTTTCTAAGTCTTTTAAGCCTAAAAATTCGGCGCTTTTTGAGTTTTTCTTTTAATTGTGCTCCATTTTCACATAAGGAATCGTTCATCGGTAAGTAAATACAAAGTTATCCTGTGTTCATATCATTATATTGCATAAATGGTAAATTCAAGGAGTTCAATCTTCTGGCGGCGCACAAGGTGGTCAACCAATTCAATTAATCGACACCATAAGAAGGCAGGAAGTTGACGCCGTTCTAAATAATCAAAATATTATCCTCAACACTGCTAGAGAGATAAAATCTTTCGTCGGTGAAGTTCATTCTAAGGCTGATACCATATTGAATAATCAAGCTCGCGCGCCAACGGCTCAGGTATAAATTTCAACAAAGAAACATTTTTTAGTCTGTTTTCTGATTAAAAAAACATTCTGATTCTAATATTTCCAAATTTTTGGATTTTCGTCTGTAGGTCCAGCCCATGGGATACGACTACCAATCCCTCATATCTGAAATGAGGGACGGACTAAATAGAGTCAAAAGGGACATTGAGCAAGCTAATGTCAAGCTGGATACAGGCAATAAGGACTGTCGAACAGGAAATTGTCTTACGACTTCAATGTTTTTGATTTTCCTTGCGGTGCAGATGGTTATTTTATTGGGCTACAGTATATACAGGTGAGGTTTGAACAGGATAATAAAAAGAGATAAAATTGATTCTGAAAAAGAAATAAAATGTGATGTTCCAAATCGTTTTTATTATCTTTATTCTTTTTTCTATTTACAGAGACAGTAAAGAAGCACAAGCGAAGAAGTTTTATTAGCGTGTGAATGAATATATATACAATACGGACAATTATTTGTAATTATAATATAATATAATTCTCATGTTATAAATATCAATCATCTAATACCATATTATAATGAAATGTCATCTGTAGGCCAGCATTTTCATATCAGCTATTAATGAACAAAGATAGTTACGAAGGGAAAAAATTAATTTAAAAAAAAAAGTGTTAAAGAGGGAGAGAGGGCGAAAAGATGAGGAATTAGGCCGTAAACTTAAAGTTGAACATACTATACATACACCGATGTATAAAATATTTAAAGAAATCAAGATTATTATGAGATTTTCTATTGCTCTCGGCTTGTTTTCGTCTAGCTTATTATTTCCCAAGGCATGTAACAATTTCGATCTAGGAACAATTATAAAACAAATTAGATAAATCTCGAATCGGGTAATTTGGGAAACGAAATGAAATATTATACCCATATAGAAAATTAAAAATTTTATACATATTATTTACGGGAAAAAGAATTGTATATGTTAAATAAAAAGACCTGTTTGCTACACTAAATCCACATCTTTATGTATGATGCAGTACAATGAATTATTGCTATAGGAATTAATTTTCGTGCAGATATTATTATCATAATTATCATTATCGTTATTATTATTAGAAATTTTTTAATTTACTACTGTTTTCATGTTCAATGGTAAAAACATTCCGAAATCGATAGATGTGTGTGTGTGTATGAACGAGATATATAAGTATAACCATACCATATGGTCGATGGAATGATTTTTATTTATTTTATTATTTTTTGTTATTATTACTAATCGTCGATACTTATGGTTGTGTATAAGAAATAAATAAATAATTTCATACAGTAATATTCATATAGATATTTTGACGAAAAGAAAATTGAACCGTAAAACATCTTCGCGAAAAATAAGAAGAAAAAGGAAATGAAGTAAAGAAATTTATAACAAATATAAAAACAACGAGTTGTAATAGAAATTAGAATTTTACATTATAAGTCAATGATAAATAAATAAATACATAAATATATATTATAGTGTACGGAGGTATAAAGATTTGGAACTAATTATTATTATTATTATTATCATTATTATCATCATTATTATTATTAAAATAAATATAATTAATGTTGTTACAAATGGTATTATACTGTATATCGAGTCTTTTTATTAACATAAATATTATGCAAAGCAGCAATAATAGCATCGCGTGAACTTCTTATCACTTTGATAAAGGCTTGTAGTCAACTGTGCCTAGCAGCATATCGTTATAATAAATTTGGAAGTGTTCATGATAACGTAAGCGCGTTTTTATGGAATTAAAAATTTCTTTATTATTTAACATCATTTACGAACTCATTTTTACAGAATATACATTTACTATTCATCGCATTTATTTATAAGAATTCCATATAGTAATTGTAAATCTCTCATTATACCTATATAGCTAGGCGAACAATAAAACAAAAATATTCAAAATTCATATCATTTATTTTTATTTCATTCTTTTTTTTTTGTTTTTTGAGACATTTGATTCCCAATCATTCAAATCTACCAATAATCTCTAAAAATTTCGTGAAACAGATTTTTTAATCATCTTTCAGTAGTCAAAGATCGTCGCGATCGGCCGAAGAGTGAATATATAGCATGTTGGGTTGCCTGCGGTTAGGCGCACATACATTTAATAGGGGAATCGTGAGATGAATTAGAAATCGTATTCTTCTACGGGAAAAAAATTTAATTCGGGTTTACTAGTTGATGTTAAATATTTGAAAAAATATATTCGAGCAATTCGACTTATTACAAAACTAAAAACGTAAGATAAAATATAACGGGTGATCGTGGTAAATAGAAAAGAGCGCATTTCTAGTAGCGAAGAATAGATTATCGAGGGGGGAATAATAATCGTCATAATGAATTAAACTGATAATTTTTATTAATTGGATAAATTATTCATTAAGTTACTTAGAATTAAATTATAATAGTATACATCGAAGAGAAACATAAGAAAAATAACAATATCATGATGATCAACAAATCATATATTTGAACGACAGCATTTATGTATACCTATCTCTATGCATGGTACAATATTTGTAATAATAATAATAATAATAATAAGTTAATAATAGTGCAATATAGGTATATTTATCGTAATACTGTATAGGGGGCAATCTCGCTTATCCGGGACACTTTTCTGCGCATGGCTCCCCTATTTTTGTTGGGGGTTGGCTAAGAACCGAAGTCTCTCGTGACACCAAAATTGGGGACCCGTGAAAAGTGTCCCGGATAAGCGAGAATCCCCATAGGTATAATACATATTATAGCATATCAAGATGACTTAAAAGTCGAAAATGGAAGACTTGTTGCGATTCATATTTATAATCATCGAAAATTCGAGTGTATTAATTTAAAATCGTTATAACGATTCAATTCGGGAGGTAATATTCCCTGGGAATATACTCTTGTTTTGGACTGTCAGAATCTAGACCGAGCAGCTCTCCCATAAAGGCGATGTAAGTTATAGCCAAACGGAGCGTCTCAATTCTTGATAGCCGTTTTTCGTATGCAAATGTCGGAACCTGAAAACACGTTTTTAAAAATAATTCACTTTTTTTTGTTTCTTTGTTTCATCCCTTGCGTCAAAAGGAATTGGCAAATTCCATTTTTCCATCAAGGGTAACTAAAATTCAGATCGAAATAACTCGAAACGATTAATTCTTCAAATTTGATTAATTCTAATCGGTTATAATTTGAATAGATGAAATTAACAAAAAATGGAAACTAATAATATATCCACCTTTCGTCTCAGCTTGTCAAAAGCTTCGTTTAAATTAAACATTCGACGTCTTTCCCGGATGTTTGCCGCCCGTCTTTGCGACACTGTGGCCACTCTGCGCCGCGGCTTCTTCGTCGTTGATGATGGAAGATTAGGGGATCGGCCATTCGGCGTGTATCGACTTTAATAATAATGAAGAGAAAACCATTTTTTTTTCTTTACTTACACTTAATATTCATAATTTCGAATATATTTTCAGTTTTCTCAAGGAAATTGTTATACAGATTTTTGTCTCTTATCTTTTTTCTACAATGTTAATAATTAATTGATTTCTACCTTTGATGAATCAAAGCGCAGGGCTGCCTATATAAACTGTGCTCATTGATATGTGGATGTTGCGGGGGCGGGGGTGGATACAACATTGAACTTTCCCATACGGGGTAGCTTCCCAAATCGGTACCCGCGTACTGAGGCATTTCCGGTGTTATTACCTGCGATATTGATCAAAAATATATCCACATATTTATTATTATAGCCATTTATGGAATTTTTTTTTTTATATAGGTACAATAATATATAAATGAGATGATAAATAGAGAGAGGGAAAGATAGAGGCAGACGCAGACAGCGAGCGGATCAATGGCGGTTGTCGTCTTGCAGAGAAGACCAAATACATATACATATAGGTATGTATACGTAAGTTATAACGCATATATTGCATCGAAAGCTGAATCAATATTATAGACGTATTGAAGTATTTTTATTTTTTAAATATTGAAAGTTTTTTTTTTCTTTGCAATTTCAAATACGAAACTGCCGCAGTTTCTTATTGCAGAAGACTCGCCGTGCTATATTTTGTTTAGTTTCATTTTTTAATCTTAGCAAAAGGGGAATGACGGAAAATAAATGAAAATGAATTCAGATTTTCAAAGAAACGAAACTAAAATTGGAGAATTTCGGTTCCTATCTTATCTACACCCTGAAGAAATATCTGATCATTTGTTGTTTTTCGGAAAAGATTATTCAAAACGAAATATTCAAGCGCTTTCATTTTCGTTGCACTTATATAAAGATTTTATTAAATACGCTCTACACATACACCGCGGAGTAAATACATATGAGTTCACTGCTTTGAGTTTAATATAATGCGACTGTAGAATTCATATTAATATATTCCATATGCATTTTTCCGCGAAAATAGAGAACCGCTGAAATCATACTTTCTTTATCTCCGAATGAATGCAGTCTTCACAATTCGCGTCGCAACTTTATGTTTGCGTGAAATAGAAAAAATCTTATACTCAGTCTTAGAATCAGCCACTTTTTTCTTGATCTCAAGTTCTGAATTTATATCGGTTCCTAATTTTCGACCCGAAATAGCAGTCCTTGAGCATGAATATGTTCAAATTTATAATAATTTTGTTCTCTATGTTACAATTAATCCATTTAGGCCAATATTCGCATAGTTCTATATATAAATCAAAGCCGCTTTCAGTCACGATTTTTCCATCACAATGGGTATAATAAATAAATAAATAAAAATTGAAAAATTTATTTATACCGATCGACTTTGAATCTAGCTAAAATAGAAAAAAATAAGTTTCGCGGAATGGCTCGTTATAAAATACTTACTGGTGGTTGATTTCCGTTAATTTCCCACAGCGAGTCAGGATAGCTCATATTTATACCTTGAGTAGAATAAAGAAGGGTATTAAAAAAAAAAACCGATAGGAAAATGAACAGTTTTCACACAGTATAATAATAATAAGGTAAACAATTTATCACCAGAAAACTGAACATTACACAATAATAAAACGATGATCGGATCACCGCGCGGTTTGAAGAAAAATCTTACGCGCACTTCTAGCCGCACTCGTAGTTCTGCAATAACTAAATGTAACAAAATTTCGGCGACGCAAAATATACTATAGGAGATTATCTTTCCGATTATAATATATCCTTGTAGTTTGTTCGTTCTACGAACCGAACCGAACCGCCCCTTATTCTGCACGGCCGGTTCACCAACGCTGAATGCAAACCTTTCATTAGGGACGATTTTCCACCCCTTAATTTTACGCTTAATTTAGGGAATTCCCATTCGTCGGAGCCGAGGAAAAGCTGGTCTCCTATTCGCTGGTTTAAGGGTTGATAACCGCTTTGGGCGGCACCGACTCCACCCTTGCACCATACGGCGCCCCTTTCTCCACGATATTCACCCTCAGTTTAGACGCAGAAATCCTGAAAACAAATCTCAACCGCCATCACTGACCGGGGTGAATTAAAAAGCCCTTATTTTTTTGTTTATTTGATTCCTGAAGCTTCGCTTACAGCTTTTCGAATTTATAATGAAAACCGAATTCTATATAATTATATAGAGATCTATGATTTTTTATTCATCACGAACAACAGCGTTTTCGAAGGAATGAAGTTGAGCGAACATTTTCAAAGTGTTGAAAGAAAAATCAGAGAACCAAAATATTGGAATGCAATTTTGACATTGATCTGAAGTATTCTAAAATTTTTTATGAACAGTGCAACCGTCCGAGCTTTTCAGAGATCTTCGATATTTCTTTGAAACGTTGCAAAGTTGGGTTTTTCCTGAATCCTTTTTGTTTTCAACTGCAAATCTATTCGAATCGTTGATTGGGAATCTCTGAAGTAAATGCAAATCTATTTTCTGTAAAAAATTTCTATGCTTCTCTTTTTCAATCAATGTTTCTATACTCATCAAATAATTAACCACATCGTTTAATTCATTCTAAATATCACTAAAGAGTCATTTATTCAAAAAATGCTATTACGAAATCTGAATTCATTTACTGCTTCATTCTTATGAGTATAAAGTTAATCAGTATAAATATGGTACAGCAAAGAACGTATGCCCGATTCCTCTAGAGAAGGATATGTAGTAAGCATATTGTTGCGAGGGGTTGATGTGTGACAGATTTTAATAAATCTAGAATTAATTAAATGGATATTAGTTTAGGCTTATTCACTCCAGCACTTGGCTACAGTGGGGTCCTAAAGTCCGTAAATATTGCGATATCTATCCGTGTAAAATCGGATCATACTCAGTTAGGGTGCATATATTTCGTAATATCTTCTATTAAGGAACGCGTAAGTGAACACCTACGTCAATATGTCCTACAGCTATCTGTCAACTGGGGAAATATTGGATCAAATAACGCTATCTATTATACTATACGTATACTACATACATATCTTCAAGGGAAAAGAAAAAAATCAAAGAACTACTACAGCGTTTGCCTTTTCATTTCATTTTCTTTCATTTTATTACAGTTAATTATTATATCATCATCCCAAATTCTTTCTTTTCTCTTTTACTACAATTGTATAGGATTTATCTAATTTGACGACTAAAGTGGGCGAGATATCGAAGCGTGTAATACGCGATCGTATAATACGAAGGGTGTTTATGAATTCGCGTAACCAAGTGTTGGCTAGGGGGATAAAGGCGAAGCTAATCGCTCGATGACCGTGACGTTCGGATCTCCGTCCACTCGGGGAATCCCCTTATATATTATTAGCCTCATCCTCACTTTCCGTAACAGTTACGGATTTAATTGCACACGTGCATCTTTCTCAATATGTCATGATATCTGCTCTCATTTCTATCGTTCTACGTATTATGTATTAACATTACGCGAGTAAACAGATCAGTTAGTATATGTATATCTGTAGACCGCAGATTCCATAATAGAATTATCAATCTACTCTGACATATTTCAAATAATTCTGTGCTTAACCACTCAAGTAAATAATCAGCTGGGATTTGGATGTAAAATTCATTTTTTCTCTTATTTTTCAAATATTGATACATTTACAATTTGTTTAATAATATAGTACCATATGAATAATAATCTGAAAATGTAAATTTCTATGTGAGACAATTATCTTCGGAGATATTAATATCTCGACTTATAACGATTGAGGCTAAAAGCCACGTTGGAAATCCAATTTAATTATTAGAGCTTCGAGTCTCCCGTGTTTCGAACTCGTAACTGCAAGCTGACACCTCAGATCGATACAATGCGTGGGGTCTAGCGCCTGGCCAACCTTTACCAACATTGCGTCGGAGAGTAGAATTCTCGGAATGGAAACATACTCGCGTTACACGCATTTCGGAAAGAAAGTTATAGAGCCAATATATTTTATATTTCTATCTAAATGTTCAAGCACGATAAGCTTATTATGATTTTTCAAAATTCCTCAAGATGTTAAATCCAGCTTTTTGAGTATGACAAAATATTATATTGACTATATTCTCCATTGGGTACATCTACTTTTATATTTCAAATTACTAATAAAGTAAAATCCAAATATACGTTGATTATCAAACGAGGTTTAATTCAAAATTAATCCTTTGACGTTAATTGTTTAATTATTATGTTCGTCAATAATTTAAAAAAAAATGGGAGGATGTAGGTAAATGTAGTCAAATATATTGCGAGTGAATAGATTGAAATAATCTTTTTTTTTATTAGCAATTTAAATAATCAAATTAATATAAACATTGTTGTTTTCTTTTCATTTTTTTCAGTTTGGTGAGTTTTTTTTGTATATAAACAGATGAAAATGAATACCTAAAATAAAATTCCGATTATCTTGTATCCCAGTTTTTTTTTTTTTTTTTTTCACTATTTTGTAAAAGATTCTAGTTACAATATTACCTACTTATCGATATACACCGTAGCAGACTTATACAACGTGTTTTTTTTTTTTTTTTTTCATTGCCTCATTTATAATAATATTATTATTTAAAATAATAATTACAATTTTCATTTCTAACAGGTCTATATATATATATATGTATAATATGTATATGTATGTATAGTTTACATAATCGTTCATAATTTTTATATGTATGTATATTTATTTATATAACTTATAAGGAACTTGAAACAACTCTTTTTTCATTCACTAGACCCAATACACAATATTATAATAAAGTTTTAATAATAACAGCAAAATTATATAGTATTTTTTCTGAGTATAAAAAGACTCTTGACTAATTTACAGCGATTTAAAAATCGGCTTATTATATACTTGAAGCAATAAAGTTATCCATATAGTTCAACATAGTTATCTAATTAATATATCGAATAAACTGCAGAGTTCAAATAGTCTGATAAGTTGGCATTGAAAAAATAAAACTGAGGGAGCTTAACGTAATATTGTATAAATAAATATTGACTATTTGTTGTTGTTATTGTTGTTGTTTTAAATCATTGTCAAAGTATATGTTTTGTAGGAAGATTTTGGAACGTTGATAAGACGTGCCTCTGTATGTACATACTTAAATATACTGTATACCGTGCGTTTTCGTGGATGAGCGACATGCCTAGATCCGAAGATAGCCGAACGTACGCCCTATTATATGCAATTAAGGGTACATGTCATATATATATCAGTATTTCTGACACTCGACCCTTGACGGCAAACTGTCAGTTGCTGTAGAGCCTCTATATCTATTGGTCGCGATGTTTATAGGTTATTCTTTAATCACACGTAATTATTCGAAATCGATTGATCACTGATCCGCGTCATTCAGCTAGTTTTATGATTAAAGAATAACCTATAAACCTCGCCGCCAATGCACGTAGGCTCTACAGTAGCTGACAGCTCGCCGTCAAATGTCAAAAAAATTGATATATATATGACATGTACCCTCAATTGCATATAATAGGGCGTACGTTCGGCTATCTTCGGACCTAGGCATGTCGCTCATCCACGAAAACGCACGGTATAGGTATGTATAATTATGATTTTAAAATATAAAATATGATGTTTAATAGATATAAAAGTATTTATAGGGATTTTACTGAAGACTTTTATCATAAATCAATATCGTTCGATCGATGGTCTTGAAGAAAACCTAACTGGTTAATCACCTATGTCTAATATTTTTTATCTTCGATCACTTATAAAGTGCATTAGAGATCTTTGTAGTAACTGTATGGAGCTGTGTGTTAGCTCCACGTTATATCATATCCACTCCAATTAGCGTTTGGTGCTAGATGCACTCTTCTACCTCGGTAAAAGAATGTTACTACACCGCGGTAACTAGTTCGAGGCACCCCGCTCTGAAATAAATAAATTAAATTAAAGTAAACTAACATTTATACAATTTGGCTAATTCGTTTCAACTCAGAGGGCCTAAAACTCACTCGAAAATCGTCCATAAGGCCCAGCATTTTAGCTGTATTCTTATATGCTTGACGCGTGTGATATGGGATCCTTACAGGGGATGATTTTTGTACAGAGTCACTTTTCAGGTCCGAGTAACTCACCACCATTGACTGATAGACCTCTTTAGTAAAGGCCGTATCATAATTATCCTTTAAATGTAACAAACATTAGTGAGCATTGAGAGAGAGCAGAGCCGGAGATTTATTAGACTTCGAAATATCCGTAGATAAAAGAATTGGTAACTCACTTTTAATAAATAAGTTAAATTCATTTTGGTGAAAGGCATAAATACGTCGTTAAGCTTAATAAACTTCAAATGCTTCTCGTAGAACATTCCGCTGTAAATAAAACAAGTTAATGATTAAAAGTGAGAACAATGTTCGTTATAAATGCAACAATCAACTAGATTATATATTACGGTATAAAAACAGAATCTACTCACTTGCTTACTCCAACTTTTCCAAATGTTCTTGTCCTAGATAATTCGGGTCGGATACAAGCTCTGTTCTTCCTTTGGTCTGGCTGCCTAATCCAATCGTCCCAATATCTGAAAAGAAGAGATATTAATGTGTCTGGAAAAAAGTGAGAGAATTTTATCTAGTTTTAGCAATACCTAAGATACACTATGACTTTACATTTAAATTAAACAAAATTTTGATGATAATTTAGATAAGAATGTTTTTTTTTCCATTGAAATTGAATTTAAACGTACGACTTGGGCCATTTCGGTCCCAACTCCATCCAGATGTCTTTGGTGAGCATCCATCCGAGGCCGGGAAAAAAGTCTGTTCTATAGAGCAAATTATGTCCATTTTCGTCGACCAGTTCAGATTTCCCATTGTCATTCCAGGCCGAAATGCACCACAAAGAAGTATCCTTTATAAGCAATGGATAAGTACCTAAAAAGTACTCGAAAAAATCTGGAGCTATGTCTAGATCGTCTGAAACGAGAAAAAAATTACCAGGTAAATAATCAACAGGATTTTTAATCGATGCATATATTCTTTAATGTTATTTTACCTTCGACAACAATCGCTGTGGAGAACCCAAGCTCTAAGAAGACTTGATTTAGCGCCCACCCGTAATGACGGGCAATTTTAAAGTATCCTTTGAACTTTTTCTCTTTCGGAGGTATATCTATGTCCGATTGATCAGGTTGCTGTAAAAATCAATTGAATTAAGGAAACATTTAGTTGAGGAAGGGTTTTAACTTAATTATGATCTCCTGGCTTTACCCTTATGTGCGTTAACTGCTCCCCATAGCTTTTAATAACATTGGAAGTTGGCTCGTGGTCACAGTCTTGGCTGACGATGATTGGAAATTGTTCTGCACTTGGTCTAAGGCTTATTAATTGATTGAGACATCTTTGGACTGTTATTCGGTTGCAGGAAAAAACCAAAACAGCTATCACAGGCTCTCCGTTACCCAGAGATCTGTCTGGCGCTACTCGCTGGAGTTCGTCTACCTGCTGAGGGGACTATAAGCGATTAAAAAAAGGGAAAAACATGCACAGAATTATAACTCTAATTATCAACAGCTTGAGATTTGCAGACTGAATTTCTCTACTTTGGTAATGTTTTCAAATTAAAAAACTTGCTTTTTCAAACTCTCCGGGTTCAGCATTGATTTTTTTTCGATCGGCCAGATCTTTAGACTGATCATTATTATTTGGTGGCTGAACAGGAGCTTCTAGGTCTTCATCATCCTCTGAAAATGAAAATATCTGAGTAAAACTTGGACAAGAAATGTTTAAATAGAATCTATTTTATTTTCACTCCAGCTTACTCTGATCCCGGTAAATATCTCTCAATGATTGAATCAGTTTTTTATTATCAGCAAATTGTTGCCTCACTTTTTTTTCTAAATCTTGAATTTGCCTCTCTATATTCACCTGAAATAGAACAAATTATTCACGCTATGATTCACATAATATATCGCTTATTATATACCTTATTCTGTTCTCTGCCGATCGGGCGATCCAGAAACAAAAAATAAGTTATCACGCCCCATACGCAGAGAGATGCAAATATAAAACTGATTGATTTCTTCCGCATGGCACCACCGGACGTCACGTCATCTAAACACATCGTTATTATTATTATTATTATTGTTATTATTATTATTGTTGTTATTATTGTTATTATTATTATCATTGTTATTGTTATCATCGTCATTGTTTCTTACTAGATTCGTGTTTTTTCTGTTCTCTAAAAACAAATCTATATCCATAGGACCGCAGCTTCTATTTTTGATTTGGAATAAAAATAACTCACGGAATTCATTTGTTATAAAATTAATTTCTATGAGGTAGGCGAGATAAGCTAAGCTGTGATATAAACTTTACTAAAATTGTTATTTGAAGATTATCAGAAGATTATCAATCGGGTGATGGATATAACAGATTTTTGATAGAGATCTAACGAATTGTGTTTGATTACAAAGATAATTACTCTCAACAAGAAAGTGACGTACCTTAAAAATAGCGAGAATTAATTAACGAGTGAAAAAGTTTCGTTGAAAAATTATAATATGTTATGTTACTGTTAAATAAGAAACGGAAACTCTGAATGTGGTGCCACGTTTATAATTTTTGTATAGAGGTATCATTATTATTTGCACAGTATAAGGTAAACCGACCAATACAGAGGCTACGATTATCGAAGTATGATTATATTACGTGTGTATGTATGTAATGTAATCTACTCACCGTTATCTCTTTTAACGCTCTTAATCAGCTGGCATTAATAGAAACTTCATTTACGTATGTTCTCGCAGCTTTTACCGATAGATTTAATTATACAACTATTACATACATACTCAGATTATTTTCACCGATTATTATCTTTTAGAGATAGATAGTTCTTAGATTTTTGGTAACTGTCACGACCTGTCATTAAAGCATGTTTTCATTTCAAGATTTCTGTAACGAATTTCTTACAGGTTTTTATAATAAGCCGCACTAAGATTTTCTAGTTTTATATTATCTTCCGCCCCTCGACGGACTGTTTTAGGACCATTTATTTCTGACCAAATACCTAATCGAATGTTTTCTTTAGTTTTTCTAACTCTTCGCGAGCAAAGATATCATGGTATATCTCGGGTCAAGGGGGGAACCGTGATTTGCATTCATGGAGGGGGAAATATTAACATCTATATGTATACATGGACATCTACATGCATTGTGCTTGTATGCATGGACCTTCGAGATGTCGAATCTAATTCTCGATTGATCTTTGAGGTTCGATGTATCGTTTTGTTTAGAGTGAACAAAACGGCGGCGGTGACATCAAGGAGAGTTTTCACGCGACGACAATCGAACGTTGAGTTTGTCTCTCGAGTGCGCGTCTTCCGATTTGAGGTTCTGGGGTTTATAATGACGGCGTGCAGTTTGCAGCCAATACAAAGAAAATTGAATAATTATATAAGGTGATTAATGCCATTTTTTTTGCGCTATCATTGGGTGTAGAAATTCGTCACGATTTTTGGTGGTAAATAATAAATATTGTCGCAAGTATCGGTGAGTAAAGGAAAGAAGATAATTAATACATCGAGACTTGCGTCGACGTCATCGTTGATACCAACCCGCATAAACTTTAGTGATATGAGAATAAACTGAGTGGCGTGAAGTTGGCTGCAGTGTAACTTAACCTGTCAGAAAATCCGAGCTGCTGCAGCAGCCAGCGAGCGAGCCAGTGAACCGAATTGTTACCACGTACATATACCAATCGTGATATATATTCCCCCTGTTTATTAATAAATAAATAAATAGTATTTTAAATTCTTGTTCGAAGTTTAATTAGAACGAAGCTGAACCATAATCAATCAAGATTCGTAAATAAAAGTCTCATCGTTTTGTTATGCGGTGGTAACTTCGCGCCAGGTGAGTAAACCTTGCCCTATGAATTTTTAGTTTGAAAATTTCTTTCGATTCAAATGGCATTGAGAAGACAATGGGTCCCATTCCGAGGGTTTTACGTATTATTTTAACCATCCGACGACATTATGCCCGCTATTTAAGCCCGAAGCTTTTTCACCTGTAATATTTTATCTCGTCGAATCGGGTTACCCCAATTACCATTTTTTTAATAACGGAATTAACCCCCTTCTACCACCACACTTCATACCTCGACAAACTATTACCGTATTTACTTTTCGCAGAAACGAATTTACGCCTTCTATTTTTATTTTCATTTATTTCATCTTTTTTTCGTATCTTTTTCTTCGAAAAGTGTTGGAATCGTTTTTTGACGAAAAAATAATAATTCTAACCAGAATATGATCGGAAAATTTCCAGCCTAATATATTCTCAAGAAATATTTTACTCCGTTTTGAAAACACAGCCAAAGAGTATTTCAATCCTTTGTTTTCCCCAAAAACACTTAGATGAGGTTAAGTCTAAAAAAACTTTGTCCTCGCAAGTCATTCTATTCAAAATATAAACTAATCAATAAGCGAGTTGAACAAACGACCTCGCAGTCGATGACCAAAGAAGAAGAAAAGAAGAACAAAAAAAACATGAAACTTGACAAAGGAAATAACTACCACGTTTATCTAATTCAGAATAAATTTACTTCGAAGTAACGATTCAATATAGAGAGGAGAATTTTCCATTTTTTATTCACATTATTTATTTATTCATTGTTTTGTCAAATTATATGGGAGTAGATATTTTAGGGAATTTTGACTCGTAACGAAACGTAGTATTGCACGATGCAACATCATCGATATCGAGGATATTATTTTATCTGTAGATAATAACGAGAATCTTGGTTATAAATGATAATGTGAAATTAGAATATCTAATTTAGTTCTAAGCATTATATAAAAATTCTTTGCCAATTATTGATTATCCATATGATTGTTGATTATTTCAGAGTCGTTTAAGCAGCAGGTAAAATAGACTGAGACCAGCAGGACCGGGACTTTTCTTTTCGAATAAAATGTCTGGACACAGAAGCACTGGCGGAATCGGAAGCCATCAAGGCGGTCCTCAAGGTCTTAAACAAATAGACCTTGACCAAATTTGGGGGGATCTTAGAGAAGGAATAGAACAGGTTTACAATCGCCAATGTATGTCTAAGCCGAGATACATCCAGCTCTATACGTATCCTTTTTTATCTGCGATATTATTAAATAGAAAGAAACAAAGACAGGAGGTTTGAATAATTTGAAAAATCGAATTTTCTAACAATTAAATATTTATCTACGATATTCTTAACGACTTGATAAACTGCCGTGCTACAGACATGTGTATAATTACTGCACAAGCGTTCATCAGCAGTTGAACAACAGGTCATCTTCGAAAAATAAGAAAGGCCCCATATCTGGAGGTGCACAGCTTGTCGGGCTCGAATTGTACAAACGCTTAAGAGATTTTCTTAGAAATTATCTTATCAGTTTGCTCAAGGTTTGATTCTCTTCATTATTTATTCTTGGTGCTTTGAATTTGTTGACAAAAATCGTAGATTTTATGCATTTGCCAATCTTGAATCCACCGCTTTGAGATTCTAGCTTTATAAATGATCAACAAGTAACGCGAACGGCTTATCTAAACTTCTACGCTCACTTTTTTCTCCCAATTCAGCACGGAGTCGATCTGATGGACGAGGACGTTCTCCAATTTTACACACGACAATGGGAGGAGTATCAGTTCAGTAGCAAAGTATTGAACGGAGTATGTGCGTATTTGAATCGCCATTGGGTCCGCAGAGAATGTGAGGAAGGGCGTAAAGGAATCTGTGAGATTTACCAGCTAGCTCTTGTTACGTGGAGAGATAATCTGTTCAAACATCTAAACAAGCAGGTGTGTGTGGCTGATTTAAGCTGTAACATGTCTGCTCAGTTTTCAGAGACACAAGATAATCAAATCTTCTTTCTCCAGGTAACCAATGCCGTCCTGAAGCTGATAGAGCGAGAGAGAAACGGAGAGACCATCAACACACGTCTAGTAAGCGGAGTAATTAACTGCTATGTTGAGCTGGGCCTTAACGAGGAAGATCCGGCCGCCAAAGGGCAGAATTTAACGGTCTACAAGGACTCTTTTGAAAATGTTTTCCTCGAAGACACAGAGCGCTTTTACACTCGCGAAAGCACTGAATTTTTGAGGCAAAATCCAGTCACAGAGTACATGAAAAAGGTGCATATTTTAATTTACAGGATTTTAGTATGGTGGAAGGATAAGAAGGAACTGAACGTTAATGTTATATTTGTGTTTACGCAGGCCGAGCAGAGG
Source organism: Tenthredo distinguenda (assembly GCA_947538915.1). NCBI lineage: Eukaryota > Metazoa > Arthropoda > Insecta > Hymenoptera > Tenthredinidae > Tenthredo > Tenthredo distinguenda. The sequence goes on from OX384533.1 coordinate 2,710,787, forward strand.
CTACTAGAAGAGCAGAAGCGAGTGCAGGTATATCTGCACCAAACGACTCACGATAGATTGGCTAAAACCTGCGAAAGAGTTCTGATTGAAAAACATTTGGACATATTTCACTCGGAATTCCAAAATCTTCTCGATGCAGATAAGAATGTTGATTTGGGTAGGATGTACCAGCTTGTTGCAAGGATACCGAACGGCCTTGGGGAGCTGCGCAATCTTCTTGAAAGTCATATAGCTAATCAGGGACTTGCCGCCATCGACAAGTGCGGAGATTCAGCAGCTAACGTATGCAAAACTACTTGTAGAAATATGAAATTCAAACATTTAAGTCTTTTTATATAGAAACCTAGAGGGAATTGATATATTTCAATCAATATTTGATATACATCGGCTTCTGAGATGAAAAATTGTTATTAAAAATTATTTACTCAAGATATTTTTTGGTGCAGGATCCAAAAATCTATGTGAACACAATATTGGAAGTTCATAAGAAGTATAACGCCCTGGTATTGGTTGCGTTCAATAACGACAGTGGTTTTGTCGCCGCTTTAGACAAGGCTTGCGGTCGTTTCATTAACAGCAACGCTGTCACAAGGGCTGCTAACAGCAGCAGTAAATCTCCTGAACTATTGGCAAAGTACTGTGATTTGTTACTTAAAAAGAGCAGTAAGAATCCCGAAGAAGCTGAGCTTGAAGACACTCTTAATCAAGTAGTGAGTTTGTGAAAATGACAATGAAATTGAAAATGAATAACTTTCTCATTATTTCATGAGTTATCAGGTACTAAAGTTACTTTATATCATGCAGATGGTTGTTTTCAAATACATTGAAGATAAAGACGTGTTCCAAAAGTTCTACAGTAAAATGCTAGCCAAACGTCTCGTTCAGCACATGTCTGCCAGCGACGACGCAGAAGCTTCGATGATTTCAAAGCTCAAACAAGCTTGTGGATTCGAATATACTTCTAAACTACAGCGCATGTTCCAGGTATTGAAATATAAGAGTGATAAAAGATTTTATAATCGATTATTTTCTCAGTTTTCAACATTTTCGACTTTCAATTATGCCTATTCTTGCCTTACAGGACATCGGCGTGTCAAAGGACTTGAACGAACAGTTTCGAAGGCATTTGGCCAACTCAGCAGAACCGCTAGACATCGATTTTAGCATACAAGTGTTGTCGTCCGGCTCCTGGCCGTTCCAACAATCATTCAAATTTTCTCTACCCACAGAGGTATGATCTACTTCGTTTATCATTTTTTCAACTTCAAAGCCACAACGCTTTCATCCTGTTTTTAACATTCTAAATATTTTCGGTAATTACAGACTTATAAAATGCCTAATGATTTATTTCTACAGCTCGAAAGATCTGTTACAAGGTTTACAACTTTCTACAGCTCTCAGCACAGCGGAAGAAAATTAAATTGGTTGTATAACATGTCTAAAGGAGAATTGCACACAAACTGTTTTAAAAACAGGTAACAAATAAACATTTTATACCAATATCAGATCTCTGAATACTTTTCATCTCATTCAGCTTTAGCTTTAATCAGTGATTTAATTCCTGATCAATACTTATTACGAATTTGAACCCACAGGTACACTCTTCAAGCTTCTACTTTCCAAATGGCAGTTTTACTGCAGTATAATGGTGCGACACATTTAACAGTGGCCCAACTACAAGAAGCGACACAAATCAAAATGGATTTTCTTCTGCAGGTGAGCAAAATGCATAAAATGATAGCAAGCATGTTATTATCACTTATTTAGAATCAAAGACATTCTATCTTCTAATCATCTTTCAATTATAGGTCATCCAGATTCTATTAAAAGCTAAGCTATTGACCGCTGCTACAAACGACGATGATTCTGATTTAACTCCATCGTCTACCGTCGAGCTCTTTTCTGGTTACAAAAAGTGAGTAAATTTATATAAAGTGTTTCCATAAAACTTAAACGAAGATTTCACTCTGATTTTGATAACCAAGCGATATTTGTTTCAGTAAAAAATTGAGAGTCAATATAAATATACCAATGAAAACGGAGCTAAAGGTGGAGCAGGAAACAACGCATAAGCACATAGAGGAAGATCGTAAACTACTGATACAAGCCGCGATTGTCAGAATTATGAAAATGCGAAAAGTCCTAAAGCATCAGCAGCTTGTTGCCGAGGTTCTGAACCAGCTCAGCTCGAGATTCAAACCAAGGGTTCACGTTATCAAGGTATAATAAAAAAGTGGTAGATAATTGTGTTGTTGCATTGTCTGCGAATAATTCCTAAAACGTCTTCTTCGTTTTTCTATATTTTCCAGAAATGTATAGACATTTTAATAGAAAAGGAATACCTAGAACGTACAGAAGGACAAAAGGACACGTACAGTTACCTGGCATGATCTGCCGATGTGAGACAACGAAGTAGCAGCTACTATTCACAAGAGGAGGAAAATAATAATAATAATGATAAGAAGAAGAATATAATACAACCGTATGAGTTCGTTGCTGCATCTATGTTAAAATATTTATTATTTACGTCGCACACAACAAAGTTCTTGTATATCTAAGCCAAACTCTCGACCCCCCACTTATTGATTACTGTACTGTGTACGGAGTTGTCCAGCCGATCGCATTTAGAAAACTGGCTTTTATAAACTATTATTAAATAATAAAAATTCTTTCATAGTTAAATAATTTCACTCAGATTAAATTTATAACTACATACATAATGATACGACGCTCGTATGTACATATACCGATATACCTACCGACTCGCTCGTTATTTACAAATATACCATCAATTAGGATTTCTTTCAAATAAGAATCTGAATTACCCACATGCATGTGATGAATGAAAGCTTTTTTTAATTTTCATTATCACCTTACTTTTTTGCTACTACGTTACATCGCTTGAAAACTAATCACAAACCGCAAACTTTGATCAAAGACTATTTATTGTCAATTATTTTCATTCATAAAATTATTCTTTAACGAGAGTTTTTTTTTTTTAAATTAGGTAATCTAACAATTTTTATCTGCAATGAATGGAGGCTTTAAGGATATTAATCGAGAAGATTAAATCTCTATTACTATAACAAGAGCGTAACGTTAGTTACTGATATTATTTGGAAAGAAAATTTCGAAATTTAAAAAATCCTCATATTTTCTTAGAAAAAAAAAAAGAAAAAAAATACACTAAAAATATTACAACTATTAGGTGCGAGTCAGATTGGGATTGGAAATTTCTCTCTTTAATTGTGGTGTAGAATTAATTGGAATCTGTATAATAAAAATAAAAAAAAGGTAGAAAATAGTGTTGAATAAAAAACGATAAAGAAAACGAAATAAAAAATATAATGAACTTAGAATTTTTTTTGTATTTAATTTTTTTTAATTTCATTAGATTAGGTTGGAATTCATTCGCAATAATTGGGGATATGATATATTTTAATCAGATTCTAAGTGTTGCGATGAGTAAATGTAATTTTTTTTTCCCCCTTAGTAAATATAACAAAAATACTGATGTTTTATTATACGAGACTATAATAATTATAAATACACGATACATAGTTAGATTAAATTTTGAATATCTAAATATATGTATACATAAGTAGTAGTCCACGATATACGCGAGAGAAAACGTAGTAGTAGTTGAAATTAAAAATTAATTTGAGAAAGAATGAAAAAACAGGAGAACAACAATAACAACAACTTTTTATTTCATTATTTCTAATCTTGAACGAAACAACGTACGACTGTATAAATAAATAGAAACCCAAAAGCGTAACATCACCAAGGCTTTGTATGTTGTTTAGTTAACGTTGCATACGTCGTGTTGATATTTAGATTGAATAACAAAAATAATAATATTAATAATAAGACGTATCAGCGTATGAAAAGTACATTATGTATGTCAAAGAAAAAACGGAAACAATCTAACTGAAGAAAAAAAAAATTATATTTTACATTATTATTACGTTTAGATTAGGTCGCGAAAGGTCGGGAGGGTAAACAACAATAATAACAAACAGACAAGAAAAAAAAAAAGAAAAAAAATGAATATTTTAATAATTACTTATAAAAATTGATGAATTATATTTAAATAATAATATCTTTCGTGATAAAACATAATAATAGGTGATGATGTTAAAAGTGAGTTTCAATATTAATAATCGAGTATTAACATCGCCCCCAACTCCCCCCGCCGCCGCAAACAATATAGGCTGACAGATGATATGTACGAAGCTTTCGGTATTTATTAATCTATAAACGTAATGTTAAGTCGCAATTTAATAAGTCGTCTGAATTATTGTTATTGAATTTTTTTTTTTCTTTTGCGAGAGAGAGAGAGAGAGAGATTTTAGAATGATTTACCACCTTCACTTTATCACTGAATTTGAAGAGACATTTATTCTCCCCCGCTTGAGTAAAACCATTCTTTATTAAAAATCATAATATCCGTAGAGATTATCTCACAAAAAGAAAAAAAAAGATAAGAAATAACTTAGAAAAATTCAGCGCATAGCAGCGATAGAAAACGAACGATTATATTCATCTATTTTTTTTTTTTTGTTACCATTCGGTATTGAGCTCACAATCAGCCGTAGAGTAAACTAATCGAAAAAACAAGAGAAGATAAAAATTTCTTGTATGAACAATTTTTTTTTTCGCCCTTCAATTTCACAGATTACACACCTTTCCGCAATAATTAAGTAATTATTCATTCTTGATAACGAGTATTTTTGTTTCAATTGTTCCTTTTATTTTTTTCTGTTCTATTTCCTTCATTCATTCATTCATTCATTTATTCATTTATTCATTCGTTCATTCGTTGATTCACTTATTCGTGGGCAATAGAAAATTTGTTGATATACATACGATTGATGTTATATAAATTTATTATCGGTGAATAATTAGAACGTGTCGAACATAATGTAAATATTAATTATATATATACATATATATAAATATATAAATACATAAAAAAAAAAACTTAAAACTTAAGAGTAAAATAAATATAAAAAAAAAACTTAAAAAAAGAGAAAATACAAAAAAAACCTAAAATTAAATCATATCGATGCGTTTACTATACAGAATGTTTTTTTTTTGCTTCTTTGGTAATAATGGCTTTGGAAAACAAAATAATTGATCGATAAAGAAAATTCTTAAATAATAGATAATTCGTCAGACGCATAACTCTAATACTAAAAATAATTTAAATAAATGATGAAGAAAAAAAAACAAAAAACAATTGTATATTGCGATTAGTTATATTTGGATATGTCATTGATAATGACAGGTTTTTCTATTTAATAATATTAATTATGTGTAACCCATTTTATGGGCTGTAATACATGAACAAGAATACATATACACGGTTTTCCAACGAAATATAAGGCCTCGATAATGTGTCTATCTCTTCTTTGCAAATTCATTTTATAAACAACTGTTTTTAGTTTCGTCTTCAGTTTGTACCATCATTTCAGTTTTTGTATTTACTCGTTGCTATTTATTTTTTTTTAAATGCCAATTAGTAACTAACTAAGCTCTCCAAGTTAACATTAACTCAACAGAGTTAAAATTACAAGTATCTGACACTATCTCAAGTCTTCCCATATCTTATTCCTGCATACAAAAAATATCAGGGACTTAAATTGCCCATTTAGTCTTAGATATTGTTCCTCTATTTCTTAAACTTGATCCAATTTCCAGTCTAATAGCTTCAGCAACTCTTCTTCTGTGTACTTCATCAGTATATTGGCCTCCAGATGTGCCTGTAAATATTTCGAGTAATTAATCCCGTGTATTGCATGAAAAGCAAATCGGCTTATCTATTTTTGTTCTTCCACCTTTTGTCTTTTAAGATTATCCACAAGTAACATTTGTTTTTTGAAAGCATGGATCAACTCCCCTCGCTGTTTTTCCATACTTATTATAGTCGCTTTCTTCTCTTCTTCCAACTTACGATTCTCTTCTCTCAATTCCTGAACAGAAAATTTTTATTTGCTCGTTAGGCTAAATCCTACTCAATTATCACTGGTAATAAAACAAAGTCTTCAACAATTTGAATGAACCTTTTCATCTATTTGACTGCATTTTAAAGCTTTACGAAGTCTCTCGGTCTCCTCCAAAGATCTATTAAGTCTTAAACCAAGTCCGCTAGAGTTCTGATTCACTGTTTTAAGCTCTTTCTTCAGTCCCTCGATTTCCTGAAAGTGAAATAATCATTTAAAAGAGCATAACAAAAAACTGCCCCTAAAATGGATGGACTCTTACTTTTTTCAAAGCCGTATTCTCGATTTCAGTTCTTTGCAGGCTTGTTAATTGTGTGTTATTTACAGCTTCGATTTTAGCCAGGGTTTCTTTCAGCGTGGTTAATTGCCCATGGTATTTTACTCTTTCTTCGTCTATCTTTTTGTTTTCTGATAGAAGCTCGCTGCTGTAATCACACTTGAAAAATGATTAAATTAACATTTTTAACATAAAATGATGCGAAAATTTAAGCAAGGGCTTTCTTTGTATTCACCTTCTTTTTGTACTCGAGTTTTATCGCCTCTAATTCTGTCTCTAAAATCTTTGACTTTGATTTGAAAAATCTGAGAACAGCGTCACTTCGAACACCGTTACTTGGTTTGTCGAATATATCTTCTTCGCAAGTGTCGTCGTCCTTTGATTGTAGGTCTCTGATAGTAAATTTCGAAGATTTATTATCCCCATTCTTTATTTTACTCTTTGTGCTGTTTGTTGGACGTGAGTGACCGCGGCTGTCAGAAGAGTAAAGCGCTTCTGTGTCGAAGGTTAATCGTGTGTTTACAACGGTGTTAACCTCTTTCATAAGCTCTTTAGTTTTTCGCTCAAGTTCTACGTTCAATTCATAGAATTTATTCTCTTTGCTGAGCAGTTCGTCAGACATTGTAAAGGCCCTCGAATAAAATAGTCTCAGTCAGCTGCGAAACATAATTATTAAGATTCTACGTGTAAATGTTCATTATTTTGACAGATACGCGATGACACATGTCGCTTTATACATTCGCTCTTCTTTACCGTCAAGAGTAAAACATTAAAGTCTTTTTTTTCGTTTATTTATTCTAAGAAAATTCACAATACATGAGTTATATGAAATTTCTTGAAGTAGAAGGATTATTCTCTCAATGAAAGATATATTATCTACTAAACAGAAATTCTAACATTCTAAAAACGTTTGTTTATTACTTTGACGTACTGTGATGACGTCACGTTTCACTGTGGCTGATTTATTAGTCACCAGAGGTAGCCGCTGTAGATATTCAGCTTCCTTACCATCGGAACTAGAACTATCCTTGGCGTCTGTTTCCCTTCGTTCATTTGTTTGCAGCAAAACTTAGATGTCACAGTCTATAAAATGATACGCAATATTCGGTATCGTGAGTGATATATTTTTAAAAAGTATAAGAATAAGTCAGTGTTGGGGGATTTCAGCTAGATTTGAATTGGCAGCGAAAATAATAACTGACGTATGCATGTAACCTATTCATTGTTGTTCTAACTATTCCTAAAACACACAAACATGGCCGCCGCTGAGCAAGTGGGTCTAAACAAAACGTGGGAATTGTCGCTTTACGAGCTCCACAGAACACCTCAAGATGCCATAACTGATAATACAGAGATAGCCGTGAGTCCGAGGAGTTTACACAGTGAATTAATGTGTCCCATATGTCTTGACATGCTGAAAAAAACAATGACAACCAAAGAGTGTCTACATCGGTTCTGCTCAGACTGTATAATCACCGCACTTAGAAGCGGGAACAAGGCAAGTATATCATTTTCTAAATATTTCCTCAAGCATCCCTTAAATAAGCACAAATCGCGCCATTTTTCATGACACATATTATTTCATAAAAAAATGTTATTACAGGAATGTCCAACCTGCCGCAAAAAGCTGGTCTCTAAAAGGTCTTTGAGGCCAGATCCGAACTTCGATCTATTGATATCGAAGATATACCCGAGCCGAGACGAGTACGAAGCCCACCAAGAACGGGTTTTGGCGAAACTTAACAATTCTCACTCTCAAGCTGCGCTGGTAAATTCAATAACAGAGGGTATAAAGCTTCAGAGCCAAAACCGTCCTCAGAGATCGAGAAAAAACGCTAACGAACCTGAAAGTGCGAACGGGGCGACTTCCTACACTGCAGGGAATGCCAGCGGACGTACAACCCCAAATCCAGCTGCTGCTAATTTGGCTAATCAGAGCGATTCTTCTCAAGGAGCTACAGGGACACCAAATAACGCCACGCTGCTTTCAAACGTTATTATCAATAACCAGAATCAACAGAATTCTGCTAACAGCGTATCACAACCAGCGAGCAGCCCTGCAGTTTCTGGTAATGGCGCGCTTTAGAAATAATTTTAATCGAAATTCTGGGTGGAATTCGATTGTTGAGAATTGCATTCTTGTTTCTATTCAATTCTCGGTTTATTTCCGCAGGTACGACTTCTAGAAATTCAACAACTCCTTCCCCCAATCCAGCTAATCAAATCCCAAAGCCTCCAAAGCGTCAAAAAAGTCTACAGAATTCAGAAAATGATTCTGCAGGATCTAGTGCAGAGGCTGAGACCGGTGGCGGTGATTCTATGGTCGATACGGAGGGAGAAGGACCTGGAGAGCCACTTATGCTGAATGAAATTGAGCTTGTTTTTAAGCCGCATCCCACTGAAATGGCGGAGGATAATTCGTTGATAAAAGCTTTGAAGGAAAATAGCATCAGATATATCAAAACTACGGCGAATGCTACCGGTGAGATGTCTATAAATTTTTTAAATGGTCTTAGCTCCTTTTTGTGATTATAACTTATCCCTATTTTTGTCGTTTTTCAGTTGACCATCTCAGCAAATATCTTGCTACACGTTTGACGCTCGATTTAGATACGGAATTGTCGGAATCTCATAGACACTTGAATTTCTGTATCTACATAGCACCTTCCCCTGGACAGCTTGTCGTACTTAGCGGTTCTCAGACTTTGAGACAAGTGAACGATAAATTTTGGAGGGTGAATCGACCTCTGGAAATGTATTATTCTTGGAAAAGAACTTAGGGGGCGATTTTTTATGGTGATTTATACCACATTAGACGGAAATGGCAAGGGGCAATAATTGTTAAAAGTCTTTAGAAATAACGAGACTTTATTTGACAAAGGTGAAGGTAAAGCCACAGGTGAGAACATCTAGCAAAGATTTGAACAACAAATTAATACTTCTAAAAAATCTTTATTACGTTAATAATTATGATTTTATGTTTCTTTTGTCTTTTCAGTGAAATACGCAGGTCGATATTTAGCTGAAAGTATCATGCGAATTGGAGTACAATTTAAAATTTATATAATAGTTTTTCTTTAAACTAGCTACTATTCTTAGGCATAAGTTATCAATTTTTCTATGTAAATATCAAGCGATTCAAAAACAAAGTATCTTTACACTGTGAATGAAATAGCTTCCCAATAAGTTACACTCGTAGGCTTCATCGGGATAAATATATTAATATTAATATAACAAGATGTTGAAGAGTATTGTGAAGTAGGAATGATCATTCTATACGTGTTAGATCTCATTTCATAATATTCTGTAACATCTTAGCGACACTTTTGACCATGGATAAATTTTTTCCTAATACAGTAAGCGGAGCACGAGATGAACTACTTTCGCGAAATCTTTTTATCCGTAATAATTTCATTTTCCGTTCGGAATACAATCCTCGGCTTGAGCTGTAAGTTGTAATATATATATTTTATATATAATTATTATATACACATGAATATCACTAAAGTATTATGCGAAAATAATATAAAAACAAGCGTGGAAATGTATCTTTATGTATAAATATTATTGTCAATGAATAATTTATATGTATATGGATTGCTGAGGTAATAATAACAAGAAAAAGATATCAATTATACACATGATGATTCGTGTATTTATTTTTATTATATAATCTAGAGTTTTACATTCAATAATAAGTGAATACAATTTAATTTTAAAAGTAATATCTAGGTTTAATCTCGAGTCAAAGCTCGCGGCTTTCTGTCACGGGTCACTGACCAATGAGAATTCCGTCTCTGACCAATCAAATTAAAAATTCAAGAGCATGAGCCAATGGCATCACTTGCTCCACTTTCTAAATTGCCACGAGCTAGAACGGAGTACAACAATATAGAACTACCATTGTTAATTCGTGCGTGAAAGAGAGAGGCTCGTATTTAGATCATTATCCATTTTGTTATCCGGCCACTCTCTTTCTGTTGGTTTTTACACAAGAAACTTTGAACGAACGTGTCTAATGCGTTTGCGCAAAGCGCAGTTCGCCTCGTCAAAGGCTGGTTCGTATTAGTACACACATATACCTACGCTTTACATATAGCATCATTGCCATTACATCTGCGGTCTCGAGTCACGCGCCGAAATCAATATGATCACTGCCACCTAAAAACAGCAGGGTAGTGTAGCAACTAGTCTTCAACCAGTTGCGCTTTGCCGGACGACCGAACTACATGATATTGACAACTGTTGAATGTTGTTGCAACTGAGTGATATTTATATAGTGAGTTGAGAATCTCTGGAGTAACAGTAAACCGTAGATACATATGCCGATAAATGACTAAGTATACATACCATCTTGTACTTTGATAATTTTATGTATGCGTATATAATCAATCAGATAATCTTTATCTGTACATGACATTAAGTTTCATTGTCGCGAGCCTCCTTAGAAACAGTACATTAGACGCGTACGCGCGAATACAGATTTATATTCCTTTCTATTTTCTACGTCTCTATATAATATAACTGATTTATAAAACATATGCTGTCAGTTGCCCACGGAGTTTTTTTAATTGCCTAACATATCCGACTCTCTTATACCTATCATATTATACTTATTCAATGCGTATTAATTAGGAACCGGATTTCTATCCAAAAATCACAATTTTACAGTACATAATCACTGTACCCTACACGCCCCTATATCAAAGTATTATTTTATACGCAAAATGCCGGCAGACCGTTCTTACGAATACGAAACTCTCCTCCCATCAGGTAGGTCATTGCGAAAGAATTCTACGTGCATTTCTCAATTCGAAGCCCGTGCATTATAGTACTTGCATTGTTATTTTAATTCCGCATATTTTACATGTAATATCTAAATATTGCACGTTCTTATTTTTTATAAATTTTTACGCGAAGAGAAGAAACAAATAAAATTAAATAATGTGTGATTACTTATTCAATTTTAATACAATGATGCGATCATATAATTAAAATCCATGTATCTATTTGAAACTAATTTTTTTTGTTTACAGAAATGGATCAGATCAACGAGCCCACTGAAGCCCAGAGGCTTGAGGGATTCAATTTTTTATTTGGTATCACCGAAGTAGTCGGAGGTTTTCTCATCATTCTTGTATCTGTATGGACGGCCTATTTCAGGGGCGGTTTTGCCTGGAGATCTAATCCTGCCCTTGAATTTAACTGGCATCCATTACTCATGATTTTAGGATTGGTATTCTTATACTCAAACGGTAAAAAACTATAATAATAAATATTATCAATATTCTATAATGATATTAAATAAAAGGTGAAGAAGTAAAGCCATCAACTAATCTTATATCAACCTTTTATTAAAGGTATGCTGATCTACAGGACCCAGAGAACCGTCAGAAAGAAACGTTTGAAGTTACTTCATGCTGGAATCATGATATTCTGTGTTCTATTTACGATAATTGCTTTAGTAGCTGCGTTCGATAGTCACAATTTGAGAATGGTCGATGGAAAACCTGCTCCGATACCTAACATGTACACTCTTCACAGCTGGGTCGGTTTGACAACTGTTCTTCTATTTTGTTGTCAGGTATAATCAGTTTTATTAAATGAGTTTTATTTTCTATCATTTAATATTGGTTGATGAGAATGTAGGAAACATTTCTCTTTATTGTTTTTATATTTTCAAAAAAAAAAAAAAAAACAATTCTCTTTTATTTCAGTGGGTAGCTGGCTGGATTTCTTTCCTCTACCCTGTAATACAACCGCATTTACGAACTGCCTACATGCCGGTTCACGTTTACTTTGGTACTGCAGGTTTTGTTGGAGCTATTGCAGCCTGTCTTCTGGGGCTGAATGAAAAGGCTATTTGGGCTGTGGGGTAAATCGAAGTTTTTTACTCTTATATTCTTAAGACTAATGAAAATAGATATTTGAGTGTGCTATCGTTGTTATTATTCTTCTTCCAGCGATGCATATCCGAAATTTTCAACGGAAGGCGTCCTAATTAATATTATTGGAATGACTCTAATAATATTTGGAGGTTTGTCGGTGTATCTTGTGACGCAGCATCGTTACAAACGTTTGCCAAGACCTGAGGACGAAGTTCTGCTTGCTGAGAGAAGTAATTAAACAATTTCGTGGAAGGCTAGATGCAAAGAGAAGAAGATTAGAGACAAAACTTGCCAAAAAAATATATTATGTATTCCTACATATCAAAGCTAATACCTATATCGCGGTCGTTATTGTAATCCAAAAATTGTATGAGACGCTTTGATATTCTATAATAACTAATTGATAGAACCTTCTCACGAATTCTAAGACCATCTAGTTCTGTGAAAACTATGAGTATTTAAACGCTATACATATATATTTATCTATTAAAGTTATACATAGATATATCTATATTATATTTTCATATTTTAATATTTTTATATTTTAATGACACTTTATTACCACTTCGTAGCGACAATACATACCGTTATGTAACAGTTTCAAGGCCGGGAATATGTTGATTGGACGGGAGAAAAAAATTTCGAATCTCACTTAATCATCCTCGGAAATGATGCCAAATTTCTCTTCACTGCTTTTTACAGTATCTTAGAATTACAGTTAATTCCTTTCTCCCCGATGTATAACGCAGACGATTTGTTGAGTACAAGGTTCAATGCTTGTTGTTGTATGATTAAGTTACAAATAATTTGAACATTGGAAAGAATCTATGTCTATATTGAATGTGATGCTTCAAACTACATATATGTTATACATTGATGTCTGTGTAATCGACCCAAAAATAACCAGATACGTTATTTGAGAAAGCTTATTTCTTGCGTACATACCACGCGGTATATTTTTTACAATTTCGTACTGATTTTGGCATAATTATTGATGATTATTTTATATTTATTTCCGTTCAACGCAATCATATTTGGTGTTATTGCAATTTTATATATAATATATCACCCCCACAAGTATGATAAGTTTACATGTATATGTTGAATTATAAGACTATTTGGTGCTATCAAATATCTATAATCACGCACAATATTATTTATTTTAAGCGTTGATCATATTTATGCTGTGCTTATGTTTTATTGTGTATAATAATTAAACATAATACTGTCTGAACATAAGTAATTGTGATTTACTATGAACGCCAGGAGAAACAAGCCGAAAATCCATTTTTTTTTTCATTCCCAATCTTCGGAGTGCGATTCAAGTAGATTCAAATTCTCACTTCGCAGTTCGCACATCGAAACTCATAAAGCGTGTGCTGCAATACTTTCCGAAATTATTATACGTCTGTCGAGCATGCAACGATTTCTCAAACGCCCCTGCGGCTCAGCAATAAAGTCACATGCAGTAAAACGGCAGTGATCAGTAACAAATTCGACGATTTAGGAATTCAAACTGTCTGCCGCCCTGCCTGTTGAACTATATTGTGTTCATGGTAAGTTAGATATCACAAAATTAGCACAACAGGGTGCTAAACGATATCGCCATCTCGCGAGTAAAGTCACGAACTATTGTAGCAGCAAACATTGGTGCGCCGTCTTGGATGCAATCGACACGTCATTATTGTGTTTGAAATTCGTGGTTGCATATCATAGGCCGCACCGATGTTTGCGGCAAAAGTAGTACGTCAATCCAACCGCGAGATGGCGATACCATTTGCCACCCCGCTGGAACAGACTAGCCGGCAAGGAGGAGCACCGACCTACGGTACAGGCACGTGTCATAAGATCAGTTGCCCTCGTGGCGTCAAGGAGTTCATATGGAGATTGTGTTAAGGAGATACGACTGCCGGGCTGCGACAGGCATCTCGATAGAAATACTCTGAACGTAGAGAAGTTGTCGCAAAATAGACAAGTTACTCATTGAGGAAAAAAGATTCTTTTTGGCTATTTTCTGGCGTTATTTATTAAATGATAATCATCTTATAACACTCGTCTTTCTGTTACAGTCGAATCTACTCCTATTGGAGTCTAAACATCTGCCTTCAGCAAGAATCCTGGTCCGATTACAAGTACCGAGAGCATATTGAAGCCTATCTCAGCTTTTGTGAAATTAGCTATTAAATTTGGTAGTCTATAATTATAATACGTGTGTGGTTTATATCATGGTAACTCGTATGCCATGCTTAATGCGTAATGTTGTATCTGTACTGCAGCAATAAAATCCCTACAATAATCAAACGCTCCGTTATTTTCCACCTTCTCATTCCTGCGATTCCTCATTGCATGTACCCTGTTGCTTTTTCCCCACGAAAATTTCAGCATACCTCCTCGGGTCAGATGTTCTCCTGATACCAGAAGCAATTAGTTCAGACGTAAAACTTTTCTAACTCCGAAGAACATTAGTATAAATTAATGTATAGACATGCATGAAGACACGTATGAATGCCTATATCTATATGCATATCCGAAATTTCGGAACACCTCCTCGGGTCAGATGTTCTCCTGATACCAGGAGCCAAATTTTTCGACTTAAAATTTTTCTAACTCCGAAAAACGCTAGTATCAATAGATATATAGAGACGTGCATGAAGACACGTATGAATGCCTATATCTATATACATATCCAAAATTTCGAAACACCTCCTCGGGTCAGATGTTCTCCTGATACCAGGAGCCAAATTTTTCGACTTAAAATTTTTCTAACTCCGAAAAACGCTAGTATCGATAGATATATAGAGACGTGCATGAAGACACGTATGAATGCCTATATCTATATACATATCCAAAATTTCGAAACACCTCCTCGGGTCAGATGTTCTCCTGATACCAGGAGCCAAATTTTTCGACTTAAAATTTTTCTAACTCCGAAAAACGCTAGTATCAATAGATATATAGAGACGTGCATGAAGACACGTATGAATGCCTATATCTATATACATATCCAAAATTTCGAAACACCTCCTCGGGTCAGATGTTCTCCTGATACCAGGAGTCAAAATTTTCGACTTAAAATCTTTCTAACTCCGAAAAACGCTAGTATCAATGGATATATAGAGACGTGCATGAAGAAACGTATGAATGCCTATACCTATATACATATCCAAAATTTCGGAACACCTCCTCGGGTCAGATGTTCTCCTGATACCAGGAGCCAAATTTTTCGACTTAAAATTTTTCTAACTCCGAAAAACGCTAGTATCAATAGATATATAGAGACGTGCATGAAGACACGTATGAATGCCTGTATCTATATGCATATTCGAAATTTCGGAACACCTCCTCGGGTCAGATGTTCTCCTGATACCAGGAGTCAAAATTTTCGACTTAAAATTTTTCTAACTTCGAAGAACGCTAGTATAAATTAATGCATAGACATGCATGAAGACACAGTGTGACAAGACACAGAAAGGACAGTGTATATGCATACGTGTCTTCATGCAGGTCGCTATGTGTATAGGTATAAGTATACTAGCGTTAATCGAAGTTAGAAATGTTTTAAGCCGAAAAATGCTCCTGGTATCAGAAGAACATCTCACTCGCGGAAGTGTACTGGACTTTTTAGCGCAAAGATGCAATACATGGAATTGCAAGGAGGGGAAAGTGTAAATTAACAAAGCATTTGATTATTGTAGGGAGTTTATTGCTGCAGCATTGATACATTATTACTCGTTGTCTAAGTTATGTAGTACTACTCACTGTTCCTTAAAAATAAATTTGTACGTATCGCAATTGATGGAGTCTCTTTATTTGTTTCCTGGCATACAAGTTACCATAATATGCAGCTCATTCGTATTATCATAATGTACTACCTCATTAAATAACTAATTTCACAAAGGCTGAGGAAGACTTCGACATGCTCTCGTTACTTCTAATCGAAACAGAATCCTCGCTGGAGGGAGATGTTTGGACTCCGATAGAAGTTTATTCAGCTGTAACAGAAAGAGGAGCGTTATGATATTATTATTATTCAGTAAATTAAGCCGAAAACTGGCCGAAAAGAATCGTTTTTCTATTTTGCGCCAACTTCTCTACGTTCAGAGTATTTCTATCGAGATGTCTGTCACAGTCCGAAAGTCATATCTCAAACGCAGTCCTCAATGCGTACTCTTTGAAGCTACAAAGACCACTGACGCCACGATAGATGCCCATAACTAGGTCAGTGCTCCTACGCCAACGGAGAAGCAAATGGTAACCCACATGACATTTCTAACTTGGGATTGCATATAATGAGGCGCCCCAATCTTTGCAGCTAGAGTAGGTCGTCATTTTACCCGAGAAATGTTGATACCATTCAGCACAACTTGTGTCATTTTTAACTTATCGAATGATGGTAGAGACCCTGCTATCTTGATGGCGAAAGACCGAACTACTTTTGCCGCAAAATTGGGCCCGGTAATTAGTATGAATTCCTTGTATTGTTAATCATATTACTTACAGCTGCATTATGATTGAGTATAGTACAATTGTTTTCATCCAAATATGTGTCTCATTCCTATTTTATAAAGTTTCTCACCTTCCATTAATACATATGAATGCCTATACTTATAAATCTCTTTGCTATTAGACGTATGGTGTCTAATGCTGTACGAAAAAATAAGAGGGAAGGTGAATGAAATAAATACATTTTCGCTAGTTTTTCACGAGTAACTTTATTATCCTCGCTTTTTTGGACTTCGCTAATATCCAAAGTTGTTTTCCGACCTTTAGAAGTCTGCCTAATTTTTGCAAAAATAGAAAGAAGTGACTGTCTCATATCCTAGAAAAGAAAAAAAGTCTCTAGAATAATTCCACGGGTCTACATACGGTGTATCCTGACCTGAGGAACCCGATTACGGAGAGTAGACCGCATGATTCTCAAAAGTGCTCCAGGATAGCTGAATATCCAATCAATTTACACTCATGCCTCCATCATAAATGCATTATATACTCACTTAGCGTCTTTTAATCATAAATGGCATGAAAGCCTAATATGAAATAAGTGGGTTTCAAAGTAAATAGACTCCGTGTTATCTTTATAAGCAGATTGATTCATATAAATAGCTCCAAAATATCCATATCATACATAACTTTATCGAATTACAGTTAATTGTAGAAGTATCGATAACACAAACATCATGCTAAACACTCTTCTTCGCTCCGCTGAAGATCCAATAACTGAAAATGAGAAATAACAGAATTATTCCTCAAGAAATCAGCAGAAATAATGATCACATCCAAAGTCTTGCTCGCATGCTTGAATATTTTACACAAACGATGATTATGCATCAGCTATTGTTTCTACGAATAATTTATAAGTCGTCAATTGCCGTCTTATGTCTGTTGATATTTACTTGGTCGATATTTCTATACGATACGATAATATCAATTCTTTGGTGAACAAGACTCTAGGAATTCGGTAGAACATGGTTCAGAATATTTGAAAAGCCAAAAGAATATCTGAATATCTAGCGCGGTTCAGATTACTCTTCTTTAAGATTGGTGAGACGAGCAAAGATTGATCCACGAATTTCTAATTCTGAGTTTCTGATTTCTTGGATGAGAACCAAAAAGACTCTCACAATGAAGCTCATCATAATACACCGAATGAGTCAGCTGCCCAGACGCGCCCCAGTACAATAGAGCTTTCCGGTCCAGTTCAGAATAAAGTATAATGCTCCGAGCGGTTTTTGACAATAGAAGAGAAGTGCTGTGGCTGGACATACCTAGAATACTATGACGTTTTGCTAAATGCCAAAACGATTTTCACCTCTTGACTGTTAGCTTTACTCAAAAAACGACACAAGACAACAGCGATAATTATATACGTACTCTGCAATTATCGTAGAAGTTAGAAACACACGCTTGTATCAACGCTCGTAAAATATAATCAATAATTAAGTTACCTTTAACATCCGCTTGACCGTCCGGCTTTCTTTGTCCTGTTTGAAAGTTGGGAGGTGGCTGGAGGTAGTTTATCCCTACTATTGTTGCGGCAGGTTCAAAGTTTGATCCTTTTGGACGATCCTCTTCCGCACTGACTTCCGTGCTTTGCCAATAAATGTCGTATATCGAGGCACTGCAACGTACTTTCAACTTTCCACCAGCAAAGTGGTCGGTGGTAATAAGAAACTGTAATCCAAGAGCGGAATTCTCCTGGTCGGCAATATTCGATTCTTGAGGATTATAGTATCTTATGTGGGAGTTCAGCGGCTGCATGGGAAAAGCAGACTCATCGTAAATATTTGAACTGTACTAACAGTCGAGGCATAAGTAATTCAACGCTGTATCGGGCTCTTGTTTTTCATGAAGTCATTAAGGTATTACCCGTATTAGTTCTAGCTTCGTACCTGACGGTCGTTAATGTACCAAGTTAAATTTGCGGCCGGCTTACTCCCATCGGAAGTACAATTTCCACGGAGTATATCACCGACTCGATATTTACGTTTCATTCCGTGTATGGAGGGACGATGCAACGGCAACTCTGCATCGGATTATAAAGATTACATGAATTTATTATAACAAGCTGCAAGTCTTTTGTGGAATGAAGAAATTCTAAAAAAAATGATTTTAGAGAAAATAGAGTTATCTGTTTAAAAATATGATGCCTTCATACCGACAACGTTCATATTTGCAGAGACAATCGATGTGTGAAAGGAAGGAGCATCAGCCGATACTTCGCAGCTGTATCTCCCAGCTGAATCTAACTCCAATCCAGTAACAGCAACTTGCGTAGCGTTGCTTTCGTTTGTCTGTAATCAGAACACGATCGATAATCAATGAACAATCAACCACCTAGGTGTGAGAAAGCGTGCAATTTTTTTGAGATCGTTATCGCTACACTAGGTATAGTTATTTGCAAAGTGATATTTCATTCTATTCATACAAATACGCATAACAGTCTGCGGTTGAATATAGCACGTTACGATAATGATGACGATGATAGTAATAATAATATTAATATACTTGCATTAACACTCAAAGAGCCGATTGGGAACGTCTTAATTGCAGGGTTTTCATTTGGGGCGTAGCGGTAAAATTCATGTCGACCCTTATACCACTTGACGGCATACAGAGTATCGCCCTCTGTGTCATACTGGCATCCAAATATTGCCGAATCCCCTTTTTTTACCGCTGTTGGAATTTGTATCCGGGCATCTCTTAATCCTAAGCAAATTCCTGCGAGAGAAGAAAAAAAAAGAAGAAATTCCACAAATTCTTACATCTTCACGGATTAACTGATAGATACACTATTCCGTTCTACTTCCAGTGATCTATAAATAAGTATCCGTACATTAATATAATGCCAATTATTCATTGCTGAAATTGATCAGATAACTTTCCACGGATTATGTTTGGGTATGCCGATATTCGTTCAATTCGATAATTAGTTCTGACTCCTCGTTGATTAACGGTAACTATTTATATAAATGACGCATTTCCTTCCGCGATCTATCATCATTCATTATAATATACCGTCGACAATTTGTCAATGTAATATAATACAGATATATTCCACTGGAACGAGAATTTTTTTTTCAAATGATAATTACAATATAATATGGTTTGAACTTCTGGAGTTATATTTAGTCTCGAGGTTATTTAGCCAACTTCTAACGCGATAGTATACATGTATAAGTATAATAATTAATTGTAAGCGCGTGTAGGATAATAGGAACATATATAGTCATCTGCATGAAAATAGTTCGGCGATAATTGATTGCAGACGATATGCGGCACATCTGTAATTTAATGCTTTCATAAAATGTTTGAGAGCTCGCCTAGCTCATCAGTAAATTTCGCTATTTACCCTCGCCTACCCCGTGCAGAAATGTTTGAATTGCACGTCGTAAAGTTGGCTAGTACCGCCGTAAGGGCCTCGGTCCACTCAATCAAAATGACCCTTTGCAAATTCTATTACTTTCCATAAAGTGACGCGATTTACGGATAACAGAATCGACTATTTACATCTGAGTCGTGTCAATTAATATGAAGCTTGCAAAATCCGTTATCGCATACCATACAAATAAATTTGGTTCATATTCTGCACGTATAGCCTCGCATACCATATACCTACGTATGAACGCATGTGAGTGAGAAACTCGGGCGTTTCGACTGCTTTTGCAGTAAAAAATCGAAAGACTTTTAACATCTCAGTTGATTGAGAAAACAATCAAGTTTTCCCTGAACATATAGAATCGTTGATGCGATGAATTTCCACCAAATTTATGAGACAGGTGTCTTACTCATTGCTAATTCTTCGGTACTCCTTGCGGATACGTTTCGAGATGCGTGCTAGACCGGGACACGTCTTAACTATACCTGCGACGATTGTTTCTAGCGATGAAAACGTATTTGTGAGAATTTTCCGAACTTTCAATTCATTCATCTCGATGCAGACACACTGGATGCCGGATATTCTCTGTCAGTAAATAACGATGGAGATTTACTCACCCACGGTATAAGCGAAGAATATCAATTGTAGTTCCATTGAATTTCGGCTGGTTATTTCCTCAACGAACGGGACGGCTGCACGATTTAAATTTACACATTTGACACCCGCTGATTTCCCCCTGTGACTACTTCTTGGCTTATCTAATCTCTGTGTACTGCTGTTATAGTATTAACTGATCTTCAACTACGACCGGTTACAGGTCAACCGTTCAAGGAACTCTGATTGTGAATAGCGGTGGGAATATCTTTTACATAACGACATACACAGGACTGTGTATCCTCTCGTTCGATGATTCTGCCAGCTTCGCGCAGAATCAATGTTTCGTCCTTGCGCGTGCGTCGCGACTCTCGGTCAGAATGATCTAATTGCCAAAATTCGGTACAAAACTATCTGCGATTGTCCACGCCGAATCATCCTCCTTTCTCTAATTGAGTCGCCTTTGCAGTTATCGCAAATTTGATCGTACGGATGATCACGCGACTATCGGCATTTGAACTGCAGCCAGTATGAGCGGAGGACTGCGTCGGACTATTATTTTCCTTAGCTTGATCCCGTTTCGAATTTTATTACATATTTAACGTCGCACTGTTCACCCGCAGCGGAATAATTCATTTACATCCTATCCGAGCGACCCGCTGTAATTTTATTTATTATATATCAGAAAATTTGAATAATATAATACATCATCGCGTTAGGAATTTCACATGTGTAAATACACGGAGTAATCAGACTGGGAAAATCCCAGATTTAGTAGATTATCTCAGATATGTTATAAGATTCTTGTATGGAAGTTGCGTTGCAGTAATCGAGTGAATTATTCAGGCATGATGCTGCAGTAATCACATGCGGCTGAATAAATTGTGGAGAAATTTAGATAAAATGCGAACTACTTGAAGAATAAAAAAAAATTCGTATAACAGGCGGATGCGGAGCGATTGCTCAATCATTCCGATAGCTATCTTGTCTTTAAATATATACAGTAAATTAGAACTAGTCAGTTTTTTTTTTTCAATTTATTTGAGATAACAAATCAATAAGAACTCATATCTAAGTTTATAATTCAAACTTGAATCTACTAACTCGTTATTTATTTGACCAGGCAATTTAATAATTCTGCTAGCGAAACGCAATATTTAGATGTAATTCGCGCGAGAACTATTGCCTTCTGAGTTCTTTTGCCTCGATCACTATAAGCCGTAATCTCTCTAGTATGCGAAAACATCGAATATGCAATTTCAGACCTGCAGGGGCCTCCCTTAGCTGTTGAGCATTGTAAGTCCAGTTGCCTATCGTGAGGCCCAGCTGCGTCTTGAAAAATTACTTAGAGCAATTAGATGAGTAGTTTTCCTTAGCTCGAACCAGCCAGATATTTGTTTCTAATATGTCTTTGGATCTTCTTGGCATTAGGGTTTCAGAGAGTATAAAAATTTATTTACTGACACTAAGATAAGAGCGATAGACTATCGAATGTCAGTAATGCAGGAGGATGACGCTGCTTTTTCTTTATTACTAAATATTCGAATTCAAATAATTGATACGCAATAAAACTCGAATTTTGATATAATATGTAAAAAAATGCATTTACATATCCATATATTAGTATTTATAACTTATTGTATATTATCAAAAACTTCACAATACTCGTTCAGAACACATTCCCTATATATTACGTATACCTCGACTAAAAAAATAATAAAACTATTATATGGACTTCCAAATACTTCTAGCAATGTTGTATACCTCGTTTATCCAATTCGATACCGCCAAATTATTATATATGACATTTTTACATGATAAAATATATTACATGATAATTTTACGCGCACCCTAGGTTTCTTTTGCACTCTTTTTTTATCCAAATATGCGTCATATTTCTATTTTATAAAGTTTCTCACCTTCTACTACTACATATGAACGCCTATACTTATAAGTCTCTTTGCTATTAGACTTTGCTATTACGCATTGAAAAAATGAGAGGGAAGCCGAATCAAATCAATACATTTTCGCTAGTTTTTCGCGAGTAACTTTATTATCCTCGCTTTTTTGGACTTCGCTAATATCCGAAGTTGTTTTCCGACTTTTTGAAGTTTGCCTAATTTGTGCAAAAATAGAAAGAAGTTGCTGTCTCATATCCTAGAAAAGAAAAAAAGTCTCTAGAATAATTTCACGGGTCTACATACGGTGTATCCTGACCTGAGGAACCCGATTACGGAGAGTAGACCGCATGATTCTCAAAAGTGCTGCAGGATAGCTGAATATCCAATCAATTTACACTCATACCTCCATCATAAATGCATTATATACTCACTTAGCGTCTTTTAATCATAAATGGCATGAAAGCCTAATATAAAATGCGTGGGTTTCAAAGTAAATACACTCCTCGTTATCTTTAAAGCAGATTGATTCATATAAATAGCTCCAAAATATCCATATCATACATAACTTTATCGAATTACAGTTAATTGTCAAAGTATCGATAACACAAACATCATGATGAACTCTTCTTCGCTCCGCCGAAGATCCAATAACTGAAAATAAGAAATAACAGAATTATCCCTTAAAAAATTGGCAGAAGTAATGATTACATCCAAAGTCTCGCTCTCATGTTTGGATATTTTACACAAACGCTGATTATGCATCATCTACTATTTCTACGAATAATTTATAAGTCGTCAATTGCCGTCTTATGTCTGTTGATATTTAAGTTACCTTTAACATCCGCTTGACCGTCGGGCTTTCTTTGTCCACTTTGAAAGTTGGGCGGTGGCTAGAGGTAGTTTGTCCCTACTGTTGTTGCGGCAGGTTCAAAGTTCGATCCTTTTGGACGATCCTCTTCCGCACTGACTTCCGTGCTTTGCCAATAAATGTCGTATATCGAGGCACTGCAACGTACTTTCAACTTTCCACCAGCAAAGTGGTCGGTGGTAATAAGAAACTGTAATCCAAGAGCGGAATTCTCCTGGTCGGCAATATTCGATTCTTGAGGATTATAGTATCTTATGTGGGAGTTCAGCGGCTGCATGGGAAAAGCAGACTCATCGTAAATATTTGAACTGTACTAACAGTCGAGGCATAAGTAATTCAACGCTGTATCGGGCTCTTGTTTTTCATGAAGTCATTAAGGTATTACCCGTATTAGTTCTAGCTTCGTACCTGACGGTCGTTAATGTACCAAGTTAAATTTGCGGCCGGCTTACTCCCATCGGAAGTACAATTTCCACGGAGTATATCACCGACTCGATATTTACGTTTCATTCCGTGTATGGAGGGACGATGCAACGGTAACTCTGCATCGGATTATAAAAATTACATGAATTTATTATAACAAGCTGCAAGTCTTTTGTGGAATGAAGAAATTCTAAAAAAATGATTTTAGCGAAAATAGAGCTATATGTTTAACAATGAGATGCCTTCATACCGACAACGTTCATATTTGCAGAGACAACTGATGTGTCAAAGAAAGGAGCATCAGTCGCTACTTCGCAGCTGTACCTCCCAGCTGCATTAAACTGCAATCCAGTAACAGCAACTTGCGTAGCGTTGCTTTCGTTTTCCTGTAATAAGAACGCGATCGATAATCAATGAACAATCAGCGACGATGATATATTAATAATAATATTAATATACTTGCATTAACACTCAAACAGCTGATTGGGAACGTCTTAATTGCAGGGTTGCTATCTGGGATGTAGCGGTAAAATTCATGTGGACCCTTATACCACTTGACGGCATACAGAGTTTCGCCCTCTGTGTCATACTGGCATCCGAATATTGCTGAATCCCCTTTTGTTACAGCTGTTGGAAGTTGTATCCGGACATCTTTTAATCCCAAACAAATTCCTGCGAGAGAAGAAAAACAAAGATATTCCACAAATTCTTATATCTTCACGGATTTAGTGATAAATAAACTATTCCATTCGACTTCCAGTGATCTATAAATAAGTATCGGTACATTTATATAATGCCAATTATTCATTGCTGAAATTGATCAGATAACTTTCCACGGATTATGTTTCGGTATGCCGATATTCGTTCAATTCGATAATTAGTTCTGACTCCTCGTTGATTCCTCGGCGATCTATCATCATTTATTATGATATACCGTCGACAATGTAATATAATACAGATATATTCCACTGGAAAGATAATTTTTTTCCGAATGATAATTACAATATGATATGGTTTAAACTTTTGGAGTTATATGTATTTAGTCTCGAGGTTATTTGCCAACTTCGAACGCGATAGTATATAGATATAAGTATAATGATTAATTGTAAGCGCGTGTAGGATAATAGGAACATATATAGTCATCTGCATGAAAATAGTTCGGCGATAATTGATTGCAGACGATATGCGGCACATCTGTAATTTAATGCTTTCATAAAATGTTTGAGAGCTCGCCTAGCTCATCAGTAAATTTCGCTATTTACCCTCGCCTACCCCGTGCAGAAATGTTTGAATTGCACGTCGTAAAGTTGGCTAGTACCGCCGTAAGGGCCTCGGTCCACTCAATCAAAATGACCCTTTGCAAATTCTATTACTTTCCATAAAGTGACGCGATTTACGGATAACAGAATCGACTATTTACATCTGAGTCGTGTCAATTAATATGAAGCTTGCAAAATCCGTTATCGCATACCATACAGATAAATTTTGTTCATATTCTGCACGTATAGCCTCGCATACCATATACCTACGTATGAACGCATGTGAGTGAGAAACTCGGGCGTTTAGACTGCTTTTGCAGCAAAAAATGAGAAGACTTTCAACTCCTCAGTTGACTGAGAAAACAATCTAGTTTCCCCTGAACATATAGAATCGTTAATGCGATGAATTTCCACCAAATTTATGAGACAGGTGTTTCACTTATTGCTGATTCGGTCCAGGAACTTCTTGCGCGGATACGTTTTGAGATGCGTGCTAGACCGGGACACATCTTAACTACATCTGCGACGATTGTTTCTAGCGTTAAAAACGTATTTGTGAGAATTCTCTGAACTTTTAATTCGTTCAACTCGATGCAGACATACTGGATGCGGGATACTCTCTGTCAGTAAATAACGATGGAGATTTACTCACCCACGATATAGGCGAAGAATATCAATTGTAGTTCCATTGAATTTCGGCTGGTTATTTCCTCAACGAACGGGACGGCTGCACGATTTAAATTTATACATTTGACACTCTCTGATTCCCCTTTTTGACTACTTCTTGGCCTATCTAATCTCTGTGTACTGCTGTTATAGTGTAAACTGATCCTCAACTATGACCGGTTACAGGTCAACCGTTCAAGGAACTCTGATTGTGAATAGCGGTGGGAATATCTTTTACATAACGACATACACAGAACTGTGTATCCTCTCGTTCGATGATTCTGCCAGCTTCGCGCAGAATCAATGTTTCGTCCTTGCGCGTGCGTCGCGACTCTCGGTCAGAATGATCTAATTGCCAAAATTCGGTACAAAACTATCTGCGATTGTCCACGCCGAATCATCCTCCTTTCTCTAATTGAGTCGCCTTTGCAGTTATCGCAAATTTGATCGTACAGATGATCACGCGACTATCGGCATTTGAACTGCAGACAGTACGAGCGGAAGACTGCGTCGGACTATTATTTTCCTTAGCTTGATCCCGTTTCGAATTTTATTACATATTTAACGTCGCACTGTTCACCCGCAGCGGATTAATTCATTTACATCCTATCCGAGCGACCCGCTGTAATTTTATTTATTATATATCAGAAAATTTGAATAATATAATACATCATCGCGTTAGGAATTCCACATGTGTAAATACACGGAGTAATCGGACTGGAAAAATCCCAGATTTAGTAGATTATCTCAGATATGTTATAAGATTCTTATATGGAAGTCGCGTTGCAGTAATCGAGTGAATTATTCAGGCATGATGCTGCAGTAATCACATGCGGCTGAATAAATTGTGGAGAAATTTAGATAAAATGCGAACTACTTGAGGAATAAAAAAAAATTCGTATAACAGGCGGATGCGGAGCGATTGCTCAATCATTCCGATAGCTATCTTGTCTTTAAATATATACAGTAAATTAGAACTAGTCAGTTTTTTTTTTTCAATTTATTTGAGGTAACAAATCAATAAGAACTCATATCTAAGTTTATAATTCAAACTTGAATCTACTAACTCGTTATTTATTTGACCAGGCAATTTAATAATTCTGCTAGCGAAACGCAATATTTAGATGTAATTCGCGCGAGAACTATTGCCTTCTGAGTTCTTTTGCCTCGATCACTATAAGCCGTAATCTCTCTAGTATGCGAAAACATCGAATATGCAATATCAGACCTGCAGGGGCCTCCCTTAGCTGTTGAGCATTGTAAGTCCAGTTGCCTATCGTGAGGCGCAACGGTGAATTAAAGAATCGCTTAAAAGAATTGGATATGTTAGAATTTTTCTTGGGTCGAACCGGCGAGATATTCGTATCTAATACGCTTTTGGATCTCTTTGACATTAGGGTTTCAAAGAGTATCAAAATGTATTCACTGACAATAAGATAGGAGTGATAGACTATTGAATGTTGGCAATGCAGGAGAATAACGCTGCTTTTTCTTTACTATACTAAATATTCGAATTCGAATAATTTATACGCAATAAAACTCGAATTTTGATATAATATATAAAAAAATGTATTTCCATATCCATATATTAGTATTTATAACATATTCTATATTATCAAAAACTTAACAATACTCATTCAGAACACAGTCCCTATACATTACGAATTCCTCGGCTAAAAAAATAATCAAACAATTATATAGACTTCCGGATACTTCTGGCAATGTTGTATATCTCGTTTATCTAATTCGATACGGCGAAATTCGTATCTATGAGGTTTTTACATGATAAATAATAATTAGTTAACTACAGAAGTTACGGTAATGTTTAGCAGTAAGAGCATATCGATAGAAACATGTAAAAAATTCACAAAAATAATGAAGCAGACTGCATGAAGCGCCAAAATTGAATCAAATTACAGGAATGTAGTTCGAATAATATTTCACATGCTTCATATGCTCTTCAAAAGCCATTAAGCAAATTATCTGAGCTTGTCATTTGAAAAACTGTTCAATTTCGGTCAAAGTTTTACCGAATGTTTCGGGCAAATACTTCCAAATAAACGCCGTGCTTAGACAAGACATAATACCAAATATCCAGAAGACGCCTTTAATACTGATGAGTTTTACTACAGCAGGGAACGTCTGAACGGCAAGAAACATCAGAAAATATGTATAACTGATCATAATTCCACCAACAAACGCTCTCACTCTAGTAGGCAACAGTTCCCCCGTTAATGTCCATGGTATAGATTGCCAACCAATAGCACAGCAGCATATGAACAGGAATACAAGTATTAAAGTTGGTGTGTTATCATCAGATTGGCTAACTTCCATGTAAATAGAAGCGCATATCATTGATACCCCCATACCAAGACCACTGATAATGCACAAAGTTCTTCTTCCGCATCTCCTGGAAAGTATCAACGAAACAATCGCCATAATAAGGCGGAATATGCCCATCGCTACCATGGCACCATATTCATCTAAAAATGCGAAATTTCCACCCAGTTTTTTGAACAAATCAACTGCATGAAAAATGATCACGTAGGTGCCGGTAGTTTGCTGAAAAAAAAATGTAATCAAGAGCAGAATAGTCGGTTTGTATATTTCCGGCCTCCTGAAGGTTTCCCATCGCTGTTTTAGCGTCTCATTTTCTACATTCGACGCCAGAGTCCCTGTGCGATAGGCGATTAGTAATTGATTGAATTCTCTTTCAGCATGCTGAAAGTAAAAACAGATAGAGTTAACTGATTTTTATTTCGGGGGATGAGATGCTATCCTTCTACTTACAGATTCATTACGATTTAACCACCTAATCGACTTTTTGGCCTCTGTTATACGGTTTACATCCTGCGTTCCGTTATCAAACGACAAAAGCCAGTGAGGACTTTCCGGTAGAGTTGTAACGAGGCAGAATATCAGGGCAGTAATACCTGCGAATATAACTGCTATGGTTCTCCATTGAAACCAATAGCCGAATATCGCAGTTAATAGGATTCCAATTGATACGAAGACTGAATTTAAACCAAGAAGCATCGGTCTCCATATCTGGTTCACCGTCTCCGAGGTGTAGTATATCGAGACGCTTGAAATTCCTGGGAAAAGGCAAAGTACTTGTATTATTTACGGAGAAAATAGTCAATGGTGAGGCAAATTGGGAAAGTATAAAAATATTAGAATCCGGACTATTTTAGTATGAAATTTATTACCAAATTTCTCCCCCTCCTAAATACAGCTTTAAATTTATTACCTCCTGCAGCACCAGCTAAAATTCTACCAACATACAACCATACTACGTCGTACGCCCAAAATATCAAAATCCATGATATCAAATAGGGAATGCATAGAAATAGACTGACATTCCTTCTACCATATCTGTCCATTAGTGGGCCGGACATGAGGGATCCAATTGGTAAAGATATTGTAACTAAACTGGCTGTAAAGACACAGGTATATCACACATGTTGTCACACGCTAAAAGTACAGGATATCTCAAATTTACTGTGTTCATATCAAATAAATAAAAATCATGGTAAATATACCAATCCAAGGTCCCTCCCAATCTTTTATAGGTAAATCACTGTCCGGTTCCTTCAATCGTGGTGTTAGTATAGCAGAGAATGCCATATTTACTCCAGCCTGAATAGTAAGCAAGTGAACGATGCAGGCGCCTATAATCTGAAGCAAAATAGTTCAGAAAAGGAAAACATTTTGAAAATGAAGAAGCCTATATTCAAACTAGAAAAATTATTTCAATTGGTTGTTTCTATTACCTGAGTGTATGAGTTTCTCCATGTTGGCTCATTGGTATCGGTAGCTGTTGGCGTAGATTGAACACTTTTTGGCACCAGGACCTCGACATGTGATGTCTTCCTTTCCATTTCAATTCTGAAATTTGAGTAACATAATGATTTCAGACTCTTACAGCCCGTTAGAATTGGCTTATACTTCTGTATGATAAGAGATTGCTGTCTCACGTATAATGTGTTCTGTGTTCTCTAAGTTGACACAATCAGTTTGCTTTATTGCATTGTACATTTTGAAGTTGACAGACGAACTCAATAGATAAGAGGTAAGATCTTAATCAATTTAATCGAGTCAAGTGCTATTTGCCTAGACTAGATTGATTAAGGCCGTTCCTCTTGCTGTAGTTTATAGCGCGATTAATAAGGTAAAAGATAATGTGTGACCATAATCAGAAAGTGAGAATAAGTCGTGAGCTGGCAATTATTTATTCGAGCTTTGATTAGATCGTTTAAAATTCCGGTAATAAATCTTTTACGATTCGAGCGAACGTTGAATTTTCGCGGGCAAAAGAAGATCACGTTTATTAACCTTCTTTGTACGGAATCTATCATTTCTAAATAATGAATAATGCAATTCAAAAGTTGTTAGAATGTTCATACCTCATTTAAATCGGTCTTGATTATCGTTTCGATGGAAGAATAATTCCGCGTTGAAACACGAGGCTGTATTCGAATGGGGTTAAGCGGTAAGGTTAATAATTCTCAATCAAAACACTACGCATTTATTATAATCTGCGCAGACTTCGCTTTCAAAGACATGCGCCACGGGTCTTCTGTCGTTAGTTTGGTGATAGTCCCCATTCGTTTACAAACATTAATTATTCCTCTATTTGAAGTTCGAATCCCCAAAAAGACGGTCAAGACCAACTTTCAATTTTCAAACTACTTGAAGATCAGAACGACAGATGACGCGCTCCGCGGCTTCTCCGATTGGCTCTTTTGATCACGTGAAAACCTAACCCGTTTTCACATGCTTCATCTTTTTTGTTTCGTGTGATCTGAGTCTTTTCAGGAAAATGTCACTTTGTTTTTTTTTTTTAATTACAATTGGGGCCGCGAGATTCACACAGCAACAAAAACTTTTCTCAAAACTAATAAATATGTGTATCTAATTCTTAGCTCCAAGTTATTACATCCGACCTGTAGCTGTAGGTTACCAATGAAAGAATACTTACGAATTACGTAATCGTTTATTACTCTGATTTTTCTGTTCCTTTAATTCATTAATGGTACATAATAGGTAGAAAAAATTAATTACACATTAAATACCCGATTAAGTACGAGAAATATGATCGCAGAAATGAGAATATAGAAAATATATGTATAACAATTGTTACAATAATATTAAAACCGTTTATTATGCATATTTATCAGTTAATGGGAAATGAATAAAAATTTTATACAATAATTATTGAGCGGAAATTAAATGATATTGTAACAAATAGGGCAAATGAATGAACCAGTCTTAATAAATGTAATTTTAATTTTAATGCGATTCAATTTTTTCGATATTTTTTTTTTGTTTTTATATTTCCCTGTATATCCAATAAAGTGCTTGTAAGAAAGATCTTTCAATAATTTCTTACACATTAATATATTGTATTTCATTCTTATTTCCTACAAGCATCTTTTTTTTTCTTCACATTTTAACTAATATTTTTTTTTAATACGATTAACTTATATACTAGCTTAGAGATACGAATGAAAATAAATAAGCAGACATAGACTGTCGTTAATTTTTTCCTCCCCCTTCTGTTTCAGTTTTCAAAGAAAAAAAAGGAAATAATACTACTACATTATTTCGTTTCGTAATAAACATCAAACTGATATAGGTATAATATTTTCGAATTTGAATTCGAATTAATCAGTCAATGATCAAATAAATAATCTGATGATATTTTGGCAAAGCGTTCAAAGTATCAATAGTTAGCGTGTAGCGGTATAATAATATGTATTCATTAATTTTTGAACTCTCGTTCTTTCTGTCTCTCTCTTTCTTTCTCACCAGACTACACTATATCGAATACAATTTGTAATTTGTATAAAAAAAATGACAAGAAATAATTCTCGTGATTATTACTGCTACATTGATTTTTTTTGTATTTTTTTTTTTTTTTTATATTTATGTTTTGATTATTTTAATTTTACACGTATGTTTTATCAAACCGTTGTTAAATTTTAATTTATCGCCTTTTCTTTTGTAGTTTTATCAAAATTGGTCTATTACATATACATATATAAATATAACATGTTTCCTGTGTGCATCGATTCAAACTTCATTCAAATGATACTAACTCATCTTATTTACCTGATCCAATAATTCGATTAGTATATTCAAGTTTTCCAATTACCAATTAGGGCTTCATTTGTGCAAGAATTGGTATTCGAGGATATCCTCTTCGACTGCAAATGAAAAAGTCGTCTCATCATAAAGAACTAATAATTTTTTATCACAAATAACAGCTAAAGGCATTTTATTCCGATTTACAGGTTTAAGAAAATAAATAAATTAAATTATTGAAATTGAATAATAAAGATAAACTCACATGTACCATCTCTGCTGTTATTATCCAGGTCGCTAGTTTGTGTTTGCGTCTCCTCTAGTCTGCGACGCCCTGCGTCACCCACCAGCGCAGCAAAGCATAAAAATCACTCGATTACGTTTGATAAATATTTCTTGAAAATATTTGATTATGTATTGATGAACAATTATTAAACTGTTTGATCCAATAGAATTTGTGAATTCTCTCGCTCTTTCTTTTGCTGTTGCTTTTGCATGCTAAACATTGTCATTGAATAATATCGAATGATAAATAATATTATATATAATCATGTATATCGAGCTGAATAAATACACAAAGACAGTAAATTACAACATAAAATAAGAGTATATATTTTACAACAATAATATAGCGATAGTGATATTATAAAATAATACAGTTTCTATAGTCCTATAGTTGTCTCATATATATATATACATATACAGAATATCTCATACATATATATTCATACGAGAATGCCTGAAAATGCTTAAATGCCAAGATCTGAGAAATGGAATAACTGTATAATAATCGTTAAGCATGAAATGAATCGACTACTAAGATCATTAACATATATGTATGTGTGTATGTATGTATCTATGTATGCATTTATGTATGTGTTTATATACCTTTATACATTATTTGTGTAAAAATTTATTATATCTATAATTAAAATGTAATTTCATTCGGTACTGATAAATACGAGCGTATGAAAAAAAAAAAAAAGAACGATGTGCACATAATTCGAAATGAAGAAAAAAAGCACACAGACCATATATGTATTCGTTTAACATATACCTATATTAGATATTATTTTATATCCGTACTACATAAACGATTTGTATAATGAAAAAATGGCACATTCAGCGTGAGCGTATGTATGTTATTAGTATTTACATATAAAATTATAAAGTCGTGTATTTACTATATTTATAATTAAGTGTCAAATACGTACTTATAATATTAACGCCTCAAGACTTTAATTTTCTTTTTTTTTTTCAATATGAACATAGGGCTTGGTAAAAGAAGAATAGCAATTTGAAATATTCAAATTTCATCAAATCAATTACACATTGAATAGCTCTTAGTTCCACAGTATCGTACTTTAACACCTAACTAAATTCAATAAATAAAATTATATCGTTTCTTGTAATATATTGAACACGGTGTATCGACAACATTTCTTTTCGTATGCTAAGGCTGTGGATCTCTTTGATATTTATTGTATAATTTCTAAGAATGAGACGAGCTCTCAAAAGGCCACAAAAGAATAAACGTCAAACAACATTTCAACCATTGAATACGCCCTGTTCTTCATCTTTCTTTATACTCCATAATATATACATTATTTACTACTCCAACGTCAGGCAAGAAACTCAAGTAATAGATAACTTTGAAAAGATGTTCTGAACCATTATGATAGAAAAAAACTCTAACACAAGCTTGAGTAATTTGATAATAAAATAAAGTAATGCAGTTAAACAGGTGATTTGTTTAACGTTAATTCTTTTATACTGAACGATAAAGATCTCATGCAATAGCTTTTTATCCACCAATAGCTGGTGCAACTAGCTTTGTTACTATAAAAATTGGGCAAAATATCGAATACTTAAATATAATAATAATTCCATCCACTTTTTATTATGTATTTTAAAGAAATAGCTGCCCCATTGTTGAAGAGAGCCCTAAAATGTAACCAATGGAAAAAGAATTAATAATATTCATACTCGATAATTGAACTAAAAAATTTAAATTTAATCATGCAGTGTGTATACTCTCCATTGTCCGCCCAACAAACACTATTTTATATTCAGTTATTTACATATCCACATGCGGTGCTTTATTTTTCGTGCTATTGTGCTTTCCCACAGTAAGATAAACATTTGCCATTTTCCTTCTATTTCGCTTTTGCCTAAACGGCTATTGGCGGGTAAAAAAGATCTATTGTATAATCTACGGCTAATTTTTTCTCTCTCTTAAAAGAAAATTTAAATCGTGCCTCTGACCAGATTATCAAGCGATTGTGCCAAGTTACTTTCAAGTACTTCAGCTTAGAGTCCTAATGATTTTTTCCAACAGTAGTAACAGCGATAATAAATCTAAAAATAATAGTATACTTTACTAAAAACGCGTATAAATATCCATATCAAGAATCGGCAGCTGCATAGACAACATAGGATCGAAAATTAGGTCTAGTCATAAAGGGCGAGCTATGGCAAAAGCTGATTCATACAAATAACAAGATTTACTGTCGTTAGGTGAAGTGACTGGAACTGAACTTGTTCAAAAGAAAGAAAACAGATCCCAGCATACTTCTGTCAAAGAATAACTACGTTCCGTTATAAATAATCAGTCGACGTAGCAATTGTAGAAAAGATAAATGTTCTAGCTTTTCAATGCACAACCAAATTAGTATATTTACATTCAAGTAACACATGCAAGGTATTATGCCTAAGATAAACACAATTCTAAGGACAGTTTGCGACGTGGAATATATCATAAAATGAAAATTAATGTTAGATTGGTATGTGTGAACTTCAAGCAATTTTTGAAATGAGATCGCTAAATTTATTGAACAGCTGTGAATATTCCTGTAAATAAAAACGTAGTTTACTGTTCGTAGAAGGTCAAAGGAACCAAAGTAGCTGCCCTGTGTGGCTTCAAAGAACTTTAGATGCTCGACAAAGGAGGATTTCACCTCGTAAGACTAAATCGTAATCTCTTTAGTTCCTCAATTCAAGTTAAAGATGAAGAAATTCATAAACCAGAGTCAGCAGTAAATATTTAGGCGTTAATATAATGTAATTAATATTTTCCTACAGTTGCATTCCGATATTATGAAACTATTCCCACACACCAAGTCCATAGATAATAATCTGCAAACAAAATGCTACCTCTATGCGCAAGTTTTACTTTAAAAGATGGAAAGCCGTAGTTCAAGGAGTAAAGTGAAAGAGAAATATTCAAAATTTCATTTAAAATGATCGAAATTGGTGAACCTTTGCGATGAGCAACAGATTATTTGAAGTTTTTTTCTCAATTCTCAGCAGGTTTTTGAATCAATAATTCTGTCCAAGAATTTTTTCCAACAAAATATAAAGCTATATGATTAATAAATAATAAAAGTTATGGTACGACTCATCTTCATCTTTCACTACTACTTGATCTAAGCTCCGATCCGACTAAAAATTGCACTCAACTATATACAACACCGGGATCTACATAACATCGACAAAAAATTCGCAAGGGTTTCCCATCGCAATGCGAAATGACTGTCTACTACCAGATAAATCTTGCTGATTCCCAGAACCAGTTCCAGTCTGCACAGATTGTTCAGAACCACTGGATCGACTGCGACTCCCGTTTGACCTCTTGCCATTAGATCCATTCCCATTGCCAGAGTTTTTATTAGGCATGCTTGGTATAGATGGAATATGCAAGTCCGACTCGGAAGCCGAAGAGCAAGACTTCAGATCATGGATTGGCTCTTTACAAATGTGTTCACTCCCAGCGCTACTACCACCTGAAGAAACAATAATAGAATTCATTCAATTTAAGACTGTAAATAGGTAATGAACTTATCTGATCTCAATAGAAGTTCAAAAAATCATCTGGTTTCCTTATTTCAGGACTGAAAAAGGTAGCTGGAACTTGATTACGGGAATAAACTTACCTGATCCACTATGTACACTCTCTTCGCGGTGATATCCATAAACAGTTGGTTCATTTGTGAAGTTAAACGGCATAGGACTATATCCGGTAGCTGAATGAGGTGCATAAGTTCCAGAATATGGCATATCCCAGGCGGAAGGTGGCGGCAAAGGTCCCACCGTATCGCAATCTAATTTCATACTACTCATTGCGGAGCACAAATCACCAAAAATATAATAGCACTGTTCTGAAAACGTTATTTTGTTGACTGTGTGCCTGATGAAGCCTGCTTTGAGCATTAGCGAGGCGTACTTTCGAGCGTCACGTCTGTCTATGAAACCTTCGACGTGGGAATTTAGCCAGTCTACTACGTCTGCACCAATAAATGCATTTGGAATAGTTATTTTCAACCACATACGGTCGCGAATTTCAAGACCGGAATCTGGCCTTGCCATTGCACGGACAATCGTCGGCATATCCGTGTTTATCGTTAGATGAAGCTCCTCGATTGGACCTGTGGACACAGTTGTCTCTACTCAGCGAATGAGCGGACGAGAAGAAAAATAAGATATTTGATGAATGA
Source organism: Tenthredo distinguenda (assembly GCA_947538915.1). Classification (NCBI taxonomy): domain Eukaryota; kingdom Metazoa; phylum Arthropoda; class Insecta; order Hymenoptera; family Tenthredinidae; genus Tenthredo; species Tenthredo distinguenda. Next base: position 2,747,124 of record OX384533.1, read on the forward strand.
AAATGATAATCAATGACTTTCCTATTTGAATTTGAAAAAATGTGATGTTTCAAAGCAAGGAAATATCAAAATCTGCTCCAAATATTTTCAGATTTGATAAATGGAGCAGGTTTCTTTTAGTTTCTCAGTTTTTAAATATACTGAATCAGAATCAACGAAACTGACTCCTCCAATAAAAAACGATGAAATGAGATGGGGGTGAAAGAAAGAACTGATGAATGCAACAAAGGCTAGGTAGAGCGTCTTATTTTAACACGAATATGAAAAACACACATTAGTTGATAGCGCAAGGGAGTTGGAGCCTCTTCTTCATTGTTGATCAACATTATTCGTTAGTTCAGTAACAAAATACTAAAGAAGAACAATTTCTTCGAGGAGTATTAGCCGTCGGCAAAGTCTAGCAGGTTTTATATGATCTAAAGAACATATTTTGCGCTGAAACTTACGTTCGGTGTCTGGAATTGTGCTAGCAAGACTACTGGAGGTTGAGGTGAGAGTTGTAGCACTAGGTGGTCGAGGTGGGAATCCCTCGCCTCTTATAGCAGCTGTGTGAGCAACCCAAGCGCCCGGATCTATGGGACGAACTGGTTCCGTTCGAGGGATTGTAAAATAACCTTTGGGATTTGGATCCCAACATTTTGCGACTACCAATTTAATGGGCCTGAAGGGGAAAAGTAGAGAAATTATACAGCTCTATACAGGATCTGTTGAGAATTAAGAGTAAGGAAGAAATATTATTATTTTTACAAACCCAGGCTTTTGAACAACTTCTCTTAATACTCTTACAGCCTCGTCGTTAGACATGTTTTCAAAATTGATATCGTTCACTTGAAGTATCATATCGCCCGGTTCTATTCTTCCGTCTAATGCTACAGCTCCTCTAGATTAAGACAGAAGAAATTGGAAGTAGATCAAAGTATCTCTCAAGCAAATAAATTCTCTGATAAAATAATCGAGGGTACGCATCTCACGAGTTACTGTGCAACTTTATAAATCTCTGAATACTCTGTACCAATAGGAATATTACAGAGTTATTTTCATCGTATATAACTGTATCAAATTTTAACTCGTGTATATGCAATACTCAACAATTGAAGAGGATGTTTCGATAAAACTGGCTAGGTCTATCTTTTTTTACGACTTTTGCACTCTTTTACTATTTGACATTATTTATCATCAAATAGAGAAGATTTTTGGGCATACATGAGTTTATTTAGGGACTTTTGAAGTCTCTTTATTGATCAGTTTTAATAAATTTAATTCTCGAACTCAGAGCAACTTTTTCACTTTCAGTAATACGGATCTTAATTGTGCATAAATTGTATTATACTCAGTAATCTCTGTGATAGAATTTATTGAAAATCTGAAAAATGGCAGTTAATTACTCTCTTAAAAATTTTTATACTTGGTCCTAGCCAGTTCTAGAGAGTAAATTTTTTTCAAGAATTGAATGTTTATATATTTGTAAAATGGTGAAAAGAATGTTGAAAAATGAATATTCACCCTTTCATGATGGAGCCAACATAGATACCGCCATCTCCTCCTTTATTACTTTGCCCAACGATACTTATGCCAAGAAAATTGACCGTGTCCATGTTGAGAGAGACTGTTATTATATTAAGAGACATGGTGCTGTCTGTGATGCTACTGAAAGAAGATGTTCTTGACATAGGTGGTAATCTGTGGCGACGTCTTCTCTGTGGTCTGCGTCGATCTGACAACAAAATAAATATCCAAACAATTAGAAAAATAAACAGATTTTCATAATATACTTTATAAAGCTTCAATGATATGTTGTCATATAGAAAAGACACAAGTATGTTTCAAGAGCCCAAGTTTAGGTATTAAACTGTCAATATTTAAACCATAAACGAATCAAAGGAGATAAAAGTTATCACAATATGATAAAAACAAAAGAAAGTCTCACCCAAAGTCGCCCTGTCTATAGCGCTGCTCATATTAGTGTGTCTGCCAGTAGTGGAGGTGATACGGCTGCTGGCATCATCATCAGATTCAAGAAAAGTGGTGGTCTCTAAGTCTGAGCTTAAGATTGAAGCGGTTTCATAGCCGTGACCAGAACGATGTTTGGAATGACCGTTAATGCGCAATCCTAATTGAGGAGATAAAAAAATGTTTGAATGAAACCTGAATAAATGAATGAATAAATTCTCTCAAATATCGCGCAAAATTACCATTGTATTTATTGTGTCTTTCATATTTGTCTGAATGGTGCCTAGAACTTTTGTGCAAATGATGACCCTGCCTACTGCTTATAATACTTTCAGTTTCGGTCAATGTATCGTCGTGCGATAACGGTGGAGGCGGTCTATTCATGTGTCCGGGAGTAACGTGGTCTGTGCGATCATGTTTTGCCTCACTGTTAGCTACGGAATCTGTGCACTGTGATGCGCCGTCCGAAACATTGCTTCCTTCCGCAGATACCAGCTGTTAAATAAAACAATGTTGATTTTTTTTTATCGTCATTGACAAAAAGGAAAAAAAAAATCAAAGAGAAAGCAATGCCATGTTCGAGAATACTAGTTTAACACTCTTTCTCAATATTAACAGATTCGACTATGTTTCTTTCTGTTTGTTTTTATTGCAAGACTATCAGCTAGATGATACCAAAAATCTATTTGTTCACAGTATCGTAAACTTACCCAGGATACAACCCTTCCGTTAAAGCAAGGCAAGTGTGCATCATCGTCGACTATTTCTTCTTTGACAACGCTGTAGAAAAATACAATTTACATTCTCTAATTGAGGGTGTATGATCGATCGATTTATTGATCAATAGGTTTAATATTTTGGAATGAAATTGTTCATAGATCGAAAATATTTCGCGAAAATAGGAAGAAAAAAGGGAAATTTTTAGAAAATAAATATAAAATATATCGTTTTTATCCGTTGAGCGATAAACTAACGATTAACGAAATGGTTCGTATGATTTCTGAATGTTCAGCTCAAGATTGAAAGATAAATTCTATGTGACAGCCGTAAGTGACGGATGGTGACGGAGGGACAAGGACAGAAGACAGGAAGGTGAGAGGGGTAGATAGAGTAGCACAGATCGCACCCTGCTGGTCGGGGATGTTGGGTCCTTTTTTTAGTTGGTCGAGGGATGATGAACAGGGATTAATAATAGGTAGGAATAAGGAGTGGCGATTTAAATGAAGTCACTATGTTTACGGGGACATTAAATCGGGTATATGATGATAACTGGTTAGTGAGTGTAGAGAGAGAGTAGAACGGGTGGTGAGAGAAGAAACTTACCCGAAATCGTCGTCCATCGATTTGAAGAAATACTTGTAGCTCGGACGATTTAAAACATTCTTAAAGTCCGACAGAGTAACTCTTTCCGGTGATATCGTTAGCTTGACCAAATACGGTGTCTCCTCGTCGTCGATGTGGTATATTATCTTAGTCTCCTCCATTGCTGGGATATATCAAACGGCGAACATTAAACGGGTAGGTATAAACTTGCTCTATCCGGACACTTCTCTCTAAGCCAACATGGCGCTGTCGACAGTCGGGGTTCTCGATTATTATTTTATATCTACGCGCAGGCATAGCGCGCAGACGCTCATTGCGCACCCTAGCCTTTTCTCATTTATACTATACCTATGCCTATACATATACACACACACCATTCACTGTATCCTCTCCGTCTGGCAAAATCTGCGACAGTGTTCGTTCGCACTTACGGCGTAACACGAGCTAGCGGGGTCATAGATAATAATGAACAAAAAAATGAAAGGAATCAAAACAATCAGATTCTCTTCATTGAGTATCAAATATTACAGTTAGATTAATTTATAGACGCAGAATGTATGTTGAATCGATCTGTGTGATGTTGACACATGTATTATGATAATAAAATAAACTTTACGGAAAGGTGAATAAACATCTTTTCAAATTCGTCCGAATCTCCTTTTGTTTCAAATTTCTATTCATTTCAGCTTGCCATTAACCGAGTTTCGCTCGGAAAAGATTCCGCATTGATTTCTTTTCTGTGTCATATAATGTTTTTCCACAATCTCTTTATTCTTTATATGTATACTCGTTGACTGAATAATATAAAGACAGCTCCCCTTATGGACCTTTAAAAGTCGACTAAAATGCGTCGCGAGCTAGCGCCCCTTAGTAATTCTGATTCGTGTTGGGATTACCGACTGGAATAAAACGTTTCCGTGATGATACGTCAGCGTAGGTAATTACAGGAATCGCAAATATCCCCATGCCCACGCACGTGTTTTTACCGGCCCCGTAGCATCGCAGCTCACAGAAATTACATAAATAAAATAGGGATAGTTAATGATGACTTAATTAGTTAATAATGCGAATTGAAAATACGAGTTCACGCAATCCCGCGCTCTCCTCCTTAGACATTATGGTAATATGAAGAATTAAGCCCAAAATGAGTTCACTACACCTTAGGTGAGAAAAGTAAAGATGAAAGTAACTTATATAGTAATGCGGGATTCATTTATTAAAGAATCCTTCTAAAGTACAACTTATGTATGTAATTATATACATTACAATAATGGTAATTTTTGTTTGAAAAATACATGCTTTGAACTATAATATTCTAGGTTCCCATTCAAGAGTAACATGTAGGGTAATAATATATTGATAATATTATAACACTACTAAATTCCCAATCACAGAGCTTGATGCGTTTTGAAAAAATGAAAATACAAAAAAAAAAGAAACTATTTGCACATCTTTGAACATTATACACGCATACACACGTACCTTAATATCTTTCATCCATTTATACATTATTGATAATGTACTAATATGTTATTACGTAATGATCAAATTCACCGTGCAAAAAAAAAAATAAAAATAATAAAATAAAGAAATCATAAAACAAAAACAAAAAATCTAGGTCTGGGAAATTAGCAGTAGCTAATCGCTTTTTCTCACAACAAGTGGTCAGTTTTCTTCAATTTACGTTTAACTAGTCCTTCAAATTTCACTACAGATTGCAACGTAAGATCCTTATTCTTAAGTTTCTCTTGCAGTTCTATAGCTGCTCGAGTAATACGAGGAACTCCCACGTCCATATATTTAACTATATTCTGTTCCGCACGTTTTTGCAGGTACAATGGCAGCTTTGGTCCTTTGTTCTTCTTCTTTTTTTTATTTTTATTACTACCCATTCTATTTTGCTCGGCACCAGTATTAGGATTATTATCAGCATATATTCTGGACTGATTGTGCATCCCAGATGTTGAAGGACTATTTACATTGTTTCTATTCCTTCTCTCAACTTGGTTTCTTGGGTAAACGTCTAACATATCATTGTGGTGGATGTTTTGAGACGGCTCTGCTTGCCGGTCAGAATAGAACATATCTTGTGATGAGGTGTTTCTTCCTGGAGAAGAGTTACTTTGAACATTATTACCGGGAATATTTTCAAACCCATTCTCTATCGTCTCGTTCACCCGATTCCATTGTGAACTTTGTTCTGTATAGCGTCCTGTTGATTTCCTATTAAAATCACCACCACCAATGTTGCTACAATCTCTTTCTGTATTGTAATGATCATTTAAGCTATGATTGTCTAACGCTATGTAATTGTCCTGTTGACTATTGTTCTGAACTATACTTCTGTGTCTTTGCCACCTAGAATTGTCTCCAAAATTGTATCTCGAACGGTAATAATTATTCTCCTGTCTCTCCCGGCGATATTCAAACGGAATTTGAGCTGGAGGCAAATTTGAATGGTGATTATGGTTGGTGTTGGTCAAACCTGCCTCTGGAATTATAAATTGACTTTCGACCCCGTCGTAGTCTATGGTTCTGTTAAACGCAGGATCACTACCTCCTCTCTCGCTGTTTACATCTGGCGGGATAACTTTATTGGCATTAGCCAAAAGTGAGGAATTCGAATTCCGACGTGGACTCACTGTGTTGAGTGCTTTGATAAACTTAGCGTAAGTTGCATCAGTCTGACGAATCGATGGTACATTGTGCATCGGAGGTACATTTTTCTTACGATTGGCTTTCTGGCCACTATTACCACTTCTGTTACCCGTAGGGCCAGTACATTCTCTCTCACTGTTTCCATCAAGGAGAATAACTTCAGTCGAGTCATTCAACATCGAGGAATTGGTATTCTGATTTTGATTTGCTTTGTTAAGTTCTTTGATAAAATTGGCGTATGTTATATTAGTTTCCCGAATCGACGGCACTTTTTTTTTACGATTGGCACCTTGACCGCTATATTTTTGGAAGTAAATATCTAGCAAATGCGGTAATTTGTCCGGGGTGTAAGCTGCAAATATTATGTTATAATGATGAACAAGTTGAAGGTACGTTGCGGCGCATACGTAACTCGGACTTGAGGGTTTTTCCATGGCTAGTAAAGCACTTTTTAGAAACCGGCAACTTTTATCTGCCTTATTGACCTTTACTTGACCAAACAGAATCATGTTAAGCTTGCATTGCGATTTAGCTAATTCCGCAACAATACGAGCCCGGTTGGAACTCGTGCCGATTTTTTTTCCAGCTGCTGATTGACGTTGCATTTTATTCAGTTGACTATTCAATGTTTGTATTTTTTCAAATAATTTGAAAGGGTCACCTAACTCCTGCTTCAACTCGTTCAACTTTTCTTTCAATAATTTAATAAGATCTTGCTTCGTAGTGGGTAGATTAAGTTTCACGAATCTACCTTGTTCAGTGAGTCGCCACTTCAACCAATCCGTGATAGTTAGGTGTATCGGATAATGAAGATCTCTAGTACTTGAAATAGACATTGTTATTCTCCCGTTTTCACAGCGTTTAATTTCTAATTTCATGGGAAATTGTGATGTGAGATTCTGCAAAAATGTACGACCCAAATCAGAGCTTACTAATGTTCCATAATGTTTTGCAAGTAACGGAACTATACATTCACCGTAATTTGCTGCTTGCCTGATTCTAGTGTCTAAAAGTTTAGATTCAAGAGTGAACAAAATTTCTTGGCTTTCCATAGTCTTAGAATTTTTCGAAATAAGTTCGTCACTCTTCTGGGTTTTCTCTTTGTTAGATTTTCTCGGTCGTTTCGACTGTTCCTCTGCCTTCTCAACATTTTTATCAATCTGATTACTTATAATTCGTGAAACTTTATCCACCTCTGGATCTTCATTCGTTACTTTAGCAGTGTTCGATTTTCTTTTCCTTCCCTCATTGTTCGGCGAACTTGTAGGCAGTACACCATCATCCGTCTGTCTCGGTTCTGTTTCACTTTGGTCCCTTGCCTCAGAAGGAAATTCTATACCTTCGAGACTTCGATGTTCACCATAGCTGGGTCCTGTTGTATAATTCGTTACATATGACGGAGTAGGAAAGTGTCTGGACCAACGGTAACTGTCACACGTTGTAGAGTCGTGTCCACGTTCTGCACAATTACAACAGCTAAGGAGACGCTGAGGCTTCATTACATTCTCCGCGTTCAGGTGTGTGTTCAGATTCCTGTGACTTGTCTGCAACAATTTTGTTTTTGAAATAAAGTTCATTAATTAGGTAGTGGAATTGCGTTCAACAGAAAGATATGCTTAGTTCCCCAATGAAAGTGTAATAATTTTATAAAATATAGTTGTTCAGGCTTACCGTTACATGATATCGTCGCCAAAGATCAGGACAGTTACTTTCTATATGACCATATGACTGGCATCCGTTACACCAAGCTCTGCGGCATCCGTTACAAACTTGCATATAAGTTTTTTGTTTTTTTCCGCACTGAAAGTATGGATGTTATATTATATTACAATTGTTTTTAAATGAAATGGCTGAATATTTTAAGAATAGTCGCATAATTCTGATATAAACTTACGCCGAGACACATTTTATGGGGACAACGTGGCTCCCTGTGACCTGGAGCGCCGCACATGTGGCAACTTGGGAGTTTCCTCTTTTCTGGACACTCAGCCATGTGGTGACCTGTGTGATTACAGTTCCTGCATTTACTCTCTGTCCAGTATCTCGATCTTCGTTGTTGATTGCCAAGCAAATCCTCATTCAGAACAGCCCAATGCCGAGGATCCCCTGTTTTTCAAAGTTTCATATCACAAAAAAGACGATTAACGAAAACGTGGCTATAGACTCAACACTTAGAATGCTGGTATTTAATTGCAGATTAAAATCATTTTTCATTGCTTTCTTTAAATAAAACTAATCCAATATGATGATATCATTGTCGAGATCGATCGTGAGCAACTTACTAGGCATCTGCCTTCGAATTGCATCAATATCGAATGTTTCACCACCCCAAGATTTGTTGTAATAATTTTCCATTTCGTTGTTCATCGGCTTGAAGAAATAATCAGCAGCACAATTTCTCTCTTTTTCTGTATTCTCTTTATTTTCTTTAGGAGATTTACTACTCGAAGAACCTGCCACAGCTGAATCATCGGAACTCTTAGTTTTCTTTGGAGAATTGTGATGCTTAGATTTTTTTCCGCTATCAGCTATAGTTCTTTTTCTATTATCCGATGTTCTAATCGATGTTTCTGGTGCTCTACTTCCAACAAGATCAAGTAAGCTTGTATCACACTCTGCATTAATTAATAGCGTATCATTTTCTACTACATTTTGATCATTTCCTCCACTGTTTTCCGTCTCATTATTTTCTGCTAATGTTTGTAGACTCGGTGATTGTCCCTTCTGCTCACCCAACTGTTGATCAATAACCGAAGAAGTTTCTAGTAAACCACCGCTTGTCTTCTTCGTAATATCCGAACTACCTGTGCCTAACTCTCTTTGAGATTCTCTAATCGAATTCTCATGCTCTTTGCCTACTAAATCCATGCTTTCATCTCCGTCTTCCAAAATCTGGCAGCTACTATCTGTCCGCTCAATAATTGTACTCAGGTTATCAGTGATATCTGACATTCTAACATCCCCACTAGAGCTCGTAGTAGGTATATCTTTGTTTATTTGGCTCCCTGCAATGATGCCCCAATTTTCTTCCTCGCTTTCAGTCATACTGTCGTTGTTATCAGATATTGAGCTATAACATGTGCTATTTTGTGCTTTATTATTTTTTCTAGTTGATTCCTTCCTTCCCCCTGCGTTTTGGTTTCTAGACTTAGACTCGGACACAGCCATTCTATAGCTCTTGACTAATTTTTCCGGTGTCATTGTCTCCGCGCTACTATCGCTATCGGATGATGTCGAGCTCTCAGAATCATCTAAATTTATAGTAGGAGGCCTGGGCTTAGGTGGTACAGGAATTTCGCAAATAGAACCTTCCGAATCGTCCAGCGTTATTATTTCCCCCCATTCATCTCCAACCGGCAGTGGGTTCTTGTTTTGTTTCACGCCTTTAATATCCCGCGTATTCTGCGCTGCAGAACTGGACGAGCTATCTCTGGACGACGAATCTGAAGATGATGAATCGCTCGAAGAAATTATAGCCTCGTTCTCCATCGATTTAACTTTCTCAACTTGTTCTTCTTCAGGTTTTACTCCCGTAACTTCCTTGGACCGTTGCTCTACAATTTCACCTTCCATAGTTTGGGGCTTTTCGAACTGCTCTTCAGGCTTGATACTCGACGGTCTTTCAGGCCCTTCTTCTCCGGCACAATTTTCATGACCCAACAAAGAAATTCTTCTTTCTTTCTCCATGAACTCATCTTTATCTAGTTCCTCTTTAGTTCTGATGTCCGATGACACAGTTGAGTCCTGAGGTACGGAAGCGGTCACTGAATTGTTCCGCGAATCATTTTCAGCTGTAAAATAATGACTGTGAATTAATTTAGAGGAGTAACTCAATAGATTCTTAAACGTTAGGCAACTTTTTTTGGTACTCAATATTTTTCAGACGTTATAAGCACAGACAGATTATTATTTACCGAATAACTTTCTCATTATTGTTAATTCTCAACTGATAAATTAATTAAAATGAATAATACCATGAGAATAATCTTCTTCAGGGCCATCGATCCCTCTCGAGTATTTAACTGGTGAGTTATCACCACGCGACTCTTTAGACTTGGGAAATTTTCTAGGAGAACTTTTTTGTTTCCTAGTAATCTTTTTCTCAGAAGATTTTTTCCCGCTTATAATCTCGTTCTCCGATCTATCTTCGACCACGTCTTTTTCTTGCATATTTTCCATCTTTCCTGCTATATCCTCGTTGTTGTGAACATCGATTCCTGGTTGTTGGTCATTGAGGACATTACAAGGTTGACTATTTTCAACAGATTCTCGATTTTCAAGGCCAGATTTTTCCCCTTCTTTACTCTTCTCAGAATCAATCGCTGTATCACGGCTTGTAACTGCAACCCTCGTAGCTTCTGACTCGAGTGTATTATTCTGATCAGAATTTTCGGCAGTGTTTAAAAACTGCTGACTTTTATTATCGGGTATATTTTTCCAAGAGCTAATCACGTCACTCAAAGATGTGAAATTATTGTATCCGGATATATCTTGGCTCTTTGAAGATACGTCATTAGAGTGAAACACAGCGGCGTATAATTTTTCCTCCAGATCACTGTTTATCTCGTCGTGATCGTCGTCGGTATTTGAGCCCGATAAATTGTCCTGAAAACATAATCCCAGTAAGAAATAAGGTTATTTTTGAGGTTATGAAACGGAAGTAGTAGGTATTCAGGGGTTCAATGAAATGATGATGAAATACGGTAAACATTTTGCAAACGAATATTATTATCTAATATCAGGGTGTTTATTAATGCGTTGTAACAGAAGAGAAAAAGAAATTCAACAGTCCCGTTTATTTCGTAATATCAAAACATGTCTTACCTCTAAATTGTATAGACTATAATCATCATCCATTATGGGACGCCCATGCGGTGTGTACCTAATTTAGAAGCGATTTATCTTTCTAGCGGTATATCAAACCTAAAGAATATTTATTCAACTCGTTTATTATGTAAGAGGTAGTAGTCTGTAGTACTTCATATTTCCGATTTTGTGTTAAATACACGTGTCCTTCTTCAAGAAATTTTAGTCGCCATTATTTTGACTTCGAAAAGTACAATAGTGCCAACGGAGTCAAGTTTGCAGGACGGAAAAAAAAAAAGTCTGTAGTGTTCGCTAAAATGGGAAAGAAGCGCAATGACAGGTCGTGAGATTGAAAGAATAGATGTTTGAATAAATATAAGCTCGAAGATGATTTGTCTTAGCGGTGAACGCGGTCGATGTTTTGTTGTGAATACAATACTCTGACATACATAATAACAGATGATAATGGACGTGTTTTGGAAGAGTATAAAAATCCGCTATCTTCTCATCTGCGTATTTTTGACCTTTGTTGTATCGTGTCTGATCGGTATAACGCCGATAAGTCTAGGTGAGGGTAAAATAAATGTCTATTTATAACGTAGTTGAGATTTATTTTCGTACGCGCTTTACTTTTAGGTTATAAAACACGGATTAACCTCACTTTTTAGGTTACCTTTCGAGCGCCGAAATCGAACGAAATTTCGTAAACAACTTATTTAACGAAAGTTTTCTTTCATCTAGACGAATGCAAGTGCGATATAGAAGACTCACCTTCCAGACTCACCGTTCAAGGGGAAATAAATAACGAATCCAAAAGATCTAAACATCGATTAGCCATACTAGTGCCATTCAGAGATCGATTTGACGAGCTTCTCGTATTCGTTCCTCACATCCACAAGTTCCTCAATAACCAGAATATACGATATCGTATATTCGTAGTAAACCAGGTAAGAGATTTGGTGAAAAATTCTACCAAGGTAATATAAATCAAATTAATGAAAATTTCTTTCGCATTAAAATTGTATCCTCATAATTTCAGGTAGATAATTACAGGTTCAATCGAGCCTCGCTCATTAACGCAGGCTTCTTAGAAGTAGAAAAAAATTTCGACTATATAGCAATGCACGACGTTGATCTACTGCCAATGAACAATCAGTTGTTGTATCGTTATCCCGCCGAAGGACCCCATCACATTGCCTCGCCAGAACTGCATCCGAGATATCATTATCCGACATTTGTCGGGGGTATTTTACTTGTAAATAGGTGAGCGGTGAGCTTATCTACCTTCTAAACTACAGTATTGCAATGATTTGTTAAAGATATACCTAAGCCTTCCTTATTTCAGCTTCAAACATTTCTTCCTCTAATTATTATCTTCTCTATATCAAAGATTATCCTTACAGAGAACATTTTGCGCTGGTTAATGGTATGTCGAACAAATACTGGGGCTGGGGACTTGAGGACGATGAGTTTTACGTCAGATTAAAAGAGGCTGGCCTTAGTGTTAGTAGACCAGAAAACGTGACTACAGGAACGCTCGATACGTTCAAGTGTGTATTTATTACTAACCGAATATCCTATGTGTGATATAATATTGGTACTGACATTTAAATCTAGGCCATTATGCCATAATTTCGATTGTTTACAAGCCAGTTTTCGTCACGCGAAATATTGAGGTAATATATTTCTCAAATTATGATTTTTTACAGGCATATACACGACAGGAATAGAAGAAAACGAGATATGACGAAGTGTTATAATCAACGCGAGGTCACAAGGAGAAGAGACCGCCAGACTGGCCTCAAAGATATTTCATACAAATTGGTGGATATCACTGAATTGACAATAGCGGGAACACCTGCGGTAACGGTACTTGGAGTTTCGTTAAATTGTAACAAATCCGTAACGCCTTGGTGCGAGTGCAGTAAAACAGACAGCAGTAATACTAAGGAGGGAAAAACGAAGGAGGATAAAAATACTAAGAAGTCCTGAACAGTGAGGATTTCAACAGTTTTATGTCGTGTCTAAGTATCAATAAAATTCTCAGAGTTTTTACTAGTCCATTATATACTCTACATTATTTTACTATGAGTGTATAGCTATACTTTACACTGTCGGCGAAATATCTTTGACTGAGGAGCATAGAGAAGCCAAGCATACAATTATCCTTATAAAATTTCTTCTGACTTGGCGGCTCTTAGCAATTCTAGTGCTGCTGTTGTTTTCATAATTAGAGAAAGGATAGTAAAAAATACTTTCTTGGAATGATTTTGCAGATCCACACTGAATGTATTTGATCTTGAAAAGTTAACTATCTATTTTTAGTCCCAGAAGAGGTATAAATAGAATAAATCGTTCTGTATCTGTAGTCTTGTAGTTTCTCGAATTAAAATGCATTGAATCATCTGCAGAGTCATTCTAAGAATGATTTTTAGATACTGTGGTGCATTAAAATTTGATCAACATCTCTGCGAATTAGCATCGATCGTTATTCAGCAATAAACAATCCATTTAACGATAAACAGAATTCATATTCTTGGCGTCATATTGATTTACTTGTGTCCTATAAGTTATCAAGTGCTTATTCTCGACCGGCTAACTCGCGGTAGCATGGACGAACTGTTTTCCCGCAAATGTTCCTACGCCTTATCATTTGCAACCATAAGTTAGAAATGACATTCGTATCATGTAGGTTGCATTAACCAAGATGCACTATATTAGTGGCAAAAGTAGTTCGGGGATTTGACCGCGAGATGGCGATACCATTTGGCACCCCGTGGGCCGAATTACGATTTTTTACCTCCGCAATAGATGGCAAGACAATGTAATACAGGAGATAGCGCCTCCACTGTGTTAGTTACAGATTCACAAACTACTTTTGCCGTAAATAGCGGGAGATATCAGTTTGAATACTTTGTATCGGCGAACATGTTTCTTATGGCTATTGAAGAATCATTGATGATTTTTAGGTACATTTAGGCATCGTTGAGCATTTAGGATACTCGTATGATGTTTTCACGTCCGCATTCAACGTGACAAATACGCAATTTATAGAGGCGAGATAAACTTCAGATTGAAATTAAGTGTATGCAGTTTTCAGCCAATGCAGATTTTTTTTTTTTGGTTTCATTGACTTCGCACTTATCAGAATCGATTCGTCGTAGAAAAACGGTTCTTGGAACGTTCGGCTTCTCGATATTATTTCGTAGGTCTCTGTTCGATGTATTTTTACAAGAAAAATTCGAAAATGAGGCGTACGATAATACTGAATACATCAATATTGACGAAGACTGAAATGGATGCAGTTTCAGTTTATGCTTCGTACCATAAGCTGTACGTATACCTACGTGGAATGGTTTTTATCTTCTGAAACTGAAAAAGTAACAATTAGATATCTGCGCGTTTGGCGATTGGTGCTAAAGAACTTGAAGACTCGATCCCCACGAAGTCCCGTTGGTTTCATAGGCTCGTTTATTGCTATTACTAACTTAAAAACAAATCGTTTTATCGCCCTGGGCTGTCTTGACGACAAAAACATAGTAACCCTTTATTCTTTGAACTTCTTGAATCGTTTCAGTATCCAGTTGCCAGAGCACCACCAAGCCCTGGGCAGCGAAGCGGGAATGGCGTGGCGTGGCTTTTCTCTATTCCAACAGAAATGTTTGTTGATAATCAGAGACTGGCTTTCCTGGGCAAAGTAAAGTGAGGAAATCGCGAGGAAATCAAGAGCAAACACCGACTCGTCTTCAACATAATTCATAATTCATAATTCATTGCTCGTTATATCTCTCGGAGCTAGCTAGCGTTTACGTTCGCAAACTTGAATACACCACCCAGCGAGCAGTCCTTATGCATATTGATATTTCCCCTTCAATTTCTCGTAATTTAAATACCCTCTGCCTCATTTCTCTGCGTTTCAAACCCTACGAAGCGATCTCCCCGTTTCTACTGCACCTATAATCACAATTTATTTCCACGTCTTACAGTTTGACTTTCATTCAATCGACAAATTTACCTATTCCATATACAAGAACAGGATTGTTCGCTCATTTGATATTTGACGTAAAATAAGTACCGGCTCCTTTTCTCCGGAATTCCACTTCTCAACCACTTCGTCATGACATTGGGCTCTCTCTCCTGTGTATGAGCGAATAAATATAGCTGTTTATAGGCGCAGCTGGGAATGGGGGTGGAAACAAGGCTCAATCGAAAGTTCTCTCGGACAAAGTTGCGCCTAGCTCTGTCTGGTTAACTCGCGAATGAAAAAACTCCATAGAGTTTCTTCTTATACTGATTGTGAACGGCCGTAAGCGGCGCGAAGAACCCAAGAAACCGGCGAGAATTTAATTAAGAATTTCCATGAACCGGGGGCGCCGTATTGCAGTGGCACACACGTCACCCACGCGCCGTCCACCGAGAGAACCGGAGAGTCACCCCTAATTAAATTGGAAGAAATCTTCCATGTTTCCCCCCTCGGTCTTCCCCACCTTTACCATTCCACGGCCAATTCTACCAAGTATTGAAAAGTTCTTATACGAAAGAGAAATTTGCATTTTAACTATACCTACCGCAGGCACCAGTTCACCGGCGACCTCGCGGAGAACTTTTCATAAAATATACATCTGCGAGCTGTGAGAGATCCGGAAAAACTACCCTCTCACGAATCTTACCGAAAAAATGAAAATAAATTGAATTAAAATAATCCAGACTTGTTTCGATTCCGATAAACGCGAGTATTCCGTACGAACTCGGGACTCCCTATTGAATCTTCGGATTAGGGAGGCTGTAAAGATCGAGGATATCAACCCCGCGGAGCTGCATAACTGCCTCCACGTGCCTACCGGAATAATTTGTAAACAACTGCTCGTTCATCCTCGGCGCATTAATCAATCCTGTTGCAGAATATTAATTTAAGCTTGCGATAAAGAAATCTTTTCATTTTTCCCTCCAGCCTCCAGTCTCCGGCCTCCGCGTTCACCTGCAGTTCTTGTACTTTTCGAATTTTTGTGTAATCGATATGTATGCGTACATCCAAAGAGCGAATACGTATTTTTTTTTTTTAAAACAAAGCTTTTTCTTATGTAATTATAAATTATACGCATATGTTTATACTATATGTGTGGATATGAATATACATATGCGTTCACCTTCCTAACATCACCGTTCACATAAATACTTTCGCACACATAAAGCCAGAAGTTCTACCCTTGCACTTAGTTCTATTTTGAGGGTGTTCCTTCCTGTCCGTTTCAACCCCACCATCACGACCCTTCCTGGCCCTTCCGAGGCGAGGCGAGGTGAGGTGAAGCCCCCGCGGAAGATGCTAGGATGCGCCCCATTCTTCTCTTCGACATTGACTAATGATTCGGATGGCAAGATATTTCCAAACTGCATCCGTCTATATATATATACCTTTACTCGGAACGTTTTTACCTAGTAATAATTTCGCCCTTTTCTTAATGTACCGAAAATCGGGGTACACGCACACACACACACACATATATTTTATATAAATATATATATATATGTGTATGTAGATGTACTTTATAAGTAGGGAAAATAAATCGGCGTGCCTGTGTATACCTAACAAGAAAATAAAAATAAAAAAAATTCAAACGATTCATATTTTTTAAATTTACTATTTCAATTCGAGGATATAGATATGTATATGATATTTGAGGAATAGTTATCGAGGGAAGAAGGGGGGTGGGGGATGGAAGATAAGGAGGTTGTCTTGTTGTATTTTTTTTTGAAACAGTAAATTCGTACTCGTTTATAAATTTCTATACAACCCGTCTATTATATAGGCTCGAATAATATATTATATATTATTCAAGTATATATATATATATATGTATAACTCAAATTTTACATTAGTTATCATTTCTTACATCTTGAAACGAGGGTGTCTGTGTGTATGTGTATGTGTATGTGTATGTGTGTGTCGTGTGTGTCTGAAAGAATAAAGAAAGAAAAGAAAAAGAAAAAAAAAAACGAGAAGAAAATAATACACTATACAGCTAGAAAACTAAAAATTATATTCTTGATTACAATTTATTATTATTATTATTATTATTATTATTATTATTATTACTATTAATATTATTTATCATTATTTATCCTTATCATCATTATTATTATTTTAATTATTATTATTATTATTATTATTATGTATACGACGTAAAGTAGAAGTATAGGTGTACAGAATAATGAACACAAGAAGAAAAAAAAAAAAAAGAAAAATCGAAATTAAAATAAAAAATAATTGTATATTTTTGAAATGAAATAAATCAGTTGTTGCATTCTTTTTTTTTTTTTTTATCCTTTCTTTTTTTCCAATAGTTAAATCTTATCATTTACATACACATATATATATATATTTATACATATATACATGTATATATATATATATTTATACAGTATACCCAAACCACTCTAAATTAGGATAATATTTCTAATAAGTGTGTGTGTGTGTGTGTGTGTATATACATGTAAGTGAAATAGGTAATGTGCAACATCAAAAGTAGCAGTGTCAATCAGTTAAGAGGTTTTTGTTTTCGTTTTTTTTTTTTTTTTTTTCTGTTCAAATATCCATAGCTAAGCGATAATTAATTTCAAATGAATCCTAGCTGGAGCGAAAAAAAAAACATAAAAGAAATTACCAAGAAAAATAATTATTAAAAACTATTAACTAATTAACAGGTAACACGTATGTGTATGTATGTGGGTGTGCGTGCACGTGTGCGTGTGTGTTAATTATTCACTATTCTTTCGTCTCCGTTCAGCTCATTTGTTTTGTATCAACATCTCACGTGCTTGTTTTTGTGTTTTTTTGTTTTTTGTGTTTTTTTTTTCCATTTTGTATTTTTCTTTGTTTTGTAATTAATTATTTATTTATTCATTCATTTATTTATTTATTCATATCGTATATATGCATATGTATTATATTATATTATATGTATTATAATATATATTCGTATGTACTTTTATTTAACTAATATTTTACTAAAAACCACCCATACGTATATAACGTCTGTTTTTTGTTTTTTTTTCGTTTTTTCTTGTTTTTTCATCTCCCCACTATTTATACATATGTATAATGCGCATATTGTAATATATAACTCGAAGATATACACAAGT